>OX387428.1:4635708-5981907 GCA_947563755.1 Lochmaea crataegi
TTGACGATTATTGATCGTTTTTGACAATTTTTCAAAAAATTTGACCATTTTCCAAAAATTTTGACAATTTTCAACAATTATTGACAGTTTTTTATAATTATGGACCATTTTTGACAATTATTGACCAATTTTGACCATTTTTCAAAATTTAAGAATTATTGACAATTTTTGACAGTTTCTGACAATTATTGACCATTTTTGACAGTTTTTCAAAAACTTTGACCATTTTCCAAAAATTTTGACAACTATTGACCATTTTTGACAGTTTTCTATAATTATTGACCATTTTTTCAAAATTTTGACAGTGGCACGCCTCTCTCTCTCTCTGAACTGAACGTACACTATGGCATGCGTCTCTTTCTAATGAGTCATCGCGTGACGAACGCTTTTTCGTAACATCACACGTTTTACGAGTTCACTAGCCTTCCCAAAAGTCCTATGTCGTGCAATAAGAAGCAAGCTTCAAAAATAAGAAAAAGACTTCATTGTCTAAAATATTTAATAAAATTATTGTACATTTTTCAAAATATTCAACAATTTTTGAACATTTTTCAAAATTTTAACAATTATTGACTATTTTTGACCATTTTTAAAAATATTTAACAATTTTGGACCATTTTTGTCAGTTTGTGACAATTTTGAGCATTTTTGACAGCTTCTGACAATTATTGACCATTTTTGACAATTTTAACAATTATTGACCATTTTTGACAGTTTTTTATAATTATTGACCATTTTTTCAAAATTTTGACAATTTTTCATCATTTTTCAAAATTTTAACAATTATTGACCATTTTTGACAATTTTTCGAAAATTTTGACAATCATTGAACATTTTTTTAAATATTTAACAATTTTGACCATTTTTCAAAATTTTAACAATTATGACCATTTTTGACGATTTTTGACCATTTTTGACGATTTTCGACGATTTTTGATTGGTTTTGACAATTATTGACCGACTTTGACAATTATTGTCCATTTTGACAATTTTTCAAAAATTTTAACCATTTTTCAAGATTTTTGACAATTATTGTCCATTTTTGACAATTATTGACCATTTTTTCAAAATTTTTCACAATTTTTCAAAAATTTGAACATATTAGGCAATTATTAAAAATTTTGACAATTGTTGACTCATATACTTAGTACCCTTGATACATAAATAACTATAATTAATTACAATAATTTTTGACGTTACAGCTGCTGTCAGAGCGAAATGTCAAATCACTTTTTGATAAAATCTGATTCTAAATTACTGTGATTGTGGATAAAACACTGTATTGCATCCGTGTTTTAGTTGCGTTTTATGCGCTTAATAAAATTAAACTTTTTGCGTGGATAAAACACTTATGCAATAAATAACTATTATTTCGTTCTACGGTTAATTCAGTTTGAAATTAATTAATTTTTTGTATTTTAATTATTGTTACGAGGTCACCAACTCAAAACTGGTCCTGTCTTTCGACTATAACTTTTGGCGAATATGCTCCTTTCGAGAACAATCTGGAAGACGCTTTGTTTTCGCATAGTACGAGCGCCAAAAATACAAGAACTTTCCAGAATTGATCAAGACTATATATACGCGGGTTTTTGAGTGAGTTGACAGTTAAAATGAAACGAAGACAAAGACAGTTTACAGAAGTTCTTAGTAATTGATTGAAATCGTGAAGATAAATAGTGTAATATTCAAGTGGTAAAAATAAATTAGAACTATTATACCGAGTGTAAATAAATTAGTAGACATTAAGTAGAATGTATAATATATAAATTAAGTTTAATAAATAAATCAATAGAAAGTAATTAGCCATAGTGTGTTTAATTTTATCCCACAAGTAAAAACTATTTAAATAAATAACAAAAACATTACAATATCAAAATAATCAATTTAACAAATTTCCACCTTTAGTTCCATTATTCGTTTGTTTGTACAAAAGTGTAAATTTTTACTTCGTATCTGCTTACCTTTGAGACATGCCAAACAGCCTTAAGGCTTCTTCGTCGAATTAACAAACAAGCTTAAGGGGGTTCGGGGATATGGGACGAGAATAGTCTGAAGAAGGCGCGGCAGGCCCCACGTGGGTACCCGACCGTGGTTCCGCTGTCCATCCACCGTTGATATTACCCTCTTTGGTTTTGTCTTTGCTTTGGTATATCTTATATTTTACATGCGTAATTTCACATAATTCCTCACATTCAACAAAAGTATTTTTTTTTCAAAGGAATGCTCCCTTTTAAATTTTTGTATCATTAAGTACAAAAAAGACGTAGAAACAATCGGTATTTAATTGAGTAGAAAGTTTATATTTTCGTTTAGATTGTCATCAAATAAATTATAGTAACCTATAAAATACACTTGTCAAGGTTACATGACGTTTCGTCTATTTTTCAACGATATGGAAATTGTGGGTTATTTTTCGAATCTTCATAAAATTAGGAAAACGGGATATAGTGAGATGGGTTAGAAGAACACACAAGCGATTTTCGAATGAAAATGTCCAGAGTGACGGATACCAACTTGGTACCTTATTGTACCAAAGTAAAATTTAGACCATCGACTTTCCCGCCAACTGGACACTCAGTAATAATTACCAGGGGGGTACCAACATTACAGGTTTGGGTTCTCAAGTGTGTCTCAAGTGCCAGAATAGATAATATGAGCTAGAACTCAGACCAGTGGGCAGAAGCTAAAAGTTAACTTTGGCTTAGTCGATTGATCAGGACCTGGTCCTAATGAAAGAAGAAGACAAGTATTACAACATTTTGCACGAAAATCTGTTCCTAACAGACTATAGACCTGGAATGGTCATGTGACATGTGTGTGACATGTGACTTTGGGAGGTCGGCCATGTTATGCTGGAGGGCAACCGAATCGATTAGTTGGAGTTGAACATTGTGTTTTCGCATGTGCTGTAAAATTAGAAAAATCTAGCTTGTAGTGAAGTCGTTTGGTAGTCAGACAGACTTTGTAGAACTTCGTTTCGTTAAAACAGCCGGAAATCTAAAAAAGATACCTTATCTTTATCTCCCCGCATTCCACACTTAACAACACTACAAAACGATGGCATTTTAGATACCTCTAAGAACTAATTGTTAATTAAAGTCCAACTATTAGCAGTGAACAATGAAAACTAAATAGAATGTGTGCCCTCCAGCACAATATGGCCGACCTGTCAGTGACGTCATTCCGGAATGGACTAATATAAAGTTGTTTAGGCGAAATTAAAGGACTTTTTGCGACAACAAATGTGACAATTAATGAAATATAAAACCACCATCTATTCGACAGGAAAATTTGGACATCTGGAAAAGTGAAGTAGCGCCTACTTCACAAACTAATGTCTAATAACATAGTGGTTTGTTCGTACTTAAATTGTTGATGCTTCTTTTAAATTTATAGTGGCTTTGCTCTAGTGCGAGGAAGACTTACAGTAAATTTAGAAAAATATATGGTCGAAAAAAAGTTATTATACGTAATGACCGATGAGTGTTTTTATTCATTATTTCTGTACGTTCTGCCTCTCATTATCAATTTTGTAATTTATCACGCAACTAAAGATTTCTAAATAGCGAAAGGAGCAACCAAGAAAATTACAGTTCTCGACCTCACATTATCTTATCAAAACCGAGATACAACAACCAGTACCCATTAATTCAAAATCTGATATATATTATGTGGCTTCTGTTTCTTGTAGACGACACCTAATGACTTGTCAACTTCACTATTTTGCAAATTAATGACTTGCCAAAGATTAGGAGAGCACAGAGGTGTACTTTGTTACTGATTTATAGGACAGGGATAGCCAGTTTGGTTTTATTATGAAAAAATACCATTAAACCAGAAATCAGAAAGAAATTTTTTAAAATTATCAAGAAAAAGAAAATTTTGATAAATTATTCACAAAATGTGTTACGAGAGAGAAAGAGACAATTCCTTCATTTTTTCTCTAATATTGTTCTAAATATAACATTTTGAAAGGCAAAATTCCCAATACCAAAGTTTTTCAAGAAGAAGAAGGAAAAATAAATGAATTGATTATTTTCCCTTCTCCTTCTTGAAAAAATCAAACGTGCAATATTTGTATGGCACATTAATTTTTTCAAGTAGGAAAAGGGAAAATGGTCGTTGCGTTAATCCTTCATCTCCTACAAAAATTAATGTCTTTTAATTGTAACACACATTAAGATATTTTCAAGAAGGGAAAGGGGGAAATAATCCTGAAAAATATCCAATAATTTCAATCATGCTACCTAAAATTGGTGTAATAATAACAAAAATTTAACTTTCAGTTTGAATAACTTTTGAACTGGTAGATTTATCAAAAATTGATAAGAGGCGTTTTTGGTAGATCGTTCAATTCTCTATAAGAATGTGTTTTGGTCATACGAATTCGTTGTCGTAGTAAAAATATTTTTCTCTTACACAATAAACATGTAGTCATTTTTTTATTTAGTCCGCCTCTGTTAACACGTTATAAATAGGGTCTTATAATCCCTTTTTTTTTTAAATAAACTTGTAGAAACAACAGATGCATTTTATCTTATCGCCTGGTTAAAATATGTGACGAAAAAGATATGGACACTATGGGTGGGTTTGTGTTCTTTCGTTTATTTAAAGGCAAGATGTGTTTGTTCAATATTCATTCAACAAAGCCATTGCAAAATATTATGTATATCGTTTCTGAGAAGTGTCGAAAGATATAAGAAAATAAATGTTCTTTGTCTACCTTCTATTGATTTATTACCTAAATTTTAGACAAGGAGGTATCACAAAAATTATCCATATTTTTTTTACTTTGAATAAATGATAAACAATAAGGAATATTAAGCAAAACATAAATCGATAATTGAGTCACTGTATACCTTCTTCAATCATTTTCCTTGTCCTTCTCGAAAAATTACGTGAGCTTCTAGTCCCACTTGCTAATGATATGATAATCCCTGTTTCGGGCAGTTTCAGGTAGTTTTGCGGAATTCGACCCTACCCGGAATAATTGCCCCTTTTGTAAACCTGCAGTGGTACAACGTAATTTACAGATTGGATTCAATAACCTAACGAATCAACGAACTTATTCCTTATAGAATTCTAGCAGTACTTGATATTAATTTTCCAATAAATCTTGCTAGAAACTTGAGACTGTCTATGTTTTCCTGGTAGGTAGTACCTACTATCGGAATATATAAGGTCCGATAATTTTATTTCGATAAAATATTAAATTAGGTACTGTCAACAAGTGTCGGCATAAAAATATGCTAATTTAAAATAATCTACATAGAATACAAAAACTAATGAATATTCAACGGATTCAGTTATTGTGTTGTTCGGTGCCATATAAATAATATGATGAACTAACTAACTGACTAGCCCTGACCTCTCAATAGGCAGGTTGTCTGATTGTTTTTTTTTTATAACTAAAAATAAAACGGTTTTTCTGAGGGAATTGCCATTCTCAAATTCAAGAAATAAAATAAAAAATAGAAATAAATGGAATATTTAGAAAAATCAATAAACTTATACAGGGTTGGGATAAAGTATGGGATCAAGTGAATATCTTTAAAATAAATAGGACGATATTTATGAAACTTTGAAAATAGGTACTTTGAGGTTACAATATATGTAATTTGGTTCCCAGCCCCAAAAAGGTCATTGGTAATTTGGTTCCCGGGCATTGCAGTACTAGAGGCACTACCAGCGAAATCCCTGTTTATTTTATTATACTTTATTTCAAAGTAATTATCTATTGACCACCAGTCAGAGGCTTAAAGACCTCGGCACCTCATCCTTATCAGGCTCAACAGTCTTTTCACTAGTTCCTTCTTGGAGAAATCCTCCCTTGGATACTCTCATCCTAGGAGTCTATATCTCCAATGAGACAGTGCTTCACATTCGAAGATACTGTTAGACGCTGTTAACAATAAGCGTATTAGGCAGCCAAAAAGGGTACTTAACCAGGTTAGTGAACTTAAGCAAACTATCTACGGTTAATACTATGATAATTGCGGGTAATTATGACACTAAAAGCTTAGCTAAATCACTACTTCTAAAGATTGATAAAACTACTATAACTAAACAGTACCTCCACGGTGATTCTGGATCAAATAGATATTAAGCGTTGAAGAAAAAAAAAAAGGTGAGCGGTCGTCGTACCGCCGACAGAAGATTGCTTCTTATGCACAATAGAATGCGAGGTTGGGAAAACCATCAATAAAAATACGCGCAATAGAATGCGATGTTGGGAATTGCATTAGGTCCAGTACGTTCTACTAAGTTTTATTTTGTAGCCATCAGACGGCGGTAGTAGGTAATCCTATAGCAAACAGTAACTGGCCTTTCTATATGCATGACAATTTTTCAAAAATTTTGACCATTTTTCCAAATTTTAACAATTATTTACAATTTTTGAGCATTTTTGAAAGTTTCTGACAATTATTGATTATTTTTGACAATTTTTAACAATTATTGACCATTTTTGTCAGTTTTTTATAATTATTGACCATTTTTGACAGTTTCTGACAATTATTGAGAGTTTCTGACAATTATTGACAATTTTTCAAAAATTTTGATAATTTTCAACAATTATTGACCATTTTTGACCGTTTTTTATAATTATTTACCATTTTTTCAAAATTTTAACAATTTTTGACCATTTTTTAAAATATTTAACAATTTTTGACAGTTTTTGACAATTTTTGTTAACTTTCAAAAATTTTGACAATTATTGTACATTTTTCAAAATACTTAACAATTTTTGATTATTTTTCAAAATTTTAACAATTATTGACTGTCAAAAATAGTCAATAATTTTTGACTATTTTTGACCATTCTTTTAAATATTTAACAATTTTTGACAGATTCTGACAATTTTTGACCATTTTTTAAAATATTTAACAATTTTTGAGAGATTCTGACAATTATTGACCATTTTTGACAATTTTCCAAAAATTTTGACAATTATTGACCATTTTTGACAGTTTCTAACAATTATTGACAATTTTTCAAAAATTTTGATAATTTTCAACAATTATTGACCATTTTTGACCGTTTTTTATAATTATTGACCATTTTTTCAAAATTTTAACAATTTTTGACCATTTCTCAAAATTTTAACAATTTTTGACTATTTTTGACCATTTTTTAAAATATTTAACAAGTTTTGACAGTTTTTGACAATTTTTGACCATTTTTGACAACTTTCAAACATTTTGACAATTATTGTACATTTTTCAAAATACTTAAAAATTTTTGATTATTTTTCAAAATTTTAACAATTATTGACTATTTTTGACCATTTTTTTAAAATATTTAACAATTTTTGACAGTTTTTGATAGATTCTGACAATTTTTGACCATTTTTCAAAATATTCAACAATTTTTGACAGTTTTTGACAGATTCTGACAATTATTGACCATTTTTGACAATTTTCCAAAAATGTTGACAATTATTGACCATTTTTGACAGGCTTTTATAATAATTGACCATTTTTTCAAAATTTTAACAATTATTGACAATTTTTCAAAAAATTTGATAATCATTGACCTTTTTTCTTAAATATTTCACAACTTTTGACCATTTTTCAATATTTATATATTAATTTTTGACAGTTTTTGACAATTTTTGACAATTTTTGACAATTTTTGACGATTTTTGATTGGTTTTGACGATTATTGACCGTCTTTGACAATTATTGACCGTCTTTGACAATCATTGACCATTTTTGACAATTTTTCAAAAATTTTAACCATATTTCAAAAATTTTGACAATTATTGACCATTTTTTCAAAATTTTTGCTTTTTTTAGTAAAGGGAACGAGCGCCGTTTTTACAGGGTTCACATTTTCATATGATTCAGTTGTGTAGGAATTGAATCGTTAATTCTTTCTGCAAACGAAAAGCTGTATAGAGGACCAAAAATGTCCCTATCCATTTCTTTCTGTTTTAGTTAATATTTTTTGTAGAAACTTTATGTTGTAAATACTTTGTCTATAATAAACAATTATAAAAACTTTGCATTGCTTTCTTGGAACTAATAGAGACCAGGTAAACTGAAAATGTCGGGAACCAAATTACATTAAAATTAGGTAAATTGCAAATCTGACAATTTTCTTTCTAGATCGAGGATATTACTGAAAATAATATGTTTTGCTAAAACTGTAATAACCAAACTCATAATTATCTAACATTATTATGCGATGTATCAGATACTATTTAGTGTACCTCTATAATCTAAATCCTACAAACATGTATGTTTATGAAACATTAAAATTGATATTAAATACATGTTTATTAATTTACATTCACACTATAGTAATTAATTGATCCGATTTCGATTGATTTGCATTTTTTTTTCCAGAACATATAAAATACTTAATGTAATAGTGGAATGGAGAGTGAGTAATAAATGGTACTGATGATAGTCAGGATGTTGTCGATTACAGAAAATAACGGAATACATTTTAGCTCGTTTAATATATTCTATATCCTGTCTATATTTAAATTCATTATCAATGCGATTTTATGGGAAGAATCTTCTCAAACGTCAACTAATTATGTACGATTGTCGAACTTATGAATGAGAATTGTAAATAAAATGCTGCAATCACTATTTCCATCTACAGTATGAATTTCAACAAAAAAATGAAAATATTTAGTCTGTAATTATGATGTATACGAAGAAGAGGAGTATATGAGGGTGTTTCTGGACGTGGTTTTCGAAGACTAAAACGACTTCCAAAAAGTCTTTATTCTCTATTAATTCTCCAGTTGGTACCTTTTGAACCACATTTCAAGAATCACACACTTGTGCAAGATAAGCCCGTCCCTCCCAGGATGCATCGCTCTAAGCGCTATGCATATTGGGGAGAACTTCCACCAACCCGCCATCTCATCCAATGGGTCCTCATCGTCGACTTTCGCGTTTTCCGCTGGGTTCGGGCTGTCTTCTTCTTGGCTGTGTAACCGCGTTAGTTATTTCTTCAGTGGTCTTCTCGTTGTTCCTTGTCTTTGTTGTTGTGTTTTTTCGCTGCCTCTACAAGGGGCAAATCCTTAACCGACGATCTGCGACTAAAGACGATCTTATAGAGTGTTATAGTTGTCCCCAGCTGAAATCCCGCCTAATCTTTCTATGAATGTGTCGGGTCTTCTCCTGGGTGGGTCTTCTCGAGATTCTCTATAGGCCATTAGCTGGGCCAACAGTCTTGTCACCTGTTCGAGAATCTGTTGTTTTGTCGGTATGGTCGTCGTCGTTGTCTTTTTGGATGTCGCTTGGGCGTAGCTGACTCCTGGATTTGATCCTTTCGGGGCTGGTTTCCTCGTCGTCCTCTTATTTGGCGTCCCTTATAATTTGCTTGGTGTTCTCCCTGGCAGTTTGCGCAGGTGGCTGGCGTGTCCCTTGGTCTTCTGCACTTTTGGAGCGGTGTGGTCCTCCGCACTTGACACACTTGGTGTTTACTCTGCACGTCGGCTGTCCGTGGTGATATCCTTGACAGATGTAGCACTGCGTCGGTCTCCTCTCTCCTGTTCTTCCCATCTTATCCTCTCTTCTGTTCTTACCTCACTTGTTGTATATGATGGATTTTTCTTATCTTCTCCTTCTCCTTCTTCCACGTCTAACAATCACAGATCCGCTGACGGCATAAGTATATTTTTTAGTAACTAGGCTCCACGTTGGGCGCCAATGGAACAAATAAGTGCTACTTGGCACCTCAAAAAAATATGATCTGTTTTGAAATGTGAAAATGTTAAATTTAATTTTTGAATTATGTAGGTTCTTGCTTAACTGATTTAAATCTGGGGATAACAAAGCCAGTTTTCATGGCTTTCTGTAGAATGTAGATATAGAAATCTGACAGATATTCATAAAAAAGGGCACCACTAATCTTATTTCTTGTAAAAAAATTTTTTAACAATTTTTGACCTTTTTTCAAGATTTTAACAATTATTGACTATTTTTGACAGTTTCTGCCAATTATTGACCATTTTTGACAATTTTTGACCATTTTTGACAACTTTCAAAAATTTTGACAATTTTTGATCATTTTTCAAAATTTCAACAATTATTGAATATTTTTGACCATTTTTTTTAAATATTTAACAATTTTTGATCATTTTTCAAAATTTTAACAATTATTGACTATTTTTGACCATTTTTTAAAATATTTAACAATTTTTGACAATTTTTAACAATTATTGACCATTTTTGACAGTTTTTTATAATTATTCACCATTTTTCAAAAATTTTGACAATTATTGATTATTTTTTAGTACCTTGGCTCCACGTTGGGCGCCAATGGAACAAATAAGTGCTACTTGGCACCTCAAAAAAATATAATCTGTATTGAAATGTGAAAATGTTAAATTTAATTTTTGAATTATGTAGGTTCTTGCTTAACTGATTTAAATCTGGAGATAACAAAGCCATTTTTTTTGGCTTTCTGTGGAATGTAGATATAGAAATCTGACAGATATTCATAAAAAAGGGCACCACTAATCTTATTTCTAGTAAAAAAAAATTTTAACAATTTTTGACCATTTTTCAAGATTTTAAGAATTATTGACAGTTTCTGCCAATTATTGACAATTTTTCGAAAATTTTGATAATTTTCAACAATTATTGACCATTTTTGACAGTTTTTTATAATTATTGACCATCTTTTCAAAATTTTAACAATTTTTGACCATTTTTAAAAATTTTAACAATTTTTGATCATTTTTCAAAATTTTAACAATTATTGACTATTTTTGACCATTTTTTTCAAATATTTAACAATTTTTCACAGTTTTTGACCATTTTTGACAACTTTCAAAAATTTTGACAATTATTGTACATTTTTCAAAATATTTAACAATTTTTGTTCATTTTTCAAAATTTTAACAATTATTGACTATTTTTGACCATTTTTTAAAATATTTAACAATTTTTGACAGTTTTCGACAATTTTTGACAGATTCTGACAATTATTGACCCTTTTTGACAATTTTCCAAATATTTTGACAATTTTTAACAATTATTGACCATTTTTGACAGTTTTTTATAATTATTGACCATTTTTCAAAAATTTTGACAATTATCGATTATTTTTTAGTAACTAGGCTCCACGTTGGGCGCCAATGGAACAAATAAGTGCTACTTGGCACCTCAAAAAAATATGATCTATTTTGAAATGTGAAAATGTTAAATTTAATTTTTGAATTATGTAGGTTCTTGCCTAACTGATTTAAATCTGGAGATAACAAAGCCAATTTTCATGGCTTTCTGTGGAATGTAGATATAGAAATCTGACAGATATTCATAAAAAGGGCACCACTAATCTTATTTCTTGTAAAAAAAAATTTTTAACAATTTTTTACCATTTTTCAAGATTTTAACAATTATTGACTATTTTTGACAGTTTCTGCCAATTATTGACCATTTTTGACAATTTTTCAAAATTTTTGATAATTTTCAACAATTATTGACCATTTTTGACAGTTTTTTATAATTATTGACCATTTTTTCAAAATTTTAACAATTTTTGACCATTTTTAAAAACTTTAACAATTTTTGATCATTTTTCAAAATTTTAACAATTATTGACTATTTTTGACCATTTTTTTTAAATATTTTACAATTTTTGACAGTTTTTGACCATTTTTGACAACTTTCAAAAATTTTGACAATTATTGTACATTTTTCAAAATATTTAACAATTTTTGATCATTTTTCAAAATTTTAACAATTATTGACTATTTTTGACCATTTTTTAAAATATTTAACAATGTTTGACAGTTTTCGACAATTTTTGACAGATTCTGACAATTATTGACCATTTTTGACAATTTTCCAAATATTTGGACAATTTTTTACAGTTTTTGACAACATTCAAAAATTTTTCAAAATATTTAACAATTTTTGATCATTTTTCAAAATTTTAACAATTATTGACTATTTTTGACCATTTTTTAAAATATTTAACAATTTTTGACAGATTCTGACAATTATTGACCATTTTTGACAATTTTCCAAATATTTTGACAATTTTTAACAATTATTGACAGGCTTTTATAATTATTGACCATTTTTTCAAAATTTGAACAATTATTGATTATTTTTTAGAACCTAGGCTCCACGTTGGGCGCCAATTGAACAAATAAGTGCTACTTGGCACCTCAAAAAAATATGATCTGTATTGAAATGTGAAAATGTTAAATTTAATTTTTGAATTATGTAGGTTCTTGCCTACCAAATTTAAATCTGGAAATAACAAAGCCAGTTTTCGTGGCTTTCTGTGGAATGTAGATATAGAAATCTGACAGATATTCATAAAAAAGGGCACCACTAATCTTATTTCTTGTAAAAAAAATTGGGAAAAATTCAAATGATTAATTAGCTAACGTTTAGTTATTATCATTTTAAAAAATACATTGAAGTTAAGGATATTTTACTTTCAGTTAAGCCTTACAAATTTAACCAATTACATTCCTTGTTGAAGATTCTTCCAGCTTATATTCCGGGAGCTGAATCCAGGAAAATTTACGTCAAGGAGCTGTGCATTCCAGCAAGTTGAATTGCAGGAAATTGTGAATGACAGGAACTGTCTATACGAGGAACTTGTCTATTCCAGTAACTTGTCTATTCCAGGAAATTGTCTATTCCAGGAACTTGTCTATTCCAGGAACTTGTCTATTCCAGGAACTTAAGCATTACAGGAACTGGACTCCAGGTGTAGTAATCCTAGTAAAATTTAGGTAATTCGCCAAACCATATTTTTAAGAAAAATTTTAATACTATCTGAACTTGTGCACAGTTCCTTATTACTTTTTGACTTCAAAGGCAATCATGAAAAGCTAGCCGGAAATTTCTCTATCCATATTTATATCAAATTTAAATATTTTTATATTTGAAATGATATCGTCAAAGATAACGTTTCAAACTGTGAATCTAAGCATAATCAAATAAAAATTACACTGTTAAATTGAAAAAATCTAGCAGTAATAAAGGCTCATCACATCACGTATCATCCCATCCACGTGGTTTTTAATTTCGATGTATTCGTAATTAATTTTCAATGTCGAAAACAATTTTTTATGATAATATAATTATAATACCGCACACGTGCAGATAGTTTCTCATCATAATAGTTTAGTCCGACTACTTTTCAATTCATTTATATAAATATAGGGATCTTTAAAATTTTGTATTTTTTAACGAAAGAAGAAATATCACTAAGCAGGTGCCAAATTAAAGACACAAAGAAAAGCATAGCATGTCCAAACGTGTAATCCATTGAAATAATCACTGAAAGTATCAGTGTTATTGTTCTCTTCGTATTTTTATTTACATGTAGTGGCCATTGTGTGATCACCAGACCTGATGTGTGATGATCATCGGAGCGTAAAGTGGCCCCGCTTGGGCCCCAAATGACCTTTAACCACTTTCCACGAACTGAAGTCCGCGTTTACGGTCGAATTGTTATTAAAAAAAAACATCGAAACCACCAAATTATTGTTTTATCTGATGCCGTTTCGTTGAATTCAAATTATTTAAATTGGATAATTTACCAGGACAGTTTAATTTATGTATAAAAAATCGCGTATGCTACGGAATATTATGTCACTAATCAAAAACAAATCTGTAAATTAATTCCTGTTTTCATTTACGTTGTTCCACTACATGTGTACAAAAGGGGCAATTATTCCAGCGCGCGTAACGAAACAACAGCGAGGCATCGATTAGGACTTCCCAGATCAAAGTTCATCATTTTTTATGCAAATTTTAGACATTCAGGAATTCATACTCGGTCTACATGCCTTTAGTGGCAACCGAAGATTCATTTGACTCCGTATATATTTTTGCATTCATCAATTTGGTAACGCCTTTAAAATAGTAAATATACTGACGGTAAGTAAACGCAATTGCTTCTGTTAAATGTATTTATTGCATCCCTCGATCGTTATCTCTCATTAACATTTACAGTGAACCGGACAGAAATATTATAATTGAATATTCTTCGTTTGTCACACCACAATGTTGTTTACGATTATTATCAGGAGGACTATATTAATAAAATCCTAACAAAGGCGTGTACCCATCAGTATTTGATTAAGAATATGCGATGAGTTTTTGTTCCTACTGGATATAATCAAGTTTTTAAAAGCAAGCAAATTATTTAATAAATACAGGGTGCGATTGAAAAATCAGTAAATCAAGGAACTGCAAGGCATCCCCAAATAGCTTCCAGTAACTTTGACGAAACTTTCGCGTTTATTGAGAAGTGACAATATGAAGATATAAACTAACAAAAAGGGGGACTGATACTTCCCTTAAAGACAGAAACCCCTTTGTCAAAGAGTCGTGCCAAGAACGTCTACTCCTGACAAGACAATCAAAGATATAATGCGAAACTACGACCAAGTGAGAAGAAGAATTCATGAGCCAGAATAAAACTAAGAACTTGTACAAACTGTTGTGGGGAACAAATCTGGAGTGGCTGCTATGAAAGAGCACGAGGAAAACTACAAACAACCCTGGCTGCAGAAAACTTTGTCAGCCAGGTATAAGATAAAGAAGATTGCTCCAAAAATTTTGACAGATATCATAAAAGGACACTACTCTCAATGGGTATATCAAAAACCTCAAAATAGCAAAAATTATCTATTATGTTGATTGATTGGTTCGGCACCACCAATCAGAGGCTTAGAGACCTCGGCACCTCAGCCTTTAGGTTTTTTGTGCTCTTGGTTATACCGTTTATGTGAAGAATCCAGTAACCCTTATCAGGCTCAACAGTTTTTTCTCTAGGTCATTCTTGGAGAAATCCTCCCTTGGTCATTAGAGTGTATATCTCCAATGAGACAGTGCTTCACATTCGAAGATAATGTGAGAGGCTGTTTCCTCCTCTTCCATGCACAACCGACAGATAGGTTCCTCTCTATATATGCCAATTGTATGCATTAGGGTACAGTGACTGGTGAGTAATCCCGTCACTTTCCTTATCTAGCACCTGCTGAGGGTTAATATTTGCGACGGTTTTTTGACCAGGGGTTTACTGTGTTCCTGTTTTGGATCGTACCTCCAGTAAGTCTGATGTTTTGTTTGAATCCACCAAGGTATTCCAAATACTGGTTCAGAACCAGTGAATGCAGTTTCAGACTTTGCTAGGGTGTCTGCCTTTTCATTGCCTACAATACCCTCGTGCTCTGGGATCTACTTAATTAAGAGTTACTCTATTATGGTTTGCCAGTTAAAAGACAGGAACCCCTTTGCGGTATGAAGAGTCAAAGAGTCGTGACAAGAACGTCCGCGCATGACAAGACAATCAAAGATATAGTGCAAAACTACGACCAAGTGTGAACAAAAGAATTCATGAGCCAGAGTAAGACCAACTAAGAAAATGTACAAACTGGTGTGGGGAACAAATCTGGACTGGCTGCTATGAAAATTTACGAGGAAAAATACAAACAACCACTCATGGCTGCAGAAAACTAAGTCAGACAGGTATGAGAAAAAAAAACTGCTCCAAAGATTTTGACAGATATTATAAAAGGACACTATTCATTCATTCATATATTTGGGTTGTGCTTATCAACCCAAACACTTGAACTGAATCTTTCTACCATTTCTCATGTTATGTACTTCCATTCCAGAAGCTTCGTGTCTTCTATAAAGGCCACTAGTTTGACTGGAGGGATTTTCATTAGTTGTGATGGTTGTATTAATTCCTCTCCAAAGTGCTTCCGTCTAGGTTCTTGTAAGTTCTCGCAGAAGCAGAGTATGTGAGTATAGGTGTTTCATCATCAAGTTCACATTTTCTGCACATAGGTTCACTAACTTTGCCCATTTTGTACAGATGTTTCCTCAAGGTGCAGTGTCCAGTCACCAGGTCGATAACTGTCTTCAAATGTCTCTTATCCAGTTTCAGTAGCCTGGTTGAGAGTTCCTTGTCTACCTTGTTCAGTAAACTCTTTGTAAGGAGGTGCTCTTGTGTCACCCTCCATTTGAATTGGTGTTCCCTATCTAGCCATTTCCCGATTTCCCCTCGTATGCAATCTTTTGTGATTCCACAAAACGGTTCCGGACCTATGAAGTCTCCTTTAGAGTCTTCTTTAGCTAACTGATCCGCCATTTCATTACCTGCAATCCCCTCATGTGCCGGCACCCATATTAGAGACACTTTGTTGATTCTTTGCAGTTTTTCACCAGTCTAGATCTAGTTGTTAGATTATTGATGCAGAGGACACTTCTGTCCTCCTCCACTAGACTATTGTTCCATTGTTGATCGTTGGCCTTATCACAGTTGTGTAAAGCCAGTGAACCACCTCAGGTCATATTCCCCAGGATTTGCCCATAACTCTTCTGCATTCCCAAAAAAGCCTAGTCGCCCTGGTAATACTTTTTTCCAGGTGTGCCTTCCAATTCACTTTGAAATCAAGGAACGCTACTCTGGATGGGTATATCAAAAACCTCAAAATAGCAAGAAGAATTTAGATTCTGTAGAATGGAAGAAGAAACCTAGGAGACTACTGGATAGAAGGACAAAACTTACTCTTCAATTAATTGGAGTAGTCCCTGAGATTTCCGTCAGGAACTGAGTAGAAGAAGGTTAGATATTTCATGTCTCAGTTAATGTGCCCCCCCCCCCCCAAATTGAGTTGAAAGAAAGTTGTTTAGTAGAGATTTTTCATGTAAAATTTTTATGATTTCCATATAAGTGAGGAGGGTAGAGATGTACGACAGTTGAGGATATGATCGAAAGATGTCTCTCTAGAAATAAAAATCGACCTATTTTAGCATTTTCGAAAAAAAAATGTGTCCATGATATTCAATCTGTTTCGTTTTCGGTACAGCACCCTGTATATAAAAAATATGATATGTTCAAGTTAAATTGAGAACCTCCTCCTTTCTTAGAAGTTGGTTAAAAATAAGCGCTAGATCTTGGGGTGTAAACTGCCTTTTGGCATAAAATAACATTTCCATTAAAAAACAGTAAAATATTGTTGCGAGGTCACCAACTCAAAGCCGGCCTTGTCCCTCGACTGTAAATGTTGGTGGCTGTGCCCCTTTCGAGAACATTCGAGTAAAATGCTTTGATTGTGCATAGGACGAGCGCGGAAGGTACTGGAATTTTCGAGAGTTGAGAAGGACTATATATACGCGGGTTTTTGAGTGCGTGGGGAATTAGTGAAACGGACAGTAAAGAGTTAGTTCACAGACAGTTTACGGAAGTTCTTAGTAATCGGACAGTGAATTAAATAGTGAAGATAAATAGTGTAATATTCAAGTGGTGAAAATAAATTAGAACTATTATACCGAGTGTAAATAAATTAGTTGACATTAAGTAAAGTGTGTATATAAATTTTGTGTTTCTTTAAATAAATAAATAGTAATTAGCCATAGTAGTGTGTATAATTTTATTCCACAAGTAAAAATTATTTAAATAAATAACAAAAACATTACAATATATTTAATATTTTTTTCAAAGTTTTACCAAAAGTTAGTACTTTATTGTACAGTTACAGATCGCTGTTACTTACCATTCAGATCCTTGCAGTTGTGGTGTAAAAACACAAACCTAACCAGTTTGTATACTCATTGAATGAAGTACAAGAAACAAATTGAAAAATTACTAAATTGAAGACTTGGTTATAACACGAGTACTTTTGTTTGATGGAATGATTATGTTCCATATTCCTGATTAAGAGATGGAAACAATCAAGTGAATATTCCGAATCCATTATTTATTTATTTATTTAATAGTTGCAGTCTGCAGAAAAAACCCAATTACAGAGCAGGGAAAACGAAATATGATTATTTAAGGAAATGTGACTTAATATTGTAATATTTTTGTTATTTATTTAAATAGTTTTTACTTGTGGGATAACATTATACACACTACTATGGCTAATTACTATTGATTTATTCATAGAAACACACACTGTATTAAACTTAATTTCTGTACACATTCTACTAATTTATTTACACTCGATATAATAGTTCTAATTTATTTTTACCACTTGAATATTACACTATTTTTCTTCACTATTTTATTCACTGTTCGATTACTGAGAACTTCTGTAAACTGTCTGTGAACTAACGCTTTGCCGACCTTTAATTTATCAGTGAGAAATTACGACAGTTAAAAGTTGTTTTTAGAGTGGCCTACTTTGGCATTCAACCAGGTTTACCTAGATTTTTTCAAATTAATGTTAAAATTATTAGAGATGAAAGATTTTTACTTATTTTACTTTCAGTCTCTGAAGAAGAAAACTTGGTTATCGAAACGCGCGTTGGATAGTGTAAAGTGTTAGTGTTTGGTATTGTAAACATTACGTTTCATTCTCAATTTTTTTCTTAAAATCAATTGGTATATTTTTAAACTTAACATTGTCCAACTTTTTTTTGTATAATTATCATTTTACTCATTAAAAACAATTTTTTTTTTGACATGCCGATATAAAATGCATCTACGACCCATCTCTAGCATATGTCTCATGTACTTGTGAGTAGTTACTGACGAGATTATAACTGATTTCCGGTATGACGTGGGATTTGTCTAAACATCATTTCATTCACAAGACACAGTTAAAAATAAAATGTATGTATAGTAATTTCAATGTCACGAATGTTTGACACGAGCTTAAGCTTTTATAGTTTAGGATATCATTGAAAAATTAAATTCTCTGGAAAAAAAAGTAACAGTTAATATTATTTTTTTGGTTTAATGATGATTTTATAAAATTATATGAATTGTAAATGAAATAATGATGATTTTTTATCTTTTTTATTGTATTTAGGAATATTTAAGAAGAGTAACAAAAGATGATAGAATGAAAAACATAGATATAAGAAAAGACTTGGGAATTGGGAATACAATCAACCTTAGACTTTATAGAAAAAAGACAACTACAATGTTGGGGACATTTACAACGTATGGATGAAGGAAGACCGGTTAAGAGAATATGGAAAGCAAAAATTGGAAAAATTAAAAAAGGGGCAGACCAAGGAAAACTTGGGATAAGGAAATTGCTGGATTACTGGATAAAAGAGGAAGAAGCTGGAAAGAAGCGAAGGACCTAAAATAAACGTATGAGTTAGAAACATTTAGAAGAAAAAAGAATAATTTGTAAAATTAGTTTTGATACACCCTGTATACTGAATAATTAAAGTCATACAATGACAAACAGTAAAATAGGAATACAAACTTTAAAATAAAAGATTAACAGAGTACCAACTTAAAAAGTGATGATAGTAAAATTGAAATATAAATAAAACGACAACCACCAAATAGAAAAGTACTAAATTGAACTTCAGATAAAATAAAGATAATTATATAATTTAAAATAAATAAACTATCAATATGATCAAAAATAAAAATATAACTAAATCTTTCAAAGACAGTCATTGGTAGAAATAATTTTAAAATAAAATCTAAGAGCGTTTGTTGAAAAAACAAAGGAAAAAATCAACAACGGGTTGAGATTTTGAGAAGGAAGGAGGGTTGTTAAAGGTAAAAATTTAAAAAACTAAAATTATGCAGAAATATTCAAAATAATAATAAAAAGTTGTAAGTATAAAGTAAACTCAACTAATACAAAGTGATTGTAATAACAAATAAGTAAGTGACAAGTAATACTTACCATAAATACTCGGTAATAAGTAAACACGGCTATAAGCCATATAATATTCCTATGACCAAGGCATATTTTTTATTAATTAAAAGTGGAAAGCAGAAAAATATTGAAATCGTTTATCCAGCACAGAAAAAAAACTTTCCAAGTGATCCAGAATTATGATCCGGGTCTGCTGAGAATTGAACTTCAGTGTGACCTTCAAGAAAAGAAAAGTAATGAATACTTAATTACAATACAAAGACAGTCAGGTATCATTTATCCATATAATTAAATGTTGAATTTGTTGATGTAAAAATTTTAAATTGTTCAAATTTAAAAAGTATTACATAAGATTATACTTACTGATAAAAATTTTCAAAAGAATCAAAGAGATATCGACCATAGTTAATGTAGTCGCCATTTTATTATAGAATTTGTCAAATATCACTTCTTCATATATAAAATTAATTTTCTTCTTTGTAGTTTTTAAAACCATAGAAATATAAAACCATAGACTCTGATAAGTATAATTTTAATTTTGTTGTGAATGCGATAATTAGTGTTAACCATTTTTGAATATTTTTGAAGTTGATTAAGCCGTTAAACAGAATTAAATAATAAATCGAACGTTTCATTTGTTGAACATTTATTTAAATTGAATGTGTTTGTTTTCTTTTATATCTATGACATACTTTTTTTACAATCAACACTGGTTATCGGCGTTGGAACCTTTTGAAGGTCAAAGGACAGAGTTGGCTTTACAAGAATTTGAACTCACAAACAAAATATAATTTGCCTGAGATAATTCAAATGAATTTATAAAATAATATTCAAATTACATAATAGAGTCTCATAACAATCATAATAAAAAAAATATATAAATAAATAATAAAATAAATATTATTGATAATTTTCGATTGAGCTAGTTTGATAAACAAAGATAAGAATTAATAAAACTAAATATAATACATAAATAAAATTTTAATTTATAAAAAGATATGGAATTATTATAGACATATTATTATTATTATTATCATTCAAACCATATCAATATATTATTGTATTTAGACATGTACTGAGGAGAACACCCTGTACATACATACAACTAAAAATGATCAAACTGCAAAAAACCAAAAATCATATTTTTCCCATTTATCAAACTTCGTGTATATATAATTTTATGTAAACATAGTTGAGTGTTTTAGTTGTACCCAAATTTGTCATCCTTTTTCAAAGAATATACCTAATTGAAATGTACACCCCTCTTAAAAGAACCAACAAGATTATTTGTCGAACAAATATTATCAAAAACAACGAAAGTGTTAACTCTCAAACAATATTAATAATATTATGTCGTTGTTCAAACTCTTTAGACTCGCTATTTGCTCGTGTAAACTTATGTACACATTGTATGTTTGCGGTGTACATAATAATCGAGTATTATGAGTCTCGGAATCTCATGAATGTCCACTCCAAATAGACATCTTAACCGAATATTTCCTAAAAAAATCGGGAACTCACAGAAATTCGTCTGACTTTTAGGATACGACTTCGAACGGTGTAAAACGAACAAAGAATGTCACAGACACTCCTATAACTTGGAAAGCTTTTACCCCAACTTTGGAGACAAATCGATCAAACACAATCTCCGAATCTATTAACTTTTGTCTAGTTTTTAATTTAAAAAAAATGTTCAAAATCAAAGTTAGGACGCGGACCGGTTCCTTGTAAGTGAACACTGTCCACCTATGGTGTTTGCTTGGTAAATAATGGTTTTCGTGTTATCTTTAATGTCAAAGATATGTTCGTCTGTAAAAGGTTAAGATAAAAGACCTGGAATCGCAAAGTATTTATATAATTCGAGGTTATCTCCTTTTTTTCTTGGTAATACCAAAATTGTTAGTGATAAATGACAAAACATTTTTTTTCCACAAAATAAAGTATATTTCAATGCAAAAGTATGATGAAAAGGAATGGGATCCAAATACCATTATCAGACTTGGAAAGCAATAGAAGGAACTGGGATAGGAGTGTATGGGCCAGGAACCAAACACTTTGAAAGCTTGGGAAACATCTTTCAAGCAGAAATTCATGCCAGACGAAAGTGTGCCCAGTTCAATATTGATAAAGGATATTGATGGCAAAGGATTATCATAATGTCGGATAGTCAAGCAACCATTAAAGCACTGAGCTCTTGTGTTATCAGTTCCAAAATGGTGTGGACAATATAGTAACCTTAGTGTGGATTTCAGGACACACTGGGATAGAAGGAAATGAAATAGCAGATGAACTAGCAAAGAGGGGGACTGGAACACCCTTTTGGGGGCCGGATCCATTTTGCGGTATCAGCTCCAAAGTAATATTGGAAGAAATAGGCAAAGCCTAAAAAAGAGAAGATCTGACCATTGGAAAGATCTAGTAGGACTTAGGCAAACAAAGATTCTTCTGGGTGACTACAATCTGTGCCTGGTAAGCATGCTGATGCGGGTGGAGAGGTAGTCTCTTTAGGATTTCCGTCAATAGCTTTTTCCATCGTTTTGAGCACAAACGATGTTAGGCGAATTGGTCTGAAGGATTTAGGGTTTGTTGTGTCCCTTTTTCCAGCTTTTGGATTGAAGGTTACTACTGCCCTTCTCCATGCTTCTGATATATAACCTGCTTCGACTGATCCTAACCAAATGTGGTAAAATTTCGTCCTGTCCTTGCTGGAACAATCTTGCCTTGAAAGGTGAAAAGGTGTTCATAACCAATTCTAACCTTTCGTTACTACAAATGTGCTTAGCCATTGTAGTACTTTCTCTCGAAGTTCTGTTATGACCTTCGAGAGGATTATCTCCCCTATTCAGGATACTGAGTATCATTGAAAGATCTGAACTCAAGGAAAGCGGTTATCATTAACGGAATACCTGCAGAATTACTAAAAACATTGGCATTTACGATTAAGGGGGAAGGAGAATTCGTATGGAGGAGGTATTTCACAGACTTCCCTTCACCATCATCCCCACTTCCCTCGTCTTGCTCCGTCCCTTCACTAGCAACCCCACCGTCTTATCTTCCGCCACTTCCAGTCCGCACCGCTCTATCTTCTTCCCTTGGGGATGAGTCCAACACTGTTTGGGTCCTGGATACAGTATTCGCCAGCTAACTTGATGTCCTAAATGCTTTCTAGGGAGCTATTGACGCCGCCCATCCGATAACTGTAAACAGTGCCGTGCAAGTTCTGAGGATACGCTTTCTGTTACAAATTAACACAACTTGTACAAATAATAAAGTAAAGTCCGTCCGGAAATATATGATCCTAACTTAATAAATAATATTTGATTCTTTGTTATAATTATTGGTATATTGATTTTAATAGAAACGGATCTGCTTTATACCTGAATTCTGAGTACATAAATAATATTTTAACAATAAGGTACCCATTACAATAACATGTTATTTATCTAATTGAAGATTATAAAGTTAGGACGGACTATAATTAAAATTTGTTAGAAACTAAATAATTTCTTCCAGGTAGTAATGAGAATAAAAGAAACACAAGATAATGGGAAATAACTTTAGTAATGTTCTAACTCAATCAGCTTTTTAAGCCAAATTGATTGAAATAATTATTAGTTTTTCTAAGTGTGCAAAATATTTAATATATTTAATGTTTGGTTTTTACCATTTCTGACGTGTTTGAGAAAAAGTTTCTAGGTTAGGTTGAAAGCTAATGTTTAACTAAAAAACCAACTACTTATTCCAAAAAATTAAGGTTTAATTTGGCACGTAACATTTTAATCGTAGGATCATTAAATTCGCAGATAAATAAAATAAGCTGTGCTAACTTGCTTGTGATGGCTTGCTAGCTAGCTGGCTTACCTGTTGCCTGGGATGTTTTAATTTTCACGTTTATTAAGGTCACTTTTTAATGTCTTAAAATAATTAAACACTCTATATATCACTTGACGAGTTTGTTCTTCAGTACATTTACGATTTTCTTCATTAGCGGCTGACATTTTTACAAACACTTTATTGTACGAAGCAGAAACAATAACTGTGTGACGCTACGCTACTGAAAATCTTAACACCTGATAAGATTCGATGCAATTGGCGTTTGTCAAAATTTTACCACCAATAGCAGCCGAGTAGGCAGGGCACTATTACTCTGTCTCTCTTAATTGGTATTTCTTGGACATCAAGTTAGCTGGCGAATACTGTACACAAAATTGTAAAGAAATCTAAAATTATTAGTGATTCACTATAAACGGGGATGAGAAGCTAAGTGAGGATTCTAGTGAATTTCGACAAGAGGTCCTTTGAATTTTTTTTGGTTGTCCAACTGAGATCATACAAACTATAGCCTATAAGAACGTTTTCTATACGATTCTTATCTAATTAGACTTAATCAGTATTTGTTAAGAACGATTTAATTGAAAAATTTATTATCTTAAATAGTGCACTTGAATCGGTTTTAATTTATCTACAGTTTCGTTAATAGGTGTTATATAAGAAAGATTGTTAGTGACTTTTAGGTGTATGTATGTATATTGTATAAGTATGTATGTGTACACCGGATGCGGGATATCTGGCTTAAGAAGGAAACCAGAAGAGAGTGCCGCTACCGCACTGCCAAGTACCAATTAATTTCATAGCTGTATTTCATTCATGGTTTCTTATTCTCGACACGGGTCAATAGGCGCAGGACACGTGGGGATGAATGTTGATCGACTGTTTTCTTTTTCTTTTTAAATTAACAATTAAAACCTTAAAAAAATTATTTAATTTGACCTATTTGCTTTTGACGAGTCGTCTGCATTCCCTAAATGACTCGCAGAGACCTATTTTCGGCGTTAAATTAAAATTATAAATAATAGAGTTAGAGTTCCGGGAGTCCGAACTTTTTTTATTGTAAATTTTCGCCTCTTTTTGAATCTTTTTTCAAATTTTAAAAATGTCAATTAGATTTTGAGATATTTGCAAAAAACCAAAGGAATATGCTTCCATCTTATGGAAAATAAAAGACCACTCAAATGCGGATATTTTGATACCAACTTATTCGTCTTGAAAAATCGAACATTTGATAACATTGCGCCAATGTTGTAATTTAATTAATAAATCCACAATTAATGATATTATTTTTAAAATCGCTTACGGAGATTGTATGAGTAAGACAGAGAGAAAATACGTAAATAGACATGTATTACAGATTCCACGAAGTAAGGATATCAGCGGTGATAAGAAATGAATAAATAAAACCAGACAGGGCTGAACTGACCTAATTTTATCAGTTAATTTTTATATTTTGTTTTTTTTCTTTGTAGTATTTTGTAGTGTATTTGTTGGCATCGGTAACTCTTTAAAAAAAAATAGGATAGGGATGCGGAAAAAATTTTTTTATATGCAAGATGTTAAATGTCTATTAACTGTTAATACAAAAATGCTTGTGAAATGTGTGTAGGTAATGAACCCGACGTAAAGGGTGATACTAAAAGATAATGTATAATTCTTAGAGTATCCCTTTTACGCACTCCACCTTCCCCCCACAGGCAGTGCCTGAGTACCTCATTACCTTCTATCCGCGAAGTGTAGCTGAAAAAAATGTTTTTATTGACCTGAGCCGGTTTTTATATATTTTTGGTAGCTAAAGTCGCCTTTTTGCTGTATTAAATTTTTTTGATGGCCGAAGCCGGGTTTTGTTTAATTTTTGTATTTTTTTGATAGCCGAAGCCGGGTTTTGTTTAATTTTTGTATTTTTTTGATAGCCGAAGCCGGTTTTTGTGGTATATATATTTTGATGGCGATGAGTGTTTTCCCTTGCGTGGCATAAAAAGCACTGTTAACTGATATCTAATTTGCATCATTATATTTCTTCATGATTAGGTATAGTTCGATCAGCAGCGTCAACTACAGTCAACCAGTCTACCTGTTCCATAATTAGGATACATTAAGCCGTCACTCGAGTTCCCGTCAGGGTGAAAACTGACCTGTCTAAAAGGTGTTTATGGTAATTACGGTAAATTCTCTGAATCATCTGATATCTAGCTATGTATTTATTGCAAATTGTAATAAGTGAACAGTAAAAGTTTTAAGGGAGGTCCGTTTTCAGATGTATGAAATAAGAAATAGTTATAAATGTCTTATGTTTGGCACTATTAAACGATATTATTTTATATGATATCATTATTGGAATAAAATACGGAATTTTAATTCTACAATTTTATTGCGTACTACTACTGAACTGAGTCATAAATACATACATGTAAAAAAGCTAACCTAACCTAACCTAACCTAACCTAAAATACAACCGAACCAGAAAGGGTTTACCCTTTTCACTTAGTATTACTTCAAGCATTTTGTGTATCACTATAGCGTACGACAACAAACGTTCGGAAATATGTATATTAATAAACTGCCGTTTCGAAAATGACAACTTAATATAATAGAAAATATAATAGAAAAATATATTCATAGCAATTAGTACTGACAGACCCCCTAGCCACCCCAATAGGTTATTCAAATTTTTCATTATAATTCAGGATTACGAATAGGTATTACGATTTACTGGAATTTTAAAAACTATTTAGTTTACCTGGAAGCGGATTAAATAAACTGGACGGCAATTCGAGTGCGGGATTAAGATACCTGCAAGTGTCGGACGGGAACTCATGTGTATTTTATAGTCATTTAAGAATCCTGACGGGAATTCGTTTGTACCGGAATTGTTTACGAAATACGTGTCGGTCAGTTATTAAATGTACCTATTATAATTTTACTATTATAATATAGAAAACGTTATAATAAACTGCTATTACAAAATGACAAACTTATGTAAAGATGTTAGATTGTCAATTGAGAGATGTACCTTTTTTACATAATTTGATTGCAATCTATAATAACTTTATACAACTGAAAAATATAATCCTATTATTTTGTTTTCAACGAAACTGGTATTCATCGTATGTACAACAACTATATTCACAAGTCCGACTCTGTTTCACCGCAGCAGGTGGAGTCCTATTGAATGGTTAGATTTTGTAATCGAATCGAAAATTTCTGACAAATGAACTGATTTTGTGGGTTTATTAATTAAATTACAACATTGGCGCAATGTTATCAAATGTTCTATTTTTCAAGACGAATAAGTTGGTATCAAAATATCCGCATTTGAGCGGTCTTTTATTTTCCATAAGATGGAAGCATAGTCCTTTCTATTCCAAATAGAATGACACTCCGTTGATTCATTAATTTTTCGGAGGCGGATAAAAAAGTTTGATCTGTTGAATTCACTACATTATCAAGATTTCAATAATGAGACTTACCCTCTATATAAATATATAACGTCATCTATTTACTGAATCCATTTATAACACTTCTTACATAACTTAAGATACACTGATTATAAAATAACCGTGGAATAAATTAAATAAATAAAATAATAGAAAAAAAAATCATCAACATTTTAGCGGTACGCATGAATGCCTTTGCAATTTGCATTCAGATGTTTCAGATAAATAATTAGATGATATCAAGTAGTCGCCGTTCGCGCATTTAAAATATTATACTATAGTATATACGTCCAGGCCCATTAACGCTCCGCAGAATGTATATTAACGCTCAAAGCCTTAGTTAGATGTTATGTTTTATTCAAAGTACGTTAAAGGATAATGATTAAACGATAAAAATATGAATATATTTTCAAGTATAGACTTGCTGAGCTGTTATTATAACAGTTTTTACTCTATTTTTAGGTTTTTCTTTCAAATTGTTACTTACAAAAATATATCAGTTTTTTAAGAAGTTTGTTATCTTAAATCTAATCTATACATATGTAGGTTTTTCACCGTTCATTTTAATCTGTTCTTTTGTAGATAAAATGCTAAATTCTTGAGTTCCTTTTATTTCATAAAAACTATACTTTCAAATTACTCCATCTAAAGAAGAAATTTTTGAATTACATTCTATAGTCTATTTCAGAAAGGTATAGAGTAATAAAATGGGGAATTCCGTCCAGTTCGGCTCAATTTCGGTGTCTTGAAATAGTATTGTTTGTAATATTAAAATTTCAGATGAATATTATGATTTTTTATAATTTAATTTCTGTATAATGTATTTTTTGTATAATGTTCAATAAAAAATAAGTGTACCTAATACTATGTACATAATGCCTAATTTTTATTCTGTTAAAATAAAATTCTTTCCTTTTTACGAGTATCGGTACCGGCACGCCTTTGGCACACTATTTTCAGTGTTTGTGAATGGATAACAATAGGCTAAACCCATATATTGACCCCAAACCGGGTGGTACTACCTGCACTTGATAAAAAGAAAGAATTTTACAATGAAATCAATGCCAAACTATAAAAGTGGCTTAAATATTCGTTGGGTCACTCTGTGCTCCCTTTGCATTCCTAATGAGGTTTTATTACTCTATACCTTTCTAAAATAAACTATAACTATACTTAATATTAAACTATATATGGGAGACCGGGGCTTGTTGTTACACGGGGCAAATTGTCGCACTCCCTTTTCGTGCGCAAGCGATCCATTCCGAAAGTTGACGACGGGATTAGCAGCAAAAGTATGCCTCAACTACTAGGAATGGAGAACTATCGATAGTCCCGACTATCGATATTTATCGATAGTTTTATTTTTACTATCGATTATTATCGATAATTTTCGATAGTTTTACATCGGTAACATCATTGTACGATTTTTGTCAAAATGTTAAAAATATACATAAATATTTATTTCAAAACAACGTATCAACTTCGTCAAAAATTTTGAAAAATTGTCAATAATTTTCAAAAAATTTAGAAAAATGGTCAATAATTGTTAAAAATGGTTAATAATTTTGAAAAATGGTCAATTATTGTCAAGAACTGTCAAAAATGGTCAATAATTGTCAAAATTTTGAAAAACGGTCAATAATTGTCAAAAATTGTAAAAAAATTTGGAAAAATGGTCAATAATTGTCAAAAATTGCCGAAAATGGTCAATAATTGTCGAAAATGGTCAATAATTGTCGAAAATGGTCTAATAAGAAAAAAATGTTTTACAAAATTCCGAGGGTCGCGAACCTTACCGAATCCGTCAAGGATTCTGACAGTTTAAAATATTGATTGTAATCACACGCAATACACTCTCTTTCTCTCCCGTATTTCACTCTCTCTGTCTCTCTCTCTCCCATCTCTCTCTCTCTCTCTCTTCTATATATTTCTCTTTCATATCTCTCTCCCAGCTCTCTTTTCTCTCTCTCTCTCCCATTTTTCTTTCTCTCTCTCTGTCTTAGATTCTGACAGTTTAAAATAATGATTATAATCATACGCAATACACTCTCTTTCTCTCCCATCTCTCTCTCTTCTCATCCCTTTTTCTCGTCTTTCCTTCTCTCTCCCATCTCTCTCCCTTTCCTATCTCTCTCTCTTTATCCCATCTCTCTCTCTCTATCTATGCAGACGACGTTGTTCTGATAGCAAGGAAAAAAGGAGAGTTGAAGCAACACAGCAAAAGAAATTGATCTAGAAATGGACAAAATGAAAAGCAAATATATGAAATTGAGGAATAAAACTATAAAAGAAAAACCAGGAGTCCTGATGAATGATAAATGAGTTGAATCTTATACTGACCAACAATAACAGAAAAATGAATCTAAAGAACAACTATAAGACCTACAGTACTGTACGGAAGTGAGAACTGGGTTATCAATAAAAAAACAATAGACTTAACTTGCAATCTGGAAGACAAGAATATTAAGAAAAAACTATGGTGGTAAAAAACAGAGGACTTCAATAATTGATGCAATATGTTCAAAAAGGCTACAGTTGCTAAGCGGTCTGGAGCGAATGGAGCAAACAAGAGACAAAGAAAAAGAGAGGAAGGCCTAAAAGAAAGTTGAGAGCTACTAGTCACTGAGACTTTCCTCGGGAATTAAGTAGAAGTTATGGAGCACTGAAATCTTTAGCACGTCCCCAGATCAGATCTAGACTGGTCTGGGACTAGCTTCAAAAACTTTTCACCCTGTCGAACCATAATAGAGTAACTCTTAAGTGGATCCCGGGGCACAAGGGTATTGTAGGCAATGAAAAGGCAGACACCAGAGCAAAGCTAGGGTCTGAAACTCCATTCACTGGTCCTGAACCAGTATTTGGAATATCAAAATCTGCTGCACGTGTTTGTACATCTCGGTGGATTCAAACTAAACATCAGACGTACTGGAGGTACGTGTCAAAACAGGAACACAGCAAAATCCTGGTCCTGGTCCTGGTTAGGCAGGGGTCAGATAAGGAAAGTGATGGGATAACTCACCGATCACTGTACCCTAAGGAAAAACATGTAATAATTGGCATATATAGGGAGGAACCTATCTGTCGGTTCTGCATGGAAGAGGAGGAAACAGCCTCTCACATTATCTTCGAATGTGAAGCACTGTCTCATTGGAGATATAGACTCCTAGGACTAGAGTATCCAAGGGAGGATTTCTCCAAGAAGGATCTAGTGAAAATACTGTTGGGCCTGATAAGGGCTACTGGTCTCTTCACATAAACGGTATAACCAAGAGCACAAAAAGCCTAAAGGCTGAAGTGCCGAGGTCTCTAAGCCTCTGATTGGTGGTGCCGAACCAATCAATCAATCAATCAATCAAGGATAGATCTCTTAGTGATCTCTCAGTGAATGTCACCCTAATATACATATATACATACTAAAGAAAGTTGAAGGAAGCAGTAATGAAGAATTATCAATTGAATTCTATTTTACAATAATTTTTGGTATAAAATTTTCCTACCGAATTTTTAATTTTATGACAAAAATATTGACTATTTTAAATGAAATTTTGGAAATTACCTCCTTGAAAATATATTAGTTGACTTGCTTTTTTTTGAAACGTAGATTTTGTCTGTCATCAGATTTGTAAACTGCCAAGTTATATTTTGGAAGAGATAAATCTTATTTTTAAAATAGGTGTACCCAAAGATGTCGTACAACGGTTGTCTTGGAAAAATACATTTTAAATTCTATTATTAAATTTTAAAAAAATCTATTTTACGTTTTTTTCACTTGTGTACGGCGCGTTCGAAAAAAAACATATATAAGTTGTATCTTAGTGTTGATAATATCGGAAACAGCATGAAAATATCGAGGAAAATATGCTTTAGAAACAAAAGATACTATACTTTAGATTTACACATCTACATATCGCTGACAAGGGGCCATATTTTCATTAAATAATCTTTAATAAAATCAACATAAAGTCAAATATTTTAGATAACAGAGAAAACAAACGACTAGTTAGAAAACAATAAACGACTAGATAGGAAACAGTAACGACTAGTTAGGAAACAATAAACGACTAGTTAGGAAACAATAAACGACATTGACGAGTTAGGAAACAATAAACGGCTAGTTAGGAAACAATAAACGACTAGTTAGGAAACAATAAACGACATTGACTAGTTAGGAAACAATAAACGACTAGTTAGGAAACAATAACGACTAGTTAGGAAACAATAAACGACTAGTTAGGAAACAATAAACGACTAGTTAGGAAACAATAACGACTAGTTAGGAAACAATAACGACTAGTTAGGAAACAATAACGACTAGTTAAGAGACAATAAACAACTAGTTAGGAAACAATAACGACTAGTTAGGAAACAATAAACGACTAATCAGGAAACAATAACGACTAGTTAAGAGACAATAAACGACTAGTTAGGAAACAATGACGACTAGTTAAGAGACAATAAACGACTAGTTAGGAAACAATAAACGACATTGACTAGTTAGGAAACAATAAACGACTAGTTAGGAAACAATAACGACTAGTTGAGAGACAATAAACGACTAGTTAGGAAACAATAACGACTAGTTGAGTGACAATAAACGACTAGTTAGGAAACAATAACGACTAGTTAAGAGACAATAAACGACTAGTTAGGAAACAATAACGACTAGTTAGGAAACAATAAATGACTAGTTAGGAAACAATAACGACTAGTTAAGAGACAATAAACGACTAGTTAGGAAACAATAACGACTAGTTAGGAAACAATAAATGACTAGTTAGGAAACAATAAACGACTAGTTAGGAAACAATAAACGACTAGTTAGGAAACAATAAAGGACTAATTATGTTAATTAAAGATACAAAACTCTAATTTTAACATGTGACGTCACAAAGCTTTTGACCCCCCCTGCCTCTTTTGTCACACAATGTCACATTCCGGTGAAACCCCCCCTCCTCATCTTTTAACGTGTGACGTAATTTAAGGATAACCCCCAAGTGAGATATTTTGTGAAGATGAACTTTTCATGACTTTTTTACGAACCCTGTATACAATAAAGCAGTTTTTAACATGTCACCAATTACCTTGATCTTTCTACTAATTAACCGCACCAGCAATTTTTTTTTTGGTATTGGACCTGTTCACCTACAATTTTTAATAAACACGGGGAACCTGTCAATTTTTCATTAAAAAAATTAATATCTCGAAAAGTATACATTTTACGTATAGGGTATTTTACACGAAGTGGTATTGAAATTTAACGTTGAATGCGAAAATTTAATAATATACAGGGTGTTCTATTTATTAAAATAACAAATCTTCTGCTCCACATTAAATTTCGAAGATCTTATTATATCAGAAGAAGATAGAAAAAAATTTGTAATTGTAATTGCCAACTTATAATGATGTAGAAGGCGTCCAAAGAAGAAGAATAATTCTCAAAAAATTGCGAAGGTGAATAACACCTTTATTATGAATTCGTATATAAACTCGATACATTGCTAGGTGTCTTTGACTTGAATCGTTTATTTTGACAAGTGGTAAACGACTTTGAACAAATTTAACAATAAACAATACGCATGTGTTATAAGTGTGTGTGTGTGAACGTTTATAAATAAAAGTTTGATGTATAACTTTTCAAGTGTTTTTACTATTTTTAAACGACTGTTTGGGTTAATGCACTCCATGATATCAATTCAACTATCTTATACCTTTAAGATATTGACTTTCATATAAATATAAACTTTGTTTAGATAATTTCGCTAAAAGTCGGAGAAAAAACACCGCAGGTTCATGTAGAACTCTTCAATCTGGTTGATTAAACCCACTTACATAATCTTTTTAACTACTGTTGCGAGGTCACCAACTCAAAGCCGGCCCTGTTTCTTGACTGTAAATTTTGGTGGCTGCGCCCATTTCGAGAACATTCAAGTAAAACGCTTTGTTTGTGCATAGGACGAGCGCGGAAGGTACTGGAATTTTCGAGAGTTGATAAGGACTATATATACGCGGGTTTTTGAGTGCGAAAAACCATTAGTGAAACGGACAGTAAAGAGTTAGTTCAGAAGTTCGGACAGTGAATAAAATAGTGAAGATAAATAGTGTAATATTCAAGTGGTAAAAATAAATACCGAGTGTAAATAAATTAGAAGACAGTAAGTAAAGTGTGTATATAAATTAAGTTTAATACAGTGTGTGTTTCTTTAAATAAATAAATAGTAATTGTGTATAGTGCGTATAATTTTATCCCACAAGTAAAAACTATTTAAATAAATAACAAAAACTTTACACTACGTTCAAAATTCCATACAAACTTTTCAAAAATATTTATTAAAATTGCCTTATTTTATGAATACCCATCATCTCAAAGACGATATAATATTTTGGTCAAATTTCTCTTCGAGCCTTCATGTCTGAAGGATTGGTATCATTTGAAAGGGAATTGAAAGCCTAATAAAATATTATATAATCGTTTAATTCTAGTGGTTTTAACGGTCGCTAGGTGGCGACGATTGAACAATTGTTTTGTTTTCATTTTTTTTTCTAAATGCGATGCTATATTTTTTAATCATTTACTTGAAAGAGGATGGTGAAAACCGCATCTCAATATCTATTTTGTAAGCGAAGATACTGTACTATAAATAGTTTCTGAGATACAGCGAGTTACCTCTCTTAATCAGACGCCCGGTACAGATTTCAATTTTCATTCAACTAGGTGTGTTTTCGTCTCTAAGATTCCCATAAACTCCAAAAAGTAAACCGTTGTCGTTTTAAGATATTCACTGTATCTACACCCTAAATATCGTCTCGACTAAAACTACTTACCTAAATATTTTCTAATTTATAGATATTATATTTTATGTATGTGTATATAGAATATATGAGTACCGGAAGTTTCATCAGTGTATCACAACTAACATCATTTTTTGCAATGTTTAATTAATATTAATCACTTCCTTTGTAAAGGTAACTCTTAACCTAGTTGTAAATTAAGAGTCCAGGACAGATTTACAACTGAGTAAATTTCCAAACTTATTTTTTGTTTTCAGAAAAACAATCTTTGGAAATAAAATTATGTTTTCCGCAAATCGCTAGGAAATTTTGACATTCCAGACAAAATTTTTCAAAGAAAAAATCAAGATGTAAGGAAATGATATTCTACATAAATGATTGAAAACACATTGTTTATAAGGAATTAATTTATATTTTGGAAACATCAATACATTGCAGAATACATTTTAAAATTAATTTGTTATATTAACAGTTATTTGACAGTTAGTACAATTATTGAACATTGTAGGAACATTATTAGAACTATGAGAAACATTGTGGACAACATCCGGGATGGTAGAGTTATTTTGTTGAAAATTTTGTACTGTGAAAATTTTATTTTCCACCTCAACCTTATTGTTAAGAAGAGATTCTTCGATATATCCTTCAGCAACGTTTGATGACTCTTTAAACTAGTTATGTCGGTGGTTTCGAGAACACCAGCAATTAAATTTAGATGCGTCAAGTTTGACAATTTAACGTTAATACGTTCCTGGCCTCTGTGTTCAATCTTCACAGTCGTCCAGGAATGTTAGGCTTTTCCTACTCGGTAAACAATGTACAATTTCTTCATCAGGGAAGTAACAAAAATTTAATATTCAATTTTCAAAAATAAAGATACTTTACTCTTGTCTCAAAATCATGTATATTACTATAAGTTTCCCATATGGTACATACTTTGGGGATGACTCTGTATAAGTAACAATAAATTAAATAGAGCATCGCATTTGCCCACTTCCATAAAATAATTAATTCGTAAGAAGGTGTGCTGTGCGGTTAAGTAATAATAATAATGATTCATATTGATATTAAAAGGCCTTTAAATGCTTGGTATATTGTTTAATATACTTTGTATAAAACAATTATTATTAACATCTAGGTTATAAATCTAAGTGAAAGTGAACATAATTAAATTCCTACTAAATATGGAACATTAATTTTAAAATTGTGAGTAGGTACTTCACGGTGTTGTTTAGAAATAGTAAACCTCGTAATGATCAAACGTTTCATATATTATGTTATAATCTTATACAATAAAGTTGTTAGAAATTTATGGCACTCTCCATCTTTTTGTTCTTTCAGTGTAAATTCTGATGATTATACTCTTTATCGGTTCTAGTCTAATAAACATTGTTCGCATTTATTCAAATATATTAATGAAACTGAATCCTGTACGTAAAATTCCGTACCCCATCGAAATGTCACTGGTCGATATTTGTCAAAGAACTGTGTGAAGACAACATTCATTCATGCATTTGGGTTGTGCTCAATATTTGTACCATTCCCCATGTTTATCTACTTCCATTCTAGAAGCAGTTTTTGACAAGTTTGACATTTATTGACCATTTTTCCAAATTTTTGATACGCGATACTCTGTCTCTGAGAGATCTCTGCCAAATATGTTCAAATTTTTGAAAAATTATCAAAAATTTTGAAATATGCACAAAAATTGTCAAAAATTTGGAAAAATGGTTAATAGTTGTCAAAAACGGTCAAAATTTTGAAAAAAATGGTCAATAATTTTAAAAGACTGTTAAAAATGGTCATTAATTGTTAAAAATTGTCAAAATTTTTGAATAATGGTCAATAATTGTTATAATTTGGAAAAATGGTCTAAAATATATCACTCTTTATTAGCAAAAACTTGCTCTTGTAAGCAAAAACTTGCTCTTGGTCAAAATTTTTGAAAAATTGTCAAAAATGATCAATAATAATTGTCAAAACTGTCAAAATTGGTCAATAATTGTCAAAATCTTTCTCTTTTTGACAATTTTTAACAGTTTTTGACGTTTTTGACAGATTCTGACAATTATTGACCTTTTTTGACAATTTTTAACAATTATTGACTATTTTTCAAAAATTTCGACAATTTTTAACAATTATTGACCGTTTTGACAGTCTTTTATAATTATTGACCATTTTTTCAAAATTTTGACAGTTTTTGACAAGTTTGACATTTATTGGCCATTTTTCCAAATATTTGACAATTTTTGAAAATATTTGGCAATTATTAACCATTTGGTCAAAAATTTGATAAAATGGTCAATAAATGTCAAACTTGTCAAAAACTGTCAAAATTTTGAAAAAATGGTTAATAATTGCCAAATATTTGAAAAAATGGTTAATAATTGTCAAAAATTGTCAAACTGTCAAAATTTTGAAAAAAATGGTCAATAATTATAAAAGACTGTCAAAAATGGTCAATAATTGTTAAAAATTGTCAAAATTTTTGAAAAATTGTCAAAAATGGTCAATAATTGTCAGAATCTGTCAAAAATGGTCAAAAACTGTCAAAAATTGTCAAAAAGAGAGAGAAGAAGGCGGCTGAGGAAGAGAGAAGGAGAGGGAGAGAGTTAGCGCGTCTCTGAGAGAGAGAGAAAGAGAGGGAGAGAGTATCGCGCGTTTCTCTCTCTCTAATTGCCAAATATGTTAAAATTTTTGAAAAATTGTCAAAAATTTGGAAAAATGGTCAATAAATGTCAAACTTGTCAAAATTTTGAAAAAATGGTTAATAATTGCCAAATATTTTCAAAAATTGTCAAAAATTTGGAAAAAATGGTCGATAATTATAATAGACATGTCAAAAAAGTTCAAAAATTGTCAAAAACAGTCAAAAACTGCAAATATTTTAAAAAATGGTCTAAAATAGTCAATAATTGTTAAAATTTTGAAAAATGATCAGAAATTTTTAAATATTTTGAAAAATTTACAATAATTGTCAAAATTTTTGAAAGTTGTCAAAAATGGTCAATAATTGTCAGAAACTGTCAAAAATGGTCAATAATTGTTAAAATTTTGAAAAATGGTCAAAATGTTGAAAAAATGGTCAATAATTATAAAAAACTGTCAATAACTGTTAAAAATTGTCAATAATTGTCAGAACCTGTCAAAAATGGTCTAATATGGTCAACATTTTTGAAAAATTGTCAAAAATGATCAATAATAATTTTCAAAACAGTCAAAATTGGTCAATAATTGTTAAAAATTGTCGAAATTTTTGAAAAATAGTCAAGAATTATAAAAAACTGACAATAATTGTTAAAAATTGTCAAAATTTTTGAAAAATTGTCAAAAATGGTCAATAATTGTCAGAACCTGTCAAAAATGGTCAATATTTGGAAAAATGGTCTAATATGGTCAACATTTTTGAAAAATTGTCAAAAATGATCAATAATAATTGTCAAAACTGTCAAAATTGGTAAATAATTGTCAAAAATGGTCAATAATTGTTAAAATTTGAAAAAATAGTCAAAAATTGTCAAAAATTTTGAAAAAATGGTCAATAATTGTCTAAAATGGTCGTTCTATTGTGCATAAGAAGCAAGCTTCTGTCGGCGGTCCGACGACCGCTCACCTTTTTTTTATTAACTGAAAGGTACTGTTTAAGGCACCATTCCTCCACAATTCGTAGTGCTTTTTGTAGGACATTCATTAGGAAGACTAGGTGATGGTACCCTCAGGAGTTGTCAAAAACCTGACGGCTTAGACAGTCACGTTGTCAACCTTATGACTGGTGAATACATTCCCCACTGTACTCCTGATCTTTCATCCTTTTGTCGCGAACTATTCCATAGGATTAAGTAGTTTTATAGTGGTCTACATGGTCCAGACAGTTAACCCAAGACCTTTCTCTTCCTTGGTAGTCTATACCCTCCATCGCTAAAGGCCTGAAGGGGTCGTAGCGAAATCAAGCAGTTCACGGTCTGTGCCACAAGCTGGACGACGGCAGTTCCTTATCCCCTTTAAATCATCTTCTAACCAGCTCTTCCTGCTCCGTAGAAGACTGTCAGTCTCTATTCCCTTCCACAAGGCTTTTCCTCTATCTTCCACCTGGGACTCAATTCTTGAACTCATACGGATGTCAGTAGCATTCGAATTAAATTAGAAGACAAACGTCAATCTTAATTATGGAATGGTTTTCGGAAAAATGTTCGTATACGGAAGTTTGATTCGAATAAAGGATTTGAGGACTTCTAGTGATGAGCAAAATTGGTCTTGGTCTTGCAGTCTCGGTCTTGGTCTTGCAAAAAAGCAAAACTAAGACCAAGACCAAGATTATCTATAGACTAGCAAGACCAAGACCAAGACCGAATACGGATTTATTTCAAGAATTGTCCCTGAGGACGCCTCACAGATGTAGCTCAATCAAGTAGACCTTTTTCCTAAAGATTTAGTATAAAAAATATCAATAATTAAACTTAATTCTTGTAAAAATGTACCGAAACATTTAAATTTTTCCATGATTGTTTTATGTCGTTTTACAAATAATATATAAGCCATGTATATAAATTTATGTTTATTTACGTTCCAATTTCCTCGCTAGACATATTTCATTGAGCATTTCATTAATTTGTTCTGCTGAATGGAACGAAAGAATAAACAAATTAGAGTTGGGTGTATTATTTCGGAACGGTTGTGTGCTAGTTGAAATTTCTTATAATCGATTTTTATAGTAATATTAATCGATTTTTAGTAAATCGATTTTATAAATCACGTGTTTAAATCGATTTTCGGAAACGGCTCCTATTATTTATTGACTATTTTTCAAAATTTTGACAATTATTGACCATTTTTCAAAATTTTAACAATTATTGACCATTTTTGATAATTATTGACCATTTTGACTGTTTTTCAAAATGATGACAATTTTTAACCATTTTTGACAGTTTTTGACAATAATTGTCCAATTTTAACAGTTTTTAACAATAATTGACAATTTTTAACCATTTTTGATACTTTTTGACAATTTTTCAAAATTTTAGACCATTTTTCAAAATTATTGACCATTTTCGATAATTTTTGACAATTATGGACCATTTTTCCGAATTTTTGATCATTTTTGACAATTATTGACCATATTTTAAAATTTTTGACAATTTTTCAAAAACTTAAACAATTTTTTAACATTTATCAACTATTTTTCAAAATTTTGACAATTTTTAACAATAATTGTCCACATTTGACAGTTTTTGACCATTTTTGATAGTTTTTGACAATTATTGGCCATTTTAGACATCTATTCAAAATTATTGACCATTTTTGATAGTTTTTGACAATTATAGACCATTTTTCAAAATTTTAGACCATTTTTCAAAATTATTGACCATTTTCGATAATTATTGACAATTGTTGATAATTATGGACCATTTTTCCAAATTTTTGACCCTTTTTGACAATTATTGACCATATTTCAGAATTTTTGACAATTTTTCAAAAACTTCAACAATTTTTGACAATTATCAACTATTTTTCAAAATTTTGACAATTTTTAATAATAATTGTCCATTTTTTACAGTTTTGGACCATTTTTGATAGTTTTTGACAATTATTGGCCATTTTTTAAAATGATTGACTATTTTCGATAATTATTGACAATTGTTGACAATTATGGACCATTTTTCCAAATTTTTGACCATTTTTGACAATTATTGACCATATTTCAGAATTTTTGACAATTTTTCAAAAACTTCAACAATCTTTGACAATTATCAACTATTTTTCAAAATTTTGACAATTTTTAATAATAATTGTCCATTTTTGACAGTTTCGACCATTTTTGATAGTTTTTGACAATTATTGGCCATTTTAGACAATTTTTCAAAATTTTTGACAGTTTTTCAAAATTTTTGACCATTTTTCAAAATTTTTTACCATTTTTCAAAATCATTGACCATTTTTGATAGTTTTTGACAATTATCGACCATTTTTCAAAATTTTGACAATTTTTAACAATAATTGTCCATTTTTAACAATTTTTGATAGTTTTTGAGAATTATTGTCCATTTTTGACAATTTTCCAAAGTTTTTGACAATTTTTCAAATTTTTTTCATAAATTTTGACAATTTTTCAATATTTCAATATTATTGATAGTTTTTGACAATTATCGATTATTTTTCAAAATTTTAACAATTATTGACCATTTTTGATAGTTTTTGACAATTATCGACCATTTTTCAAAATTTTAAATTTTTTTTAACAATTATTGACCAATTTTGACAGTTTTTAAAAATAATTGACAATTTTTAACCATTTTTGATAGTTTTTGACCATTTTTGACAATTTTTCAAAATTTTAGACCATTTTTCAAAATTATTGACCATTTTTGATAATTATTGACAATTGTTGACAATATGGACCATTTTTCCAAATTTTTGAACATTTTTGACCATATTTCAAAAACTTTAACAATTTTTGATAATTATCAACTATTTTTCAAAATTTTGACAATTTTTAACAATAATTGTCCATTTCAGACAATTTTTGATAATTTTTGACTATTACTGGCCATTTTCGACAATTCTCTAAAGTTTTTGACCATTTTTGACAGTTTTTGACAAAAATTGTCCATTTTTAACAGTTTTTGACCATATTTCAAAATTATTGACAAATTTCATATAATTTTATTTAATTTTTAAACTGATAAATTGTTAATTATTCACCAATTGAGTTAATTCGTGGGGCGTGGTTGATTAAATAAACGAGCGAAAAAGATTCCTTTTTTGCGCTAGAGCGTAAAGTAACAATCCTCGGCATTTGTCGACTTTACGATTTCATTTCAATATAGTAATTAGTCATTTTACGCGCGACTGTAGAAAAACATATTTTTAATATTCCAGTTTTAAATCTAGCAAATCCCATCTCTAATTATTACTTCTATAACTGGTGTAAGTCGGTAGCTTAGCCTCTCCGCGGGCCCGTAAGACACTTCCGGCCCTTAGGCCACATGAACGTACGTATATGTGTGTGTGTTGTAAGAGATTGTGAGGGTGGCTTCCCTCGTACTGTTTCCGGTCTCTGTCTAACACCCCTCGCATTTTGTCAACATTGTAGGCTGGGGAATCCTTGGGATCTGAAGGAATTTCTAAAGACGATTTTACCTGAAACCCACTTGGCCTGAGATGCTTTTATTTCTATTTTTATAACTGGGTTATATGGTTTTTTTTTGAATGGCGAAACGTAAAATGAGAGTAGAGATATTCATTTTCTAATGCAAAAAGAAGTAAGTATTGTTATTTTAAAATGTTAGTACAATATATTTTGTAATTTGGAAAAAACTAGAATAAATGTCCCTACCGCGTCTGGTAGACAAAAAGTTAACCAACAATTTCTACCGAGAGAAAGCAACAATTAAAAAACTTTCTTTGCTTTGCTTTGTAAAATATTTGAAATTTCTAACGTAATAATGTAGGAAATTTCCAAACAAGATAAGTAGGTATACTTCATTTCAAGATATTTCGTTTTGTCTTAGGCCAACATGATTGATTCAAGACCACAAAACACACAGCAGGCAATCGTTAATCCAATAACAATAGCATAGTATCTTAGTCAACGAAATATTGTGAAACGTTCTTTACGTTTTTTTTCTTCCGATGTTACAAGATTCAAGTCCGCAATAAATGTTTAGAAAAAAAAACTGAAATTCTTCCGTTAATGCATGCTGTCAGCCTGCAACATCAGCACAATGCTCATTGATAAATCAGGTATATATATCGTAAAAATATAGTAGAACAAGTGCATACACCCGCAGTAGAGGTATTACGTTATCTACCCTCAGGTAAAAATTTATTTACAAAAGGTTAAAATGTATTTAACATCCAATAAGGAAAACATTCCCATTATATCTGTCTTTTGACAAGGGTATTCAAAAAGGGCAATTGAGTACCCGACATATAGACGGCATGGGTATTGGTTGTCTAGAAAGGGGAGATACCAGAGATTATTTTTATTTTTTTTTGGTAACTAAGCTGATAAATGAAATTGTGCAAGAATTTTTAAAATAGATGAATTTTGTAATGATATAGTTGATAATTGGATAATGTTGAAGTGGACGACCAAGAGTTACCACCCCCGCAAAAGATCGTTATCGTTTTCGGTTTCAATTGAAAATTAACACGGGGTTAACTTACGTTTACGATGACTTTGGAGAAGAGTTCCATTAACACTAATGAACATGTGGATTGGAATGATGGTCTCTTCCTTAAGTGCCCAGAAATCGAAGAGCAGTGTAGGGAGTTCATCCGTTCAAAGGTACAGCTGATGTTTGGGGAGGCATTTGTTTTTATGGGCGTACATAATTGTTGTGCTTGATGGGAACATGACATTTCTTTAATGCTGCTATTGGACCAACTTTCTTCTTTTTAGATGATAATTCTCGACCGCATCGTGCAAGATTGTACTCGTTGTACAAAATTAGGCCACTACGTCACCGATTTTAAAGCCAAGCTTTACACCTGTCCTTACTGTGGTAGTCACGAACACAGATCCAAGGCCAAAAAACCTTCTTGTAGGAACTGTAGTGGCGATCACCGCACATATTGCCCAAAATGCCCGAATAGGCAACTCCCATCATCAAAACCCGAGGAAACTGCTCCCATGATTTAAAAAAAAACCTTTGCCATTCGACTTCCCTATGGAAGTCCAAAAATAATCTGCGTTATCTTGATGAATGCATTCTTTTCCTCCCGTAGGATGGTAATCGAGAATCTCCTATATCTCATACAGGCCTGCTACAATCACAATTGCTCTATCCAAGGACAGGGCAACAGGACATATTTTAGCTTCACGTCCATCTCCTAACCTCTGACATATACTTCACCTCACCACACCTACCACGCGCCGAAACAGCGGAATTCTACGAAAAAAGTGCACCGAAAACTTAGAAGGTCTCAACGGAAAGTGCTCGAAAAGACGAACCGTTGCAAGAGTTCGTTGCCCGACTGCGAGGCGTCACAATACAAAAAACGCACTTTTTAGTGCAAAACACACACTTCGGGTACTTTTCAGTGATTACTACATATGAAAAATACACCCTCCCTTTCCTATTCCGGGATGATGGATGCAAGTTTTCTGTGGTTTTTTCCTGTATCTTAATTTCCGCAACGATCGGAAATGCGATACGTTGTGGAAATAAACCATATGGCCATCCTTTGGGTGCACAGCCACAGCAGCCCCTACCGCGACCGGCAATTCAATTGCTTTTCGTTCAAACCCTTAAGAGGACTAAATCTCGTATAACAGGGTTTTTTTTCGGGTCGAGATGGGAAACTCATGTTCGAATGGGTCCAGGACCCAAACAGTGTTGGACTCATCCCCAAGGGGATGCCTACCAACCAAACCCACCTCAAACTCGCCGTTACCCCCGACTCAGAATCACTACCCTAGCATACTTCGAGACGGTCGACAATCCCTCGCACACTCTCCGCCCACAACGTCGTCTTCTCCCTAACTTTCACTCCTACCTCTCATGCCATTTGAAGTCCTTCTCTCCCCCTAACCTTGCTCTCTACAACCCCTCTCACCTCCACCAATTCCCCTTCCCCTCTCAACATTATCTCCACCATGTTCTCCCAGTACACCGCCTCCCCTAGTTTCCTCTCCAACTTCTTCGGCACTTCCTCGTTCCTCCAGCACCTAAACACATGCCCCACATCATTCTCCACTTCACACCTCTCGCACACTCCAGTCTCTCTTTCCCCAATCTGGTGGAGGTACCCTACTCTCGACCCATATCCAGTGAACACCTGCGTCAAGAAGTAGTTCACGCTCCTTTTAGCGCGCCCTCATACTCCTCCCATCTTCTCACCATTTCCTCCTCCATCCATTCCTCTCTGTCCTGTACCGAGATGGGAAACTCATGTTCGAATGGGTCCAGGACACATCCCCAACCTAACCCACCTCGACCCAATTCACCGTTACCCCCGCCTCGGAATCACTATCCTAGCATACTTCGAGACGGACGGCGGTCCCTCGCACACTCTCCGCTCACACCGTCGTCTTTGTATCTATCACTTCTACCTCTCATGTCATATCGAGTCCTTCTCTCCCCCTAACCATGCTCTTTTCTACGCCACTCACCTCCATCCATTCCTGCTCCCCCCTCAACATTATCTCCACCATGTTCTCCCAATACACCGCCTCCCTTAGTTTCCTCTCTAACTTCTTCAGCATCATTCTCCACTTCACACCTCTCGCACACTCCAGTCTCTCTTTTCCCAATCTTGTGGAGGTACCCTACTCTCGACCCATATCCAGTGAACACCTGCGTCAAGAAGTAGTTCACCTCCCCATCCAATTTCTCCTATTCCCAATCGCTCCTTTTAGCGCGCCCTCATACTCCTCCCACCTTCTCTCCATTTCCTCCTCCATCCATTCCTATAACAGGGTAGAATTAACATTTTTGCAATATCCAATGAAGGATAATCTAAAATTCAAATGTAAAATCTTTCTCGAAAAAAAAATTTTAAAAATCGTGCAAGACTAGTTGAAGATGCTTTGGACTGGTATCCCACTGCCTCCTCGATCGCTCAACTTAAATCCCATCGAACATGCTTGGGACCAGCTACAGAGAGGCTTGAATTCCCATGAACCACCCCCATAGACACCCCAAGAACTTACCTACACAGCTCTTACCCAACTGGTAGCGCAGTTGCTCATATGAATTATGACTGATAATGATATAATATATTTTCATCACATTGATAGCACAATTTCGGTTAAGCGACCCTAAAACCGCAATAAACCATTTAGGCAGGATAAAATAAATGAATTGTATCTCAATTCTCCAAAAGCGAATAAATATGGACAATGAGCAGGATATTTAAACGTGGGAACTACCTACTTATACATCTATAATAAAATACCTAATAGAATCTTATTCTTACCCAACTAAACTGCACTGTCGCGGCAAATTTATCACTTCTAAATATATTCGAATGGTAATGGTATTAGGGTTGTATTGTCTTCGCTACCTGTGGTCCACTATACAGGAAGAATCTAGCGAAAGTTGCTAACTGAACACTTATTTACATGAAGAAGCGCTTACAATTCTGTTTAATTCTTTGAATCACCCTGAAGTGTTTCAGACACGTTTTTGAATTTATAATAAGCTCTTCAGCTATCAATATGATAAAAATACACTGTGCTATCAATGCCAAAAACATAGACTCTATAGTTGATTTTTAAATTTTTTTTAAATTATAATTTACAATTTTCGTGCCAATTAGAAAAAAATACGTTAAAAACGACTCGATGAATGATATATTACATAAAATTATCGAATTGACGGCCACCTTGTCCCAGTGTAGGAGACAACATTCTCGACATAAATTTGCAATAAATTACACCGAAATTGAGTTATTAGCATATAATTTTTCTCACACTGTGAAAATGAAATATACATGGGAATGGTTCCTACGCCGGCTCCTCGCTCGGCAGCTTTTTCCTAATATTCAAAAGGAAATCATTAAGTTGTTGACAAATTTAAATTGAAATAAGTTGGACCGGACCGGCCATTCAGTCACTATTTATCAATAACTGTCTTTATTTTCGACAACAATATAAAAATTGAGTAGTTGATAATGTGTACTAATCTCCAATATGTATCTCTCAGCAAGTTCTGTGCGTCCACTCAAAGAAATACCTCCTCACACCATTACCGATCGTACTCCAAGCATCCGCATCCGCCTATCATTTGTAAATAACACACATTATCCTACCCATAGAGGAAAGTACCACGGGCTCGAGCTTGGTCCAGACTTGGCCCAACTATGTAGAACTATGTGCCTAGCTTGTAAGCCAGGCTTGGCCCAGCGTTGGTAAAGGTCTGGAGTGATAACGATGGGCCAGGGTTGGTTGCCAGGACTAGGCCAGGTTCGATTGCCAAGACTGGACCAGGCTCGATTACCAGGACTGGACCAGGTTTGGTTGCCAGGACTGGGCCATGCTCAACTACCAGGAGTGAGCCAGGCTCGATTCCCTGGAATGGACCAGGTTCGGTTACCAGGACTGGGCCATGCTCAATTGCCAGGGCTAGATCAGGCTGGAGCAAGCTTGGATTATCATAGGCATGGCCAAGGCTGGGTTAAGCGACCTGGCCCTTGCATGGCCCTATACAGGTACGCCAAAGCTAGTCTTCCCAGTACTGGTCCAGGCTCGGCCCCTTTGTCAACTCTGGGGAACTCCTGCTTGGGTATCCACCATCTAGGCAATTTCAATAAGCCTTGGCAAAATTTAGCCTACCCCTACGGTGATTTAGAGTTAAAGCTGGATCTCGAGCAGCAATTTTGGGTCTCAGAACAGTTCCTTTACTTACTAGTGAAGAGGGACCTAAAAATTTATCTTGAACAGGGATTGTTCCAGTCTTCGAACGCTACTTCCAGTATCCCTATATTTTTTAAATACTCCTGACACCAGGGGATTGTGGTCATGTGACCTTGGGGGCTATTGGTGTGGAGATCCTTGTCCCATCGAACGGTGTGGAAAACGTTTATTCAAAAACTCGCCCGTACGATTACTGCAAAATGTGGAGAAAGCACCGTTATGCATGAACCCCATACGTCCTTTAGTTATGAGGGGTACTGGAAGTACAATTTGGTACTTGTTTCTGGATGTTCCTCAATAATTTCAAGAACCTGCTCTTCGAGTTGTGGAGTTCTCGCCCATCGTATAATATTTTGCGATTTAATCGTCTATGTTCTTAATTTTTTCGTCTGATTCCGCCTCTGGAGTTGAAGATATGTCCAAAAAAATGTAGTAAGTAAATTAACGGAGGTTTCTGAAAAAAAAATCGACCAAACCACAATCACATCCGATTTATATAATCGGTTAATTAATAAGCTGACCGCTGATTTACATCGGAAAACAGGTTTGGAGAGAGAAACATTATTTTAGTGGACATCGATGGGAAGGAAGCTCGTCTGATAGTGCACGAGGTTATTAACATCTTTAACAGGAAAGAAGTATTAAGATCATGAGGTCTTAAAGAACTCTGATTATTAATCTGTAATCTTTTTCAGGAAGTGTTCATTTACGAATCCATTTATTAAATTTGCGATTAGAGAGGTACAAAATGAACTAATTAAAGATTTCGATTAAGAGAAACAACAATTAGATGATGTGTGTTTTAATTGTTTTTGCATCATAGTCATTGTTTTAACTAAATCTCTCCGTGGTCGCATTCATTCCAACGTAGCGTTACCGGAGCTGAACGCGTGTTTTGTCAACTAATCTGATGTCAGTATCAGTCGCCATTTTTTTCATCAGAATTGAAATACGCTACCATGGAGATTAGCACGTTCAGCAGAATTAAAAAAAAACGATGGATCACTTCAAAAATCGCTACCTGATCAACTTTGTAGAGATTAACCATAACCTACATCGTCATGACTGACAATAAATTAATTAATGACATATATGTCAGTTGAGCATATTAAACAATGACACCTAGTAGGCAGTAAACAAATTAACAGAAGATTGCTATAAACTGATATTACTGGTTTTTATTTTTAAACTATGGAACCTCATCTTTTAAAATCTAGGGAATGTATTGAGCATAAAAAGACCTTCAAAATGAGGTATTACTCGACCCCCATTGCCATTTAAAAAGAATATTCCAAATGCACGCCCGGCTATCACTTTGACATTCAGAGCTGTCATTGATGTGTTAAAATATGCAGAATGGGGTCATCTTTCCAAATTTCATCACTATTTACCGAACGGTTCAAAAGTTATAGGGGGGGGACGGACTTTATGTACTCTTATACTAGTTATGATGTACTCATTGGATAAAATCAGTCTTCCAAGGGAACATTTTGGGAAATGTCGTTCGTAACACTAACAGCATATTTTACTTACTAATTAGTATATCTGTAGTGTTGGAGTTTGTCCAGAATAAATTGCAGAAGCTAAAACATGTGTTCGTCGCTCTTGCCGACTTCTTATTTCGATCGGTATATACTCATATTTTGAAGTTAAAGAGTTATTGTTTTTATTAAAATGACTAATTATTTCTATGAAAAGTATTCTCATACGCATTAATCGATGGTGAGGTGCAATGTAACGCTCAATCGATCAACATTTGCGGTTCTCCACTAGTACCTACAAGTACTGAGGCACCAGGATGTTACAGAGGTGTAACAAAAGTGATATTTTGTACGAAATAAAACCGAATCCGGAGGTTAGTACTAGAAGATTCCAAAATGGTGTGGAAATGCCTAGGCAAACTCAATGAAATAGGCGAGAACACCTTACTGTGGATTCCAGGACACACTGGGACAGAAGGAAATTAAATAGCAGATGAACTAGCAAAGAGGGGGACTGAAACACCCTTTTGGGTGACGGAACCCTTTTGCGGTATCAGCTCCAATGTTATATTGGAAGAAATAGGCAAAGCCGAAAAAAAGAGAAGATCTGACCATTGGAAATATCTAGTAGGGCAATCAAAGATTCTTCTGGGGGACTACAACCTGTTGAGCTCAAATTCATAAGACAAAGTAAAACTGCACTAAGAGTTTTAACAGGGACATTGTCGCCTGAATGGGCACCTGAAAAAGCTCAAAATAGTGGAGGAAGAAGAAACCTCCATCCACATACTTGCGAATTGCACAGCAATTCAGAATCAAGGGCACAATTCCTGGATAGAAGAGGGACATTTACATAATTTAAAGCCTGCAGATATCCTAAAATTCCTCCGGGAAATAGAGCTACTAGTTTCTGAGACTACCTCAGGAACTAAGTAGGAGTAAGGAGACACAATAGATCTTTTAGATCTCAGTGAATGTCATCCTAATATACATACATACATACATCCTACAGTTTCTGAATTCTCCATATGGAATATTATTCATAAAGAAAACCTCGAAACAGAATTTTCAATTTACACCAGCAAAGATAAATAATCAACCACATAATTACACTTCATTAGAGTTAGTGGCAGTAAGATTGTTAAATCAATGAAATATTCTTTTATTTCCACTTACGTATTTTATCTAAAATTTTCCCTCAAATAATAAAATAGAAGATGTCATTAACGATATTAAAATGCTTTTGGAGACTCGAAGTACCTGAATTAATTGAACTGATTTTTATTGATAATTTATTTAGATAAAGTTTGTATTATCCGAAATAAAATTAAAGATCGCCTTTGACTGAAATTTCTAAAGATTGCAGATTATTTTCCAAGAATCCGAATGAAAGGCTGCATCCATCATCTCACAAAAATAATTCATAAGCGTTTTCGCTCGTATCTCTCACCGAAATACTCTGTCGTATCTTCCCAAAAGCCCAAAAGCAAAAAGACAACCTCTTTCTAGAGTGGAAACCGAATACACTACGCTTACTACGTCAGTTCCGGTCGTGGCACCCCGCGCGGAGGCTATTCATTCATAAGTTTGATTGGAGGGGAGGGCAGAGTGTCCCGAACTAACACAACTCTATTCATTCTGTGGATGTTACACAGGTGCGCGTTCTTTTCTGTACTGTTCTGTGTTTTTCAATACGTTTTGTTGTTCTTCGTTCTGCATCACCGACAAACTCTGTATATTCTTTTGTGTTTTGTTAACGTGGATTTCCAAATATACTACGTTTTCGTAAAATAATCGTGTAACTCGATATACTTGTCCGTCGGTAAAACGTTCCTATTTCAAGTTTTTGTCGATAAAAGTGAAGCGAACAAGTGAATTTTGACAGTTTTTTTTATCGTTTCTTGAGTGGTCAGATCGTTCGTTGGTGATCGAATTATCTCGATCTGACATGTGTTATGGATATTTGAGGTTAGGAATACTTCTTTGAGATTTTGCGGTCTGGTGGATTTTTATTATTTGTTTACAATCTTTTCATAGCGATATATTAATTAGTTTACTCAATACGCATTTTTGTGTGATTTTTTTTATATTAATACACTGCCGAGCAAAAAATTTAGGTCACTTTCAATAACTTGGAAAAATTGCAAAGAATTTTAAAAATTAAATTTATCACCTTATCTGTAAATTGTAAATTTACCTCCACTGCATTTTCGTAACTTTTAAATATTATAATTTATTCTTGAAAAACCGCAACTCTACATTTTGTATGAAGTTCGAATATTTTTATTGGGAACGAAATGAAGGAAAAGTCAAAAAGTGTTAATGATAACGATAACTAATAACGTGTATTATCCCTTCTTGCATTAATGACTACTCTGCTCTGTTCTGAATTAAATCAAGGATTATATTCTGATCCTTGTTATTCCACTCCTGCAAGAGCAACTCTCTCATCTCATGAGCAGTTATTGGGGCTGGTGTATGCCTTCGGATACGCTGCCCTAACTCATCCCAGACATGTTCGATGGGATTCATATCTGGACCGCCTATGAAAGACACAACATGATCTTCCAGGACTTCCGTTACATATCTGTGAGCTGTTAGAGAGCCATTCTCTACGAAAACCAACTCTTCTGAAGTGATACCTGTCCAAACCATAACAGACCCACCACCAAATTTACGTCTATGGTCAATACAAGCTGGGGCTTATCTTTCTCTGGACCTTCTCTATACTTGTCGATGTCCGTCTGGTCCATTGAGGCAAAAACGCGATTCATCTGTAAAGAGTACCTTGCTCCAGTCATCATCGTTCCGTGCCAAGTGTTTTCGAGCAAAATCCAATCTGTCGGCTCTGTAGCCATCCTTCTGCAAGACAATCCATTAGCTTCGCTAACATTAACATTTCTAACCTCTTGAAGCTGATTTCGCAGCAAAACCGCAGAAGCTGTTCTATTCCGCTAACAAAAACTGATCATCTCTTTTTCGTCCAGATCCGGATCGTCTGGTTATAAGACCTCTTTCCTGGTAACGTTGGTTCACATTTTGTAGAGCACAGAGGCTCTTACCAACAATTCTGGCGTGTGCCAACTTATACTGGGCGAGTTATAACTTCAATTTATTTTATCTATTTTAGAAATTTTGTCTAAAGTAGGTTTTCTCAATTAGTCGATTCTTCTATTTCATCAACAAAGATTTCTAATAATAGCAATTCCAGTGTTCATAAGTAGTTCCAGTATTAACCCACGATTGGTCCATATAAATAATATTGGCTTCATCAGTTTTATTATTTCCCGAAGTAATTGGGAGTTTCCCATTTTTACTTTCTTCTCTAAATCGAAATATACTTCGTTCAAAAACTCCAGCCATAGTAGAAACTTCCTTTACTACTACGTCTCTTGACCATTTCTTAAGTAAAATTGAAATTTTTTATGACAGAAGGCCTTCAAATTTTGTAAAAATCGTCTTCTTCAAGGCACTCGTGTTCTGTTCAGGAGAATTGGACCAGAACTTACAAGTTAATTTTCTTAAATATGAAATACTTCATAAATTAGGTTGTTTATTATATAAAAGATAATTATTTTATCAGTTGACCACAAATTAACATAGTGTTGTTCCTGATTAGCTACTTTCCTGATATCTAAAGTATTTTGACGTATGAACACATCTTTCGTACATAATATCCAGAAAAAGTTGACAGTTAACTGAGAGATGCATTTAAAAAATAGCTGGGAAAATATATTGACTTGCTAAATTGATACAGTGTGGTCCATAAGTCCTAAAGTCAGTCAGATCGTTATATTTTAAGGCCGAACATCTTCCATTTCAAATTGGAACATTACTTACGAATCACCCTGTAAAAAATCCTTAACAAAAGTTATCCGAATAGGTGGATAACAGACCGGGGTTTAATGAGTAGCCTCCTAAGTCTCCCGGTCTAATTCCGATGGCTTTTTATGGGACAATTTTAAAAAAGTTTAAATAAAAGTGATAATAGAAAGTATTTAAATACATAGTGATCTATCAAAATACCTCCTGGTTTCCACAAATGATCGATAATAATTTTATTGTTTAATAAGTACTGTTTGAATATCAATTTGAAAGTCCTAAATTCCTCAATTATATCTTGATATTTGGTAATTGTCTAGTAGGCCAAACAATAGCTAAAATTTTAGCACAAAAATCCTATTAGAAAACGGACTGTGCCATTACGAACCTGATATTTTTTCGACTCCCAAAAGTTCGTTTTCTACTAAGATTTTGATCAAGCTGAAAGTGAGTAAAATTGTTCAAAACATAATTAAAAACAACGTTTCAAAATTCCCCATCGTCCCTGTACATGGAAAAAAATTGACTCGAGGTCAAAGGTAAAAAAAAGGGTTTTTCGCGATTTTCTTCAAAACGGTAAGTTTTATCGCAAAATTACCTCAAGCAAAAATTGTAGATTATAAAATTATCTATAAAAAAGGTAACAATAATTTTTTCCTATAAGCCACCGTTTCTGAGATATAACGATTCAAAAAGTTGTTTGCCTTATAATATGCGCACGAAAAAGACATTATTGCGATTTCCGACCAAAGTTGAGGTTCTGGAATAAAAAGTTGATTATAAAAGTTGTAGATCTTGAGAAAATCTACAACTTTTTCATTAGTGATTTTTTCACATAACCTCAAAATTTGCTCGAAAAACGCAAAAAAACTGCATTTTTCGTTTTTTATTTTTGGTTTCGTTAAAAAATGTTCGATTTTGATGAAAATTTAGTAGAAGGTAGCTTTCATAGTCACAAACCATGAAAAAAAATTTAAAATTAAAATATTGGAAATTTTTCGAGTTATAACGTTTTTTCGGTAAAAAACATTTGGGGGGTGGAAAAAGACATTATTGCGATTTCCGGCCAAAGTTGAGTTCCTAGAATAAAAAGTTGATTATAAAAGTTGTAGATCTTGGGAAAATCTACAACTTTTACATCAGTGACTTTTCCACATAACCTCAAAATTATCTCGAAAAACGCAAAAAACTGCATTTTTCGTTTTTTATTATTAGTTTCCTTAAAAAATGTTCGATTTTGATGAAAATTTAGTAAAAGGAAGCTTTGATAGTCACAAACCATGAAAAAAAATTTCAAATTAAAATATTCGAAATTTTTCGAGTTATAACGTTTTTTCGGTAAAAAACTTTTGGGGGGGTGGAAAAAGACATTATTGCGATTTCCGGCCAAAGGTGAGTTCCTAGAATAAAAAGTTGATTTTAATAGTTGTAGATCATGAGAAAATCTACAACTTTTACATTAGTCACTTTTCCACATAACCTCAAAATTAGCTCGAAAAACGCAAAAAACTGCACATTTTTCGTTTTTTATTTTTAGTTTCGTTAAAAAAAGCACGATATCGCTCATCACTATGTATAACGCCACTTGCCGCTACCACTAAAAATCCCGTATCGCAACGTATCGATACACTACAAATTTATCGATACTTGGAATGCATCGAAAAGCATAGTATCGATACAAAATCGGAAGTAAAAGTATTGATACACTGGAATATCGGATAGTATCGCGCATCCCTATTGCAACCACATTTAGCACTGCATCCCTTCTTACAGTTGCAAAAAATTGTGTTCAGCAGTTTTTCCGGCGCAGGTGGGAGCGAAATCTGAATTGGTTCTAATGTATTATCGACCAACTTCCAACCCCAAATCTGTAGAGTCTAGCTGATAACCAAGCCACACTTGAACTTGATAATACATCCAAAAAGATGATGATGAGCAGCAACTGAGGTTGGAGGAAGACAAGCTAATTGCACTTGTTTTTTATTCCGAGTGTTTTTAACAAAACATGCATATCGATACTTATCTAAGCAGGTAGTATTTTTAGGAGCTCCGTACATACAAAGAAGAAATCGAATTCCGTTGGTGATAACTTCTTGTGGAATTGAATTACTTTTCTTAAAAACTTCAGCACAAAATCTTGCTTTTCAAACATTTTTTTTGCGATAACATTTTTTTGCCCATTTTTTGACCCTTTTGAAATGTTGTTTTTAATTATGTTTGGAACAATTTTACTCACTTTCGGCTTGTTGTGAATTTATGTACCTTCACTCTTATTTTTGGGTCTAATTTGACCGGACTATATTATAATGGAATTTTAAACTATTTTGGTTTTTACCTTTTCATTTATTCTAGATAAAATTTAAAACCTGTAAGTAACGATAAATCGAATCGTGAGTGCAAAACAACGAGGGTGTTTCGAAAATTATGCCCTTTTAATGGATAAACATGAAAATAAAAATCCACCAGATTCCCGTGAAAATACAAAAAATACAGAATTAGATTAGGTTTTTTTTACAGGAAGACCCGAAGACAGTGCGAGAAAAAATTATCTTAAATATAGCCTCGGATGATAAGTAATAACAAAAAGACTTTAATGACGTATTAATCAGACCGAAAAAAAAATGACATTTATTGTGATATTCCAGTGATATATTTATTATTATAGTTGTAATATATTTATTATCTAGTCAATGTGCATAGACATTATTACCGGTATGGGAATAAAAACAATGAAGGCTTTCTGCAGGCAAAAAGGTAGGCTTTAACATAGATATATATTTTATTAGTCAATAAACCGAGCAAACGAGCATGCAAGTATAGTAATTTTTAACTAAAATTCTAGTAGAAAACCGATGGTGCCTTCATATAAAAGACATTACTGGTTACGCCAGCGGGCTTGTAGGTATATCTATATACACTGCTCAACAATTGAAGTGGATAAATATAACTTTTGCAAATATTTTATTTAAAAACGTTGTCAAAGCGATCACACTGTATGCTGTGTATGACCATTTATCTACAGATACATTCAAATAAAAACGGAACATAGGGATTTAGTGTATTCGCCGATCTAAATAGTCCACCAACAAAACATTTCTATGAGTTCACTTCAATGAATATCAAGTATTGATCTGGACAGCTGGATTCAGAACCAATGTAAGAAACCCCGCCCATTCTCCTTCCAAAATTTGTTAGTTATGTGCGATGTGTGCGAACTGCGATTTAGTATTGAATAATTATTTGATGGGGGTAGTAAACATCGCCACATATTGAAACAATATGCTTACGTCTTATGTTGTTAAAATCGAAAATTAATTGTTAAATTCTCTTTAACAATTAATGTTTCGAGTTAAGATAATATGTTTTGATTTCTTTTGGCCATAACGGCTTTCAAAATAAAAATAAATTCGTAAATAAACATTTGCGTGTTCAAAACACGTTTTCTACTAGGATTTTTGTCAAAAATATTAACCCATTGCTTGGCCTAACAATTACACTGAACCTTGTTACTGTGAATACTTTAAGAATAAGGATTAAATATCCTTTGATTCGAATTCAGGATCTTCATCAATGATCCTTTGTTATATAATTGTCGACAAGAGTGACGTACCTAAATGTGTTTAAGCATAAGACCAAAAATCCTATTATTAAATATATATTATACATTAGCGCTATAGGCCTATCTGGCTTCGAGATCTTTCACTCACTCTTTCCATTTTTCTCTGTTCCTCGCCTCGTTTCCCAGTCCCTTACTCTCACTGTTCTCAGGTCTCTCTTAACCTCCTCCAACCATTTTTTCCTTGGTCTTCCTCTTCTCTTTTTACCACCTTCTCCACCTTTTAGCACTCGTTTTACCCATCTATCTTCTTTCATTCTACCTATATATCCCAACCATCTTGCTCTCTGTGCTTTAATTATATACTTGGGTGCTTATACAATTCTGATTGTTCTCCTTCTGTACATTCCATCTTCTTTAATTCCACCATAAATCTTTCTGAGCATTTTACGTTCCTATATTTCTAGTTTATTCTGCTCTTTTTTGTTCATTATTCAAGTTTCAGATGCGTAGGTAACTGACGATCTTATTATCGTTTGGTACATTCTTATTTTAGCTGTTCATGATATGTCTTTTGAGTTTAACATCTTTGATACCATTCCTGCTGCTTTACTGTCTTTTGTTAACCTTTTTTCTATTTCTCTTTCTTCGTCTCCTTTATTCGTGTTGGTGACTCCCAAATATTCAAAAATGGTCAAGAGTTTGGAAAAATTATCAAAAATTTTGAAAAATTGCCAAAAATGACCAATAATTGTCAAAAACTATAAAAAATTGTCAAAAAGGACAATTATTGTTAAAAATTGTCAAAATTTTGAAAAATAGTTGATAATTGTCAAAAATTGTTAAAGTTTTTGAAATATGGTCAATAATTGTCAAAAATGGTCAAAAATTTGGGAACATGGTCCATAATTGTCAACAATTGTCAATAATTATCAAAAATAGTCAATAATTTTGAAAAATGATCTAAAATTTTGAAAAATTGTCGAAAATGGTCAAAAACTATCAAAAATGATCAATAATTGTCAAAAATTTTGAGAAATAGTCGATAATTGTCAAAAACTAAAAAATATGGTCAATAATTTTGGAAAAAATTTTGAAAAATTGTCATAAATGGTCAAAAACTATCAAAAATGGTCAATTATCGTCAAAATTGGTAAATAATTGTTAAAGTATTGAAAACTAGTCGATAATTGTCAAAAACTATCAAAAATGGTCAAAAATTGTCAAAAATGGTCAAAATGGTCAAAAATTGTCAAAAATGGACAATTATTGTTAAAAATTGTCAAAATTTTGAAAAATAATTGATAATTGTCAAAAATTGTTGTTTCTAAAAAATTGTCAAAAATGGTCAATAATTGTCAAAAATTTGGAAAAATGGTCTAAAATGTTGAAAAATTGTCAAAAATGGTCAAAAACCATCAAAAATGGTTAAAATTATTGTTAAAAACTGTTAAAAATGGACAATTATTGCCAAAAACTGTCGAAAATGGTTAAAAATTGTCATCATTTTGAAAAATAGTCAAAAATTTGGAAAAATAGTCACTAATTTGAAAAACAGTCAAAATGGTCAGTAATTGTCAAACATGGTCAATAATTGTTGAAATTTTGAAAAATGGTCAATAATTGTTAAAGTTTTGAAAGATGGTCAATAATTGTCAAAATTTTGAGAAATGGTCAATAATTGTTGAAGTTTTGAAAAATGGTCAATAAATAATACGAGCCGTTTCCGAAAATCGATTTAAACACTAATTTATGAAATCGATTTACTAAAAATCGATTATTTTGTAACCTCCCTAGTCAGCAGATCTTTTTAAGGTTAATCATGATGAATAGCGAAAATGACGATTATCCTAGCACTCCTATTATAACCTAAGATAATATAAAAAAATTAATTATATACTAATTATATACATTCCATCTTCTTCAATTCCACCATAAATCTTTCTGAGCATTTCACGTTCCCATATTTCTAGTTTATTCTGCTCTTTTTTGTTCATTGTCCAAGTTTCACAAGCGTAGGTAGCTGACGTTCTTATTATTGTTTGGTACATTCTTATTTTAACTGTTCAAGATATGTCTTTTGAGTTTAACATCTTTGATACCATTCCTGCTGCTTTACAGCCTTTTGTTAACCTTTTTTCTATTTCTCTATCTTCGTCTCCTTTATTCGTGATAGTGACTCCCAAATATTCGATTTGTATTCTGTAGCTATTATTTCCATTACAATTTATAATAATATCGGTTACTTCATTGTCCTTCATTATCATGTATTTTGTTTTTTTCTCGTTGATCACTAGACCATGTTCTCTTGCCTTCTCTTCCAGTATCTTAAATACGATTAGAAGTTCTTTCCTGGATCTTGCCTAGACATTAATGTTTATTCCCAAAAATTAAACCTCGGTTTTTTTTATCGCTTTCTGTTAGTATGATTTCTTGAACTAGGTTAAAGAGGGTTGAGGATAATGGGTTTCCTTGTCTCAGACCTTTCTCTATCTTGAATCCAACTATTATGAAAAATAAAACATCTCATAGGACTCCAGTATCGATATTCGTCTTTAAAATATTGACGTAGTTTAATAATTTTCGTTAGACCACTCTGTATTATAATACAGTGAGTACGGGTAGATGGGAACGAAAACAATGACTGCTTTCAACAGGCAAAAAGGTATGAAACGGCTATATTTAATTTCAGTTAGTTTCGAATGTTACTCGTTGACGACCGAATGTGGCTAGCAGATGTGCTACGAAGATCGTACCAGATCGAGCATATGTGAATATTATGTTGCTTTTACCATAATACCTTCCACCTTCTTATAAGAAAAAGAAAAAGAAAAAATACTCTTGTAAAATTACATTTTGCTTCTAAATTAATTAAAATGTTCAGTACGTTTAGTATCATTTCCATTGTTTTCTACTTCAATTCCAGGCCGTTTGACGACAATGAAGAGAATATTAAACAATTTGATTGTTTTCAAGCAAAAGTGAAGCCTTTTGTAGATGATAGTGATCATGAAATCAATGTTCGTTGATATTATCCTGCTTATCCCGAAGCGTTACTACGTTGTGGTGAGAGAGATTTAGGTATACCAATGGTATCCATTCAACGAATTTTGAAAAAAACAAAAAAGTTTCATCCCTACTCTTTTAACCTAGTTCAAATTATAAAGTAAACAGACTATAATGAAAGAATAGAATCTGCAGAATTTGTGTTTATAAAATGTACGATGAATCAAAATTTACGAAAAACTGAATGTTTAATATTTAATAGGCGCAATTCGCATTATTGGAGCGAAGAAAATCAACACTTAACAAGACTATGTGGTTTTCAAAATCGATGGGAGTTTAATGTCTTTTGTGCGATCAGAGTCAACCAGGTTCTAGCTCTTCACTTTTATGATTGAAACTTGTACGGTCAGAAATTGTGGTAACATAAATTACTTTTTTCTACAGTCGCGCGTAAAATGACTAATTACTATATTCAAATGAAATCGTCGACAAATGCCGAGGATTGTTACTTTACGCTCTAGCGCAAAAAAGGAATCTTTTTCGCTCGCTTATTTAATCAAACCACGCCCTCCGAATTAACTCAATCGGGGAATATTCAACAATTAAATAACATTATATGAAAATTGTCAAAAACTGCTAAAAATGGACAATTTTTGTCAAAAACTGTTAAAAATGGACAATTTTTGTCAAAAACTGTCAAAAATGGCCAATAATTGTCAAAAATGGCCAATAATTGTCAAAAATGGTCAATTGTCAAAAATTTTAAATTTTTTTTGAAAAATGGTCAAAAAATTTCAAATACTTATTGTCAGAAATGGTCAAAAATTGTCAAAAACTGTCAAAAATGGACAATTATTGTCGAAATTGGTCAAAAACTATCAAAAATGGTCAAGAGTTTGGAAAAATTATCAAAAATTTTGAAAAATTGTCAAAAATGACCAATAATTGTCAAAAACTATCAAAAAAGGACAATTATCGTTAAAAATTGTCAAAATTTTGAAAAATAGTTGATAATTGTCAAAAATTGTTGAAGTTTTTTAAATATGGTCAATAATTGTCAAAAATGTTCAAATATTTGGAAAAATGGTCCATAATTGTCAACAATTGTCAATAATTATCAAAAATGGTCAATAATTTTGAAAAATCATCTAAAATTTTGAAAAATTGTCAAAAATGGTCAAAAACTATCAAAAATGGTTAAAAATTGTCAATTATTTTTAAAAACTGTCAAAAATGGACGATTATTGTCAAAATTGGTCAATTATTATCAAAAATTGTTAAAATTTTGGTAAAAATGGTCGATTTTGAAAAATGGTCAAAATTGTCAAAAATGGCCAATAATTGTCAAAAACTATCAAAAATGTTCAAAAATTGTCAGAAACTGTCAAAAATGGACAATTATTGTTGAAAATTATCAAAATTTTGAAAAATAGTTGATAATTGTCAAACATTGTTAAAGTTTTTGAAAAATTGTCAAAAATGGTCAATAATTGTCAAAAATGATCAAATATTTGGAAAAATGGTCCATAATTGTCAACAATTTCAATAATTATCAAAAATGGTCAATAATTATCAAAAATGGTCAATAATTTTGAAAAATTGTTAAAAATGGTCAAAAACTATCAAAAATGGTTAAAAATTGACAATTATTTTTAAAAACTGTCAAAAATGGACAATTATTCTCAGAATTGGTCAATAATTATCAAAAATTGTTAAAATTTTGGAAAAATGGTCGATTTTGAAAAATGGTCAAAATTGTCAAAAATTTTGAAAAATTGTCAAAAATGGCCAATAATTGTCAAAAACTATCAAAACTGGTCAAAAATTGTCAAAAATGGTCAAAATTTTGAAAAAATGGTCAATAATTACAAAAGACTGTCAAAAATGGTCAAAACTTTTGAAAAATTGTCAGAATCTGTCAAAAATTGTCAGAAATGATCAAAAAGTGTTAAATATTTTGAAAAATGATCAAAAATGGTCAAAAATTATGAAAAATGGTTAAAATTATTGTTAAAAAGTGTTAAAAATGGACAATTATTGCCAAAAACTGTCGAAAATGGTTAAAAATGGTCAAAAATTTGGAAAAATAGTCACTAATTTGAAAAACAGTCAAAATGGTCAGTAATTGTCAAACATGGTCAATAATTGTCAAAATTTTGAGAAATGGTCAATAAATAATACGAGCCGTTTCCGAAAATCGATTTAAACACGTAATTTATGAAATCGATTTACTAAAAAAAGATTAATATTACTATAAAAATCGATTATTTTGTAACCTCCTTAGTCAGCAGATCTTTTTAAGGTTAATCATTATGAATAGCGAAAATGACGATTATTCTAGCACTCCTATTATAACTTAAGATAATATAAAAAACTGTTTTAATTATTAAAAGGGTGACTGTAGAAAAAATTATGTGTGTTTTTCGAGCGTAAAGTAAAATTGTTACTGTTACTTTACGCTCTAAATACACAAATAACTATTTTAGGTCGAAGATATCTTGATATATTGAGAGAATTAAAACTAAATTATTTAGATGATTTACCACCGCATGAATTTAGCAAAATATTTTTATAATTATAATAAGCAACAATAACTAAAATTTCAATTTTATTATCATAAAAGGCTTCACTTTCTTAACTTTTGCCTGAAAACAACTAAATTGTGTTGAATTGTTTAATATTCTCTTCACTGTGTGACGGATGGGTCGGGGTCGATCTGGATATCTTATAGCCAAAATAAATATAATAATGAGTAAATTTAAATAATCTTTATTGTTTAATTTCAAACGAGCCATTTCTATCACTGTACGATGTGATTGTCTTCAAATAATGATAACTATTACTATTTAATGATGACAGGTAAATATACAGGTGTTAAAATAAAAGAATAATTAACACGGCATACGCCTACGCAATAATAAGGCTGAAATAATTAATATTTTTAAATACACGTTAATGTCTCAAAAACGCTTAAGTTTGGGTATAGGGAAGTGAACATAAACAGCCTTAAGGCCGAAACTCACTTAACAGCACAGCACCTGACAAGCATCGTCACAGCACCGTCCAGTGGTTAACTTGATGGTTATGTATGGGTTCACTTAACGCATCGACACGAGATCAGCACCGCCGCGACACCCGACTATAGGCTCCACTTTATATTATCAGTACTGTACTAACCGAAATGTGTTGTGATTGAGGCGTTGACGTGCCTTGTCGGTGCTGTGCTGATGTTTTTAGGTAGGCGCGCTTACATTTAAATACACAAAAAATAAAATCTGCTGGTGATGATCAGTCGCTGTTCCTATGAGATGCTGATAAGTGAGTTTCGGTCTTTAGAATTAGGTAAAAGAATAAAAATATGGTTGTGTCATTTAAATAAATGAAGATATTTAACATTTTAACTTGAACTTTTCATCATTTTTTTACGAACCCTGTATACAAAAAAGAAGTTTTCGACATGTCACCAATTACCTTGATCAACCCGACAGGATGTTTTTATTCGGTATTGGGGATGTTCACACAGAATTTTCAATATGAAGGTCTGCACCTGTCAATTTTTTATTAAAAAAATAAGTATAAATTTTAGATATAGGGTTTTCTACACAAAGTGACATTAAAATTTAATGTAGAATCCGAAAAGTTGATAATATACAGGGGGTTACATTTAAAATAACAAAGTTGTCGTTCACTTTCGGTATAACCGAAAAATATTCTCCATAAATTCCCCATAACTTGTTCTCCATCTATGCGAATTATTAAAGAAATCGTGTTAGTAGTAGTAAAAAGTAGATAGTAAAAACTCGTAGGCTACAAGTTCAACTGGAAGGATTTGGAGTAGTTCCTCTCCAAAGTGTTTCTGTCGTGAGTCCTTGTGAGTTCTCATAGAAGCAGAGTGAGTAGGTGCTTCATTTCTTAATTCACATTTTCTGCATATAGGTTCACTGACTTGTCCCATTTTGTACAGTGAACATTATCTAGAGACCAGGAGGTCTCATATGTCTTTTGCTCAATTTCAGTAACCTGTTGTCTACCTTGTCTCCTTGTATGAAGGTGACCTTCTGTCAATCTCCATTCGAATTTGTGTTCTTTATCTATCCAGTCTCTTCTCATGCAATGCTTTGTAATTCCAAATCTATAAAGATCTATAAAGTCTTCTTTAGCTAACTGGTCCACCAATCCTTCCATGCCCCGAGTTACTGTGCTGTCTTTTGCAAGTCTATAGCTTTAAGCAGTCCAGGCTGTCGGTGAACATTTTAATTTTTTTTGTCCAGTATATCAGTTTTCTCAGTGTAGCGAATATTTTGTATTAAAGATGGTTGATGTAGCAATTTGTAATAAGAAAACAAACGATTATTCACAGACATACGTGGAAACAAGAGTCTTTGTCGGTGCGACGGAAGGAAGGTTTTCGTCGTAATTTGCTATCAGACCTTTTATATGCGATTGCGTGTATAAACTTGCTCCGATTATTTCTTATCGGCCAATAATACTTGGGATAATGAAAGGCTACTAACCTTGACACTAAAGTAATATGTCATTTTCAGAACTTCTTGTATTTAAAGTGAAATTCAGATATGATGGCATTCAAAATAATGACTCACTTAAGTTTTATCAGAAATCATGAACTGGGTGTTCTAATTAGTTGAATCCGTGTAAGTGGCTTGTTCAGGTTGGTTTATGTATACAGGGTCGAATTGGAACGACTTGACAAAACCATATTTATCCAAAAATCGTATCACCCAGTAACTTGAATGAATGAATTTTTAACTACACAACCCTGTATTTCGAAATCTAGCTGTAGAATTGTTAGTTAGATGATAGTTTATTAATTAGTGTTACTGATTTTACAGTGTTCCCCTTCCCCCCCCCCATTAGCTTCACTATTTTTATAATAATCATAGCATGCCCTACAATTTTTTTAAATGAGAAAGTACATCATGTGACACCTCGTTTGAAAGTTCTTGAAACACTGATCTCAAAAATGTATAACACTTAAGAATTATCAGTTATGCGAGAAAGAGGTTTAGTACGGACCTGTCGAACTTTAAAAGTAACTCATAAACAAATTAATTTGTTTATTATCAGATGCCACTCACAAATAGTATTCAAATACTATTAATTTTTTTTACTACTTTAAAGTAAATTTGATTTTAGTAAAATTTGAAGAAGAAAAATGTGAAATGTTTGATGGAAGTATCAAAAAGTGTTGAGGATATTCAGTATACGCTTCCCTGGCCGTAAAATAGACAGGCACTATTTAAAAATCTGTTTTCGGTGAATTGACACAGACGTCCAAAACATGGCGCAGTCAGTGGGATTAAAACTGATTCAAATACTTGATCACGAATATATGTAATAAGTCTTTAACTGTCAAAACGGCATCTACATCAAATCATATACGCCAACACTTTTCTTTCTTCTATAAACTTGAGAATGAACGTTCGATTGATTTAATTACATAACGACCGGGAGCTCTAATTTCTGAATAAAATCTAATTATCTAATTACGAATTAACATCATAACGATAATTTACTAAATGCTATAATTGTTCTGCCTGTCTAGATAATTACCGTCAATTGAACGGCTACTCTGTTTATTTATTTTGGTATTACACCGGAATTGCAAATAATTTCTAATTATCTGATAAATTATGCAACTCTTAACATTACACGGAGAAAAAGGCAAATGAGTCGAATTCCAGCAAATAATGTTGTTGGGATTAAAATTATTCCAATAAGATATAAACTCCGGCAATATTTTAACAAGAAGCATGAGTGCTGGTGCTGGAGTCGAAGACATGTTCCCTCTGGCACCAACTGAGGCTATTGTCCAGCGTCTTTTGGAGGATATTATATGCTACCCTTCCTGACTTGATCCTTGCCAGGATGACAAGGTCGTCTGCGTAGGCTTGCAGTTCTACCCCTCTTCTTTCGAGAGCGCTAAGCAAGTCATCCATCAAGAGTGACCACAGTAGGGGAAGTAGTACTCCGCCTTGTGGGTAGCCCCTGGAAACCTCAAAGCTAATGTCCTCATCCTGAAGAGAAGTAGTGGCTGTTCTATTAGTGAGCATGGCATATATCTAGCCGGTAATTGTTGGTTATAATTTAAAAATATTGAATTGTATTCAAATCTCCCTGTTGGAGTTCCGTTTCTTCTTTAAAATGGTAAATTTTACAGTTTATAGCTTCTCCTCTGACCCTGTATACTTCTGCATTAGATGACATCAACGGACTTTATAATTATATCATTCGCCTCTCCTACATTTTCGGTCTACAGAAATTGGAAGAAATACCTTTTTTGGGGTCGAGTCGATTTTGTTAATTGATCTTTTTGTCTTGTAGCGGCTCTTTTAGTCCGTCAAAGAATACGCCAAGAGTGGGCGTTGTACCACCAGAGGACTAATTACATGAGTTTGGTTTTTAACAAGGTATACCAATAAATCAATAAATTTTGCACGTCTGTGTATACATAGTTTAAAGTTCGGTTAAATAGCGTATGGTGAATTTATTTTTAGACAACAATTATTCAAAAATGTAAATGACAAAGTTTGAATGCAAATATTTTCCGAAAAAAAAAAGGTGAGCGGTCGTCGGACCGCCGACAGAAGCTTGCTTCTTATGCACAATAGAATGACCATTTTTGACCATTTCACGTAACTTTTTGACCATTTTTCAAAAATTTTAACAATTTTTGACTATTATTTCAAATTTTAACAATTATTGACCATTTTTGACAATTATTGACCAATTTTGACAGTTTTAACAATTATTGATCATTTTTGACAATTTTTCAAAAATTTTGGCCATTTTTCAAAAGTTTTGACAATTTTTAACAATTATTGACCATTTTTGACAATCTTTTGTAATTATTCACCATTTTTTCAAAATTTTGACTATTTTTGACAATTTTTGAGCATTTTTGACAGGTTTTGACAATTATTGACCATTTTTGACAATTCTAAAAATTTTTGACCATTTTTCTAAAATTTTGACAATTTTTAACATTTATTGACCATTTTTGACAGTTTTTTATAATTATTGACCATTTTTCAAAATTTTAACAATTATTGACCATTTTTGACATTTTCTGACAATTATTGACCATTTTGGACAACTTTCTAAAATTTTGACAATTATTGTAAATTTTTCAAAATATTTAACAATTTTTGATCATTTTTCAAAATTTTAACAATTATTGACAGTTTTTGACAATTTTTCTAAAATTTTGACCATTTTTCAAAAGTTTTGACAATTTTTAACAATTATTGACCATTTTTGACAGTCTTTTATAATTATTGACCATTTTTGACAATTTTTAACATTTATTGACCATTTTTGGCAGTTTCTGACAATTATTTACCATTTTAGACAACTTTCAAAAATTTTGACAATTGTAAATTTTTCAAAATATTAACAATTTTTGATCATTTTTCAAAATTTTAACAATTATTGACTAGTTTTGACCATTTTGACAGTTTTTGACAATTTTTGACAGATTCTGACAATTATTGACCATTTTTAACAATTTTTAAAAAAATTTGACCATTTTTCTAAAATTTTGACAATTTTTACCATTTATTGACCATTTTTGACAGTTTTTTATAATTATTGACCATTTTTCAAAATTTTAACAATTATTTACCATTTTTGACAGTTTCTGACAATTATTGACCATTTTGGACAACTTTCAAAAATTTTGACAATTATTGTAAATTTTTCAAAATATTTAACAATTTTTGATCATTTTTCAAAATTTTAACAATTATTGACCATTTTTGAACATTTTTTACAGTTTTTGACAATTTTTGACAGATTCTGACAATTATTGACCATTTTTGACAATTTTTCAGAAATTTTGACCATTGATAGTCTTTTGTAATTATTGACCATTTTTGACAATTTTTGAGCATTTTTGACAGGTTTTGACAATTATTGACCATTTTTGACAATTTTTAACATTTATTGACCATTTTTGACAGTTTTTTATAATTTTATTATTGACCATTTTTCAAAATTTTAACAATTATTGACCATTTTTGACAGTTTCTGACAATTATTTACCATTTTGGACAACTTTCAAAAATTTTGACAATTTTTGATCATTTTTCAAAATTTTAACAATTATTGACTATTTTTGACCATTTTTGACAATTTTTCAAAAATTTTGACCATTTTTCAAAAGTTTTGACTATTTTTAACAATTATTGACCATATTTCAAAAACTTTTGACAATTATCAACTATTTTTCAAAATTTTAAAAATTTTTAACAATAATTGTCCATTTTTGACAGCTTTTGACAGTTTTTGACAATTTTTGACCATTTTTGATAGTTTTTGACAATTTTATTCAAAATTCAGTCTTTTGTAATTATTGACCATTTTTTCAAAATTTTGACAGTTTTTGACAATTATTGACCATTTTTCCAAATTTTTGACAATTTTTGAAAATATTTGGCAATTATTAACCATTTTTTCAAAATTTTGACAGTTTTTGACAAGTTTTGACAGTTATTGACCATTTTTCCAAATTTTTGACAATTTTTGAAAATATTTGGCAATTATTAACCATTTTTTCAAAGTTTTGACAGTTTTTGACAAGTTTGATAATTATTAACCATTTTTCCAAATTTTTGAAATAAACGAGAAAATGATCATTTAATATTTTACATACAACTTTGATATGCTGTAACGTTATAATCTTCAATTTTATATTTTGTATTTAACACCTTTTAGTCGACTTTCTATTTTAATTAGTAATATAAATATGTACAGCTAGATATAGCGCCGCTTGTTTTTCATCTGTGATTCTATTTATAATATTCGTCCCCATGAATATTCTAAAAGAGTTTACTTCTGCGAATAGGACATTACTCACTGAAATATCAGCAAAAAACAACGTCAACAAATTGAATAATTCATCATTTATAAATTAATGTAACTACAGCAAAACGTCTCATCAATAAAAATAAATTTTTTAAGTATTTCGTTTTTAATTGAAGTATGATTTTTTTGTTGTGAATCGTCAATTGTGTCTCCATTCAAATTAGCCCCTCCAAGGAAGTTAATATTCTGTGAGGGGGTAAGTGTATCTACATCTTCAAGGCGCAAAAATGCAGCTCCTAGAATCTGTAGTGAGAGTGGGCTCAGCCGACACTCAGCCCTATTCTGCCCAGATGCAGTGTCCACTAAGACCTGATCTCCTCCCTGTTCATGTTTAGCAACGCTTCTGAAGGTCCTTTGATAAAAGCCTTGAGCCTGGTATCTCATTCCAGCTAGGCACTTGTTTTTCTTTGTCAGATTTAAAGGGAGCCCGTCTAACAAAGTTTGGGGTGAGTAGGCCCTCCACTCTCCATCCTCCACCGTTTGACAAAGACGCTGAAACTGACTGCGGAGTTAGCTGCCGGACGTGATCTTCGTTGCCTTTTAAATAAGGGAAATGCAAAAAGGAATTATTTTCCACAAAAAATGTTCTATATTCTATACGCATCATAGAAAGTTGATAAAACTTTTTTCGAGTACTCTAATAATCGAAACAAACTTTCAGTTTTATCGGTTGCTGAAGACAATGTTGAAAAAAAACGAAGTATTAAATTTTGTAAACTTTATACATTGTCTTTATTCTTCACCCTGCGCAGCATCCAACTCGGCCCTCATATTCGTCATAATCGTCCGAACACACACGTTAAAAATATTTACGTGGACTTTCAAGTCCTTGACGAAGGTTTTATTTTAATTAACTGAAAAATAAATTTAATGAAATAATTCGGTGGTTTAAACATTCACTTCCGTTAGTTATGTGTACACTAATTTACCAAATAAATTTCGTTTGTTAACTGTCATCTTGTTACATTAAGGACACTTTAGGCTGAGTATGCCATTTATTTTATAAATCAGAGGCGTCTCTACTGAAAATTAAGTCATTTTGCTCCATTTTTATATGAATAATGAAAGACGTAACGTCCGAATAATAACTAAAGAAAATTGGGGAGCGGGCAGATGACGTACAATTAGAAAGCTAGAGAAGGCAATGAAGTAAAGATCTGAGAACACGAACAAAACAAAGAAATGACAACAAAGTTTAAAAGGAGTGACGGACACTAATAAGGATGAATGAGGCGATAAATTGAAAAGAGAAAAGAGAAGAGAAATAGGAAGAAGGTGTAATATAGACTAAATAAACAGATATATAGAAAGGAATAAAAAAATGAATAGGCAGAATAATGGCAAACAGGTGGACATAATAAAAAAATATTTAAAATGTAAAAATAATAAAAGATCATCGGGCCTACACAATGATGCTTGAGAGGATAGGTAACTTATTATTTATGACAGTAGAAACCAACGATATATTTTTAATTAAACCATACACCATTAGTAGTGGTTTTATTTGGAAAATGTGAAATTTCAATTCAAAATTCATAGTTTTGTGGTATTTGCAAGACTTTCTATGTTGAAAATGCGATTTGAAGGCGAAATAATGATTTTATCAAAAAACCCCCGGTTAAATAAACGACTATTTAGCACCAGGATAAATATTCATACCGAAACAATTTCCAAGCACTCTTGATTGGTTGAAAAACTAAATTTGACAAGCAATTAAAATAATCTTCGAAATTATGACCGTTAAGGTGAACCATTTAGTTAATTTTATTTTCATTTGCTGTGTAACATCGGTCATTCAGATAATGCAATAAAATGTACTTTCTCACGAATATTTCAATAAATTAATTACGTAAAAATAATAAGCATCGGTTGGTAGGGAGCAGGTGTAACTGCTGAAACGAAAAAACTAAATTCTCTAGTAAATAGCGAGCAGGCTCCGTATATATGTACGCACAGTGTCGTACGATAAAAAATTTTGTCTCAATTATAAGATATCGTTATTTATCCCAAGTCAGTATTGAATATTTATATTCAAAAAAGAGATCGATTCACTCTTTCCACTAATAAAATCTGCAATGCTTCCATGTTTGTCAGAAGCAGCAAAAAGTTGAGTTAATTGATTATTAAGAAATTACTTACGTCACTTTCCTTATCTTAGGCAGTGACTCCGAACGTTTTTTTACCAGGAGTTTGCTATGTTCCTGCTCTCCTGGCACGTGGCTCCAGAACGTCTGATGTTTTGATTGAATCTAGTCTAAATCTGATCTGGAGGCTTGTTAAGAGATTCCAGTGCTACCATCTGAGAGTAAAAGGATCTAAATCCCCCAATTTTTCAATTTGATTCTATTTTGGTTATAAACCATAAAATTTTCCATCAAAGAGCAAAACTTCCTCTCATGACATCAGCCAGATTGCAAAGATACGCCGCTTTTCTTTCTGGATTCAACTACGAAATTGTTTTCAAGAAAGGTACTGATAATACCAATCTCGACTGTCTCTCAAGAGCACCAATACGCACGAGTCCTCATACAGATAGTTCCATCGACGAAGAAGTACATCAGTTGTGTGTGTCATCTGTCTCTATTATATCAACCCCTCTATTGACATATCAATCGCTGCGCTTAGAGACAATTAAAGATCCAGAACTTTCTGCAACGCTCTTCAAACTCCGCAACAACCGTATCGGTGGCTATGAATTTATCATCGATCATGGCATTATATTTAATTGTTCAAGAGTAGTGATTCCTTCATCATCACAACATTCAGAACTTGAAGAGCTGCATCGTACCCATATGGGTACAATCAAAATGAAACAATTGGCAAGACGTCTTGTCTACTGGAGACATTGAGAAACTAGTCAAGGCTTGCACCACAATGAAAAACAGCCCACCAAAAACACCTCTATATACTTGGGAAACACCGGAAGAAAACTGGCAACGGATCCACATCGACTACACCGTACCGTTCCAAGGTCGTCATTTTTTATTGGTAGTAGACGCAAAATCGAAATGTCGGCCTGTAAAAACAGCTCCAACATCTTTCACAACCATTGAAATCCTGAAAAACATTTTCGTTCGATACGGATTTCCAGAAGTCCTCGTATCTGACAACGCATCAATTTTCATGATTGAAACTTTCGCAGAGGGTAGCTGGGATTTTTCACAAGCAAACAGCACCGGGACATCCTTCTACCAACGGATTAGCAGACTCTAAAACATAAATTATCATCCATGAAGGACGAACCACTTACCATTTACCAAAAAGTTCGAGAAATACTTTTTCGCTTCAGGGCCGCTCCACTTGACAATGGGAAGACACCTTCAGAAGGGTTCCTCCACAGGCAGATCCGAACACATTTGGACGCCCTGAAACCGACCAAAGTAGTGCAATCAGTATCACCATCCAGACCAGCACGACATTTAAGTGTGCACTACTCAGTAAAATTGGAGGTTGGGTTCATATTCAAGCGTCACATCGACCAATTGATCAAGTTTGATCAAAAAGAAAGAGGATGAAGTTGACTCTCCAGCTGAAGAGCATCAGCAGATACCAGACCTTGGAAACTTGGTCACAATTCGAGCAGGACCAAGCCAGCTCCCAGAGCAATCGACGCCTGCTCGTCCTCCAGCCTCTCCACTCCGTCCTGCCAGGTCTCATCGCTTGCCTCAATATCTAAGAGACTACATCCTAAACTGAAATAATTCAAGAGTGGGAGAATTGTAGTGATTAGTTATAAGTTGTTTAGTATTAGTAGTAAGTAAGACATATAGTTCTGTCAACCTGTCAGTCAATATAAGTGTATGTAGATATCAGTGTGAATTCTTCTGTAAAACCATCAATATCAATATCATAATACTTATCTTCAATAAAAATTTCAAATGTCTTCCGTTGTTGCGCCACTGTTTATACGTATATATATGTTGAATGCACCTGCTTCGCATGTGTTTAACGGGCCTTAACCTAACCTATCCAACGACCATCGCTTGCATATGGAAGGCAGTATTGCTTTTACATGTATGACCCTTTTCTACCCTGTATGTTGCTACTTTAATTACAGTTTCTGTTGTCCGAAGTATCTTTTTTTTTAAGTCACTCACCCGGACGGTTACCAAACGGGAAAATTAATCGTTCACCCCAACTCTATCACTGTGACAAGAATTTCACAACCGAATTGTTTTGCTTTTTAAATTATTCAACAAGAAATTTTATGACTGGGGATCGAATACGTGGGATGATGACTGGGGATCGAATACCTGTGATAGTTTATTATATCCAAGAATGACACAAAGTCGTTTGGGGTCAAATCTGTACTTTTTAGTGGATGACCATTGAAGAATTTGGTGTTTTGGTTGGTCCTTATTTCACTGAATGCTCTGTGCCTTTGAGCTATTCAGAATCGATCGATGCATGTTGCTCTTAAGCAGAGACAACCCTGATACGCACAAGTGCATGCAAAATTTTAGTTCGCAATACTTCACTTGTCCATTTTCTCAACCTCATCTTCACTATTTCCCAGTGGCGCACCGAGGGGGAGGGGAGGTTGGGGGGTTAACCACCGACCACCCCCCCCCCCCAGGGATTGGAGAAAAAAATTAAGGTGCACATATCTGCGTTTTTAGCATTACAAAAGTTGAGACAAAACGCAAATGAAGCTTTCGCCAACATTTTTTGACATGTCAGACTTTTGCAACGAGTTTGATATTACTATATCTCTTCCAAGAATAGTAAATTATCAAAAAAAAGGTGAGCGGTCGTCGGATCGCCAACAGAAGCTTGCTTCTTATGCACAATAGAATTACCATTTTTGACCATTTTTCGTAAATTTTTGACCATTTTTCAAAAATTTTGACAATTATTGACCATTTTTTCATCATTTTTGACAATTTTGACCATTTTTCCAAATTTTAACAATTATTGACCATTTTTGACAGGTTCTGACAATTATTGACCATTTTTCAAAAATTTTTCAATTTTTAACAATTATTGACCATTTTTGACAGTTTTTTATAATTATTGCCCATTTTTTCAAAATTTCGACAATTTTTGACAATTATTGACCATTTTTCCAAATTTTTGACAATTTTTGACAATTATTGGCCATTTTTCCAAATCTTGACAATTTTTGAAAATATTTGGCAATTATTAACCATTTTTCAAAATTATGACAGTTTTTGACAAGTTTGACATTTATTGACCATTTTTCCAAATTTTTACAATGTTTGACCATATTTGGCAATTAGAGAGAGAGACGCGCGATACTCTCTCTTTCTCTCTCTCAGAGACAGAGATTTTGAAAAAAATAGTCAATAATTATAAAAGACTGTCAAAAATGTTCACAATGTTGATAATTTTTCGAAAATTTTGACCATTTTTCAATAATTTTGACAATTATTGATCATTTTTTCAAAATTTTTGACCATTTTTTCAAATTTCATCAATAATTGACCATTTTTGACAGGTTCTGACAATTATTGACCATTTTTGACAATTTTTCAAAAATTTTGACAATTCTTAACAATTACCTATTGACCATTTTTGACAGTTTTTTATAATTATTGACCATTTTTTCAAAATTTTGACAATTATTGACCATTTTTCCAAAAATTTGAAAATTTTTGAAAATATTTGGCAATTATCAACCATTTTTTCAAAATTTTCACAGTTATTGACAATGTTTGACCATATTTGGCAATTAGAGAGAGAGACGCGCGATACTCTCTCTTTCTCTCTCTCAGAGACAGAGAGAGTATCGCGCGTCTCTCTCTCTAATTGCCAAATATGTTAAAATTTTTGAAAAATTGTCAAAAATCTTGAAATATGGTCCAAACTTGTCAAAAATTTTGAAATATGGGCAACGAATGTCAAACTTGTCAAAATTTTGAAAAAATGGTTAATAATTGCCAAATATTTTCAAAAGTTGTAAAAATTTTGAAAAAATGGCTAATAATTGCCAAATATTTTCAAAATTGTCAAAAATTTGGAAAAATGGTCAATCATTGTCAAAAACTGTCAAAATTTTGAAAAAAATAGTCAATAATTATAAAAGACTGTCAAAAATGTTCACAATGTTGACAATTTTTCGAAAATTTTGAACATTTTTCAAAATGTTTGGCCATTTTTTCAAATTTTAACAATAATTGACCATTTTTGACAATTATTGACCAATTTCGACAGTTTTGACAATTATTGATAATTTTTGACAATTTTTCAAAAATTTTAATTCCGTTTTTTGACGAGACTATACAGGCTATAAATGATAGGTTTGTGGCCCACAAAGATATTTTAAAACCATTCCAGGACCTATTGAGCACATCCGATGAGACGATGGAAAAATCGATACAGAGTATAGAAGCTCTGGTAGATTTTTATGAACTTGATTACACAAACAAAGGAGGACAATATCAGGGGAAATCACAATTTGGAATCAATTCTTGAAAGATTCTGAATCAAAACCAAAAAGTGCTATTGAAGCTGTTATGATATGTAATAAGAACTTATTTCCATTGATTTATGATTTACTTTTAATTATGGCTACCCTACCTGTCACAACATGTACATGTGATAAGAAATTCTACTGGCCACGAAAGACTAAACGTTTGTACACCCGGACACTCCAATAAACGAAGAAAAGGTGTTATACCGGTTGGCTCTAAAGCCTCACCGTTTGGATATTTTATTATAAGTACAGTACATGGTTTTTGATTAAATTTGTTTATTATATTTAAGAGTACACTTTGGCAAATACAGGAATGAATGTGAAATAGCCACGCCCGTCAATGCGCGTTACAAGATGATGGTAGTAGGTATTAGTACGGTCCCTGAAGCAGCTATTCCTGACTACTATTGCCAGTTCTATTGTGTCTATATATTTTATTCTGGGGTACAGAATTTAGTACTTCGATTATTTACCGTACTAATTCACCAAGCGCATATTACCCTCTTTGTCATGCGAATACTTTCTCATTTTCGTGCCTCTCGTACGTTTCTCGACATTCACTCCTGTATTTGCCAAACTGTATGTATTTATATTCACCTCACCTGAAATTTCTAATTTCATTATTTGAAAACCCTGCATAGTAATAAATGACTTGAGTATCGAATAATTCGAAGTTTATAAATTTAGTACGACTGAAACTTCGCTTCTTAAACGATAACTTCTGTACAAAATGCTTTGTCTGGGTTTGAGTAAAAACCCCTCAAAGAAAAATTCTCGGTGCGCCACCGTACTATTTCCACAAAGCAAACAAAGTTTTCGTGACATCTTAACTTCCAAGCACTTCAAACTGATCGGAATTCTAATAAAGTCAAATAACTCTAAACAAATAACGAGAATAATAAAAGAAAACTGATCAAATACAGCAACACAAACATAAACAAAATATGGCGACACCGCAAATGTCAGTTGTCAGCTAAAGCACGATACACGAAATGCACGGAATGAGAATGGCCAGAACAGCCAATGGAATTGCAACTCTACTAACGCCACCTATTTTTTTGGGTCGAGATGGGAAACTCATGTTCGAATTGGTCCAGGACCCAAACAGTGTTGGACTCGTCCCCAAGGGAATGCCTACCAACCAAACCCACTTCAAACTCGCTGTTATCCCCGCCTCGGAATCACTACCTTAGCATACTCCCTCGCACACTCTCCGCTCACTTCTCCCTAACTTTCACTCCTACCTCTCATGCCATATCGAGTCCTTCTCTCCCCCTAACCATGCTCTCTACTATCCATTCCTTCTCCCCTCTCAACATTATCTCCACCGTGTTCTCTCAATACACCGCCTCCCCTAGTTTCCTCTCCAACTTCTTCAGCACTTCCTCGTTCCTCCAGCATCTAAACACATGCTCCACATCATCTTCCAATCTCTCTTTTTCCTATATTGTGGAGGTACCCATGTCCAATGAACACCTGCCTCAAGAAGTAGTTTACCTCCCCGAATTCCGCCACCTGCTTCTATCTTGTGTCCTTTTAAACAAAGACGTATTTACAGTTCCAATGTATCAGACAAAGAATTCTCATATTCTCACCGAAATAATTTTCCTATCCTCTTGTGCGTCTCAGGCAGGGTTGTTCCTGTCTAAAATTAACAGCTCTTTATTGTTCCAACTCTCGATTTATTCTATCCTTAAAATTCCTAGGTAATTTCCATCTTCCTTTAATAGGAACTGCTTAAAAATAAAACGCCCAAGGATGCCTCAATTTCAAAATAACATGGTAGAAAATGAAATAATTACAGTTTTGTATTCGCTTCATTTTTATTCCTTATTATAGATATCGCTACCTGGATACTATCCTTATTATAAATGACAACCTACAAATATAATTTATGTTCATTTATTTTATTTAATATGAAATATATTGTTGATGCTGGTATTAAAACAACTTATTCACTATCCCATTATTCTTTACAATACTGATGGATAAATTATAATAAATTACATTATTTTGAACACCTGCTGGGCTCTTAAGTAACTACCGATATTATACAGAGTACTTAAGGAAAACGAGGAAATATTCCAGCTTATAAACATTGTAGTGGTTGAGAAACTAAATTGAATGGTTGCTTCTTCAACCGATTTTGATAATACTGAAGATGAAAACGTTGACGGACAGTAACTTTAACAGGTTATGGGTTTATCAGACATGCGCAGCTTAACAATTTTTTTTTGTTCCTGTTTTTAAAAACATTAAGGACAAAAATGGAAATGATGAAAGTTCAAATAGGTTTACTGAATGGTAAGCAACTGATGTTATAGAAGGTAAATTGCCCAGACCAGTTCCTGTATCTTCTGCTGCATCTACAGAAGAACGCATGGAGTATGATAAGGAGTTTGAGTATTTTACTAGTGCATTACTGGTACTCACTACTAATATGACTGAAGAAACTCTTGAAAAAGTAATGAGATTTACTACAGCAAGAGATGTTTGGTTTGGTTTTGGTTAGAAAACGGAAGATAAAACTGAGTTATGAACTGAGTTTTTCAGTTATAAATGACAAACAGGGGATGACGTTGCATGTACACATCAAAGCTGAAAAATCTTTGGCAAGAACTTCAACAAGAAATCAGCAAGGACAAGTTAGTTATTATGAATAATTGTTCGTGTGATTTACTTGAAGTACTGTTAATCTGTAAGATACTTGAGTCACTACCAGAAGAATATTTTTCATTTAACTCTAGCTGGATGCTAATGAGGAAATCCGATAGAACAGTAAGCAATCTTACAAACCAGCTATGTGCCTATATGAAAAAGCATGATCTAATAAAACGGATAGTAGAAATGAAGAGACTTTAATACGGATAGATGTAATTTCTAGAAGAAATATAGAGTATGTCACTATTGCATGAAAGTTGGTTATAAAGTTCGTCGATGTATCAAGTGGAAAGCCGATGGAAACCCTCCGAAGGATACAGTTAACAATAATGGTAATAGATCTGAAGAGAGAAATGCAAATGTAACACTATTAGCTCTTAATGAAGAAATGTTATGATCAAAACAGTTGGTTTGTAGATAATGGAGCAACTAATCATATCTGCAGTAGAAACGATCTTTTCCAGACATTTGATCACTTAAATAAATCATACTCAGTCACAACAGCCAATGGTGTATCCATTGACGCTATTGGCAAAAGTTCAATAATAATAGAAGCTTCTGTATATAGTGAAAGGCATTTTATTAAATTAGCTAATGTGTGGTATGTTCCTGGTATAAAGAAGAATCATTTTTCTGTATTGGCTGCACAAGACAAAAATCCACATAGTGAAGGAAAAGGCTTGGACACCAATTATTAAAAGTGACCAATTAGGGAAAGACATTGAAAAAGTAGAAGAAAGCTTCCCTTATAGGCAAGCAGTTGGAGCTCTAATATATCTTATGGTATAAACAAGACCAGATATTGCGTATGCAGTGGGAGTTGCCTCAAGAACATCAACATCTTCAAGGGTTTAGAGTCGCTGACTATGGAGGAGATCCTATAACTAGAAGATCAATTGCAGGTGTTATTTGTAAATATGCTGGAGGTGCAATCTCTTGGTTCAGTCAATGACAGTCATCAGTAGCACTCTCAACAACAGAAGCTGAAATAGTTGCTGCAAGTGAAGGGACCAGAGAACTGATCTGGTTAAAACGACTTTATCAGGAAATTATAGATTCACAAACTGTTCCTACACTATCAGTTGATAATGAAGCTGCTCTTAAGATAGCAAAGAACTCATGCATTTCTTTGTAAGAGAATTGGTAACTGAAGGATGTATTGATATATTGACGAAGTCATTATTCAAGCCACGAATGGATTATATTTTGAAAAATTTTAGACTAGTGAATATCAAAAGTACTTAATGAGAGAAGGTGTTGAAGCTATTTCATTATAGGTACTTTGTTTATCACTTGATATACACTAAGGTCTACTTATAATGAAATAGCTTCAAGCACTAACAATTCTGTACGCCCATTAAAACAAATGCCTCCCCAAACAGTAACTTTACCACCTATCTTGTGCGGGGGTGGAAACCCTCGGTCGTTCATTTTAACAGCTTTCCCGGAATATTGGCTGGAAAGCGATCCTGCTAACTGTGGCGGGCAGTGAAACATCGCGAAAGTTACTATAGGCGTATCGTCGAATTTCCATTCTGGGGTCATTCCCATATCCGAAATGTTACCCAAAAAGGCAGAGTAGAGATTGGAGAGAAGTGGATATGGGATTTGAAGTGTCGATCCAATTCAAGATATTTTCATGAATTACTATATAATTTCAGTTAATTTTATTTAATTTGGTGTTCTATAATTATTAATTTAAAAATTGGATTATGAGATTATAAAAACTATTGTTGCCAAATAAAATTATAATTTTCTGTGAACTGGCCCAATGAATTGAATAACAAATTATTTTTAGATATTTTAATAGATACTTATCTATATACGGAGTTTCTTTCTCGATATCAATATGGTGTTTATTTTTTGATTGAAACTCCTATATATTTTTTTATTTATTTAAATAGAATAAAGGCCATCACCTGCCGTTTGTTCACGTGCCATCTGCCATATGCGACATTCTTGTTATCGCACCTCCTTGAAATATCGTAAAATCGTATTTAGTTTATATATGTAATTTTCGTTAATAATTACCGAGTGGGTTGTAAAAAAAAATTTTTTCGGACCACGTTCATTTTTTTAAACAACAGTGTATCGAAAATTATAGGTGAGTTTAGAAGTTAGATATTAAACCATTTATGGGTACAAGATTCGCTACGAACGTATCTGAAGATTCTTCACTGTCCAGTGCTGATAGTAACCATGCAGAGAAACCCAACCAACAGCAGCGAAGCTCTAGCGGCAGACGTTTTGCATTTCTGTTTTAATCCATCTGCCGATAGTCCTCCTCGCCGCGAAACAGAAGAATATTCCACCTTCTAATAAGCGGTTTTTTAAATTTTCTATTGAAAAACGATCGCAAGTATTCATGATTTCTAAAGAAGTGACAATGTATAGTTACAGAACATGATTGTATTTCAATTCCCCCAGTAACTCTTCCCACTTCCCTCCTTTTTCCCTCTCCACCCTACGCTTCTGTTCCTTCTCTTTGTATCCCCCTTTTCCCTATATCCTTCCTCTTCCCCTCAGCATCCGTCTTCGTTCTTTCTTACACTCCCTCCACAGCTCCTCTAGTTCCTCATTCCACCAGTAATTAGCCCTCCGCTCACGCCTATTGCCCCTATTTCCCTCTCTTTTGCAGCCCTGTATCACATTGTACAATTCCCCAAGTTCCTCTTTATATCTCCTCTCTTACTTTCTCCCTCATACTCTCTGCCTCGGTCTTCGTCCACCTCCATCCCCACTCTCCCAATATTTCCTTTCTCCCTTTCCTTATATCCGTCTCCACATACCTATGTAAGCTCAAGCTTTCCTCATTCTCCAGCACCCTCCAACTACTCACTCTTTCCCCCAGCCATTCATCGCATGCTGTTATATCAATGAATGACGAACCCCCGTCACCCCTCACGAAGGCGGACAGTAGTCTATCATTCAGCACCGCCAGCCCGTTGGATGTCAACACTTCCTCCAGGATCTCCCCTCTCCTGTCCGTTTACTTCCCCCCCCCCCCCCCCATACAGTATTCTTAGCTTTGAAGTCCCCTGTCACCATTCGCTTAATGATCCTCCTTTTCCCTTTTGCAACCCTCAGATCGTCCTCCAATCCTGTCATCCTCTTCTCATATTCTTCCAGGCTTACATTTGGGCTTACATGCACACTGTACACCACCACTACTCCCATTCGCACTACCACCCATCCGTTCACTTTTCTCAATTCATCCGCCCTCAGTCCATCTCCCGCCACTCTTATTCCTGCCTCTCCTGTATCATCCATAATCCATCTCTGCTTTCCCACATATCTAGCATTTACCCCATCCATTTCGCTCCAGAAAAACACTTCATCTAATATATCATGCGCTATCCTGCATTTCCCTAAATTTATCTGCAACACTCTCCCTTCTTCCCGCGCACTGCTCTCCCCTTCTTCCTATTTGACCAGACTCGTCCCCTCTGAGGGGTCCAGGGTTCCTTCCTGTTTTCCATCGTCTTCATCCACTCCCTTTTGGCGTTAAATTTATAACAATTAATTTTCAATCCTGAATAATCTGATGAAAATAAATCGATCTACAATACCAATTCAAATTAGATGTACTTATAATATTTATCGCGATGCAGTTACTAAATTGTAAGTATATTTTAAACATTAATATGGATGTCAAATTTTATAGTCCAGTCATGTAAGTGTACGAATAAATCAAAGATGATCGATAAGTGAAACAATAGATTAGGAGTTCTCGTTATAATAATGCCGTCGATGGTTACTCATAATAATTTCCAAATAATTAATTGTAGTAGTTGTCTTTAGAATACCAATCAATGGAATGAAAATCGTATTAAAAGTACGGAAGAAACGTAAAAAAAATTAGATAGAAAAAAAGGAATAGGGAGTCATGGGGGCGGCCAACTGAAGTGAAAACACAAATAAATGAACCTCTTTTAAAAGTTTTATAGTACGCCTATGATAAATGAAAATTCTTGCAAATAACTCAATCCCTATTAAAAATTAATATGCGGTGACCAACCATAAGTTTTCCTCCTTAAAATCCCACCACGCGGAAAAAGAAGTTTTCGCTTTTAATAAATCGCAATTTAAACAATGCACAGTAGACACAAATTGAAATTTTCACTAACAATCTCGTCCGAGAAGAATCACTACATTAAGGTCAATCATACCAAGATGTGATCGATAAACATTGGTGTGTCCTCTGTCAATTTGAACAACACACGTATAGTCAAGAGTAGAACATTTGGTTGACCCTGTACAAGCTGGTCAGATTCATATTTTTATGTTTTTATGTATGAAAACTTCCAACTGACAATACCAGAGGCCAATCACAGTAAAATTATTGGAGGTTTTGAAGCTTCTCCTTAGTTACCATTCCTCTTAATGTTGGGATACTCCAGCGTGGACAAATTTGAAAAAAATTACATGAGGTGGACATTGGAAAGAGTAACGACGTATGAATATCTGGAAACTATATTGACAGAAGATGGGAAGATTGAAGCAGAAATAACAAATAGGGAGAATAAATCAATGAGACTGTACTACACACTAAATAAGACAATACTGGGTCGTAGAGATATTGATATGGATGTGAAAATGAAGATCCACAATACAATATCGATATCAATAATAACATATGCAAGTGAAAATTGGATACTGAAAAAGAAGGAAGTAGCCAAGATGAACACAATTAAGATGAAGTACCTAGGAATAATAGCAGGGAAAACAAAATGAGACAAATGTAGAAATGAAGAGATAAGACAAATAACAAAAGAAGAATCAATAATAAGAAAAATGAAGAAAAAACAATTACATTGGTATGGACATATTGTCAGAATGAAAAGAGATAGAATTACAAGAAAGGTGATGGAAAATGGAAGTCCTATTCACAGAAGAAGGGGTAGACCGAGAAGAAAGTGGATAGACCAAATAAAGAAGATAGGGAATAAGAAAGGAAAAACTCTAGATTAGCAAGAGACAGGAAAGAGTGGGAGCATTGGGTACAAGAGGAACCGGAATCCTCGTCCGACACCTGAAAAGGAAGAAGGAGAAGAGAAGAAGAAGAAGAAGCTTACATTTTCAAAGCTTCATAACTTTTCTAGGTGTAGTCAGATTATGAAGTTGGAGCTAGTGTTAGAAATATTTGATTCCTAGGATTAAAATAATTGTTTTTTGCTAAGAAAAAACTGAGAATTGGGAATATTTCTTGAGCAGCTTTTCATTTTTAAAGTAATTTTTCTTATGTGTACCGAATTTGACTGAAAATTTTATACCAGTTAATTTTAGCCAATCAGATGCCTGCATTTTGACATGTTGCTATGACAATAACCTAATTTCTTCGGAAATTTCTCTGCGTAGAGGGTAATTAATAAGTGGAAATTTCCCTCTGGCTTGACAGCTGTCATAAATAATAATGATATGTCACCTAAGTATGTCACCAATTTAATTTCTATTTTAAAAAAGTTTTGGTATAAAATTTTCTTACCGAATCTCCCGCGAGCATGAATTAATATTCCGGAAATTTTCCTCAGTTGCGAATTTTTAAAGAAAATTCGCACTTCGAGAAAATTTCCGGAAATAATTCGTGCTCTAGGGAGATTATAAGTGAAAATTTCATTTAAAATTAGATGATCAAATATTTTCCTACTAAGCGTCGACAAGTTGCTTCGAAAGTTTTTTTAAATGTCAATATCAACGAACTACGGTTTACACAAAATATTACAACACCACCAAAAATCTAATAAATTATGTGACTATTATGGTATGACACAAAAAACACAATGCAATTTAGTCACCATCTATAAATTGTAGTAAATGAAATCACAAAAGATGTCCTCTATTATGTACTTAATTAACAACACCGGGAGTGGATTTCTATCAGGCTAAAATGTTTCGTTTGTTTTGTCTTTGTCAAGTATACGGGTGTATTTACTTTCATATTAAGTTCGAGTGGTCCTAACATAAGATTTTTTTTTCATTTTAATCGGATTTAAGATTAGTTATGGTGTTGTTACGAGGCCGTTCCCATCAATATATTAATTTTACCAGTCCCCATTTATTTATTACGAGAATTGTCTTTTAAGTGTTGCATATAACAACATAGTTGGGGCCTGTCAACAAACATCAAATGTCAAAATTAACTGTCATGTTTAGTTACGCCAAAGTTGTCTCGACAAAAATTTTCCGGTCTGCAAGATAACTATGTCATCTGGGCATGCATTATTGTTGAGGTGATTAATGAGGGTATCCAGGACTATGTTCCAAAGAAGGGGTGATAAGACCCCTTCTTGCGGACATCCCCTCATGACCAGTCCTCTCACTATGATGTCTTCTACATTGATACTTATTGCTCGACTAGAGAGCATTTTGAGTATTCTCCCACTACCAGGGGTACATTCCTGGAGTTAAGTTGCTGGGTAATTGTTGGGAAGGTTGTTTTATCAATATCTGTGAATATACCCAGGGTGGATTCTTTATTGTCTAATGATCTTTCGATTCTGCCAACCACTTGGTGAAGGGCCGAATCAGTGGAGCTTCCCGGAGTATATGCATGCTGATTTGGATGAAGTGAGTTTAGTGTTTAACAGTTATCTACTGTTTTTTTCTTGCTCTATATGCAAAATATAAAAGACAACCCCCGTATCTCAACTATTCTAATTTTCAAAATATCTTGCAATATCAATTTGGTACATTAAAGCACATGTTAAAGTTCATAATACAAATCGAACATTTTATTACTCCGGATTAAATACGAGCAATATAAAATGTAAAATATATAATGAATAAGTGTGTAAGAATTTTCATCCGAGCCATGACCGATACATGTATTGCATATTTAATAGTGCCACCTGCTACATATTAAATTCCACCAAGTATATAGAGAAGAGCATTTTCAAATGCTCTCTGTCGTTTTTAATTTTCTCTCGGTAATATGCTTCGCTTTTAATTGAAATTCACTACGGCTTATGATATGAACTTCGTATTGTAACTAACAAGTCTCTGTCATTCATATAGGATCGTTTTTAATGTCCCATTTTGATTCTCTGAAATGTGTGACAAGTGAATAATAAAACAGAATGACAAAAGATGGATTCAGTACTTTCTACAGCTACACACGTTATAATGTCAACTGATAAAATAAATTCAGTCAGTATTGAAAAGTGCGAAAAATGAAAAATTGGCCATTTTTGACAATTTTGACCATTTTTACCAAAATTTTAACAATTTTTGATAATTATTGAACAATTTTTACAATAATTGTCCATTTTTGACAGTTTTTAAAAATAATTTTCAATTTTTAACCATTTTTGATAGTTTTTGACCATTTTTAACAATTTTTCAAAAAATTATTGACCATTTTTCAAAATTATTGACAATTGTTAACAATTATGGACCATTTTTCCAAATTTTTGATCATTTTTGACAATTATTGACCATTTTTGACAATTTTTCAAAAACTTTAACAATGTTTGACAATTATCAACTATTTTTCAAAATTTTGACAATTTTTAACAATAATTGTCCATTTTTGACAGTTTCTGACAATTTTTGACAATTATTGGCAATTTTTGACAATTTTTCAAAATTTTTGACAATTTTGACCATTTTTCAAAATCGACCATTTTTACCAAAATTATAACAATTTTTGATAATGATTGAACAATTTTGACAATAATTGTCCATTTTTGACAGTTTTTAAAAATAATTGTCAATTTTTAACCATTTTTGATAGTTTTTGACCATTTTTAACAATTTTTCAAAATTATTGACAATTTTTGATAATTATTGAAATTATTGACAATTATGGACAATTATGGACCATTTTTCCAAGTTTTTGATCATTTTTGACAATTATTGACCATTTTTGACAATTTTTCAAAAACTTTCACAATGTTTGACAATTATCAATTATTTTTCAAAATTTTGACAATTTTTAACAATAATTGCCCATTTTTGACAGTTTCTGACAATTTTGGACCATTTTTGATAGTTTTTGAGAATTATTGGCCATTTTTGACAATTTTTCAAAATTTCTGACAATTTTTCAAAATTTCTGACAATTTTGACCATTTTTCAAAATCGACCATTTTTACCAAAATTTTAACAATTTTTGATAATTATTGACCAATTTTGACAATAATTGTCCATTTTTGACAGTTTTTAAAAATAATTGTCAATTTTTAACCATTTTTGATAGTTTTTGACGTTATAATGTCAACTGATAAAATAAATTCAGTCAGTATTGAAAAGTGCAAAAAATGAAAAAATTTTTGTAAAATATGCCTCTGAAATTGTTAAATGTTATCCAGAGCAAAAGCTGAACAAAACTTATTACCGGAGAAAGGTAAAAGTGATACTCCTAGCTCGAAAATACGACTTTTCTACCTGGACTGGCACTCTGTAATTTGTGTTTTAAGGTAAGGGATAAATATTAAGCAAGCTAAAAGAATCGCTATACTTGATTAGAGGTACTCTATATAAGCGAATCTCTATCAGAGAGATACTTCAGATAGAGGCAACAAGCCATAGGCCGCTGTGTAAGTGGGAATGTCCGTCTAAACTCCGGTGAGAAAGAAAATAGTATATTGTGCAACAAGTGGGGAAAGTTCAACTTTTCTCACGAGTGTGGAAGTTTGTGGCACGAGCCCGAAGGGCGAGTTCCGCAAACACACGGGTGAGAAAAGTACTTTCCCCACATATTGCACACTATACTTTTTCTATAACTGCACAAATTTAAAGAATACAAGTAAAGTAATTTAATATTTATTTTTATGGTTAGTAAAACAAAAAGAAAAGGTGAGCGGTCGTCGTACCGCCGATAGAAGCTTGCTTCTTATGCACAATAGAATGACCATTTTTTACCATTTTTCGTAAATTTTGACAATTTTTGACAATTATTGACCATTTTTTCAAAAATTTTGACTATTTTTTTAAATTTTAACAATTATTGACTAGTTTTTAAATTTTAACAATTATTGACCATTTTTGACAATTATAGACCAATTTTGTCAATTATTGATCATTTCTGACAATTTTTCGAAAATATTGACTATTTTAGACCATTTTTCCAAATTTTAACAATTATTGACCATTTTTGATAGGTTCTGACAATAATTGACCATTTTTGACAGGTTCTGACAATAATTGACCATTTTTGACAATTTTTCAAAAACTTTGACCATTTTTCAAAAATTTTGACAATTTTTTACTATTGACCATTTTTGACAGTTTTTTATAAATATTGACCATTTTTTCAAAATTTTGACAATATTTGACCATTTTTGACAATTTTCGAAGATTTTGACCATTTGTCAAAATTTTTATAATTTTTGACAATTTTTTCAAATTTCAACAATTATTGACCAATTTTGACAGTTTTGACAATTATTGATCATTTTTGACAATTTTTCAAAAATTTTGACCATTTTAGACAATTTTTGAGCATTTTTGACAGGTTCTGACAATTATTGACCATTTTTGACAATTTTCAACAATTATTAACCATTTTTACAGTTTTTTATGATTATTGACCATTTTTTCAAAATTTTGACAATTTTTCGAAAATTTTGATTTTGACCATTTTTGATAGGTTCTGACAATAATTGACCATTTTTGACAGGTTCTGACAATAATTGACCATTTTTGACAATTTTTCAAAAACTTTGACCATTTTTCAAAAATTTTGACAATTTTTTACTATTATTGACCATTTTTGACAGTTTTTTATAAATATTGACCATTTTTTCAAAATTTTGACAATATTTGACCATTTTTGACAATTTTTTCAAATTTTAACAATTATTGACCAATTTTGACAGTTTTGACAATTATTGATCATTTTTGACAATTTTTCAAAAATTTTGACCATTTTAGACGATTTTTGAGCATTTTTGACAGGTTCTGACAATTATTGACCATTTTTGACAATTTTCAACAATTATTAACCATTTTTACAGTTTTTTATGATTATTGACCATTTTTTCAAAATTTTGACAATTTTTCGAAAATTTTGACAATTTTTTCAAAATTTTTGACCATCTTTTCAAATTTTAACAATTATTGACCATTTTTGACAATTATTGATCAATTTTGACAATTTTTCAAAAATTTTGACCATTTTTTCAAATTTTAACAAATTATTGACCATTTTCGCCAATTTTTAAGCATTTTTGACAGGTTTTGACAATTATTGATCATTTTTGACAATTTTTCAAAAAATTTGACCATTTTAGACAATTTTTGAGCATTTTTGACAGGTTCTGACAATTATTGACCATTTTTGACAATTTTTAACAATTATTAACCATTTTTACAGTTTTTTATAATTATTGACAATTTTTGACAATTTTTCGAAAATTTTGACAATTTTTTCAAAATTTTTGACCATCTTTTCAAATTTTAACAATTATTGACCATTTTTGACAATTATTGATCAATTTTGACAATTTTTCAAAATTTTTGACCATTATAGACCATTTTTTCAAATTTTAACAATTATTGACCATTTTTGCCAATTTTTGAGCATTTTTGACAGGTTTTGACATTTTTCTATAATTTTTTGACAATTTTTTCAAAATTTTAACAATTATTGACCTTTTTTGACAGTTTCTGACAATTATTGACCATTTTTGACAACTTTCAAAAATTTTGACAGTTTTTGAACATTTTTCAAAATTTTAACAGTTATTGCCTAATTGTGACCAGTTTTTAAAATATTTGACAATTTTTGACGGATTCTGACAATTATTGACCATTTTTGATAATTTTTCCAAATCTTTGACAATTTTTAACAATTATTGACCATTTTTGACAGTCTTTTATAATTATTGACCATTTTTTCAAAATTTTGACAGTTTTTGACAATTATTTACCATTTTCCCAAATTTTTGACAATTTTTGAAAATATTTGGCAATTACTAACCATTTTTTCAAAACTTTGACAGTTTTTGACAATTCTTGACCATTTTTCCAAATTTTTGACAATTTTTAACCATATTTCAAAATTTTTGACAATTTTTCATATTTTCAACATATTTGGCAATTAGAGAGAGAGAATTTTGTTACAGAGTGCCAGTCCTGGGGCGTTACGTGGACTTTTCAATCAACTCATCTTCACATTAATGACAATTGACAGTTTTATATTAATACGTAATTCGGAAACTTTTAATATTTTGAATATATCATCAACTGTTTGTTAATTAAACACTTTGTATTTATACAATTATTTCAGACATTTCTTCCTCAACACATTGTAGAAATGTGTAGTTATTGTGGGAAATGAGGTATTTATATTCATTATTCATTTTTAGCATAGAATAAGGAAGGCATAGCAAAGCTGCCTTTGGCACGGGAATCGAACGTGCGGCCATTTGCTGCATATTAATTAGTTTTACATGATAGTTTTAATTAAAATGGATGTTGTTTTAATAAAATACCGAACATCTTTTTTATTTCTATTTACTATACCAGGGATTGTCTTTTATATGTATATTGCATATAGAGCTAGAAAAAACAGTAGATAACTTTTAAACACTATTGTATTCTCCACGAAGAGAAAAGCATTTCTGCATCATTTGGAAGCAGTTATTCCACTCGCTTTTTGGTACATTCAATAAAGTTTTTGAAGGCGTTGAAATTAATTAATTAGCTAAGAAAAATACCTGAAAATATGTCGAAGTGCGTTGTCTGTCAAACTTTCACCGACTGAGCGAAAGTTTCAGCGAAACAATTCTCAACACTCTAGCTGTTCTGGTCGACCTATACAAACATGCAGTTTTAGTGTATGTTTGGTTGCCTATGACAAAATCGTCGAAAAGAAAATCATTCGGTGATTGATAAATGTATAGTTCTTTTCACGATCTAAGAAACTGACCTGACCTGAGATGGGATAATGTGATAATGACATGCAATAGAGTATTAGCCGTGACAGAGTCGTATTTATTTTGTTGTTAGCCAATAATAAATTATTGCCTGAAAACTCTATAAGACTTTTGGGTCATTCTTATTATAAATACTTTATTTGCTTTAATGGCAATTTATACCTGATGATAACATATAAGTATGAAAGAAATCTTTATTTCGACACATTCTGAAATACTGTCAGTTATTAAGTTCTGCAGTGATAGTGTGTTTGAAGATGTCCAGAGCAAAAGCCGTTTCAGGCAGTAGCCAGAAATGTTTGCCTGTTGAAGCAAAAATAATTGTGAATAGTTATTTGTATATTTAGAGCGTAAAGTAACAGATCGCCGCTTGAGAAAGAATGTTGCCGCGCGACGCGGAGCGGAGCGCGACGATCTTTCGAAAGCGGCAATTTTACTTTACGCTCGAAAAACACACATAATTTTTTCTACAGTCGCCCTTTTAATAATTAAAATAAAATTTTTATATTATCTTAGGTTATGATAGGAGTGCTAGAATAATCGTCATTTTCGATATTCATCAAGATTAACCTTAAAAAGATCTACTGACTAGGGATGTTAAAAAATAATCGATTTTTATTTAAATCGATTGTTATTTTCTTATAATCGATTTTTAGATATCGATTTTTATAGCAATATTAAGCGATTTTTAGTAAATCGATTTTATAAATTACGTGTTTAAATCGATTTTCGGAAACGGCTCGTATTGTTTATTGATTATTTTTCAAAATTTTGACAACTTTTAACGATTATTGACCATTTCTAAAAAAATTTGACAATTATCGACCATTTTTCAAAATTTTAACAATTATTGATTATTTTTCAAAATTTTAACAATTATTGACCATTTTTGACAATTATTGACCATTTTGACGGTTTTTCAAATTAGTGACCATTTTTCCAAATTTTTGACCATTTTTCAAAATGATGACAATTTTTAATCATTTTTGACAGTTTTTGACAATAATTGTCCATTTTTAACAGTTTTTAACAATAATTGACAATTTTTAACCATTTTTGATAGTTTTTGACCATTTTTGACAATTTTTCAAAATTTTAGACCATTTTTTAAAATTATTGACCATTTTTGATAATTATTGACAATTATGGACCATTTTTCCAAATTTTTGACCATTTTTCAAAATTATTGACCATTTTTGATAATTATTGACAATTATGGACCATTTTTCCAAATTTTTGTCCATTTTTGACAATTATTGGCAATTTTTCAAAAACTTTAACAAATTTTGACAATTATCAACTATTTTTCAAAATTTTAACAATTTTTAACAATAATTGTCCATTTTTGACAGCTTTTGACAGTTTTTGACAATTTTTGACCATTTTTGATAGTTTTTGACAATTATTAGCCATTTTTGACAATTTTATTCAAAATTTTTGACGATTTTGACCATTTTTCAAAATCGAACATTATTACCAAAATTTTTGACAATTATTGGCCATTTTTGACAATTTTGACCATTTTTCAAAATCGACCATTTTTCACAAAATTTTAACAATTATTAACCAATTTTGACAATAATTGTCCATTTTTGACAGTTTTTAAAAATAGTTGACAATTTTTAACCATTTTTGATAATCTTTGACCATTTTTGACAATTTTTGAAAATTATTGACCATTTTTGATAATTATTGACAATTGTTGACAATTATGGACCATTTTTCCAAGTTTTTGACCATTTTTGACAATTATTGACCATATTTCAAAAACTTTTGACAATTATCAACTATTTTTCAAAATTTTAACAATTTTTAACAATAATTGTCCATTTTTGACAGCTTTTGACAGTTTTTGACAATTTTTGACCATTTTTGATAGTTTTTGACAATTTTATTCAAAATTTTTGACAATTTTGACCATTTTTCAAAATCGACCATTTTTGCCAAAATTTTAACAATTTTGACAATAATTGTCCATTTTTGACAGTTTTTAAAAATAATTGACAATTTTTAACCATTTTTAATAGTTTTTGACCATTTTTGACAATTTTTCAAAATTTTAGACCATTTTTCAAAATTGTTGACCATTTTTGACAATTATTGACCATTTTTGATCATATTTCAAAAACTTTAACAGTTTTTGACAATCATCAACTATTTTTCAAAATTTTGACCATTTTTAACAATAATTGTCTATTTTTGACCATTTTTGATAGTTTTTGACAATTATTGTCAATTTTTAACATTTTTTCAAAAATTTTGACCAATTTTGACAACTTTTAATAGTTTTTGACCATTATGGACCATTTTTGACAATTTTTGAAAAATTTTGACCATTTTTAAAAAAAAAATTAGAATTTTTGACAATTATCGACCGTTTTTGACTATTATTGACCATTTTTGACAATTTTTGACAATTATTGACCATTTTTGACAATTTTTGACAAAAATTGTCCATTTTTAACAGTTTTTGACAATAATTGACAGCTTTTGACAATTATTGACCATTATTGACCATATTTCAAAATTTTTGACAATTTTCATATAATTTTATTTAATTTTTAATCTGATAAATTGTTAATTATCTACCAATTGAGTTAATTCGGAGGGCGTGGTTTGATTAAATAAGCGAGCGAACAAGATTCCTTTTTTGCGCTAGAGCGTAAAGTAACAATCCTCGGCATTTGTCGACTTTACGATTTCATTTGAATATAGTAATAAGTCATTTTACGCGCGACTGTAGAAAAAAGTGTTTATTTAAAGTTATTAGAGCGAGGCCACCAAAAATATTTTTCATTAAAGGAAACATCAACTTTAACCGGCGTTCCTGAAAGTACAGTGTGGAAAATACTGGAAAGCCTAGAAAAGAACGAAAAGACAATGGTGCACCTAAATCTGTTGATTTATACAATGAAGATTTAATCCGTCGGAAAATTTATCAGATGTACGAAGAGCAGAAAGTTCCCATATTATCGCTCCCAGCGAGGCTATCCGAGGATGATGAGATTCAATAATTGTAATTTTGCGATCCAAAAGGTCTAATTGATAAAATTAATGTTGAAATTATTATTCATGCTTTTTTAGATGTTGGTATTTATTCATTTTTTTATTTATTTTTAATCTATGACAAATACACAGCATCCGGTAGTAAGATAACCATTAACATATTCAATATATAAACCAGTTAATGCTTTGTTTCTACTTGAAAAAAAAAACCCTAATTACAACATGTTATAAAAGAGAAAAAGACACCCAACCACAATTAATTTATATCAAATTAAAAGAGCTATTTTGAGTAAAAATTGGGTAGATTATTTCCAGGTGTTGTACGAGAGAACCCATAAAACGGTTATTTGGACCGCCCATCAATGGTTTCATTACTCGTAACGTCGATCAACGCAGTCATTATTCCATCGTTTTTAAACCAGATGCTCATATCGGAATAATTAGACATGAATCGTAAAATATTTACTCTTCGAACAGCAAGAAACAAAAAAAAAATAGAATTAAGATTATTTTGTTTATAACATTGTGGTTTGTGCCTTTTTTTATTAAAAAAAAAATGGACGTTAAGTAACAGTAATAATTAACTTTTTGCAACTCGTGCTTAATAAACAACAGCAATTATACAGTAAAACGTGTATTTGTTGTAATAAACTGCTCCACAAAAGTTAGGAATGTTCACAATTATTGGATTTATGTTGAAAATTATTAACTCTTTTATGCGCCAAGGTTTTGTCTGTAATATACAGGGAGTCAATTTTAAAATTTATAATGGGCTGTACCTCGTGAACGAAAAGAGATTTAAAAAAAAATTCAAAGCCGTTTTTAGGGTAGAGAGGGGGAACTAAAATGACATGAAAGAGAACGAGAAATGAATTTTTCTGCTTTATTGTTACACCCTGTATAATTATGACTTGGAAAGAATTTTCTACGGGCTTTCTAACGACGTATCACAAGTAGAGGGTTGTTATTTAAATTTTTGTAGGTGGGGTTGATGGGGGTGCGTTCTCTCTCATGTCATTTTAGTTCCCCCTCTCTACCCTAAAAACGGTTTTGATTTTGACAGGTTGTAGTCACCCAGAAGAATCTTTGATTGTCAAAGTCCTACTAGATATTTCCAATGGTCAGATTTTACTGCTAATATGATCATTGAATATAAAAATAAAAGTAAATATTTACCCCAGAATAAGTTCATTTGTATTAATAATTTAATTTTTGTTTCAGATATCCCCACTCAAGTGCCGCCGCTGACGCCTGGCACGAACAAAACTATGGCAGAGGCGCTCAAAGCGTCTTTTGCGTCATGGGAAAAGGAACAGATTAGATTAAACATAACCAAAGGTGAGTATTAACACTTTCGACCATGCAAATGCTATTTGTGAAACCGGTCGAGTAATATAAATATGTTATATTTGTTCTGAGACGCGCTAACGCCCTATCCATTCGTCCTGCGTCAAAATATCAGGTTTGTTCCAACTGGCATTTAGGAACCGTTCTGGAATCGTATGGAGTACTGTATAGCGAGCAAACTCGAATAAGGGATTATCACCATAGGCGTACCCAGCTTCTGGCCAAGGGAGAGGCAAGTCAGTTTTTTTCATGGACTGTCAAACATACTATACGAAGACACCTTTACATAAGGTATATTGTGTGTAGAGGTAGTCAAATAAATAAACATCTTCATTCAATTGGACTTTTATTTTGAAAATAACTTTCGAGGATCTTCAGTAAAATGGTTTATGAAGTTTCCCGTGGAAAAATCGCCCATACTGCTTAAAAATTTCTTATGTACACTGAGAATACAAAGCCCATTTAACCTGTTTTGGACCATTGTTGATCTCAGCCATGTTTTTACGAGTCTGAGTGTACTGAATAACCTCTTAATTGTAGGCGTCGACCAAGCCAGTACATTAAATTTCTAGTGCTGTTTTCACTTCTGGATAAAAATATTTTGCTTGTTGTGTTAATTTCGTTACCTTCCTGCTTATTTATCCAAATAGTGCGTTATAGATCAGCTTCTGATGTGATCTATTCTAATTCATAAAATTTCTCAATTTTGGTGCTGTAAGTTTTACCATACAGAAAAGTGTAGCAATAGAAGAGCAAACGCTAGTGTTACCGAATCTTGTCTCTTAATGAGCATAATAATGAATCCAAATAGGGAGGCTTGTTATCTTTGGAATTCGAAGACTCAGTAATTCTTTTAGCTGATTTTAATAATTCTTCACTCCCTTCTTCGGCAAAATGCCTGTGTTCTGTAACTGCTATGGTTTGAATGAGCTCTACATAATTAATTACGTCCAATGTGGTAGACTGCAATGTATTTGCAGCTAATTGTACTTCTCTCCTAGAGAAAGCTTTTCCAAACCCCCCACAATTTCGACAAACTTCTCCCTGCTGCACTCTCCTCCCTGGGTACGCCCCTAATTATCACCCCTTCCAGCAGGTAATTTTCTTTCAAATAATTACAAAGAAAATTCAGAAACCTTTATTGTTGAACAGTGTATACTAATTTCAATTTTATCACAACGATAAGTATTATCAATACGCCAAAATCAAATAAATACCTACGATTTCTGGAAGGTGCGACAACGATTTTAGTTAAGGTTCACGGCCGATATTTACCTTTCGTTGATTGTTGACAGCTCTTAATATTGAAACATCAAACAACAATGACGAATCGACCCGTCGTTATTCGATTGTTTAGAACACACACACACACACACATATATACGGTCGATTTCAAAGACGAAAAGCCGACTATCGACGACACTGTTTACATTCTGATCTGGACGTTTAAAATTCTTAGAAGTTGTGAAACATACTTTATCGACATCGAATCGTCTAGTCTGGACCCGAGAAATAATAAAATAAAAGTATGTTTCAGGGATTTTAATGAAATTTAAATTCTCCTACGTGCTGGGTTTAGTTATCACGAAAACCAATTATGTAATTTTCTTGGTAATGAACAAAATTATAGCTAAGATGGTACGGAGCAAAACAAATTTTGGGATTTTTTTTGGGACGAGCATGTGGTGCTGTTAATCCCTCTTTTTTAAGGGATATGTTAATTGATGACATCAATCAGAAGCACCTTCGATGTCTAGAAATGCTGCAAGGGCTACTTGCTTATGATTCAGACTCCTTTCGAGACCTGAGACCAAACTATGCAGCTTCACCTGATTTCCTCGCTTGATAAGCCCATTGAACACTATGTGGTGGGATGCTCTTAAGCGCTCCTTCTTGCAAATACATTTGTAAGACTTTTTCCATGGTTTTCACCATGAATGACGTCAGACTAATCGGTCGGTAGTATTTAGCCTGGATGTACGTTTCTTTTCCTGGCTTGGGAATAAACACTACCTTGGACTCTCTCCATGCAATTGGTATATACCCTAGAGCATGGCTGCTTTGAAGTATCAGAACTAAAGGACTCATTATGATGTCTAATTCCTCTGGTCTTGGAATCTTCTAGGGGTCAAATGAGTCTCATTCGTGAGTTCCCAGTCCTCTTTGGTTGCCTTTGTTTAGGCAACCGGCCCGTTGTCATAGCTTGACTCTATCTTTACCGAACCTGGAAAGTGCACACTGAGGAGATGTTGTTAGAGGTATCCCTTTTGAGAATCTTTGAGTTTAGCTTTAAACGTTTCCCAGTTGCTCGTTTTTTTCGCTTTATTGAAAAAAAGTCTTGTTTCTTTCCTTAGCGATGTCAGCTCTTTATTCCACCAGATGGTTTGTCTAGAAGAGCGACTCTCCTTTATCAGACAGATGGTATGATAAGAGGTCAGTGTAGTCTGTTGCAGCCATGCAGTTCTGCTCTCTCTAAATCCTCAGCAGTTTTTGGTCTGCCTAGGAGTGTACGGATTTTCGAAAGCAGGTTGTAACGGTATATGTCTGTACCTCACAGGGCACCAGCTCAAAGGGCTCCGGCTAGAGACTCTTCTCAAGGGTGATTCGACCCCAAGTTTATGTCACTCAAGGATAACAGAAGGGTTGTAAAAATTGAGGGCGCCACTACCTTTTTAACGATAAAAATACTAAAAACTAAGGCGGAAAAGGTAGAAACGCCTTATGGAATTTAGATAAAATTTAATAAAGAAAAGTGACTTATAATTACCCCGGGCGGTATCTCCCTCAACTTTTATAGTTGAGGATTTAGAAAAAAATAAAAATAGAATTAACACAAATTTACAATTTATTCTGCCACAGGAAATGAACAGGACCTTGTACTTTTATAGGTACTTAGCTTATATGGAGTTGTTTCCTGAAGTAGGTAGGCAGGTATTGATCTGAACTGATGTGTTATGTTCTAGGGCGGTATCCTGGGGTTCTATCCTTGGGTTATATTCTTGGGGTTATATTCTTGGGTTATATCCTAGCCTAGGGTTATATCCTCGCCTAGGGGCTGTGCTTACCTAGAAGTACAGGTGGATCAGGGATATGTAGGAACTTGAATGTAATGGCACATTATGTTGGTCAGCTTTTCAGGTTAAAGAAAAGGAAGGCAGTTATTTGAAAGTCAAAAAATTGATTTAATTTATTGAAAGCTTTCCAACATTATGTGTTCCATGTTAAAACAGTAAAAATAGCAATTATCGGCTAAATTAAAAAAATATACTAATGATCCGAAAGAAACTAATCATAGCAAAAAGTTATTTATTTAGTTATATGAAAAAATATCGTGCTTAGGAAATATATGAAACCGGCACTGGCGTTACGAAAGCATATTTTATAGGTTAACAGTAATTTATAAAAATTTTATTTTATAATTAAAAGGGTTATTTCGCAACTGAAGAAGCTTGAAAATGTTTGTATAAAAGTAAAACAGTGAATTATAAAAGAATATTTGGTTTAAAACTACCATATTAGTATAAAAGAACAGTTTATGACCACGTGTTGAATTTAATTTCGTCTATCTCTGTAAAAAAATAAAGAATGCATACGAAAATTATATCAGACAGTACTTTAGAAGAAGCTTATTAATTATGAATTATGATTTTGAACTTACCACAGCAAAATTCATAAGATAGGTACTTAAGATATGAAAGATAGCGAAAGATGATCTGCCCCTTAGGCGGTCGATAACAGAAAGGGGTGTTTCACGTGGCGTTGTGCAAAAAAAATGAAAGCGTCCGTTGGCAGACGTCAATTGTCTTACGTTCGGGGTTGAAGAGTTTGGGATCACAGAACTATAATAATTGGATGTGGCTAGTGACGACGAGCGCTAATTAAAAGGATTTATTCTGTAAAATCGAAACAGGTCGATAGACATGTTACAAGGTCCTCTTTATAAGATACCCAGTCAGTGCTCTTAGGATCTCTGTATGTTCTAATAGCTCATAACTCGACTAAGTTCTAGTGATCAGGGGAAAATTTTACACATACAAATCAATTTTGAGTCAATATTTCCAAGCATTAATGGAATTGACAGAAAAGGCGAAATATTTCCATACCTACCTATTTGTTCAAAATTTGAAGCTTTTTTGTAAAAATACTATTATTTTGTCTGAAAATTACGCTCTGTATAAATTTAAAAATATGGCAATTCAACGATTTGTGCAATGCTTTGAATGAACACCGTGTAGGTGTATATTGAGTCTCTCACAATTGGTGGCCAGTCGACCGTTCACTTTTGTATCATATCAAAGTAAAATCTGGTATGATTACGAGTGGTACAACAATGGCGTTCGCTGGTCTATTGTCGTCTCTCTGTCTCTCTCTCTTTTTCTATTGTATTCGAGCAGTCAACAAATAATGAGTCTCTTAAAAAAGCAGATAGGTATGCGTGTTGTAGTAAGTACAATTTTATTTCAGTTACGAATGGTGCAGTACGACTCGGTTCACCAGTCGGAGAGACGGTTGAATAAAATGGATGGCAATGTAGAATATTGATTAATTTTTATCGTTTACATTTATCCAATCCAGTGATTTTAGAATATAGAATAAAAAGTTGAATTTTTAGGTTATGTATTTGAAAGTTTTGGAGGGTGGGTAGGTGTACCACGTAAACCCCCGTTGTATTTATGTTGTATAGTTCTGGGAAGTGAGGTCGAAAAATCCACATATTATGTTTCTAATCGAAAACATATCGACCCCTAATCATTTTCCTAAATTCTCGAATGAATTCGGATGGAGCTTGCGACGCAGCCTGCAAGAACAATATTTTTTTACTATTTCCTAAAATGTAAATGAAATACAAACTTACATTTTTGCAAATATTTCTGGAACCTTCCCGGTTATTGAAAATTTTCAAACGACACTAAATTATTTCTGAAAATACTAAACTTTTTTTTATAATAAATTCCTCACAATATTTTACGTTTAATTGATATAAAATACATTTTCGTTTATTACCAAAGCCTTTTACTCCTCATATTTTTGACGAGTCTATTCTCAAGTATATTTAAGGGGTAAATTACGTAAGACATTTCTTGGGATTTTTCGACTCCCCCGCCCCCCTGGTGAGATTTCGTGAGATTTTCCTTTACTACCCCACCCCCCTCCCAAAATGTCACGTGAGATTTTTTAAAATGTGGTTTGGCTATAAACCCGTTGGATTTGAAAAAAACAAAAAAAAACAATTTGTTGTATTACTTTATTTAATAAAAGATTATTCTAATTCAGTCGAATTTCGCCATATTTTTACTCTAGAAAATTTTTTTACTTTTATTTAACTTTACTTTTACATGGTTTTCTATTGAAAAAAAATTACGTGATATTTGTTAAAACCCCCCCTCTACCCCAAGTGAGATTTGGAAAGATTTTACTTGACCCCCTCCCCCAATTGAACACCTCACGTTATTAATGGACGCCCCCTTATTGTACCTTATTAAAATTTAAAAAACTCGTAGCCCCCCTACTAGATATTATCCCAATACAGAAGCTTTCTTCGCCATTATATTTATTTCTGTTGCGTGATTATTTTCCTTTTTAAATACATAATAAATATTTAAATTATTAATAATTTTCTTTTTAGGTACTAAATATCCTTAGTATCAATACTGTTTTCCCTTTATGATTTCCCAAAAATTTTCTCGTTGGAAGGTTTTTGAAAGAACGAATAATTTTCTAAACTGTAATAAGCATATACGTTTTAACCATTTTTAATTAGTTTGCTAGGAACGCTTCATTAAATTCATATATAATGTCATTAATTTTAGTAGTTTTGTTGAAAAAACAACACAAAAACTCTAATTAACGTAAAGGTCGAATTATTTGAAGAGAGGTGAACAACACACACACATAAGACTCATTATTATTACTGTAGTTCATGTATTAAATTTAGATTCTTCAAAAGTTGGTTTTAGCTACCAATTATAGCTAATACAACTTAAAATGGCGCGATGACGTCAATTAATTGTCGTCGCATGTCCTTACTGGATTTAAAATTGGCTGATGCTATTCTCAGAAAGCCATTGTCACTTGATTATTATATTGTTTTAGTATGTTCTTGAAACTCGACAGATACCTATAAAGTGTCCAACTCATTACGTATGCGAATGTAATGAATTTTCTTCATGTTAAATTCAAATATTTCAAAACTTGACAATTTTTGATAATTATTGACCATTTTTTCAAAATTTTGACAATTTTTGACCATTTTTTCCAAATTTCTGACAATTTTTTCAAATTTTAACAATTATTGACCAGTTTTGACAATTATTGACCAATTTTGACAATAATTGATCATTTTTGACAATTTTTCAAAAATGTTGACCATTTTAGACCATTTTTCCAAATTTTAACTATTATTGACCATTTTTGACAATTTTTCCAAATTTTGACTATTTTTAACAACTATTGACCATTTTTGACAGTTTTTTATAATTATCGACCATTGTACAAAAAAATTAACAATTGATAATTTTTTGAAAAATTTGATCATTTTTGAAAGTTTCTGACAATTAATGACTATTTTTGACAATTTTTCAAAAATTTTGACTCTTTTTCAAAAATTTCGGCAATTTTAAACAATTATTGACCATTTTTGACAGTCTTTTATAATTATTGACCATTTTTCAAAATTTTAACAATTATTAATCATTTTTGACAATTTTTCAAAAATTTTGACAATCATTGACCATTTTTTTAAATATTTAACAATTTTTGACCATTTTTCAAAATTTTTACAATTTTTGACTATTTTTCAAAATTTTAACAATTTTTGACAGTTTTTGACAATTATTGACCATTTTTTCAAAATTTTTACAAATATTGACCATTTTTGACAATTATCGATCATTTTTCCAAATTTTTGACAATTTTTGAAAATATTTGGCTATTATTAACCATTTTTTCAATATTTTGATAGTTTTTGACAATTATTGACTAGCCTTCTCAAAAGTCCTATGTCGTGCAATAAGAAGCAAGCTTCAAAAATAAACATAGAAGCAGAGTAAGTGTTGAAGAGGACTTAAGAGTGAAGATAAGTTCCATTACTCCTAATGTTGATATTTTAATCACAGGCAAACAACAACAAGTTTCGCACTAAAGACCATAAAAGTATATTTTGTATGATGATAAATTTTTTGCTGTTATAAATAAACAAATTTCTAACCATTAAATAAAGTTTTCTCAGGAATTTAATTCAAAAAACCTTTGAGAAGCCTTTTAGAAGAGTAAATATTATACGTTTATTAAAATATTGTTATGTTTTTGTTATTTATTTAAATAGTGGGATAAAATTATACACACTATGGCTAATTACTATCTATTGATTTATTTATTAAACTTAATTTATATACACTCCATACTTAATGTCTACTAACTCGGTATAATAGTTCTAATTTATTTTTACCACTTGAATATTACACTATTTATCTTCACTATTTTATACACTGTTCTATTACTAAGAACTTCTCTTAAACTGTCTGTGAACTAGCTCTTTACTGTCCGTTTCACTAATTGTTCACGCACTCAAAAACCTGTGTATATAGTCCTTCTCAACTCTAGAAAATTCCAGTACATTCCGCGCTCGTCCTATGCACAAACAAAGCGAATGTTCTCGCAAGGGGCGCAGCCACCAAAATTTACAGTCGAGGGACAGGACCGGCTTTGAGTGCAAAAAAGTGCAAAAAGGTTGGGAACTCCTGAGATAGAGGATGAATAGACGTGGTCCCAGAACAGTTTCTTGTATAGAAAATTTCCAAGATCAAATAAAAAATACAAATTTCGTCAAATTATATAAATCAGAAAACTCAGTATGAGTATATTTAATCATTCTTTTAGAAGTGATTACTGCACCTTTATCAAAATTCCTTTCAAACTATACATATACCAACCATCAAGAAGATAGAACTCATTTATTCTAGATTTATTTCCCGATAGGGGGCATTCCACATCGATGCGGCAATCTGTATTCTTATACGATCGAACTAAATCAAATCTTTCCTAATTGGTCAACAACTAGTTACTATAGTAATTATGAGTTTTATACGTAATAACGTAGAGGTATCCAACTGGCGTGTTCTTCAATTTTTTTTTAAAAATTTTATTGCCGTTTCGGATATAATAAATATTAATTAGTAATTTACCGAGAAACAATTTTACTGCCAATCATTTACGTATCAGTAGCAGCTAATTAGCTAGTAGTAATGTTTGTTCCCAGCAGCTACCAGTTGTAAAATCTCTAGTTTGCTGTGTTGCCAATACACTATACATCAATACTAACTAACTTTTTTGAAGCAGTTTTTACCTGAATTCGTACCTGAATTATTCGGGAAGTCAGTGAAAAATTATTCGACTGCAACATGAAGTTAAGCATTTTTATTGTTGGTATTTTCAACCTAAATTTCATTTGAAGTGACATGTAGAAATTTAATAAACTACAAACTACAGTTATTTATTTAACCGAAAAAAAAAAAATGAAAAATCCTCATTTATATATCACCTCATAGCCCAGTTAACATTCAAAGCTGACAACATGGCTTAAAAACAGCATTCCGTGATTCGAGATCATTAGGAGATTCAGCCATTAGTCTCTGTGTTGATGTATCTGTATTTCTTCACTATTCAGGAAAATTATAAAACCGAATTATAAAACAATCAAAAATATTTCATAGAAAAAGAATTATTATACTCGTATAATCTTTGCATACGGTTTACATTTTTCAACTTAATACTGTTATTTTATCATTTTTTCTAGCACTAAATTTTACAAATATCCTCCATCAATCATCCATCATCTGCAGACTATTCTTATTCAGAAATATATTGCTCTAAAATTAAAAAATTTGGCTTTTTTATAAAACTGAAGATAGATTATTATCAGTAGTAATAACCCAAGGACATTGATTGATAATTGTTCGAAAAAATTTAATTACAGATTTCGAAAGCTTGTTGCCAATAAGCAACAAGCTTGAGAAAGTTGTTATAAAATTTTTGAGCATTTATCAATGTTCGAGGGTTATTCGAATAGAAATTTTTTTGCTAATTATAAAAAAAAACAGAGTATATTTGCTTCTATAATTTCATTAATATTCTCGTCAGTATTTTGACAGAATCGTGACATTTTGAAATATTAAATATTTTGAAACGTCAAAATCGAAAAAAATCAAAATGTATCCATGGTAACGTAGATTCTAGTAGATATCCAATGAAATCAGTTAATTTGAGGTCATTTGATTGAACACAACCAATCAGAACAACATTACACTGATAACAGACCATGGGCTGGGTTTTTCATAACTAGGTCGTATTCTGTCGTAAGAAAGTCTTGTTGCTAATCTTTGCACATTTCCAAATCTGTTCTGATTAGATGTCAAGACTGGATAACATACAGGTACGCAGTATTCCATACGAAGACGAACGTAGGTCGGGTCAACCCTTTAAGTTGCAAAAGACTGGGGTCTGTTCAAAAACATAAAAGTATGATCGATTATTTCGATTCAATCAACAACTTGGTTCCCTCTAACAGTTTTGTTCATCTCTTGTAGTGATGAGCAAAGCAAGACCAAGACCAAGACCAAGACCGGCTTAGTCTTGGTCTTGGTCTTGCATGCGTGGTCTTGGTCTTGCATGCGTGGTCTTGGTCTTGGTCTTGCAGCCAACATTATTGAATAAATTTAAAAAATCAAGACTGCAAGAGTCTTGCAGGCCGGTCTTGGTCTTGCTTAAGTCTTGCACAACTCGGTCTTGGTCTTGGTCTTGCACACTCGGTCTTGGTCTTGCATTTTTTGCAAAGACGGTCAATAATTGTCAAAAACAATCCAAATTCGTCAAAAATTTTCAAAAATGGTCCAAAAGGATCAATAATTGTTAAAATTCTGAAAAATGGTCAAAACTTGTCAAAATTTTGAAAAAATGGTCAATAATTGCCAAATATGTTAAAAATTTTGAAAAATTGTCAAAAATGGTCAATAATTGTCAAAGACGGTCAATAATTGTCAAAATTCGTCAAAAATGGTCAAAAATTGTCGAGAATTTGGAAAAATTGTCAAAAACTCAAAATTTGGAAAAAATGGTAAATAATTGCCAAATATTTTCAAAGATTGTCAAAATTTTGAAAAAATGGTCAAAACTGTCAAAAATACTCAATAATTATTAAAAACTTTCAAATTTTGTTGAAAAATGGTCAATAATTGTCAGAACCTGTCAAAAATACTCAAAATTTTGAAAAAATGGTCAATAATTGCCAAATATGTTAAAAATTTTGAAAAATTGTCAAAAAAGGTCAACAATTGTCAAAGACGGTCAATAATTGTCAAAATTCGTAAAAAACTGTCAAAAATGATCAAAAATTGTCAAAATTTTTGAAAAATGGTGAAAAATTCACGAAAAATGGTCATTCTATTGTGCATAAGAAGCAAGCTTCTGTCGCTCACCTTTTTTCCAACTCATCATCGTTCAAACCCCATGAATTTTTTCTGATAATACAACCGAGGAATTCTAGTAGAATTCGAAAATTCTTAACAGAACACTCTTTTCACAATAATATCAAAAAATTTGACAGATGACGAGAGACCAGTGATTGATACATTATCAGAAAGATGGCAGCACACTAAGCATGCAATATAATTAATAGTTTCACTACCTCATTTCAGATACGGTGGGAAAATAATATCCCAACCTTTTTGCACCTGCGTAGCACTTGATTTTTTGAAAAATTTTGGCTTACCACCAGACCTAAATATTTTAATAAACGTATAATATTTACTCTTCTAAAAGTGCCCAAAGGCTTTTTGAAATAAATTCACTCTAAATATTGAAAAAACTGTGTTTATAACGTTTGTTAACTATTTTGACAGTGTACCAAATAACTTGCAAATAAGAATTAAAAATAAAGATGTAAAAAGGGCGGAACATTGAGGGATATTTTAAGAAAGACAAAATACCTAATTTTTATTTTTCGCAAATTATCTAAGAAAACGGAAAACTCTAATGATAGTATATTATTCATTATTCCATAGTATTCTAAGTTATGGAATTAGGGAGGGTATGCCTATCAAACGTAAATGATTCTACTACAAAGATTGCAATATAAATTATTAAAAAAATAATCAATAAAAATTCCACTTCCACTTTCTGAAACCAAAAGGTACTCATAACTCCACCAATTGGAGATATAGGACGTTCTAGTCGATTCAGGGGAAAATTTTACATATTCGACCAAATTTTGAGTCGATATTTCCAAGCATTAAGGGAGATGGGAAAGATCAATTTAAATCGATAAATATTTCCATACCTTTTGTTCAAAATTTCCAAAAAAAAAAAATTTTCCGAAATGAAATAGTTTTAAAATTCGTATCCGGAGGTTTTTTGATACGAAAAAACGACTGGCACAGTCAGTTTTTTGATAAAATATCGTTCATTAGCCTTCATATGGTGACATTAAATTTTCGAAAAAACGAATTTTCAACATAAAAAAGAATGTAATTACCACAAAACTATAAATATTAAACTAAAATTTAATCAAAACAAATAAGCAAATTTCTCGCTCCTTGCTGGACTTAATTTAGGAATCCGAATGAGTATTTCATTAAAATCGCTCGGTATACTAAATATGATTTCCTATATTTGTACTTGAATAATATGAAACACCGAGTACAGTGACCAAATAACACACGAAATGCAATAAACCTCGACACATAAAAGTAACGCATTATTAAATCAGGTGATTTCACAAAAAGTTTATTTAAAACGGATGCTGTAACGTTACACACTAACGATTTTCAATAGGAACGGAAACTTTCGCTGACCCGCGCTTATCTACTCGTTTCCGGCAAGTCTTTTGTTTTTTCGCCGCTTTTCCCCAATACCTACACTAACCCTACATCATTGGACAATAACATTTTAAAATATTTGGAGAAATATCGTACATTGACAGATTTTACAAATTTACAAATAACTACGAAATTGTGGCATTTAAACGTAAAACTTGGAATATTCGGAATTTTTTGCCATCATCGCCTCCGCCGAAAAAGTTCCAAAGCAGGAAGGCCATTAAGGGCTTCGTCTGGCAACAATGTTGATACTATAAAAGCCGTTTCTGTAATAATTGAGACCTTCCACACTTAAAACTCACTTTTATAAGATTTCTATATTTTTCGATCCATCTTGCAACGTCGCATATTTTCAAATTTTATTTATACATTACCATCTAGCTTTAATATCTATAATAAATTTTAAAATCTTTTTGTTTTTTGTTTCAGATCCTCGACAGTGGAGTGAGAACCACGTAGCCCATTGGTTACAATGGGCTGCTAAAGAATTTTCGTTAGACTGCATACCCCTGAACCAATTTCGAATGAAGGGGAAAGATATCTGCGCGATGGGCAAAGATGCATTTTCCGCAAGAGCCCCAGCTTTCGTAGGCGACATCCTATGGGAACACTTAGAGTTACTCCAAAAAGGTAAGGCGTAATTATTTTTACAAGTTACAATAATTTTAGTCTATTTGAAATTGATTATTAACAGTAAGTCACTTTCTTTCGCTCTAAAAAATTTTCAAATACAGTATAGTTATAGAAAACAAATTTATATCCTTTTTCATTTAAAATGTATTTTAAAAAAATCTGACAAGTAGTTATGCATGAAAATATATTAAATGTTTTGTTATGCATCGTAAAACTTGTCGATTGCATAAAAATCATAAAATTATGATGTATCAATTGATTGAACACAAAAATATCCAACAATATTACAGCACATTTTACCTTCGTCTACACCGGTATTATCTATTTCATAAATTACACGAATCGGCGACGACGAAAATCACATGTTTGGTACTGAATTTTTATTAACCAATACATTTTAATGGCACATACTTGTCATTGTCATGTAACAATAATGAGGACAGAGTTACGTAGAGTGTCCCGTGAATACAACTTTTCTCTAACCTTCTTAGTTTGTGAGATACAGGCTGTTGAAGGGTGCAGAAGAAGTACACATTTTATTGCATATCGTCTCGGGGGATGAAAGTACAAATTTAAAATTTTTTGTAGGTTATTGTCCCTTCAAAACACATCAACAGTAGTAATTCTGTCAATTTCGAATAAGCCAGTGGCGTGGCACGAGGGGTTCGTAAAAAATGTATTAAAAAAAAGGTAACTTAAAAAAGTGTTACTGCAATAAAAAGTTAAAAATCTTGAAAATGGAGTGTTGTATCGAGTTCAACAAGGAGTACCTTTTATGTAGGAAATTTAATAAAGAACTGCAGACAAAATTGTTAAGCTCTAAATACAGGGTGTTTCAAAAATATGGTACAATAAAAGTTTACGAACCCCTCGTACTACGACGCTGGCTTATTAGAATTTGATAGAATTAATACTGTTGATGTGCTTTGAAGAGACAATAACCTATAAAAAATTTTAAATCTGTACTTTGATCCCCCGAGAAAATATGCAATAAAATGTGTATCTCTTCTGCACCCTTCGCAGCCTGTATCTCACAAATTAAGAAGGTTAGAGGAAAGTTGCATTTAAATATCTATCATGCCCCTAATTTACGGTAAACCTTGTACTATATCTATTTTATATAATTAAATGTCATTCAAATTCAAAAATTTTGTTTGGTTTCAGATGTGGAAAAAGAGCGAGTCTTAAGTAGTCTTTACGAACCAATATGTGTTCCTGAACTAACATATATTGATTACTCCCAAGCGCCTGCATTACCTCCAACGGGAGAAGATAGAAAACCAATTAATGTTAACCCTCCAACTCCACAAAATAGCTCCGCGTCTCCGACGAACAACAATTTTATACATGAAGGTAAGTGGCGAATAAGACAATTTTTGTGCAAAAATACCTTAATATAATAAGAGTAGGATTTAACTCTCCCAAGGCCCGGGACTAAAAAACGGCGGGGCCCACTTAAGGAACTAGAAATCCGGGAAAAACTCGGGTGGTAGTTAAATTTTTAGACAGATTTAATGAATAATGTTGGAAAACGTCGTAAGTCACAAGATATTGGAAGGGGCCCCCCAAGCCCCTAGCTAAATCCGGCTCTGAAGTCTACTAAACTTGTGTGGCTATCGAACTAAACAAAATATATATTTAATTGTGTGTTCAACCTCTACCAGTCATAAATTAATCTATACTCGATTTCCAATTGCATAGGAGCACAAGAAAGGGTCGACAGCCGTAAAGCGGCAATAAACCATGGCGTTACATTTTTCGGTAAAGACCTGAATGGTTTCATTTGTCGGGTTTATTTAATAGTGCAAAAGTTGGGCAAGTATCATATTATTAGTAAGTAATTATTACAGTATTACAATAAATATGTTTATTCCAATCAAAATACTCAATGAAATGTATAAATCGAAGGAACCAAAACACTATTTGTTGAAAAAAAAATAAATTGACTTTACGACTTTTTTAGTTATTGGGAATGGGAAATACTTGAACGACGAATAGAGATCACCGAGGCGGTTCTAAAAATACAACATTTATTAGGTTTTACTATTTTTGTAACCGATTCTTTGTATGGTCATACTTAACGAACCACCCTGTATATATTTTTTTAATTTTACACAAGTTTCTCAATCACTTACTAATAACGACAAATCTCCAGATCCTAATTAAGAAAAAAAATTAAAGCGGTCCTGTGTATGAAACAACACCCCGTATATTGAACTTTGAACGTAGCACAAAATTTGAACTTAAAAGTACATTTTAAATGTTTGCGAAGACAATTTTTTTGAGCTTGAACCTATTTTAATATTATTGAATGATTATGTTATTTTCCAGGTTCGTACTTCAAATTTTTAAACGCCCTATATGTTTAAAATTGAACAATTTTTTTTGTGTACGTCATATTGTAATTTTTGTCGATAATGACCTCATCTTAATTTTTCCCTCATATAAAAATTCTCTAAATGCCATATTTTAGGAGATATTGGCGGAAAAACAATTTTTGGAACTTTGGGGCCGGGAATAACCCCCCAAAAAGGCGATTAGGTGTGTCAAATTTCTGGATGTTCAATTACTAGTCAAACCCTACCCTTCACGGACAATATATGGACCGGTAGGATTTTTGAACACTTTGCCTACTTTTCATCCTTCATGTACTGGACTATATACCGTTGGAACTTTTCTGAAAGTCTTGTTCAATAGAGCTTATTGCAATTTATATTGGACACTATTGCCGAAAAGTAGGTATAACAATTATTGAGGAAGTTTTTAACAAAAACTTTTCTCCATAATATCGACTCCCAACTCAAAGGCGAGTAGAAGATTGTTTCTCAAACGCTCTTATAGTAACAAAACGGTTTTTAATGATAACAAACAACTAAAACTTGTGAATAATAACAAAATTGTGTAATAAACACAGTTTACGAGATTTTTTAACCACAAAATTGATAAGTGACCGTTTAACTTTGAAAGGAATGATGTCAGAATATAGCATTCCTGTGGGAAAGGTTACGTCAGGAAAATGTCACACGACTAAAAATAAACATATCGATAAGAAATGGTGAAATTAAACCTCTAACTTTGATTAACATTATATGAAAAACGTTAAATTTTAAATTATTCGAAATTAAATTACATTTGCATCAAATATCGGGTATCCAGAAAATCACTCTGCCAAACGCAAACTACATATAGGTACCTACTAGATGTGGTTTCATGTCCATCTAGTCTAATTTACATTTATCCAAAAGTTTCTCCTAAAGGAGCTAACAGAGGAGAGCTTAAGAACGGACCTGAAATACATAACGACTCGTATACAGATACATTCAAACACATATTATCTTAACTCGAAACATTAATTGTTAAAGAGAATTTAACAATTAATTTTCGATTTTAACAACATAAAACGTAAGCATATTGTTTCAATATGTAGCGACGTTTACTACCCCCATCAAATAATTATTCAATACTAAATCGCAGTTCACACTTCGGACACACCTCGCACATAACTAACAAATTTTGGAAGGAGAAGGGGCGGGCTTTTTTACAGTGATTCTGAATCCAGCTGTCCAGATCAATACTTGATATTCATTGAAGTGAACTTATAGAAATGTTTTGTTGGTGGACTATTTAGATCGGCGAATACACTAAATCCCTATGTTCCGTTTGTATTTGAATGTATCTGTATATAACTGTATAGAATGGGAAATATTTGATATTGTACCTTGTACTTGTGTGTTGATACTTGCAGCAGTCATTCAGTTGAAAAATGACATTAAATTATCTCCTAACAGTGTAAATTTATCACCTGAACGTTATCTAGCGAAAAACAATAACATGTTCCTTAATTAGGCAAAGAAACGTCATTGCATTCAATGGGATTGTCTGGTGAATTTGTAATTTAAATTGCGAATTCAATTATATATTCACTAATAATTACAAAAATCCTTACAAAACATAGCAATGGATGATCAGCAACGCGTGACATACCTTGAAATCATATAAAATTAAAAAAAAACTATCATAAAATCGTATTACCTAATGATAAATATATGTACATGAGGATATACAAGGGCTATTGTTTAGTGTAAGTATGAATTCTGTCAAGTATAAATACTATATTGACAGATGACAGCCTAAAAACTCGAGCTACAATAAAAATTGTCTAGATTTTGACAATGCGTGCCGTACCCAATTGAGGATTCAATATTTTCAATATTCCTGGCGGCAGAAAACGAAACTTATTTGTTATACATTATTTTTGTTATTTTCGTTGCTCTATAAGTATTATTTATTGTATATTGCTAGTCCTAAATAGAAGGCCAATTTGTAACTCATACAGCCACACGTTGGGCGCCAATTGGTAACTCATACAGCCCCACGTTGGGCGCCAATTTGTAACTCATACAGCTCTACGTTGGGCGCTAATTTGTAACTCATACAGTCCCACGTTGGGCGCCAATTTGTAACTCATACTGCCCCACGTTGGGCGCCAATTTGTAATTTACGTAAATTGAATATTCCAATTAACCAAACTAGGAAAATAACAAGTAATTATAATTAACACGCCAAATTCAAATCTTACACAAGCTAAAGATGAGACGAAGGAACTTATCTTAAAGGGCTGGGTTGGTTGGAAGAGCATGGGTACAAAAAGCACTCAAAAAAATATGGTGACCATTAATTAATAGACTTAAATGAAGAAAGAATGCAATATTTTTTGTAATTCTACTTCTGTAAAGCAAAATAAATGCTTTTGTTTTGTGTTGTGTTGTGTATGAAGATAGAACTTACTTATATTAAAGTACCATCCTGTATAGATGGAGCAGACGAAGACAATTATACGTTTAAGTAGCAACATATTAACCTGGATTAAGTAATATCAGAACTTTCGGATTCGGCAAACCGTAACTGACGATTTTTAATTGCAAAATTTCGTTTAATAATTCTTCAAACGATATTCATCTTTTATTTCAAGCACTTTTGCCATGTTTATGAAATTGAAAAAAATTAAATGTTCGTATGCTTAAAGGCGTGAAAAATAGAAAGAAATTGGAGTTTTTCTACCATTGCGTTACCATCACTGTAACGGATGTTACCTATTCATATGTAGATCGCTCTATCAATCTAGCATTTGAAAAAATTGGTAAAATATTGAAAGCCAGAAGATTTTTGTTGCTGGTATGTTACATACTATACTAGAAATCAATACTACGTGGAATCTTTCCATAATTATCATACAAAACTAGTAATTAACAAATTTAAATAAGTCGGTAACATACTTTGGCAAAATTTCAATTCACATTACAAAAATCATAACACATAATTCAAAGAATAACATCATTCATTCATTCGATTGGGTTGTGTTCAACAGCACAGGCACTTGAACTGAATCTTTGTACCATTTCCCATGTTATCTACTTCCATTCCAGAATCTTCTTCAATAAAGGCCACTATTTTGACTGGAGGGATTTTCAGTGGTTGTAATGGTTGTATTAATTCCTCTCCAAAGTGCTTCCGTCTAAGTACTTCTAAGTTCTCGCAGAAGCAGAGTATGTGAGTAGGTGTTTCATCATTAAGTTCACATTTTCTGCACATAGGTCTGCACCAGGTCGCTAACTGTCTTCGAATGTCTCTTACCCAGTTTCAATAGCCTGGTTGAGAGTTCCTTGTCTACCTTGTTCAGTTCAGTAAACTCTTTGTATGGAGGTGCCCTTGTGTCAACCTCCATTTGAGTTGGTGTTCCCTATCTATCCAGTTCCAATCTTTTGTGATTCCACCAAACGGTTCCGAACCTATGAAGTATCCTTTAGAGCCTTCTTCAGCTAACTGGTCCGCCATTTTATTACCTGCAATTCCCTCATGTGCCAGCACAAGGTACTTAACAATAAATGGAAAAGATAAAACAGAAAAAAATTGACGTTAAAAACATACTTGGCATAGAATTCATTTCCCAATGTTTCATTATTTATTATAATTTAGTCAATTATTCAAATCGTGTAGGTTTCAATTAACAGGAGCTATCAATGGAACTAGAACTAAAAATGATTATGATACGAAATCTCTAACTCCGTTTCATTTACCTACCGATAATGAATAAAGAGATTGGTGCATATCTCTAGTTTTAAACAAAAGCAGTACGTTGTGTGGGCGACTGAAAATATTCGATAAGAACTTTAGCGATAATTGTAGAAAGAAATAAAAAATTTATTATCACGGTTAACTTATCGTAGTTTTTAATTTCATATTAAACTAGTGTACGGGGTATTAGGGTTCAAAAATATTTTTACCATTTTATATTTAGATGTTTCTGTTATTCTGAGTACTCATTACTCTTTGCCGAGTGAGCATAGATGATGACCTTAATTCGACGTTTGGTAATAAAGCATCATTAATACCATACCATATCATTTATTGACCAAATATAATATATTTACATACGAAAATACGTCTAGATCCTAAATATATGAAAAAAAACAGTATACGAACATGTATCTATAGAACATTTACATATGAACTAAAAATCATAATGAAATTTTGACTGGATGATCCACACATTAAATCTTTATAAAAATAATGAAATAAAATAATAAACATTAAAAGTGGTAGCAAATAAATTGGTTGACATAATTACAATATTTTCCTCATCCAGTATATACATGGTGGCCCATTAGTGTGTGGAAGTGCAATAACTTACTTAGGAAAAAAAATACGAAGAAATGTTTCAAATAAAAGTTGTTGTTTTACGCTGAATTCGATGGTAAACAAAAATATAGGGTGTTCTATTAAAAAAAAGTAAACTTCATGTTGTCTTGCTTAGGCAGAACACCCAGTATATCTCAAAATATTTTAGAAATGTGCATCGTCGCAAATACAACAACTTTTATTTGAAACATTTCTTTGTATTTTTTTTCCTAAGTAAGTTATTGCATGTCCACACACTAATGGGCCACCCTGTATATTATTTTGTTGTATATACCCACATCAAACATATTACGTTTAGTGGTTTCAATCCTAGATATTTCAACAACTAAGTTGTTGGCAGACCTAGTAGAGTAATTATTTTCACGATGCCGATGAATGAATTTTGCTACTTCAAAGATATACACTGTGTTCATTTGAAAAGGACCCACCCTTAATATTTCAAAAATGGGACATATTAGAAAGAAATGCCGAAACACGTCAACTTTTAACTTGAGGGGGACACTTTTTAGCGCTAATGTCATAAACGTCAGATTCACCCCCTCCCTACTGGAGACACCCCTTACATTTTTTCAAGTGGCATTAGGTATCAAATCACACCTCATTTAAAAGGTCTGGTAAATCTCTATTCAATCATTTTGTTTTGCCTTTGATACCAGCCTTCCATTGTTATTTAATCGTTGTTTAAAATTGGCTCTTTTTCAACTTTTATTGCCTGAATGTTAACGGTGGTCACTTTGACACATGATTAAATAGCAATTTTTTTCTTGTTAACAGTTGTCTTTTCACTATTTGTAAATTTTTTATTCTTTAAAGAGTCTTTCTATCATAACACAATACGGGGGCATACGAAAAATTGAAAGAGAGCCAATTTTAAACAACGATTACATGAGCATACTCAATCAGATCCAGTAATGCGTTAGTTGTGGATCTATTCTATCTAAATTGCGCAGGTGAAAAAATATTACTATGTTCACAGTTCTGTTTGATCAATATTTCCAAAATTTTACAATCGCAATTTGCCTATAGTTGTCAGTGTTATCAGAATCTCCCTTCTTAAAGGTTTTAGATAGTGTTTTATCCAAGCTTAATTTTCTTGGATAAAAGTGGACAAAACACATCTAAAACACTTATAGGTACAATACAACGTTTTATCCACAATCACAGTCATTTAAAATCAGATTTAATCAAAAGTGATTTGACGTTTCGCTTTGACAGCATCCGTATCGTCATAAATTATTGAAATTAATTTAAAAAAAGGTGAGCGGTAGTCGGACCGCCGACAGAAACTTGCTTTTTATGCACAATAGAATGACCATTTTTCGTGAATTTTTCACCATTTTTCAAAAATTTTGAAAATTTTTGACGAATTTTGACAATTATTGACCGTCTTTGACAATTATTGACCATTTTTAACAATTTTTCAAAAATTTTAACATATTTGGCATTTATTGACCATTTTTTCAAAATTTTGTCAATTTTTTCAAATTTTAATAATTATTGACCAATTTTGACAGTTTTGACAATTATTGATCATTTTTGACAATTTTTCCAAATTTTAACAATTATTGACCATTTTTGAGCATTTTTGACAGGTTCTGACAATTATTGACCATTTTTGACAATTTTTCAAAAATTTTGACAATTATTAACCATTTTTCCAGATTTTTTAAAATATTTGGCAATTATTAACCATTTTTTAAAAATTTTGACAATTTTTGACGATTTCTCTAAATTCTTGACAATTTTTGACCATATTTAAAAATTTTTGACAATTTTTCAAAAATTTTAACAATTATTAACCATTTTTGACGAATTTTGACAATTATTGACCGTCTTTGACAAATATTGACCATTTTTCACAATTTTTCAAAAAATTTAACATATTTGGCAATTATTGACCATTTTTTCAAAAGTTTTTACAATTTTTGACCATTTTTCAAAATTTTAACAATTATTGATCCTTTTGGACCATTTTTGCCAATTTTTGACGAATTTTGATTGGTTTTGACAATTATTTACCGTCTTTGACAATTATTTACCATTTTTGACAATTTTTCAAAAATTTTTACATATTTGGCAATTATTGACCATTTTTTCAAAATTTTGTCAATTTTTTCAAATTTTAATAATTATTGACCAATTTTGACAGATTTGACAATTATTGATAATTTTTGACAGGTTCTGACAATTATTGACCATTTTTGACAATTTTTCAAAAATTTTGACAATTATTAACCATTTTTCCAGATTTTTGAAAATGTTTGGCAATTATTAACCATTTTTTCAAAATTTTGACAATTTTTGACGATTTTTCCAAATTCTTGACAATTTTTGACCATATTTAAAAAATTTTGACAATTTTTCAAATATTTTAACAATTATTAACCATTTTTGACGAATTTTGACAATTATTGACCGTCTTTGACAAATATTGACCATTTTTCACAATTTTTCAAAAAATTTAACATATTTGGCAATTATTGACCATTTTTTCAAAATTTTGACAATTTTTGACCATTTTTCAAAATTTTAACAATTATTGATCCTTTTGGACCATTTTTGCCAATTTTTGACGAATTTTGATTGGTTTTGACAATTATTTACCGTCTTTGACAATTATTGACCATTTTTGACAATTATGGACCATTTTTGACAGTTTTTGACAATTTTTGAAAATATTTGGCAATTATCAACCATGTTTTCAAAATTTTGACAGTTTTTGACAATTTTTGATCATTTTTCCAAATTTTTGACAATTTTTGACCATATTTAAAAATTTTTGACAATTTTTCAAAAATTTAACGTATTTGGCAATTATTAAACATTTTTTTCCAAATTTTGACAATTTTTCACACCTATAGGTGTGCGAGCTCAGTGCAGCAAGAGAGATTGCGCACAGTCGCTTGAATGAGTTATCGCGTGACGAACGCTTTTTCGTAACATCACACGTTTCACGAGTTCACTAGCCTTCCCAAAAGTTCTATGTCGTGCAATAAGAAGCAAGCTTCAAAAATTTGGGAGGTGTTGAATGTAATTGATTTAAGATTGTATTTTTCATTATTCCACCAGTGGATAAAGTGGTACTTTATATGCTCCATAAGAGTGCATAAAACTCTAATTATAATGTGATTGTGGATAAAAATATATCGTTATTTCAAATGATAACACCGTCAAATTTTTATACATATTAACCAAGTTTGTCTATTTCATAATCCCGTAGTGTGTTGCGGAGCTGCGAAACTTTTAATTTCATTTAATATTTTTAATTTTTGCATTTAAACTAAAAAAAAATATATGTATAAACAATGGAATCGAGGATGAACCTGATAGTGAAAGTAAGATAAGACATTAGTATTGCATAAATCGACAAAACTATTGCTAGAAGTATTCGGACATGGTCCGTTTAATTTTCAACAATGCCAATGCTGCTCTCTATTTTTGTTGCGTCTTCCTACCACTCAGCGGTCTTTAGTTGGTCGTTTTATTTCGGTTTTGGTGCTTCCCGGGTTTTTAGTCGAAAATATGGTAATATATTAAAATAGACTGAGTGATATTTTTTGTGCTGCATAAACGAGAAGTTTACTATCATAATTTTTTCCATTTCATGTCTAATGGCTGTAGTTTTTAGAGGTTAGTAACAATTAATTATGTTTAAAGGATTTTTTAAGACAACCACAACATATTTTTCTACAGTTTTATTAATTCCAATAAATTCCATGTCCAAGCTTTGAATTTTTTTCAAAACTATTAATACACAAAATATCTTTGTGAGTGGTGCCAGATTGTAAAGGAGCCTAAACTATTATAGAGATGATGTGAGAATAAACAAATTGGAGTGTATAGGCCATATGTGGGCAAATGCGGCTCCCACTAAAAAAAGTTTTAATTTTCCCTTGAACTGTTTGTTGTGGTCATTTTGTGAATCCATTTATTTGTGACATTATTGAAGATGGATTTCCAATTTTTGAAATAATACTTACTGAAAAAGCGGCGGGGAAGTGGAGTTATTAGAGATTGAAGAGGATCTGGCATTGCAAATGATGCACAAAGATTCTTCTATGATTGAATTTTGGAAACTTTGGAAACAAACTGAAAGGAAGCTGCTTGTCGTCTATTTTCCATTTTTGATGCAAAATATTGATGTGAATCTTTATACTCCACCATGAAGTTCCTGAAGTCGAAACATCAGCTTTAACTAATTTTAAAAAAATTAAGATTGTCGTTAGATGCTATTATACTTTATTTATGTAAATAAATATTTTTTTTATACTTGTGTTCTTATGGAAAATATCTAATTACATTAAATAAAAAAAATTTGATTGTGTATCTACGTGTGGCTCTTCATAAAATATAAAAAACTCTCTTTGGTCCCATGTGTGCCCACCCCTTATATAGACTATAGAGTGTAACCAAAAGCCAAAATAAAAATAATTCTAGGAGAAATAGTATTTATTTTGAGAAAGAAGTGAGTTGGAGAAAGAGTTATGAGAAAGTTTCCAAAATAGAGCAGTCCTCTTTCACTACACCTTCTTTTGGTAGTCCTGGAGACCAACTTCGATTGTTCGTCGGATTACTCGGAGCATGATGACCAATATTCAAAAATTGATTTGATTTGATTCCAAATCTAATCCGGTCCATCGAAAATAATTATGATTTAGGGCGCACTCGTCCAATTTTCTTTCTTTCCGTTATTATTTCCTCCAACATTTCTTCCATTACCATTCTGTTTTTAGTCACTAGTGCTACGTCGTCTGCATACGCTTTTATTTGTCCTCCTCAGGTTCTTAAATTTCCTTTACATCTTTTTTTCAATGTATATTCTAGTGCCCAATTGAATTCCTCCAGCATCTCTTTTTCTTCCCATATTTTATATATCAATTGGTATAATTTTTCTAACAGTTTTGTCCCTCCGTAATTGATAAGTTCCATGTTAATTCCGTCGCTTCCTGGCGCTTTTCCTTTCTTACTTCTGTTAATTATCTCTCTTATTTCTTCTTTAGTTGGTTTCTCAATTACCTCTTGTTTGTTCTTTTCTTCTAAAATATGGATATTATGGAATACATAAATTTTGATACTATCTAGAGCAGTGGCTCTCAACCTTTTTTCATTTCGCGACCCTTTTTGGATTTGCTTAAAAGCTGGCGACCCCCAATAAATAAATATTGATGTTTCATAGTTTAAAAAATAGAAAAAAAGACAATTTAGTATTTAGTATTATTTATTTATTTTATTTGCGTAACAATTTTTAAAATCCTTGGTTGAATGCAAGTCAAAGCTAGTCTCAACATTAAGGTTTTTTTTCTGGCCTTTGTTTTAATTTGCAAAGAGTTGAAAAACCACTTTCACAAAGATAGGTGTGAAAAATTGTCAAAAATGGTCGAAAATTTTGAAAAAATGGTTAATAATTGCCAAATATGTTAAATTTTTTGAAAAATTGTCAAAATTTTTTAAATATGGTCAAAAATTGTCAAAAATTTGGAAAAATGATCAAAAATTGTCAAAAACTGTCAAAATTTTGAAAAAATGGATAATAATTGCCAAATATTTTCAAAAATTGTCAAAAATTTGGAAAATGGTCAATAATTGTCAAAGACGGTCAATAATTGTCAAAACCAATCAAAATTCGTCAAAAATTGTCAAAAATGATCAATAATTGTTAAAATTTTGAAAAATGGTCAAAAATTGTCAAAATTTTGAAAAAATGGTCAATAATTGCCAAATATGTTAAAAATTTTGAAAAATTGTCAAAAATGGTCAATAATTGTCAAAGACGGTCAATAATTTTCAAAATTCGTCAAAAACTGTCAAAAATGGTCAATAATTGTTAAAATTTTTGAAAAATTGTCAAAAATTTTTAAATATAGTCAAAAATTGTCAAGAATTTGGAAAAATCGTCAAATATTGTCAAAAACTGTCAAAATTTTGAAAAAATGGTCAATAATTGCCAAATATTTTCAAAAATTGTCAAAAATTTGGAAAAATGCTCAATAATTGTCAAAATTTTTGAAAAATTTACAAATTTTTCGAAAAATTGTTAAAAATTGTCAAAATTTTGAAAAAATGTTCAATAATTATAAAAAACTGTCAAAAATGGTCAATAATTATTAAAAATTTTTGAAAAATTGTCAATAATTGTCAAAACCTGTCAAAAATGGTCAATTATTGTTAAAATTTGGAAAAACGGTCTAAAATGGTCAAAATTTTTTAAAAAATGATCAATAATTGTCAAAACTGTCAAAATTGGTCAATAACTGTCAAAAATTGTCAACATTTTGAAAAAATGGTCAATAATTGCCAAATACGTTAAAATTTTTGAAAAATTGTCAGAAGTGGTCAATAATTGTCAAAGACGGTCAATAATTGTCAAAATTCGTCAAAAATGGTCAAAAAATTTTAAATATGGTCAAAAATTGTCAAGAATTTGGAAAAATCGTCAAATATTGTCAAAAACTGTCAAAATTTTGAAAAAATGGTCAATAATTGCCAAATATTTTCAAAAATTTGGAAAAACGCTCAATAATTGTCAAAAATTGTCAAATTTTTCGAAAAATTGTTAAAAATGGTCAAAAATTGTCAAAATTTTGAAAAAATGGTCAATAATTATAAAAAACTGTCAAAAATGGTCAATAATTTTTAAAATTTTTTGAAAAATGGTCAAAATTTTTGAAAAATTGTCAATAATTGTCAGAACCTATAAAAAATTTGTCAAAAATGGTCAATAATTGTCTAAAATGGTCAAAATTTTTTAAAAAATGATCAATAATTGTCAAAACTGTCAAAATTGGTCAATAATTGTCAAAAATTGTCAACATTTTGAAAAAATGATCAATAATTGCCAAATATGTTAACATTTTTGAAAAAATGTCAGAAGTGGTCAATAATTGTCAAAGACGGTCAATAATTGTCAAAATTCGTCAAAAATGGTCAAAAATTGTCAACATTTTTGAAAAATGGTGAAAAATTCATGAAAAATATGTTGCAAAAAATTCTGCTTTCCTTGCATTTCCAAAAAAACTATCAGTTCTTCATTTAGCTCAAAGACACGTTCAACGACATGTTTTATTTTCTATTTTTGGGAGTCTAATGGCGACATGAATAGACAATAATTCATCGGCAAAAAATTTTTCCACCTAATTTTCAATTATCCATGCTTTTGTTAATTAATTTTTAACTTTTATTTTTTGAAAGTTAACCTAAAAACTCTGTTCATTTGTAAACTAAAAACCTGAATTTCTTTTAAGGATTTAGAAAAGATTCCTGTTGGAAAAATTACGATTTTTACTTTTTTTATTAAGAATCTACGGCATTTTTTTAATTATCCTTATTATTTTATTTTTAATTTGCTAAAAACTATATAATAATTTTTTTTTTAAACTTTTATGTTCCATTGTTATTATAATTGTCATAAACAAATGAGTTATTTATTAGATTGTAAAAAAATTTTTTTTGGGAATCTAGTCCTTGATAAAAATAATTCTGATAGTATCTTACATAAATTTTAGCACTTGCTAATTAACAATTTTGTTTGTTGCTCAATATGAATATTAAGGATCTATTTTTTAAAATTATTCTTTATCACGTTTTGAAAATAAATTTGTTTTTTCGAATAACTGTTCTCTCCAACCGATACCACTTTATCCATTTCTATCGCTACAAGTAATTTTCAACTTTTGCGTGAATCTTTACTGATGACTCTCGTTGTATATTCAATTAATGGTGAAAACAATGGGGAATTTCGTTAAAACTGTTAGTTTGGCTATTGACCATGTTTTCTCGAATAACAGCATAAAATGACATGAAAAAACATTTTTTCGTTGGACCTAATAAATGATAGAGTTACTTTAACTTTACCCTGGCGCGTGATTACCTTATTTCACCACCCACTGCGTAATTTTTGAAATATTAAATTTCACGTGTCTCGTGTGCAGGGTAAAATTTCTTATTACAAAAAAAAACTCTTTTTATAAGCGAGTATAACACCTGATTTAAGATAAGTTACATGAAAAAGAATACAGATAATTTTATTTCTTTCTGGGTGGCAAACGTATTCCGCTTAATTTTTGCAGGTGTGCAACAACAAAATGGCAACTATTTCGATAATTGGTGAAAGTCCAAATATTTTAAGTGGTACGAATATTAGCGATGACAAAAAAATTATAAAGCTGCAAGCTTTTCAGGTTAAAAAAAGGAAGGCAGTTATTTGAAAGTCAAAAAATTGATTTAATTTACTGAAAGCTTTCCAACATTATATGTTCCATGTTAAAACAGTAAAAATAGCAATTATCGACTAAATTAAAAAAATATACTAATGATCCGAAAGAAACTAATCATAGCAAAAAGTTATTTATTTAGTTATATGAAAAAATATCGTGCTTAGGAAATATATGGAACCGGCACTGGCGTTACGAAAGAATATTTTATAGGTTAACAGTAATTTATAAAAATGTTATTTTATAATTAAAAGAGTTATTTCGCAACTGAAAAAGCTTGAAAATGTTTGTATAAAAGTAAAACAGTGAATTATAAAAGAATATTTGGTTTAAAACTACCATATTAGTATAAAAGAACAGTTTATGACCACGTGTTGAATTTAATTTCGTCTATCTCTGTAAAAAAATAAAGAATGCATACAAAAATGATATCAGACAGTACTTTAGAAGAAGCTTATTAATTATAAATTATGATTTTGAACTTACCACAGCAAAATTCATAAGATACTTAAAAGATATAAAAGATAACGAAAGATGGTCTTTCCCCTTAGGCGGTCGATAACAGAAAGGGGTGTTTCACGTGGCGTTGTGCAAAAAATGGAAGCGTCCGTTGGCAGACGTCAATTGTCTAACGGCCAGGGTTGAAGAGTTTGGGATCACAGAACTATAATTGGAAGTGGCTAGTGACGACGAGCGCTAATTAAAAGGATTTATTCTGTAAAATCGAAACAGGTCGATAGACATGTTACACATTAAAAATGAAAAATCATCTTTAATTCTCAACTTTAGAACCCTACAGCTCGTTAACGAATTGACTAAGAAAAAACTTTATAATGAAGTACTATAATTATTTCTATCATCTCCCAAGTTTTTGATACGAAATTTCTGGGACTCACAATACCATTAATCATTTTCAAATAGACTATAATGCCGGTGTTGCATCTTTCTCCGGATCCAAACTTTTTACGTTCTAACTGCGCACCATATATGTAATGTTCGTTCTGTTAACTACCGTTTTTTTTGCGCTTCAAACTGCGTCTTACGGGATTTGTCGTAGGATATTAAATTCATTGACTGGCTTGAAAATTATCACGAATTAAATAAAATTTCAACGACGTCCTGTCATTAGTTAACTCGCTAGACATATTTGTTTTTTCATTAAGAAGGTGATGTTGTCTTAGATTTAAAGGAAATCCTCTCATACCAGTTATGGTATAGTAGATTTATTTTCACAGATTCGGCGTTGCACTTTTGGATTATATCGCAAATTAAAATAAATAAATTTCCTACACGTGTTGGCTGTTTATTGTTCATAAAATATGTAAGTGTTTATCACTTTTTGCCAACATCCTATGTTTTGGACAAGCAAATGTTTTTCAGTAATTTATTATAAACATTTAGTTTTTTTTCATTTAACTTAAAAAGTACTGGAGCAATTTCAATGGTGTGTACAGAAAAATCGTAGGTTATTAAAATACGAACAAATTGAGGGGTCAATCGACTTGATCGGATAATGAGGAACCGGGGAAATTATGAAAAATTAGGAAAATGAGTCATTATTATGAAAATTCGTATCATCGTCATTAAAAAATTTCAAGAGCTGAAACTTTGGAAAAAAGAAGTTCTTAATATGCACTTTATATGTGCGAAAATCAGACGCCAGGCGACAGTTACTTTTATCGCAATTGCAATTTTAATTTTTTCATGCGATAATTTGCAACGTGTCTGGATGCGTTATCGATAGTCCGATTTCAAATTTTAAAACGGTTTTGAAGATAATAGATGTAGAGCAACAAAACGTATATATTCTATTTGTAATAAAATGATGCGAAGTCGGCCAAAAATATCCGAGAACACCGCCAGAAATGATTAAATATTGTTTTGGAAGGTTTGTACTATGAAAAATTTACTTTTAACAAGATGTTAAATTTAACCGGAAATATATGATGTGCCAACTTCCCGCAAGGAGAATTTCCAACATTATCCTAAATCGATCGACAAATAGCTCTACGCACCTCGTGGTAATTATTATTATTATCTTTTATCGACACAAACTAGCTGGAAGCCCGTGTAAGAAATGAGAGGCAGGTTAGCAGCTTCCTGTTGTATGGTACGCTCATTTTACGCTTTTTGCGACATTGCTCTTTTTTTGACATATCACTTCCGCCATTAAAGTGCCTCTGGTAAGTATGTTAAACCAGTACCGGAATATGGAAGTTTATACTGGGGGCGGTTCTTGTGTATATCAGTAATAAAATAAACAGATCGCGTATTTTATTTTTCTTTATTTTCTATCTATATTATTGATTTTTGAGAACATTTGAATACCTTCTCACCCTAAATTGCCATGGATGGTATTTTTGACAATTTTTTGGGTTGTCATTTGAAATTTCTAGTAATATACTTATGGCCAATTTCAGTTTAAACTAAAGTTGTGGGAATTTTAAAAGATTCTTCAGTCCAATTATCGAAAAAATGGTCTGTAAGGTATTTGGTCAGAGATTTTTAAATTTTTTGTTTATGAGGTCATAGCAACTTCATATTTTTCCAGCACTCCTCCCTTGATAATTTTACAAAACGATCTGCGATAAGTCAAGAGGTTGAGCTACAGAAATGTGCTTTATAGATTTTTAATGTATGCTTTACTAGAGAACACCCATCAAAAATTATAAAGTGTAAGCGCATTAAGAAATTTTCAAAGCGCTGCAACTTCTTAAGAAGCTGGTAAGATCGTGCTTCTTAGATTTTTCAACTTTTATGCTTTACTAGAAAACACTCATCAAAAATTATCGAGTGTCGTCGCTTTAAGAAATTTTCAGAGATCTGTAACTTTTTAAAAGACTGTCAGATTTTGACGTTTGTGGTGCCCTTGAAAAGATTGTACTTCATAGATTTTTAATGTATGCTTTACTAGAGAACACTCATCAAAAATTATAAAGTGTGAAGTGTAAGCGCATTAAGAAATTTTCAAATTGCTGCAATTTTTTAAGAAACTGGTAAGATCGTACTTCTTAGATTTTTTAATTTTTATGCTTTACTAGAAAACACTCATCAAAAATTATCGAGTGTCGTCGCTTTAAGAAATTTTCAGAGATCTGTAAATTTTTGAGAGATTGTCAGATTTTGACGTTTGTGGTGTCTTTGCAAAGATTGTGCTTTATAGATTTTTGATATTTATATTTTACAAGCGAACACTCATCACAAATAATAAAATGCCGCTTTCAGAAATCTGTAACTTTTTAAGAGACTGTCAGATTTTAACGTTTGTGGAGCCCTTTGAAAGAACGTGCTTTATAGATTTTTAATATATGCTTTACTAGAGAACACTCATCAAAAATTATAAAGTGTAAGAGCATTAAGAAATTTTCAAATCGCTGCAACTTTTTAAGAAACTGGTAAGATCGTGCTTCTTAGATTTTTTACCTTTTATGCTTTACTAGAAAACACTATTCAAAAATTATTAAGTGTTTGCGCTTTGAGAAATTTTCAAAGCACTGCAACTTTTTAAGAGTCTGTCAGATTTTGACATTTGTGGTTCCCTTGGAAAGATCGTTCTTTATAGATATTTACTATGTATACTTTACACGCGAACACTCATCACAAATGATGTGCTTTGAGAAATTTTCAAAGGCCTGCAACTTTTTCAGAGACTGTCAGATTTTGACGTTTGTGGTGCCCTTTGAAAGAACGTGCTTTTTAGATTTTTAATATATGCTTTACTAGAGAACACTCATCAAAAATTATAAAGTGTTGGCGCTTTAAGAAATTTTCATAGCGCTGCAACTTTTTAAGATACTGTCAGATTTTGAGGTTTGTGGAGCCTTTAGAAATATCGTTCTTTATAGATATTTACTATGTATACTTTACACGCCGAACACTCATCACAAATGATAAAGTGTATGTGCTATAAGAAATTTTCAAAGCGCAGCAATTTTTTATTAAGAGGCTGCCAGGTTATGACTTTTCTGGTGCACTTGGAAAGATCGTTCTTTATAGATTTTTAATGTATGCTTCACTAGAGAATACTCATCAAAAATTATTAAGTGTTGTCGCTTTAAAAAATTTTCAAAGTGCTGCAACTTTTTAGGAAACTGGTAAGATCGTGCTACTTAGATTTTTTAACTTTTATGCTTTACTAGGAAACACTCATCAAAAATTATCAAGTGTTTGCGCTTTGAGAAATTTTCAAAGCGCTGCAACTTTTTAAGAGTCTGTCAGATTTTGACGTTTGTGGTTCCCTCGGAAAGATCCTGCTTTATAGATTTTTTATTTTTATTATTTACATTCGAACACTCATTATCACAAATAATAAAGTATTGTCGCTTCAAGAAATTTTCAAACCCCTGCAACTTTTCAAGATACTGTCAGATTTTGACGTTTCTGGTTCCTTTGGAAAGATCGTTCTTTAATGATATTTACTATGTATACTTTACACGCCAACACTCATCACAAATGATGAAGTGTATGTGCTTTAGGAAATTTTCAAAGCCCTGTAACTTTTTAAGATACTTTCAGATTTTGACGTTTGTGGTTCCCTTGGAAAGATCGTGCTTTATATATTTTTAATATATGCTTTACTAGAGAGCACTCATCAAAAATTATAAAGTGTGAGCGTATTAGGAAATTTTCAAAGCGCTGCAAATTTTTAATAAACTGGTTAGATCGTGCTTCTTAGAGCAACACTCATCAAAAATTATAAAGTGTAAGAGCATTAAGAAATTTTCAAAGCGCTGCAACTTTTTAAGAGACTGTCGGATTTTGACGTTTGTGGTGCCCTCGGAAAGATCCTGCTTTATAGATTTTTAATATTTATTATTTACAAGCGAACACTCATTATCACAAATATTAAGGTGTTGTCGCTTTAAGAAATTTTCAAAGCGCTGCAACTTTTTAAGAGACTGTCAGATTTTGATGTTTGTATTGCCCTTGGAAAGATCATCGCGTTTCATAAATTTTTAATATTCAAACAAAGAAGTCTTTAATAACGAAGAACACTCTATTAGGAATTACCATTTTTTTCTTCTTTGATAACCTTTTTTATTACATTCTAGAGAAAAAAAACTTATGCAAATGCAAGCCGTTAAAGGTTTTTTGTATTTAAATTTTGAGGTCATAATACGAGTTAATGTTCAGATAAGAATTAAGCACAAACAATAGATATATCAGGTTGACAGTAACTAAATTTTAATAGTTTATACATTACTTATACTTAACAACAGCCACACCTGTCTATTGGTCTGTCATTTGGTACATTAACTTCGAATATCAATCTTATATTCTCAATAAATACATATAATTTCATAATTTGACCTAAATTTAAGTATGCTTAAAGTGTTTCAATAATATTCTGTATTCTACAGAACAATCTTAAAGATCACTGATAGATAGATTTATATACAATAAAAACTTTAAACTTTGTCTACCCAACTGAATAAAATCAAGTTTTGTTGTATAAGAACCCTCTATAAGTGCCATTTTGCTTTCTTTATCAATTCATTATTCTCGAAAATCTAGTTCTTTCGTACACCGAAATGTCACTCAATCAATGGTTTGAAAAGCTTTGTGGCACTCATCAAATTGCATTAAATGGAATAGAAAAAAAAAGCTTAGAAACCCCATCTATACACAACCCTTTTTTAAAAGACCCTTATACTAAAACTTGTATTTCTGGATGGCTGCCATCTTAATTTAAATATTATTAATGGCTTCTTGCAGAACCCTCTTGAGATTGTACCTCGTACCTATCATGTAATCTAATTTACCAGTGGCTTACACAAAAAGCATCACTTTTTGATTGAAGATTGAAGAGAATTTTAGAATAAAAGATTTCAAACCAACTTTTTTCGAATTAAAGATGAAATTTTGAATTATGACAGAAATATTTTCAACAATTCCCATACCCCAAAAAAAAATATGAGAAATCCTCACATCGATATGTTTATGTTACTAAACAGTTCAGATGCTAGAAATAATTGGAAATCTCACAGTTTCTATGGTTATAAATGTCTTGGATGCCTTATTTATTATCAAAATTTTTTGGAATTGTATTGATTTTAATTTAGAAGAACGAGAACTGGAAGATTCAGTCAACTATAAAAGAATTTTAGAATAATAAATTAAGCAGCAAAAGTCGTAAAAAATATTAGACTCCGTGTTTTTACGAGTATATAATGATTCATCTACCGATAGAGAGAATATTCATTCTCTCTTAATCCATTTATTCCAAAAACGAACAATCTTGAAAATATTTTAACACTCCCATTATCCGAAAATTTTGTAAGAAAAAATATTCAAAAATCCCGAGAATAAACTCAATCTCGCTGAAGTTCGATAAACAATGAAAAGTACAAAAAAAATATTTTTCAAACAAAGCTACTTCAATAAAAATTGTTGAGAATAATGTCAACTATTCTACTACTTTTCTTAAAGGAAACAATGATGAACCCCTTTTCCCTTTAACCTCCGCCGCTGTTGTCTTCAAGTATTTGATATCAAAACGCTCATATGCACAATAAAACACAAGTGGGCCGGGAAATATCTATGCGCACGTGTTTCGGCAGATACCCCTGTCACATTAAAACTTCCTCTCTCCATTTTGTTAAAATAGGGTTGGCGGTGGGCTCATTTTTCGGAGGGGAAGGACATTTGTTGTCCTACGGCGTCTTCTCCGATTACCCTGTATAGATAAATGAAGTGTAAGACCGTCCTTGCACTTATTTTTTAAAAGGGTGTTAGATACAGGAAAATTTTTATGATACGAAAAAACTGACGAAACGTGATTTAACATAATTTTAATTGATGAGTATAACAATTAAGAAAAATTGTAGATATAATGATGCCAACGAAATTGTATTGAATGTTGAAGATGATAAAGAAAAGAAAAGGCATTGAAACTAGAATTGCTTGGTTTTGTGCTAAGAAATCAGAAAAGTAGCATATTAAAATGTTGATCAAATATCATTTTGACAACGAAAAAAAAATTGTAAGAAAAACCAAACAAAAATCTCATGACTCATGCACCAATTTGTCGTAGCTGAAGTAGGTATACTTTTTTTCTTTTCGGGTCGAGATGGGAAAATAATATTCCAAAAAAACAGTGTTGGACTCATCCCCAAAGATGCCAACCAACCAAACCCACCTCAAACTCGCCATTACCCCCGCCTCGGAATCACTACCTTAGCATACAGCGAGACGCACGCTCTCCGCTGACAACGTCGTCTTCTCCTTATCTCACTCCTACCTCTCATGCCATATCGAGTCCTTCTCTCCCCCTAATCATGCTCTCCACTATGCCACTCACCTCCATTCATTCCTCCTCCCCCCTCAACATTATCTCCACCATATTCTCCCAATCCACCGCCTCCCCTTCCTACTTTCCTCTCCAACTTCTTCAGCACTTCCTCCTTCTTCCATCATCTTAAACACATGCCCCACATCATTCATCATCAGTAAGTATCCTAAAGGAGAACACTGCACTAGCGACAAACTTGCTAATGTACATTTTCTCGACAATAGCTAATTAGAAACCACCGGTGAGAAAATACAAGAGGTTCAGTCTCGATGCTGATTGGTTATATAAAAAGAGTCTGACAAGATTCAGAGGACCACACGTCATCTAATCTAATGCACCAATTTTCAAACAGCGTTTCTGGGTTTACTTCCCTTCATTCGTACAACATCTCTAGTACCTAGGAAGGATTGTTGTATATATACACCGACATCTCCAAAAGTGGCGAGATTGTATATTTTTTAGAAGAAAAGAAGAAATATTTCGGCACCTAGTCTTGTTCACTATAGTGTTGACCAAGTTTTTTTCTTTCATATTTTTGATTTTTTGGTTACTAACCTCATTGTACTCTAATAAGATATGGATAAACACCGAGTTAAGGCCGAAACTCACTTAACAGCACAGCACCTGACAGGCATCGTCACAGCACCGTCGAGTGGTCAACTTGACGGTTGTGTATGGGCTCACCTAACGCATCGACACGGGATCAGCACCTCCGCGATACCCGATTATAGGCTTCACTTTATATTGTCAGAGATATACTCATTGTATAGGTGTGTAGTATAATTTTTCGAAAGAGTTGCTAGGCACTTTTTATATTTCAATTTTTTTTCCACAATTTTTAGACTGTAAACTAAATTTATATAAATATCCTTTTATCCAATCTTAAGACACGGATATGGTAATAATGAAGTAGCACGTGGGGAATAATACACCCTAGTTGTTGTATAATTCTTCTGCTTTTTCTTTTTGGTGTTCCTGAAGTACCTAATACATAGACCGGAAATGGGTGGTTTTCGAGCGGAATCACCAGATATTCACAATACTTAGAAGAACCACTTAAGGACTCGGCAGACGTGCTGTCAAAACTTGATTTTGCGTTACGGAACATCTGGTACAGAAGTATTGACAATAAATAAGAAATAAAAATGATATCTTATTACAGTTTTTATTATAATTCAGACAATAAACAGTAGATATAAGTTATTATAATATTTTGTTTTTTGACATTTTCCGCGATCTGTCATAATTTGAGCTACTTGTAAAGTAAGGCTTTATTTCGACTATAAAGCAAAATTGAAAACAACCTCATATTAAATGTTACTCCGACTTCGTATTTTCCTCCATAGTTCGTCTCGTGAATTAATTTAATTGACATAAACTAAGTGACATATTATCAAAAATATCACGCCAATAGTTATTAATCACATACATGATATGAATTATTAATTTTTAATCCTGATAATCCTGGTTAGGATATTGGAATTAAATTATTGTATTGTCAACGGACTTTGATTAGTGTGCTTAATCTGATGTTTTGAAGTCAATGAAAATTACGATTGAATATTCCGTTTTAAACAAACATGTGAAGCTAATAAGAGTTTTATATAAAAAAAACTGATTTACTGGCCTCCTGTAGTTCGTAATGACATTCTTCGATCGTGTGATACAAGATTAACAGTAAAAACGCCATTAAAAAACTGTTTGTCGGAAAAGCACACATTATTTAGGAATTTACAACTTTTATCAAAAACCCACAAGGCGTAACATAAAAATCACATCGATGACTTTTATTCATGAACCTGTTTTATTTTGGCTGAATAATAATTAAGTTGAATATTTAAGTGATATTTTGATCTAGCTCGTTTATAGATGCTATCGGTGTTTTGTTTCCTGTGTTAACAGGAAATCGGATTTTCAGTGCAACTACCAATAAACATTTCACCATATTACAGTTTTATAGTTGAAAGTTTTTTTTATACCAGGGAACTTTCATATTTTATTCAATTAGGTTTGGAGCTAAGCATTTTTTTATAAAAAATAAAAATATGTGTTTCAATTTCCAAAAAATACTTTTTACTGATCAAAGCTCGGTGAATTCCGTAGTTTAAAGACGAATTCATTTTTTTTGTATTATAGAAAATGGAAAATCACTTTCTTTTAAACTACCTGCAATAATATTTTCAGTAACTAACTTTCAAATTGTACTCCATTCCAGTTTCAATATATGAGGCATATTATTGCCTTTTTTATAGTTTTCTAAAAGAATGCTTCTAGTCAGTATAATTTTATAATTTCTCAAATACAGGGTGAGTCATGAGAAACTGTACATACTCCTACCTCTAATGAGGACTCTATGGGGAATGTCAAATGGCCATTAAAAAGTGTCTACCCCCATATTTTAACAACATACAGGTGGAGATGTGAATTTTGACTGATATTTATTTTGATCATAACTAGACAAAAATCAGGGCCGGTCTTAAAAATTTTGTTCGTTTTGTTCATATAAAAAATTTCAGCTCGTATATGGTTTTTCAAAACTCTAAGTAAGGATCTAACAAAGTACGCAAATAGACAACAAAACTGTCGTATTTATTTTTCTCCCCACACGATTGCTCAATTTTTAACAAAAAAAATCAAATTTAACTATAAATTAAAAATTTTTTTCGTACAAAAATTACATTTTTAATAATTGTAGTTCCATAGCTCGTGCTATATTTTTAATAATACAAATATTTTATTCATTTCCGAATCGGCTTTCAAAAGGTACTGTTTTGAATAATACTAAAAAATCACCCTGGATAACATTTCTCTAACTTTTTTTATTTTTTTTTATATTTTGTTTAAATATTTTTTTATTTTTTTTTATTTTACTCACCCACATCAACCATGATAGGTTATAAGAGGTGGTATAGTATTTTTTTGGTTAGTCATTGATTTAAAGCATTGTTTCTCAACCATTTTTATGTGGCGACCCACGAAAAAGCCAAAAAATTAACTAAAAAGTCTTGCGACCCCGTCACTATTTTTTTGGGAATAGATTAATAATAATAAAAATTGAACTGGCAACCCTAGGGAGGCCGAGCTTCATTTTTAGGGAAGTACTAGGCATAGGCCAGGGGAGCAAGTAGGTACATACTAGTGATGAGCGATATCGTGATTTTCTAATCACGTTGTTTACCGAAAAAACGTTATAACTCGAAAAATTTCCAATATTTTAGTTTGAAATTTTTTTTCGTGGTTTGTGACTATGAAAACTACCTTTTACCAAATTTTCATCAAAATCGAACATTCTTTAACGAAACTAAAAATAAAAAATGGAAAACGCAGTTTTTTGCGTATTTCTAGCTAATTTTGAGGTTATGTCACTATGTGAAAAAGCCACTGATGAAAAAGTTGTAGATTTTTCCAAGATCTACAACTTTTATATTCAACTTTCTTTCTCTTCAACTTTGGCCGGAAATCGCAATAATGTATTTTTCCACCCCCCAAAAAGTGTTCTTTACCGAAAAAACGTTATAACTCGAAAAACTTCCAATATATTAATTTGAAATTTTTTTCCATAGTTTGTTACTATCAAAGCCACCTTTTCCCAAATTTTCATCGAAATCGAACAATTTTTGACGAAACTAAAAATAAAAAACGAAAAATGCAGTTTTTTGCGTTTTTCGAGCTAATTTTGAGGTTATGTGAAAAAGTCACTGATATAAAAGTTGTAGATTTTTCCAAGATCTACAACTTTTATAATCAACTTTTTTTCCTAGCACCTCAACTTTGGCCAGAAATCGCAATAATGTCTTTCCACCCCCCAAAAAGTGTTTTTTACCGAAAAAACGTTATAACTCGAAAAACTTCCAATATAATAATTTGAAATTTTTTTCCATAGTTTGTGACTATCAAATTACCAAGTTTTCATCGAAATCGAACAATTTTTGACGAAACTAAAAATAAAAAACGAAAAATGCAGTTTTTTGCGTTTTTCGAGCTAATTTTGAGGTTATGTAAAAAAGTCATTAATGAAAAAGTTGTAGATTTTTCCAAGATTTACAACTTTTATATTCAACTTTTTTTCCTAGGATTATAACTTTGGCCGGAAATCGCAATAGTGTCTTTTTTTACCCCCCAAAAAAAGCGTTTTACCGAAAAAACTTCAAAATTCGAAAAACTTCCAATATATTAATTTGAAATTTTTTTCCATGGTTTGTGACTATCAAAGCCACCTTTTCCCAAATTTTCATCGAAATCGAACAATTTTTGACGAAACTAAAAATAAAAAAACGAAAATTGCAGTTTTTTGCGTTTTTCGAGCTAATTTTGAGGTTATGCGAAAAAGTCACTAATACAAAAGTAGATTTTTCCAAGATCTACAACTTTTATATTCAACTTTTTTTTCTAGGATTCTAACTTTTGCCGGAAATCGTAATAATGTCTTTTGTACCCCCCAAAAAAGTGATGTTTTACCGAAAAAACGTCAAAATTCGAAAAAAATTCAGTATTTTATTTGAATTTTTTCTCCATAGTTTGTGACTATCAAAGCCACCTTTTACCAAATTTTCATCGAAATCGAACAATTTTTGACGAAATTAAAAATAAAAAACGAAAAATGCAGTTTTTTACGTTTTTCGAGCTAATTTTGAGGTTATGTAAAAAAGTCACTAATGAAAAAGTTGTAGATTTTTCCAAGATCTACAATTTTTATATTCAACTTTTTTTCCTAGAACCTCAGCTTTGGCCGGAAATCGCAATAATGTCTTTTTCCACCCCCAAAAAAAGTGTTTTTTACCGAAAAAACGTTAAAATTCGAAAAAATTTCAATATTTTCGTTCGAAAATTTTTTTCATAGTTTATAACGAATTTTCGTTGAATGAGACCGTTGAAGAGGTCAATATTATGTTCGATTTCGAATATTTCGATTCACTCATCACTAGTACAGACCAAACTATCATATCTCACTCACATTAAAATTCATTCCTTTAATAAAAGAATCTTTTGTACCTACCTATATATAGTTTTCAACAGACCGCGACCCCCTTTAAAAAAAGACTCGACCCACTCAAGGGTCACGACCCCCCGCTTGAGAAACGATGGTTTAAAGTATGATAAATGTTAAAATTTGTATATCACTAGAGAAATATTCAAATTTGCTTGAAGGGGGGGGTCAAAAAATCCTCAAAAATGCCTCACGTACTTGATGGACGCCCCCAAAGATAATTAAAAGTTGAAAAAAGGAAACTGGAAATGGTTTTTTATTTTAAAAACATCCATTCTTTCTATACACTTTTATTCATAAATTAATATATGATTAGGGCCTAATTTGTGGTGTTGAAAGCTGAGCATGATACCTAAATTTAAGGCTGGTTCGGCCCCACGTTGGGCGCCAATTTGTAACTTAGTATATGCTTATCACCTTCTAGAATTTAAAGAAAAGGGAGCGTCCATTAATTACGTTAGGTGTTCAGGGGTGGGAGGGGATCGTGCAGAATCGTACCAAATCTCACCAAGGGGGAGGGGGGGACAAAAAATCCTCAAAAATGCCTCACGTAATTAATGTATGTACTGTGATGGAATTTCCACAGTACACAAAAATACCGTCTGCGGGGTGCCCCCCCTTAAATGCACCCTTGACTATCTCATATTATCTATCCATTGTGAAATCTCACAATTTCCGAAATAAAATTATTTGTTTTATCCTGATGGTAATAACCAAGACGTTAGAGCAAATTATACATACAGATTAAGCAGTTAAAAGCATTATAATAATGCATAAGTAGCAGCGTTAATCCCTGTATAAAGAAAAAGGTACAAACATATGAATATTCTGTCATGTTTATTATCCAAGCGTGCACTATAATTTTAATTTATCAGAAAAAAATATCTTTTTTATTAAAACTAATTTATTTGCATCTCCTTGTACACAGTTTACAAATAATTAAAGTTGATAGCTATGCTATGCTAGTTTTTTTTATTTTATTTTCAAGCTTAATTTATACCTGCCTATATATATATATATCTGTACGACTATCTAGAATATTTAATTTTAAGTTACTGTGGCATGTCATTTATATGGATATTTAGAGCCACCCTCGGTTTTTATAACGTACCGGAATTTATGTTCAACTTATTAACCTTCAATGGAAGTGATTTTCGTTTAAATCTGATACTAAAAGTGACAAGGTGTCATTTACGCCTTATTACCGATATTATTTCAGTCATTTGCTTTATTATTTTTCACCATTAAAAGAAAATATGTTTTTAGTGAATCGATAAGTGTTTTTTATTTTTTTTTATGGTGCTATGTCCACGCATCGTTGGGGAAATCTTTAGCATGCCCCCAGATCAGATTTAGACTGGTGTGAAACTGAAAAAAAAATCTCTTAAATACAGGCAAACCACAATAGGGTGACACTTGAGTGGGTCCCGGACTACAGGGGTAGTGTAGACAATGACACCCTAGCAAAGCTGGGATCTGAAACTGCATTCACTGGTTCTGAACCAGCATTTGGTGAACAAGAAAGATAGAGGCAAGATATGTTTGCTACTTCCTCAGTAGAGAAATTTGGAAGACTACTGGATAAAAGAGGGACACTTACCTAAACTGAAGCCTACGGATATCCTAAAATTCCTCTAGGAAATAGGAGTGAAGAAGCTACTGGTCTCTGGGTATTTCCTCAGGAATTGAGTAGAGGAAATGGGGCACAATAGATATTTTAGGCCTCGGTGAATATCACCCCAATATACATATATATTCACTATGAATTGGGATTTCGATAATATATAATTGGAATAGGGATAGAAATAGAATTGATGCCTGAATATTTTAAAATGAAATGGAGTCCATGGGAAAATAGATGAAGAAAATAGAGAATGAAGATACGATGAGAAGGTGAACAGAGTTGTTGGGCGAAGAATTTTTGCTCAAAGTTGGACTAAGTTCTGATAGGCAAATGGAAGATAAAAGTGGAAGGAATGAAATTGAATAATTACTGGAAAATGAAGGAATAAAAAGTGTAGTTGTAGCAAAGATTAAACAGAACTTGAATTAACACCAGTAATGAACAAGTTACAACATTCGAATAATTTTTTTCGATTTTTATTTTAGCCATAATTGTTTTAATTTTTGTTCTTACTCGCTATATTACCCTTCACCCCTTTTGTTCCTTATGTATTTCTCGAACTCAACTCTCGTTTTCCACCAAACTTATGATCATAAAGTTATTTTTTTCGATGTTTAGAAATAATTATCCATTTCACTATTAATTATACTATATCCATCGAACAAACAGAGCGACCCAAACAACGATAGATGCGTGATCGAAGTATGCGCCTTTGCATCTATTGGCTAAAATAAACATGCCTCCACGCGCTGGCCAATCGGATTTAACTGCAGAATTCATTGTCTTTGGTACATCCATACAGAGTCGGAGATATCACGTGCACTATGCATGATACTGTTTTGGAACACTCCGTTGCTTGGATGGACAGAGTATAGGTATATAAGTCCCTCGACTTTTTGACAGTCCAAATTCTCGAAAACTGTTCATATGGCATGTATGAAATTTGGCAGATATAAACAATCGAAACTGATGCTTATATTTATTATAAAATGTCTTCCGTTTTTCCTGTCATTTCGGTTCACGTGACCCCAACATAATTTTTTTAAATGGGACAACCGGTATAATATTTAGTAAAAATAAAGAGCCCTTATTACCATTATTGCACAATACAATCATGACGAGTGTGATATCGTTGAATTTGTTTTTGAATGCTATATCCAAAATTGTAATATTATACCGGTTGTCCCATTTAAAAAAATTATGTTGCGGTCACGTGACCCGAAATGACAGGAAAAACGGAAGTCATTTTATAATAAATATAAGCATCAGTATCGACTGTTTATATCTGCCAAATTTCATACATGTCATATGAACAGTTTTCGAGAATTTGGACTGACAAAACGTCGTGGGACACCCTGTATATATATATTTAAGTAATCATAGAAAATAATTATAGAAAATACATAAATTTCCGATATATATTGTTATGGTATGAAAATACCCTAAATAAAATATTAACTAATCATAAGATATAATTAAAGCAATACGACCAACTCTGTTATTTGTTTACTTAATTTAAATAAATTCATCACAGTAAAAGAAATATAATAAGTTTTGGCAAACACTATATACTAAATTTTAGTAATCAATTTTGAAAAACCCCGTATAATCAAATAATTTAAGTTATAAATTGACAGATAAAAACAGGAGCATCAACTTCAAACAAATTGTGTAAAATACCAACTTAAAACTTAAGGGTATAAAAATACAAATATAAAAATTTTGACCACTGCAATTATAAAGTTAACAACATAGAAATGAATCAAATACCATATAGAAACTATAACATAATTTCATTTGAATAAAGCTACAATATTTTTAAAGATTGTAAATATCAATTTAGTAACAAACTCTTAAAATGAATCTGATTGATTGAAAAATAAAAAAAAGAAATTTGTTTAGAAAACAATGAAAAAAATCAACAACTAGCAAAAATTTCTCAAAAGGAGAAAGACTGGAGAATTTGAATTGAAATTTATAAAGAAAAATCTTTATAAAAATTGATATAAAATATTCAAAAAGTGAATAATCATGTTTTAAAATAAATTTAATATAAGAATCCAGTGATTTAAAATAAGTAAAGTGAAATAAAAAAGAATACTTACAAAGTGCCGGTAAGCGAGCAACTATATTTGGAACATCACATCTAATTCACCACGAATTAATATATCTGGCATCGTTTTGTTTGATATAACAAAAAATCCACTATAGAGGAAATTGGACATAGAATAGATTCTATCCACAATGAACGGACTGTGTAAAATCCACATTTTAAAAAAGGAATGTACAAGTTTTGATCTACATTGGACCGTCTGTAGTTTTCTGTAGGCCTTTTCCACATTTCCAACACCATTGAAACCTTCGAATTTGAAGATAGAATAGATATAACCCAATAGACATTCAGGTACTGTTCATATTAATTTTAAAGTTATTTTTCATGATATAGTATAAATTGTTATTTATTAATTTGTTTTCTTAGTTATAATTAGATAAAAAAATACTTACAGAGCATTTGATAAAATCAATTCGTTAAATTAACCTTTCACGATCCAAAGGAACAAATAGAATAAAACTCCTTCTTTTTTATGGAGTAAAATATCCTATGATAAGTAAGCTCATATCCATGTAATTGAATTTAGTTCTGTGAGTATATTTTTTTTAATAGTGCGCCTGTATGAATGAATGAAATTTAGGTAGGCAAATTGAATGTAAATAAGTTAAATGTTTTTGAATATTTTATTATAAAAACATAATATAAAATAGTTGTTTGTTTGAATAAGATACAATTTATTCAAGTTTAATGTGGCTGTTTGTTTACATTTCTGTTACACCATTGCAATAAAATATTAGAATGCCAACTTTCAACACGGAGGCCAAAGAACAGAGTCGGTCTTCAAATTTTGTAATTTGACCTCACAATTAAATATACCCTGAGATTAGATAAATATAATAATATAAATTTCTTAGTATTAAATAAAAATAAGACTCACATATAAAAAAAAATTAAATAATCATTGATGGCGCCCAATTAAATCTGAATAAAAATTTTCAAAATAATATATAGAAAAAGGTAAGTATTAAACCTTATAATAATAAATAAATTATAAATCAATATTGCTTTCCATATTTTGAACACATACAATTTTTTTTAAATATTTTTCAAACCATATCAATATATTTTTAATTTCTATTATTATTTGTGCAACAGTATTCCTATTTTAGTGGTGAATAATATCCGTTCCGATGTTACCTACTACTACTACTACTTCCCGTCGACCTGTTCTTTTTTTTTTTTTTTTTTTCAATAAACCTCGGTTTGCCATAAATTTGGTTGTTAAGGTAGGCAAATCACGTGTGAGAGCCGGTGTCAGGTTGCATTCAGCTTCCGGTGGACGCACAATACCCTTACTGGTTTCCTTTCACCTTCCCGCCCCCGGTTCACAAACCCTGACCCGTTTTCATATATGCATTGATAACCGTGATATTCGGCCTAGAGATGGAAGTTACTAGCTATTCAGACGTTATTTTTGAAATCGTGTGTTTAAATATAAGATTTAGGTATTTACTTAATTGCAGGGTCCTGTAAAAATTGTCATATTTTAGTAAAGCCTAAATATTTTTCAAAGAACAGAGATCGTTCACTAAGAAGCAACAACTACTTCTCGGGCTTTATGCCCCGACAGACATTGAATTACACTTAAAAGTGTAATGTCTGTCGGGGCATATAGCCCGAGAAGTAGTTGTTGCTTCTTAGTTGAACGGGTCTCTGTTCTTTGAAAAATATTTTTCAAAAACTTTGTAAGGCGTTATAATGGTATTATAGATTTAGGTACTTGTTCTATTATGTCCCTTTCGTGTGTAGTTAAATTACAAACTAGATCAATTATGGAATAATTGGGACAAGTTTTCTTTTATTTATGCAACATTTCAGTTAAATTTATATAATTACCCATAAAAAATGTATATCGAGTACCTCGAAAAAATTGCTAACCGGTCGAACTGTCAAAAGTATACTTAACCAAAGAATGCTAGTTTCATTTTTACACAGTGAATTGAAAACATTGGTAAAGTTAGTCTAAAATCAATTGCAGAAGTTGAAGCATCTGTTCGTCTCCCTTGCCAATTTTTTGCCAAGCTGAACTTGAATGTATAAACGTCATACTGTTCTTACTGTTAAGATTTCGTTATTATTTATAGAAATAATGTTTATTTTGTAGAAATATTCCTATTTTTTGCGTTGTTGGTAAACTGAAACTTCCTAATATTAAAATTAGCCTGGTAAAGTTTGTTCAAAATCAATTGCAAAAGCTAAAACCCATGTTCGTCGTTCTTGCACATAAATTTGCCTTACAGACAAATATTCTATATTTTATGGAATTTTAATAAGTAAGATTTTTATTAGAATATCGATTGAAATTAAAAACCCAACTCTCCGTGGGCCCATTGGCATGGCAACAGATTGAAAACGCATAATAGTGCATTTTGAAAGAAAACACAGTTGATTGTTTTTGGGAAGGATGGGTCTGACCCTTTTGTTTTTCGGTAGTTACTCACGGAGCTCGATCTTTTCAATTGCGTGGGAAAGCAGCATCACTCGAATCGCATAATCCTAACTAAAGCCATACCAGAATCACCAAAACATTGAACTCATTCTAGAAGCTTTGTTTTTTTAATTTTATAAAAAGTAAAATGTCATTAGATAGAGAAAAACCAATCAAATACTTAGTAATTAGAAGAATAATTTTGCTGTACGTTGTACGACTCTATAAGAAATCGAAGAGAATTGAGACTTTTCAAAATATGCCGGTAGATGGTAGATCAAATAACTCTGACCTGTACTGAGGATATGTAGTTTTATAAAGAAAAAGAAGAAGACATCTAGAACTGTCTGGAACAGGTGAAAAGTATAAAAAGTGCGACAATTGACATTAGTTAGTAAAGTTTTTCTAAATTATATTTTAAATTTTCTTGTTGCTGTTCTAAATAGTCCACTCTATTATTAAGCTGTTCTACCTTTAGCTTTAATGTTTCCTGAATTTGTTTTAGACCATCCATAATTTCTACATCTGCTTGTCTACGCCTCTCCTTCTTCTGTCTTTCCTTTTCCTCCTCACATCTTTCCTTCTCCTCCTCACGTATTTCCTTATCTTCTTCTTCTTCCTCCTTTCTGCGTCTTTCCTTTTCTTCTTACTGCTTTCTGCGTCTTTCCTTCTCTTCTTCTTCCTCCTTTCTGCGACATTCCTTCTCTTATTCTTCCTTTCTGCGCATTTCCTTCTCTTCTTCTTCCTCCTCTCTACGTCTTTCCTTCTCCTCCTCACGTCTTTCCTCCTCTTCTTGCATCTTCTAAAACCATGCCGGGGGTGCGAAAGTATCTGTCGTATCTGGCGAATCTGGTATTTACCATGAACAGATAATTTATCTATATTAGATTTTAAATTTTCTTGTTGTTGTTCTAAATGGTCTACTCTATTATTAAGCTGTCCTACCTCTAGCTTTAATGTTTCCTGAATTTGTGATAGACCGTTCATAATTTCTGCATCTGCTTGTCTAACTACTCTCATCCTTCTGTCTTTCCTTTTCCTCCTCATGTCTTTCCTTCTCCTCCTTATTTCTTTCCTTCTCCTCCTCACGTCTTTCCTTCTACTCCTAACGTCTTTCCTTCTCTTATTCTTCGTCCTTTCCGCATATTTACATCTTTTCTTATTCCTCCTTTCTGCCTCTTTCCTTCTCCTCCTTCCTTTTCCTCCTCATGTCTTTCCTTCTCCTCCTTATGTCTTTCCTTCTCCTCCTCACGTCTTTCCTTCTACTCCTAACGTCATTCCTTCTCTTATTCTTCCTTCTTTTCCGCGTATTTCCTTCTTTTCTTATTCCTCCTTTCTGCGTCTTTCCTTCTCTTCTTCCTCCTTTCTGCGACTTTCCTTCTCTTATTATTCTTCCTTTCTGCGCATATCCTTCTCTTCTTCTTCCTCCTCTTCTTCCATCTTCTAAAACCATGCTGGGGGGTCCAAAAGTATCTGTCGTATCTGGTGAATCTGGTATTTACCATGAACAGATAGTTTTTCTAAATTAGATTTTGAATTTTCTTGTTGTTCTAAATGGTCTACTCTATTACTAAGCTGTCCTACCTCTAGTTTTAATGTTTCCTGAATTTGTGATAGTCCATTCATAATTTCTACATCTCCTTGTCTATTACTCTCCTCCTTCTGTCTTTCCTTTTTCTCCTCACATCTTTCCTTTTCCTCCTCACGTTTTTTCTTTCTCTTCTTCCTCCTTTCTGCGTCTTTCCTTTTCTTCTTCCTCATTTCTGCGTAGTTCCTTCTCTTCTTCCGCCTTTCTGCGTATTTCCTTCTCTTCTTCTTCCTCCGTTCTACGTCTTTCCTTCTCTTCTTCTTCTTCCTCATTTCTACGTCTTTCCTTCTCCTCCTCACGTCTTTCCTCCTCTTCTTCCATCTTCAAAAACCATGCTGGAGCTCCAGAAGTATCCATGTCTTCGTCGTACTTGGTGAATCTAGTATTTACCATGAACAGATACTTACTTTTTATATCCCACCGCTGTCACCAATGTTACTTTCCTCAACTTTCTTAATTTCTACAATTTCAACTTTAACAATTCAATACTAACGTCTCACTATCAGAACACAGAACTCAACTTTCTAATACTTCAAAACTAAACTCACTAATGTCAATTGCTCCGCTTTTTATACTTTTCACCTGTTCCAGACAGTTCTCGACTTTTCGATGACAGTACTAGATGATTCCAGATCTATGTCTTCTTCTTTTTCTTTATGGACTTTGTAACTATAAACGCTCTTGCTTGAAGGGCTCCGGCTAGAGACTCCACTCAAGGGTGATTCGACCCCAAGTTTATGTCGCACAAGGATAACAGAAAGGTTGTAAAAATTGAGGGCGCCACTACCTTTTTGACGTCGATAAAAAGTACTAACAAACCAAGGCGTAAAAGGTAGAAACGCCTTGTAGAATTTAGATAAAAGTTACTTAAAAAACAGAATATTTAAAATTTTACTTCGGACGATTTCTCCCTCGACTATTATAGTTGAGGATTTAGAAAAAATAAAAAAATTGAATTTAAAACAAATTTACATTTACGGAAAAGGTGGTGGTTGAAGAAGGTAGATAGGTCTTGCCTCTACAAAGTCTTGAGAAGATGGAGACTAGATCTCGAAGAAGATAGGAAGATAGAGATGTCTTGATTAGAACGGTACCTTAGCAGCCTGGTCTGGGGCGGTATTTTGGTCTAGGGCTATATCCTGGTCTAGGGCTTGTATTCTAGCATAGGGCTTGTATCCTAGCCTAGGGCTTTGATTCTAGCCTAGGGCTTTTATTCTAATCTAGGGGTTTTTCCTAACCTAGGGGTTTTATCCTAGCCTAGGGGTTGTGCTTACCACAGCAAAATTCATTAGGTACTTAAAAAAATATGAAAGATAGCGGAAGATGGTCTTTCCCTGTAGGCGGTCGGTAATAGAAAGGAAAAACTGCGTTTCAATTGTCTTAGCGGTCGGAGTAGGAGAATTTGAGATCACAGAACTATGATTGGAAGTGGCTAATGTGGCGGCGATCGGTAATTAAAAGGATTTATTCTATAAAATCGAAACAGGTCGATAGACATGTTACAACTTCTACAACTTCCACATACCACATCTAGAATTTTCTCTGGAACTATATTTTTCCTTAAGAAATATATTTTGTAAAGTTCACGCCCACCGCTTTAGTAGATTGATTAATATTAAGGGTTCAAATTTATGATTAGATTGTAACATTATTTTTTTTTGTTTTAGGTAAGTCTCCCCATCAATATTACGTATTGATTATTCTGTAAGTACCTATATTGTTATTTTAATGTCTGAACAACTAAACTGTGTTAAATTTTTAAGTATTCTCTTGTCTCGATGTCACGGGATGGTCGTGGTCGATCTAGATATCTTGTAACAAATTATCGTACTAACTTTGACACATTCAACATGTGTATATTAAAAGTAAACTTATATTGTCTACCCGTCTCTAAGCAAAGAAAAATTATAAGAAAGCATTTCTGACGACAAAGTATGACATATAGTTAGTGTCAAGTTACAATGCCTGTTTAATTTTCACACCAATTACCGACATTATTTTCAATTAGTTTCTATTAAGTTAAATCGTATATTGAATTAACAAAGCAAGAAAAGACACCAACTTTAAGTGTTACTCTATCTCGAATAGTTATAGTCGGAGCGATACGATCTAAATTATTATTTTACAACGGAAAAACCCGTCAGCTTTCGTCGAATATATCGAAATTAAAAATGAGAGAAGGTAATAAATTTCGGTGGTTCATTTTTATAATAACCCGTAGATCTTCCCCCTCAGTTGAAGTTTGTTTGCAAATAAAAGTTGTATAGAAGATACAGTCCTTTTTTTTTGTCAAGTTCTTTCAACTGTTTTGATTGCTTTTTCTATTATAAAAAATTAGAAGAAGCATTTGACGCAAGATGAAAAAATCACAATGCTCTGAAAGTTTAAAATAACCTCAAGCGGAAATTCACGTTCTTAACACCCGATGAGGTTCGATGCAATTGGCGTTTGTCAAAATTTTACCACCAATAGCAGCCGAGTAGGCAGGGCACTATTACTCTGTCTCTTTTAGTTAGTAATTTCTGGGACATCAAGTTAGCTGGCGAATACTGTAATAGGACTCATAGGAAAGTGTGTCCAGTTCAATATTAATAAAATATATAGAAGAAAAAGGATTATTATCATGTTCAGCCACTAAAGTGCTGAATTTTCGCGTAATCAGTTCTAAAATGGTTTAGGAATGCCTAGAAAAACTCAATGAACTGGGCAAGAACAACTTACTGTTGGCACCAAGACACACTGGTATGAAAGGAAATAGTAGACGAACTAACAAAAAGTGGGGATCTGAAACACCCTTTTGGGGACCGAAACCCTTTTAATACTTGAAGTACATACAAGACCTACAATTTGGAACGGTGCTAACCCTAACCACAAGAACGTGGAGAAGAAATAGCGTGAAATTCCTGAGATCTCGGTAAAAATGAAGAAATTCGTCGTTAACTGGATGAACACTAAACTCCTTTCTGTTCTTTGTAGGAATATCTCTTTGGTCTTCGTCATTTAACGCGAGATCACATTTTAAACGACATTTTGGAAAATACTAAACTTCCTTTTCGGCCTGTAACCAGCCGTCAACTCCCTAAAGTATAATCACATTATCGCTTAACACTTGCAGCCTGGGAAGTGTAATTGGGATCTAAAAATTTTGACAGGTGTCCTAAGAGGAAACTGTCGCCTGAGTGGGCACATCAAAAGGCTCAAACAAACGAAGAGATAATGTAGATTTTATGGAACGGTTGGTGAAGCCTCCATTCACTACAGAATCACAGAGCACAACACCAAGGAGACTAAAAGATAGAAGACGACGATAACGACCAAAGGAACTAGAAGTATCTGACACTTTACTTCGGAGTTGAGTAGAAGAATTAATGAACAGTCCAAAAACTTTATTTTGTTTTGACACCATGGCAACAGCTTTAAATGAACAAATGTTTACAATCTAAAACGAGAAAAGAACAGTTGATTTAGACAACATATGATCAGAATGTGTTAAAAATTCAACCATTTTAGCTCTTTGTATGAATAACATTATAATTTTTTTGACAATTGACATATTGGTAATATTGACGTTTTTAAGTGATGTCATCAACCCGTTGTTGTCTTGCGGACAACCTTCAAATATAAATATAAATCGAGAACAAAAGTTAATTGGTTTTGGTAAATTTGTGTACTAGTGTGTATTAAGGCTCGTGCAGGCCAAAATACAAAGTTTGCGAGCTGCTCGTGAACAGCTCCCGAACCCGCCCTATTTAACCAATCAGCTCGCAAACACATACAACCACACCAGAAGAGTTTATTTTAATCGATACCACCCGTGTACAGTTCGTCGAGTTTCCTAGAGTGTTCCAGATATTAAAAACCATCAAGAAATAGTAATTATAATATAAAAATAAATAATTGAAAAGAGATGAAGAAAACGATGTAATAATTGCTAGAGAAAGATTGGCTTAGACCATATGACCATATGGTATCCAAACCACACTTCATTATTAATCTCTTCTGTGCCCATTCCTGATTTTTCATTCGTTCAACTTTTTGACGAACTCTTCGATATTGCGCTAAAACTACACCGATTTTCCTTTCTACTTCATCTTTTGGTTTTGACATATTTGTGCTTATATCTTCTAACTCGTCTTTTTTTAGTCTTTATGCTTGGATCGAACCCTATGATTTTGCCGACTCCACTCGGAACCCACAATGAACTGCCGAGCTGTTCTAGAACTGTTCGCGTTACATACCAAGCTCGGAAAATGTTCGGGAACTGCTCGCGAACTTAGTCTGTACCCCGCTTTAGTTGGATACTTATAATAATTTAAGAGTGTAAAAAGGCAATTGTTAGGAGTTTTATCGTGTTGGGAGTTATATTGTGAAGGTTGTCACGATGACAGAAATTCGTCACGATGACGTACTTGGAAAAGGTCAATGTTCTCGATTTATATTTAAATAAGTAAAAAATGCTATTTCCATCCATCTTTCTGAAGGTTGTCCGTGATCAGCTGACAACATGACGTCACTTGGAAACGCTTTATACAGTTATGGCTTGCCTGCCAGCTGATTTTTAAAATATAAACAGATATTTTGTAGTCTTGGTCCAATTAAACAAGTAGGTACCTTCATTTACAAAATGCATAATTTTATACAATAATTTCCATAAATAACATTAAATAAATGGCATTTTAAAGAGTATCGATACTTACACCAATTAGTTAACGATACTTATTTGTTTGCTAATTAACAACAATATATTTTAAGAATTACTTTTATTCGCTAATAATATCGCCATGGATTCAATAGTTTGTGGATTTCGTAATAATTTGAGTTGAATTGAATATTTTTTACGTTTATAAAATTATTGTTATCACTTATTTTAGTTAAATTTCTTTTGATTTGTTATTGACAGATGCCCATTTCAAAATTCTTATTTGAGTTGCATCCGTTCGATATGAATCTCGAAATTCTTTTGTTACATTGACTGGTCTATTCTTTCTTCGGTGTAGTATCAACTGCTTGTTTACACGAGTGTCAAACTGTGATAAGGGCTTTATCTGTACTTTCGAATGGTAGAGGCGTTAATTTTTATCGAAGGCTACATTCTTGTTTGAAGAAACCAGATAAAATTTCAATGTTACTGACAGATGTTATTATTATTTGTTTTTATAAAAATTGTTTTTACAAATGTTTATCATTAACATATTTATCTTAATTTAAAAGCGATGATAATATCAGATTAATTTGTTTCTTTGTGGTTGCAGTTTTTTTTTTAAATTGGATCACTGTATTTTCAAAAAGCATATTAAAAAATCAATAAATTTTTTTAATATATTATTTAGGTCATTGATTTGAAGCGGAACAGAGTAAGGTTTTCTTAATAGTCTGCTATTAAACTGAAATATTACGGGATAATTACATAAATTATTCTGCCGTTAAGCACCATTTGGAAAAATCGTTTACAACTGGTTTAAAGAATTGCGTTGCGTTTTCGTTGAATTCTTATTTGGTGAAGATAAATCGAAATATTTGCATCTTTATCAAAGAAATCGAGAGAGATTCGTCATTAAAGTACAAAGAATCCTTGGTGTTGCATCATCAAAATATTTGTATGAAGCTGTTACGATGTCACCTGGAGCCAGATTCTTGACTGGGGCAATGGAGCTTCCCGAGAGAAGAAATATTTTGTCTTCATCTCTCTTATTTACTTGCAATGACGAAGACAAAATAACTGTTCTCTCAGGAAGATCTACACCCTCAGTCAAGAATCTGGTCCCTGATGGGAAGCTGTTAAGAAACTGTTAGCAGAATTTGCTGCACTTTCTCCCTCTTCTGCTTGTGGTTTGCCCAGACTCTTCATTGAGAGAGGATCTCATTCTATCGGTAAGTGCTTTTCTCTGACAGAGGCGACATTCTTTCGATATCCTAAGCTCCATTGTGCACGGGTGTTGGTTGAGTTTACAATGTCCTCTGGGAAAAGGATTATTAGTTGGCTTTTTTCCCACATTCCCTTTGATATCTTTTGGTTGAAGTTCCCTAGTGATATTTTCAACTGATTCAGTTCTGAAAGTTCTTTCCAGAGGTATATCGCCTCAGTCAATAATCTGGTCCCTGATGGGAAGCTGTCAGCAGGATTTGTTGGAGTTTCTCCCTCTTCTTCTTGTGGTGTGCCCAGACTCTTCATTGAGAGAAGATCTCATTCTATCGGTAAGTGCTTTTCTCTGACAGAAGCGACATTCTTTCGATATCCCAAGCTCCATTGTGCACGGGTGTTGGTACAATGCCCTCTGGGATAAGGATTATTAGTTAGCTTTTGTCCCACATTCCCTTTTATCACTTTTATCTCTTTTGTTTGAAGTTACCTAGTGATATTTTCGACTGATTCAGTTCTGGAAGTTATTTCCAGATGTATACTCCCTCAGTCAAGAATCTGGTCCCTGATGGGAAGCTGTTAGCAGGATTTGTTGGAGTTTCTCCCTCTTCTACTTGTCGTTTGCCCAGACTCTTCATTGAGAGAGGATCTCATTCTGTCGGTAAGTGCTTTTCTCTGACAGAAGCGACATTCTCTCGATATCCTAAGCACCATTGTGCACGGGTGTTGGTTGAGTTTACAATGCCCTCTGGGAAAAGAATTATTAGTTGGTTTTTGTCCCACATTCCCTTTGATCTCTTTTGGTTACTGTTCCCTAGTGATATTTTCGTCTGATTCAGTTCTGGAAGTTCTTTCCAGAGGTATACTCTCTCGGTCAAGAATCTGGTCCCTGATGGGAAGCTGTCAGCAGGATTTGTTGGAGTTTCCCCTCTTCTACTTGTGGTTTGCCCAGACTCTTCATTGAGAGAGGATCTCATTCTGTCGGTAAGTGCTTTTCTCCGACAGAAGCGACATTTTTTCGATATCTTATTGTGCATTGTGCTTGGGTGTTGGTTGAGTTTACAATGCCCTCTGTGAAAAGAATTATTAGTTGGTTTTTGTCCCACATTCCCTTTGATCTCTTTTGGTTGAAGTTCCCTAGTGATATTTTCGACTAATTCAGTTCTGGAAGTTCTTTCCAGAGGTATACTCCCTCAGTCAAGAATCTGGTCCCTGATGGGAAGCTGTCAGCAGGATTTGTTGGAGATTTTCCCTCTTCTATTTGTGGTTTGCCCATACTCTTCATTGAGAGAAGATCTCATTCTGTCGGTAAGTGCTTTTCTCTGACAGAAGCGATATTCTTTCGATATTCCAAGCTCCATTGTGCACGGGTGTTGGTTGAGTTTACAATGCCCTCTGTGAAAAGAATTATTAGTTGGTTTTTGTCCCACATTCCCTTTGATCTCTTTTGGTTGAAGTTCCCTAGTGATATTTTCGTCTGATTCAGTTCTGGAAGTTCTTTCCAGAGGTATACTCCCTCAGTCAAGAATCTGGTCCCTGATGGGAAGCTGTCAGCAGGATTTGTTGGAGTTACCCCTTCTTCTACTTGTGGTTTGCCCAGTCTCTTCATTGGGAGAGGATCTAATTCTGTCGGTTAGTACTTTTCTCTGACAGAAGCGACATTTTTTCGATATCTTATTGTGCATTGTGCTTGGGTGTTGGTTGAGTTTACAATGCCCTCTGTGAAAAGAATTATTAGTTGGTTTATGTCCCACATTCCCTTTGATCTCTTTTGGTTGAAGTTCCCTAGTGATATTTTCGACTGGTGCAGTTCTGGAAGTTCTTTCCAGAGGTATACTTCCTCAATCAAGAATCTGGTCCCTGGTGGGAAGCTGTCAGCAGGATTTGTTGGAGTTTCTCCCTCTTCTACTTGTGGTTTGCCCAGTCTCTTCTCTGAGAGAGGATTTCATTCTGTCGGTAAGTGCTTTTCTCTGACAGAAGCGACATTCTTTCGATATCCTAAGCACCATTGTGCACGGGTGTTGGGTTGAGTTTACAATGCCCTCTGGGAAAAGGATTATTAGTAGGCTTTTGTCCCACATTCCCTTTGATCTCTTTTGGTTGAAGTTCCCTAGTGATATTTTCGACTGGAAGTCCTTTCCAGAGGTACGCTGTCTCTTATTTTCTTTTTAATTCCTCCCTTAAGTCATTAGGACCAATCCCGCAGAGCTGTTCACGTCTTACAATGGCTGTAACGGAAGTTAAGTCTTGGTCTTGAATGCTCAGTCTTTCTGGTTTCTTCTGCTTTCTGCTATTTTGCAAGACAAACATCGATCTTGCTCATCACTAATTGAGAGGGTGTTGACTTTTTGATCACTTTCCTGATTTAAATCATAGCATTGGTAAAAGTTGTAAAATGTTCCAAATATACCCAACACAATGGAAACAACAACATTTTGTATATTTTTATGTTTGATTGTTAAGAGAATTCATCGTAAATGTTTATTGTTTATCAGATTATTTTATAATAAACCGCATGGTAGACTGGTAATTTTTTTCGATATCTTCATGTTTAACCGATAAAACTAAATTAACCGCAAAATGAGATTCTGATATCGCCATGTTTATTTCCTGTTACGTTGTTTGGCTTGGATAATTTAATTTTTTACCCATAAATTGATAAATAATTATTAAAATGAAAAAATTAGTATAAACTAATAAGCACAACAATGTCAGATATACATATACAGTCTCTAAAATTGCTACATTTTCAATCTTACAACTGATCCATCCATTCGCTACCTCCTGGTTACTTGAGATTGCTTTTCTTAAAAAGCTATTTTCACTTATAGAAACAATGTTTGGTCATGAAACCAGCTTTGGCAAAAAAGGTACCTGCTGGTCGAATAGCAGTAATCTAGAAGATTACTATAATCTGTTCACAAAACAATATCCCCACCATCGGTAGACGTTTTGCGTTCGTCTTAAATCTGGCAAACATAACTATCTCAGAGTCTACTGGAATGAGATACCATACTTAAGACAAGCCAAGACCTGTATCAAAACTAAAAGCAGAAGCCTTGCTGAATAGGGACAGAGAGGTGATCAAGTCTGGACACTGCAGACTAAAGTATTATCTGGGCAGATTAGAAAAATAATCGGCGGAACATTTTATATGCTACTGTGTACAACATTCCTGTTCTTGAATTTTCTGATTGGTATCTTCAATATAATTCTGCTTAAAGGCAAATTAAGCTTGCACAGTAAGAAAGAGAGTGACTCTATCCATCCATTACTCTAGGCGTTGGTCTCATCATGGGTGTTTTTTTTTCAAGTAGACATTCCTGTTAACAACTTATCGGCTCTTCTGACATAAACTTTTCAAATCTATTTCTTCCAGTGGATTACTCTCCAATACTTTTTTCATTCCCTTCTTCCATAATATATTGTTGCGTTGTTTTGTTATGTTTATAATTTTTATCCATTCTCTAACTATTCCTCTTCAACCTGTTATTTCCAGTAATCTCATATCTTCGTATACTTAATTCTCATCATAACAGTATTTTTGATTGCCATCTCGTGAATCGCATCTAAAGCGAGGTGTATACAAAGAAGTCGTTGATTAAAATCCGCCGACATTTTAAATATTTTCGCTACACTTTGTTTATATATTCTCACGGTACGACCAATGTTTTTGTTTATGCATAAACATATGTACCTACGTAAACAATGTCGAATTTTGTTTCTCACCATTTTTAACAATGAACTTGAACCAAGAATAATTCATTGTTTACACTCATTTTACGTTTGTTTTTCATAAAGTAGGGAAAAAATGGAAAATGTTTATAAATAACTGTTCCACTGCGACACTTTCAGATCTATTTCACCCTCGAACTGAATCAAGAAACCGCACATTCGCCAGGCAGTCGCACTGACATAGGATTTACTTACTTTGCAACGCTCTCAGAGTGCAGGTACTTCGGAACAAACAAGATTCTGAAAAAAATGATAGCACAAGATAAATCTGAATTGAACGCAGGAAATTTAATCCAAGTGCTTGAGGATGATAGACTTTTTTTTTCGGGTCGAGATGGGAAACTCATGTTCGAATGGGTCCAGAACAGTGTTGGACTCATCCCCAAGGGGATGTCTACCAACCAAACCCATCTAAAACTCGCCGGAACAGGCATTATCTCCTTAGGAGACACAGGAAAATGTACGGACTTCACCAAAGATTTCACTGGGGTCTTCGGTTGATTTGAAGTTACTGGATATTTTTCAGGTGTACTTTCCCTTGGTATTGGACTAGAGAAGTTAGGGTTTGGTGACTTCTCTTCTAGATGTTCTACAGGAAGGCACAGCTACGGGTGATTTTTTTGGTTATTGGATTTTTATCAGGTGTAGTTTCTATTGGTAATAGACTAGAGAAGTTAGGGTGGTCTAGATATTCTGAAGGAAGGCTCAGCTACGGGTGATTTTTATCTTTTATCTACGGCTCTCTCAACACCATTAGCTTTTGCTAGGTCTGTAGGCATTCGCCCTGTTTCTGAGCAGCTACAAAGTCAGCTTCTCCAATTACGTGACGGTTATTAGGATAGATTCGCTACCTGGTATGGAATTAAAGATCTACAGCTTTTATGATCATCTTTTTTCCTAGAACCTCAACTTTGGCCGGAAATCGCAATAATGTCTTTTTCCACCCCCGCAAAAAGTGTTTTTTACCGAAAAAACGTTATAACTCGAAAAACTTCCAAAATATTAATTTGAAATTTTTTTCCATAGTTTGTGACTATTAAAGCCACCTTTTCCCAAATTTTCTTCGAAATCGAACAATTTTTGACGACACTAAAAATAAAAAACGAAAAAAGCTTTTTTTGCGTTTTTCGAGTTAATTTTGAGGTTATGTGAAAAAGTCACTGATGAAAAAGTTGTAGATTTTTCCAAAATCTACAACTTTTATATTCAACTTTTTTTTCTCTAAGACATCAACTTTGGCCGGAAATCGCAATAATGTAGTTTTTCACCCCCCAAAAAGTGTTCTTTACCGAAAAAACGTTATAACTCGAAAAACTTCCAATATATTAATTTGAAATTTTTTTCCATAGTTTATGACTATCAAAACCACCTTTTCCCAAATTTTCTTCGAAATCGAACAATTTTTGACGAAACTAAAAATAAAAAACGAAAAAAGCAGTTTTTTGCGTTTTTCGAGCTAATTTTGAAGTTATGTGAAAAAGTCAATGATGAAAAAGTTGTAGATTTTTCCAAGATCTACAACTTTTATATTCAACTTTTTTTTCTCTATGACTTCAACTTTGGCCGGAAATCGCAATGTCTTTTTCCACCCCCGCAAAAAGTGTTTTTTACCGAAAAAACGTTATAACTCGAAAAACTTCCAATATATTAATTTGAAATTTTTTTCCATAGTTTGTGACTATTAAAGCCACCTTTTCCCAAATTTTCATCGAAATCGAACAATTTTTGACGAAACTGAAAATAAAAAACGAAAAAAAGTTTTTTGCGTTTTTCGAGCTAATTTTGAGGTTATGAGAAAAAGTCAATGATGAAAAAGTTGTAGATTTTTCCAAGATCTACAACTTTTATATTCAACTTTTTTTCTCTAGGACTTCAACTTTGGCCGGAAATCGCAATAATGTATTTTTTCACCCCCCAAAAAGTGTTCTTCACCGAAAAAACGTTATAACTCGAAAAACTTCCAATATATTAATTTGAAATTTTTTTCCATAGTTTGTGACTATTGAAGCCACCTTTTCCCAAATTTTCATCGAAATCGAACAATTTTTGACGAAACTGAAAATAAAAAACGGAAAAAAGCAGTTTTTTGCGTTTTTCGAGCTAATTTTGAGGTTATGAGAAAAAGTCAATGATGAAAAAGTTGTAGATTTTTCCAAGATCTACAGCTTTTATATTCAACTTTTTTACTCTAGGACTTCAACTTTGGCCGGAAATCGCAATAATGTATTTTTTCACCCCCCAAAAAGTGTTCTTCACCGAAAAAACGTTATAACTCGAAAAACTTCCAATATATTAATTTGAAATTTTTTTCCATAGTTTGTGACTATTGAAGCCACCTTTTCCCAAATTTTCATCGAAATCGAACAATTTTTGACGAAACTGAAAATAAAACACGAAAAAAAGCAGTTTTTTGCGTTTTTCGAGCTAATTTTGAGGTTATGTGAAAAAGTCACTGATGAAAAAGTTGTAGATTTTTCCAAGATCTACAGCTTTTATATTCAACTTTTTTTCTCTATGACTTCAACTTTGGCCGGAAATCTCAATAATGTATTTTTTCACCCCCCAAAAAGTGTTTTTTACCGAAAAAACGTTATAACTCGAAAAACTTCCAATATATTAATTTGAAATTTTTTTCCATAGTTTGTTACTATCAAATTACCAAGTTTTTATCAAAATCGAACATTCTTTAACGAAACTAAAAATAAAAAATGGAAAACGCAGTTTTTTGCGTATTTCTAGCTAATTTTGAGGTTATGTCACTATGTGAAAAAGCCACTGATGAAAAAGTTGTAGATTTTTCCAAGATCTACAACTTTTATAATCAACTTTTTTTCTTAGAACCTCAACTTTGGCCGCAAATCGCAATAATGTCTTTTTCCACCCCCCAAAAAAAGTGTTTTTTACCGAAAAAACGTCAAAATTCGAAAAATTTTCCATATTTTCGTTCGAAAATTTTTTCCATAGTTTCTGACTATCAAAGCCACCTTTCACCAAATTTTCATCGAAATCGAACAATTTTTGACGAAATTAAAAATAAAAAACGAAAAATGCAGTTTTTTGCGTTTTTCGAGCTAATTTTGAGGTTATGCAAAAAAGTCACTTATACAGAAGTTGTAGATTTTTCCAAGATCTACAACTTCTAAATTCAACTTTTTTTCTCTAGGACTTCAACTTTTACCGGAAATCGCAATAATGTATTTTTCCAACCCCCCAAAAAGTGTTTTTTACCGAAAAAACGTTATAACTCGAAAAATTTCCAATATTTAAATTTGAATTTTTTTTCGTGGTTTGTGACTATCAAAGCCACCTTTTACCAATTTTTCATCGAAATCGAACAGTTTTTGACGAAATTAAAAATAAAAAACGAAAAATGCAGTTTTTTCCTTTTTTCGAGCTAATTGTGAGGTTATGCAAAAAAGTCACTAATACAAAAGTTGTAGATTTTTTTAAGATCTACAACTTTTATATTCAACTTTTTTTCCTAGGATTCTAACTTTGGCCGGAAATCGCAATAATGTCTTTTTTTACCCCCCAAAAAAAGTGTTTTTTACCGAAAAAACGTCAAAATTCGAAAAAATTTCAATATTTTCGTTCGAAAATTTTTTCCGTAGTTTTTGACGAATTTTCGTCGAATGAGAGCGATGAAGAGATCAATATTATGTTCGATTTCGAATATTTCGATGCACTCATTCGATTCATTGTCGTTAAAATTAAATTAAAATTCATTCCTTTAATAAAAGAATCTTTTGTACCTACCTATATGTAGTTTTCAACAGACCTCGACCCCCTTTAAAAACAAACTCGACCCCCTCAAGGGTCGCGACCCCCCGCTTGAGAAACGATGCTCTATCATTTGTATATAGTTTTTCGCGAATGCTGAGCTTTCTTGACAAATACAAAGAAAGGATAGTGAACAGTTTATGTGATGCTTATAGTATCATTTAGACAATCTTAAAAAATTGGGTCGTTTTTATTTATATTTTAAATTTAAATTAATCTTTGTTCTTATTTCACTGAAAGTATTGTTTTAAAATAGAACGAATATTACTCATATACACGTGAAAAACCACCATGAAATATCTGTAATCAGTTGCAGTTGGGAAATAATGTGGTATCACTATTAAACAGGAAACTGACATTGGCAACAGAAACAACAATGTTACAAATCTTTATAAAACTCATTAGCGATAATTTATTCGTTATTTTTCACACAATAAATAATTTTTATGGAATTTAACCAAAAAAAAAAACCATTACCAAGGTCTAAAGATCTCTTTAAATTAATTTTTACCGTGGTCGTAGTTATATAATCCAGCAAATAAAAGTGAGTTGAGTAGCATTAGATGAAAATGAAAAGGTTGAAGTATTTGCTAAAATCAGGAGAAAGAACAAATGAGAGAGAGAGTGGGTTCGGTGAGTCTTGGCCTACACCTGCCGATATAAAGGAGATGTCTCATAGTGATCTGTCCTACATCCTGGAAAGGACAGGATAGACGATGACCTAGGAGGACAACTCCTCGGGAGGACGTAGAATGCGTCACTTGTGGGCCTAAACTCACCCTCCCTACTTTACAGATACAGAGAATGGAGACAGCTGAAAAACAAAATGAACCTGGAAGGAAATAATTTATCAAAAACTATCAGATGGAACCACCATAGACAATTTTCAAAACGCTATAACTTTTTAATGAGAGGTTGGATTTTGATGTAGGAGTTGTTATTCGAAAGGTTTTGATCTCTAGATTTTTAAAATAGACAAGAGAAATTAAAACGTGCTAGGGTATCGGTTGCCAAAAGATCCTTATACTTTCCTATAGTCAGGCAGCACTGATATCCCCAGACGTAACTCTGAAGTGGGTCTTGGAGGTTTAACTTTAAACTCTTATTTTTGACACTTGGGTAACTTATGTCAATGTCTCATGAAAGGTTGGTTAGATTTGATCAGGTGATTCTAATTATTTAATCTGTTGCTCGTTTTATCAATGATATAAATGTAAATCGGAATGCAAATAACAACCGACTCTTCCATAACTGTAAACGAAAGTACTCAAAACTCAAATAACGTCAAGCATTGTCACCAACGAACGTCCCTAAAGTTTTATACGTTGTCAAACTTCTTTCAGGTTTAACTAAACTTCATTCGGTGACTATTTAAACCAGTTTAGTTAAACGGGTTTAGTACGTACGGCCATTTTTTAACATAATTCAGCAAGGGACAATAATACGGTTTTATGATTTCTTGATTCTACGGTTTCAAGGCAAAAATTTTGCTCATTAAGATATCACTGATTCAAATTGTGTCCCGTCTGGGTTATGATCATAGTTTTTTGAACTCTTACCAATAAACGGTATAGGTTACAATTTTATTATTGTCACGATATCCATTTCCTGTCTAATTCGATTCGGAAGTCATATATGGAAGACACTAATTCTTATTTCACGTAGGTAGATATATATATGAATAGGAACCTTGCATATTATTTAATTCGGTTTTATTGAAAGCTAGATTTATCGTTTATAATGTTAACTGAAAACTCTATCTCTACATGCCTTTTTTCATAATCTTACTATCCATTAAAAAGTACTTTATACATTTGGAACAATAGTTTTAAATAGAAAAGAAAGTTATTATTTTTGTTAATTATTTTGGTAAATTAAACCACAATTCGGAGTGGAAGCGTACCTAAAACGTTCCCAGGATGTCCTTTATCAGACATCTGAAGTCCCAGGTACGTCCCTTAGCCATCCTTAGGAGGACATCTTTTGTTACTAAACCATACGTCCCTTGAAAGTCCTAATTAGAACATACCAAGTACGTCCCCTTAATTTTTTTAATGGACCCTCTTAGGATCTTTTTAATGCACACAGGAAAAATCATTAAAAATAAATACCATAATATCGCTATATATATATATATATATATATATAATATATATATATATATATATATAATATATATATATATATATATATATATATATATATATATATATATATTTATTCAAATATTTATATTGTACATTTATATAGTATAAGGACTAAGGACCAAGACACGATAATTTTCAAAATTTTCGATGCCTAAAAAATTAAAACTTTGATAAAATTATCCTTTGGCATAATTTGATGAAAATCTGATAAGTCATACCATTTTGCAAAAAAAAAATGCAAAAATATCCTGTTTTTCCAAATAATTGCTGGCAAAAAATCATAGCAGACTGGGATTATCATCTGGATGTGTATATTAAAAAAAATCATTGATATCATATATCTCAAAAATTTTATAAAAGGGTGGGTCCTTAGTGGGTCACACTGTGTATATAATATGTATATTAGTTTTACATTTTTTTTTTATTTTCTTTTGCTTGAATTCTCTCGCTACTTATTTTTATGCAACTCTGAAGCCCCCTCCACGTCCTTCCGGTTGAAATTACACTTACTTATTTTTTATTCTAATTTGTGCGTCCCCAGGACGTACCTCCCTAATACATACAAACTAGATCGTCCCAAGTACGTACAAATTAGGTCTGGGTCATTGGGACCAACTTAGGACTCAATATGGACGTCCTAAGGATATCCTGTGCTGTCTGTGAAGGAACACAATAGATCATAAATGCTGGGCAAAGCTATCAAAGAACGACAACGTGATCTTCCGGAGCGACCACTACTAGAGTTCAGTCTGGCAGGACATAGTGATACAGACCATCCGAGACAAGCTCATATTTAAGATCTACTGCGCAGGACTGCATGAACCTGAACGAAGAAAGGAGAAAAGTGGAATGGTCCACATAGACGCCAAAAGAAGAAAGAAAGGGGAAGATCGTCATCCAAGAAGTGATAAACAGCGAACTTCAAGACGACAAGGAAAACGTCGAAACCAATACCAAAAGGAACGACGCCAAGAGTCACCAGATAGAGAACTCAAGAAATGAAGAACGAAAGCTCGGAAAATCCGTAGAAAGATCTGTCGGGATTTCAACTAAGGTTAGCTATGATAAGTGGAGCCACTCTGTAACATCGCCATAGATAGAATTTCGGATGATGAAAAAAATGAATGTAAAAATATATAAAATAAACTAAAAATAATCTACATCAAGTTTTCGGAATTTTCTATTAAAATTTTTAAAGAATGCTAATGCGAGATTAATTATAATATTGATGATAATAGGTAAATTATAATGTCAGTTTGATGTGTCTTTGTACATAATTAAAATGAATAAATAGCTATATAATATCCAAATTCATATTTTCTTCGTCGACTTTTTTGACATCGTAAAAAAATAAACCCAGGCTATATAAATCTATTGAAATAAATTTATACGAGTGATTATTATCGTAATCAACTTCTAAATGCTATTAACACAAATTAATCTAAAATAGATTGTTTATTAGAAGAACAATTAGGTATCATTTAAGTTTTTACGGCGATTTTCTTGTTATTAGTATGGAGTTCTTGGAATATGCGAGACATTTCCAAGAAAAGTATTTAATCTAGAAAAAATACTTTACCACTAACAAAAATTTTACTCGACAAAACAGGTTCAAAATTGAAAAAAAATAGTAATTATGCGCCAAGGTAGAAAAGTGAGGTATTATTGTCGAGATTCATTAAAGACCGAGAAGCGAAGCTTCGAGGTCTTTAATAGATCCGAGACATTAATACACTTTTCTACCCTGGCTCATATAGCATTTTTTTCACTACTGGCATTCTATTTTTTTAAATATTAGTTTTTAAAACTAATAAAAATCTAATATGAATTTCAAAATTTTCTTAAAAATAAAATCATTCATGCTTCTGTCAAATGTAAAGAAAAATGAGCGATTCTAGTGGTTGCACTCCTCCGGAAATTAGAGGAAAGGCCGAAGAAGTGGAACTATTGCCAAAAAAATCACAGGTATTATATGAAAAGGCCTACATTGTATATAAAAAATGGTGCGATGAGAAAAATGTATTGAAGACGTCAGAAAATGTATTGCTGGTTTACTTTCAAGAACTAGCCCAAACGAATAAGGCTTCAAGTTTGTGGTCCAAATATTCGATGATAAAATCCGTGCTTAACATTCTGTCAAATGGATTGAGATTTAGTTCTAATCAAGAAGGCTCTGTATTTTTCTATCTTGGTTAATAATGAACAACTTTTCTACCTCAACAAAAGTCAATAAAGTTAGGTTTAGAGGCTAGTAGTGAAAAAAAAACTATTTTTGCTACTTGGTTTGCAACCTCGTACATTTACAACCTCATACATTTGCAGCCTCGTACATTTGCAGCCTCATACATTTGCAGCCTCATACATTTGCAGCCGCATACATTTGCAGCCTCATACATTTGCGTTCTCATACATTTAGGTATCTCTCTTGATTTTTCAAATAATGATAAAATTGAAGTGACATAGTTACCTTTCTACTCGTATCTATCCCATCGAAGACTCTAAAGGATCAGGTAGATGGGTCAATTTGGTGCGCCAATCCCATTGTAATTATTGGATTACTTTTTGATTTGTTCTAAGAATATAAATAAGGTTACTGTCATTAACACCACAGACTACCTGTTCTTGTAAGACTATTCGAAGGGATAAACTCGGGTAGTATCTATATCTTACGTTAATTTTATCATTATCCAAAAAAAATTTCACTACTAATTTTTCCGGATTTAAGTTGACCTCATATGGTATTCGGTAGGCAAATTCCACACCAAATTGTGTTTGAAATAATTAAAATTTATTTTTCGATTTCCAACAACGTCAATTTTTGACGTTTGAGGCTTGGTCGACTTGATTTTTTAGTTACCATGGCAACTAAGTGAAACCCTAACCTAAAAATTATTTCGGTTTTGAAGCTGTCAAGCGGCACGACGTAAAAAAGACCTTTAAATTGTAGATCTCTACTCGTTGTAGTTGCACGAAAACACCATCTCAAGACACAACACAGTATGTTTTAAGTAACTACAGTGGTAGAAAATTGCCTTTTTGCAAATATAAACCTGAGTGTCAAAAAAATATTCTGACATTATAAACGTAAAAAAAAATTTCCAGTATAATTCTCTGGTGAAAAAATTTCCGATAAAATTCATCCGTTGCCATGGTGATCTGTCCAAAAAACACGTTTTGATTGGTTAAAAATTACAGGTGTGGAATTTTCGTTTCAACACATTTTATAGTTCAAACTTTGAGTCTGTTCGATCACCAGATTTTTCTCCTTTGGATTTATTTTTGGTAATTCTATTAAATCTCAGTAGCGGCGCTCTAATTTATACAGAGCATTTCAATAAAAACTATCCACTCCACATAATAGGGTGTTCAACTTCAAATTTTGACCCCATATTTTATTAGGTAATATTAATAAGTGATAAATAGGATATTCAAAAATAAAATTATTTTAAATTAAAACAAAAATGTACTGAAATTATGCATCTTGTAATGTAATTACGTCACTAGTTTAAATGTGAAATCTCGGCTAATCAGGCAGGAATACTGAATGAAAATCGCCCAAGTCGGCCCTAGTCTAAAATTGACCTGTCTTGGAATGGCCCATCTCGGCCCACCTTTATTACAATAATACACTTCAATCAGATTGATTAGATTTTGTTAATGTCTACATATAAATATAATAGCTAACTATATTACAACAATTTATACATATTTACATTAAGTTATATACATGAATGATAATATTTTAACATAAGAGAACTTTGAAATCTTTTTATTTTTATACTCTTCAATTTTTTTTGCAACAAAAATTTGTTTTTAGGTTAGGTTAGGTTCGGTTAGGTTAGGTTTTATTTTTATTTTTATACTCTTCAATTTTTTTAGCAACAAAAATTTGTTTTTAAGTTAGGTTAGGTTTCAGTTTTATTTTTATATTCTTTTAGGTTCGGTTAGGTTAGGTTACATTTTGTCTCCGCTGAAGCTAGTTTCCGGTTTTGTTGTTTAAATTTAAAATTATTTATCACTAAGAGTGGTTTTCCTCGTTGACTCGTCATTTCTTTAAATTCTGGATGAACAAATGTTGCCATTTTCCGAAGTTAAATTTACACGCGCTGGTCAAGAATCAAAATAAAACTTTTCGACAATTCAGGATAAATGTATTACAACTGACCAGTGGGTTTCTACCTGAAAGTGTTTTTGGCCGAGATGGCCGAGATTTCTTAAAGTCATTAAAAATTGATTTGTCAGGTACTTTCTTAAATCGGCCGAGATGGGCTACGCTATGCCCGTCTTCCTTTGCTGTTCCATTTTTTAGCTTCTTCTTCCTTCTCCTTTATTGGGATGTTTGAGCTTGTTCAGAACAAAAATATTGACACTCTGTAGTTTTCCTTGTTTAATTTGAATTTGAAGCATTTCATTTATAAAATGTATAAAGCTTTAACTCGAACTAATCAAAAATTTAAATCAAGATGAAACCACATGCGAATGCAAACAACTCACTGTCACTCTAACCTAAGCTTCATCTTTTTTTTTCAATTTTCTTTCATGTCAAAATATGTGACTAACTTCAATTATCTATACTAGTGACGTCAAAATCTAAAATGCGGATTTTGAGAAATTTTTAAATTAGCATAAAAATAAGAAAATACTATTAAATTTGATAAAAAACGTTTTGCTAATCATTAACAAGAATCTATTTTTAGTTGAACTCCCTATTCTGAAGGGGTCACTTTTATGAAAAAATGAAAAAGCATCACGTCAAAAATCATATAATATAAAGGGGGTCGTCTTTTTGCTCATATGTAGACCTTATAACTTTAACCCCTTCACCCCTACGGTCACCACTCCCAATTTTTTAAATAGAACACCCTATATATTATTGCATTGCATTGCATTATTAATCATCAAGTCTTAACTATTTTTAACAAATTTAGTTAAATCTTCTCCCAGTAAGTATTCGGATGAATTTAGTAGTGTGGTAACTTCGACGGACAACGATAGCAAAAAATAAAAAACTTCAACAATAAAATAAACGCTTTACTTCAATTTAATGCTAATTAAAATGTTTTTAAGCACACCTATAAAAAATCTCATTATTCCACTATAATTCCGTCTTTCAATCAAAAGCTTCAGAAGAGAGACACATAGGAATGGTGGGGAGATATCCCCCTCCCTCCCGTCCCCAAATAAAGCGAAGCTACGGAGTAGGGGGAGCGCGACTAAACAAACGGCAATCGCATTTCCAGTTCGAACCGAGTTTCCAATGGTTGCGGTACTTCGGTCGGTGCGTTTTTGAATCAGCCGGTAGTGACGTAATAATTTACGGTTGTCAACATAAGATTTTTTTGGAAGAAAAATTAAAGAAACAACGGAGGCCGTTGGGAACGCCATGGTGCTACAGGTGCTCGATATGGTTACCTCTAGCTCTGGCGGAGAACCTTTTTACGGAGACTGTCCGACTTCTTACACTAATTTGGATGTTAATACCACCGCTCAACCCACTTGTACAGGCATTCCTACAGGTAGGATTTTAATGACACTTGATAATTTAAGTATTTATTTTAATATATTTTTCAAATTTCTGCGCTTGCGGATTATAGTAGTGAAAAATGAGTTTTTGTCGGTATAAATAATAATGATTGTATTATTGTTTAATTTGCGTAAAATTTCAATTAATATATTAAAGATTGTCACCTTAAACTAATATTATAAGTTATAAATAATAATTCTTAAAAATACTCACCATCTGTTCGCAACATTGAAGATATCGGGTTTCTTTTCTAACCCATCATAAACGACGTTGGATCTCCGAAGTTGATGCCACAAAAAAAATAAAATTTAGTGTTTCGATTTCATAGAAAATTTTCATCCCGAATTAGTCTGCAACCAGGGCCTATTTTCAACTGAGTTGGGCACCATCAAATTTTCGCGCCCTGTCTTGCTCCGTATATTGGAAAATAAACAATAGGCTTAAAGATTCTGTTTTAATTTTTGTTATGAGGACGTCAATGTAAAAAAAATAAAAAAAATATATATTTTGATAATAAAACAAATAATTTTATTCAAAAGTTAAGCATAACTAATAAGAAATAAAAGAACCTGAGTTCCCGAGTATTTCTAATTTAATAATATTGTTAATAACTAGCTAGGCAATTGTTTAAATTTTCTTATTGTGTTTTTTCTTCACCATCTGTGGCTTTTTCGCATTCGATTAAGCTTAGGTGGTAGTTGAACTGGTTGAAGGAGGAATAGGAATAAGTAGGTGAAGGATTAACATCTTCATGATCATTGGAAGTAGAACCTGATGCCTTCTTCTTATCTGCTGTTTGAAGAAATATCAACATTGCATCTCTCTGTTTTTCTGTTCCATTTTCTCTCACCTTTCTCTTCTTTCGCTTTTCACTGCCACTTTGGTGCTTGTAACTCATCTTTTTTAATCTAAAATGAATACGAAATAAAATGTATTGTTTCATTTGTTTCAATACATTAAGAAAAACAGCTTTAAATCTTTTAGTTATGGCAAGTAACAAAAGAAACTTTAATAGTCAGCCAGCGAAAATACTATATTTTTTTGTTTTTAAAAAGTACAAAAAAAATTAAAAAATGTTGGCCCACTTACTATTAAAAATATTATTAACATGCTTGAGCGTGCATAAACAATATAAACATAGTATCGTTTTTATTTGTTTCCAATATTAAATTATCATTGGAAATTTCATAGATAATGGAACGTCCTTTCTCCTAAAATTTTCACCAAGCCCATTTTTTTTCAAATATAATCACATATCAATAAGTTTGCGAGGTAATCAGTTAAGCATGAACCGAGAAAAAAAATTAATTAAATAACACCTTGTAATCGAAAATAAAGCAATATTGGACATTTTGTCCTATTAATAATACTTTTTCCAAAGAAAAAAAAAGATTTCCTATCGAATGTCCGAAACAAAAAAAATAACAGAATGTTACAAAATTTATTAAAGATAAAATACACTTACCTTGAATTCAATTAAACTATTGAACACTCACTATACTAAACTAAAGTCAAGAAAATAAAACTGAACCAACTTTCTCTTTTAAAATTTTCTACTTTTTAAAACAAATTTATAAATTATTAATGTTCACTGGTTGCTTGTGTTCGCTAAACTCTAAACTAAGAACAAGTAGGGATGTTAAAAAATAATCGATTTTTATATAAATCGATTATTATCTTCTTATAATAGATTTTTAGTTATCGATTTTTATAGTAATATTAATCGATCTTTAGTAAATCGATTTTATATAAATTACGTGTTTAAATCGATTTTCGGAAACAGCTCTTATTATTTATCTTTTTTTCAAAATTTTCACAACTTTTGACAATTATTGACCATTTTTCAAAATTTTGACTATTTTTGACCATTATTGACCATATTTCAAAATTTTTGACAATGTTTGACAATTATTGACACTACTTTTAAAAAAAAATTATAAATTATTAATCTTCACTGGTTGCTTGTTTTCGCTAAACTCTAAACTAAGAACAAGTAGGGATGATAAAAAATAATCGATTTTTATATAAATCGATTATTATCTTCTTATAATAGATTTTTAGTTATCGATTTTTATAGTAATATTAATCGATTTTTAATAAATCGATTTTATATAAATTACGTGTTTAAATCGATTTTCGGAAACAGCTCGCATTATTTATTGACTTTTTTTCAAAATTTTGACAACGTTTGACGATTATTGACCATTTTTCAAAATTTTGACTATTTGACCATTATTGACCATATTTCAAAATTTTTGACAATGTTTGACAATTATTGACACTACTTTTTAAAAAAAATTTATAAATTATTAATCTTCGCTGGTTGCTTGTGTTCGCTAAACTCTAAACTAAGAACAAGAAGGGATGTTTTAAAAAATAATCGATTTTTATATAAATCGATTATTATTGTCTTATAATAGATTTTTAGTTATCGATTTTTATAGTAATATTAATCGATTTTTAGTCAATCGATTTTATATAAATTACGTGTTTAAATCGATTTTCGGAAACAGCTCGTATTATTTATTGACTATTTTTCAAAATGTTGACAACTTTTGACGATTATTGACCATTTTTCAAAATTTTGACTATTTTTGACCATTATTGACCATATTTCAAAATGTTTGACAATGTTTGACAATTATTGACACTACTTTTTAAAAAAAATTTATAAATTATTAATCTTCGCTGGTTGCTTGTGTTCGCTAAACTCTAAACTAAGAACAAGAAGGGATGTTTTAAAAAATAATCGATTTTTATATAAATCGATTATTATTTTCTTATAATAGATTTTTAGTTATCGATTTTTATAGTAATATTAATCGATTTTTAGTAAATCGATTTTATATAAATTACATGTTTAAATCGATTTTCGGAAACAGCTCGTATTATTTATTGACTATTTTTCAAAATTTTGGCAACTTTTGACGATTATTGACCATTTTTCAAAATTTTGACTATTTGACCATTATTGACCATATTTCAAAATTTTTGAGAATTATTGATACTACTTTTAAAAAAAAATTTATATATTATTAATCTTCGCTGGTTGCTTGTGTTCTCTAAACTCTAATTTTAGTTATCGACTTTTATAGTAATATTAATCGATTTTTAGTATATCGGTTTCACATCGCTTTTAATCTCTCAGGAGGGGCTTAGAGTTGGACATTTCCCACTAATTTTGCCACGCACTTGACAATACAATGATTTGAATAATTTTCTTATTTCAATTCTAATATAATTAATTAATGTGCTAACTACAGGGTGGTCTGCAATGGCTTCTCTTTATTCAATAAAAACCAAATAGAATTGTGTTCGTGATAATCGATCCTAAAATAGTCTAGCCGAATATTACAACTGAATAGATTTACATATAAATGACACAAAATTTAAATAAATTATTCCATTGCATTTACAAAATAAATCAACAATTTTTTATTCCAAAGTAATGATGTAAACAATTTAAATCACTAAAATTGTAACTTTTTGTATAATCAATGGTTGTAATTCGTAATGAATGTCCTGTAAAGGATAAAAGGATGAAAAAATAAATTTTTCTCAGCATTTTAAACAGGTGCAAAATTGAAATATAAAGGGTCTTTATATCGTGAGGATTTGAATATATATAAGTTGTGTGGAGGGTGAAAATAATTTTATACACAATAAATTTGGTGGTTTTTCTTTTTCCAACCCAGATTGATTATAGTTAATTTTAATTCTTATGTTAAATTCTAACGATTCCTATAATTCAATTTTACCTACATTTCTTAGGTAATATTAAATCTATAGGTTATGGTTGTGATATTTTCAGGTAGATAATAAAATTTTAATCTTTATTTTGGCTCATAAATTGATGGTTATTATATATTTAATTGTTTAAACAATAAATTTGCCAGGTAGATTTAATAAATAAATACTGAATTTTATTTCAAATAATGGAAATAACATTAAGGATTGTCAAATCTGTTATTACTTCAGTGTATTGTGTGTTTATTATACATTTTACCCCCATTCTCCGGAATATAATCATTATATACAGTGATGGACAAATATGTGGAACCAAGTAAATATCTATGAAATTGTTAGAGATATCGAAATGAATATTGGAACGCAAGTATTACAGTAAATAGTGTATTTATTTTTGACGTTTTTACAAATTCCAGAAGTTCTGTTGTTTTTAAATACCCTGTATGTTTAGTTAAGTTTCAAATAAAGTATCTTTTACAAGTCGGTTTGTAAATTCTCTTGTAACGTTGACTTTTACGCCCGATAGAATTTTCTGAATCTCTTGGGTTATTATTTCAGCATAAAGAAGTGGAACCCCTCATTCATTCATTCATTTGGGTTGTGCTCATTAGCCCAGGCACTTGAACTGAACCTTTGTACCATTTCCCATGTTATTTCCATCCATTCCAGAATCTTCTTCTATAAAGGCCAATATTTTGACTGGAGGGATCTTCAGTAGTTGTAATGGTTGTATTAATTCATCTCCAAAGTGCTTTCGTCTAAGTACTTGTAAGTTCTCTTTTAGAGCCTTGGTCCGCCATTTCATTACCTGTAATCCCCTGATGTGCCGGCACCCATATTAGAGAGCAAGAACATTCTCTTTCTAGGTCTTTTTATACCAGCCCCAGTGCCAGGGTTTGTTTTGGAGCCAGATGATTTCTCCAGAATTACCTGGGAGCATCACCTGTTCCCTAGATGAGATGATGAAGTCCACTCGTTCGGGTGTCATATGCTATCAAAAAACATGCGAAATATGGGTTCATCTAGTACTGTCCCAGTTGTCCAGTTACCTCCAATGTCGGAATCACTTGCGTGTCTAAAAGTTCTAAATATCTCTCTCCGTTCAAATTTTCTTGTAAGAAGTAAGGTCCCGTGATCCTGTTGTTGATACCTGTCCAAACATTCAATGTTCTGTTCCATCTACTTGCCTTATTCCTCTACTATTAATAGTCGCACCTGGAATGGGGAGGTTAGGCCTCTAGATCACTCTTTTTAGTACTATTTATCCATTTTTAGATTGACACGCATCCGTGGCTTGCCGATTTACCCGATTTTTTACAAGCACTATTTTAGTTGTTGGCCAGTTCAGTGTCGAGAAAGGTTATATTTTGAAATTCTGACGGTTATTTACATTTTGTCCGAGTTCAAGAAAATCTGGGGTTAGCCGCTAACCCCTTCTTCCGAGTTCAAGAAAACCTGGGGTTAGTCGCTGACCCTCCTCTCCGAGTTCCAGAAAAGCAGGGGGAATAGTCCATATTCTCTGGGTACCCAGTTAGGTTAGGGTTGAAGTCGCTTACCACTACTTGTAACCATGTTGTCGTCGGTCCTCCACTCATTCGCTTATTACAAGGCCTTCATCATCCAATCATTGAATTTATGCCCTCCATATATGTCCCAGCCCTTTTATTCTTTATAACTATAACTTTTTTATTTTAAGTGTTAATTCCATTTAGTTCATTGGTCTTATCCAATCTCCCTGCTGCGTTATCCCTGAATTTACTATTTCTTGTAGCATTTCTTCCACAATTCTTCCCAAATAAATAATGTTGCTGACAGTGAATCACCCTGCTTAACCCCTTTGTTATATTCAAATTTTTACTGGGTTTTTATCTCAATTTTATTCCATTCTTCTTGCATTTCTTTTTCCCATATTTCACTTATATTTTTTCTATCATTTACAAGATGCAAGCAAGATTTTACCTTCCTCTTCTCGAAAAATATCCTATATTCCAGATAGAGTGTTCCTAGAATATTTAACTACGTAACAGACAGGTGCTTAACTTAAATGAAACAGATCTATATTTATTGCCGCTTTATGGCTATCGACCCTTTCTTGTGCTCCTATGCAATAGGAAATCTAGTATGATAAAGACACTAGATTTCTGGGAAATGATTTTGCTTACCACATCAATAAAACCATTAAAAGGTGGATTTGAAGCTACAAAGATATATGGAACTGGTATTAGCATATTTTTCTCTTACATAATTCATGATTGTTGCTAGGTAGTTTTTTCGTCACATTTTAATATGTTGCACTGTACCAATACCTACTCGTATCATCCAGCTAAACATCCTTAATAAATAATAGCATGTCATTAAGTGAAATCGAATGAAAATTATCTATGAAATGTACCACCAGAACTCGACTTTATTTTATTATTTATTGTCAGCAAATCTTTCAAAGATTGAAACTATAATTTAATGGCAAAAGTGGGAATAAAAACAAGCGATGCATAACAATATTGCGAGATTTATGTTTCGTTACAACATTAAAATAACGTATGGACGTCAACTGGATAATTAGCAATGGCATCTATATTTATATGAAACGCAATATTTATTACCTTACTTATGTAATAATCTTCGATGACTCGGCGGGGAGTAAGAAGAGTAATTTAGATTTTTTTTTCAATTAAACCGTATAGCTTACTTCGCAGATTACGATTTTAAAAAAGTAATGCGTGCGTGGAGACACCAACTTGAATTACTGAAACAACATATACAATTATAGATTACATAGTCACCGATTTTGTACCCACTGATGTGGAGCACTCAGTAATTAGCTCAGGTCTCTCTGATCACGAAGCAAAATTGTACCTCGTCAAAAAATCTCTCAGAGGAACTCTTACTGAATTATATCAATAACTATAGAATATTTTACTGGAAAACTACCTCTGGAGCTAAAAACTCCTACAGATAAACTTAGCATGTTATTAATGATTTAAGAAACAAAATTCGTTCAACAAACTCTGTTAATTCTGATAAACTTAACAATGATTTTGTTAACGATATCAAGAATATTGTTACTCCTTCTGCTTTCTTAAACCTTCTTTATTTTTACAACTTTAACTTTCACAATTCAATACAAATATCGTCTTACTATCAGAACACAGAACTCAAATTTCTATTAATATTTCAAAACTAACTAACTAACTAATGTCAATGGTCCCGCTTTTTATACTTTCCACCTGCTCCAGACAGTTCTCGAATTCTCTAGATTATTCCAGATGTATTTCTTATTATTTTTCTTCTTGAACCTCTTCATATCCTCAGTACAGGTCCGACGTAACATTGTTCCCTCTTTTCTAGTTATTCGTCCCGAATAATCTGAATGCTGGGGTCTGGTTGAAGCCAACAGGATGGATCGGGCCCTCAGTAAGTGGCTAACCTCTCGACATGAATCACAATTGGATGCGTTAAACTAGGTCGTTGTTTTTCTTGAGAATGGTGTAGGAGCCTTCCCAGTTTCGTTGCCTTTTCTGCACTTGGTATTGAAGAGCCATACTGGGTTACCTCTCGAGAAACTAGTGTTTGTTGTATGCACGGCAAGTCTAGCCTTCACCTTATCGTTGCATAGCTTTAAACGTTCACGAGCAAAATTGTGGACCTTTTCCAATGTTTTTCTGCTTTTTCACCTGGAAGAAGTCTTCCGGTAAGAAGATTATGGGGAATCTTCATTTCTCTGCCAGTGACTAGTATAGATGGACTATAACCGGTTCAGAACTTCTATAGGCTAGGAACTAAAGGCGAGGATCTAAAGTGTCCCAGTCTTTTTGGTTTTCAGAGACGAACATTAAAAGATATTGGCAAATAGTTCCATGATGTCTTTCTACCATTCCATCGGACTGTCGGTGGAGAGGCGTGTTTTCTTAATTCTAATGTCTTCATCAACTCCTGCCATACTTCGGATACAAAATTTCGTCCTTGATCAGAATGTAATTCCAGAGGGACTCCGTGTCTCGCAATAACGTTGGTTGCAAAAGCCTCAGCTACAGTCGTCGCTTCTTGATTAGGAATAGGTGTTATTTTGGGCCATTTGGAAAAATAATCCACTACAACCATCAGGTATTCGTTTCATCTTTCTGTCAAAGGAAGTGGATCGAGAATATCAATTGCAAGTCTTTCAAAAGGCTCTCCGGAAAGATACTGTGCTATTTGTTGCACCAATTTTCTACGTCCCTTCGTCAGTTGACCCAGTAATATCTTTCCCGAACTCGTGACAGTGTTAATTTAGTACCAAAATGTCCTCCAGAGAGGCTACTATGAAGTTCTTCTAACACACTTCTGATGTGTGATCTTGGCAGTACCAATTGGTGAACGATACGTACTCCATCGGGGCTTTCCCATCTTCGATGCCATAAGCAATCATGAAGATACAGTGAATCCCAATGAGCCCAGTACTCTTTTAAGCTTCCACTACATCCGGCTACTTCTTGCCAAGTAGGTCTGACTCCATTTTTAAGCCATTCTTTTATATAACTTTCAAGTCAATGTATTTCTTCTGCTTTTTCTTTTTGACTTCTACATATCCTCAGTACAATATTAGCTCTAATCTATCTCATAGTCGTGATGCAATTTCTTTTCTCCTTGGTTCTTGAATTGATAGTTTCTTCTTAATATTAGTCTTTCTCTCTTTTTGTTTCACAATAATCATTCCAATAGGTACATCTGGATAAATCTTCTTTTAGGTACTGTTCAAGCCTTCCTCCGAGCTCTTCCTGTTATGCCTACTGGTCTCCGCGTGTTCCTCTTCGCCCATCTCTTTTTTGGCATGATCTAAACAATATCCCATCTCACATCATATATCTCTAATTACGTTGACTTCTTATTCTGTCCCTGAAAGTGACTGTTGAAACCATACTTTCAACAATTTGTATATTTATATTTTAGTTCCTTTGTACATTCTTTTATATTTTAGTTCTTTTATTTGCCATTCGAAATTCATACCGGCGCGACTCTGCCTCCAAAATACTTCTACCTTAGCTCAAAATCGCGTTTTGTTTTCTTTTCCTGGCGGCTGACCGGCGCCTTGCAATGATTACTATTATTTTTCGGCAGTTGAAGTAGGCGTGACCAAACGCACACTTCGCGCCTAAATGCATTATCTCAGCTAGTCGAGTCGATGTTGAGTTTCCAACCCGATCGGTCTCCCAGCTAAGACCTACTCCTCCACTCCTTTACCGGTATAAAACCGATATTTTCAGACGAAATGGGTCCAATTTCATAGTAATTAATTTAATTCCTTTATACCCGAAGCAAAGTTATATTTCAAGTGAATAGTGCTTCGAAAACCACAAAGGAAAGAGTAAGATCGTTCTAATAATTACTATTTCATACTGAAAGGCTTGTCTATATTCATCGTTCCATCTGTATGTATTTTCGACGTTAAAGTTTATTAAAGTTTACTGAATTGTTAACGAAATACAATTATTATTTATTCGAAAGAACCAGTCCACTAAATCGAATCCTATTTTTTACGATAGCATAAAATTTGTTGTCATTTCAACTGATGTGGCATCAGCGGCCATATCAGTGACTTTCTTGATAGTTCCTAATATTTTAATTCCTGTTGTTCACAATATTCTTCTTAAGTATTAATTTATTGCTGGTCATAAAAACGCATTTTTCCTTCAATTCCTGATGATTTTTAACCAATTAAAATTTTATATATTCCTTTAGAGCTGTAGGTCATTCTAAATATTAATGTTACTAGAATCTTGAACACAGAATAAGTCCTAAATAAAAGGATGAATGAATTAATAAAGAAATTTGATACAATCAATGAAAAAGATACTCTGTACTGTACATTTATATTTTTCGATAGTTTCGCTCCTCTGATATTCAGTGGCGGCTCCTCCATTAGGTCATTGGGTCAATGACCTCCCATTAAAAAATAATTTAAAAAAAGAATTAAATAAGCATTTAAAAAAATAAAATATACTTACTATACATGTTGAATAAAATTTACCTAAAACGTTTCAAGACCCCCGTGTAAACATCAAGTACTCGGCGAAAACCAAAATTGGAAAGCGAGCTGGTGTCCACCGTTGACCTCAAGGTGTTATATGGTAACGGAATTTGCCGAGCGTTGATGATCTTCACGGAGTCAGAGAAACACGCCCGAAGTTTACATGTGATGGGTCAATAGCCCGGTTTAATATCGACGATGAATCGACTTACGTCGGCTGATTATTACAGAAAAGAGATGAGTAGAGAGGTTGGCAGGCCGCGCTATATTTTGATTTAAAGGAGAGCATTTGAAGCGAAATAATGAGAATAATGAGCTGTGTTTTGAGGTAATAAGTTGTTGCAAATACAAAAGATCGAAGGCTTCACTTAAATTTTAAAAAGATTTAGACTAATTATCATTTAATTTAAGTTTAATATGTACAGAAATGAATAAAATATGGTTGATTTTTAAGAGAGCAATATGTTTATATAAAACAAGCGTGGCCCAAAAAAATGTTTTGCCTCTTGGGCTTTGGAAAGGAACTCCACAAATTTTGCTTTTTTAACGATTTTAACGACTTCTAGGCAGAAATTGGGAGTGGTTTTTCGAAAACGTGAGGCTCCGGGAGGCTAGTCAGTGGGGTTCCGTAATTTAAGATTTTGGTCGTCACATCACCTATGACCCCCCTATCAAATTAACCACGAGTCGCCACTGCTGATATTTTTGCAATTCTAAAATTAGCGTATCTAAAACTTGACAAAATCCATTTTTATATCGTCAACTATTGCACTCGATGGTGGTTGATAGATAGGACGTTATTTCGGTTGATGAGGCACGCGCGGTTCCCGCAACAGGTGGTGAAAAAGAGAACAGAAGGTATCCGTATAGCCACCGTCGGCGAAGAGGAGGAGGTGGATCCCGTAGATGATGTTTGTAACGTTAACTTTAGAACCGAAATACTGATGGGGAGTCAGCTGGTATTGATGAGAAGACGGTTTATAGATCGACATCCACCACCGCAGTGCCAAGTGGTTGGTGTCAAACCAACTGCACTCGAGAGCACCGGAAGTAAACTTTACCGAATTTGAATGGAAATAACTATTTAGAAAATGGGATGAACTAGATTTGTGTTAAAATGATCTTGAATTAATTGTACCGTGATCTTTTGAGGTTTTATTCGTGACCAGATCAAAACAGAACTTCCTGGCTAGTAGACACTGTAACATGTCTATCGACCTGTTTCGATTTTAGAGAATAAATCCTTTTAGTTAGCGCTCGTCGTCACTAGCCACATCCAATTATAGTTCTGTGATCCCAAACTCTTCAACCCTGACCGTTAGACAATTGACGTCTGCCAACGGACGCTTCCATTGTTTGCACAACGCCACGTGAAACACCCCTTTCTGTTATCGACCGCCTAAGGGGACAGATCATCTTTCGCTATCTTTCATTTCTTAAGTACCTATCTTATGAATTTTGCTGTGGTAAGTTCAAAATCATAATTTATAATTAATAAGCTTCTTCTAAAGTACTGTCTGATATAATTTTCGTATGCATTCTTTATTTTTTTACAGAGATAGACGAAATTAAATTCAACACGTGGTCATAAACTGTTCTTTTATACTAATATGGTAGTTTTAAGCCAAATATTCTTTTATAATTCACTGTTTTACTTTTATACAAACATTTTCAAGCTTTTTCAGTTGCGAAATAACTCTTTTAATTATAAAATAACATTTTTATAAATTACCATTAACCTATATAATATTCTTTCGTAACGCCAGTGCCGGTTTCATATATTTCCTGAGCACGATATTTTTTCATATAACTAAATAAATAACTTTTTGCTATCAGATCAAGACCTGACTTCTTCTCCAGGAAACCACTTCATCTAAGAGCTAAGTATCTATAAAAGTACAAATTCCTGTTCATTTCCTGTGGCAGAATAAATTGTAAATTTGTTTTTAATTCTTTTTTTATTAGAAATCCTCAACTATAAAAGTTGAGGGAGATACCGCCCGGAGTCACTTTTCTTTATTAACTTAAATTTAAATTTTACAAGGCGTTTCTACCTTTTCCGCCTTAGTTTTCTTAGTATTTTTATCGTCAAAAAGGTAGTGGCGCCCTCAATTTTTACAACCCTTCTGTTGTCCCTGTGTGACATGAACTTGGGGTCGAATCACCCTTGAGAGGAGTCTCTAGCCGGAGCCCTTCGAGCTGGTGCCCTGTGAGGTACAGGCATTCACAGTTACAAATTGGCGCCCAACTAAAAGCAACATTTACCGTTACAAATTGGCGCCTTTACCGTTACAACACATGGAATAAACTGAATAACTGTTGACTTGACAGTTGCAGCGCACTTTTTGGTTTTTAATTATTTTAGAGTATAATTTAGTTGAATCGTTCTAAAGTGAAACTAGGTACTCTATAATATTTCCTACTTTTACATTTTATCTTAATCGACTCCTAAATCACAAGCTAGTACATTAGAAGTAAATTCTTAGATCAACACTATTATTGTTTTCAATTTGGGCAGGTTATTGATTGATTGATTATTTCGGCACTACCATTCAGAGGCTTAGAAACCTCGGCACCTCAGCCTCTAGGCTTTTTGTGCTCTTGATTATACCGTTTAAGTGAAGAGACCAGTAGCCCTTATCAGGCTCAACAGTCTTTTCACTAGGTCCTTCTCGGAGAAATCCTCCCTGGGAGACTGTTACGTCAAAGATTACAAAATAAATATAAGATAGTTCACTTGAAGGCGGTCTGATTCTTCTTAGTGTTTTAAACGATCGCCGCACTCATAAATCATATTTACGGCTCCCTTTTGTTGTAAATAACGACACCGCTAGGTACCAGGGAATTAGAAGAGTATATTTTATTCCAAGCTATACAGGGGTAATTTGAGAAATATATATTCAAATAGGATGATTTATTAAAGGTTTTTTTTATATAATGTTTTTAAATGTTAATTATTTCGAAAAATGTTCAGGATATGAATTTGAAAAGGAAAGTTTAGGTATAAGTAAAAAATACATTAAAATTTTTAAAATGAATCAATTGACAGATTTTATTCAACATTTTAGTAATTTTGTGATGCTTATTGATGATCTAGCGGTTATTTATACAGAATATCACAAATTAAATTATACATACTTATTGGCCACCAGAATAATAGGACCACTAAAACAATTTTGATCTTTAAATTAGACTCTCCGTATTTTTTAGATTCACAAGGTTAAAACAGTAAAAACATATTATGCAGCTGCAGGATATATTTATTAATAAATTAGATATGTGAATTTTCAAATTTCTATGAATACCCAGTATCTATAAGTACTAAATAACTAACTAATTTATTATTATAAAATATCTTCGTTACAATAGTTTAAAAAAGTTGAATTCCGTATTTGATAATAACTAGTTTAATACCCACCTCTCAACGTCTTTGGGACTTGGGATAAAAGGATATTTCTGGTTTTCCCACCTTGCTGGAACAACCGATCACAGCACAACACACAGGCATTTTAAAACCACAATTATAATATTATTAATGTTACTTTTGGAAGACAGGAGTTAAAATAATGCGAACAAGAAATTTTACTTCCGGAACGTTTCCCGAAAGACTAAATGAAATACTTCTACAAAGTTTCTAGAGATTGTAGGCACATTTCTGGCCCTTAATTGCTTCTCTATATTTTTATCATTGTTTACATTATAAGTACTTAAAATCAAGACTGCATTCAGAATTCGTGGGAAAGTGATAAACTACCATTTATTATGTATACAACTAAGACTATTAACAAATATCACAAAATATTTATTTTATAAGTTTTGCTATTGAAGAGGAAAATATGAATATTATTTTTTCCTTATTGCAATAATTAATTAATAAATTTAAAATATCTATAAAACACGAACAACGAATTCTAAAATACCAGCGCTCTATAGGCGACAACCCGTATAATATGAAAAATTAAATGCAAGTAAGGATTTAGCGACATACTGTAGCATGGCGCCAACCGCTAAGTCACCAGATAGTAACCAGCGGTATGAATCCTTTGATCGATAGAATTCGTACGAGTGAACAATCTTATATTTATTTTGTAATCTTTGGTTACGTTTTATGTCTTGTGGACTTAAGGAAACAACTGAGATATTGATACTTAGATATAGATAGACAAAAGCTGTAATGCTTTCAACGTACATTTAATAATGATTATGTGTACGTGTTAGTGAGAAGTGATGCTTCATCTGTCATGTCTTGCCATCCCGCTCCACGTCGATGTTGCCAACTGTGATGTTGTCGATATCCCTAACAACCCCTTTGCTTTATAATTTAAAATCTTTAATTTTAGAGGGTGTTTTAACAAGTCGTCCACTTTTAGTTCTTGTTTCATGCTTTGTCTCGCTTATTTCATTTTCTTCTTTAAGAGTTTCTTCTGGTTGGTCGTTCGTGGGAGCTTCGGTCGGTTCGTCTAGTCTGGTTATTTCTTTACTCTTTTCATTTGATCGTCGTTTTTAGTAGGTCTGATCCACTGTCTATTCCTTCTATATTGTTTGTCGTTTATTTCAATGTCGTAGGATCTATCAGAATGTTGATGTGTTACCTTTCTTTTGTTCCATGTGTTATTAGTACTTAGTCTTACTTCTTGTTCAATTTCTATTGGTGGCAAATTTTTTGTTGCCTTGTCGTAATAGTGATGATGTTTACTCACTTTTCGTCTGTGTTCTATGAGTTGTGGAATGTCTTCTTCGATCGTGTTTGGTCGTAGTAGTTTGCTATTGGTTGGAATGTCTACATTTAGTTCTTGTTTCAGATACTCTAGTCCTAGGAGTCTATATCTCCAATGAGACATTGCTTCACATTCCTCCTCTTCCTTGCACAACCGACAGATTATAGGCTCCTTCCTATATATGCCAATTGTATGCATGTGCTTCCTTAGGGTACAGTGACCCGTCACTTTTCTTATCTGGCCCTTGCTGAGGTTTAGTATTTCGATAGTCAGCGACTCCGAGGGTTTGCTGTGATCCTGTTTTGGTACGTGTAGTAAGTCTGATGTTTAGTTTGAATCCACCGAGATGTACAACCACAACCAAATACTGGTTCAGAACCAGTGAATGCAGTTTCAGACCCTTTGCTAGGGAGTCTCCCTTTTTATTGCCTAGGGCAGGTTGTTACAATAATGTCAACAATTCTTGTATTTATCCATATAGGGAAAACAATTTCATAATAAAAAAAGTCACTTTAACCTTCGTACTAGGTACTGCAACGAACTAAAAACGCTTTTTTTCCAACTGGCCTGCACTTTCCCAGTGTAAATCATGATTTTCCATTCAGTTTCCCAACTCGATTATAAAAAAGAACGATTTAACATTTATCATTGATTAGAATGTGCAAAAGTGGTCGGACTTAATCTACTTCTTTGTTCAATTATGTAATCCATATCTTGTTAATTTTGATAATTAATAAAACGCGCGTGCAATTGATTCCTTCCTTTCTCATAAACATGTGCTTCCGTTGATTCGTTCTTTTTTTTATAATGATAACAATGATAACTGTTGTTTCTTGGTATACTTAATTGATTGGTTTTATTACATAAAGAAAGCCGATAGATAATACATTTCGGTATAAGATTCTGATACAAGTCGGTTCGGAGCTATTTCGCACTTACTAAGTTTTTTAATTACTGTCATTTCATCATCAAGCCATTCAATTTTTGCGGATTTTAATTCATTATTTGGGGTGGATTAGTGCTCCTATTTATCTTGTTTTACCTGGCTATCTGTATCTGTAGAGTAGGGAGGGTGAGTTTACGCCCACAGCACTTAGGCCACATGTGACCCATTGTACATCCTCCCGAAGAATTGTCCTCCTAGGTCATTGTCCATCCTGTCCTTTCCAGGAAGGTGGACAGGTCACTAGGAGAGAACTCCTTTAAATCGCCAAGACTCACCGAACACACACTCTCTCATTGGACACTCTCATCAGACATGTCTATCTGATTCCTCATCCTGGTCAACATCCTGCATAGAGGTGTGTCCACTAGCCCCATTGTATGGAGGTGTTTCCTTAGCTGACAGTGACTGTTAAACGAAGGTTTTTCCTGGTCATCGTCAAATATTTCTTCGACGCCAGCTTCCCAGGGTGATCCTGGCAACACTGCATCACTTGATTTCATCCCATCTCCTTAGGGATTAAACGATTAGCTAGTCCCGCAATTACCGAGTCGTCAGGCTGGAGGTGTCGCTGGGTTCTAAAAATCTTAGTCGATTACCTTTACTCCTGTCGAACCGTTTAACTAGGGATGCGCGATACTATCCGATATTCCAGTGTATCGATACTTTTACTTCCGATACTCGATATTTTGTATCGATACTATGCTCTTCGATGCATTCCAAGTATCGATAAATTTGTAGTGTATCGATACCTTGCGATACGGTATTTTTAGTGGTAGCGGCAAGTGGCGTTTTCTATAGTGATGAGCGATATCGTGATTTTTTAATCACGTTGTGAAATGATATCGTGCTTTTTTTAACGAAACTAAAAATAAAACACGAAAAATGCAGTTTTTTGCGTTTTTCGAGCTAATTTTGAGGTTATGTGAAAAAGTCACTAATGAAAGAGTTGTAGATTTTCTCAAGATCTACTAAATTTTTATCAAAATAAAACATTTTTTAACGAAACCAAAAATAAAAAACGAAAAATGCAGTTTTTTGCGTTTTTCGAGCTAATTTTGAGGTTATGTGGAAAAGTCACTGATGTAAAAGTTGTAGATTTTCTCAAGATCTACAACTTTTATAATCAACTTTTTATTCTAGGACCTCAACTTTGGCTGGAAATCGCAATAATATCTTTTTCCACCCCCCAAAAAAGTGTGTTTTACCGAAAAAAACGTGATAACTCGAAAAATTTCCAATATTTTAATTTGAATTTTTATTTCATAGTTTGTGATTATCAAAGCTATATTCTACTAAATTTTTATCAAAATACAACATTTTTTAACGAAACCAAAAATAAAAAACGAAAAATGCAGTTTTTTTGCGTTTTTCCAGCTAATTTTGAGTTTATGTGGAAAAGACACTGATGTAAAAGTTGTAGATTTTCTCAAGATCTACAACTTTTATAATCAACTTTTTATTCTAGGACCTCAACTTTGGCTGGAAATCGCAATAATATCTTTTTCCACCCCCCCAAAAAAGTGTGTTTTACCGAAAAAAACGTTATAACTCGAAAAATTTCCAATAATTTAATTTGAATTTTTATTTCATAGTTTGTGATTATCAAAGCTATATTCTACTAAATTTTTATCAAAATACAACATTTTTTAACGAAACCAAAAATAAAAAACGAAAAATGCAGTTTTTTTGCGTTTTTCCAGCTAATTTTGAGGTTATGTGGAAAAGACACTGATGTAAAAGTTGTAGATTTTCTCAAGATCTACAACTTTTATAATCACCTTTTTATTCTAGGACCTCAACTTTTGCCGGAAATCGCAATAATGTCTTTTTCCACCCCCCAAAAAAAGTGTGTTTTACTGAAAAAACGTCATAACTCGAAAAATTTCCAATATTTTAATTTGAAATTTTTTTTCATGGTTGGTGACTATCAAAGCTACCTTCTACTAAATTGTCATCAAAATCGAAGATTTTTTAACGAAACCAAAAATAAAAAACGAAAAATGCAGTTTTTTGCGTTTTTCGAGCTAATTTTGAAGTTATGTAAAAAAGTCACCAATTAAAAAGTTGTAGATTTTCTCAAGATCTACAACTTTTATCATCAACTTTTTTCTCTAGAACCTCAACTTTGGACGGAAATCGCAATAATATCTTTTCCCACCCCCCAAAAAGGTGACTTTTACCGAAAAAACGTCAAAATTAGCAAAATCTCGGATCGTTAACGTATCGATACTTCGAGAATCGATAAATTAATATTCGATATTCTACTGTATCGATACTTTACGTTCCGATCCGTATCGATACCTGATATCGGTACTTTCTAGTGTATCGCGCAACCCTACGTTTAACCCACCCCAGGATAACCAGTACTGGCTAGTCTCGCTATCTTTTTCCATCTTATCCTGACTTCACATGTAAAATTCCACTCCTTCATTTGCGTCTTCCTCTATAGCATCGTTTCGTCATTATCTTTCTCTTAGGACATATTGGGATCCAATCAATTACCTTCCTGATCAATTTTCTTTCCATATGTGCTACTCATTGAAGCCTCTGTACCTTTATACATACAAATATATTTTTTCTTTTTTTTTTTCGTACTTCTCCATCTTGTCTTCATGTTATTACAGGTGTAGACTGGATTAATTTGGACAGAGAAAAATATCTTTATATCGACCGACATTTTTGAACAATCAACTTATAATATATCTTTATCCATTATTGCAGAACATATATTTCAAAATAATATTTTTGTTATTTTATTGCCAGAATCGATAAATTATCATAAAGTACCTCATTTATTTTCTACTAGCCACTTACAAAGTATAATCGCGATATTGCAGGACGTTTTATACATCATTCCATTGAACGTGCACCTGAGCTGTTGCCACTGAAAGCGTATAACTCATTGATGGATTTCAAGCATTCCACAGGGTGCTGAACCACTGTTTTCTCTTTCATTTTCGAATTCTCATCATTCTACTGCTTTTCGAATCGCTTCATATCTGCCATCGTTAATAATTGGACTTGTGCTTCTGTAGAAATAACTGCCACTCATTGTACAAGACGGACAAATATTTATAACCTTATTTATTTTTCGTATAGTAGTAATGAGTCTGGAGATACTGTCGGGCAATGAAATATCGGGTCAGTAATGTATTTTATCTATAATTAGCACTGTGAGTTTTGTTGGTCGTTATTATACTGGAATTTCGATGCAAATTAGACATATGAAAGTACTTTTTTCTACAACTGCTATGAAAAATGACGTATTTCTCATACCTTACTTGATTTCAAAACCAAATATTGCTCATACTGTGAGAAATAATATTTCTCACGGCACTTTGCCCAAGCCACATATATTTATATGGAGAATCAAATAAAATCGACAAAAACTTAGTAGGCTACTGTCATCTTTAAATACCTACTTAGTTGTCACAAAACTGTCAGATTATATTAGAAAATATGTTGAATATTTTAAAAAATTGTCAAAAATTTGGAAATATGGTCAAAAATTGTCAAAAATTTGGAAAATTGGTCAATAATTGTCAAAAACTGTCAAAGTTTTGAAAAAATGGTTAATGATTGCCAAATATTTTCAAAAAAATTTTGAAAAATGATCAAAAATTTTTGAAAGTTTTCAAAAATGGTCAATAATTGTCAGAAACTGTCAAAAATGGTCAATAATTGCTAAAATTTTGAAAAATGGTCGAAGATTGTTAAAATTTTGAAAAAATTGACAATAATTATCAAAAAATATCAAAAATGGTCAATAATTGTTGAAAATTGTCAAAATTTTTGAGTTGTCAAGAATGGTCAATAATTGTGAGAAACTGTCAAAAATGGTCAATAATTGCTAAAATTTTGAAAAATGGTCGAAAATTGTTAAAATTTTGAAAAAATTGACAATAATTATCAAAAAATGTCAAAAATGCTCAATAATTGTTGAAAATTGTAAAATTTTTGAAAGTTGTCAAAAATGGTCAATAATTGTCAGAACCTGTCAAAAATGCCCAAAAATTGGCAAAAATGGTCAATAATTGTTAAAAATTGGCAAAAATGGTCAATAATTGTCAGAATCTGTCAAAAATTGTCAAATATTTTTAAAAATGCTCAAAAATAGTCAATAATTATTAAAATTTTGAAAAATGATCAAAAACTGTCAAAATTTTTGAAAGTTGTCAAAAATGGTCAATAATTGTCAGAAACTGTCAAAAATGGTCAATAATTGCTAAAATTTTGAAAAATGGTCGAAAATTGTTAAAATTTTAAAAAAATTGTCAATAATTATCAAAAAATGTCAAAAATGGTCAATAATTGTTGAAAATTGTCAAAATTTTTGAAAATTGTCAAAATTTTTGAAAATTGTCAAAAATGATCAATAATTGTCAGAACCTGTCAAAAATGCTCAAAAATTGGCAAAAATGGTCAATAATTGTTAAAATTTGGAAAAATGGTCAAAATTTTTGAAAAATTTGGAAAAATGGTCTAAAATGGTCAAAATTTTTGAAAAATTGTCAAATTTGATCAATAATTGTCAAAAATGGTCAATAATTGTTAAAATTTGAAAAAATGGTCAATTGTCAAAAATTTTCGAAAAATTGTCAAAATGGTCAATAATTGTCAGAATCTGTCAAATATTTTTAAAAATGCTCAAAAATAGTCAATAATTATTAAAATTTTGAAAAATGATCAAAAATTTTTGAAAGTTTTCAAAAATGGTCAATAATTGTCAGAACCTGTCAAAAATGCTCAAAAATTGGCAAAAATGGTCAATAATTGTTAAAATTTGGAAAAATGGTCTAAAATGGTCAAAATTTTTGAAAAATGGTCAATAATTGTTAAAATTTGGAAAAATGGTCAATTGTCAAAAATTTTCGAAAATTTGTCAAAAATGGTCAAAAATTGTCAAAATTTTGAAAAAATGGTCAATAATTATAAAAAAGTGTCAAAATTTTGAAAAAATGGTCAATAATTATAAAAAAGTGTCAAAATGGTCAAAGATTGTTAAAAATTTGTCAAAAATGGTCAATAATTGTCAGAACCTGTCAAAAATGCTCAAAAATTGTAAAAAATGCTCAAAAATTGTCAAAAATGGTGAATAATTGTTAAAATTTGGAAAAATGGTCCAAAATGGTCAAAATTTTTGAAAAATTGTCAAAAATGATCAATAATTGTTAAAATTTGAAAAAACAGTCAAAAATTGTCAAAATTTTTAAAAATGGTCAAAATTTTCGAAAAATTGTCAAAAATGGTCAAAATTTTGAAAAAATGGTCAATAATTATAAAAAACTGCCAAAAATTGTCAATCATTGTAAAAAATTGTCAAAATTTTTGAAAAATGGTCAAGGTTTTTGAAAAATTGTCAAAAACGCTCAATAATTGTCAGAACCTGTTAAAAATGGTCAAAAATTGTCAAAAATTTTGAAAAAATGGTCAATAATTGTCAAAAATTTACAAAAAATGGTCAAAAATGGTCATTCTATTGTGCATAAGAAGCAGCGGTCCGACGACCGCTCACCTTTTCTTTTTGTTTTACTAACCATAAAAATAAATATTAAGTTACTTTACTTGTATTCTTTAAATTTGTGAAGTTGTAGAAAAAGTATAGTTTGCAACATGTGGGGAAAGTACTTTTCTCACTCGTGAGAAAAGTTGAACTTTCCCCTCTAGCTGCACAATATACTGTTTCCGCTGACTAGTTCATCAGCTCGATGTCATTGTCCTCGATGGCACAGTGTCCTGGAACTAACATCGAAGTTCTTGGCATTTCCATACGTTTTATTATCAGTATAGTAATAACCCAAGGACATTGATAATGTTCGAAAAAATTTTATTACAGATTTCGAAAGCTTTTTGCCAATAAGTTGTTATAAAATTTTTGAGCATTTATCAATGTTCGAGTGTTATTCGAATAGAAATTTTTTTGCTAATTATAGAAAAAAATACAGAGTATCCTTGCTTCTATAATTTCATTAATATTCTCGTCAATATTATGACAAAATCGTGACATTTCGAAATATTAAATATCTTGAAACGTCAAAATCGAAATGAATCAAAATGTATCCATGGCAACGTGGATTCTAGTAGATATCCAATGAAATCAGTTAATTTGATTGAACACAACCAATCAGAACAACAGCCCATGGTCTGTTATCAGTGTAATGTTGTTCTGATTGGTTGTGTTCAATCAAATGACCTCAAATTAACTGATTTCATTGGATAACAAATTTTCACTTTTACAAAATTCACCTTCAATACTAAATAAGATGTTTACATAAAAATGATTATATAACTCATGTTCTAATGAACCAATACAATCCTTAAATTTCCCTTAGTTACGACGGTATTGATAAGTGAATATACCCCTTTTCGACGTGATATAATCGTTTTGGTGTTTCGCCTCCTGCCATATTGTGATCATTTCCATAGTAACGGAAAAGCTCAATGAAATGTCAGTTAATTCTTCAAAATGCAGCGCTTTGGTTTCATTTCAAGTGGTGAAATTGATCAAGAAATTGAAAATTTAACACCAGAAAACGAATAATTATGTTTGGAAGCAGTTTACGGTGTTTTGTGAACATCGAAATTACAAACTTTCTGCTGATACTTCGAATTCAATATTCGTTATATAATCGTAACGAATACCAACTCGAGCATAGACAATATTTTTCGATTATTTACCTCTTCACGAGACGTATTTCGCGAAACACCACTCGAGCTGCGCTCTCGTGATGTTTCGCCGAATACGTCTAATAATCGAATATTGTCTATGCTCTTGTGATATTATAACTGAATAATTTTTAGTATAATTGTTTGCTCAATCAATAAACCTTAAATCTAACTATATTCTTCCATCGATAGTTGATTGTAAGAGTTATAATAGAAGCTGCCAGAATTCTTGAATTCGTTAATTTTTTTCTGGTTTATGAATAGAATCGGTAAAATGGTTAAGTGAAGTTCAAGTTTGATCGAGAGTATCTGCCATAAGAGTTTGAAAAAAAACTGGTGTACGTATGATCGTTGTTCGTTGAGAGACAGGTGCATTCGGATAACGTAACCACCTGCTGACGACGACTACGCCGAAGAGCTTGATACACTCTCTTTAACCTTCTTGTTGGCCGTTATACAGGGCTGGTTCAACAAAAGTATTGTCAGAATAAGATTTTTGAAGATAAATATAATATAAAAGTATAGAAAGAGTGTTGGAGAGTTGAAGGATCTGGAAATTGATCCAGAAAATTGGGAGAAAAAGTAAAAGTCAGGTTTTGGAAAGGGTAAAGGAGGCTCCTACGTGATTGAAGTCCTGTATTCCAGGAGAGTGTGAATTGGTAACACTCTTGTATGAATTGCAATCCAGAGAATTGAAAGGCCATCATCAGTTCGGTGCTTTGTGGATAGTGTCAGGTTGGTTTATTTTTATTGGTACCAATAAAATGATAAAGAAATAATTTGATAAGATGTACATCTGTAAATTATTAACAAGTTTTAATTTAAATTAAATTCTAAATTGTATCTATCTCACCTTATATTTGAAAGCACTATTCTATTTTAGGTTAAGTTACTTCTGTTCCATAATTTTTTTTGTTATTTGCCACATTAGGATTAAATATTCATGTAATTTTTTTATAAATGCATTCATCATATTATTAGTAAATAGTTTAATTGAGATTCCTTGCATTTTATTAATATATAATAGTAATTTTTTTGTTTAGATAGAATATTATATCTCTTAAAAATTAAATTGTAGACATCTCACAACACACATCATAGTTATTACAATTTGAAAATACGTAGTTGGGATCTGTGTTAATAAGGAGTGCTTTCCAGGTGCGTAACAAAATTCATTAAAATTATTAAATTGTTGTATTCATAAAATATATCTGATTCAAAATTTTAACATTAATATAAAAACGAAATTATTTATCAGCGCCGAAACCCAAAGAGAGTCAGAGTTCTTCTTCCAATTTATAGATGAGCTAGCTTAAAAAAGGGTAAGTTCATAAAATAAATTAATAAAAATAATATTAAATCATAACAATATAAAATAAAATAATAAAAATAATTAACAATATATAATAATTATATCCTTATAGGTGTTGGATTTACATTTTATATTTCATAAACAAAATTTTTCTTGCTTCTCTCCATAAAAAGTCACCAACTCAAAGCCGGTAGTGTTTTCGCGTATGAAGAGAGTGGTTAATTCAAGAACCTTCGAGAATTGAGAAAGGCTATATATATACGCGAGTTTTTGAGTGAGTTAACAGTTACTAAACAAAGTTAGTTAACAGTTATTACAGAGACAGTTTACAGAAGTTCATAGTAATCAAACAGTGAATATAATAGTGAATAATTTAAGATAAATAGTGTAATATTCGAGTGGAATTAGAACTATTATACCGAGTATAAATAAATTAGTAGACATTAAGTAAAGTGTGTATATAAATTATGTTTAATACAGTGTGTGTTTCTATAAATAAATTAATAGTAAAACCCGTAAAAACTATTTAAATAAATAAGAAAAACATTACAATACAATTATATTTGAAAAGTTACCTCGTATATCACACCAATATCACTTATTTTTGTTCCTAATGTCACAAAAACACCAATTTTCATAACAGGATCATTAATTTCCCTACCCGACGGCAATTATCGGTAATTTCGTTGTTTTGAAACCAAAAATAACTACGAAAATTTCAAGAGGTGTAAGAAATATATTATTACTTGTAGTCGTTAGTATTAAATTCATTTTATATGACAAAATCTGTAAAATAACATTCTTAATGTATAAAAATATTTTCGTTCATTTTTATAAAGATTACTATCCACTACAGAATAATACATAATAATTATTTTGTTGGGTAGCTCCTACCGAAAATAAATATTTACCTTGTAGGTACAAAAGAAAATATAAATCTCGGTTGATATTTATCTTTAAAAACGAATAGAAAAGATCGTGTTATGAATACGGACCATATAAACGCACACACACACTGTAGACAACATAAGATTAATCTTCCTCTAAAACCATATTTTTTGGCAATGTCCGGATCTCATCCCTAGTTTTCGAACACTTTACAATCTTGCAGACATGCAAAGAAACACCACACAAATAAACTGATAAAAATCGTCGTGATGTTGAAAAAGATACCAGACTATGATGCACCTTGCGTTTATAACAGTTTTAAGGTTTCTCACCCTTTACAGTGGAGTACGACTATAATATTTTTATTAGGTTGACGATTACTTCATGTTTATTGGGGTGACATTCACTGAGACCTTCTTACTTCTACTTAGTTCCCGAGGAAAGTCTCAGAGACTAGTAGCTCCTTTAGTCCTATTTCCCGGAGGAATTTTTGGATACCTGCAGGCTTTAACTTCTTCTATTCAGTAATCTCCTAGGTGTTGTGCCCTAGGATTCTGAATTGCTGTGGATGGAAGTTTCTTCTTCCATGCCACAAAATCTACATTCTTATTCCTCCACTATTTTGAGCTTTTTCAGGTGCCCATTCGGGCGATAATGTCCCGTTAGGATCCCTGTTAAAACTCTTAGTGCAGTTTTACTTTGACCCAGAAGAATCTTTAATTGTCTGAGTCCTACTAGATCTTTCCAATGGTCAGATGTTCTCTTCTGAAGCTGATACCCCAAAGAATTCCGGCCCCCAAAAGGTTGTTTCAGTCCCCCTCTTTGCTAGTTCATCTGCTATTTCATTTCCTTCTTTTCCAGTGTGTCCTGGAATCCACAGTAAGGTGACTATATTGTTCTCGCCTAGTTTATTGATATTGCCTAGGCATTCCCACACCATTTTGGAAATGATTATACAAGAGCTCGGTGCTTTAATGGCTGCTTGACTATCCTACATTATGATATTTCTTTGCCTTCTGTCTTCCTCATCAATATTGAACTGGGCTCACTGAATTTCCGCTTGAAAAATACTTGGGGTTTTTCCCAAGCTTTCAGGGGGTTTGGTTCCTGGCCCGTACACTCCTATCCCAGTTCCTTCTATTGCCTTTGAGCTGTCTGTGTACCAAGTCCAAGTCTGGTAATGGTACTCCACGCAATGGCTCCATAAGTGATAATTGGTCTCACCATGGCAGGATTTTTGGGTTAGAACTCCAATTTCTCCCTGCCAAATTCCTGCACACCATTAGAGCCATTTTTGCTTTGTATAAAATCTACTATAATACTTGACTTCTTGTCTCCATTCAACCTCGCTACCAATAAAGTTTTTATGGTTTCGAGGTTGAGTTTTCTTTTCTTAGTGATTGTTATGAAGATGGGGTTGATGTTGAGTCCCATTTGCCTGCACCAGTTATTTGTATAGTTCAGATCCTTTTGTAAAGCAATAGAGCATGAAAGTATGGACATTTTTTAAAGTATTTTCTTTCACCAAGAAAGAGATATAAACTATTTTTATTCGAAATAATGTAAAAAAAATTGATAATCCATAACATTAATAACCATCCTAAAAATTATATAATAAATATGCACTCGAAAATGCTTCATTAATATGCCACACGATCATTCTGCCTATACAGACCGGACATCCGCCAATCAAAACACTAGGAACGATCTTAACCAGGCGAACACCCTCCCAGAATTTACAAATATTCCTTCCTGTTAATCCCACGTTTATATACATATATCTTGCCTCACCCCTTTCCCCCATATTACTTAACATTCCGAAATTGTAACATAAACTTTACAGGACCGGATCGATATTTCGAAAATATACGAAAATTTTTCAACTGGTTGAAAATTAACTTTGAAGATATTTTTAGTATAAAAAAGGGGTTTCTGAGTCAAGCGCCCCTAAAAGGAACTTGATTGGGTAGATATTTGGGGGAAAGAAAATCGAAACTCCTTCAGTCCAAAAGCTCAGTGGTTTGTAGATCTCATTACAACTTTCTTTTATCATACTTTTTATGCAGCAATTGCTAGTCATTAACCTCTTAATTTTACTCAGTTTTCTTTAAGTATTTATCATAATAATAATTATAGTAGCGGTCTGTCAAAAGCTTTCCCATTTCGATACATTTTTAATTGCAATTTTTGCAAATGGTTATTTGTCTACTTTGGTATATTACACCAGTTTCTTCCTTCCAAGCTACCCATCAATATTTTCTGTAGCACTTGGTATTTAGTTATCTAATTATATCAAATAGGAAAATGAAAAAAATATCAATAGGTGTAAGTAGACAACATTTTCAAAAAAATATTAGTGAAAAGAGGAGTCAAAAGAAAATTTCATGGCTGTGTAACGGAAGACCTCTTCGCCATTTTCAAGTCCATTAACGTCATTGTAAGTTCTATCTTTTTTATTTTATTCTTCCATGGTTTTGAAACATATTTTGAACTTTAATTTTCCTCATTTACGAAATATATATATATTTGTGGAAAGGTTGCTAATATAAATGGAGTACGATTCTGTTGAAATTTTTTGGATGAAGTAAATATTATATCCGGCCGTTTCCAACGTACAAGCTTGCACTTTTACAAAATACGTATCTATATCATCTGACCAAACAAACTAAGTTGGTGCAAACTTCATCTCATCTCGTTAATTTCTACGTTCAGTTTGAGTTTGTCTTCCTGTGTGCGGATATCAAACGGTAGTTTTGAAATCATGTTTTATTCTAAAGGTAAAAACTTTTTAATTTTCACATTCTTAATACCAGGTCTTTTACGTCTTTACTCTAATGTTCTAAATTATCCTAGCACTTTGTAGAGTCTTGGTGACACATTTCTTTGAGTACCATCAATCCGGGAAGTGAAAATATCTTTTGACCATTTTTACCATAAAAAACAGAGTTTGTAAATTAATGGAATGAATATTTTCTTGGTATGTATTTTTCTTATAAAAGCACCGACCTTTCACTATTGGTTCATTGCGTGTCGTGTCAAACGGCTGCGCAATGAATTAAGTGTCAATGCTAAATCTTCGTCTTAGCATTTTTAGCAACCAAACTTATTCGAAGAGTGGCCAAAAATATATGATACATTTTATAACTGAATGTCTTGAGATATCTGCATTTTTAAACGGTGTTAATGGAATGCAAATATGAAGTTAAAGAGTAGGAATCTTAAAACTCGTTATATCCTCTTCCAAACATGAAGCAATACAACCTGCAATGCAAGACGCAAGATGTCTTGATCGAAGGCATGTGCAGTTGAGATCCAGCTGATCAATTTCTGCAATTATTTGCAAGACCTAATTCTAGGGAGATATCCTTTTGAGTTATCTGCCAACTAAATCATGTCTTTATCACATTTTGGTGCGCCTTGAAGAAAAATGAATGAGATCCATTGCTGAAAGATATCATAGCTGCAATTAATTTTTATTCATAGTGTTAGTACGTCTCTCGCCAGAGATTCATTCATTCATTCGTTTGGGTTGTGCTCATCAGCCCAGGCACTTGAACTGAATCTTTCTACCATTTCCCTTGTTATCCAGAAGCTTCGTGTCTTCTATAAATGCCACTAGTTTGACTGAAGGGATTTTCAGTAGTTGTGATGGTTGTATTAATTCCTCTCCAAAGTGCTTCCGTCTAAGTACTTGTAAGTTCTCGCAGAAGCAGTGTATGTGAGTATAGGTGTTTCATCATCAAGTTCACATTTTTCCTATTTTGTGCAGGTAGTCACCAGATCGGTAACTGTCTTCAAATGTCTCTTACCCAGTTTCAATAGCCTGGTTGAGAGTTCCTTGTCTACCTTGTTCAGTAAACTCTTTGTATGGAGGTGCCCTTGTGTCAACCTTCATTTGAGTAGGTGTTCCCTATCTAGCCAGTTCCGGATTTCTCCCTTTATGCAATCTTTTGTGATTCCACAAAACGTTTCCAGACCTATGAAGTCTCCTTTGGAGCCTTCTTTAGCAAACAATTCCGCCATTTCATTTCCTGCAATCCCCTCATGTGCCGGCACCCATTATTAGAGACACTTTGTTGTTTCTTGCCAGCTTGTTTCTTTGCAGTTTTTACCAGTCTAGACCTAGTTGTTGGATTACCGATAGCTTTAAGCAGAGTCTGGATGTCAGTGAATATTTTAATTTTTTGTCTGGTATATCCTCTTCTGATGTTTTTATCAATACAGGTTATAGCGGAAATCGTATCTGCTTGAAACACAGACGTAGGCTAAAGGCTAAAGGCTAAAGAACACTGTCTTTCTAGGTTCTTTTATACCAGCCCCATCAGTACCAGGTTTGTTTTGGAACCATCGGTGAACCAGATGATTTCTCCAGAATTACCTGGGTGCATCACCAGTTCCCTATGGCGAAGGAAAAGACGTTTTTCCAGGTTTTCGTATATATATATATAGAAAAACATTTATCAAATTCCTTCTTTCGCATTTTTAGAGTTTGTTTCTGAATTGTGATTGGTTTGACTATTCTATTATATATATATATATATATATATATATATATATATATATATAACATGTTAAAACTTGAAAATATTTTCAGTAAATACTAATAAATAATGATAATTATTATACGATTTTTAAAGTAAATATGATTTAGACAATCCATCTCGAAAGAATGTCGTCAAACAGTCTGTTAAGTATGGAAAGAAACTTAATAGGTATAATTATAATTAGAAAATAATATTTTTACTTCCTACCTAGGAATTTTTGTACGTTTATCGCAAGAATATTAATTTTTATAACAATTCCTTTGAATAAATTTCAAATTCCAAGCTCATATTCAGAGCCGGATCTACGTATGGGCTTAATGGGCTCCTGCCCAGGGCCCCCGAATAATAAAATAATAAACCAGTAAAAAAATTCAAACAAAAAATAAAAAATCCGAGATAACATATCAAAATTTTTTTTATTATTGCAGAGCAATTTACTTTCGTTCTTCCGCCCTACTACTATCGAATATTAATCCTCTTTCATTTAAATTATAAGACTTTATGGCTTTAATTTTTTGTTAACCGAAGATAAAGAAGGTACCTGTTTATTTTATCTTCTTTGACCTAACTTTATAATGTATTTTCAATTGAAATAAAATTAATAATAAAAATTTTCCCGCATAATACTTTTTTGAGGAAAATGGTAAATATTTTAATTATTTCGTTAGCCCAGGACCCCCTAAGATCGCGGTCCGGCCCTGCTCATATTTATAGAGTGTGTCCAATAAATAAGGTACGAAATCCTAAAAAACATCTTGCTAAAAGTGAAAAGGGTATAAACACCTAAATATCCAACAGATATCAAAGAATAAAATATTCTAAGCTTTACAAACTATTTTTCAAAAACAGTGACCGTTCAACGATGAAGAAACAACTACTTCCCGGGTTATATGCTTCGACAGACATTGTATTACACTTCTAAGTCAAACGGGGTTGGTAAATCTACAAGATTTAAACCAACCATTCTGGTTTGTAACTTGAAGGGACAACATAACTTGTAGACCGGTTTCGGCGTATTGCGCCTCATCAGTACAAGGTATATGTTATCGCCCGAGATTTAATCCCGAACTGAATATGTCTCTACAATCGCCAACTATACATACCTTCCAATGACAGAAATGTGTTAATTGCGAAAGTAGCGACACCTTCACCACCAAGTCACAAACCAAAATTCGAATGTGACAACAAGCCCGCGAGCTTGAAACAAAAATGAATTATTACAGTTTCCTATAAAATTGTCGTATTCAGTAAAGCGTTTTACCAATAGATATCGAAGAATGAAAATATATTATTCCAACGCTTACAACAATGTTTTGAAAAATATATTTTTCAAAAACAGTGACCTTTCAACGAAGAAGAAACAACTACTTCTCGGGCTAAATGCCCCGACAGACATTGAATTACATTTCTAAGTCAAACGGGGTTGGTAAATCTACAAGATTTAAACCAACCATTCTGGTTTGCAACTAGAAGGGACAACACAACTTGTAGACCGGTTTCGGCGTATTGCGCCTCATCAGTACAAGGTATATGTTATCGTCCGAGAGTTAGTCCCGAACTGAATATGTTTCTACAATCGCCAACTATACATACCTTCCAATGACAGAAATGTGTTAATTGCGAAAGTAGCGACACCTTCACCACCAAGTCACAAACCAAAATTCGAATGTGACAACAAGCCCGCGAGCTTGAAACAAAAATGAATTATTACAGTTTCCTGTAAAATTGTCGTATTTAGTAAATCGTTTTACCAATAGATATCGAAGAATGAAAATATATTATTCCAACGCTTACAACAATGTTTTGAAAAATATATTTTTCAAAAACAGTGACCGTTCAACGAAGAAGAAACAACTACTTCTCGGGCTACATGTCCCGACAGACATTGAATTACACTTCTATGTCAAATGGGGTTGGTAAATCTACAAGATTTAAACCAACCATTCTGGTTTGCAACTAGAAGGGACAACATAACTTGTAGACCGGTTTCGGCGTATTGCGCCTCATCAGTACAAGGTATATGTTATCGTCCTAGAGTTAGTCCCGGACTGAATATGTCACTATAATCACCAACTATACATACCTTCCAGTTACGGAAATGTAAAAGTTGCGACAATAGCGACATCTTCACCTCCAAATCACAAACCAAAATTCGAATTTGACAACAAGCCCGATAGCTTGAATTCTTTGATCTCGAGTCAATTTTTTTCCATATACCGGAACGATGGGGAATTTTGAAATGTTGTAGAATCATAAAATTCTACCTGTAAATTGATTTGGCGAAATTACCTCTACTAGAATTATGATCAGAAAAATAATTTATATTTGGCGAAAACACCTGTCCCCAGTAACAAGAAAATATTTTGTATACAGGGAGAGGTATTTATTAAGACTAATAATATAAGTGAATTTCATAGTTAACCAATACCATCATTTTTATTAATAGCTACTTACAAGCTCAAAATACAAAAACCCACAAAACGACGTCGACGCCCGAATTCGCCTACCTCCAACGAGAATATTTTTAATTATGTTATTTACACTGAGAGTTAAAAAACAATGTAAAGTAGGTTGCAACATCGAACGTTATCCGACAAGGTTGATTTGATTTCCGAGATGACCAAGCGCGAGAGAGAGAGAGAGAGAGAAGTAAAGCACGGACCGGATGGGGATTGGCCGGTTCGTGATCCGCCTCTTTACGGTGATCCTCTAATTGGGAAGCTGTGCGCCACGCCTCTCCCAGTCGTCCGTTGGTTCGTGCTCCCGTTTCTTTTGTCTCCTGCGCCCCTTTATCCGTACACTAAGAAACAAACCACAATATTATCAATTCATTTGTAGGTTTATATACGAAGTCCGCTTTTTCGGTACCAGCGACATCTATGGCATTCAACAGGTTATCACATAACTCCTACTTATTAAATCTCCCTGTATTCATCACCGGCGCATCCACCATTATTTTCACTATAATCTATATAATTAATGATTTTATTTTATTAGGATTAATTTGGTGGAAGTTATATGAAAATAGTTTACCGATACGTATTGGAAGTTTCCAATTATTTCAACTTGAAAATTAATTTGAAAAGTTTTTTACGATTAATTTTCTTTTGCAGGAGTTTATAGTCAGTTAAGGAGTCCCGCCTGTCCGCCACCTCAAGAAGATTTGAGGGATGATGGATCTCCACCGCCAGGTGCACCGCCTTCGAGTTACCTCCCACAGATGCAGAGGAGTCCTGCGTATCATCATTTGAAAGATGGTAAGTTAAATTATTCGACAAATATTATCTCGTCACAAATGAAGAAACTCCTAGGAGTACCTAAATTGATGAGTTATTTATTGACGAATATCTACATATTTGTAGATTTTTGATTTTTTGCTAGACATTTTGCGATTCTATAAAGATATTTTAAACCTTTTCGATGCATAAAATGGCTACCTATAAAATAAAAAAATTCCCGTATTTTGAAGGCTCAATTTATAAAGATACCCTTCGGGTTAGGTGTGTAGATATGGGTTGAGCTTCCCTCGGTTATTAATTCTAAAGAAGAACTTATCCAGCTGTTCAATGTAATTTGATATTATAAGGGAGAATTGACACAAAATGGTGGTGTAGTCATTTAAATACACTCAGAAAAATTTATTTCTTTAACACAGTAGTTAGTAGAATTTGTTACAAAAATTATTATCTACAGACGGTGGCTTACGCTTACGTCCCTTGTATAATGCAGAAGAGCAAAATCATCCTTTTCGTTGATCTGTTGATTGATTGATTAATTCGGCACCAGTGGCGGCTCCTCGAAGGAGGCTCAGCCTCCTCACCAATTTATCCAGCAAATAGCACCAGAAATATTTTGCTGAAAATTCTTCATTTTATTTTCTGTTTATCTAATAATTTTTAAATTTTACAATAAATTCCCCGTTTTCAGTAGTTATTTTTAAATCTGACAACAGCGCTCTAAGGCTAGATTCTCCAAACATATCATCATCCCTAACCAATGCTCAACACAGTTGCCGTTTTTCCGACCAGTCCGATTGCTTAAATAGCGTAAAAAATAGGTGAAATGGCAACACCCTCAGTAGGCTGGCTTCAAGCCGTCGCCAACTGCGGACTCGAATACACGTTGCTGTTGGTTTAGTGTTATTTAGAAAATGAAGAATTTTTGTTTTTTCTTGATACTTTTAAATTAATATTTGAAAAAACTGATCTTATTTTTCAAATTTTACAACATAAATTCACTGATATAATTTATTCAAGAGATCGTTTGAAACATCTCATTGATAAAATTTCATTTTAAATTTTATTTGAAAATTTTTCAACTGATGAGGAGCCGTGAAAAGGAGGAAAACATATAATTCGGTAGATTTTAGGTCAAATTGAGATTCGATTTTCCGATTTACATGAATTGAAGTTTTTCGGCTTGACGAAAAGCAGAAAAGAAGATTCAATGCCTTGGCTGGCTTCCTATAGCCTCGGCTATGAAACACCAGTCGCGGCATTAAATCTTGTGGTTTTCTGCCTATACTAGATTTCCTATTGCATAGGAGCACAAGAAAGGGTCGATAGCCATAAAGCGGCAATAAACCATTGGCGTTACATTTGACCTGACCTGAATGGATTCATTTGTCGGGTTTATTTAATAGCGCAAAAGTTAAGAGTCGATTTTACGGAGACCATTCAATTGGGCTAAAATACCTGCTATAATTCGTCACTCAAAAAAGGGTATTAACCAGGTATTCTAGGTACTGCTAAACAATGAAAGTTTTGACAACTATGCGGTCCAAATGTTCTTGAATTGGGCAATTAATTGAAAATAAAAAAATATTTTTCAGTGTTTGTTGCGCTTTTGCAGTCAGAATGAAAATTTAGCCCCGTAGTGTGTAAAGGTGTTTTAGATTTTAAAGCAAGCACGACACTGGCCACCGACTTATCATATTAATGAATCCTTAACCATTGTGCCGAATTTTACGACCCTTTTGTATTTGAGGCGATACATGACGTGTCGATTTAATTTCGGTAAAACCGACCTGTTTTATTATTTTATTCCACATAGCAAAAAAATGAAAGACTCACCCTATTTTCATGGTACTTTTGAATGAATAATGAGGCACTTTGCTCTTACGGAAAAAGAAATATTGTATAGTAAAACAAATAAGTATTATTGTTTAAAAATTCTAACTGTCACTGTCTGTCAGGGTAATTTTGATTTACCTTCCATACGAACTTAAGCCTATTTGACAAAATTTTCCAATCAGTTGAGTTGCTGTTTCAAAAAACAAAAACTCAACTGTTTTTAACGATAAAACTGTTCAGACTAAACAGACAAAAATTAGTTGCTGTCGAGTTTTTGTTTTCTGTCGTTTTACATCAGAGAAACAGTTGAAGTTTTGTTTAGTTCAATTCAGAGTGTAGACGATGTTAAAAAATAATCGATTTTTATATAAATCGATTATTATTTTCTTATAATCGATTTTTTAGTTATCGATTTTTAAAGAAATATTAATCGATTTTTAGTGAATCGATTTTATAAATTAAGTGTTTAAATCGATTTTCGGAAACGGCTCGTATTATTTATTGACTATCTTTCAAAATTTTTACAACTTTTGACGATTATTGACCATTTCTCAAAATTTTGACAATTATTGACCATTTTTCAAAATTTTAACAATTATTGACCAATTTTCAAAATTTTAACAATTATTGACTATTTTTGACAATTATTGACCATTTTGACTGTTTTTCAAAATTACTGACCATTTTTCCAAATTTCTGATAATTTTTGACCATTTTTCAAAATGATGATATTTTTTAACCATTTTTGACACTTTTTGACAATAATTGTCCATTTTTAACAGTTTTTAACAATAATTGACAATTTTTAACCATTTTTGATAATAATTGACAATCGTTGACAATTATGGACCATTTTTCCTAATTTTTGACCATTTTTGACAATTATTGACCATTTTTAACCATATATCAAAATTTTTGAAAATTTTGACAATTTTTAACAATAATTGTCCATTTTTGACCATTTTTCAAAATAATTGACCATTTTTGATAGTTTTTGACAATTATTATGCATTTTTCAAAATTTTAACAATTATTGACCAATTTTGACAATAATTGTCCATTTTTGACCATTTTTGATAGTTTTTGATAATTATTGACCGTTTTTGACAATTTTTGAAAATGTTTGACCATTTTTGACAATTATTGACCATTTTCGACCATATTTCAAAATGTTTGACAATTTTTCAAAAACTTTCACAATTTTTGACAATTATCAACTATTTTTCAAAATTTGGACAATTTTTAACAATAATTGTCCATTTTGACAGTTTTTGACACTTTTTGACCATTTTTCAAAATGATGGACCATTTTTGATAGTTTTTGATAATTATTGACCAATTTTGAAAATAATTGTCCATTTTTGAAAGTTTTTGACAATTTTTGATAGTTTTTGACAATTATTGACCATTTTTGACAATTATTGAAGATTTTCGACCATATTTAAAAATTTTTGACAATTTTTCAAAAACTAACAATTTTAGACAATTATCAACTATTTTTCAAAATTTGGACAATTTTTAACAATAATTGTCCATTTTTGACAGTTTTTGATAATTTTTGACCATTTTTGATAGTTTTTCAAAATTTTTGACCTTTTTTCAAAATTATTGACCATTTTAGATAGTTTTTGACAATTATCGACCATTTTTCAAAATTTTAACAATTATTGACCAATTTTTTAAAAATTTTTGACAATTATTGACCATTTTTGACAATTTTTGAAATTTTCTTACCATATTTCAAAATTTTTGACAATTTTTCATATAATTTTATTAGATTTTTAATTTGATAAATTGTTTGTTAATGAATGAATTTCTTAGGTTTATTATATGAAAAGCATGTACTTTTTAAAATAATACAAAAATACGATTTTTTTGACCAATCGATTAATTTTGAATAAAGAAAAATCGATTTTTATTTAATCGATTCACTTCCATTAATCTCACATCCCTACGAGTGTTCATTATTTTATATTATTTATTAAAAAAAATTAACATGGTTAGTGACGGAACGCCTTTTTTTTCTCGTGTGCGGTTGGTTGTTGGTACGTGATTTAGAAAAAAAAAAAGGAAAACGTCGTACCCGCAGGTATTGGGTGAGATCCTTATTAAATAGAAGGAAATATCTACAAAGATGTTAATGGATCTACAAAAGGACGACATAGGGTTAAATGGCGAATTACGTTCTTCTTTTCACAACTTTTTGAGAATGTCAAGCCACGATTTTGAAGAGTTGATAAATTTAATTGGTAGAAAAGTGGGGAGAAAAAGCACAAACTACAGAGATGCTATATCTGTAAAAGATCGATTAGCAGTAACACTCAGATTTTTGCTACTGGCGATAGTTATCAAAGTCTAATGTATTTATGCAAAATATCAACTGAAAAATAAATAAATAAAAATAAATAACCTTGCCGGACTGATGACATAGCAACTCTTTGAAGTTACCGACATCGATCGGGAAACGAAAAACAAAACAGCAACTGTCGAGTTGCCGAAAAATCTTCAAAAAATCTGCAGAAAGTTGCGGTTTTGTTTTTTTCCAACTCGAATTGCAGTTTTGTCGGTTTGGTGTAAATCTGCTATAACAAATACTACCAAATATTAGAGTGGACTTTTTAGTGGCCCAGGTGAAAGTTACCAAGGTTGATTTCCAGCTTCCTTTATTCCATTGGGCACACTAGGGAAGGGGGAAGGGGGAAGGTCCAGTGCTCCGTCATCGTTGGGGACCCTAGTTTATGCCATATCACTAATTGATAATCGATAAATATACTTAATTTGAAAAAAAATAACGATAATTGCTGAGTAATATGCTCAGAGCTTCCTATATCTAATTATGAATTTAATATTTTGATGAATAACTTCATTTGCTTAACATCCACCATAAAATTATAATAAATACAACCACCACCACTTCGATGAAAAATTAAACATAATAGACTTAATATTTAAATATTACCTGATAACCCAGATTTTAAAAATGGTCTTAAATTCTTTGAAATCGGTAACTATTAGAGACACAAAGTCCGAATCTAGCTATAAGCCCGGTCTATAATCCCCACGGCAAACGATAAGAAGATTAAATTTTATTAATGACTAAAATTCGATTTAAAAATTTAAAATGGGTACTTATTAGACCGTTTCAAAAATTTCAATTCTTTAAATATACTGAAAATATTGTTGGATATGACGAAAATAAAATACTGTAAAAGTTTGAACTCCTAATATTTATATTAAAATATTCATACTATTTTCCATTTAAATAACATGGAAACAAAATTGTCTTATGCTTTTTTTTCATATTTTTACTTCTTTCAAAGTTATTCAAGGTTAAAGTTAAGTAATAAATTTTGACCTTTTTTCAATTTTTCGACGCTACAATCAAGTTTGGAAAAAATTGTATAGGATATTTTTTGTAGAGCGTTTTATTCGCTATAATTTATCTTTCTAAAATTTTTTTATATCTATAATGGGTCGTAAGTTATTAGCATTAAATTGAAAATTTTCTTAAATAATCATAATTTTATTGTTTATAATTAATTATATTTATTGTTTTTTAATGATATTTTCATTAATTGTAATTGTTGAACTAAAAGATTTTTATTACAATTAGGAAATTTCTTCCTGTATTGACTTATACTTATTATTTAATGCAGTTTAATAAGGATAACTTACGACCCATTAAAAATATATAAAAATTTTAGAAAGATAAATTATAGCCAATAAAACACTCTACAAAAAATATCCCATAAAATGTTTTCATAAATTTGATTGTAGCGTCGAAAAATTGAAAAAAATGTGAAAATGTACTACTATTTCAACTTTAACCTTGAATAACTTTGAAAGGAGTGAGAATTTTAAAAAATTATAGGAGACTTTTTTTGTAGAGCGTCAAATTTCATACAATAATATATACAAAAACGACTACGTTAGGTTAGTTTTTAATGTTTTATTTTCTATTTCAGGTTATAAAGGAACGTGTCCGCCGGGTACAGATTCATCTGGAGGTAATTTCGGAACGATAGACAATAGTTTACAATCGTTAAACAACGACGATGGATCACACCTATTCCAATCTCCACATTTTTCTCCCGAAGAACACGAATATCAAGCACTGGACAACCACCAACAACAATATCTAGATAATTCCCCAGAGTTTTACACCAATCATATACTAGAACAAAAATACAACCCGCACTATGTTAAAAACTACGTTAGAGGTAAGTATGCAAAATACTTTTTTCTCATTTTTAATCGTCCAGAATCTCGTATCCTAAACAGACCAAAAATATTAATAGAAGGTACTGTCAACTTAGTGATCCATCTACTGAAAAAATCACTTACAATGGGATCTCTTTTGTTGTTCATCATTCTTTAGACAGCAAAAGCTTCGCCAAACTGGACTAGGCTGGCGGATGTTAGATACATGCTCTAATATATTCCCTAACCATCGTCGCCAAACTTTCTCGACTAGAACCAGCCAGCAACGAATTGAACAAGCCAGTTTGGTGCAGTCCAAGTTTGGTGAAACTTTGGGAGAACTAATAGAAATTAATATTTATATTTTTGTAGGTGCTGGAAGCAGATTTAACGACGCTTATCCTGATACCTACGGAACTCCATACGATACAAGTCCCTTCCAAACGGTACCCAGTGGTGCTAATAGCGGTCCAGATCAATGGGGACATAACCACGATCTATCTTTAGGACATCATCCTCATACGCATCCCGCTTTTCTATCGGCGGGTATGACGAGAGATCAACTTAATGCCATGCAGGATACCAAACCGATGATACAGAACGGTATGATCACAGGTTATCCTGGTAATCCTACCACCGGAGGACCTTGTTTCACTGGTAAGACTTAGTTAATATTAAGTTGTATAAGTTGGAACAAATTTTGTGGTACTTTTTAAAAAAAAATTGCTTGTGAAAAATGTTGATGGGTTATTAAACTGTTCCATTGTATATCATACCGTCTCCAGGACAGCCTGTTTAGTCTGATAAAAAGTTTCCTTATATCGTGTTTCTCCAGTGTTGATTGATGATCGAAAACATATCGACCCCTAATCATTTTCCTAAATTCTCGAATAATTTTCGCTGGAGCTTGCGACGCAATTTGCAAGCACAACGTGGTAACTCGAAGAGTCTTTTATGCTAATATCTCTTTCACTTTTGCTCACACAAAAAAATTGTAGAAATCAAAATTGTAGGAAATCTTATGCCCCATAACATGATAAAAGTGAATTTTGAAAAAAAAAATTTCAACCCTTAATTTTTGTAAAAATTGTCAAACAATTTGAAATTTTGTTTATTTAAGCGACAAGTATAATGATGATGACAAAATCAAGGTGATAATATAAGGAAATGTTTCTAAAAAAGTGGGTGTTTTCAAATTTTGAAAATTCAAAATGGCAGCCGCGCAAACTGACTTTTTATATATTTATATATTTTTTTTCAATCGCTGTTCATTTTATGAACTTCAACAATATTGAGATGCGGTTTGTTGTGATCGACAGAATAAGAGTTGTAGTTAAATAGGCCAAATGAGCAAAATTTTCAAAATTTTATATACATATTTTTTAACACTCAAACAAAAAAATGGATTTTTTTTAGTTTAAACGAAATATCTCGGAAAGGTATTTATGTGTTTGTTTTCAAAGGATAAATACCTACCTGGAATTACTTTTAAATTTCCATAATAAATTTGTCACAAAACAATAATTCAAAACAAGCTCCGATTATCCGCTGTATGACTAAGGTAGGTAATTCAGTAGGGGCTATCATTAAAAGCGTCTACCAGTTACTGTTTAATGAATTCTTTCAAGGTCGTCAGACAAAACAAAGACTTCATATATTATAAAAATATAAAGAGTCCGTCTGCTATTGTTAAGCGTTTTTTCTTTTCTTCGTTATTATTATCTTTTTTTTCTTCTTCTAAATGTTTAATGATTTACATTATTCCCATGGTCGACGGGAGTCTTCAACATAAATATGTAAATGTTGGAATGGTTGAAAAAGTGAGGATTTGAACGTAACTATTTTAAATATTGTTGAACCGTAACTTGGGGGAAAACCGAAGCCTACAAAATGTACAGTTTTTATTGAAATAACAAGTCAAGGATAAACACATTTGAATTAAACACCTTTCATTAAAGACACTTCAGTAGTACCTTCGAGAAGTACACTGCTAACTAGTGTTTCCAACAGTCGAACCAAAAAATACACCAGCAAACAAGAAGCGAAGATGCCTATCCTTTTTTTTTGTATGCGCCATTTTTATAATAAGATACTAGTCATACTTTGTCGATATTTAAGGTTGGCATTGAATTCCTTTTCAAATGATATGAAGTTTAACAAAATCCATAAAGCGAAACAAAAGTTATAACACTTTAATTGAGTCAGCTTTCTCACTAACCCCTACCAGTTATTTTACAAGATACGGGAAAAAGTTCTGGAGCAAATTAAATTTTGTGGTACTATAACGGTACATGAAGTTTTTCTTGTTATTATTGTGAACTACACCCTCTTTAAAATGAACTAAATTCACAAAAAAAACGACAGTGATGATAAAATGAAAAATATTGTCGTCACTTCATTTCCATATTCATTTCTTGTAACATAACGACGCGTTCGAAGCTCATTGACGTGTTAGTCTCAAGACCGTAACTCAAATATTTTTAGATTGTATGCAGTTACTGTTTGAATGAAATCGACGGTGACACAATAATAAATTTAAAATATCGTTGTCATTGAAATCATTCAATTTATTCAGACGACTGAACCTTCAATCAACAAACAATGTGTTGATTTAATTTTTTATTTAATACTTTAAAATCTGATTGTTCCGTGAACTTAATCTTAGAAAAACTGAGTTGAAACAACAAATTAAGAAATGAGAAAGGGACATTGTTAGAAAGATACAAGGCACAATTAACACTGATACATGTTTTGCCCATCTCTACTTTAAATAAGCAAAATAGAGGGTACCAATATTCGATCATTAAACAGACTAGATAAATAATCCGCTATTCTGATAATACATTTTGTTTTTAACCAACATCTAAATCGATTCTTTCATTCCAAAACAAGGATTGCAATACACACAGGATCATCATTATGTACAGGACAACAGGCCCCACGTTGGGCGCCAAAAACTAATTGACAAAAAAAAATTGCTTCTGTTCTAAGACATTTTTTTTCACCTGACCCAACCATTCTATCTCTTGAAATTGAATGGCTAGAACGTAGTCTAGCTTCGTTCGGAATATTCTTTTCCCGAATGATATTTTTCCATCCATGAAGTTGATTGGCATCTCGAGGAACGCAAATATTTACTTAACTTAACACTAACAATGCAACAATACCATACAGAACTTATTGTATACCACTATTTATACACTTTTTTGCATACCACACAACGATTCACAAATCTAACAATCAATTTTTTTTTAGGTTCTGGACCAATTCAGCTGTGGCAATTCCTCTTAGAACTCCTCACCGACAAATCTTGTCAGGCGTTTATATCTTGGACTGGTGATGGATGGGAATTCAAACTTACCGATCCCGACGAAGTAGCGAGGCGATGGGGTATAAGGAAAAATAAGCCGAAGATGAATTATGAAAAATTGTCACGTGGTTTGCGTTATTATTATGATAAGAATATCATACACAAGACTGCCGGTAAACGTTACGTTTACCGATTCGTGTGTGATCTTCAGACATTGTTAGGGTGAGTATTTTTTTTGATAGGGGATCGTAAAAAGGTATTAATTGAAAATATTGTTTTGCAGGTACACACCCGAGGAGCTTCATGCTATGGTGGATCTCAAGCCCGAAAAGAAAGAAGATGACTGAATCCATGTATAACCTCCGAATTGAATTCAAAAGAAAAATATCGAAAACGGCATTAAATAATTTTTAATGTCAACCGTATTGTATTTAAATACAATAATTACTTATTTAAAATGTTCCAAATACGTATTTTCTTATTTAGATTTTAAATAAGGGAATACCTAGTATAAAGTTAAATGTTGAATACGTTTTATTAGAAAGTCTTTAGGGGACGCTACAAAAACAAAAAAATTACTTTGCGAACAAAATGTCAATTATATGTCGATATATTTTTTAATCCGTGCCATTTAGAAACAGTTTCTTATTTTCAGGATACTCCAAATACTTGCAAAACACTTAGCTATTCACAAAATACAAATATTTTTATACAAGTAGTTTACTGATTATTACATTTTATAACTAGAATCAAAATTTTTTTCAATAAATAAGAATTTTTCAACTAATTTCTTATTAATATTCCAACCCCACACTGAGCTAAAACATTTTTAGGTTAAGCTTGCAACGGCGTCACTAAGTACAATATTACATAGTTGCCAATTCTTAAAAATATTCAGAAATTCTTCTTGTGCCTAATTTCGGAGGTTGACGATCAGTCAATCTTTGCTTTTAAAACGGATATTCTTCAGTCAGGAGTCTCTTCATTGTCTTTTTTCCTTTTCGATTTCCCCTACATTATATGCTGGAGCAATTGAGGGTTTTAAAGAACATTTTCTGGGGAAACATTGTGGCGCGCTCTAGAGGTGAGTGTCTAAAGTAGAAAAATGGAGAAGTGATCTGTAATAAATATTCATAGGAACCACGAAATGACTAGTTTAATATTTATGGACACTTGGTAACATTCGCACATCATGTATAAATCCGCATATTAAACCTTACCTCTAAAATTGAGAGAGTGAAATGTGGATGACAACACACTAACTACTTTTCACAATATGTACTTTTCTCGGAAAATGGCCACCTTTAAAACCATCATTTCATACTTATGATTACGCTTAATGTGGCCCGAGTATTCCAGTTTCCTCTTCCTATTTGGTGTACTCTGTTCTCATTCTACGCAATACCTCCACGTTTGTGATTCTATTCATCCATGAAACCCGAAGCATACGACGGTATATCCACATTAGGAAATACAAATCCCAAACTCCTCAGATACTATAAAACATCTAGAAATTCTATCAATAACATATCGAGGCAACCTTAGATTGTCTACCAAACAAAGCATTTTATTTTTTGGCATATCAAAAAAATGTTGCTCTGACCTGATCATCTGAAGTCAACAGCCCTAATTCACCAACTTTTCTTGCTTGTTTTTTATTTGAAGCTCTGTTATAAAACATCCTAACTTCTGTCAGAGCAGAGATAGAAAAACACACGAAAAACAAATTTGTTACTACTCAAGTATATTTTTATCTTTTCATTATTTAATTTTTCTGTTCTGATTGTTACAGCTGCTGTAATTGAACTGTATAATCTATAATTGTAAATTGTTCCTGAGTGAATTCAACTTGTACAGGAACTTTTGTTCCTTTTTTGGTGTTACCTACCAGTTGTGATGTGGGTTGAGCTACTTTTTTTTGAATATTTATGAATGACAAGTTATATCGGTTCTTAAAAATATTGTTTCACTATAAAGTTGAAGTGCTTTGCAAGTAACTTATTCTAAAATTCTTATTTCAAATTTTTATACAGAACTTTTTATATTATACACCAAAAGAAAAATATTTTTTTAAAAAAAGTTATTCTAGAAATAAGTGTGATCGAAAATTATCAAATATTTTATTAGGAGAAATTAGTTTGTTAATTTTCTTATTGACCATAGCATCAGTAATACAACCAATTGGACAAGTTCAAATGACAGTCGCCCTGATGAATCTGATGATAAACAAGCGTTCTTTGCACAACACGTGGTTCTTGATAGTTTAATTTTGAATTGGTGCTTTCTTCGACATAGTTTTGATTGATTAGGTATATTTGACTGTTTATACTAAAAAGGATCATTCAATCAATACAAAACAACCAAATTACAAATCTAAAATCTACTCAGGGCGACTGTCATTAGTGTCAACTTGTCAGTTGGTGGACATGTCTTATAAACACATTGGCAATAATTAAAATATACAATAACCAATAAGTTTGTGGAATGGATCATCATATTAGATTACAATGATTTCTTCTTCCTATGGTTTCATAAAGTCTTATATAGATGTTTGTAAATTTTCACATTTATCACAACTTCCTTTTTTCTTCTGATCTTTTCAGCCTTAATCTGGATCCCTGAGCATTCTATGAATTGTGGAAACTCCAAACTATATTTATGAAATATATTCTTAAGTTCCATGCTTCTACACAATATAACAAAACATTTGATTATTTTGTACCTGAGATGGAAACTGAAGTTTGTATTACTATGAGATTTACCAAATTTTTCTGCATTATCAGAAGAAATAAAATAATGTACAATTTTTGGTAAATTAAGCATGATTGCTGTATTCAAAAATCCTCCTTCGTATAATATAATCGTGATTCTATATGAAAGTAATTACACTTTCATGAAGTTTTGCAAACAGGGCTTGATAAAAATGTTATAATTTTATTACAAATTATTTTATTCAATGCTCCAGGTGGACGACATCTATAATTTGTGAAATTTTTTACACATATCAACTGATGGTATGGTCAATATTACTTACTATAAGATTTCAAATGTCTGAAATTCTCCCCTACCTGCACAAACCAATCAACAAATTTTAAGGATATTAATCAACAAATGTGTGATTTCGAAGATAATAATTAAACTTAATTTTTTTGGTTGAAATAATGTATAGTAGACTGTTTCAAAAAATTAGATTTTTTTTTCCTTGAATATACTGAAAATATTGTTAGAAATTACGAAAATAAAATGTTTTATTTTCGTCATGTCCAACAATATTTTCAGTATATTTAAGGAAAAAAAAGTAATCGATTTTTTTGAAACAGTCTAATCACCTTTTTTGTGGTGTTTTCTTTGCTTGTAAACCAAACGAGTTAAAGTCGTAAACGAGAAGATAAAACACCTTGTAAATATTATTACTATTGTGATAAGTCTATTGAATCAAAGTTTATATTGTGAAGATAATAATTTTTTGTGAAAAATACATGTTGGCAGTTCAGAAATTTAAGAAATTTCCCTTTTGAAATTATCGAACAGTTATATACCGCTCAAGAATAGATATTTCTTGGCAAAAAAAAACCGAAAGCAAAATTAACATCATTGTTAATAATGTTAATGAATCATATTGTTTATTTTATTGAACATCCGTCCAGCATGAAAAATTTAAACTTCTACATAATGTCGGTGCTTAATATAAATTTTTTTGAAATAAATAACATAGAATGAAGTTTATAAACCCGTTTGTCGACGGTGATTGATACAAAGTTTAAAGTTTGAATGACTCAAGCGGTTGAAGAGGGTGCTTAATCGTCTAGGGCAATTTCCGTCAAGCATTGCGTCAATCACTCAATCGAAACCATGGCTTCCCGAAAACTCGGAGCGGGAGTTCCTTAGCTTACTTACATTACCAACGTCGCTTCGCAGGAAAAATCATAAATGACATGCTTTTTGAAGCAAAAATGGGCACTTTGACGAGGAAAGGAGTGCGTTTTCTAGTGCCCCCTTGCTGGTCAACTTCGCCACCTTCATCATCTTTAAGTTCTACAAAAAATTGGCAAGGGTACCCCAACTCACTGTACACCGCGTCCAAGTGAATGCCCTTCGCTTACTACTTCGTACCCAGGGCGACTCCATGAATCGCTTGATGAAGGAAATGCTGCTACGTTCTTCTACTCATTGACCTCGATGTGAACTTGTACCCCTAATTGTAAATTATAATTATTTCCTCTTTTCCTTAAAATATGAAGAGAGTTACTTGGAAAATAATCACCTAATGTTTTTCTTCAATGCCTTCGTAATTGCTGAGCAAGTTTCTGCTTAACAACTTGATTGGACCCTTCTGAGTTTCTTGTTTCATTGTTTGAAGGAAATGCTGCATGTTTTACAAGGAAGTAGATATATTTGTTTTCCTTTGATGTAGATGCAATTTAAAATTATTTTCGACATTATTAAAGTTCATGTTTATTCGGTAAATAAAATCAAAACTACAGAAAGGAAGGTTTTGTAAAAAGCAGAAAGTGAAGAAATTACAATTGAGACTACCTGCTCGATCAAAAATAAAGGTGAAGACCAAAGCACACTTTGTAATAAGATAGTTTTACATGCACTGTCAGCAAAAGAAATGTTTTAGATACAAAAAACATGCTTTTCAATGAAAATTTAATCAAAAAGAAATATCTTTCAGTTTATTGTCGATTTATCTATTCGAGCGGTTAGTTTTGTTAAACTTGGCATCTTTGTCAATCTGCAATATTTTCATTAAACTTTGTTCTGCGTTTATATTGATAACGTTGATTATTTTTTATAAATGTGGTCTCAACACAACGTCTGATCTTTAGTGGAGTGTTTTTTTTACATATACTACATTATTGTCTCATACACTCGTCGTTCATCTTCGTATGTGCACGCCAGATGACAAGATCGTTAAGTGAAAATAAATTTTGACAGAAATGAAAAAAATTTTTACTAAAAGCAAGGGGATATCTGCAAAAAAACCGACCACTCCAAATTAATTATATTTTTAAACATAAATTTGTAGGTCAGTGTAGAAGACAGTTTTTATTTGTTGTTTATTGCGATTGTTGATTATTATAAATTTTGTTGCTACTAAGGAACTTTAGGATGTTAAAAATAAAATAACATTCTATTTCTGTCAAATTTTATATTCAGACTCTCTAAAATCAAACCACTTATTGCCACTGGCGTTTTTTTGTTAATTTATTACATTATTTTTTAAAATAGGAATTATTTGATGCAATTCCACTTTTGACCAGATATTTTTTGCAAGTATATTTAAGGTTTAAGTTATTTTTAAATTTGACACAAGCGTTTATAGATACAGTTGTCGGCCTCGTTATAGGGGGTCTTTCTGTATTTTTTGTGTTTATCATACATATAATTAATGTACTAAATGAAATGTTTCAATAAAAATATATTGGTTTTAATTATTTTGTTTTAATGTCCTTCATTATTACCATTGTTTAATAATATAGAGATAGTTGGTTAAACGCCGCAGCCTTAAGGTGACAATTATTTACAGGTAACTGTAATTAAGTAAATTATTCATGAGTCTTATGGTAAATATTGATTATAAATTAAACTACTGCAAACACCGATTTTATTCATAAATGCGAAATTGACACATCTTTTGAACTAAGTTATTTGTTAGTTAATAGAAATGCTTCCTGTGGTTTTAACATAAAATTTTAATGGAGACGTTTTAACACGTACCAGGCACCAAAACTTTTAATTATACCAATTTTCTTTTTTTCGAATTGTCGAAATATCAAACGATTATACCACTCTTTAACTTGATAATTTACACATTTATAAAAATGTATCACCGACACAAAATAATATCACGGACCTGATATTGAAGCTGTTATGGCGGTAAATAGTAAAGCAGAATGTAAGTAAATGTTATTACAGGTTTCATACATTTAATCCATCCAATATTTGAGCAGTTTCCAAAAGGCAAGAATAGCTGTGTGATTTGTCTAAGAACATAATTGTCCATTAGTAAACGCCTATATGTATTGATACCTAATGGGGAAGCCAAGCGCCGGTTTTATATTAAAACTATTGATGAACTTTGATAAATTTTTATTTGCAGACAATAAGTATTCAAAGATGGCTTTAGACTTTAATGTGTTTAATTATAGAGAAACTAAAACGTTCAAAACCAGTCTACATTGTAAAAATAAATGCAATTAATAAGGCGCAGCCTACAACCATCTTTCACATCAGTTTTCAAATGTAGGTATAAAATTTGTCACAATTAGGTAAGTAAAAAATTAAATTATTTTCAACATGGTTACGTTTATTTTACTTAGAACGAATTCAGTCAGGCATTTCTTACGTTATATCATTAAGAAATAATATTTTTAATTGATTGATTTGATAATTTGAAATATTATGAAGCTTGAGGAAATTCGGTAGGGCTTTGGCAGCAAACAGCAAAAGTTGTGGAACAAAATAGTTCACTGTAAATAGACGTTGAAAACGCTTCAAACTTTGCAGTGTGGAGTTGTAGTAAAATAGTAGAAAACTACCCTTCGAGAAACACAATAACTGTATGTAAAGCATACATTCAACAGCACCCCTTTGACCTTCATAGATTTAGATGGAGAGAGGATCCATGAAAAAAGTTATCAAAACCTAAATATACTTCTAGAAGAAGATAGAAAAATATATAAATTGTCGATAATCACTTTTCTTCAAAGAAATTATTCAATATGTGTCTTGGAGTTCTTTTTACCAGAGCATAGTTTGAACAAAAACTGGGTGTAAACTTTTGCTTACACGAAAAATGGAAGTACTGCCAACTCATTCTGGAAGAAATTGCTGCACATAGAAAGTATTTTGAGCTTGGACGTAATGATAAACAAAGATTTAATTTTTTTAATTGTAGATTTGTCAACTGCCCTGTGGGTTTTTAATAAGATTTATAAAAAAAAATCACAAAAAACGCTAGACAGAATTGATTCAACTTGACCTACGTATTATTTTCAACTGAATCTCCTTCGCTAAATTTTCCGTTGTATTTCAAGTGATCCCCACTACTTTTAACACGTTCACTAAAACTTTCCATATAATCTCTAGAACATTCAACAATGTCTTTCCTCATTGCAGTGAGCTGTTTCAAATACGACCTAGGCGTTAGCGACCATGTTCTGTATTTTTTCTTCTGCACTTTGGGTAGACTACCGTAATCAGAAAAACACGGAGCTGCATCCAAATCGAGGTCACTGTCTATAGGAAGTTCGACGATTCCACTTTCAATGTTCGGAGCGCGAGATAAAGTTTTCTCCAGCTGCGAACAAGCAGCTTCGAACGGAATTTCATATTTATTAATCGGAGGCGGAGAAGGATCCGGTCTGTCAAACTGAGTTGAACAATCATAAGTGATCGGCAGTATTGTTTGAGAACTTTTATCTCTAAAACACTTTTTGTTACTATCGGATTGTTCCTCTTCTTGTTTAATATTCTTTTCATTTTCACAACATATTTCCGCTCTACGCGGTGATTTCTTCTTTCTTGTTAAGCTTCTAGAAGTTTTCAGTCCACTCACTGTAATTTGCATATCGTAGGATCGTGTTTCTTCGGCTTTACCGGATAGTTTGGACATCATACCTGTTGCTTCTTCCAAAAATGCTGACATTGCAGTAACCATTCTATGAGCCTCTCCATTTTGGTACTGTAGAAGTTTTTTAGTCACACCTGGGTGGATTGTAGCAAATTTTTTAGGTGATTCTATATTTTGATGACCTTCAGTTAAATGCTGAAGAACATTTGGTTCATTTACTATCACTACATCATCGTATTCGTTTTTTCCACATTGTATAATTCTCGGCTTAGCTGGAAGAGCATCAAATTCTTTTAACGGTAAACAAAATTCTTCTGGTTGTCCTGTTGATCTGTGCGTTTCAGCCACGTGCGTTTTCAACATTCTAATAGAAGGCACAGCTACCGAATGATTTGGTATCAAAGAACACTTAGCTTTGTTGTACACCTTCATCGAATCTTCATTTTTATACTCTACGGTTTCTAACAATTCTTCTTGAAGTTCTCCAATACTTCCATGGTACCAAGTCTGTACCTCTTTAGAAGAAGTTTCTAACGGAGGATGGTTACTTAAAAGATCTGGTGTAACCATATAGGCACTTTGGGACTCAAAATGGTCTAAGCTATCACAAGAAACACTGTGACTAGGTTTATCTCCCTGAAGATAGTTATTCGATATGTTTATATTGACTACGTTTGTATAAATAGCGTCAGTGGGTATGTTTTCTTTGGTTGCTTTGAGGTACTTTGTAAAAGAAATAAGCGTAGAAGGTTTCGGTACTGTTTGCTTTTTTTGCGAGTCTTCTTTACTAAATTGTGTTCCGCAGCTTCTTGTTATAAATAAACTCTTAGCAGTGTCTATATCTGTTAAGATGTTAACAAGATCGGAGCAATCTACACAAGCGTCTTGACTATTGATTGCCGAAGTCATTGTTTCAGCATTTTTGAGCTCTTCTAAATGTATTTTAAGATCCGATGTATTGGTAGATGTTTCTTTCATCCTTATAATAGGAGGTAAATCTGTTTGTATGTCTTGATTTTTGATACGGTTGGCTCTTAATGCTCTTCTAGTTATGTTCCGAAGCCGCGTTCGTGCGTTTTCGGTAATCATTAGTTCTGCAGGAAAAACAGAGAGATTGTAAGTATTAATATCGTTTGTATCAGTTGCTACTTCTTTTTTCTTAACTTTATTATATAATCTACTAGTTACTGCAGCTACGACTTGGGATCTTACTGAATTTTTAGAGTTAATGTTACTTTTAGAATCGGATTTTTTACTTAGATTTTCACTTGACATCGTTCTAAGAGATTTATTTTTTGAGGAGGTTCTTGATAGTGCCGAAACGGATTTATGCAAAGATTCCGTTCTAAGACTACTTCTTCGTGAAGTCTGACTACCAGAACCCTGTTCTGAACTATGATTTGACGTAATCGATTTGGATGAAATAGTGGAATCATCTGAACCACATTTATCGTTATCCGTTTTATTTGAAGACATGATGAACGTTGAGCCTGAACCCGGTTCTTTTTTCTCGATTTTCGTTTTTACATCCATAAGTGGAATAAGTTCTTCGTTAGTGAATAAAGGTCTCTCGTCTACACTTAATTTATTTGTTAACGTAGATAATACGCAATTCGTAGGATTCTGTGGAGATTTTAGATGTGTCTTCGGTAAAACATCCTGTTTTTTATCTCTGTGAATATCCTTCTGGAAGTACATCTGATTTAAGCACGGCAACTGAAAAGAAAAACAATATGATCATTGCTTATAAAAGTTATGCTACATAATTTAGAATGGAGGCATGCTATATGAAATAGTGCGTTGAATACATTTTTTAATTTGTCAATAATAATGACATTCTGACAAACTAAAGTTATAAATATTCTTCTTTCACGGAAATATGAATGGGTGTGTTCAGCCGGGCTCAACAGTTGAAACTAACATTAGTGCCATTAAACAGTTGAGTTCTGTCAGAACGCATTGCTAAGTTAGCGGTAGAACATAACCTAACTTTCCAATAATATAGACCATTCCAGAATGACGTCACCGACAGGTCGGCCATATTGTTCTGGAGGGTCCATGTCATATTCTATTTAGTTTTCATTGTTTACTGGTAGGCAACGGATGATAAATAGTCTGTAATTAGTAAGTTCTTAAAATTATCTAAAATGCCAACGTTTTGTAGCGAGCAAGAGATAAGGTATCTTTTTTCAATTATCGGCTGTTTTAACGAAGCGAGGTGATTAATTAATTGATCTCTCTGTGAAGTGAATCACAATTTAAAACTTGGCATGTATGTTCTCGACATTTTATCGAAGGTTAGTTAGTGCCTTAGAGGAAAACATGCCCTGACTAGATTCCTAAACAAAATATGGGCTACACCAATAGTGGGAAACCAGATGAGTCTTCAGCTTCAAGATATGAAAGATTTGGAAGAAGAAAACGGAAAAAAGTTGGAATAGAGGTAGGTATTATATTTAAAAATAAGGGTTTGCACTTGAATCTGCTGCCCTTGACATTCGTTGGAATCACATAACTCCTCTGTTGATTGTTTTTTTTTTCGTCGTCTGACATTTTAATTATTATTTAATTCAATTCAGAGACAGTTTACTGACTGCGCCATGTGTTATTTGTAAAGTTTTTATTATTTAAATAAAATATTATATTATATTGACATTGTCCTACAAAGTCTGTCTGACAACCAACTGGTCTATTCTTCCAGTTTCATTATTTATTTCTACTCTATAATCTTTTGATCTGATCCTGGCAATACCGGAAATTGAATTGCAGGGCGAAAGAGTCCAAAAAGGTACTCTGAGGACACCTCCAGGAAATCCATTGTTAGAAAAATGAAATTACAGAGAATAAAAAGGTGGAATTGAAAAATTTCAGAGGGGCAATTTCAGAAATGTTTTGAGGAAGAAACTTAAGAAACCGAACTTCTAAACGCGATGGGCTTAGTTTAATGCATTTCTAAAAAAAGAGTTTCCTCTTAAAATACCATAACTGCGATTAAATGTCATACCAAAATAATTTACACTTCTTTATGAATTCGTAATATTAAAACACGTGTCATACCTGTAAGTTTTTTAACAGTTCCTTCAATCTGAATATTTCTGCTCGCAAATCTCGAATTGTATTTTCTTTGGGGTCTTCGTGGACGACTGGACGGAAAATTATATTTTTGGCGCGTTGCCCAAAACGCAAAGTGTTAACGGTCTCGTTATAGCAAGCACTGGACGGAGAAACAGCTGGAAAATACAAGAATATACCGTGGTATGCTACAATTCAAATACGAGGGATCGTCTAAATTTTTTTTTGTTTTTTAGATTGGTATAATTTTTTTCTGGTTAAGATTCGGTAAAGAAACTCATAGTATACAAAAATGTACTTATTGAGATTATTTTTTTTAAATTTTGAAGGAGATTCTGATGAACACACATTTTCAGTTTCATTCAAATTTTGTTACTTACTTGCCACCATAACAGTATTGGAATTTCCACCCAAAATATCCTTTAAAAGCCATGTTAGTACTGAATCTCTATATGGGACAAATCTTCTTCGTATTCCTCTAGCTTGCTTTAAAGTTTGATCAGCTGAAAACAATTAAATATATTATTGAATAAAATCAATAAACCTCGTATTACTCGATTCGTTTCACAAATAACATTTGCATTTGCGGACTTCCTATAGACTGGAACGGAGTTATCCTTAAGATCTCCAGCTCCCTAGCTCGTGTTAGGAAAGAGCATTTGAGTACAGCTTACAAAGTAATAACCCAGAGTAAATTGAAATGGGCTATTGACATGGTTGAACCATACAAAGCTCCTGGACCAGACGGTATCATCAGGACCTAGGAAATCAAGAAATTGCCGAGGGCTCGAATTCTCTGATTGGTGGTGCCGAACTAATCAATCAATGAAGTTTTAATAATTTTATAAGAATATCCAGCGAAAATTTGATATGCCTCATTGGTCGAGCAGTTGCCAAAAGATATACTAACTATATAAATGCTATAAGTGAAGCAATAAGCTTAAGATATCTAGCAACAAGTGATTTCTCAATCTTTCAAAAGTATCTAACAACTCCGTCAATATCTGTACAAAACAAAAATGAGACAGGATTGTATGGGAGTTGTCGCTAATTTGTCGCGAAATATGAATATTTCTGTAAATTCCAAAATGTATGGTCTATGAACATCGATCTTACCTAATGCAGAGATAACATTTCCCAAAGCAACTATGCTTTTATTTATATTAGAGCCTTCTTTGAATCTGGCAAGATTGAAACACCGATTTGCAGCCCTTTCGCTACCAGCCAAATCGATTAAATTCAATTTAACTCCATCACAATTAACAACAAAAACGGAATGACTTCTACTTGATTGGGGGTTGGAATGGGTAGCTGCTATTTTTCGATGTTTGTTGCCTTCTTCGAACCAGTAGTGAAGATCGGAGGTAGTGTTTACGGGTTGTTCAGAAAGACCTGAAAAATAAAAAAATTCTACGAAATTTGTTTCTTAGAATATTTTTATTAAAATTCAAATAATCACTTAAGTAACAAGTTAGACTTACCTTGAACATATGGTCCTCTTTTAGGATGTTCCCTTATTTTTAAAGATGTTTTTTTATAGTCGTTAGCCGAATTCAAGAGATCTCTAACTTTTTCATTATATATTTCTAGATAGCTGCAATGAAAAATGAAAAATATGTAAGTATTTGATAACAGCGATTGATAATGGCTGACCACGTTGGGATTTCTGATTGGGAATCTTTACCGCAAAACAACAGTAGTTGAGATTTCGGCTTAGTTTTTCGATAAAATAATTCTTTTGCCTTCAAATATTGTCATGAAATTTTAGAAAATTCACTTTCTAAAACCAAAAGTTACTCATAACTCGACTAATTGGAAAGATAGAAAGTTCTAATGATCACCAAACGATTCAGGAGAAAATTTTACAAATTTGTGTGAATTTTAAATGGATATTTCCAAGTATTAAGGGAGTTAGGAAAAGCAATTTATGTCGCGAAATATTTCCATACCTAAATTTTCGGGGGTAATATCCCTAGTGCATTCGCGAAAGTGGAATAATCCTCGTCTTCGACTCGGATTTTTAAAACCACTCTCGCTCATGCTATTTGTTAAAACAAATTACTTAGAAACTCGTTTTTCCGAATTTTTCCACAGGAAAAATTAGATGCACGAGGGATATTTGGTAAGATTATTTCCTAAGTTAAATAAACATTTTATTTTAATGCAGCATTTTTTTTTAATTAAAATAATAAGAACAATATAACTTTCAAGCAAGGAAAGGTAATTACTTCAAACTCATTTTAAATTACAATTAATATAAAAATTACAATTATTGTAGGTTACAGGAGTATTTTAGCCATATCGGTTAAATTGTTTTTAATTATGTTTGTAGTAGCACTATTCTCTATGTTGTTGTGAGGAGTGTCAAATGATTAATGGTATTGGCTCCAAGAAGTGTCTATTTTCTGTCTTTTCAAGAGAGCTTCGAAGCTTGTAGATGGTACATTATTTTGGACGGTTCTTAGTCTGTTTTTTGATAAAATCATTTTTTCGTCTTCAAATGGAGTCATGAAATTTTCGAAAATCCACTTTTCAAAACAAAAAATACCCATAACTCAACTAATTGAAGAGGTGGAACGTTCTAGTTTCCACCAATCGATTCAGGGGAAAATTTTACAAAAATAACTGAATTTTGAGTCAATATTTTCAAGTTATTAAGGGAGTTAGGAAAAACAATATATATCGCGAAATATTTCCTTATTGACTGGCGGCATTGTAATGACAAATGACAGAACGATATCTCAGACGTTGCCAGATTGAATGTAATTTTTTTGATTAAACGGAGCATGGCAGATTGCTGGTGGACACTGGGAATAATCTCTGCAACAGTAAACTACAGTCTGTCTTATATCCTCCGTAAGAAGGAACTACTTCGAGTAGATAGCTGCTGGAGAAGGTATATTCGGTCACAGAAATACCAACCAAAAGTTGTGTATAGAACAATAGAAATTTTCTCGGGCTGCCAAGAGGCTTAGCTCTTACCATGTAACGTCGGAATAGGTAAGAAACTGCCAAAAAATGTTGCCTTCTCAATAAAGTGTCTCTAGTCTGGATCTTGGTTGACTCCATTATTAGGAAGGCTTTGTTAAGAAGCTGAATTTGTTTGGTGAAACATGAATAGCTGTGAGCCACAATAGACTTCTTGCGAATCGCACTGGAGGACCTAATAGATCCACTCACCACTTCTTATGAAACCGGAATTTCCGAATAAAAATTAAAAAATTTCAATAGGTGAGTTTATGAAAAGGGAACTGTGTGGACACTATTTTCAAATTTTCCTCATGTAGGAAAGAGATAATTGAATGAACAACGAAAAAGAAAGCCAAAAATCTTTCCTTTTTGTAAAATATCGAATTTATTTTTTATTGTCAAAATACAGTTCTGTTATGAATTGTCAATTAGCTGTATCAAAATTTACAAGGAAAAATATTTTTTGAGATATGAAAAATGCTTAAAATTCGTAACCAGAGGCTTTTTAGGACGAGAAATCGAGTGGCACTGTCAGTTTTTGATAAAATCTTTCGTTCACCTTCAAATAGTGTCATGAAATTTTCGAAAAAAATGCATTCCAACATAAAAAGTCTTGTAAATACCACAAAACTATGAATTTTGAATTAAAATTTCAGGAGAGTATTCTCAAAAGACTAGTCACAAAAGCATAACTGAAAGGGTCTCCGTCCTATGAATAATAAATATTGTAACATGTCTATCGACCCGTTTCGACTTTTAAATTTATATCGCAAATCTTTCTCTAATTCCCTATCGTCGTCTCATTAGCCACCCCAATCTTCAAACCTGACCCTAATGCAATTGACGTCTGCCAACGGTAGCTTCCATTTTTTCAACGCAACGAAGGAAACCCCTTTCCGCTATCGACTCTCTTCGAGGAAAAACCTCCATTTTTTATCGCTTTTATACTGCTTGGCATACTTAGGAAGACCCCTGAGATTTTGATGCGCCTTAGACAAGCCTAGTTAATGCAGAGAGCTCATATATTGTTATCCTTTACACATCTGAGTTCTCTGTTTATCTTCTGCGCATTTCAGTGGTCTTCATTCGTTTGCCAAGCAGTACCTTCCCTATCTAAATTGCTGTGGTAAACACAAAAGCTAGTATACGGCTGAGAGTTAGGATACCGTTAAAAGCTAGTATACGGCTGATGACTAAGAAACCGTAGAGAACTAGGATACCATTAGCTGCTAGGATACCATTAAGTGCTAGATTATTAAGACACCCTCAAAGACACCTTCAAGATATCTCCAGGTTCACTTCTCTACACACTCTTCCCGGAGAAGATATTTAATTAAGATAAGTACCAGAAAAAGTACAGGCTACATACTGATCACTTTGTCCTGTTCCTGGCAAGAATAAAATTAATGTTTTAACTTTTTTAAAAATTTCTTATTCACCCGGCTATAAGAGCTGTAGGGGATCGTGTCCGGGTTAAAATAAGTTTTTAATTATTTCAGTTAATATTTTGATTTCTACAAGGTGTTTCTACCTTTTTCACCTTAGGTTTCTTTTTGTTTAAATTTATTTTGTTCTTTCGTCGACGTCTAAAAGGTAGTGGCGCCCTAAAGCTTCTTATAGTCTGACAACCCCTGACATACCTAGTGCAGCACTAACATGGAGTAGAACCACTCTTGAGGAGAGTCTCATGCCGGTATCTGTCTCTAGTGGCCACTCTAGCACCCAAGTCACGACCAACCGACGGGTACGGTTACAAATTGGCGCCCCGTAAGGTTACAATATGAAAGTTGTGAAAATATTCGAATATCCACTTTTTGCAATCAAAAGGTACTCATAACTCAACTAATTGAAGAGATATAACGTTCGAGTGACCACCAATCGATTCAGGGGAAAATTTTACATAAACAAGTTAAATTTGAATCGATATTTTCAAGCATTACGGGAATTGACAGAAATCACGAAATATTTCCATACCCCTTTGTTCAAAATTTACAACAACAAAAAAATTTGCGACATGAAAAATGCTTAAACCAGGGGTTTTGGGGGAAAAAACGACTGGCACAGTCAGTCAGTTTTTTCATAAAATCATCCGTTCATCTTGAAATAGTGTCATCAAATTTTCGAAAAAGCGCATTTTCAACATAAAAAGTCTTGTAACTACCACAAAACTATGAATTTTTAACTGAAATTTCTGAAGAGTATACTCAAAAGACTAGTCTTCTTGGAAAAAAGATTATAATTCAAAGGGTTTCCGTTTTATGAATAATAAATATGAAAGTGAAAATATTCGAAAATCCACTTTCTGAAACTAATAACTCGACTAATTGAACACGAACAGTTATAACAATCTATTGACCACCAACACACAATTTCAGCATAACAAGTCTTGTAAATATTCCAGTTAGACTTAGACTCATTTGTACTGTTATAAAAAAATGCCCCTTTCGCAAATATAGAAATATAGAAACGCTCTCAGAGCTTCTGGACGAATAGCATCTACCTTGTGCTGATGAGGCGCAAAAACGCCGAAACCGGTCCACAAGTGATGTTATTCCTTCTAATCGCAAACCAGAATGGTTGGTTCTATCTTAACAGATATACCAACCCCGTTTACTTTAGAAGTGTAATTCAATGTCTGTTGGGGCATATAGCCCGAGAAGTAGTTGTTGCTTCTTAGTGGACGGTCTGCTCTTTGGAAATTAATTTTTCTTATTTTGTAAAGCGTTTAATAGTATTGAACTATTATTTTTTGACGTCTATAGAAACTTTTGTTTATTATAAATGAAAAATAAAATTACCTAAATTATGCGAACCATAATCCTCAAAAACTTCTAACAACATATCGTACATATCCTGTTTCGTTCAAAACCCAAATTACTATATTTCATCAACATCATAAAAACAGTAATTTATGAAACTACACCGATGACACAACACCGCACACTTTAAACAAATTTTCACGAAAACTTTGATTAAAAGGAGTTTTCAAACACAACTTTGCGTGTCGTATCACGAACTCTGCAATTTTACAACTAAACACAGAAATAATTCAACGTGGAGTCGAGTGTGAAAGTTTGGCGCAGTTTCATCGGGAAGTTTTGGAGGGAATTCACATTGTTTTGTTTGCGAGTATTGTAGTCTATCAAAATTTTATGGAACTTAATGGAGTTGAAAATTAGTAGATCTGTTTTTGAAGATATTAAGCACAAATAACACAACCTTTCTGAATATTTACAGCTGGGAAAGTTAATATATGATATGTTGCTACGACAAATAGAATTAAGGGGTGATCAAAATATAAAAAATTACAAAAAAATCGACTATGCAGTGAAAAAGTATACTACAGTTTAAGACCTAAAAGATCTATCTTATCTTCTTTGTGGTGTTGATTTTTTCCAATATTACATTGGAGCGCGTGGATTTTAAGTAGTTCTGAAACAAGTTCTGAACACATTCGAATTTTCAGTTGGAACAATCCTAATGATACTTTTTAAATGGCCTATAAGTAGTTATATCATTTAACAAGTACCTACCTTTGCGAAAGTTTATGTACAGGGCCCGGCAGTGAAACGGGAATATTCAAAAAAACTTTTGGTGAAGGATCCCCTGACTCTGCGTAGCATATCCAGTAAAATTTTGTTGATCTCCTGTTGGATTCGCTCCTTCAGTTCGTTCCTAGTTCTGGTTGGGTTTGATTCAAGAACCTTTAGCTTTAGATAACCCCACAGAAAAAAGTCAGGAGCCGCCAAGTCTGGTGAACAGGCAGGCCAAGGAATATCGCCTTTCTTACTAATGAAGCGACCAGGAAACGCCAATTTCAGCAAGTCCATCGAAATGTTAGCACAGTTAGGCTAGTAGCACCATCTTGCTGGAATAATGAACGATAATTCACATGTTCGTCATAAGCAGGAAATGCAAAGTTCTCAGCATACCGTTCACTGTTACCGTTTTCACTTTCGAAAAAGTACGGACCAACCACACCTAGAGAGGACATTGTGCACCACACAGTTATCTTTTGTGAGTGAAGAGGCTTTTCGTGAAGATTACGTAGGTTATTGCCACTCCAAAATTTTGTTTATTGACATACCCACAAAGATGGAAGCGAGCCTCATCACTCATCCATAAATTATGGACCAGCTGTCCATCTTGATCAATTAAATTTAACAGGTACACTCGGCTAGCGTAGTGTTGAGGTTTGAGAGCTTGGACTACGTGAAATGCCTTTACGGCGAAAGCACGCTGCTCATTTGTCCAACGCAACATGGCGACTGAAAATACCGGCTGTCTGGACGCTCAAGGTCGAGTTCCCCACACCTCTCGAAGCGTCTGGCGACCGTCTTAATCTTCCCGTTTCACTGCCAGACCCTGTATATATGAAATGACTTAAGACACATACATTAAAAAAATCTGGCGAAAGAATTTTGTATACTAAACTTTGTAAACTCCACTTACTTTATATTTGCTCTTTGCCATGATGACACTTGTCTTCATGCTAGATTTTTCAGGAATTTTTGCTCTTACCAGTTGAGGAATTTACAAACAACGCCTATTGAACCGTACCGATTTTGGCCGCCTTGTATATAGTTTTTAATTAAAAATTAATTTTCTGTAAGAATGTGCATTGTGTGGAACTGAACGTTAAATGCAATGCTTTTAATAATGTCAATTTTTCCAATTAGATTGACATGCATGCACGAACCTGATATTGTTGGAATGATTTAGAACGTTTTTTTTTAGGAAACCTAGTTTTTGCATCATGAAAGACATGAAACAGTCGCGCTACGTTGATAAGCATAATTTGATAGAAAGTGTCGTCAAATCGATAGACAATGGCAGTACAGCACTTTTCACAGAAGGGTCATCATGCACTGATGATGACGATTTGGTAAGACTCATTTTTCTCTATTTTAAAGAGATAACCTTAAGCTGGATTTATAAAATCTGTTCATGAACAAGCTAAAAACAATATCAAACTAGGTATACTCTTATCTTATTACTAAACTATAATGGAACAATTTCACAGAGTACGCATTGAAACTATAAATGTAATTATAGTTAAAGTACGACCGGAAATCTAAGAAGGTCATAAATCACTAAGCACTTGAGTTATCAGCAGGCGGACGATTCTACGCAGGGTTGTACCTGTCCTAGCCATTAAATTTTGTTTTATAGAAAGGTATAATCATATTATTAAGAAAAAACGCTTGAATATAATTGAGAATTGTTTATGTTTATATAATATATGATATATAACACAAAAATTATTATTATTTACACAAATTTAAACATATTTTTACCGAGGGTTCTAAATCGACCTTAGGAGATTTTTGATTATAAAATAAATTTACAAGCCAAAAATAATGGAAAGCCCCACTATTATTAAGGTATTTCGTGAGATATTTTAATCCGGACCTGGGAATATTTTAAGAGACACACACTTTTATTGCTTATCTATATTCCGAACAATAGGTAATAATGAGAGTCGTCGGCTAATATTGTTTTATGACCTTCTTAGATTTCTGGTCGTACTTTAAACACAGATAATCACGTTTGCCTTCGAAAATATTAGAAAACAATGGTTTCCTTGATCCAGTTCCTTACAGATCCTCGTACTACAGTTATTGGTATAATAAGTTCAGACTGTGAGTCTTCTGATCCTCTTTTTGCAAATTCGTCAACTTTTTAATTGCCGTCGTTACCCTGCTGACCTGATACCCAGGTAAGTTTGATGTTATTCCGTTCGGCTAACATCTCCAGTTCTTTCTGAAGGAAGTGTAATTTTTGGTACGAATAAATAAATTTATAACGAAAAAACACCCCATAGTTTCTTCCCGGGAGAGGCGACGTTGTAACTACGTTTTGTGTGAAATATAAAAGGTAAATACCCTAGTTATCACGTGCACAAAGGACACAAATTTAACGTTAAGGTTTTCGCGTGAGAGCGTACATTCCTATTTAGAATTTTTATAAGAAATACAATATATATTGCGATGTAGATTTTTTTACTTTAAATAACTGAATTCGCCGATAAATAAGATTTTTTATTAATGCAGGTATCGGTCTTTCATCAATAAGATTAAAAATAAATACGAACTGTCAAATTGAGTCTAGTTTTAATTTGGGAAAAAAGAAAGTCTTACCTTACCAAATAAAGAAACATAGGGAACATCACCCTGTATAACAAATTTCATTTAATTTAGAATAAAGTAGTCGCTGATATGCAACATAGAAGTCAGCAAAGCAGTTTAAAATATTGCAAAAAGTAATACAAAGGAAACGAGTTTCTAAATAATAATTCCGCTGAGTCGGAAGAAACCCACGGGCTAGGAAAAAAAACCTGATTAGCAAATTTTGTTGAAGGGAAGGTAGACCAATCAGAAAGTAACATGTGAACCAAAGTAAAAAAGCTGACTTTGGGAAATGCACAAAGCCAGGGGAAAAAGGGAAAGAAGGTGGCAGTTGAACGGAAGTCACGGCTGCAGCTGGTTGCGAGTTGGAGTTCGCGGATAGCGGGTTTTTGGGGTTCTCTAAGTGTTTAATTAATTTATATTTAAAAGTAGTGTTTGAACTTAGAAAAAGTTTCTTTTCAAAACTTGAAGTAAAATTTCAATGGAGCGTCTACTGAAAGCGATCTGCAGTATTTGTCGATAAGAGGGGGGGTGATATGGAATAATAAGGTTCGCTAGAGGCGAACAGGTTTGGTTTAAGACCTATTCCGATCGGTACTCGGGTATTGGAGCCAACGAGCCCCGCCCAGGATAAGCAGTCTTCCACCCTTCAGGGAATACTCAGTCTAGAGAAATTGGTGAGTTGATTTAAAATTGTACTAACTGTACTAACTGCAAATTTTATCGATTTTACAGAAGATAGTAGCATGAAAGATTATCTTTGCACTCTTCGTGCATATATAGCAAAATTCAACCGGCAAGATCATTCGTTCGGGTAGGGGATGAAGAAAAATGGTGCAAGAAACGCGGACAGAAAGTTGGACGTCTTTACGTAATGGCTTCGCCTCGACATTTATATTACATTCGCGCGGTAATCTATTTAAAAAAGTAATATGAGTAGATTCCACAAAGTAGGGGTGAAAACAGTAAATTCAGTTCAAGAATAGTTGAAATCTTGAGACAATTTAGGTAGACCAGACAATTCTGCTATATGGAGGACCTGTGGTTTTGCCTATGGAGGCAAGTAATAAGTACGGATAGAGACAACGAAATCGATCATAACTTGAGTGCACACACAATAGTTCTGCGTAGGGTTACTAGAAGAACATAGGCACCATATAAATCTAATCTTCGGTATATCTGATTCTAAAAATAGTACTTCGTTTATATTTTAATTATACTAAATAATAACTTTCCATGGATTAAATTGTAACAGTCCAAAGATATGTCATATTGATAACAAACATTAATTCTGCGTGTGTTAAAATCTGCATCTCGCATCATCATCATTATAACACGTTATCTGTATAGAACACTAGTTGTTTTCACACATGCAAGGACGCGCAACAAAATTCTGAAATTCTGATTGTTTATCGACCCGCGACACGAATTTTCTTCAGAATTTTTGCCCACCTGTGTAACCCTGAAAATGAATCAATTATTTTAGAATTGCTAAAGTTTTATGAAAGTTTCGTTATTTCTAAAGTGCTTACAAAGTTTATTTGAGTCGATAGATAGAAGTTTTAATTTTTATGCGACGGTTGTAAATATATTTTACAGCTTTATTTTGGGTGAAAAGCTTATTTTAACGCTTCACTTGGCCGTTAAATTGAAAAAATTAGGGATGTTGTGCCTCAGAATTAGACTAAGCACTTTAGTCTTTCATTTACTCTTTTCTGTGATAACAATTTTTCTTTTTGTAGAACCGGCATAATAACTTTTTCTAATCCGGCATATCGTTTGATGTATCCAAGTATTCAAATAAACAAGGTCGAATAGTTAGTACGTTATTTTAATCAGCCAATAAACATCTTGGTTCCCTTACTTTCTATGAAACGTTAACGCTTTACTAAGAGTACTCGTTAGTTAGTTATACTCCAGCGCTTACCCTTTGCTCATCCATCCTCCAGCACATATCCTTCGTTCATTCATACTCTCCGCTTATTCTTCGTCCACTCTAACTCCAACTTTTACTCCAGCTCATACTCCAACTCTTACTCGCAACTTTTACTTCAACTCTTGCTCCAACCGTTTCTTCAGCTCTTACTCCATCTCTTCATCCATCCCTACTTTATATGCTTTGAGGAACGTCGAGAGGCGTTATCAGTGTCCATCAAAACTGAAATATTTCAAAAAGAGTAGTTTTGGCTCGTTAGTTAGTTATACTCCAGCGCTTACCCTTTGCTCATCCATCCTCCAGCACATATCCTTTCTTTCAATCATACTCTCCGCTTATTCTTCGTCCACTCTAACTCCAACTTTTACTCCAGCTCATACTCCAACTCTTACTCCAACTTTTACTTCAACTGTTGCTCCAACCGTTTCTGCAGCTCCTACTCCATCTCTTCATCAATCCCTACTTTATATGCTTTGAGGCACGTCGAGAGGTGTTATTAGTGTCCATCAAAACTGAAATATTTCAATGCATAAGCACACCAAGTATGTTTCAATATCCAAAATCTACCTACGCCCACAAGAGACGATTTGGCAACAACTTCTTAAATGTACTTGATATTTTGAAGCATTAATACCTTACTGTGACTTTCATGTTGAGAACCTCCTCTCCGATAGCCATTTCTTGAAGGTAATGAAAAATTTGTTGACAAAAACTTGGAATCAGACCTGGATCATGAGGTACACCCATCATGGTATGGGTTTTTCCAGTGGAACTTTGACCGTAGGCTAAAACGCAGGAATGATTACGTTGTTTCATGGATTGACTGATAATTTTTTCAATTTTTTCGAAAATCTGAAACCAAAGAAGAAAAAATAAATTGAGAATTTAATGAAAATATGGTAAATAAGGTATTGTTGAATTGTGGACGAAGAATTTTCGTTAAATCCATGTTAACTAAAGCCTTTAATGCATCATGTCTCATTCATAATACTCAAAAGATGCAGTAAAGACGACCCTACTTGTATTTACGTATAAGGCAGCAATGAAAGACTTAATATTGTTTCAATAATTGCTGAAGAAGTTTATATTTATATAAAATGTTTGTATTAACTTGGGCACAAAGTTTGGGCCTTGGGGAATAACCTTATTCTCCTTGTTTTTCACATGAAACTCGATGGTGAAAACGGCTTCCATTCGAAATAATAATGTGTTATGGGTTACCGGGAGGAGATTTAGATATGACAAGTATGAAAAATGTTCCATTTAAATTAAAATCGTACCCCTCTTAGGGATCCGCGATACTATCCGATATTCCAGTGTATCGATACTTTTACTTCCGATACTCGATATTTTGTATCGATACTATGCTTTTCGATTCATTCCAAGTATCGATGAAATTGTAGTGTATCGATACGTTGTGATACGGGATTTTTAGTGGTAGCGGCAAGTGGCGTTATATATAGTGATGAGCGATATCGTGATTTTTTAATCACGTTGTGAAATGATGTCGTGCTTTTTTTAACGAAACTAAAAATAAAAAACGAAAAATGTGCAGTTTTTTGCGTTTTTCGAGCTAATTTTGAGGTTATGTGGAAAAGTGACTGGTGTAAAAGTTGTAGATTTTCTCAAGATCTACAACTTTTATATTCAACTTTTTTTCCTAGGATTCTAACTTTTGCCGGAAATCGCAAAAATGTCCTTTTTTAACCCCCAAAAAAGTGTATTTTACCGAAAAAACGTCAAAATTCGAAAAATTTCCAATATTTTAATTGAAATTTTTTTTCGTGGTTTGTCACTATGTAAACTACCTTTTACCAAATTTTCATCAAAATCGAACATTTTTTACCGATACTAATAATAAAAAACGAAAAACGCAGTTTTTTGCGTTTTTCGAGCTAATTTTGAGGTTATGTGAAAAAGTCACTAATGAAAAAGTTGTAGATTTTTTCAAGTTCTACAACTTTTATATTCAACTTTTTATTCTAGAAACTCAACTTTGGCCGGAAATCGCAATAATGTCTTTTTCCACCCCCCAAAAAAAGTGTTTTTTACCGATTATTTCCTTCCTATTAATTTTGACCAATCGCTATCAAAAATTGGTATGTCAAATATAAATTTTAAATGGAAAAATTACTTAACAACTGTCAATTTAGCTGTCAGCAGGTTTTCCGGAAAAAAAATCGAAAAAATGTCATGCAAGTTTGACAAGTTGCCTTGTAAAAACAACCTTTGGTCAAAATTAATAGGAAAGTAATAATCGGGGGAAATAATCTTACCAAATATCCCTCGTGCATCTAATTTTTCCACAGGAAAAATTGGAACACTCGTTTCTAAGTAATCTGTTTTAACAAATAGCATTCGCGAAAGTGAAAAAATCCTCGTCTTCACTCTCGCTCATGCTATTTGTTAAAACAAATTAATTAGAAACTCGTTTTTCCGAATTTTTCCGGAAAAATTAAATGCACTAGGGATATTACCCCCGAAAAAACGTTATAACACGAAAAATTTCCAATATTTTAATTTGAAACTTTTTTTCATGGTTTGTGACTATCAAAGCTACCTTCTACTAAATTTTCATCAAAATCGAACATTTTTTAACGAAACCAAAAATAAAAAACGAATAATGCAGTTTTTTACGTTTTTCGAGCTAATTTTGAAGTTATGTGAAAAAGTTACTAATAAAAAAGTTGTAGATTTTCTCAATATCTACAACTTTTATAATCAACTTTTTATTCTAGGAACTCAACTTTGGACGAAAATCGCAATAATGTCTTTTTCCACCCCCCAAAAAAAGCGTTTTTTATCGAAAAACGTTATAACTCGAAAAATTTCCAATATTTTAATTTGAAATTTTTTTCCATAGTTCGTGACTATCAAAGCTACCTTTTACCGAATATTCATCGAAATCGATCAATTTTTGCAGAAACTAAAAATAAAAAACGGAAAATGCAGTTTTTTGCGTTTTTCGAGCTAATTTTGAGGTTATGTGAAAAAATTACTAATGAAAAAGTTGTAGATTTTTCCAAGATCTACAACTTTTATAATCAACTTTTTATTCTAGGAACTCAACTTTGGATGGAAATCGCAATAATGTCTTTTTCCACGCCCCAAAAAAGAGTTTTTTACCGAAAAAACGTTATAACTCGAAAAATTTCCAATATTTTAATTTGAAATTTTTTTTCATGGTTGGTGACTATCAAAGCTACCTTCTACTAAATTGTCATCAAAATCGAACATTTTTTAACGAAACCAAAAATAAAAAACGAAAAATGTAGTTTTTTGCGTTTTTCGAGCTAATTTTGAAATTATGTGAAAAAGTTGTAGATTTTCTCATGATCTACAACTTTTATAATCAACTTTTTATTCTAGGAACTCAACTTTGGCCGGAAATCGCAATGTCATTTTTCACCCCCCAAAAAAAAGTGTTTTTTTACCGAAAATACGTCGTAACTCGAAAAATTTCCAATATTTTAATTCGAAATTTTTTTTCGTGGTTTGTGACTATCAAAGCTACTTTCTACTAAATTTTCATTAAAATCGAACATTTTTTAACGAAACCAAAAATAAAAAACGAAAAATGCAGTTTTTTGCGTTTTTCGAGCTAATTTTGAGGTTATGTGAAAAAGTCACTGATGTAAAAATTGTAGATTTTCCCAAGATCTACAACTTCTATTCTAGAACCTCAACTTTGGCCGGAAATCGCAATAATGTCTTTTTCCACCCCCCAAAAAGGTGTTTTTTACCGAAAAAACCTCAAAATTAGATCTCGGATCGTTAACGTATCGATACTACGAGTATCGATAAATTAATATTCGATATTCTACTGTATCGATACTTTACGTTCCGATCCGTATCGATACCTAATATCGATGCTTTCTAGTGTATCGCGCAACCCTACCCTCTTAGCATTTTTTATGCCGTAATGTTTGGTATATTTAAAATAGGCTATTTTTTCCTTTTGATGTTTATATTTTGTCTTAACCCAATATCCTATTTCCTAAAAATAAAAATACCTACATAATTTTGTGAACAGCTTTCGTGAAAACAGTAGTCAAAGGTAAATCTTTTCACTCTCTCTCGACTATCTCCTACATTCTGCTCTGGTACCTGGAAAATAATAAATGGATGTAAAATTAGATCAAAGAGTTTAAAAGCGACATGCCATACAGTGAATTTAATTTTGAATTCGCAGAATGATATGTGCAACTGCGTTTTAGAGTGATTGATCTATTTAGTATCTTTTTCAAGCATTAATTTGTTAGATTCGTTCATTAAAGATGAAACAAAGTTTTAACTAAAAATTTTATCGAGTACAACAATAAGAAGTAGTTTGGGACCAAAAAAGGAAAGTATCGTGGTCGAAGAGACGATTATTTGAACCGATTTGGTCCGCACTGTCTTCTTCATCATTTCACCAAATACTTCCCAAGCACTCATTTGCTTGGGAATGATTTGTACACAGAGAGCTTTAACTGGACTTGGCTCACCTGGGAAGAACCATATACTTAGTATTTTCCTATGATCCCAGTTGGACTAAAGACTCTCTTTCTCCTTCAATATTGTCTTACACCCTGTACAAAATTTTTCCACCAGGTGATTGTAGTGGTTGAGGTTTGTATCTTGTGCCTCACAGTCCAGTATCTGCAGGCATGGTATTCTTTTTTCAGACTTTCTTGTCTAAAATTTTTATATTTTTCATGTAGAAAAAATATAGGTGAAAACTATAATTTCTTATTCTCTTAATGCACCAGAGTCTGAGTCTGTATTTTCCCTGATCATTATTGCTACTAAATTTTTTTTCCTGGCGGAAAACTATCTTCCCTGAAAGATCTGCAACAACTTTATGAGATAATCTGAAGCAACTTTGATGAGGTGATCTGAAACAAGTTTCCTGAGCTGTAAGCTGCAAACAACGAACAGGGAAGTAGTTAACGTTCTGTTTCCGAAATCTGTTTCCTTTGCTTTTCGATCGTAATTCTCAGGGCAAGTGTTAAGCACTTTATTTCATCTTTTGTAATTTTGTAGACCCTTCAGGTCATTTATAGAACTATAAGTTCTCCATTTTTAAACATTTTTTTTTGAACGTTTGTAGACCCTTCAGGTCATTTACAGAACTATAAGTTCTCTTTTATTGAGGAAATGTCATATGTAAAATTTTGTTGAACTTGTATCAAAGTAAATTTGTAAATCTAATAACTTGGTTCATAATCAGTACCTTTCCACAATCCTCATCAGGTTATTGGGCAGAAACTATTGTGTGGAACGACAAGCAACTAATAATTTTCCAGGTAGCGCCCACTTTTCTTTCCTTGTAATTTACCTTTGAAATTCTGTTTTTTAATTGAAATGTAAAGTAGACTTTTACCCGCGAACCGGCAAAATCTACCCTGGAATTGTATTAGTTAACTCTGTAAAGGATCCACACCATAATTTTTGAATTTTTCCATCATTCATAAAGTGGTTACAAACTATAGTAACGATAAAATTAGTGGTTACATATTACATTATAATATTCTATGGGATCTATTCGATATAAAAACATTTTTGATGATGCTTCATTACCAAACGTTACATTAAGCTCATCGATGTTGGGGAACTAATAATAATGGCGCTCACATTCTTATTTTATCATTACTCTCTCGGAATCAGCAAAAAAATATTCAAATACACCTACCTTTATATTCGTTATTTCCAAAGATTCCTCATTTAACACGGAAATAACTGGAACCGATTCTATTTCGGTCTCCCTAAAAATTAAAAATAATGAATAGTCCGCTGGTAATAAGCTTTTATCTCTGCATAGTTTTCTCAACATCAAATAGTCACCAAACTCGTATACATTTTTCAAAGTACTAATAATAGAATTATCTTCTTCATTCATTCAGCATAAACTTTCAGCTAGATAGAAATTTGTAGTAAGTAGTTGTAATGAATTTTGCGTTAATGTAATGTAGCCTGATACATATGGTATAAAAGAGGTGGTGGTTCCTGGAACTGCACAGGCAAATCCAATGAATTTTTACTGTAAGGGTATTTTAAGAGCTGTACCCTGTATACGGTGCGTGAGATAAACCATCGATCACAAAGATCTCGAGAACTACAGGTGATTGAAAAATGAAAATTGGTAAGGTGTGAACTATTGAAAATATTCCGGAAGTTGGTCAGGTATAACGTTTTTATAACGCGACACCCAGTATATTTATGTTTGTTATTGAGTCGATGGGCTTTTGAGAAAAAGCAATTTTAAAATGACTTAAGATATAACATACTTTGTCAAAGAAATTGCCCAGAAGCAGAGGTGAGGATGACTATCTAAATACGAAACGTCGCATTATGCTACAAGCTTCTCTACCGTTACCATGGATGTGAACTAAAACTTTTCGACCATATTGTATGACGACAACTACCTTAAATGATAAATATTAGATGTAAACAAGAATCTATTAGATTAAGATTAGGACCGTACGGTGGCCATTCAATTGGTGCCTCTGGCTTCAACCCTATCCAACGAACTGTTAGGTACAAGAAGGAGAAGGTAATCTTGAACAACATTTAAATTGAAGTACTGTATTTTGATGTTATTAGTTGTAATTTCATAATAAACTTGATATCGATATTTTTGCAGACTTTATGAATTTACATTAAGTGGTATGATCTTTTAGTTACACCCTGTATAATAGCAAGTTTAATAAGAGAAGTCTTAGTTATTAAGCACAAAGGAGAGTTCTGTTCAAAAAGAAAATGCGGCACATGAGCTGTTAGATATGAAAAACGATCAATAAAATTGAACCACACTGGAAGGAATCTAAGATTCATATAATTAAATAAATAACGTAAGGAGACTTACCTTGCCGATATGGGTCTTACCCTAACAGCCACCTTCAGCTTAGTCATATTAACTCAAATTTAGCAACAAAAAAAACCACTAATTCACTTAAACATTATCCTATGCATATTTTTATAAGTGTAAACAACTCTGGACCGCCTCACGACGCCGTTGAAGTATTGCTTAAACGTCGCGGCGGACGTTGTTGTTGCACTACAGGGTACTATTTTTAGCCGACGCTGTCTTCGGATGAATTTTTAAGAAAAGGTAATTGGTCGAAAAGTTGCGATGCTAATTGATGAGCGACTTGAAAAGAGCAACGGATCGCGTTGGGAAATTTCCGTTTTGTTTTTTTTTTCACATTTTTTCTGCCGTTGCAAATCGATTTTCTTGGCAAAACGCCACGTTCACTATAATTATATTAATGCGTACTTAAAAATACTGTTGCATAGAGTGTGCCGTACTCAATTAAATTAAAACAGTTGCTGCAAATGTCCCACACCACTTAATTTTTATTTATATTTGGCTAATATTGCTCTGCTCATATTTATAGATACCAAACGGTCAACAAAGGCCCACGCAGGAAACTACAGATACTAGGATCAGGGTGGGACCCTCTATGGAGGCCCCCTCCTCAAGAAGAGCTAAAAAAGACTTTCCTGGAGAAAGGTCCAATCATTTTTCTCTATAATATTATATTAGTAAATAGATAAATTAACTCCAAGAGTTCATCCATATCTCAAATGTGGTTAGAATCAAATCAAAGGGTTCAATAAAACACGAAGTCAAACCGCAATATTAATTTATTTGTCCTAAATTGTCTACAGATCCTGGGATCATGGTACCATCTATGGAGTCTCCCTCCTCCAGAAGGACCAAAATAGACTTCTGGAGAAAGATCTAATCATTTTTCTTTTAAATTTCATATTAGTAAATAAATAAATTGTCAACAGATACTAGGATCAGGGTGGGATCATCTATGGAGGCTCCCTCCTCAAGAAGAGCTAGAAAGACTTTCCTGGAGAAAGGTCCAATCATTTTTCTCTAAAATATTATATTAGTAAATAGATAAATTAACACCAAGAGTTCACCCATATCTCAAATGTGGTTAGAATCAAATCAAAGGGTTCAATAAAACAAGAAGTTAAACCACAATATTAATTTATTTGTCCTAGATTGTTTACAGATCCTGTGATCATGATGGAACCATCTATGGAGTCTCCCTCCTCAAGAAGGACCAAAATAGACTTTTCTGGAGAAAGATCTAATCATTTTTCTTTTAAATTTTATATTAGTAAATAAATAAATTGTCAACAGATACTAGGATCATGGTAGCCAAAAAAGACATTCCTGGAGAAAGGTCCAATCATTTTTCTCTAAAATATTATATTAGTAAATGGATAAATTAACTCCAAGAGTTCATCCATATCTCAAATGTGGTTAGAATCAAATCGAAGGGTTCAGTAAAACAAGAAGTTAAACCACAATATTAATTTATTTGTCCTAAATTGTTTACAGATCCTGGGATCATGATGGAACCATCTATGGAATCTACCTCCTCAAGAAGGACCAAAATAGATCTAATCATTTTTTTAAAATTTAATATTAGTAAATAAATAAATTGTCAACAGATACTAGGATCATGGTAGGACCATCTATGGAGGCTCTCTCCTCAACAAGAGCCAAAAAAGACATTCCTGGAGAAAGGTCCAATCATTTTTCTCTAAACTATTATATTAGTAAAAAGATAAATTAACACCAAGAGTTCATCCATGTCTCAAATGTGGTTAGAATCAAATCAAAGGGTTCAATAAAACACGAAGTCAAACCACAATATTAATTTATTTGTCCTAAATTGTCTACAGATCCTGGGATCATGTTGGAACCATCTATGGAGTCTCCTTCCTCAAGAAGGACCAAAATAGAATTTTCTGGAGAAAAGTTAAATCAAGTTTCTTTAAAATATAATATTATTAAATAAATAAATTGTCTACAGATACTAGGATCATGGTAGGACCATCTATGGAGGCTCTCTCCACAACAAGAGCCAAAAAAGACTTTCCTGGAGAAAGGTCCAATCATTTTCGATTGTAACGGTGTATGTGCTATTACTTTTATCATTGTTATGTGATTAGTATTAACATTGTTTAAAAAAGACAATCATTAAGGTAAGGCGTTAATTCACTGATTTGGTGTCAAGTTGCACATTGCTTAACCAAACATTTTTAAATTCATCCAAATGGATAGTGAAAGTATGAAGACAATTTCACAGTTAAGTCGGCACTTGGAACCTGAAAACGAAAAAAGTCTTATAAAGAAAACCAGTCAGCACAAATGAAATGACAGTTCAACAGTTTACAAAGTGTTTGAGTTGAGTAGCTTTATTCGTGCTGACTGGTGGGCTATTATAGTAACAAATGGTGAGAATTAGGAAAGCTGAGCATACCTGATCCTTTGGGAAGCACTGTAAAAAATAATTGTAATCAATTAGATGTGTTCATTCATTCAGACGTTAAAGAAGCTGCAAAACCTGTTGCAGCAAATTTGCTTATAGTTGGGATAGTAGGAGGTTGCCGATAAAATAGAAAGATTGAGAGAGTTTTTAAAATCTCCGAAGGGGATGTTACTGGGATTAAACTGTGTTTACCTTCAGGATAATACAAAAAACTGGTGATCTTTACATATCCAGTGTCTGGAATCCGAAGTTCACAGTATATTACTGATCCAATTTTTAAAGATTTCTGTGAAATTGTTGCTGTTATATAAGACGAAAAACGGCCAGAATTGTGACGTTCCAGATCCCAATGCACAGTTGGCAAGTTTTTTCTAAAAAAAATAAATGTTTATTCAATCTTATTGTGAAAAGTTTCAATTAAACAGTATCAATGTTTTTTAAATTATTTTAAAAATTAATGCCAAAAGCGTTATTCCCTAAAGATAATTTTCTTCCAATACCCCCAAGGCTTCTTTAACATAGATACCCAGCATCTTTGCTTGATAATTTCTCCTATATTAGTCTGCCTTCCAGATGTTTTCACTCCCACACGCATCTATCAACTTATACCTTTGTGGATATAATGAGTACTATAACAACAATGGGGAAAATTTCTGAAAATGCGATGTCTATTTCTTATATTTTACTTACCTTGTGTATTTGTCTCTTAAACTTTTAAACAGCAATAGATTTGGTTTGGGATAAACTTCCGAAGCCATGCATGTAAAATTGACAATGTTTTCATCATAACCACTTTTAAATATTTCTAACTGTTTTTCGGGTACTAAAACAATACAATTATTAATTGTTTAAGCAAGGCCTTGAGCCAAAAGTAAGCGATATAATTCACGAATCCTGGGAAACTATTTGGAACACCAGGAACACCCTCCTGCATGAGATCCAACCCACTCTTAGAATCCCATCATTCTCTAACCAACGAAGGAAAGAGAGCGACCATAAAAAGAAGACTCAGAATGAGAATGCCATAAAACACTCACTCATGGTCATCTGATGTCCATGTCCAGATCCATATTCTAACATAATGTTGTCAACTAATGTCTCTACACAGAAGATATAATTTGAAGCAAAATATACAAGACGTACTCAGCCCCGACCAGATTAAATGTATTATGAAATTACTGAAGGATGTCAACTTAATTAGAAAAATATAAGAGAGTTCCTAATGGGTGGAACAGGTAGCAAGAGTTGAAGGAGCAGACCTACAACAAAATGGTTGGATGCGGACCATCAAATAGAAGAACATGCAGAGAAAAGGGCAAAAGGGCAAAAGGGCAAAAGGGCAAAAGGGCAAAAGGGCAAAAGGGCAAAAGGGCAAAAGAGCAATGCTGGTAGTGAAAAATATAATAAAAAAATCTCATACCAAAAATACTCATTTTTTTCAAAGAATAATCTTCATCAGTAAACGTTGTAACGAAACATTTGTACTCTCCAGCAATGTCATTGGTTGGATTAAAGATTTTCATCGCTCTGTATACACTTTTTGGATCATCCGACGCAATATACTCCAAATCAACTCTATGACTCAATCTTCCGAAACTCTGGGGTTGTTGAGGGGGTATCCATTGATAAACGAGCTCTTCATCTAAGTACCATTTCACCACCAATTCTGTGTCGTCGGGCCGTAAAGAATAATTGCAGTCCATAATTACGGATACGTTTGAATCATTTTTGACCGCCAATGGTACCTTGATTGAGTTTATCTGAACCGATGTTGATGTTTCAAAACCTAAAATATGATTTTTTAAATGTTTTTCTTTTTGTAGATGAAAAGTTTTTTATGTCAACAGTTATAAAATAATTCGAGGGAAAAACTTAAATAAAGAACAATTATTGTTATCCTTTCGTATTATTTATAACCGTAAGGAGCTTCACAATGTGCAACTTTGTTTCGAGTACCTATAAAGGTGAAGGAGTTGACCTTGAAAAGATTCTAGCCTGGAATTATGTTGGAAGTATTTACCTGAAGTGCATAAAAGCGAACTTCAGCTGACAGTTGTTTTTGTGGTTAGACTGATTTACTTTACGAATTTTCTTCTTCTTGTGCTTTGTTTGTGAATATTTTTGTAATAAAATAGAGCCAGGATTTTCAAAAGCGAAACAAAAACAGATATTAATCCAAATAACAGCAATAACGAAGGGAATTCCACTTGTCAAAATTAATTTTGAGATAGCTTTCAAAAAACAGGAAAGCAACTTTGCAACTGGTCTGTCGTTTTCAAGGTCATAGGTGACTTGACGTCACAAAGGAGGGGTGCGTGACATCAAATAAACGGATGTCAAAATGACAATGGTCATTTAAAAAACCTCTATATACTAAATTTGTGGTATACGATTTTTTAAAATGGCACATAAAATATGTTCACCGGACGAAGAAACTAATGAAAAGTTTAATCTATTAGACACCATATTATATGGAAAAACATATAGACAGATTAAGGAAGCGACAACAAACGTCATAGAAATACCTCAAAAACCATCTCCTTTTCATCTTCCATTTGATTTATGTCGAGCTAAACAACTGAAAAAGAAAAAGCAGAAACCAAAATGTGAATGCACGTCCAAAAAACCGACAACACCAAAAATTTCGCTATTACAAAAAAGCGTAATGTCTCAAGTCCAATACGACAACCTACTTGCCACTCCCAGGAGGGTAGTCGAACCAAAAGTAAAGAAAAAGAAAAAACAATGCCCATGCGAATTGGAACCGTGTTCTCCGAGACTTGTTCAATTAGCCATACCAACAAAAGTAAGAGTACTCAGTACTTGGACATCATATCAAGATTACCTTTCCACTGAATCTATTCTTCGTTTAGAGGAAATACTTTTAAGCGACCAAAACGTAGAACCCAAAGATGCTCGATATTATTATAAAAAATTAGATAAACTTAAACAGAAAGCGAAACGTAGGAAATTAAAATTGAAAATGGAAAAGCAAAAACGAAAGCAAGCAGAATCTAACGTTTGGATAGAGGAACATATTACAGATACGTCCCGAGCTATTCTGAATTTTCTCAAAGAAGAACCTCTTTTCAATTTAAACTACAAACAGCTGATGATTTCTAACGTGATTTTATGTTATATAGAAAGAACGGGTATTTGTAGAAAGCCCAAACGGGATACAAAGAGCCGCTATGGCAGAACACTAGTTGAGGTATGTTAAATTAAATTTTATTTCACAATTGGGCTCGTCAATATCGCTTAACTCTTCCATTATTATTCAGTCTTCGTTCCTCTTTGTACCCGAGTTGAAATCCATCAAAAATCTCAATTCTTCTTTATCAACCGTGTGCTTCTTATATTCCATCGATCAGTTCTTTTCTTGACACATTTGCATATCCTTATTAACGTTTTTTTTTTAAATTTAATATACTTTGGTTTTCTCATAATCATGCTCCCTAACCTTTCCGCTCTCCGAAACCACTTTTTCTACCATTAATTTATAGATTTTTCATAATTTTAATTTTTTTAAACAGCTGCATAATATGTTTTCATTTTATATCGTAGATTAGTGAAAAGTTGGCGATGTGGATAGATACTGTAACAAAATTCGTTGATGTGCAAGCTGTCGAAAGTGAAGAAGATATTGCACCAATACGATTACCTTCATATTTATCTTTTGGTTATGAAGAAGAAGAAGAAGGGGAGGAAGAAGAGGTTGAGGAAGAGGAAGCACTTGAAACAGGAGCTGGATATGAAGAAAATGAAGATTATATACCGTTATTTGAAGAAGGTTTTAAAATTCATTTTCTAATTAGAAATTAAGAGATTTCAGAAGTAAATATTAATAGTGAATTCTCTTTATACTATCTGCTTGCTCCTCCTGAACGCAATTATATTCCACAATCTGTTCTAAACTATATTGTTTGAATTAGAAAAATTTCCAATTAAAAATTTACAAGTTCGATTTTAATTTTTTTTCAGATGGTGCATCTGTTGAAGATTTTCATTCAGAAGTTGGTGAAGATATGATGTTTTCGGAAGTAATTACCGAAATGATTACTGAACATATTGAAGGTAAAAATATATGAATGCGTGAATTTGGCAGACTTTCAGTCATTCTGAATTCGATACAATTGCGGTGTCAATTGTATTTTCTATTAAGTTTGATTTATTAATTGAGTAGTTCGGCTTAGAGACCTCGGCTCCTCAGCCTTTAGACTTTTTGTGCTCTTGGTTATACCGTTTATGTGAATAGACCAGTAGCCCTTATCAGGCTCAACATTATTTTCACTAGGTCCTTCTTGGAGAAATCCTCCCTTGCTCATAGGAGTCTATATCTTCAATGAGACAGTGCTTCACATTCGAAGAGGCTGTTTCCTACTCTTCCATGCACAACCGACAGATAGGTTCCTCCCTATATATGCCAATTGTATGCATATGCTTCCTTAGGGTACAGTGACCGGTGAGTAATCCCGTCACTTTCCTTATCCGGTCCCTGCTGAGATTTAATATTTGGATAGTAAGCGACTCCTAGGGTTTTTTGACCAAGAGTTTGCTGTGTTCCTGTTTTGGCACGTGTCTCCAGTACGTCTGATGTTTAGTTTGAATCCACCGAGATGTACAACCACGTGCAGCAGATTTTGATATTCCAAATACTGGTGCAGGACCAGTGAATGCAGTTTCAGACCCTAGTTATGCTAGGGTGTCTGCCTTTTCATTGTATACAATACCCTTGTGCCCTGGGACCTACTTAAGAGTTACTCTATTATGATTTGTCAAGGTTAACAGTTTTTGTAGGCGATCCCAGACCAGTCTAGATCCTTGTTAAATATTTCAGTGCTGTCTGACTATTTGAGAGTATGAGGATCTTTTGGCCTCTATACCCCCTTTCGATGTTCATTTCCAAACACGTGTCGATAGGGTAGATTTCTGCCTGGAATACAGATGCAAACTTCCCCAACGATGCGTGGACATTGCACCTGGGTCTGGCACCGTGGACTCCAGCTCCTGTCCCTATGTCAGTTTTAGATCAGTCTGTGTACCACACCAACGTTCCTTCCTGACTGCATGCTTCCAACCCATCCCAGTTTAACTGGATATGGTATGGTTCGTTGTCGTTAATTGTGGTCACTTCTCATTTTAAGAAGCGAGTTTGTGATAACATCTGTGATTCTGGAATGACTATGGGTGTTGGATCCTTCGTGCATATTCCCATTGCATTCCAGCCTGTATGCAGACATTATCGCTTCTGCCTTAAGAGCAGAGCGATTAAGTTTACTGAACGAAAGTCAAAATCAATTTAGAGTAGACAATATTTTTAACACTCTTGCTTATGTATCTCACTCTCTCTTATGTATAGGAACTTGCCCATCAAAGCCTCCAGTCACGATATCACACACGATCTTGCTTCATCAAATCACTTGTAGAATCAACGTTTTCCAGCAAAACAACCTATCTTTACTTAGAAAGCAAAAAAAAACATTGAGAGTTTGGTAATACCGCATAAAAGTTTTTTATTGTACGATAAAATATTTTAATTATATTCATTGAGTCCGCCGTATAAATCGTGTTAACATTTTTAAACTATTACTTCAAAAACAAAACTTCTACTACATTATGTTTCCTATTGATGTGAAAAGATAATTTCCGGTTCAACTGCAATAAAGCTCCCCTTGCTCATTTCAGTGGCCATAAACTACTTTTAGTGCCTTTACGCCTTGTCTTAAAATAATCACTTTGTAAACATTTTGCCGCGTCCATATAAAAGCTACATTTCTACTTCTTTTTTTATTAGAATAGCCTGAGCTTCTTACAATAACTAGTCAGTATTACTTGATTTGGTGTAAAGTGATGATTAAAAAAGAAAAATTATTCTTTTGGCAGTTCCAACACCCTCTTCCATCTTGCAGTTATCAGTAAGAAGCATGCTGACAAATTAGTGCAGCTTCGTATGGACATTTTGGATGGTTATTTTTATAAATTAATGTGTTTTGGAGCTTGTGAGAACATCCCAAGATTTAATCTAGATGTCTAGAGAACCTCAAAAATTAAACTGTCAAAAATATAATGACATGTGTTAAAAATTCTTGGTATATCGGTGCTGGCAAATATTGATAAAAATGGCGGAAAATCCTGTGATTATGGATGACGATATTTGTGAAAATCATCCAAAATACCAAAGTCAAATTAAGATAGAAAGTTTTGTGCAGTTAGCAGGAGGGGAAAAATATACCACAAGTATATTAATACAAGAGGAATTAGAGTTTGCATCAAAGTATCGGACACAAATAAATAAATCTGCCCGCAAACCGCTAACTCCTAAAGGACGACCTGTTGAACTGTCCTTTGAAGTTTGTAGAGCAAAACAAAAAAGCAGAAATAAAAAGAAAAGGTGTAAGTTTCATAGTTTACGTTATTTAAAAGATTAATTATAGAAAAACATTATCCAAAAAAGTGTGAGTTACGAGAACAAAAATAGACCTGTTCTAAAACATAAATCATATTTTTTTACTTGGATAATGTTAAAAAAATATATAATCAAAATAATGTATTTAGATTGTGAGGATGATTTACTACCTAAGCCCAAAAAATTGACAATGCTAGAAAAGACTATAATGTCTCAAGAAGAATATATGAACTGGTTAGCAACGCCTGTAATAGGATACCAAGAACCTTCAGCAAAACCTAGAAAAGTTAAAAAATGCGATATGTCTCCCTGTCCTCCAAGATTCGTACAGTTGGCAAAACCTTCTAAGCGAAGAGTTTTGTCCAATTGGAGCGACTACCAAAATTCACTTCCGGCAGAAGTGTTATTAAGATTCCAACAAATTCTTCACGCCGATCAAAATTTGGAACTAAGAGACGCCGACTATTATTACAGAAAACTGGAAAAAATGGAAAAGAAGTCAGCCAGAAAGAAAAACCGTTTGACACAGAAAAAACTAGAGGAAAGAGAAAGGGGTAAATACGCGTGGATCGAAGACAATGTTTCAGCGACAGTAAAAGCAATTATGAATTTTCTCAAAGAAGAACCGTTGTTCTCATTAAATTATAAACAACTTCTTTTGTCGGATGAAATTTTAAATGCACTGGATAAGAAACGTGTTATAACAAAACCTTCAAGGTCTACCAAATGTACGTTCAAGAGATGTATTATAGAGGTTCGTATATCATTATACAAATAACAAATAAAATTGGGATATCGATAGCTATTTGTTACACCGCATGCGCCAATAGAGAAGAAACACAAGACATCATTCTGCGCACCGACGCTAGAAAGAAATTCCTACGCAGTACCGGGACTGCAGTGTGTCCCATTTTGGGTGAGACTGCAGGGTTTCTTGGCTATTACTTATTTGGGAAACGTTTAATTGTGTCAAAAGATTTTATGAAACTATTTGCTTTTTGAGTACGACTTTGTCTTTTGTAAGAGCAGAGATTCAGGGCATCCCCAAAAAAGCAAAACTGTAAATTGGGTCAAAAAATATTTTGACAGCATTAAACGACTTAAATCTGGGAGGTGTAAGTTCTTTCATCTGGTGCCTATTATCAGATTGTGCTTCTTTTCTATTATATTATTCTCTACATGTGAGACGATAACGATACTTCAAACTCGAAATACACAGTATACATTAATATTAATTATTGTTAATAAGTTAAAAGTTTAAGTTCAATATATCTTCTGATATTATGATCTATTGAATAGACCAGTGATAAACTGGCCGTATGGATGGATGCACTCACGAAATTTGTGGACGTACAAGGAGTTGAAAGCGATGAAGATATTCCACCAATCTCGATATCTTCTTTAGGAGAATCAGAAGAAGGCGAAGAAGAGAAAATGAAAGAAGAAATATTTATACGCAAAGAAGGAGTGGAAATTGGGTATGGTGAAGATTTCGGTGAAGATTTTGAAGATGATGGTAATTTGGAATATAAAATATAGACTGAAATTAGTAATCACAAATATTGCTTGGACTGCAAGGGAAGTTGTGATTATTAATTTCTACTTTGTTTGAGTGAACCAATTTTCAACCGAATTACCCCTCAGAAATACAGGCTGAAGAGAAGAAAGGAACTGAGAAAACTGCAGCGGAAGATCACATAGGAGGACAACTTGATGAAGAATATGGATTTGGAGAAGAATGTCTGGAAGAAGATGAATATGGAGATGGAACAGCCAAAGATGAAAAGAAAAGGAGAAGAGAAGGAACGAACGAAGAAACAGGTAAGAAAATAATGAAAATTGGTTCCAAAACATATAATCTTGTAAGAATGAAAATCTTGCATTAATATTGTAATAAAATGCGGTATTATCAAACTTCTATGACAAAAAAAGCCTAATAAGTTACTTCAACTGTCACCTATATATTTATTGATTGCCTTAATACTATCTAGTTATTTTAGAATCTACTTACAATACTGATGTTCTTGAACGGTACTTTCAGTAGAGTAGAAACATATTTAATATTTCATCATTTTTATATTTACTTTAAAATTATAGAAGGAATTGATGCCGATTTATTGAAACACCTTATACAGATATACGAAGAACGCAGTCCGGAAGATTATTTGGCCAATGAGGTTAGTAACAAAGAGAAACAAGTGTTCAAAATATTTCCCAAATAGCTTAGAATAATTATTGTGTTGGAACAAACAGTTTTACAACTTTTAGGTTGAAAAAGTACCGGGGTATACGTATGAACAAATTTTGAACAAAATGAAAGAAATTACGGTAGAAGATGATGGTCCGAAGAAATCCAAATTGGAAGAAGCTATGATTGAGTGGCTTACTGACGTTGCGCCGGATGAAGTGAATGAAAAGACATTGAAAGCTATACATGAATATGCATGTGCTTTATTGGAAGAATTAAAGAAAGCTGGTTACGGAGGTGAATATTAACACAAATTCTCATATAACAATTTTAAAAAATTGTAATGCCCCTCTTTGGGCGCCAATTAAATTTTATTTTTATTTTAATTTTTAGATGTCCCAAACCAAAACTCTTCTCAGGTTGTGGTTCAGTAATATCCCTAGACTTTAATAAAATTGTTTGTTTTGTTTTCCTTTTTTCAGAAAATGAGTTGGATAAGATTCTTCGAGGTGCAGGTCAAGGAGAAGATGAAGGTACGCAAATTATACTTTATTTTAAAACACTCTCAGATATATTTTTTCAAAGTAATATGGAATATTTTTAACTGTAAAAGTGTGAAACAATGTTCCATTTTTTTATGATTTTCTTTTTTTTTTTCAGAGACTGAGCTGGAAAAGCTTATTCAAGGTGAAGATACAGGTAGGCAAATTATAGTTTTGCTTAAAAATTATATTCTTCACATCTTGAAACAGATCTACTATAAATAGGTGAGTGAAATAGTGAGAATATGAATTGTATATTCGAATAAGTAGAGTCATGAAACAATTTAAGGAAAATTTTATAATTGTCGAGTGTCGAGTACTTTCCTCTTGTTTTAATTTTTTTCAGATAATGAGCTGGATAGGACTGATCAAGAGCAAGCTGAAGATGCAGGTAAGTGGGGTATAATACGCACCAAGTGGTATCTGAGGAACTGTAGACTTTCTTAAATAACATACAGCCACTAAAATGAACGTAACTTATTCAAAAGCCCCTAGCCGAAAAAATATTCTTACAGAACGGGTTTTTGTGGCTCGCTAGTGAAGCTAGACTCCGTTTCACATAAGAAGAAGCCACTTGAAGTTTGCCAACTGTCTTGCGCAAAAACCAAAATCGGTCTTGTTTATCTATGTCGCCTCGTAACGACCGTTTCATGCCATTGGCGTTACAAACTATGTTTCATGCCGACAGCCATTTTATTATTGACATTTGACGTTGTATTTGAAGGAATCATTTACATTGAATATTTTAAGACGTTTAGCTAGTTTATCTGTGAGTGTTGCGTGATTAATTTGATCTAAAAACTTGTTGGTGTTAAAGAAAAAATTATCCACAGTCAAGGCCGATGTAGCTTTTTGTGAAAACGTTACGTTACTGATTCGAAGTCGAATGTCAATTTTACAATATGGCGCTGGTTTTGACGACAAGTTCGCGCATTCGACTGCAACTTCAAGTGGGTTCTTCTTACGTGAAATGGAGTCTACACGCATTTGTGACTTATTTGTATGTACTGGCGATGAATATAAGACTGCAGCGTGATTAATAGATCATTGGAATTGGTATTAATATGAAAATTAGAGCCATATATTTGAAGAAATTGCTATTTTATTGGAAAACTTTATATTTTTAATATTACTCCCAAGCTAGACAATATATATTTATGGTTATTTTTGTCATTAATCTTTAAGGTACTGGTTTGGAATCGACAGATAAACTAATGCATCAAGAAGAAGGCGAAGGTACAGAGGGTTGGGAACCAGACGTTGTCGATGAAGTTGTTGACGAAGATATAGGAGGTAATGTAAACTGATCGAGATTGTTTAGAATAATTAAAATTTTGTGCCATGTTTATCGGTATTAACGTGACACGAAAACATAAACCCACTTTTTTTAAAGAATCGATTATAAATCTTTGTAACATGTTTTATAGCTCCCGAAGAAGAAATATTCGAGGGAGATGCAGATATCATTTATGAAAAATTAGGAGCTGAAATAGAGGAGGTAAAGTATATATTCAACAAAAATAATACCTTGACCATCAAAAAAATCCGGCCACAAAAAATTTTCAAAAAAATTGGTAGTTATAGGAAAAATAGATTCAAATCTTGCAAGTAAATATGATTTATCATCCTAGGGCGAGTATATTCGTGGCCATAAACCTCCAAAAGTTTGTGAACATAATCCGGATGCTATTTGCTGTCTATCATTGAAAATATGGGCAGTCTGGCTGCTCGAAGTTATCCATAACGCTCATATGTGGACCAAGTGGATGCATGAAGTAACACGAAAAGTTAGAGAATTTGCGAGTATCGTCAGAGGTGACGTTAAATGTCCTGACGGAAAACGACAAGTTTTGTATAAGTCAGAGTGGAGAAAGTTCGTGAAAGAAACAGAAGCGAAAATAATAGCTTGGAGACAATACAGTGCGCACGTGAAGGAGCTGTCAGATGGAATTATCGAAAACTTTCGAAATAAGAAAGTGTTTTGTTGTCCTAAATGTCTGCAGGTAGGTAAATAATATTTGTTTATGTTCCTTTCTAATTTTTAAACCTTATCTTAAAGGATCACCTCATTAAGAATGTTGTGACAGCCCACCAAACGCTAGCAGCTTTAACTGAAGCTATGAATTGTGCCCAATACTGGCGAAGATGTTTGGATGGTTTAGTACAAACAGCATCATCTCTAACAAATGTAGAAGAAAAAGTTAGCAGCAGTGAAGAATCGTCAGGTAAATTTTGGACAGTCCAGTCCAGTTTTACAACGGCAATTAATTTTTATTTCATTGTAGAAGCTGACGAGATTGAAGAACTAAGCATCGAAGACTCAAGTTCAACTGATGATGATGGTATATTTGAATTAGAAGAGCTTCAACGGAAAGAAGGTCCTAGACGATAATAAATTACATTTTTCAGGATTATTAAAAATATGTCCCGGATTTGAGAATTTCATTTTAAAAAACTATAGTAAAATCAAAAACACTGTATAGTTACATTACATATTGTAAATCTATTTTCTACGGAATAAACGCACACGTTCGTTCACCTGTAAAAAGAGCTTGTTGAGAGGGTATATTCATGTGTAAATAATTTAAAATCAACAAGTGGCACGCTTAAATATAAACTAATCAATAACACGAAGTTTAAAAATATTTTTACGATTTTGCCTCATTTGAAATAAAATAAGTGTTATATACCTTTACCAATAATTCTGAAGATTATACTTAGTTTATAAATGAAAATTTTGCTTTTAAAGAACGTAGAAAGAATAAACATTAAACTAAATAAAATTAAGAATAACCCAAAGATTTTAAAAGTCCCAAAGAATATTAATAATCTAAAATATTAATTCATATTTCAAAACTTACCTGCTAAAATAATTAATAGCACTAAAATGTATTTTTTTAAAACCATCATGACTCAAAATATTTTAAATGATTTGCAACACTGAATTTTTGAACAACTCGAATGACATCCGGTTTAGACTTGCGCAAAACTGGAAGTATGAAACTACGAGTGTAGACTAAAAAGTAACGGCAATGAGAATGATTTGAGAATTTCCCGAGTTTGAGAGTTCACAATAAGTTTTAGGTTCAGTTCTTTACAAAATTATTCTTTAAATAAGTTGTTATGATTATTAAATGAAATCAATAAATAACAAATTCCACTACAGAAATGTACTTAACATCCTTAGTTGATATGAGAAAACCTGTGAAAAAACTCATAACAGATCATGCGGACCTGGGATTTCAACCCAGGTCCTTCCGAATTCAAGCCGAGAGCGTAACCACTCCACCACTTGTTCCGTCAAACAAACACAAACAAAACGCTCATATTCCTATATTATAGACTGACAGTTCTTCAAACTCGAATGGCTTTTTTGTAACTGGCTATTAGTTCATAAAACATCTAAATCAGAAAGTGGCCAACTTCATCTTTAAGTATGTGACGTATCTGTAGTGAAAGTTGCAAACATTTAGGAATTCTTAATTTTCACTTTTCTCCTAAAATATTTGGTTTTTGCAAAGTAGTACTAATATACTTTAATAAAATACCAAAAGCCGGATATCGATTTAACACCCCATTACATTAATTGATATAAATAAACAAGTAATAAGATAAATCATTTTCATATGCAACCTAGAATGTCATTTTAAGATATCAGACACTCTATATAGTAAGTATACATATGATATCTTAAAGACAATCAAACAACGGATAATATAAAGTATATTGAACATCTTTTATATTTTTTTTTCATTTCTACCTCTTACCAAACAAGATTTTTCAGACATTTTCCAGTGAATTTTAAAAGCTATTTTTTTTGGAATTAATAAAGGAAGATCCTTTTTGGGGAATGAATTATCCATTCCCATTTTTGCCAGAATTTTATTAGTTATTCACTTATTTCTAACACACATATATAACAACAGCCAATATTTTTCTGGTATGCAGGAGAAGAAATAAAACCAATAAAAACTATAGTTTATTATAAACTCATACAAAAATAAAAATATCCCACATATATTTCAATTCTTTGTTACAAAAAGTACATAAAAAGTTGATAAACATAAAACCACCTTATCCCCCATTTAAAATGCCATAAGTATTGTGCTAAAACAATTTTAAAGTTGTCCAGGAGCAAGTTTACTTCGAACTGCTTTACCATACATATTTGCTCCCTTTTGATTTACCTCCTCGAAGTCTGGAATTGCTAAAGCACATCTTGATACCCAGTTAACAACATTAGAATATGCACTTATATCCCATCCTACAGCCTGAACAGAGAAATACATTAAATCATTTCACAAGAATGATAATATTTACTATTTTTTGTTTGTAAAAAGAAAAACTATTTACCACTATACTTGAAACTGATGCCACTAAGGAACAATCAGCGATTGTTAGATGTTTTCCTGTTACAAAGTCATTTCCTTCTAGAAAAACGTCTAAGAATCCTAAAGCTTCTTCCAAAGGAAGTTTATGTTCATCGTAGATTTGGTCCTCCCCCATAAACAAAATTGGGAACTACAATATATGGATTTTTCATTATTCCTACAGATAATAATGAACAATTTGATCTATATAAAGTTACACCAAGACTTGCACTTACACATATTTGTCTAATTCGTGGATAAAGTGTACTACTATCAAAATATAGCCTTTGATCTACAAGAGCTTTCTTTTGTGGATCTTTTGGATACAAATTTTCATCCTTTCCATAAACTGTTGCTAAATATCCTGCTATAGCATGGCTATCCCAAACAGCAAAGTCTCCATCAACTAATGTAGGCACTGTATGTTGGGGATTAATCTGCAAAATATAAATTTGTTTAACTAAGTAGGTTATCTAATACCTGGTAATTTCAAGAAGCTACAAAAGTTAATAATTCTTTTTCCAAAAAATAAAGGTACCTACAGGTTACGTTTTTGTATAATACATTGTAATGCCTATCCTATAATGGATTATTAAAAATGTATATTTCTGACCTTTATAAATTCTTCACTATATTGTTCTTTTTTAATTAAGTCTACAATTTGTAAGTCAACATTAACTCCTGCAGCTTTTGCAGCTAGATATGCTCCCCTAGATGGTCCACTCATTGGAAAATGATATAGAATCGGCCCCATTTCAGAAATAACCTGTAAATAATATTAACTTAAATGTTTTTCATCTACGGTCTAAACCTTATAATCTGACATTGTAATTCATTAATTTCTGTGTTAACCTACCTTATTTAAATACCCAAATTTTTGGCAATAAGCAAAGGAACTTTGAAAAAATTATAATTTATTGTATTTATGTATTGTAACAATCGACTCAATCGAGTATTAAAAGTAGAAAGTGGAACATCGAAAAATCGAGCACTTGTCACTTATGAGTAATTCGATCTTTCGATTAGGGATGGCGATCTGAAATCGAAGAATCGATTCCTCGGGCCAAATATATCGATTTTTTAAATCGATATGTTGTACTGAATCGATTCAGTGGATCGATATTTCACCCTTGAAAATCGACATTCGATTTTTTCTGGTTTGGTTTTGGGAACTATAAGCTATATTATCTATTTTCTTAACTTTTTAATGTAAAAAATACATTTAGAAAATAAATGTCTTCTTTTATATCTGATCTGATTTTTTGATATGGTAATAAAAATAATTGTTATTATCGAATTCCCTGAACTAAAAAATCCATGATTTTACTGATAAGAGATCCCAGAGATTGTTTATTATGGAATCTTTCTTGTTTTTCATAAAATGGATTTATATTTACATTGTAAAAACTAACTTGAAAAAAATCGATTTTTTAGAAATCGATCTTTTAGACCTCGATTTTTTTATGAATCGATTCATCAGGCTACGATTCGAATCGATTCAAAAATCGATCTTTTTTGGAAAGAATCGCCAACCCTACTTTCGATTATCGATTCTCCCAGCATGGTGTTTTTTTTAGGTTAGATTAGCTCACGATTTTGTTGTATTATCGTTACTGTTTTTGAATTTTAAATAAATTATAAAATGGCACGGCGAGGCAAAGTAAAATATAAAGATGTTGTTAAAAAACCACACATACAAATGAAGAAAACCCAGAAAAAAATAAAGCCAAGAAAATCATACAGTTTATATACAAACAAAAATAATACTAAAAGAAAATTAATAACAAATAAAAATAATTATGAACCAGCAACGAAACAGCAAAAGTTGAATCAAGAACTAGCAGAAGAAGAAACGTCTTCATCTGAAGAAGAACCTGTAGACTTAGACAATCTTATGAACACATTTTCTAATAATAAAAACAAAAAAGCTATTGATAGTAGTAGTGAAAGTGATGAGGATATACTCTCCGACAGTAATGAAGTAACAAATAAAGACAATGATAGTGACGAAGAAAATAGTGACTCCGATGAACAACAGGAAGATAATATTGATGAGGAATTAGACAGTAAGGAAAACGATGAGAGTCTAGAAGAAGAAAGTGATAATGAAAGTTTAAATGAAGAACAAATTGATGATATAAATGTGGATAAAAGCAATGAAGAAATCATAGATGACAAAGAAGATCCATTCAATAAACATCTTTTATATGACTTACATGATTCTATGCTAGATTCACTTCAAATGACGCCTGTGAAATCAAGTAATAGTTCAGTGTCTTGGCTAGCTTTAGGTAACTTACATTTTCAAATTCCAAAATGTGAATTAGCATCTGTAGAAAAGGTAGAAACGTTTACTATATCGGAAAAAAAAATGTATGCCTCAGAGGGAACAATTCCCAAACAAGTTAAATATTCAGATTTAAAAAAATTATATATCAAATCACAAATTGTTGATAATCTACCAAAGGTCAACAAAAACATAACAAATACTGAAAAATTCACTCAATTACAAGAAGAAATATTTTCTATTATTAACAATTATCAAGATTTTTACTACCCTGAAAGAACCTTTAGTAACTCTGAAGAAATTAGGTATGTTTATTGTGTGCATGCTGTAAATCACATTCTAAAAACGAGACTTAAAGTTATCCATCATAATGCAAGATTGACCAAGAAAGATGAAGTACCTGAAGAATTTAGAGACCAAGGTTTAGTCAGGCCTAAAGTAAGTATATAATATATCTGAATTTTTTTTACTTTTATGATAATTATATTTTTATGTTTTAGGTCCTAATCATATTACCTTTTAAAGATTCTGCATACAAAACAATACAAATGATCATTAATTTAATGATTTCAGAAGATAAAGGAAATGTTATGAACAAAAATAGGTTTATTGAAGATTACACGGGGAATGAGTTGTTTTTACCAAAGAAGAATCCAAAACCTGAAGACTATGAACAACTGTTTCAGGGTAATACAAGTGATGATTTCAAAATTGGCATTACTGTTACAAAAAAGAGTTTAAAGGTAAGAAATATTCTTTTCGCTATCATTACTCGTATTTCACTCTTATTATTTTTTAGCTCTATGCAGATTTCTACTCATCTGATATAATAGTGGCATCACCACTTGGTCTGAGAACAATAATTGGAGCAGAAGGAGAGCCTGAAAGGAATTACGATTTTCTTGCTTCTATTGAACTATTAATTATGGATCAAACTGATATTTTTTTAATGCAGAATTGGGATCACATAATGCATGTATTGAATCATATTCATATGCAACCTAAAGATTCACATGGGACAGATTTTTCAAGGTTTGAATCAATAATTCCATATAAATATTTTTACTTTAAATATGTGATTTTTTAGGGTGCGAACCTGGAGTTTGAATGGCTGGGCCAAATATTACCGTCAAACGCTAATATTTTCTTCTAATAACTTACCAGAAATCAATGCGATTTTTAACAAAAAATGTCACAACTATACAGGAAAAGTAAAAGTAGTCAATCCTATTGAGCTTGGTTGTATAAGTCATGTCGTAGTTCAAATCCCACACGTTTTTCAAAGATTCGATTGTCAGAACGCTGCTGATGCTATCGATGCCCGATTTGATTTTTTTGTTAATAAGATATTACCACAACAAAAAGAAAGTCTTATGAAACATACTTTAATATATATTCCTAGTTATTTTGATTTCGTACGAGTAAGGAATTATTTCAAGAAAGAAGATGTGAGTTTTGTTCAAATTTGTGAATATTCTAAGGTACGTAAATAACCAATAATTATAATGTGAAATATAGCGTGTCTAAGATCATGAACTTTCATGAAAAAAATTATTTTTCTTTGTAATTTTAGGAAGGAAAAGTAGCTCGTGCAAGAGATATGTTCTATCATGGTGATGCACATTTTCTATTATACACAGAACGATTTCATTTTTTTAATCGAAGGAAAATCAAAGGAATTAAACACATCGTATTCTATCAACCTCCGACTTTTCCTAATTTTTACTATGAAATGTGTAATTTAATGCAAGAAACTAATTTGAATAAGAAAACTAGTGGCCTATCAAATATGACAGTTTCGGTTATGTATTCCAAATATGATATTTATCAATTATCAGCTATTGTAGGAACGGAAAAAGGCGGAAAAATGCTGCAGTCTGACAGGAAAGTTCACATGATGGTTACAGGAGGTAATTAGTAACTTTAGAATAAATTTTGTTTTTGTAAATTGTAAATAAACAATAAAGACTAAGTTGAACCATTTAAATTAATTTAAATCTACCCTCCGATATACCTGGTAAGTAAGTTAAAAGGTGACCCAGATTATTAATATACCGGGTGTCTGATTAATACTTTCCTTGCGCACGAAGCGGAATATTCACAGAAATGATTTATTTGCGTTAGTATTTGTTGAGAATTGGACGTGGGCGTTATAGTACCACAAAATTTAACTATTCGTATTCATTGGATCATTTTACGTAAGTTTGCTCCAGTACTTTTTCCTCTATCTTGTAAAATAACTGGTAGGGGTGAGTGGGAAAGCTGGCTCAATAAAACTGTTATAACTTTTGTCCCGCTTTATACATTTTGACAAATTTAATATCATTTAAAGGGGAATTCAATGTCTAATAAAATATTACTTTATCGTTTCATTCCAGTGATTTCAACGGTCGCTAGGTGGCGGTGATTGGACAATTGTTTTGTCTTCAACTTTTTTTTGGGAATCTTCAATTGCGATGCTATATTTTTCAATTATTTACCGCATCTCTATAAACGTCCATAAAATGTCGCTACTTCTACAAATGTTGACAGATGATGAATAAAAACACAAAAAGCGAATTTCCTAATATTTATTATTGTAAATCTGAACGTAAAAATGAAAGGAAATAAAACAATTATTTATTTGTTATTACTAATGGTAATGTATAAACAGTCTATTCTTATTCTATAAACATTATTCCGGGACGACTAATATAGTGTTGGTTCAGTTCTACCGAAGGAAATGAAGAACCATTCAAACCAAGAAACGATCATTAACCGGATACTATAGACAAGATACCCCACATCCATTTTTAAGTACAAAATCATATCGTGTTATGTGTTTTATCGAAATATTGTGGCATAGAGTCACTAGCACAGTCACAACGATATTTACAAGCGATGAACGGTAAAATTGCAAACTCATTTTGATGAACAAGAATCGTCGCAACTGTCCATGTAGTACCGCCCGTTGAGACAAAGTACCAAATACGTTGGCGGGAATAACTGGACGGTTAAAAAATATTTGGGAACTAAATAATGTAATGTGGAAGCAACGTATAAATGAAGAAAGTACACATTTAATTTATAAAGTGGAGAGTATAATGAAATAAACATAACAAAAATTATTAATAGGAAAGAATTTACCAATGAAAGAATGCGGGGATAGATGAGTGCATGCTAGACGGAGAGGAAAATAAAATTTAAGACAAGGAATTAGATGAGAGCCTATAAAAGAGTTAAACACTTCTAGATTTTCCAGTCATCAAAGCCGATTTATAGCGAGTTATTGGTTATAGAAAGTTAAAACCGTTCAAATTTTTGCCCCAAACGGTAACTACAAAAATGCCAAAACAGTGACCATGGTAATAACTTTAGTTACCCTGCTTAAGACGTGGGAAACTGACAGTTATGAGGTTATGTTGATGTACCGTCGGCCATATTGTGCTGTAGGGCAACCGAATAATCGATTAGTTGGAGTTGAACCTTGTGTGTTTGTGTTTTATGAACAAAAATAATTGTCTGATATAGGAACACTAACTAACCTTCGATAAAATATCGAGAATGTGATTCACTATGAGGGGCCCCGTTTTAAGCACTAATCCAAGCATCGCGGCGTTGATGATAGAGATCAATTGAATAGTCACCTCCTTTCGTGAAAACAGCCGGAAATCGAAAAAACGATACCTTATCTCTTTCTCCCCGCACTCCACACTTAAGAACACTACTAAACGATGGCTTTTTAGATACCTTTAAGAACTACTTGTCAATTAAAGTCTAACTGTCTGCCCTCCAGCACAATATGGCCGACCTGTCAGCGACGCCATTGTGAATTTGAATTTGGTTCTCTCAAGTTTTCAGTTTTTTATGTGTGGATATAATAATTGGAGCTGGAGAAAATACTAACAGAGACAATCTGATACTAATGAATTTAGTGATGCCCATAAGAGTCTCGTTTTTGAGACGATACTTTTATTGATCTCGTCTCGTGTGAAATAAATCTCGCAGAAGTCTAGTAGACCCTGAACCAAAAAAGTCGAATTATATTATAACAAGTAGGTAAGTATCCCGTATACTGGAAAGGGTTATGCATGAAAAGAGATTTCGATACAATTGCAAGACTCGTACGGGACGCGATACGAGACTCGATACAAGACTTCATAAGTATCGTCTCGTTGGTCTGGTGGGCATCACTATACTAATGATGAATGCTTGAATTATATAAAGGATAATATGTTATTCTTGAGCTGGTTGATGAGGAAACAACCACTTGCAACCGTAAGTAACCGCTGGGTTATAACCAGTAACTAGCTAAAAATCGCCTTAAAGTTTACAATCAATAAATAAAACTAAATTAATCATTACTATAATAGTCAAATATATGACTATTTCCTAATAATTATCTTCATATCTCTCTTTATCCAATAATTTTTTTATAAACATAGATTTTTTAAAATCTTCTAAACTATCGTTATAATCATCTTGCCATCTCATTGTTGTTGTTGTGGTATTGATCTCGGAACGTGTTGGAAGTGATAGACTCTCATCCGATTCAAGAGCTGTAATTTGTTGCTGCATATCTGAAAATAACATATTATTTAAAAAGTGTACGTAAATAGGGCAAGTCCACGTGACGTCATGTGACAGTCGCCCTGATGAGAAACAAGCGTTCTTTGCACGACACATGGTTCTTAATAGTTATTTTGACCGTGTTCGAGTTCATTTAATTTTTATTCAGGTAGTGCTTTTTTCGACGTTGTTTTAATTGTTTAGGTATTTTAAAAGCTATATCTGATTGTTTATAATAAAAAGGATCATTCAATCAATACAAAACAACCAAATTACAAATCTAAAATCTCCTCAGGGCGACTGTCATTAGTGTCAACTTGTCAGCTAGTGGACATGCCCTAAGGAGAGGCTAGTCGTAGCATCTTCCAACGTTGCCAGTTGTGTTCGAGTTCAAATCTAACTTAAGTCTTTAGCTGTCTCAATTATCTACAATGTGAAAAATATCCGATACTTTGTAACGCTCATTAAGTTTTTTCCTACACTTGCATTTTAATGTCATCTCCTAAATCGACCCACCCTGTACACATACAAGAGTTACTTTTAATGTCTCACCTGCTATAATATTTTTGCAGTTTCGTATGTAATATATCTGTACCGTTGGTGTGCTAGTTTCATATTTAGCAGCCATTTTCTGATCACCGTTCCATAAAAATACGTAGTACAAACTCAACATAATGGCTGCTAGAGAAACGAAGAACACATAAGCCACCACAGTTAGTACCCTAACCAACTTTTTCTTGTGTTTCGGTTCATACAATCGATCTTTGGCTTCTTCGCCAGCGAGTTTAACTGTCGTATCCAAAAGTGATGCCGTTTTCCATTGAGCGGAGTCACTCATGGTTAGTTTAATACCATTTGTGGCTTTGTACGACATTTTCTCGGTGAGAAAATTGAAGAAGTTTTTGAGCAGTGTTAGAGCCACGCTGATAGCTTTTAGTTCTGTGTTGTCAAAATTGAATCACTATCAATTTAAGTGTTTTATCCTTCATCAGTTTTAAAAGGATCTAAAGCAAAGTGATACAAAAATTATTCATATTTATAAACATACATACATACTAGAAGCTGAATGTTATTTTGATTCATTTTATAATTTAATACCCAATAATAATAATAATTCAGCTGGCATAATTTTTGAAAACTTATTGAATAAAAAATATAATAATTGTTGGTAAATGTCCGAAACGTTGAAAATAAAAATATTTTGTGGTTTTGTTCCCATTAAAAACTAAATAATGATAATACATCAAACTTTTACTAAGGGATGATTGATTGATTAGTTCGGCACCACCAGTCAGAGGCTTAGAGACCTCGGCACCGCAGCCTTTAGGCTTTTTGTGCTCTTTGTTATACCGTTTATGTGAAGAGACCAGTAGCCCTTATCAGGCTCAACAGTCTTTTCACTAGGTCCTTCTTGGAGAAATCCTCCCTTGGTCATAGGATATCTCCAATGAGACAGTGCTTTACATTCGAAGATAATGTGAGAGGCTGTTTCCTCCTCTTCCATGCACAACCGACAGATAGGTTCCTCCCTATATACTGTTATGCCAATTGTATGCATGTGCTTCCTTAGGGTACAGTGACCGGTGAGTAATCCCGTCACTCTCCTTATCTGGCCCCTGCTGAGGTTTAATATTTCGTTAGGTTTTTTGACCAGGAGTTTGTTGTTATCCTGTTTTGGCACGAGTCTCCAGTACGTCTGATGTTTAGTTTGAATCCACCGAGATCCGAGATGTACAGCAACGTGCAGCAGATTTTGACATTCCAAATACTGTTTCAGGACCAGTGAATGGAGTTTGAGACCCTGGGTGTCTATTGCCTACAATACCCTTTTGCCCCGGGACCCACTTAAGAGTTACTCTATTATGGTTTGCCAGGGTTAAAAGTTTTTGTAGGCAGTCCCAGATCAGTCTAGTTCTGATCTGGGGACATGCTAAAGATTTCAATGCTGCCTCACTATCTGAGAGTATGAGGATCTTTTTTGCCTCTATACCCCCTTTCGATGTTCATTTACAAACACGTGTCGATAGCGTATGATAAGGGATGAAGCAAAATATTTTAAAAGTGGTGGCCAATAATAATCAAACAAACATGACCAAGAACTTGGATATTAAATATAAAAGAAACAAAAACATAAAATTCATTCAAACTATAAAAATTTTTAGTGTACACAGAAATAAATAAAAACTAAACATAGCTTTTAGTGTGTAAATATTTTTTTGGAAAATGTAGATATGTTTAAATTTTGATAAATAGCAACTTAATTAAAAGTATTGTTACAAATTAAAAAACCAGATTGCAATAAATGTAATAAATTAAAATTATTATATATAGAACAAAAGTTTAAATTTAATTATAGTTCTTATTTCATAACTCTTGAGAAATAGATAAAAAATTACTTGAAACATCTCTACCATTTTCACTTATTAAAGCCCTTTTAGGCCATTCAAAATATAGATCTTACTTTTCACTTCTTTTCTCCTACATCGATTCTATGACTTGTTTATATTAAATAATTCCAGTATCACTTAACACTTCAACATATTATTGTAAATTTTAATTTTATCAAATTAAAACTCGTATTTTCCAAATTTAGGACGCGATTGTTTTGATTTTAAATGTTCTCAGTTTGGGCCGGGAGATCGATACATACACAAACAGCTGGTCCAGATTTCACGCGCATGTAAGAAGTAAGGCGGGTTAAATGACCTGGTTTGATTTCCTACAGGTATATATAAGGTGCTTGAACCTATATTCCTAAAGGGTTCACTCTGTTAATTGTATCCTTTGATTTTGAATTTAGTTTCGCCAATAGTTCCTGCGTTTAGTTGATTTATTTTGGAAATAATGAAAAAAAATTAACCCCCTTTAAAAACTTTATCTTACGCCCATGGTAAGTATAAATTTTTTTAAATAAACTATCCCCCTTTAAATTATTTACCGTATGCTCATGGTAAATGGAAACGTTTACAAACACATCAACAGCCTTTAAATCAACCCCCTTTAGATATTTTATCCGTACGGCAATGGTAAATAGATATTTTCTTAAATAAATGGAACTCTTAAAAAATTGTAACGTAGGTACTCCCATGGTAAATGGAATGTTAATAAATATAAATTGTATTTAGAAAATAATGTGGTTTCCAAGAAGTCTGTTGAAACAGAAAAGTTTGAACTTGTTTGGTCGTTCCGGACATTTTTTGGCTACTTTCCAAGGATTTTCAGTCCGCCCGGTAGTTGGGAAGTTTTGCATGTCCATCGGAAATAGCAGTGGCGGCTCCTCCATTAGGTCATTGGGTCACTGACCTCCCATTAAAAAAAATACCTACAATACATATAGTATAGTATTCCTCTTAAATAAAATTTACTTGAAACTTTTCAAGACCACCGTGTAAACGTTATTCCGCATCAAGCATCAAATACTCGGCGAAAACCAAAATTGGAAAGCGGACTGGTGTCCACCGTTGACCTCAAGGTGTTATATGGGAACGGAATTCGCGGCGTGATGGGTCAAAAGCCCGGTTTAATATCGACGATGAATCGACTTACGTCGGCTGATTATTACACGCTTAGAAAAGAGATGAGTAGGCGGTTGGCATGCCGCGCTATATTTTGATTTAAAGGAGAGCATTTGAAGCGACATAATGAGAATAATGAGCTGTGTTTTGACGTTTTGACTCAATAAATTTTGCTTTTTCAACTATTTTAACGACTTCCCGGCAGAAATTGGGAGTGGTTTTTCGAAAGATTTCCGCCTATGGCGGATAGGCCTTCCGTATTTTAAGAGTTTGGTCACATCACCTATGACCTCTCTATAAAATTAACCACGAGCCGCCACTGGGAAATAGGTAACCAGCAAAATATCGTTAATACGTTTTTGTATATCCATATTGAGGCTTTAACAAGATTTGATCGGGGATATATAATTCAATTAAAACTTTTTCTTATTAATCCATTTCGATAAAACCAGTGGGATTCCTTTTTGTAATTTGATAAATGAAACCATACCCATAATAAGGTCATCAGTTATATTTACGTAACATAATCAAATTGCCGGCATTTTATAGGAAATCATAGAAGTTATATAAAATATAGATACGTGATGACATTGAATACACGAGCAAAAACTGAAAAAAAAAAATGATTGAGGTCCGTTTATAGTTTTTACGTATTTATAGCCCAATCGGATTAGGATTTGACCCAGCAATTTTTCTTCGGAATTCGGTGGGGGGGGGGGTTCACTGGCAGTCTAAATTTTGTTTTGCGTGGTACTCGATCCGTTGCGTCATCCGTCATCTTCACAAATCAATTCAAAAGTTGACGTGTCTCGGCATTTTTTATAATTTTCTAAAATAATGACAAAGAATTTTATTCCATAAGTGGTTTCCACACTGTATGTAAATATAAAAAGGGCATTGGAAATAAAGTAGGTAGGTGCAGTACAGGTCAAGGTGGTCAACCATTTATCGTGATAAATACTTTTAACTTGAAAAATAAAAATTCGGAAATATATCTTCGGAAGCACAAATAAATGATAGAATAATTAAATGAATTAAAAAATTAGTTTCAAATATTATTTTAGCAGCCAAACATTTCAGTTGTATAATAATCATACTATTAGGCATTATCTTTTCGCTTTTCGAAGAAACGAGTACGATACTGTGCCGTGGGTTTTGGTCTTAAATCAATCATATTGGCACAAGTCAAAACGAAATATCTTGGAACGAAGTATATACCTGTTCTATAATAATTAAGAGACTAAAATCCTGTATATTAGGTTTAAGGGGATTAATTTATTCACTAAAATTTCCATCTACCATGGGAGTACGATAAAAATTTTATTCTGGGTTAAATAAGCAACCAAAAATTCATTCTTATATATATAAGATAAAAATCTTTTTCAATACCATTTGTAACGTTTGTGTAGTTGGATGCCTTCAACGTAGAGATGTCATTTTAGTTATAGATCGCGTATAAGCCAATTAATTTCAAACAAACAATGGAAAAATAACTCCGTACTGTCCATCATTTTAGTGTTATTGTTTAGAAGATATTCTAAAAATAACATATATCCATTAGGATCACTGCTACTTTATTAAGTATACTGACGTATATTATTTTTAGTTTTATGGTAAACATCATTATTGGTAATTGGTTTTGCTAAAGTTATCGATTGCAAATATTTTTATCTAAAGCTGTTGTTAAGAATACTTATAGCAACTTGAATCCACCCTTGGAATAACTAAAAACCAGTTGAGAGTTATTTTAAATAAAATAATTATATAAAAGCTAACAGTGGCGTAACACTAGAGTGGCAGAAAGAACAAAATGCCACGGGCTTCTGTCCAACCCAAGAGGACAGGAGGAATCTAATATTGTAAAATGACCTACTGACCTAAAAATGTTGGCACTGAAAAATAAATTCTTACCTGTATCTAAACTCGCAGTGTATTCGTTTGTCGTATTTTCTTCTTGTGTGAAATCCGTTGAATACGTAATATTGTCTTCATCGGTAATGTCTTCCATTATTTTTCCAGCTAGTAATTGTAATGCAATAACGGGAGATTGTGAAAGATTCAGTCCTGAGCTACTCTCCTCTGATCTAAAAATGCGTACATTAATTTACTTAATTTTAAATTTGAATGGGGTGTTAAACAGAATTCCTAAATGTTTGCAACTTTCACTACAGATACGTCACATACTTAAAGTTGAAGTTAGCCACTTTCTGATTTAGTTGTTTTATGAACTAATAGCCAGTTACAAAAAGGCCATTCGAATTTGAAGTTTGAAGAACTGTCAAAGTCTATAATATATATATGAGTGTTTTGTTTTTGTCTACAGTTTATACGTTTAAACTGGTAGTTGGATAGGATGTTTGCTAGGTCATATTCTTCTTGGAATCGTTTGAGCAAGAATCTTCAAATATTTTGCTAGGGATTGGTAATAGACTGATCGGTCTGAATGAAAATGTTTCTTGTGGGGGTTTGCCATTTTTGTGAATCATTATTATGTGGGCGTATTTCCATATAACAGGAAAGTAGCATAGACTCAGCATACGATTGTAGATTGTTGTAAGAAAGACAATGGCTTTTCTAAGCATCTTCTTGAGAACTTGTACGGTTATCAAGTCGTAGCCTGGTGCTTTCCTGTTGTTGAGTTTCCATATTTCCATTTTGACTTCCTCTGGGCTGATGGGTGGTGACATTTGGCACGGCACGTCCAGGAATTCATTAGTGTTGTTGTCGTAACCAGGTGTTGCTTCTGGTGGCTTGAAAACATGCGAAAGATGGTCAGGAAAATTGTCAGCTTTTTCTTGATTTGAGCGTGCCCATTCGTTGTTGGAGGTTCGTATAGGAGACACTGGCGGGGTAGGTCTGTTGACCAAAAGTTGAATTTTCAAATCGACATTAAAACTGATTTTGTCCATCAATAACTATTCACATTGAGAAAACATCATATAGTTATAGTTTAACACCCCATTGTGTTTTGTAACTTAAAACTGTATGTTTGGTTGCCTATATTAAATCATCAATATTTATATAATTTATTGTTTATAACAGTAGCTGTCAAAGTGAAAAGTATTCTCTTCGGGGCTATTGAGTTATGGGAGTTTAGGAGGTTTCCAAGTATTATGTTACTGTTGGAAAAATAATAACGTACTTGAAAAATCCTAAAACCAAGGGCTTTTGGCTGCTAAATTCCGGCTTGTTAAATTTTTGGAAAAGTGTGTGTTTATTATATTTTTTATCGATATTGAGCATTTATAGTGTTTTATAAAGTATGAAATATAAGTTGAATGTTTCAGAAACACTGGTGCAAAACACCAATAAATGAATCCCTTTTAAAAATTTTATCGTAAGCCCATCGTAAATGGAGTTTTTTAGAAAAAAAAGTACACATATATACACAGTATACTATAGCTCATGGAAAGCGTGACGATGATTTATGCAACACTATATACGCTTCGTTAATTGTGTTGCATAACCAAAAGTATTGTGTGTTGCATAAAAGCGTGACGGTGACGAAAAATACATGTTTTTAACTTGGCCCAAAAAAGTGCTCAACGCGCCTAAATAACTTTTCACTGCAATAAATAATAACTTTAGATGTAAATGACACACTGTTTCTGAATAATCGATCTATTGGTTTTTGGTTAGCCAAGCAAAATACTAAAAATACAGTTAATGCTAGTTGGTTAAAAATAAACATTGATATTTTGTAAATTATCAGTTAAATACACAATTTTTGATGGAAATTCCAGGAATATGTAGATGTTTTGATTTGTATTTAATATATTTTTGTAGTGCGTTGAAAGCGGAAAGTTTTCCTAAATTCAGCAGAAACAAAAACTATAAATTTTTAGACTCGCTCCAAAGAAAAAAACTCAATTTTAAGGTTAAAAAACCACATTTAGAATAAAAATTACTTATATATAAGTACTTATATCAATTTCCTGATAAAAACATGATTAGATAAATTTTTCCAGAGAACAACACATATTTAAACTTTCTGCCTTTGTATATTGTACCAAGGACTTTTTCAATCGATTTTTCCATCCTGATAATAGATAAGAAGTGCGTATTTGTTTATCTAAAAATGTGATGCCGTAAAAACAAAGAGTTAATTTAGATAGAACAGGAATACCCAGAGCGATCCCTCTTCCTGCTGGTTCAATCACGTTCAAGAAAAAAATTTAAAGTGACATCTAAAACGTCAGAAAGTTCATTTTCACGCATAGGTACGCATCACGAAATTAAAAAGGAGATAATATTTTAATAATAAACAATGTAGAATTCTGTCTTACCGGTTATAGTTATTAATCTTGAGAGCTCCTAAATGTGGTTCTCCACGCCACATAAATATATAATAAATAGATAAAAATATGGCGGCCATAGATACACTCAACACATAAGCTAAAACAGTCAGCACCCTGATCATTTTAGGTTTGGGCTTTGGATCGAAAAATGCATCTTTTGAATTTTTGGCGGAATCGGAAGAATCGTTACTAATATTTTCTTGTCCCATTTTGAGTTGTTTATACCAATTATTGTCCTCAAAAATTTACATTTTCTTTGTTGTACTCCAAGTCTTGCAAAATCTAAAAATGATTTTTTTCAATTTATGTTTGAAAAATAGCACTTTAATTATATTATAAGATATTACTAAATAAATGTTGAAAATATTGAAAAACTGACAAAAATATATTGTTTAGTGTATCTGTTCTGAATGCGGAATTTTCATTTTCAATAAAAAATATATATGTTTATATACAGTATGGTTTATTCCCGATAAAAAGACGATGACGTTGCAGAACAAACTTTTGTGACGTTGCCAAACTATAGTTTTTTTCTCTTTACTTTAAGAAAACTAGAAATGTTAATCTGGCATTTCTTCTTTTTTATTGGCATTTGCCTCTGCCATCATGAAATTATTCAATAAGTATTTATTTATGTAAAAAGTGTGGATAAGATACAAGAAACAGTAAATAATTATTCTATATAAAAATCTACCAAGTTTCATCAACCTAACCTAACATTAAAAAATTTCAATCTTTCCACGTTTAAATATATAACAATATTAATAATAATGAATGTAAATAGTATAACTTATGTCCCATTTTGGCATTTTCGTTCAAAATAACTTAACAAAAATGTTACTACTTATATATTTCTTTACACACACTGCAGATTTGTCTGAATAATTAGGTATGAAAATAACTGTTGTTTCTTTTAATCCGAAAGAAACTATTAATTCAAAAGCACCAAAAAACTTGTAATAAGAGGATCATCAAATGTCAACAAATATCAAACTAAACTGAAGAATTTTACCAATTGATCTGACAACGTCTGGAAGTTTTGCCAACCCGTAGACTGAAAATTGCCCTATTCATTAAGTATATAGTTGGTAAATTTATATTTATTCTGTTAGCAGGAAAGTAACTAAAAATGACGTCATCGTCTTTTTATCGTAGATAAACCATAGTTAAAACACATTATTTGTAAAAAAATATAATTTTCTCATCTTGGACAATAAAAAAATAATTATATACTATTTCGATCAATGTTTATTATTGAAATTTTTGTTCAAAAACTTTTTTTATTAGTTTATGAGTATAATTAGATTCATGATGTTTTTAATTTCTGTCTTAATAAAATAATTTAAATGGCATTAAAATGTTTATGTTTCTTTTCATAGAGCTTGAGGCAATAAATTAGGTGTAAAAATAAATTATATCAGTGGCATTCCTGCCGTCTATTAGTTTTTTACGTATACACACACACATCATGTGGACACAAAAAAGTACAGGGTATTCAACAGAAAATTTGTTTTTGGTTTTGAATATTTTGCTTCCACACAGATAAGGTTTTGTTTGCATATCTACTTTGTATAGAAGATTTCAGTTGGACAACATTGGATGCGTATCCTGACATAAAAGACTTAAGTCGGTTGAAAGAAAAGCTTTAATAAATAAGAGGATCTACCTTTAGTATTTTTTAGGGTAACATTTGTGTTTCTACTATTTACCGAAGTTTTATGTACTTAGGTATATTTAAATTAAACCTTATTTAAAAAAATGTATAGACAACGATGTACCTAATTATATGTATACATTCAAAAAATATAAGGCATTAGCTTAATTTAAAAATTTAGATAATTTATTATCCTGTCATTATTAAATTATGTTTATAAATAGTATAAAAACATTTGACTTACATCTAACTTTTCACTCATGTCAAAACCCATAACACACTCAGTTTATTATAATAATATCTACTTTTTTGTATTATTGTAATAAATTAAACGGGATGATGCGGATACAATTCGAAGTAGGCAAACTAATACAATGTTATCTTTATAAGCGTCGCGGCGCGTGTGTAAATATAAATGAACGTCGAATACTTTTTGCATAAACATGGGACATGCGCGAAAATTAATAATGTTTGGGTTTTTGTTTTAATCATTTGATATGGGCTTAGTTACACGATTAGGGATTAGAATCACTTGTACACAGTGGAATGAAAAATATGGATATATCTACATTTGGTAGTATGAGAATATTCAGATGATATTTTGTGGATATTTCAATGTTTATCTGCGTCGATAATTGAATAAAACGAAAATGGTCTCAACGATCATACAAACCAATAATTTCTAATTATAATGTGTGCCGACGGAGACAATACAAATTAATTAAGCTTAATTAAATTCATAAAACCAATAAAAGACAAATATCGGCTTACGGAGTTCAGTTGAACTGGAGAAAGAATTCGATAACGTAAAATGGAACGTGCCAATGGAGTGTGTTAAACTTAACAAAAATATGATGTTTTCTCAATGTTTATAGTTAGTGTAAACAAAAAACTTATATATATTACAGACTTTGACAGTTCTTCAAACTTCAAATTCGAATGGCCCTTTTGTAACTGGCTATTAGTTCATAAAACATCTAAATCAGAAAGTGGCTAGCTTCATCTTTAAGTGCGTGACGTATCTGTAGTGAAAGTGGCAAATATTTAGGAATTCTTAATTTCCAGTTTTCTCCTAAAATATTCGGTTTAAAAACCGGGTATCGGTTTAACACCCCATTGAATATCCTAGACAATGGTAAAAGTAAAATAAGAAGATAAAAATATATTGTTCTGGAATTCGGAGAGAACTATATAACTTCTTAATAATTATTATTAGATTTGTCTATAATATCTCTGTTCTTTTATCTCTCAAGTAACTGTTTAATTCAGATTGTAGAACAGTACTGTAAAAAAGACAAATAGAAACAACATTTATATTAGCTATGGTAAAAGTGGAGTTCAATATCTAACAATAACACAAAATATCATATTTGTTTTGTTACCTAATATACATAACCAAAGCGATACAAAACCAAAGATAAAACTGAAATTAAATACCCATCTATGAAAAAATATAAGCAATCATTTCCCATCACGGCTGGAAGTTGTCCCTCTCGACTGGAAGTTGTTCCCTTTATCGGTAGAAAATATAATCAACCGGTTAAAATATTCACAACCGATGGAAAATATTCCCCGCCGGCGGAGGAAATCACAGACAAAACTAGAAAATGCGCCCCCCTGAAAGCTGGATGTTCTCTACCGGCTGCACTAAGCCAGAGTTTATCTTTACTCTAGCAAAGTGCAGATAGATATACATTTACAAACAGGATAAAATAAATGCAAACTTAGCAATTATAAAAAAGATGTATAATATCAATAAAATATTAGCATTTACATTTTTTTAAGAGCCGAAAAATTTAAAAACGAATTACAACATAAAAATATTTTTACATACAAAATTTTATAATTAAAATACTAAACACCACTACTTTACCACCCCCTACAACATGCATGCACCTTTTAAACCCATGCAGCTAAGAAACAATCATGCAAAAAAAACTTTACCAAATATTAATGAAAATTCTGAAGTTCTAAACTGCAAAGTCACTTTTGTAACCTAAAAAATCCTTTATTAAGAATTCTAAAACAAAAAAAATAAAATTAATAAGAAAAATTTTAATGCAAACCCTAGGACATAAAAAAAAGTAAAATTATAAGATAGGCCTATCAGCAAGTTTAAATATATGCATATATTCCAAATAAATCCATCCCTAAAAAAATTCCTGGAACAGAAAATCAAACAAAATTAAAAAATATACAAAAAATTTGATGACATCTCTGAAGCCTGTAAGAGAGTGTTAGTGTGCTGAAAAGGAAGCGCTGAAAAAAATTGTTAGTAATAAATCGCCAAGTATTGCCGTTTTGCATGTACCAACATAGAAATCTACGATATTTTGATGGCCCATACTGGGCAACTATTCCCCCTCCTTGTCAACCCATACCCATTCGACAAACGGAAAACACTTAAGCGTACTCGCCCATCTGGATGACTGCTCGTTTTGCAAGCGAGGCTTACCGACACCCTAGGTAACGAGTACTTTCTCACAGTGTGATACTTCGTGCATCCGTGCGGGAAAAAGTCAATCGTAAACAAAAAAGTCGGTACATGTGGCTTTCTTAACAATTGCAATAAAAAAATAATTCACAATTCCAAACCAAATGACACCAACAGGAGAGAAAGGGCAGAAAAAAAACAGAACAGAAAATACGAGGAACGACATAGCTTACCTATGTCTTTTGAAAAGTACCAACTTATTAACGAAAGGCATAGTATTTAGAAAATGTTCGGATTGACATAGCTTACCTATGTCTTTTGAAAAGTACCAACTTATTAATGAAAGGAACAGTATTTAGAAAATGTTCGGATTGACATAGCTTACCTATGTCTTTTGAAAAGTACCAACTTATTAACGAAAGGAATAGTATTTAGAAAATGTTCGGATTGACATAGCTTACCTATGTCTTTTGAAAAGTACCAACTTATTAATAAAAGGAACAGTATTTAGAAAATGTTCGGATTGACATAGCTTACCTATGTCTTTTGAAAAGTACCAACTTATTAATAAAAGGAACAGTATTTAGAAAATGTTCGGATTGACATAGCTTACCTATGTCTTTTGAAAAGTACCAACTTATTAACGAAAGGAATAGTATTTAGAAAATGTTCGGATTGACATAGCTTACCTATGTCTTTTGAAAAGTACCAACTTATTAACGAAAGGAATAGTATTTAGAAAATGTTCGGATTGACATAGCTTACCTATGTCTTTTGAAAAGTACCAACTTATTAATAAAAGGAACAGTATTTAGAAAATGTTCGGATTGACATAGCTTACCTATGTCTTTTGAAAAGTACCAACTTATTAACGAAAGGAATAGTATTTAGAAAATGTTCGGATTGACATAGCTTACCTATGTCTTTTGAAAAGTACCAACTTATTAATAAAAGGAACAGTATTTAGAAAATGTTCGGATTGACATAGCTTACCTATGTCTTTTGAAAAGTACCAACTTATTAATAAAAGGAACAGTATTTAGAAAATGTTCGGATTGACATAGCTTACCTATGTCTTTTGAAAAGTACCAACTTATTAACGAAAGGAATAGTATTTAGAAAATGTTCGGATTGACATAGCTTACCTATGTCTTTTGAAAAGTACCAACTTATTAACGAAAGGAATAGTATTTAGAAAATGTTCGGATTGACATAGCTTACCTATGTCTTTTGAAAAGTACCAACTTATTAATAAAAGGAACAGTATTTAGAAAATGTTCGGATTGACATAGCTTACCTATGTCTTTTGAAAAGTACCAACTTATTAATAAAAGGAACAGTATTTAGAAAATGTTCGGATTGACATAGCTTACCTATGTCTTTTGAAAAGTACCAACTTATTAACGAAAGGAATAGTATTTAGAAAATGTTCGGATTGACATAGCTTACCTATGTCTTTTGAAAAGTACCAACTTATTAATAAAAGGAACAGTATTTAGAAAATGTTCGGATTGACATAGCTTACCTATGTCTTTTGAAAAGTACCAACTTATTAATAAAAGGAACAGTATTTAGAAAATGTTCGGATTGACATAGCTTACCTATGTCTTTTGAAAAGTACCAACTTATTAACGAAAGGAATAGTATTTAGAAAATGTTCGGATTGACATAGCTTACCTATGTCTTTTGAAAAGTACCAACTTATTAACGAAAGAAATAGTATTTAGAAAATGTTCGGATTGACATAGCTTACCTATGTCTTTTGAAAAGTACCAACTTATTAATAAAAGGAACAGTATTTAGAAAATGTTCGGATTGACATAGCTTACCTATGTCTTTTGAAAAGTACCAACTTATTAATAAAAGGAACAGTATTTAGAAAATGTTCGGATTGACATAGCTTACCTATGTCTTTTGAAAAGTACCAACTTATTAACGAAAGAAATAGTATTTAGAAAATGTTCGGATTGACATAGCTTACCTATGTCTTTTGAAAAGTACCAACTTATTAACGAAAGGAATAGTATTTAGAAAATGTTCGGATTGACATAGCTTACCTATGTCTTTTGAAAAGTACCAACTTATTAATAAAAGGAACAGTATTTAGAAAATGTTCGGATTGACATAGCTTACCTATGTCTTTTGAAAAGTACCAACTTATTAATAAAAGGAACAGTATTTAGAAAATGTTCGGATTGACATAGCTTACCTATGTCTTTTGAAAAGTACCAACTTATTAACGAAAGGAATAGTATTTAGAAAATGTTCGGATTGACATAGCTTACCTATGTCTTTTGAAAAGTACCAACTTATTAATAAAAGGAACAGTATTTAGAAAATGTTCGGATTGACATAGCTTACCTATGTCTTTTGAAAAGTACCAACTTATTAACGAAAGGAATAGTATTTAGAAAATGTTCGGATTGACATAGCTTACCTATGTCTTTTGAAAAGTACCAACTTATTAATAAAAGGAACAGTATTTAGAAAATGTTCGGATTGACATAGCTTACCTATGTCTTTTGAAAAGTACCAACTTATTAACGAAAGGAATAGTATTTAGAAAATGTTCGGATTGACATAGCTTACCTATGTCTTTTGAAAAGTACCAACTTATTAACGAAAGGAATAGTATTTAGAAAATGTTCGGATTGACATAGCTTACCTATGTCTTTTGAAAAGTACCAACTTATTAATAAAAGGAACAGTATTTAGAAAATGTTCGGATTGACATAGCTTACCTATGTCTTTTGAAAAGTACCAACTTATTAATAAAAGGAACAGTATTTAGAAAATGTTCGGATTGACATAGCTTACCTATGTCTTTTGAAAAGTACCAACTTATTAACGAAAGGAATAGTATTTAGAAAATGTTCGGATTGACATAGCTTACCTATGTCTTTTGAAAAGTACCAACTTATTAAAGAAAGGAATAGTATTTAGAAAATGTTCGGATTGACATAGCTTACCTATGTCTTTTGAAAAGTACCAACTTATTAATAAAAGGAACAGTATTTAGAAAATGTTCGGATTGACATAGCTTACCTATGTCTTTTGAAAAGTACCAACTTATTAATAAAAGGAACAGTATTTAGAAAATGTTCGGATTGACATAGCTTACCTATGTCTTTTGAAAAGTACCAACTTATTAATAAAAGGAACAGTATTTAGAAAATGTTCGGATTGACATAGCTTACCTATGTCTTTTGAAAAGTACCAACTTATTAATAAAAGGAACAGTATTTAGAAAATGTTCGGATTGACATAGCTTACCTATGTCTTTTGAAAAGTACCAACTTATTAATAAAAGGAACAGTATTTAGAAAATGTTCGGATTGACATAGCTTACCTATGTCTTTTGAAAAGTACCAACTTATTAATAAAAGGAACAGTATTTAGAAAATGTTCGGATTGACATAGCTTACCTATGTCTTTTGAAAAGTACCAACTTATTAACGAAAGGAATAGTATTTAGAAAATGTTCGGATTGACATAGCTTACCTATGTCTTTTGAAAAGTACCAACTTATTAATAAAAGGAACAGTATTTAGAAAATGTTCGGATTGACATAGCTTACCTATGTCTTTTGAAAAGTACCAACTTATTAATAAAAGGAACAGTATTTAGAAAATGTTCGGATTGACATAGCTTACCTATGTCTTTTGAAAAGTACCAACTTATTAACGAAAGCAATAGTATTTAGAAAATGTTCGGATTGACATAGCTTACCTATGTCTTTTGAAAAGTACCAACTTATTAATAAAAGGAACAGTATTTAGCAAATGTTCGGATTGACATAGCTTACCTATGTCTTTTGAAAAGTACCAACTTATTAACGAAAGGAATAGTATTTAGAAAATGTTCGGATTGACATAGCTTACCTATGTCTTTTGAAAAGTACCAACTTATTAACGAAAGGAATAGTATTTAGAAAATGTTCGGATTGACATAGCTTACCTATGTCTTTTGAAAAGTACCAACTTATTAATAAAAGGAACAGTATTTAGAAAATGTTCGGATTGACATAGCTTACCTATGTCTTTTGAAAAGTACCAACTTATTAATAAAAGAACAGTATTTAGAAAATGTTCGGATTGACATAGCTTACCTATGTCTTTTGAAAAGTACCAACTTATTAACGAAAGGAATAGTATTTAGAAAATGTTCGGATTGACATAGCTTACCTATGTCTTTTGAAAAGTACCAACTTATTAATAAAAGGAACAGTATTTAGAAAATGTTCGGATTGACATAGCTTACCTATGTCTTTTGAAAAGTACCAACTTATTAATAAAAGGAACAGTATTTAGAAAATGTTCGGATTGACATAGCTTACCTATGTCTTTTGAAAAGTACCAACTTATTAACGAAAGGAATAGTATTTAGAAAATGTTCGGATTGACATAGCTTACCTATGTCTTTTGAAAAAAGTACCACTTGTAATAAATGGGCTGGATAGTATTTAGGAAATATGAGAAATGACATAGCTTACCTATGTCTTTTGAAAAAAGTACGAATTTGTAAAAGAAAGGCAGGATGATACTGAGATATAATGTCATTTGATAGAAATTGAGAATTACTGTATACTCACACTCCTTTGGAGTAGACCAATACTTTACGAAATCTAAAACAAATAATAAAATAATTATATTATTAAAGAACGATTCTAAATAATTTAACTAAATTAATAATTTTAAAAAATCATGTTTTCTAAAAAACAAAAACATTTACGATTAAAAAAACAAAGGCATAGGGTCATTTTATAAATAATTTTTTTGCTTAATTGCTATTTCAGCTAAAGGAATCTTGGGCATTAAATTAAAATACGCAATTGGTAAAATTATTATAAGTTCGTAAGTTTAAAATCAGCATTAAAAAATTATTTATGTATACAGTGTGTTCCTAAATTTAGGCGCAAAAATTCAGAAGGTGATTTCCCGTATAATAATTATGATAAGTCTTTCCTATGACAAAATCTCCTAATCCCACCCCATGTCACCCTGAATAAAATTGAGATTTTATTTTTTTTTCTAAAATTTAAGTAAAGATGGAAACTTTAAATTTTGTAAATTTCGTGCACTCGGAATTACTAACCCTCGGTATTTTCTCAACATTCCTGTTAAATTATAAGGGAGTCAAATTATCAACCCTTACTTTATTTAAATTCAATTTTTTTTCGAGATTGAGTTTTGTGAAATAAAAATATTATTTAAAATCTCTATTGTCTTGAAAAACTTTTTTTACTCTCAAAGTTTTTTCCTAGATTCAATAGATTCGGAGAAAAAAAATGAAATTTCTAAATATATTGTATCTAGGAAAAAACTTCAAGAGTAAAAAAAGTTTTTCAAGACAATAGAGATTATAAATAATAATTTTATTTCACAAAACTCAATCTCGAAAAAAAATTTGATATTAAATAAAGTAAGGGTTGATAATTTCACTCCATTATAATGTAACAGGAAAATACCGGTGGTTAGTAATTGCGAGTGCACGAAATTTACAAAATTTAAAGTTTCCATCTTTACTTAAATTGGAGAAAAAAGAAATAAAAACTCAATTTCACTCATTCTCTTTTTAGGGGTGATATCTCGGAAGGGAGTGGGGTGAGGAAATGTTTTCATATGAAAGACCTATTATAATTTTATATGGGCAATCACCACCTGAATTTTTTCGCATACATTCAGAAGCACCCTGTATGTAGTATAAAATATTAAAGAAAATTCTGTTATTTAAGATGAGTCATGGGGAACTGTACATATTCCTACCTCGTATTGATTCTCCTACGGAGTATGTCAAATATAAAATTTCAACTTGTATTTGTTATCCAGATTTAAGAAAATATACAAATAGATAATAAATAATAAGTTTTCCTTTAGATATGAAGGTTGGACGAGTGGTACTAAATAAGCATACAATTCCAAAAGTTTATATGTTCCATGTTGCATAGTATTGTCAATTTATCGAGTTCTCAGAATATAGTTTCGACAAAAAAATACAGTTTGATCTTTTTTAAATTGAAGAAAATATTTTATTTTAATTAAAAAAAGAACCAGATTATAGATATGAGAATACACAAGAGTATAGCTTAGCTGTTTTTTGAAAAAAGTATGTGTAGAACCTTACTGTAGGTTTTAATTTTGAGCAAAAGTATAAGAAAAGTCAGAGAATTCGATAAAATGCAAATACCTATGAATTACTGAATACATATTATACAGGGTGATGTTTTATTATTCAAAACAGCTTTTTTCTCTTGAAAATCGGTTTTAAAAATTAAGTAATAAACCAGTTGTATTATTAAAAATATAACACGAATTAAGATTATTAGCATTGTTTAATTAAACAATGTTATTAGTAATTAAAAATTGAACATTTGTACAAAAATTAATATATTTTTCTGAATCTATTCTACCAAACTTTTATATGAATGAAATTAACTAATTTTTAAAGACCCTGTATGTTAATAAACAAAATGTAACAGGACTCAGTTTAATTGTCTTAATATTTCCCATAGGAGCAAAAATGGATTATAGCAAATTTAAAATCTAATAAACAATTGTAAAATACATCGTTTATATATTAAAAATCAATTGTTTATAGTAATAAAATTGTTCGTATGTGATTTAAAATATTAAAAAAAACAGTATTACCAATAACTACCAGTAAATAAAATGAACACTTACCGTAAATGTATCAGATTGTAATCCAAGTAATCCATAAAGGCACTATTCACTACACTTCACGATACACGTTAATTTCGAACGATATTTCCTATTCGAAAGTCAACACTCTACTGAATATAAATCGACAAAATTTATTCGTCACCCCCATTAATCACCCAGTTAAACAAGTAAAGTTGTTTATCATATCTACGATTAATATTTATATATACAGGGCCGTCCTAGAAGTGAATATAAAAGTATATTATTTTGAAAACCTTATTTATTAGTCTTTTTGAGTATTTTAATGAAAAAGTAAAAGTAAAAAGGTACACAAGGATATAAATAAAACTGTATTTCTGTTTTTAGGATGTTCGAAGAATTTTCAAGAAAATTTTTATTGTTAAATCATTTTTTCAGGATACTTTATGCATTGTCTAAAAAAATAAATAGCCTGTCATCCTAATGAGAATAACAGAGACCCCAAAAGGAGAGATGCATATATACTGCGCTGGACAAAATAGCGCTAGGTTAAAATAGCCTCAGTCAAAATAGCGCAGCACAAAAACAGCGGCAGTCAAAATAGCTTATTTCCTTCCTCTTTTGGGAAAACTTCATGTGGAATACAAATTCTTTGATATATTTTCGAGAAGGGAAAAGGAGTAAGCTATTTTGTTTGCCGCTGTTTTTGTTCTGCGTTATTTTGTCCGCCGCTGTTTTTGTTCTGCGTTATTTTTGTGCGGCGCTATTTTGACTGACGCTATTTTAACCTAGCGCTACTTTGTCCAGCGCTTTTTTGACTGACGCTATTCTGCTACAGAGCCACTGAGAGGTGGCGGTTTAAGCCTTGGGTATTAATTATTTTTAATATTTTTATTCTCACAAAGTTTTTATGTCGATTTGAAAATTCAACTTTTGGATGATTTAAATAGTTCGCCATTTATGCTGTTACCTACATTACCTAAAAGAGAAGTTAGCTACATAAGGGTTGACATAGGACCACAATTCTGTCGTCTTCTTTTTTAAAATGTTATATTGCTTTTATAGTGAATGTCTTAGGAGTTGTTTAAATTTACTTCACATACACACACATATATATAATTACACAACAACAAGAAGTGAAGCCCGGCGAAAATCCTTCGATGTTGGAGGGGCAAAAATAAATATCTGGCATACACTGAGAACCATAATAAAAATGCTTACAGCTTTACTCGAATCACACTGAGAAAAAGTTTTTAGCCTAAAGTTGTGTTTTATCAAATGTATTTATTTATTTATTTAATTTAATACAAATTAATATATATTACATTAATTTTGGAATATACATTTTCAATTTCGTATCTACTAGGTAGGCAACCAGTATTTAGAAAAAGAAATAAAATAAAATAAATACAATTCAACACATAGCCACATCCAACGGTTATAGGTACAATACATCCTGGGGCCAGGATATTGAATTAAACGCACCTAAGTGACTTGACACTTGAATGTGCAATTTCTATAAATACATTTTAAATAAAATATAACTATTAAATCGCCTTGCAATAAATAAATAATATCCGAAATTGGATAAAGATAACATTATTTACTACTAATGCGAATGGGGTCGTTACAATTTTCCGTACGAATATTTTTTTGCGAATCGTAATTCGGATTTCGCAATTCGTACGCATGGGGACTTACCTTAAGCATTGTCTTTTTTAGACAATGCCTTAAGCTATCAATCAATAATTAATCTTCAAACCGAGGTGAATAGAACAATTTTTTGTTCATTCGTTTGAAAACGGTTTTAATTACGGATCGCAATGCTCTTCTATTTATTGTTTATTGTTTTATTGTCTATATACTGTTATTGTTTCTTGGTACTGGTCTTCAATGTTTCTTTTATTTTTATTTTTGGGTGGCCGATACGAATAGTCGTGTTCCTTCTCTTTCAGGTCATAATAAGGTTCTTCCAACAGGAGTTTTGGCTACAAATAAAATATTATTTTGTTGGTTTACTTTTATTCTATATAACTGATGTACTCTGTGCGCACCAATATAGATAAAATTGTTTCGTACAGCCAGAAGAATGTGACAACTATGTTAGTCTTCTGTATTAACAAAGATCTACTGGAAGTAGTGAAATACACCTTTTATAAATTTCAATATATGTATATATTAGTGATAAATGGTTTCTTTTTTTTGTATTCAGTTATTAAAGCGAAAATCAATCAACTCGACAAACGAATGTCCTTACCATGGATATTTCATTTGCTATTTCTGAACATCCTGTACCTTGATAGAAACTGTCACCAAGGATTTGAAGAACTCTCCTCTCATGTTTGTTCAACGGGGCTTCAGTTGGAGGACCACCTCCAGTTGCACTGATATCTTTCTTAAAATTGGAAGCTTTCTTTTTTAACAGATATTTCAAATCAGTCCAGGTCTGCAATTTTTTTCTTTCAATTTATGAATAGCTAGTGATTAGTCCACTTACCTTTTGCCATTTTTCGGGCGAACGTTCACCATACCCCAAAGCATTCAATTTTTTGGTAAGCTCGCTCCATAACATTTTTAATGAAGCTCTTCCATTGGGTCCAATAAAGCGCCCTGTTGCCAAGGAGGGATGCTCTTCCATGAAGGAAACCATGAGTTCCCAATGGGCATCTTTCACTTTAAAAGACGTTGGGAAAGAAAAGCCAAAATATTTAAAATAAACAAGACTCGACCAAAAATCATAAAAATGATTTGAGGTTAGAAATAGGGATGGCGATCTGAAATCGATTAATCGAAGAATCGATTCGTAGGACCAAATAAATCGATTTTTAAATCGATATGTTGTACTGAATCGATTCAGTGAATCGATATTTCACCCTTGAAAATCGACATTCGATTTTTTCTGGTTTGGTTTTGGGAACTATAAGCTATATTATCTATTTTCTTGACTTTTTAATGTAACAAATACATTTAGAAATTAAATAGGTTATAAAAATAATTGTTATTATCGAATGATTTTACTGATAAGAGATCCCAGAGATTGTTTATTATGGTATCTTTCTTGTTTTTCATAAAATGGATTTATATTTACATTGTAAATAAAAACTTGAAAAAAATCGATTTTTTAGAAATCGATCTTATAGACCTCGATATTTTATGAATCGATTCATCAGGTTACGATTCGAATCGATTTAAAAATCGATCTTTTTTGGAAAGAATCGCCATCCCTAGTTAGAAAGTTCAGTTAAAAACAGACAGAAAGTGATCGAAAAGAGATAAAGTGACAATTCGACTGCTTATGGGCTATCGAATTTTCTGATCGAGTTGTCACGTTGTAACCGTCCAATTCGATTATTCGTAATCGAATCGTGAAATAGAATCCCTCTCCTGAACATACCTAGAAACCATGCTATATTCCTTGTTGACAAATAAATAACTTATTGCGCCGTAGCTATATGCAACCCAACGTACTAAGACGTGTAATGTTACAGGGAATTTCATTTTTAAAATAAAAATTATCTAGTGATATTTATAGATGGTAGAAAAGGAAATTGTACTGAAACTGAAGGTTCGTCGAGTTCAAAAGTATTAAAAAGTGTCTTGGTTGAAAGAGTGAAAAGTGTATTGTGATATAAAATGGCAAAAACCTACGATTATTTATTCAAGTTATTATTAATCGGTGATTCGGGGGTAGGGAAAACTTGTGTTTTATTTAGGTTTTCCGAAGACGCTTTCAATACAACTTTTATTTCGACAATAGGTGAGTCAGAAATATATTTATTTATATGTATCAACCTGTAGACCTTCAAGAATTCAATATCGAAGGTTAGATTCGGTAAGTGTAGATAAGGTTGTGCCACAGATCGTGTTTTTAACTAACAAAAACAAATCTTACAGATAGACTTATTTTGGTAGGTTAGGATAAAACATTCTTTTAACCACACCTAATAAAGAATTTGATTTTAAGAAAAACTTTATTACGAACCATCATAATGGCACATGATTTGTGATCATATTAATTAAGCCGGTTTATTATTAAATTTCGTTGAAATCTGGCATGACTAACGTTTTCTAGTAAAGATATAAGTAATAGTAATTTAAAACAGTAATTATTACACCTATTAGCTTTATTTATAAATATTTATTCAACAAATACTCCAACGATTTAAACATTAAATTTGGGTTAAATATTTAGCTTTCAATTATATTTTATAAATTTGTTTTGTTTAATTCCAATATTTAATATGAAGGTAAACTGCTTTTCTATTACTTTGACAACTTTGAACAAAGACCAATCATCCAAAAATTGTAATAAATGGTAATGCATCAATTATTGTATCTATTTTTTTACCCCCTATTATTTAAATATTATAATATTGGGAATATCAGGTTTTTATTTATTGTAAACATGCTATTTTTCAAGTAGCCGTACCAAAATTTAAATATATAAGAAGCTTGTGGGAATGCATTAACTAAAAGTATTATAGTAATGAACATCACGCATACTGATGAACATCTGTCTTTAGTTGATTACGAAGATCATCCAATTAAATTATTTTCATAAACCACACAGTTAACAAGAACTGGGTCATAAACTATGTGAATTATTTTCTACACTCAAATGTCAATAAATTCGTAAATCAAAAAGATAACAAAGAAATTATTTTTATATTCACTAGTCATTTCTGAAGACAATATAACAGATTATTCTCTTTGTGTTTTAGGTATTGACTTTAAAATTAGAACAATCGACTTAGATGGTAAAAAGATCAAATTACAAATATGGTAAGTTTATTCTTTTTTTTATTTCTATTTGGGTTGTTATTAATTTAATATCTTTCTATGGTTGTTTTTAAAGCATTTCAAATTTATTTTTTAAATTCTTATTGCTCATCATTTCGATAGGTACCTACTTAAATTTTGATTAACTTCATTTAATACTAATGACAAATAGATGAGAATTAAGTAATTTTCCAAATGATTAAAGTATATATCTTTAAGTGGATATATAAACCAAAACAAAGGTAAATATTAAAATTCTGCTAATGTTATAATTTGTGCCTCTGTCATTAGTTATGGGAAAACTACAAATCTAATCTTTAACATATATTTCATAATATATACTTTATGCGCTTAGGCCACACAAGGTGTATGCAAGACTACCTAATGAAAAAAGAAGAGAGTCCGGTTTGTGATACATGTAATGTTATTATCACGGTAAAACACGTATCGTTAGAATGTAAAAAATACGATTTTCAGAGAAAAAATGCAAATTTACCACATGCACTATCATGCATTTTTTTATAGAAAATATGAAAATTACCTGTGTCAATTTCTTAGGCAACAAAGTTGTATAATGTCTTGTAATCTATGCATGTATCTAATGTAAATTAACTAATAACCCTCAGTGGTTGATGCGACAATAAATTGAGAAAAAAAAATACTTTAATCACAAAAAATAATCTTACAAATTGTTGATCTACAAACATATTTGCCTGGAAAGTGTTTCTGTTTTAACATGCAATTGTTCAAAAAGGTAGACAACTACTTTTTTTTAAATGGCATGTCATCATCAATAATAATGATTAATGAATTTTGCATAATAATTATGAGCCAAATTAACTTTTTCAATTCTATTCAGCAACATCTAATTTTATATAGGTACTTAGTCATTCACTTTTGTTTCTTATAAAGTTTTGGATATTTTATTTATTTACGCTGATATAGTATCAGTACTTACATGCATCAATTAGAATTATTCAACAAAATGAATATACCAAAACAGATATTTGGAATTAGAAATCTTATATATATTTTTATATTTACTACTGGTAAAATATATATTATATTTACAGTAGATAATTAATTGATTAGGAGGAGGAAGCCAATTGAAACTGATAAGGTCCTAATGGGAAAAGTGTTTTTTTTTTCTGATAATGTCTGTTATTGCATGTTTGGAATTTGTTGATATAAATGTGTTCACTAAAAATGTGATATTTGGGATTATATATCAACAATAGCACTTAAATCATATAACAACCTATTTGACCCTCATCTGGCACTACACCTCACAGATCAAGTTGAAGCCATTAATGGTTCTTCAGAAACAAGCCAACAAAAATATTTTCACCCTACCTTGGTCATGTCCTCCTGAAAACCTATACTTCCCTAATAACGGATATCAAGACATTGTTCATATTTTAGACAAGTGTATTTCCAATAATTGTAACTCAAACATAAATTTTACTACATCAAACAATGTACACCATTACAACTTACAACATAATATGCAGTGATAGTCTAAAAACAGTAGCGATGAAGACTACAAGTGGCCAAAGAGGTCAGGCTTGTGACGGTTAAAGCAGCTGATATTTTCATGTAAACTGATTCTTTATATATGATTGTTTATTGGTAATATTTTTATTTAATAATTTTAGGGATACAGCGGGTCAAGAAAGATTTCGAACAATCACGACAGCTTACTACCGTGGGGCAATGGGTATTATGTTGGTTTATGACATAACGAATGAAAAAAGCTTTGAGAACATTAAAAATTGGATTAGAAACATCGAAGAAAATGCCTCAGCGGAAGTGGAAAAAATGTTATTGGGTAATAAATGTGAATTGGAAGAAAAGAGGCAAGTTTCGAAAGAAAGAGGGGAACAGCTTGCTGTAGAATATGGAATTAAGTTTATAGAAACAAGTGCTAAGGCTAGTATTCGAGTAGAAGATGCGTTTTTCACATTAGCTAGGGATATTAAGGCCAAAATGGAAAAGAAATTGGTAAGAATATTTATATTTATTTCTGTGTTTAAATTATTGACATTTCAAAAATAATTCAAAATTATTATTTATAATTTTTATTTAAATTTTATGCCCAAAAATGAAATAATATAAAAGGTCTTATCATTGTTTAATACACTATAGTTAGTTAAACCATGTTCGACTTGAAAAATAATGTTTACTGCACATACAACAACAATTTTAATGAATATATTAACAAAATTTAAAATCTATTTTTGTATATTGGTCTAAATATATCAGATATTGTTTTGAATTACTCTTGATCTGTGTATAACTATTACAGTATTATTGTTTCTAATCTATTCTTGTGTTTTTCTTGCTCACCCTTTATATTGGCAGAAGGTAAATAGTATATTTTTCTGTAGGCATGCTAACACTCTAACGTTTGCTTTTATTTACTTTATATTGCATTAACGTCATATAAAATATCTTTCTCCAACATCTGTGTATATGAGTTATTTACTGTTAAATGTTTGAATACCTCATTGCGATAGTCTTTTGTAGATATTAAGTAAGTAGGACTTTATTGGGAATGGTGGAATAATATAATATAATGAGAGAAACTTCGTCTCCCACGATAACTCTCACCTTTTTTTAGTTGAACAATTATTTAAAAACAGGGAACTACGAAACAATCATTAATAGAAAAGATTGTAAGGTATGGAAAAGTGAAAAGGTCGCGAATGTGTAAAATAAAAATTAGGAGTCTACTAAGCAAGATCAGCAAATACCAAATGTTGGAATGAAGAAAATTCTAAATTTTTGTATACTTATTAAGCAAATTACCCTTAAAATTTGAAGTCAATTGACCTCTAAACCGAAAAAAGCTCAATTAAATAATGGATAATTAACATTGAGAGTATACGCTATAGTGTCTGTCTGAAACGTTCAAAAAAATAACAGCCTTTTGAAGCTTTTGTTCTTAGTTAAACAAAAAAATAATTGACTGGCTAGTTGTTAATAAATAACCGTGTAAAATTCAAAAATTTATAAAAAAGTACTAGCAAGCTGGACAGAAACAACTTTGGCGACGCTGTACGCGAGTATAGATATTACTTGCGCGTTAAATTCAAACGGACTGATGGGGAAATAAATATTCAAAATTGTATTTAGATCATTTTGGGTAAAAAATTTAAAATTAAGCTTATAACCTTGTTATAACTCATAAATATCAATAGTAAACAATATAAATTTTACGAGACTTTATTTACATCAAACAGGATCTAGAAATCCAATTGGTTCAAACAGAAATATTGATAAAATTCCATTCCATCCTCACTTTAATTTAAAGATGTATTAGGAATTATAATTATAATTCTTATTCAAACAGAATGGTTCTTAAACTTCTAAGTTAAACGGGGTCGGTATGATATACAAGATTTAATCAGCCATTCTGGTTTGCAATTTGAAGGGACAACATCGTTTGTATTGGTTTGCGGTTGGAGGTGAAGATGTCGCTGTTGTCACAACTTTAACATTTCCTTTACTTGAGGATATGTATTGATTGTGATTTCAGTAATATCTTTAGAACGGGATTAAGCTCACAGAGCTCTCGGACGGAGAATATCTACCTTGTATTGATGAGGCTCAAATTCGCCGAAATCGGTCTACAAGTGATATTGTCCCATCAAATTGTAAACCAGAATGGTTGGTTAAATATTGTAGATCATACCGACCCCGTTTAACTTGGAAGTTTAATTCAATGTCTGTCGGGGCATATAGCCCGAGCAGTAGTTGTTTCTTCTAAGTGAATGGTAATTGTTTTTGAAAATATTTTCCAAACCTTTCTAAGGCGTTTATAGTATAAATCTATTATTCGATAAATCTCCCTTTATAATACCTTAATTTATCTGACATTATTTCACTTTTTGGAGTAAATTAAAAACGTAAACACAAAACACTGTGAATACCAAACGCTACTTGTAAATCGATTCTTCTCCAATATATCAACTAGTTGGGCATAAGCGACGCTTGGAAGTCGACGAATTTTCTATAAATGGTGGTATTTGTGGCTCTCTACTATTTATAATTATGATTTCCTCAGTGTTAGCGAATTAGTCTTTTATGCGCTTTGACTTAACTTCAATTTTCGAAAATTTGAAAATATCTCCACGGGTACAGTCTTGCATAAAAATTATGACTCACTTCGCTACAAGCTTGTATAGTTTTACCGAGCGTATAATCTAACATTTTCTGACAATATTGTATCACGACAACTACCTTAAATAAAGAATGCTACATAAATTGATTTATTTATTGTTGATTGTTGACCATTTATGTTCTACAAACTAGTGTCGTACTTATATAATTTTAGAAAAAGATTGTTTATATGACTTTTGCATGCTTATTTTGCTTGATTAACACTTATATATTTGTTAAATTTTCTTGAAAATTAGATTTAAGAATTAATTTCAGTACTAATATAAATTGAAATGCCTTGAGACCGGAACCCACTTAATAGTTACTTTATTATGGTTTGCCAGGGTTAAAAGATTTTGTAGGCAGTCCCAGACCAGTCTAGATCTGATCTGGGGACATGCTAAAGATTTCCGTGCTGTCTGACTATCTGAGAGTATGAGGATCTTTTGACCTCTATGCCCCCTTTTGATGTTCATTTGCAAACACTTGTTGATAGCGAGGATTTCTGCCTGGAATACAGATGCAAACTTCCCCAACGATCCATGGACATTGCACCTGGGTCTGGCACCATGGACTCCAGCTCCTGTTCCTATGTCAGTTTTAGATCCGTCTGTGTACCACACCAACGTTCCTTCCTGACTTCATGCTTCCAACCCATCCCAGTTTAGCTGGATATGGTATGAAAGCGAGTTTGTGATAACATCTGTAATTCTGGAGTGATTATGGGTGTTGGTTCCTTCATGCCAATTTCCATTGCATTCCAGCCTGTATGCAGCCATTCTCGCTTCCACCTTAACATGCAGAGCAAGAGGCGGAAGATTGAGAATGGCTTCCATTGCCGCAGTCGGGCTGCTTCTCATCTCACCCGTTACGCACAGACAGGCAAGCTTCTGAAGTTTTGATACCTCTGATCTGTTTTTGGCCACCAAACTAAAGATCCATTGGCAACCATGGGTCTCACCACAGTTGTGAACATCCAGTGAACGATCCGTGGATTTAGTCCCCATGTGTTTCCTATCGCCCGTTTGGCAGCCATTAGATCAATTTCCCTTTATTGGTTTTGCCATGTAGGTGTGAATTCCAGCTTAGTTTTGCATCCAGAATTATGACCTCCTGGCTAAGACACACTTGCACATTGAAGAGGCTTGGCAGTTTTAGTCTTTCCAGCTTCCTTTTTCTAGTGAAGTGAATGAGCGCAGTTTTTGCAGGGTTCACCCTTAGGCATTCCCTCCTACACCATATCTCCACAATTTCCAGAACTTGTTGTGATGCAGAATGACAAAAACGCGGAATACACATGCCTATGTGGGTATGAACCTATACAATGCTTTAGCAAAGATTGAAAACCTAACAGCCTCCACTTTCAAAAGAAAAATACATAAGATTCTATTACAGCACAACTTTTATTCTATAGATGAATTTCTCACACATATGTCTACTTGCTACCAATTTGGGAATCGTGCATCATGGTTTTTTATCTCATTACCATTTTTATGTTTTGTTTTTTTTTCTTGTTTATTTTTATGTATTTTTTTAATATTTACTTTTTGTGTTTATATTTACTTTAATGTGTTTAAAATTATTGACCACTGTAATTATGTGATATTTACAAGAATAAACTATCTATCTATCTATCTATAAACCTATAGGAAGCAAGCAATCCTCCACGAGGTGGTCACCAACTCAAATCATCAGACCCACCGAAGAAACCCACCAGCTGGCTGTCAAGATGCACCATACTCTGACAAATTTCCAGAGTTGCTTAAAAAGTTACACACCAGTCTACCATCAATTATTACCACCGTGCATCTGCTGATGGGTGTGTGTTTGAACAATTTTTGACATGCCTTTCTAGAATGTTCCTGTTTATTATAGATCATTTCTCGGAATTTAATCATTTAAAATGATTTATTTAAAAGTGAAATTTTAAATGTTGTACGAGTGCAATTCTAAACCGTTATCTTTATTTGTCACTCGCAATAATATATTTCTACAGCATTCTGTATGTATATTCGGGTGACCTCCAATCATCTAGATTTTGTTCTGGATCTTGTCAATTGGATTGAATGTACATTTTGAAACCATCCTCTCCGATTTAGTGAACAATTTATGCACACTAAGTTGCTTCATCTTTCTTGTGCACTTCAAATCCTTTTAGGTGCCCAATTTTCAAAACGTGTCCCCCACAATTTCTTATTTTAGCCTTACAATGTTCGTATCTCTTGTGTATTTAGTATTCGTAATTAGAAAGACTGATCATAGTGACTGACATTTCTGACAGTTGACATAAAACATCTTACAAATGACATGCGCAACCATCTATTTATCAGTAAAAAAGGCCGGAATGAACGAATGTTTTGAGCTCAATTTCTGCTTTGAACTTACAACAATTAAAATATTATTTCACTTTTAGCAAAAAAAAATAGTATTAGCTCATAATTTAAGATATAATCCATAATATTACTTATTAAAAACGTTCCGAGAAATGGTCTGAATATTAAAGGAAGCTTACTCAGTTATTTATATTATTTTGTTTATTTTGGGCGTATTTGGTATTAATTTCAAAAAAATAACGAAGAAAAATACTGGCGTGTCAATTGATTTTGATATTCTTGTGATTAAGGGTAACATTTTACCGATGTATTTATAGGGATATTTATATTTATGCACATGTTTAGTAAAGTTATTCTTTAATTATTTTTGAACATATTGAAAGATGGAATATTAACGAATTAAAATTATCATTTATTCTTATTGAAGTTAAAAACAGTCACAAGGCTGAATTTCTTGTACCTTTTTGATGATTAAAAACAGTTAGTACTTTCCCTATTTGAAATTCTATTGATGACAGGTGACAGTGATAGAGGTTTGGGGAGGGATAGAAATACATTATCGACATGTTTTTGCAGTTTTTACAAAAAAAACTTAACCTGAAGATATTTGATCTCCTTCGTTTTCGGTTCTGCACCCTGTATTCAAAAAAAAAATTAACTAAAAACCAAATTTACTTTGACGACGAATATTAATAAGAAAAACAATAATTCGGTGAAAAAAATATATTTCTGTCTTTCGAATTGTTCAATTTTTTTTTTAATTATCAGTACTGATTGGCTTTCGAAATTTTTATAAATTTGACTAATGTTTTTTTTTTATTGTAAATAAAGAACATTTTCAAATCGTGATCATTTTCATGTTTAGATAAATGTATAGGCTAATAAAAAAATGTTTATTTTTTTAACTGGGCACTAAGTAATCACTTGTATACTGACCAAAGTGGATTTTCGAAAATTTTGTCGACCGACTTTTATGACGTTTTTTACATTCCAAAAATTAAAAAAGTGAAAATAACTGGTGTATTTTGAAAATCCACAACGTTTTATTAATATCATAAAATTACATTTGGCTGGGACGAATAAGGTTAATAAAAGAACATAATTAACTTGCAGTCTTGCTGTTTTAAGGATTTATGATTCTAATAAACATTTGGACTTGAAAACTAACTAATTTAAATTATTGTTAATTATTTTTTTTTGTATAAGAAATCATAGATTTTGTACATTTATATATTTACATAAAAACTCGACACAAATTTTTATCAAGTATATTACATGCCCAAATTATAGTTTCATAAATGTGTAAATAAATTATATGAACATTTTAACCGTTGTTTTATTTGGCTACTCAGAAACTTTCAGTAAACTTGGCCGAAATAGTCGAAAATACGCGCGACCAGGCAAAAAATCGTAGAGGCCATAATAATGGGAATTTTAAGCTGAAATTCTAGAGATTCTTTCTCAGATAATGAACGAATATCTACGATAATGTGTATACAGGGGTACCCTAAGATGAGGGGTACGAAATTACGGAAAAAAAAAATTGTATTAGACTTGAGAAAATTTTTAGGGTGATTTTCATAATCTACGGATTCGAATTAGGGAATTTCCATATATAAAAGTAAAAAAAAAACGATTTTGAAAATTCCAAAAGTGAGTTTACGTAACGGTTGCAAGTACACGCGCTAAGTCAAAAAAGCGTAGAGTCCTTAATAATGGGAATTTTGAGCGGACATTTTAGAGACACTTTCTCAGATAATGAACCAATATGAAATAAAATCAGCGACATCGTCTCTACGATATTTTGGATACAGGGATATATGAAAGTGAGAGAAACGGAAATTTGAAAAACCAAAAAATTTTTATTATGGACTCTAGAAAATTTGTAGGAGCATCTTCTTAATCTACGGGGTGTAATTAGTGGATTTCCATATATAAAAGTATCGTAGAAAACGTAGTTCCGATTTTGAAAATTTTAAGACTGATGTGTGTTTATATGTACCAGCCGAAGGTGCACGCGTATAGTCAAAAAATCGTACAGTCCGTAATAATGCGAATTTTGAGCTGAAATTTTGGATAGACACTCTAAAATAATGAACGAATACAGAAAAAAATCAGCGACATCGGATCCACGATATTATGTATATAGGGGTATGCGAAAGTGAGAGGGAAACAAAAATTCTAAAAATCCCAAAAATTTATATTATGGACTTAAGAAAATTCTTATGGGCTTTTTTGTAATCTACAGGGTTAAATTATTGGATTTCCATATATAAAGGTGTCGGAGAGAATTTAGTTTCGATTTTGAAAATTTTAAGACTGATGTGTTTATATGTATCAGCCGAAGGTACACGCGCATAGTCAAAAAAAGCGTACAGTCCATAATAATGGAAATTTTGAGCTGAAATTTTAGATACACTCTCAAATACTGAACGAATACTGAAAAAAATCAGCGATATCGTATATACGATATTTTTATACAGGGGTATGCGAAACTGAGGGAAACGGAAATTCAAAAAACGAAAAAATTTTTTGAGCGCTTTTGTAATCTACGGGATTAATTTATTGGATTTCCATATATAAAAGTGTCGGAGAAAACTTAGTACTCGAATTGCAACTTTTGTGGAATATCGATTTAGAGCAATCGAGAATTTTAGTGAAGAAATCGAAGAGGCCCCTTCTGGAGCTGATTCAAAATATAGTACCTTAATCTCCAAATGTTTTTGACAACTGGATGATACAATAATATATTTTTTAGATATTATGAAAATGCGAATAAAACATCATTAATTGTTTTAATCACTGTAAATTGATCATAAAACAAAATTATATTTAAATTCAACAAAGAAATATATAACAAAATTATCTATATAATGAGATGGTTCATCCAGATTCCAGGTATAGGCAATACAGTTTAATTATGATTTAATACTTTTGGCAACCTCCTCCATGAAGTTAGCTAACTTTACGTCTCTTCCACTTAATCCATTAACATCATGAGAAGACAGAGTGATCTGAACTTTATTATAGACATTAAACCATTCTGGATGGTGGTCCATTTTTTCAGCAAGAAGAGCTATTCGTGACATAAAACCAAATGCCTGAAACAAAAGAGACGTCTTGAATAGATTTATGATGAGATAGATGGAAGAATATTACTTTCATTTCAAAGTTTGCTGGCATAACTCCTATTTGAAATGCAATTGAATTTAATTGATTTATATAATAATCATTACCGTTTTTATTGTAATATTAGTTTAATCGTTCCCCATATTTTATAATTAATAGTTAGTGCCATCTTTTTAGTCAGTTAGTTTATTTTCTTAATGTTCTCAATAAAAAATGAAATGTTCAAGACAGTCTTACAATCTATATCTAAAAGAATCCTTCATATTTATAATATAATATATTAAAAAAAGGTTGACACCCTATAATTCCATATTGATTTATTAGTAACATTTGACAAAGCTACTGTAATAAAATGCTATCTATTTCATAATTATGAAGACCTAGTGGTACATATTTTTGTCTTACCTGATTAAAGTCTTTAAACAAAAATTCCTTGTAGATTGCATCTCTACTTTCTACAAGATTCCATCCATGATCTAATAATGGTGTTAAGCCAGTACTTCTTTCTCCCTCAGTAAGTTTGGTATGCTAAAAAATAATCGAGATATGATTTTTTAAAAAAATATTTGTATAAAAAATTAAATTACCATTTTTGCTTTTGTTCTTACGGTCTTCGATGTGCGGTCTACTTCTGCCAAGGTCAATCTGCGGCAAGATACAAATAATTGAAAGTAACTTTCCAATGGACCAGTTTTCAATTGTTTATTGGTAAATCTGTTTAAATTCATTAACAAACTGGTCATTTTAAATGATTTATTAATTAATTATCAGCTATTAAGAAATATTTTTCATATATTTGTCAATAATTATGATAGTATTTAATACATTTTATTAATTAAAGTAATATGTGTCGACATAGCAACAAATATAATATCGAATCAGAGAATATTTAAAAAAATTACAACTTTTTAGGTAAATAATTTTTACCAAAATAATCGATTAAAAAAAGTGTTCGATTGTATATGTATTGTAGAGTGTACGTGTAATAATAGTAGAGTGCATCGCATTTGAACTACTTGAATATTTTTAATATCATTCACAAAGCAACATGTGATTCACATTGAAAAATACTTTTTATTGGTTTAAAATTTAAATTTCTGCTTTACCTGCTATAAAAATGCCGATGAAAAGAACATGTGAATAATTTCAAAAATTATAGTTTTGTGGTCTCAACCAAATGTGTATGACGTTTGCTTAAAACTGCCTCATTGATAGTTGTGCTCATTTCGGATTGGTTGATTTAAATTCCTTACGTATCGAAGTACGCCATAGCTGTTGTCTATTCTAACGAATTTCGCTGTCAAATAAATTAATTACAAGAAGGAGAGTATACAGGTGAATATGGCTCAAAACGTAAATCCATTTCTTGAACAACAAAATGATGTTACAAAGCAAAATGACGATTTGAAAAAGACTTCAAATGACAACCATGCTGTGACAAAAAGGTAAAATTTTTTTTCAATAAATTAAACAATTTATTACATTGCCAATTTTCCTGGCAGTAGTGCAGCTTTGGTATCTTAATTTTGTAAATCCAGTAATTGATCAATGTATGAATGATATTTTCGTTAATTGGAATATATTTTAATTCACAGGTTAGAAGTCCTATCCTTCACTTATCCGGTGTTTTTCTTTCAGATTGCACAATGAGCTTATGACTTTAATGATGAGCCAAGATAATAGCATATCTGCTTTTCCTGATGGTGAAAACTTCTTTAAATGGATAGGCACAATTTCAGGCCCCAATGACTCAGTATATGAATCCTTAAAATTCAAACTTAGTTTACAGTTTCCCCATTCTTATCCTTATACAGCTCCCACTGTAAAATTTATCACTCCCTGTTTCCATCCAAACGTAGACGGTAGTGGCAACATATGTTTGGATATATTGAAAGATAAATGGTCTGCATTATACGATGTAAGAACAATTTTGCTATCTATTCAAGTACTTCTTGCCGAACCAAATATTGACAGTCCTTTGAATCCTTTGGCAGCAGCAAAGTGGCTAAATAAAGAGGAATATAAAAAATACGTTATAGATACATACAAGGAGGCTTGAGGTCTAGTGCTTAATATATTTTAGATTAAACCAATTTTAAATATAAATGTAAATTATTAGTTAGGGATTTAATGACCTGATTTGAGATTTTCATCACTCGGAAATATTAGAGTGCAAACTTTTCTGTTTGGAATAATTATTCTTACTGTTTTTGGGTATATTAGACCATAGCATGTCTTAATCTGAATTTTGTCTGCTTCTGAGGCATGCATCTCACTGCCTTCACTGTCACAAATGGATATCAGGAATGCCTCCCACAGAAGTAGTTGAAATGTGTTTTAAAACAATACACAATGATCTAATAGGCCAAAAAAATGGTAATGATACTCAGAATTATTATTTACTAAATTATGTCTTTAAAGAAGAAAATTTAGGCTTGTTTCAGAAAGGACCTTAGGAATACAGTGGTGTGCAAAAAAACTAATTACATCTTACATCGCTGAGATTTATTTAGCATTATCTTGTGACTTCACATTTTCTTTGTATTATCTTGGCCTTGTCTGAAAAAAAATTGAGAACTGATAAAAATATAAGTGTTTGTGTGATAGTACATTCTTATTTAAATATTGATTATGCTTCTAGTTCTGTCATTATTTGCGATTTTATTGGTCATATCAAATCAGATCACGGCAAAATTTAAAATGCATCAGTAAAGATCTCTGTTGCTTACAAAGTATGATTTTTTGACTGATGCAATAGTAAGTAACTATTGTGTTTAATTGAAAATATAGTTTTATTTACATTTGTGACTATGAGTAATTTGAAAATTATCTACCTGGTTTTTTTTAAATGTTATTTTATATATTCAGTATTTTCCCCCCTTTGATCTCAACATAATATTGAAAAATCATGCTGTAAGAATTCATTTAAACTTAAATATACAAAATTATATTCACTAGAAATGGGCATTAATCAATTGATCAAGTAAAAACGGCTCATAAGTCCATACTCAATTTGTTTCACTCATCTCATAGTGCTCAATTATAGATCTTCACCAACTATCGGCTAACTCAATAAAACATCATTTGACCAGTTAGTTTTAATACAGATGTGAGAATATTATTTATATATTTTTTTTAATAGAAATATTTTTACTGCTCTCTATAATAATTGAAAAATATGCAATTTTCTATTTTTTAAATAATTTCAGTGCCATACTTCATTTGAGACAATTTTTATGTACTGAGTGTTCCAAGCACTACAAGTGTATTTAATTTGTTAAATAAACATGAAATACTAAACTGTACTCTTTATTTGCCAATAGCCAATTATTTTTTGTTTGACCATGTTTCACAGACAAGGAATATTTCCCCCCGGAGGTTGCCAAAGCTACCACAGAAGTTATCAAGTAACATCAAAATGCTGAATGTACTGATAGCAAGCTTACGGTAGCTTGTGTTCTAGGGCACAAGGGCCATAAAGTCAAAGCTATTCCTTGGACCAGAGCCGTTCTGCATCATTGTAATAAGCGATACGTAAAAGTGGGTGGCCCACAAATTCATGATAGAACACTTGCCATACTTTACATTACATTTAATGAGTTCAGTCAAAACTGTGGTGAGTCTGCTTATGAGATTTACAGACTGCAGATTCTGTAGCCGACCCAGTCTCAGTACTAGCTTACTTTGTTAAGAGAGTTGGGCTGGGGAAGGTAATCTACCCACCCTCCTCATCACTTATTTCAAACTAGATTGCAGTGTTCACCTTTGAAAAGTATGTGAAAAATCCTGATCAGAATTAACGATCAATTTATTATATTACTGAGGAATAGACATTGATAAGGCTCTGAATTTGTAGCCACTTTTGATAGGCTCGAGTATGTTTTACTTCCATCTGTAATAAAAGCGAATCTTAAACTACAGTCGACTCTCGATAATTTGGCACTCGTTATTTTGAATCTCTCGATAATTTGATTTTTTTCCCGGTCCCTTGAAAAATACTCGGTAAATTGAATAAAATGAATAATAATTGGTCCCCTCGGTAATTTGAAATTGAAGGAATAGTATCTTGCCCGCCTACATGCAATAATTTGGGGCTTCCATACCCTATAACAGGGGACACCAATTAGTTTCGATCGGGGTCCGTTTTAAGAAATGAAATGACCATCGCGATCATTTTATAGAAAAAATATTTATTAAACAAATGTAATTACTGAAATACCAAAGGTATTTTTTACATATAAATGAGGGACTATCTGTCTTATGTTTGGAGTAAAATTGATGCAAGCTATTGTCATTAAATCCTGAAGATGTTCATCAGTAAGTTGAGATCGAAATTTATTCTTAATGAAGTTCATGTTCGAAAATGCTGCTTCACAAATATATATATGTTGTCCCAAACAAAGTAAGAAGTTTCAAAGCTAATTATTGTACTCTGTAGTGCAAGTTGCTGTGTTCTCGCGGTCCGGATGCACATTCCAGTCTTCCTTCAAACGTTGAAAGTCGCTCACTCAACAGAAAAATACGGACTACTTTTCAGTAAATAATATGAATTTTTTTAAAAATAAATCTCGAATCTTGATCAAACTCTTGGTACTTTGAAATTTTTTTCTGGTTCCTTGAGATTAAACTTATCTAGAGTCAACTGTGTATTATTTATGTATTCATACACTAGAGATTATGTGAATTTATTATAGGAAATCAAAAACAGACAAACGTTATCAACTAACAAGAAAATTAATCTTATTTCCTGTTTTGTTTATAGATAGCAACAAAATAATGCTACTATTCTCCACAGAAATCACTTTTAAAATCAAATATAATTCTTGAATATTATAATTTTTGTTGGCAGAAATCAGTTACGAAAAAAATTATTTCTCCCTGATGATTCTACGTGATTTTTTTTTATTACAATGAATTTATTGTTATTGTTAAGCAATATTGGAAATAATACCAAGCAGAAATGTTCAAAGCTTTTATTAACATAAATATATATTGTATACTTCTTATATCTAACAACAAATACTTAGAATTAATGACTAGGATTTGAGAATTACTAATAAAAAAACCAATACAATTATGGTTGAGGCAAGTACAACTATAGCACAAATTTTTCTATTCTTCCTTTGGTAAGCATCAGCTTTTTGAAGTTGTTTAAATCCTTCATGGACTTGAATCGATGTTTGTTCAATATTGTAGTCAATTCTATCTAATACTGTTCCTTGATCCACTACCATTTGACTCAAGTCTTTGAAAATTTCATTAAGATCTACAATAGACCTAACTATTGCATTTACTTCTTGTTCCCTTTCTTGAGCAAACCTGTGAATTGAATAAATATTTTTATTTGAAAAATTATCACTTATTTTTCAAGTAAACAGCCACTCATACCTTGTGTTCTCTTCTTCCAACATAAGCAGCTGTTGTTGTGAAACTTGTCTAGAATTTATAAAGTGGGAATCAATTTCTTCTGTATCTTGTTGGTAAAAATCTTCAAAATCATTTTGATCAAAATACATCTTTGATCTATCCTCCCTAGACTGAATTTGTCGTAAATAGCTATTTTGTGTTGATCTAAAGTAAATGGATAATTCTTGTAATGCACTAGCCAACGCATGGTACACGTTTACAGTCAGTCTTCTCTCTTTTGGAACTCCTTCTGATGCATGACTCCTGATGATCTGCACTAACCTATGACATTCATTAAACATTCTTGTTATTTCTTGAATGCAATTTTCTATGGCCACTTCGTCCTCAGAGGACTCATCAAATGTTGATTTATGCAAGTGATTGGAATGAAGAGATTTAAGGTCATTAATTTTTGACTTTAGTTTGGGAATTATCATTTGTGCTTTTTCTAGATAATCTATCCATATTGGGGGCATTCTTATTTCATTCATTTCGTGCGTTCCTTCTTCCATATCGTTAAGGGATACTAATTGCATCCTTTCAGATGACTCCTACGAAAACAAAATTTGACTGTAAAGATTAAGAAAACGTTCATTTTTTCGTATCTTACTTGGTCTGGATAAATATGTCTGCTACGGATAGCATTGTTCCTCATCAGTAAAAACACATCTGTTAAACTTCTTGAAGCCATTGTACTAATATCTGTGTAAATAAAAGAAAATTAAATGAAAAAGTAGATTCGCTTAGAGTTTGACATTTTATAAAATAAATTACTTAACCAACAAATCCAGCTCTGTTATGTCAACGTCAAACTCTTCTGACAATTGTCACTTCTTGGTATTCGACTTTACTAAAAAACATCCATTCTAAGAATACTTTTAAATTATAACAAAATATGGACTAATAAAGTAAGCCTTCAATGATTTAAACATAATATTTATATTTGCTGTCAAGTCTGTAGAGTATAGAACCAAAGCTAAAGCCATGTAGAATACACTACACCTATTATAGTAATGGTTGTTGGAAATTGCCTACTGATTTCTCAGTCCCAGGCAGAACCACAGAATACACCAACTGCAGAACTGTTTAATCGATTATCTTATCAATATTTCGATTCTTATTGTTTTCTTATTTTTTTTTTGCTTTGCATAAGCCCAATAAGGACAAAGTCCAAAATTCAGTTTTATTTTAATGTACCTAAATTGATATTAGAATTTGTTGTGTTGAAATTTGAGTTGAGTTTTAATTAATTCCTGTATATAAAATGGCTCGGGTTTTAGTGGGAGTGAAAAGAGTGATTGATTATGCTGTAAAAGTAAGTTAGGATGTATGTTAAAGAATAATATATCTATATATACATTATCCATATTTTGTATTAAACACATTTGTAGGTTCGTGTAAAACCTGATAAAACGGGTGTCGTAACAGACGGAGTGAAACATTCTATGAACCCATTTGATGAAATAGCAGTAGAAGAAGCTGTACGATTAAAGGAGAAAAAACTAGCTTCAGAAATTATTGCCGTGTCATGTGGGCCAGCTCAGTCTCAAGAAGTGCTAAGAACTGCTTTGGCCATGGGGGTTGATAAGGGTATTCATGTCGAAATTACCGGACCAGAATACGAGACTTTACAGCCTATTCATGTATCAAAAATTCTTGCAAAAATTGCCCAAAACGAAAAGGCAGATTTATTAATTGTTGGGAAACAGGTACATTTTATTACTCATATATTCACTGTTCTCACTATATTATAATGATTTTTAGGCAATTGATGATGATTGTAACCAAACAGCCCAAATGGCAGCAGCATTTTTAGATTGGCCCCAAGCTACATTTGCATCAAAAGTATGTGTTTAACCTAAATTAAAAACTCCTTTTTAATTATTTTTTAAAATTTACTGCCAATTAAAAATTGGGTAATAGGTATAGCAATTAAAACGAATGGCAATGATTGAAGTTTTTTAACCAACCTATGACATAAATATATACTCTGTTTTAGATAGAAAAAGGAGATAAAGAAATTACTGTAACTAGAGAAATTGATGGTGGCTTGGAAACAATCAAATGTAAAATTCCAGCTGTGATTAGCGCAGACTTGCGTTTGAATGAGCCAAGATATGCCACTTTACCCAATATTATGGTGAGTATTAAGTTTTTAAAGCAAAATAAAGTATACATTATAAAGTTATATATTTTTCAAAAAAGATGAAATTGTACAACATATACGGGCAGGATACTGAGCATACTATAAATACAAACCCCTAATGCAGAACAAAACAATCAAGAGAACCACAAAAATGAGAATATACAAGACAGCAATAAGAACAGCAGTCACTTATGCAGCCGAAACTACAGCAATGACAAGTGGGGAGGAAGAAAAGTTGAAAATATTCAAAAGAAAAATTTGTAGGAATATTTATGGACCAAAGAAATTAAATGGGGGACAGTATGAAAGATTGACAATCTTGGAAATAGAAAAAATACTGGAAACTGAGAAGAATAATAAAGGCATCCAGAATAAGATGGCTTGGACATATCAAAAGGATGAAAGAATGTAATAATGTAAGGAGAATAACAGAGTGGACACCCGTTACAAACAGACCAAAAGCTTGATGGATGGACCAAATAGAGAGAGACCTAGATAAAATGGAAATTAAAAACTGGATGCAAAAGACCCAGGACAGGAAGGAATGGAGGAAAATCGTTGAAATAGCAAAGAAACATGACAAGCAGTGAATCAATGTCGATTGACTCTCCACTGAAACAAAAGGGTCTAAGAGCCAAATATTGGCGGTTACTGTTCCGGAAGGAATGTATAACCTTACATATATATATATTTTTTTGTTGCCAAAGTTATTTATTCTAAGTTCATATTATATTGATTTTCTTTGATGTGGACATTTAAAATTTTTAGAAAGCAAAGAAAAAGCCAATCCAAAAGTTGACACCGAAAGATCTAGGAGTAGATGTGTCACCAAGAATTAAAATTATAAGAGTAGAAGATCCTCCTACCCGTCAAGCTGGAGCTATTCTTCCAGATGTAGATACTTTAGTTGGAAAATTAAAAGAAGGAGGTCACATTTAATTTAAAATAATTAATGTTAACATTGGCTCCATTTATATAACTATGGTACCTATACAAACATCAAACCACATATTATGAAAATTATACATATTATACATTTTCTAGAATATTTTTCTATGACTTTTTGTTATTTAGTTGAAATAGATATATATTTACCGAATGCATTTTTTTTTAAATCTAGCAGTATGGTTAGTATTTTTAAAGAATTACCTACGGAGAATTGGCTCTGTAGCAGAATAGCGTTAGTCAAAATAGCGTCAGTTAAAATAGCGCAACACAAAAATTAATGCAGAACAAAAACAGCGACAGACAAAATAGCTTATTCTCTTCCCCTTTTTGGAGAACTTCATGTGGAATACAAATTCTTTGATATATATTTGAGAAGAGGTAGGGAATTTGTATATTACACCACGAGGGCCAAAAGTTGAATTTTCGTCAGGCATCATGACGAGCAGGACCAAGATTTCAACTTTTGGCCCGTGTAGTGTATACGACTTTTCTTCATAGTCGGTCGAAAGTACGTTATTAATTTTACTTTTTTTTAACTTTAAATGTTTTTCATGCTTTGCACGAGCGAAGCGAATGCTGCTGGTCGTTACGAGTATAAATACGCATGAGAAATTCTTTCCTCCCGCCGTTATAGAGGGCGTTCGTGTACTTCTCACAGGGAGTAAATGTTAAACTTTCGTCCCTGCTACTAGGGACGAAAATACGTACTTTCGACCGAGGTATGAAGAAATAGTATATTACAGACCTAGGCCAGTAAAGTAAGAAATGTCTTACTTACTGGCCGAGGTGTGTATACTATTTTTCTGTTCGAAGGGCCGGAAAGCGGCAACTTCGCTTAGCGCGGCGGCCCGAAAGTCGGTGCTTTCCGGTCGGAGGACAGAAAAAGCTATATTTGTCTGCCGCTGTTTTTATTCTGCGCTACGTTGACTGACGCTATTCTGCTACAGAGCCCTGAGAATTTGCATCGCTTCTAATTGGAAATACTTCAACTGTAGAATTCTGAGCTCAAAATATGAAGATGTGACCCCATATCTTATTTGTCGTGAGTTACAGGGTGTTTTATTTAAGAATTTTAAAATTATTTGACATATTTTCATACTTGGCGGGAAGTGTAATAGTTTAGAAGTTTTAACAGATAGATTTGCAACTCAATCCCAAAATCATATTATGCTCGCCATCTATCGAAATGTTGATGTACTTATAACTATAACTAACTACTCTTGTTTTGGAAAGTCCAGATATCAATAAAAGAAGATGCTTAGCCCTGTTTCCAAACAGGAATATCATAAAAAAGAAGAAGTTTTCCACAGTTAATTCAAATTAGGGTTGCGCGATACACTTGAAAGTATCGATACGGATCGGAACGTAAAATATCGAATGTTAATGTATCGATACGTTAACGATCCGAGATTTTACAGCTGCCAGCGGGTCTATTCAAAAAGCAAAGTGTGGTGATGAAATGAATTAAATAACAACAAAACTATCAAAAGATATTTTTAATAACTCAAAATTATAAATAAACGACGAAACTTTACACTAATACAGTAAACTGCATACGACAAATAACGGTTGCGTGAATATATTTGCTTTTGTTAGTAGATAACGCCACTCGCCGCTACCACTAAAAATCCCGGATCGCAAGGTATCGATACAGTACAAATGTATCGATACTTGGAATGTATCGAAAAGCATAGTATCGATACAAAATATCGAGTATCGGAAGTAAAAGTATCGATACACTGAAATATCGGATCGTATCGCGCATCCCTAATTCAAATGTTAAAATGTAAACAGAAGTTAACATACCCAGAGACATACATTTCTCTCTTTATATACAATTTTAATTTGCTATGCAACGACAAAGATTATCTCGTGAATTAACAAAAATGGCATCTTATCCTCCTCATGGAATTCATGTTTTTGCAAAAGATGATAAATTAGATCATTTGGAAGCTAAAGTAACTGGTCCTCAAGATAGTCCCTACAAAGACGGTGTTTTTACTTTAGATATTATAATACCTGCAAAGTATCCATTTTCACCTCCTTCCATGAAATTTGTTACAAAAATATACCATCCTAATATAGATGATAATGGAAGGATTTGTTTAGATTTAATTAAAATGCCACCAGTAGGAAGTTGGAAGCCCACAATGGGTTTGGAAGGATTATTGATTGCTGTTAGAATGTTACTAGAATTCCCGAATCCTGATGATCCTCTCATGGTTGACATTGCAGAAGAATTTAAAAATAATAATCAGGAGTTTATAAATAAAGCCAAAATGTTTACGAAAAAATATGCTCACTAGATCTTAAGGTTAATTTTTACATTTAATATACTATTACAACAATGTACATCTCATTCCTGAAGAATAGATCTTATGAATACTTCTCTAATATAAGCGATCTAATAATTTTGTTCTTATTAATGACAGACCTATATAAGCAAACAAAATTATTCATGCTCATCTTGTTGACTATTATATGGATATGGAATCTATGTAAATAAAAAGCTGCTTAAATAACACTAACTTTATTAATTTTCTGTTTAAATACATATAATATTTTAGATGTAATAAAAACACAACTTACTAAATATGAATAAAGTGTAACAAAAAATTTATTCTTCGACAACGCAATCAGCATAACACACTTTAACAGTACTAATAAGTCGACAAAAGAAAACTGCTTTTATGTAGATTCAATGTAATCACCTTGTTTGAAAATTAATAAGGGTGACAGCTGACAGTTAACTTGCCGTACTTAAATATAGGTACATCAAATCAGTTCTATAATTGCAGTTTTCTGTGAAGATAGTCTCAGAAAATTATGTGTACATATTCTAGTGTTAACTGTGGGATATCTGGAGTAAAATATACAAAGCGTAATCAAATATCTGCATAGATCTGAAATTATATTATTAATGAAAGCTAGAGCAGCAAAAATATACAATTAAATTATATTGAAATATGTAGTAGTTCACACTCAATGTGATGAAAACAAACGTCATTAATTATTGTTAATAATTATTTTAACTCACTAGTTCTAAAGACAATCCAATATAAGACTGATTTAGCTGATTTTTTTACCATGCGGAGAAATCGTTAATTAAATCGTAAGGCTATTTCCGCTTCAACATGCAAAAACTATTCACACAATGTTTTATTAAATCTAACTACTAAATATAGTACTATCTTTTGCACTTTGTATATTTTACATAGAAATTTTAACAATACGTATGGTTGAATGTTTGACAGACTGAATGGGCAGCTCAAAAAGCCCAAACTAGTGATGAAGGAAGAATGTAGATTCGGTGGAATAGAAGAAGCCTCCATTCGTATACTTACGGAATGCTTGAGTCTACAGAATCCCAGCATACAACTGGATAGAAGGGTCCTTAATCCGAGTACTTCATAAGGCACCCTCGCGTACATTTTGTAGTTACAACAATTATATTAAAAAATGCAATAAATACCCACTTTACCAACGCGGGTAAAGCTACCAGAGTGCAAATTATATTTAAATTGTGCATATGTAAATTTTTTTTGCTGTAAATACCAATAATTAATGTGTTGTTAAATGTAAGGCATTCATACAATACGTTGAAAACGAGAAGTTAATGAAAATAGGAAACTGTGCGTTATTTCCTGAATGTGTCATGTCTAACTTCGCAACGCCCCCTACATGATGGTATTCACTAAAAAACAAAGCAAATTCGAAGCTTGTTATGAAGATTTAAAATTTTTATATTTAGTATTTAAATTTTTTATGTACTATGAAAACTATCTTTGGCAATATCGTTTCATCTTATTCTTATTCAAAATTTGTGATTTTTATACATGAGATATGACTTTAGAGTCTTCAATTTCGTCTAGATCCTCTTCTACTTCTTCTTCTTCGACTTCTATTTCCTCTTCTTCGTCACTTGTATACTCTAAAATTTCTGGTTCTATTTCTTCTCCATTTTCTTCATCGATTTCTACTTCTTCATCGTATTCTTCTTCGCTGCCTTCTTCATATTCTTCTTCAACAACATCTTCATAATTATTTTTATCCTGGAATTAATACATTACATTTTCCTCGGCACTAAAATATTGGAATAAGAAAATTCACAGAATGAGACAAGCAAATACTCACATCTAATAATACTGCTTGAGTAAGCTGAGAATCTATGATTTCTTCCTGATCTACTTCATCGTCTTCTTGTTCATTGTCACTTTCAAGTAGATATTCATCTTCAAATTTTGCAGCATTTTCATCTACCTCAGACTCTACATTTTTTTCTACAATAGTTGTATCAGTCTTTTCATCTTTTTTTTCAATATAATTTTGGAGCAGATCTTGACTCGAGGTTTCTTCTCTAGTTACTAAATCTTCGTTATCAGTAGCACGATCTTCTATCACATTTGGTGCATCTAATACAATTTTAACATCTTCTTGTACCTCAAGTTTATCTTCAGGTATTTTTCCGGAAATTGTTTTTGTTTCAGTTGTTACCAGTTGTTCAGATTCATTGAGTTCTTTCCGAGCACTAGGAATAATTAGTTCTTCTATAACAATTTCTTCTTTTATCGTGTCAATTATTTCTTTAATTTCATTTTTTTGTTGAACATTTTCTTCTTTTGATTCAATTTCTTCAGTTTCTAATTTTTGTCCTTCTTCAATTTCAGTTACAACTGCTCCCGCTTGTTTGATTTCTAACTCTTTTAAATCTTCTTCTAATTTGGCATCCTCTATAACTTCTGACAGATCTAACTTTGAACTCAATGAACTAGTATTTAGTGTTTCTATGTTATCTTCTTTTTCAGTTTCATTGAATTTAATAAATTCCTCTGCAGCAGATAATAGTTCTTCTTTAACAGTTTCTGATGTTTTTTCATTATCTTCAGTTCTGGCACTAAATTCTTTTTGTTCGTTTTCAATGTGACTGAGATCTTTATAAATTTGATCGATTGTGGAATCAACAAATTCTGTAGTTTTTGCTAAATCTTGTTCAGTTTTAAGCAAAAGGTCATCCAGTTCTTTCTGTTTATCTTGCCTTGTTTCTACTACAGCTCCCACACTTTCTTCAATTAGATTTTCTATTGATGCTGCATCTTCTGATTCGCTTGCAATAAATTCTTTACAGATATCAACTTCTTTTAATGATGATTCTAGATTTACGTCTTCTGTTTGTTCAATAATGTTATTCATTTCTTCTTCGAGTTGTGCTACATCGATTTTTTCAAATTCTTCAGAAACATTGCTGCTACTTCTTTCGTCTGGTTTTTTTCCTGAAATCGATGACTCTTGTGTGCCATTTTCTGTAAGAAAACGGAAAATTTCTATTTGAACAGACGTTTGAAATTTATTCTAGAATAAACGTTCACGCTTTTGTGTGCATTTTAAGGATTCATTTAGGTTTTGTTAGATTTATTAATAAGGATTCAAATAGTGTATAGTACAGCTTTTGTTATTATTGATTAGAGATCATTGTTGTGTTTTCGAAAAAAATTCATTTAAATAGACGTTTGTGGAAAAGCAATTCAATTCAATTTATCAAAATATTATATTTTTCGAATACACATGCAATTTGGGAGAAAATCCAAAGGGTTTTAACATACCTAATTTTTGAAAATACATCAACAACGCTGTTTACACCTACTAACTTGTTCGGAGATAGAAAACAAACAAAACTTGAAAACAAAAATTATATTTCAACAATAGTTAACATATGGGGAGGATAACATGACTTAGAGGTTTATTCTAGAACAAATTTTTTCTAACTAATACTGAAGCAGTTGGCTCTGGCGTTAATTTTATATCAAATGCAATGTATATTTTCTTGGCTATGTTTAAGAAGAAACCCAAAACATCTATAAAAAAACTAAAAGGTAATAAAGTTCCATCGATAGTGACATAAAATTAGAGCCAAACTTAATATTTTAGAAAAATTCCGATTTAAACTAAAATAATATTTTATAGATTATGTAATCAATAGTTACACGTTACACTTATCACATATAGGTACATGGATACAATTTATAGGTTAAAACATTTCTGTAAGAACAAACAATATCGTAGGAGTCTTTCAGTTCATAACTTGCTTCACTTACTATACTTACCAGAAGAATCGAGGCTGATGACTGATAGAGTCATCTTTCCAGCTAGAACTACAGCTGGATCTTCTTCGGCGTCAAGTTTTTGTGCTTCTGTAGCCGAATCCGTTACCAAAAGATGCGATTGAGGAGGTAGGGAGCCTTCCAAATATATTTCCTGAAAACAAATGTGTACATATTTAGAAAATGGAGAATTTTGTGAGCCTAAACGTGGATTACCTGTGGAGGTGTATCTGGAGGATGTGGATGCGCTACTGGTAATAATGGAGAACTGGGGCGTGTCCATTTTTGACCGTTTTCTCGACTGGCTGTAGTTTCCATGCCGAGAACTTGAACCGATGACTGATCATCTTCTTGATTCGAAAGAGAACCATTAGCTATGATGTCTTCCTAATAGAAAAACAAAAAAAATTTAATTTCTATTTCTTTTTTTTAAATCCTTTGCAATATTTTTGAATGTATAGAGATATTGCAGAGAATAATTCTAATTAGTGATACTACAAACGAAAAAAAAATTCAAATTCACAAAACAGCAGTACCATTTTCATCACTACGAACAATCGGACAAGCGAGAGAAAAGCCGCGAGTTGCGCAAACTAGGAAAGGAACCCGCCCACTACTTACGCTGTTGCTCCGATTGTAAGTAAGTAAAAACCGGCAAAGATGTTATATTAAAGCACCCTCGTACATACTTTGCAACCGATTTCTTTTAGGGATGCAGAAGATCAAAAGTTGATGAATAATTTTTTGTAGATACACATTTTTATAAAATATATTTGTTAAAATAGAAAAATTGTCGGTTGACTATGAACTTGTAGAAAAAATATTGAAAATATTTCAATTCTCCTACTGAAGATAAAAATATTTTATCGAACTAATAATTACATCAAAAAGGTAAGTTTTGCAGTTTCACTTTGACATATATTGTTTAAATATTTATTTATATACAAGAGTTGTTAATATTTAGAAAATATTTACAAAATAAATGTTGAAACATCAACAGAAATAAACATTTTAGGTGTATTTTAGTGTGGTACACTCATAACTACTACTCATAAGAAAAATAAGATTCTCAAGCAGGATTAGTTTGAATTTTTATCATGCAAACCTGTTCATTACTAAATAATATCAATCAAAGGAATGTTACTTTATAATTACCATACCCGTAAACCAATTTCTATACATAAAGGTCGGCTAAAAATCATATAGCTTCTATTCTAAGCGTAAGGAGCATAAAAAAGAAAACGCAAAAACAACAATCACAAAAAAATATTTTTAGATGTTCTTATTTCATCGGGCGACAAATTGAATGATTGTCGAAAGCAACATGTGCATTTTCACTAACTTTAGTAGGTATCAACTTTAAATTTAAGATTATATCAAATTTATCATATCACTCCTTGGACACAAAATAAATTTTAAACAAAAGTTTTTTCAGTTTGCAAATTAAATTATTTCGCAATAACTTAATAAAAATTAATAAAATTAATAAAAATGACATATGTAACATCTAAAAAGACGGTTTTACAATGTACAAGTGTTGATTTGAAAATACGTTAATTAATTATATGTATTATACGAGGTCTACTCCAAAAATTCGCGAAATTGGTTACCACCAGTAAAGTCAACTTTTTATAATTATATTTGTTAAATTTGACATTTGACCATTCGATTTATAATCGATTGAGGCATCGTCAGCGTATAGATGATTACTAATACACTGTCACCCATAAAAACCAAAGAAGACCTACTTCAAATATTTTATGTACATTGTAATAAAAATAAGTTGAGGACAATCACATTTTACATAAATGAAATTCCAAAATTTATTTATATTATGCTAAATACGCACACAAACAAAGGTTAGTTACTTTAAACCATATATAATTATGTATAAATAAACTTGACGGGTTATACATTTTTATTAAAAATTACTATTAAACATTTGGTATGTGTATACCAATAAATATTTCCAATCAAAATCTACTACTTTATTTTATTCATAGAGGTAATATAGATAGAATATATATGTCATAGACACGTTTATAAGTTCCAATCATTTAGCGCTGTGTCACACGGTCAAATTAGCAGCAAACAGAGTTTGATCAACCCATCAAACTGCGAATTTGATGCCCGGCTCTATTTTCATCAGTTTGACTTTTGACTGTCACTGTCAATTTTGAGATTGAAAATTTATTGATTTTCGAGTTTGTTTGATACGTTAATCCAATGAAACTGGAAGGTAGAAGGAAAGTTGTGTTTTTATTATCAATAACAGCCTTAGGCATGGTTTTATAGCAAAAAATAATTAAAGCTAAACAAGAGATTAAAACAAAGCAGAAGATAATATGGTCTACGGGATGGATCAAGAAAACAAACCAACTAACCAATGATGCTGGTGGAGCTAATAACATTATAGAACTTGTCCCAGAAAACCCTTATGATCTTAAAAATTATATGCAAATGGATGCAGCAATATCTAGTTTGAATCAGAAATCACGTTTGAATCATTACTTGATTTCTTTATATCTGATCTGTGGTTTGAAATGTTTAAGTTTCCAATAGTAGAGGTTTATTTGGACTCATTTCTGGAAGGGGGTTTGCAGTGACCAATGAAAACGCTATAGTTTCATCAATCTGGTTTGATACGAATAGGAAATCCATCAAACTAGTTTGTTGTACTATGACCCCTCAGTTAGACCCAATTTCAAACTGATGTCATTTTACAGTTTGATCAAAAACTGCCAAACGGAAGCTAATTTGATCGTGTGACATTTTCTCCATCAAATTGATGACGACAGTTTGATCAATCTAATTGATAGCCAAACTGAAGCTAATTTGATCGAGTGATCGAGTTTTACAGAAAATATTAATATGAAATGCCCTCTCTCCACTGATTGACTGATTCATCAAAAGATCGCAAAACTATTAGTCTTTAGTAATGAGCCTTGCCTACTCTATATTACCCTATGATATTATCTTGGTAGTTTTTATAAAAATTCTTGTAATTTATTTCACGAAAAACATAATTTGAATACATATTATGCAATTTTAGTGTTCCTGGTCTGAATATGAAGATATTTTAATCACTTTAAAAAATTAGTTACTATGTCAAGGAAGTTGCATATTTTAGATGTTTTTCAAGTTTAATATAATTTGTTATTAAATTTTGGAATTTTCTAAATTAATTTTAGAATAGCAAGGCAAATATTCAAAAACTGAAGGAAAAAATAGCAAAATAATTTAAGTAATACAACGAATCATTCTTAAGAAGGTATCCGATGATACTAGGATTTATGTACAAGCGAATCAACAATTTTTTGTCTCGTTGAACCGATAACTAAAAATTGTCGATTCAAATTTATCTAAGAGCAATTTTTACAAAAAAAAGGACTTTTCAGAGTATAAAACCAACGCTGCGGACATCTAATTACCTGTTTAACCTCATTAGCCTTACGGCGAGATGACAGCTCCAAGTCTACTTCGTCCAGTAGCGCCGACATCGCGTTTACAACTACGAATAGAGAATGATATACTCTATCTATTTGGTTTCGACAGCGTTAATTATTTAAAAAAAAACCGTCGACTTTTAATCAAAGAATAAAATTACATCATAAGTTTGTCAGAATATAATGGTGGTATATTCAACAGTAGAAATATGTTACATACAAGGTGTTCAATATCGCGAGTCATAAAAATACCTACGTGTCATAGACAGATGTTAAGCGATACGATTGTCGATAAAGACGGATAAATAACAATGATGTGGACGAGTTAAGAGAGGTGTACGTTTAAATTAATTGACAATAATGAACCTGTTGATTTTTTGTTGTCAAATCTATTTTTATTGAGGTTAGGTAGGTAGAAACGTAAACAAACCGAAACTTCAACTGTAGAACAGTCTATTGCAAATTCAAATCATGTCCTCGGATTTGGCTGCCATATTGATTATGTGGTTCAGTTTTTTTTTTCACTTCGTTCCGAATCAATTGTTTTTGTTTTAATAAAGTTAATAATCCTATATGATCAAAGTACTTACTTTACGCACATTAACGTCAAAATTAAAGCTTCACATTTGGGCATAACGCAGATTGTAAAAATAACCATCAATCAGAGAATTCCGATCAAAAACTTGATATTTTAAAGTTGAACAACGCCATGAGATTGACAAATGACAGGTAATAAATTAGTGGTTAAATATCTCAAGCTCAAGCCAAAAGAGTGTCTTTGTCTCCTCTCATGCCTCTTCAATCCACGAAGAATCCATACATACCCAAATCAACGAAGAAGCCGCAATTCAGACTCCTTCTTCTTTTAAACCTCCTTCCCACACATCATCATCATCTACAACTCCACTACAAGCCCTTAATCTCCGAAACCTCCCATCCAAATTCTGCTCTCAGAAGAAACTTTTCACCCTTCTGAACAGGATCTTCTACCTAAAAGCCAATCCCAACTGTACCACCCTCCTCCAAATTCCGAGGAACATTTGCCATAAAACTCTCCAATCAAAAATCCAAAATGCCATAGGAGATAACAAAGAGGTATGCATACCTTTCCTCTCTCACACTTCTGCCTCCAGGAAGCACCTTCCAGCCAAAAACAATACCCCAAACTTCTCCTTTGTCATCTCCGACGTCGACAAAAACATCTCCAATGAAGAAATATTTGATCTTCTCAAAGAACTTCAAATCAACTTTCTAAAATGCTGCAGGATCTACTAACCACTAATTCTCCTACCTCCCTAATCAGAGTTATTACTAACTCTGAAACACAACTTAACCAGGCATGAATCTTCCTTTACGGCCTAAATCATCGTTGCGAAATTTCGAACGCAAACCCTCTTCCACCCGTCCCAAAATATTGTACCCGCTGTACAAAATTAGGCCACTACGCCACCGAATGTAAAGCTAAGCTTTACACCTGCCCAATCTGTGGTAGTCACGATCACAGATCCGAAAAATGTGACAAGACAAACAAGCCTTTTTGCAGGAACTGTGGTAGCGACCTCGCTGCATATGACCCAAAACCCGTGGAAACAGCTCCCATCACACTCCCAAAACCTCATTCGACTTCCCTTCGGAAATTCAAAAAATCCTTGAGATAACTTGCGTTATGTTAATGAATGCAATCCCTTCCGCTCGTAGGAGGGTGATCGAGACTTTTCGTCACCTCATAACGTCCTATTATAACCACAACTGATATGTATAAGGACAGGGCAACAAGGCATTTTTTTAATTTATCGCCAATCTCCTAACCTAACTAAACGGAAAGTGCACGAAAAAACCGACGAACTTTTGCAACGAGAGGAGTTCCAGACTGCGAGGCGCAACAACACGCCACAAAAAGCGCACTTTTCAGTGCAAAACACACACTTCAGGTACTTTTCAGTACCTGAAGTATCTACATTGTGGAACACAATAAACAAACACCTATTTCCTATTCTATTCCGGGATGATGGATGCAGGTTTTCTGTGGTTTTTTCCTGCATCTTAATTTCCGCAATGATCGCAACCGTGAACTCACTTGCTTTTTTATTCAATTCAAACCCTGAAGAGGACTAACTCTCCTATAACAGGATAGATTTCAATACTTGTATATCCAATGAAGGATAAATTCAAATTCAATAGTAAAATCTTTGTCGAACAAAAAAAAAAAAGAAAACTGAGTCGCTTTAGTCTAGCCACCTTGTATGATACATATTTATTGTTCTCTGTATTTTATTTAAATTTATAAAACCCAAAAAAATATTGCTTTAGATAAAATGGAAAGGGCAACACGCAAGTATAAAAATGTACATGACAGTTGAGTATTTTCTTTGTAAAATGAATTCCAAATATTTTCATCTAATCTCAACTTTGGTCACGATATTTTTATTCTACCAGTGCGACGTTCACCTCCAATACAGTTGTCAAAAGATACATCTCTTGTGTGCCTAAGTAAGTGGTTTAAGGTTTTTATCACACCCAGTTTCAAAAAGTGGATCATTTATAGTTTAAGAGTAAATTGTGAGGTTAGGGTTAAGTAAAACTTATTTTCTGGCGTGTCACCCTTTACCTTTACATTTAAACAGTTTCAATGAATAAACTACTGAAACAACTAAAGAAGGTAAGGATAGAAACAGAGGATAAACATGCTATAAATAAGCTACTGAGCAAAGCGATAAATAAAGCTGCCGGTAGTGTGGATCAGGAGGGGCCTGAGCAGGCGCACCTGAAATTTTAGCGGTACTTTGGCCATCTGTTCAACGATGCGTTCCATGGCCATTTCCGTTTCTCTCAATCGATTACGCAGTTGGTCCATTTCGGTGTCTCCTGTAGATAGAATATGTCAAGTATACCACTGTTGGCGCCGTTTTGGGGAATTTTGTAGGATGTCTCACATTTTTTAAATTTTGAATATTTTCTCAACTGCTAACAGTTACTAGCTGTTAGAAAAAAAATGATTGACCCTTTTATTGTTAAGTTATAACAACGCAAAGTTTAAAAAATTATGAAAAAAACATTAACATGTCTACAGAATATAACAGGGAAGATGGGAGTCATTTTCAGATGCTCTTGAGGGCATTCCCAACTAAATCATATAAACCTGCGCGGCGAATGCCAAAAATGTTGAGTACAATTGTCTTCAAAGATATGGGTAACTGTTTATTATTATAAATTCAGCAATTAAATACAGTAACAATGTTTATGAAAATCACTAATTTAAAAGAAAACAGGACACTGGTAAAACATCCTACATAAGTATATAATTTCCCCTCCTGCACTACACAGACAGATAACATGAAGAATATGAAAAATGAAATGTTGGTAGATTTATTTTTCATTATCATGTAAAAAATCAATAAGAGCCGTCATAACAGGTTTGTTTGATTTTCTACTTGCATTTAGTTTATATAACACTGAGTAACATCGCTTATAACTGACAAATTAATGTTAAAAAACAAATCCACCAAAAATTAAGATGAAAACAAAAAAAATATACGTGGTAGGTAGGTAAGAGAGAACATAAAAAACTAATGGCAACACTGAACATAAATGTTTTTTTTATATATGTTTTCAAAAATATTTGCTTCTATGAGGTTTTCAATTATTAATGAGAATCAGTCAAAGTAAAAGCCAAGTATCGATAAAATAAAGGTTGATTCTTATCAAGTAATATTATATGGAATTGAATAATAATGACAGTTCGATGGATAATAATATTTCTCAATCATTATATCAAATTGGACAATTTGTAAATTTACTTGTCACCGTAATACTGACAGTTGGTTTGTGAGTTATTTGGTGTGTAACATTTTTATCTCTGGTATCATTAGAGAAATGTCTAATAATGAAAAAAGGAAAATATCCTACCTAACAAGTCAAAAGGTAAAAATTTGAATAATAATGACAGTTCGATGGATTAATTTTACTCAATTTTTTTAATATGGAAACCTACTAATTCGAACCGGTAGATTCCGAAAATGACCATTAGAATATCTGAAAAAGTAGAGTTTGAAAGTTCAATTTTCCGAAAATTTTTAATGTTCACTTTCGGATAACCCTGAATACAAAATATAGATACGATTCTCTTGATTTTTTTCCATACTCCACCACTATCAGATTATGGATTTCAAATTTCAGTTCAAAATTCCCAATATTATGGACTCTACGATTTTTTTACCCAGAGCCTGTCATTTGTCTATAATTCTCGAATTGTTTTATATCCATAATTGAGAGAACTAATCATTTCATCAAATTTACTGTATAAATATTGTTCATTTGAAATAGCTTTTGATTTTTTTAAACAAATTTATATATAATTGTGGATAAAGTCTATGGCTAAGAATATAAATCTTTAGAGGAAACAGGCTAATTTAATCTTTGTGGGTAATAGCCATTATTATATGCTTTTGCAAGCCTTCCTCGACTCATTCAAACAATACATTTCCCTATTATCGTATTTCCATCCTAATTTGATGAAAGATGAATACCTCGAATTGTTATTTTTTTGTACAAATAATAGTTGTTTATTGCTGGAATGATATAAAACGAAAATTTTCAATGTATTTGACACCAGATTTAAAAAAATAGCTTTACAGATATGTAAGATCAAGTTTAACGCTGGAATGTCAGTTGTCTGTATATTTCAGGGGTACTACAACTGTTATTCACTTAAAACTCTTTAATATTTTTGTCTGTTTGAACTCAGTGTTGCACTCTTTAACCGCTAATAAGTAAAATGATGAGATGGAGTGAAATGAAATGTAGTTTTAAATTGGCTGAAAGGGTGATATTAACTTAGCGGAGGAAACATATTTTCGGATATTATTAGTGGCGTGTGAAGACATTATTGATGATAACTTACTTGCGTCGCGTTCTTTCCATCCTACAAGTTCGCAGCAAGAAAAATGTTTAAAAGTTACTTTTAGTTACTCGATTCATAATTAATATTTTTTTTAACATCACACTATATGCAAGAAATAATTTATTTCTTACACATACACTTTGTCGAATACGTTGAAAAGAAAATTCAGATCTGTTTTGCAAATAAAGTCACTCTATAATATGAGTGATTTTTAAAATAGATCCCAGGGTTGACTTTTTTATTTTGTCAGGTTTTGCTTATTAAAAAAATTCCTACCTAATTTGCCTGAGGCTGCTTCTTTGGATGCTTTAGATCCTAAATGGCCTCGATCTGCTTCGAAAACTTCTTTTCTGAAATGCGGATCAGGATTTATAGGTTGGTACAAAACGTCCGATTGCTTCTTGAATACAATCTAAAACGAACAAGCATATATTTACTAACAAACATATTTTTAATAGGACAACTGGTTACTACATTTTTGGAAAAATCTTTTTATTTTGTCCATTTAATGGTCTATATTATTATTAATGCACAATAGAATCCTAACAAGTGTGGTATTGTTGAATTTGTTTTTGGAAGATTTTTTCAAAAATGTATTAGGTATACAGGTTGTCCCATTTAAAAGGTCCTTTTATAACCAATAGTAGCATTACTTATGTGAACACGTTTCAAAATATTGTACTGTGTAAACGTCGTGGAACATCTGGTATACACATATACGGCATTAGAATACAATATGATGAAAGTTTGTCCAATTTTTTTAGAAAGGATTTCACAAATAGAAGAAATAAATATTTATAAAATATATTGACTTACCTTCATGACAGTATAAGCAAAGAAGACGACAATGCCTATAGTGTATAAAGGCATGATTAGTCCCATGCTATTACCGCCCTGTTTTGAAGGAGGCACTACATGACCAGCACCACCTATAGTTGGACGCATTCCAGGAATAGGTCCAGGCTATAAGCAAAAATTAACAATAATCATTTTTAACAACATAAATGAATGTCAAATTTTATGCCATTCCTTCAAATGTCAGATATAATTCATCAAACATTAATCCTGTTTGTTTATTTCGGCGTTTTCTACCACTTAAATACCGAAAGATTCAAATAGCCAATTAAATTAGTTATTTATGTACCCAAGGACGAAAAATTGTCTATTATACTTGAGCCTGGAAATTGATAGTCGAGGCGCAGCCGAGACACTATACAGTTTTTCGCCGAGGTGCATATTACATTTTTTCGTCGACCTTTACAAAAAATTACTAATTTCCTAGTTTCGAAGGCAAGTATTTTTCGTCCGTGGACACTTTTCGTCCGCTGTGCAAAAGATAAGATTCATCTGGGGCATCACGAAGAAATCTGTTTATTTTATCTCGACTAAATACTAAATTTTTTCGCTATGTACCCAACGCCTTGTTTTTTCAAAAATGCAATAATTTTTGGAAATTTGGATATGTAAACTTTTTAGCGGACGAAAAATACTTGCTTTCAAAAATAGTCGATTTTTAATTCGGAAATTAGTACCTAAAATGTCGTTTTTTGTAAAGGTCGGCGTAAAATGTCATTTTTTGCAAACAATACTTTTATTGACATTATATTTCTTCAAAATTATTATATTTTAATTTTTTTTATTCATTACTTCGTTTTCAACTGACACTATCTTTAATAATTTGAACCAATAATTTATTTATTTACAGTTATGACACAATATTTATTCCTTTATTAATAGAAAAAAGTAGGGAACTATTTTTGCTAATGATGTTTTCCGAAAAATGCGAATTTACTCTTTTTTTTGTTTAGATTACAAAACAAATTTTCTACTGGTCAGATCACAAGTGCTATTTCTGGAATCATAAACTTTATTTTTGTTCCGATTCATTCAGTATATAGACAGGATGTTTTGATTTCGGTATTTTCATTAATATTTATAGATTGGTCTATTTTCCATGTTTTTCTAGCTGATTATTTTGAGCAATATTTTCAATGCCACCTATCAATTAAAACAACTTGAAATGGAAATGTTTTTACGATGCAAATGTTATTTCTAATAATACTGCAATTTTCTGCTCTTCCAAATAATTTTTTCCAAATCCCATGGTATTATCACAAATTTATTTATATCAAAAATTAGTTTCCCAAAAGACAAAATCAATTTATTTTTCATATTAAATTTTTAGTTCAAGTTTTTGCACAAAAATATGTTTATAACGCCAAAGGTTAACATTCAAGAAGCAATAAAAACTAAATGCTATTGAATTTTAGAATATTTCACAGAATGTTTGAAACAGCTTGCCAAAATTATACAGACAACGTGATACTAGGCATATAAATAAGTTTTTGGAAAACTACCAACTTATGTCTCTTCTACATATAAATAGGTAAAGACTGCAGTAGACTAATAGCTATGAAAAAACTTACTGAAACTCCTAAATACGAAACATCAATTTAACAAAATAACAAGCAGCATGGATAATCAATTATGTTCTATACGCTTATTAATAAAAAAATTGATAATTTAAAATTTAAATTAGATGATTGGAGAAACAAATCCAATTTTTTTGAAATGTTTAAAATTATTACTAAAAGTTTCATATTTGATGATGATGATGTTTTATTTATTTATTTATTTATATCCAAACAGACCACTAGGGTCCAATTACATGGATAATAATGTAACATAAAAAAAGAAACAAAGTATAAGATAAATACATAGAAGTACAAAATAAAGCAAAGTTATTTGGTTTAAATACTAAAGTTATATGCTTAAATCAATTGACGTGATTAAAACATTTGTGCGAAAAACATTTTGACTTCCTGACCCATTCAAATTTAACAATGTATTATATTCATTGGCTAATCGTAATATGGCTACCAGTGGCGAATGTAGCAAAGTATGAGTTTATACATAACCAAATTTATTGTTAAACTTACCCTTCCTTCGACAACCTTCTTAATTAGATGCGACGGAGGTGCAGGTTTAGTTGGAGCAAATTCTGGTTGAGGTATTGCCCTACCTCGTTCTCTGAAAGCTGGATGCACCATTTCAGATCTCAGATGTAACGGCCTTTCTTGCCTAATACCTAAAAAAAATATCATTACCCATAATCACAATTCAATATCTTTTTAGATAAAATACTGTGTGGAATTATCTGAATACAAAACTACCAGGTTAAATACCAAAAATAATGATAAAAAATCACAAACAAATCATTTCTTTGTTAGTATCAATACATGGAGTTAGTTAGCAATGAGAAGTGTTAATATTAAACATCAAAATCTCGGACAACTTTGCTTACTGGAAGAAGGTGACATCTTAACAGTAACTCTATGAGGCACTCCCAACTTCCAAGTTGCCACTCCAAAATTATATTTCAAACACAAGGAACCATTTAAGGACCTTATCTCTTCTAATATTTGTTTAGTAGTGTGTCCTAGTCTCACTTGCTCCTGCAGGACAGCAGAAATGTCAATGCCACATGTATCCAAAACAATATTTTGGCATTTATGTATTAACTCTTTATTAGATAGAGGACTTTCTTCTGGATTTTTAATTATAGTGTTGCATATTTCTGACATTAGTTTGATTGTTGTTACATCCTTTTCGTATATGACATCACAGCAACCTAAATATTTACATTCGGATAATATAAACTTTCATTATAAATGCACATTACAGTTGAAAATAAGTATCTAAGTGGATTTCTGAATCATTGGTTTGTATCTGATTGTTATACCTGTGACTGATAAATATTTGAGTTATTTTAAAAATGATCTAACGATAAGTCTAAATATTCCTCATGTGAATACAATTGTATTTGAGTATGGATCTTTATTTTTGTAGTGACCTACCTTGAGTCCTATCAATAGAGCTGGGTTTTATTCTATTATTTGCCGAGCCAACTAGCATGGGGTGAAATACTTTAGGCCACAAAATAGCAAAGCAACCCACAACAATCACCAAAACAAGCATTGTTTTTCTAGGGCTAAAATCGTTCACCATTTTTCCCGAAATGTATCCCGCGTTTTCGTAACTTAACCTTTTAGATTGGTCAGTCATTTTTCGTTCGTTGCTCTTCCTACCTTCACCGTTTCGCCATCGATTCGTAACTAAAATTTCAAAAATTCCGGGCTACTGCAGATATTTCAAATAAAATACAAAAATTATTTTTGGATGACAGATAATTTGACGTTTAAATGTTTCTGGAGCGTGGAGGGGATGGGAAAGTATATCGGGGATCGTGCTAGGGATGCGCGATACGATCCGATATTCCAGTGTATCGATACTTTTACTTCCGATACTCGATATTTTGTATCGATACTATGCTTTTCGATACATTCAAAGTATCGATACATTTGTACTGTATCGATACCTTGCGATCCGGGATTTTTTGTGGTAGCAGCGAGTGGCGTTATCTACTAACAAAAGCAAATATATTCACGCAACCGTTATTTGTCGTATGCAGTTTACTGTAATAGTGTAAAGTTTTGACGTTTATTTATAATTTTTAGTTATTAAAAATATCTTTTGATAGTTTTGTTGTTATTTAATTCATTTCATCACCACACTTTACTCTTTGAATAGAACCGCTGGAAGCTGTAAAATCTCGGATCGTTAACGTATCGATACTTTGAGTATCGATACATTAACATTCGATATTCTACTGTATCGATATTTTACGTTCCGATCCGTATCGATACCTAATATCGATACTTTCAAGTGTATCGCGCAACCCTAGATCGTGCTACCTTCCATCTATTGGAGAAAAGTAAAACAAATTTAAATGCAAGCAGAGTACCGAAATAATCATTGGGAATCATTTTACTTATTTGCAAATTATTTTAAAAGTTTTCCAGATCTTTCCCGTCGCCTATAACCCACGTAACTGATGTAAATAAGTATACACACCACGTATATTACCGGCAATCAAGGTATTTTTTAAATGTGAAGAATTGCCTAAAATCTGCTTAAGAAATGTCATACGTCATCTGTCAAATCTGTCAAATGTGGTATATTTTTCGAAAAGTTTGAATTTTATAATAGAGGCAAGAATAATACATTTTGTCCATAACATTTGTTATACTAAAAATATACCATGTATTCCTTAAACTATCTAAGCAAATCACCTTTAATTAAAGGCTATGTACAAAATGTTTTAGTAAGGTGCATATCTTCACAAACAGATATTTCAAAAAACCATTATGATATAATTATTGCTGGAGGAGGAATGGTTGGAACTACTCTTGCCTGTACATTAGGTAACCCAACTTTATTTTATATTTTCTATAAAAGCTGTAGCACTCTCTTATGTCGGTACCTGATATAAAAATTGAGTGTGTTTTATTATTTAGGCAAGAACACAAGATTATCAGGAAAACGTATCTTGTTACTTGAATCTTCAAAAGATTTCCCCTTCGTTTTGTCTGAAAAGTATAGCAATCGAGTTGTATCATTAAATCCAGGCACAAAGAAATTGCTATGTAAAATTGATGCATGGAAACACATAGACGGAGCAAGATTTGCCACTGTTAAAAGGCTTCAGGTTAGTACAAACTGGGGTATAAGGACACCAGAATTATGTTAACATTAATTTAAACTCCATAAAATTCCTCTTTTTTCATAAATTAGCTTATGGATGCTTTATCAGATGCTTCAATTACATTCGGTGAAGAAACTTCAGACAATGACATATCATACATTGTTGAAAATAATTTGATAATAGATGCTGTAAAGAAAGAAATTAGGACCACTAATAATGTTGAAACTTGCTATGAGAGTAAAATTAAAAAATATCGCGTACCTGGTATGGAAGATAATCTTGTAAATATTTCACTTGAGAATGGCACTGAATACACATGCGATCTGCTGGTGAGTTATAAATAATATTATTTTCTTTATTTGATTAAGATATTGATATTGAATTCTTATAATGTTGTTTGTTAAATAACTTACCTCTTATTAAAACCAAACAAGAAAAATGTATTAATTCTTCAAGATTTATTTATTTTCAAAATATATTAACATTTATTATTGCATATAATTATTTTAAATAGCCCAGGATTGTTAATATAATACAAAAAGTAAATCTGGATATATCTAACTTTTGTAAAGTAGTTTATTTCAGCACTGCTTATCTACTTATAAAAGATTTATTACTCAATTTTACTTGTACTTAAAGTTACCTTAATAAGATGTTGTATAGTGTATTGCTTTTTAACATGCTCATTTACATTTTCTACTTAGGCCCGTTTAAAGAAAAGTAAATTTTATCAATTTTATGCTTCAACATTTTATTCTGTTCGTAAAAATCCCTTGAAATATCATCAACTTGTGCCTTAAGCGTTGATAATTGATTTTTACTGCCATATTTGGCTCCTTCGCTGTTGTAAGAACTTAATCTAGATAAAGACGGAGAAATTACATCGTAGTAATAATAATCTGATTTCATTTTCTTCTGCCTTTTTGGTTTTTCTTTCTTAGTTACCACCAATTGGTAAATGTTTTGTACTAAATCGCGAGGTATCCGTTCTTCTCTAGGATCGTTCGGCCTTATGTACAGAGCCCAGTGATATTGGGATCTTAAAAGTAACGCCTTGTTATGTAAGAATTTCATTATTTTGTTGGGTATGCAAGTTAGAAGTTTGGAAAATAGCATACTTTCTAAGTGAGCTACCAGCTCTGCTTGGCGAACTAATCTATCAAGACCAGCGCTTCGTTGTAACTCCTGAATATCACTGACAGCCAAACCTACTATCAAATTTGTAAGGATAATTGTAACCAAAATAACAAAACCAAGGTACATTAAGTGAGCTGTGTAAGGATATCTTATTTCCTTATTCTTATCATCGGGAAAAAATACATCTTCATATTCCAGTTCACCTGACATCATTATTATGACTTTTAGAAAAACCCATTTTAAATCCTGAAACGCCGGATAATTCGCAAAAATGACTCCAAAACTGAGAGTAAAAGCCAAAAATAAGCAAACATAAGCCATCATGAATTTGGCATAGTTTACAGCAACTGTTGTGAACATTTGAATGTATAAACCGAACATTGGGAATCTACCCACTATCATCATTAATTCCACCCAAGTTATGAAGATGCATATTGCAGCAACGTGATGCTGCCAAGAAAAGACATCTTGCCGTACGTCCATGTTCGTTGTAGGTTGAACGCAACAAAATACACCGAAAATAATAAACCATTGCAAAGCATTTTCCCATTGTTTGACGTACGTTTTCCACGAATGCGCTATTTGGAATAATTCTTTGGCCAGTAGCAACAAATTAAGTATTAGTAAAATATAACCGACGATTTTAACATATTCCAATACCCAACAAGGATTTTTATAACCTTTCGAAGACGGACAATTTTTTAAAAATACTCCTATCGTATAAAATGTGAATAGTGTCACAAACAAGGAATGGTAGAAGAGACTGAACAGAAAAAATTTTCTTATCCGTCTCCATTTTAAAAATAAAAAAGTCTCGCACAACGGATGCTTTAGTACTTCTTTATGTCCGACTTCTATAAAGTTTAGAAGCAGTTCAGTCTCTTTGTTACCCACTGTCGGTACGAGAACCCTAAAATCTAATTTTAGTTCGCAGTCGATGTCGCCCAATTCGTGATCGGTAAGTTTGATCGAATTATCAAATTTCATCATGTACTTTTGTATAACGCCTGGAATTTTTCTTGTTATGAAAGTAAGTACTGATATTCCTCCATTTGTTCTAGCCGTAACATCTCCTCCGTGGTTAATAAGTAACATCACGCAATGCGAGTATTCATTCAAAGCTGCTAGATGCAAAGGTGTATATCCGAAAATATCGGGTCTATTCACATTTGGTCTTGCGCTAAGTAAAATGCGCACACATTCGCAAGATCTTGACGCTTTTACAATAGAACAATGTAATGGAGTTCTTCCGTCTACGTCTGCGGCGTTGACGTCCGCTCCTTTTTTCAACAGCAACTCTATTGTTTCCGAGCATTGCGACAATGCCGCCAAATGTAAAGGCGTTTGATTTTTGTTGTTTCTTGCGGAAATATTCGCTCCGGCGTTTATCAGTAATTTAACGCAGTCTAAATCTCCGTCTTCGGCAGCCAAATGCAACGGTGTCATTTTTTCACTACCGCATTGAACATCGTTCGCAGCTCCGTACCGGAGGAGTAATTTTGTAACTTCGGAGTTTCCAAGGGCTGCGGCTACATGAAGAGGAGTTTCACTGAAAACCTGAAACAATTAATTAGTACAGTAAAATAGTACTTACTCGGTGTTAATCTGGAAACGTACAGACTGTAACATTTAATTGCGCAATATTGCGAGCTGCGAAATGTATCACAACACTGTGCAATGTATCACAACTCTGCGCAATGTATCACAACGCTGCGAAATGTATCACAACACCGTGCAATGTATCACAACACTGTGCAATGTATCACAACACTGTGGAATGTACGACGGCACTGTGTAGAGTATCACAAGGCATCGCAATGTATCACAACATTGTGCAATTTATCAGCACTGAGCAATGTATCACAACGCTGTGCAATGTATGACGGCACTGCAGAGTATCACAACTCTGTGCAATGTATCAGCACTGTGCAATGTATCACAACGCTGCGCAATGTATCACAACACTGTGTCATGTATCACAGCACTGTGCAATGTATCACAACGCTGCGCAATGTATCGCAACAAAAGACGATCACTTGTCACTTGACGTATACATTGTTTTGTAGCAGCCGGAGCGTTTCCAGCTTTAAAATACAAATTTTTACCTGACATGGATTAGGTATGGCTCCATTTTCTAAAAGTTCCCTAACGCAGTCAGTAGCGTTACTCTGGACAGCGTAATATAAAGGAGCTCTGTATGCGCCGCTGTTTAGACCTGCGTTTACGTATGCATCTTTCTTTAATAAAATTTTGACGCAGTTTAAATCTCCTGCGCCGGCCGCACAGTGCAGCGGTGTTATTTGCTTGGTATTGTCCCAAGCGTTGATATCACAATTCGTGTCTAACAGCAGTTTTAGGCAGTCACTTTTACCACCGTATGCAGCAAGGTGTAGAGCAGTCCTAAAATATAAGAATAAGTGTTAAAAATCCCCCAGAACTCAATTATATTGTATCATACACTATTTATTATTAATTATGTCCGTTCCATTTGAATGCTCGAGAGCGCGCACAGAATATTTTCTTCTCTTGGAGAGAGAAATAAATATACTTTATTGTAGTTCTTGAGGAAAGTCTTAGAGACTAGTAGTTCATTTAGACCTATTTCCCGAAGGAATTTGAGGATACTCGCAGTATTAAGTTTAAGTATGTGTCCCTCTTCTATCCAGTAGCTGTGGTGTCCCAAATTGTTTCAACTACCGCTTCGTTGTAGTCTTAGGACTTGATAATAACGAGATATTTGCATTTATGGTAAGTTGTCAATCTGAACTACTCCGAACTGCACTAGTGTCATCAGCATATAAAGTGAATATTCCTATCATTTATTCGTAAGTTTGTGACAACGTTAATTAATCACAAAAAAAAGAATAGGACCTGAACTGAGCCTTGGGGTACACCACTATATACCTACTGGTAGATTTTCAGAATCTTTCAAGTGGTTTTCTACATTCAAGTTATGATAGGACCCGCATTGTGGGACGCCAAAAAGACATTAGGACATTTCAATTGTCTCACCTTCCGCTTTCATCACAAGTTGCCAAATTTGGCAAGCTTTCAATGATTAATTTAAGAGCGTTAAGGTTTCCCAACCAAGTCGACATAAGTAGTCCGATATTTTTGTTTATGTTAATGACTGATTTGATGTCGCCCTTTTGTAAACACTCGTGGACTTCTTCTGCGTCTGGTAAATTCTGGAATAAAAATAAACACATTTAATTACCAACTTTCAAGAACTAGTTGATAATTTTTTGATCTTAATTATAAAATGTGTATTTACCATAATACTTTCCCAAATGGAAGTGTTATTCCATATTTCTTGATACGGTCTAGTCCGTATCCTTTCTTCGATATCATCTTCAGACCCTCCTTCTTCACTCGATATTGTTGAAGAGTAGTTTTGCATTTCGATATCCTTATTTTCCCACCTGAGAATGGGTTCTTCGTTTCCACTAAGTACCATTTTCCATCAGTCCTATAACTTAAATGAAAAATTTCTATCATTTCACATAGAAATATAAAATTTGTTAGTCGTGACGTTACTGATTTATTTTCAAAGAGAAATTGGGGCGCTCAGAGTTATATTCATTTCAATAAAGTTTAACCACTATATTTTCAAAACCAGAGTGGCCTAATTATAATTGAATGTAGTTTCTGTTCCATAGTGGCCTATCCCATATTTTGGTTAAAATCTCCTGGAATTTGGTGAGCTATGGTGAATGAAAAAATTAGCAGTTTTTTATATTCGATTTTCTCCGTTTAAGCAAAGATGGTCTTGGGCCACTATGGTTCTGAGCGCCTCTATCTATAAAATGTTTCTTTAAAATTATTTTGAACTTTACTGAAATTGTGCAAGTAATGAGAAATAATTTAAAAGATCAGTACGTTCAATTGGTATGTTTTTCAGTGAAATATAAACTTTGTATGTGGGAATTCTACTTTTAGATTGTAAAATAAACAAAGAGGTAAACTGTATTTATTGTTCCACATAAATGGTTTCAGGTTCATTCCGAAATGGTCGGTCTACTTAAGATGATTATTTTGTTTCAGTGAATTATTTACTGAAGGATATAAACGGATTATGATTATTAACTTTCACCCAAATTTATTGGTTATTTATAAACGTCGAAATGATAATAAATGACGTATTAGTGCGGAAGTAATATCCCAATATATCGTGTTTATTGACAAAAAAAATCCTCTCAGATCTTCAAGGTCGCTAAGACAAAAAATCGTAGAGGCCATAATAATGGGAATTTTCAGCTAAATATCTAAAGGCACCTTCTCCGATGATGAACAAATATGGAAAAAAATTAGCAAAAACGTATCTACGATATTTTGTATACAGGACTACCCAAAAGTGAGGAGTACGAATTTTCGAAAAAAAAATGAGGACTTAGGGTCGAATTAGTGGATTTCCGTATATAAAAGTGTCGAAAAAACTTTAGTTAATATTTTATCAGCCATTGGATCTAAAAAACTACCCATTTTTGATGATTGACCTTTCCATGTTCTTGCTATCCATCCATCTATAGTTTGGCAAGAATATCTGAAGCTACGGGGCATCGGTAAGTGGCGAGGAAACATGGCCGTTATCTGTCATAAACGTATCAATAGACAATAAACTGCTAAAAATATTGATATCTCAAATTAGCAGTTTCGTTCGAATTTATTCAATTAGTCTGCCATTCGATACATGGTCAAGTCAAATTTCAAGCACACAAGAAAGGAATATTTTCCTTAAAGAGCAACTGGGAGAGCGAAAAACTAACACGATTTTTAATATTTTTTGACAGTTTAAATAAAAATACGACCTTGCGTCTACAATAAAAATAAAAAAAATGTAGGCAGATGTTAGCCTCAGTATTATTATGTACAATCCACTCCAGATATTTTAATTGAAGCTTATATCAAAGCTTTTATTAATAAATCTAATAAAGTGCGTGATAAATATTAAGTTTATGGGTGTTTTTATAATAATTTATGCTCTCGACTTTTTCTTTCATTAGACATGTGACACTCTGTATAAATATTGCATCTGTACTTGTCTTTTCTATTCTTATACTTGATTTTTATTTTTTTTTTGCATTATGATTATAGTTAAATTACACTCATCTGACATTAAGTACGATTCTATTATTGTTTACTTCATAATGAGAAATTTACGACTTTTAATGCGCTCAATAAAAATGAACATTTCGGAATAGACCTTAAGTAGTTCTGGCCATTAAAGTACACTCATTGGTAGTTAAATATTTAAAACTGTTGTTTTTATAACATTAAACATAAAAACCACCAGTGGCGTAGAATTTTGGGTTTAATGTATTCGTTATAGTACGCCACTGTTAGTATTTAACATAATTTAGTATTGTTTACACTAAGTACAGTTCTATTGAAAAAAAATGGGTACAAGTATTAGAAAGACAATTGAATTATTAGAGTTTGAGGTAATCAAATGTCATAGGTTGTCAAAAATGCATCTCACAGACGTAGGCTCTATTTTGGCAACCTAAGTCAAACTCCAGCCTTTTTTTATGAATACAATTGTACCTAAGCTTTCTTAATATAAAGGTGGGTAAACCCAATGAATTTTACTCCATACTTTAAAAAAAAATTAGGAGCTCATGTTGGAAAATAATAATATTTTTTTCGCATTCTTTCGACGGTTTAGATAAACTCACCTGGTTTAAAGAAAATTATTTATTGGTTTTACACAAACAAAGTTTAGAACACACAATACGTTGTTATAAATTTTAGCATTTGTACAGCAATACGTTCGCTAAGAAACTAAAAAGCGAGGCATGCTAAGTGGAAATTGTGTTCTGGCTATTTTTAAATTTATTTGAAGGAATCCAAAAAATATACAAAATTCGCCGATACCCAACCGATTTATTATAGACCGATCACAAATATTTGATAAACAGAAGTCGGCATGTTGGTGAGATTAAATGCGGCCGAACCGTTTTTATTTGTCTAAATATTTTCAACTAAAAACATACATAATATTTATTATAATCACTTGAAACTTTTTAAAAAGGGATTTGTCGGTTACCACCTCACCGTCACTGCGAATCATAGGAGTACGATTTAATTTTTAAAGGGGACCAATTTATTTTCAAATTTTTGGGAAATTCTCGAAACGTTGAAATAACACATTTCCATCTACAATGTGCGCATAATGAAATTTTTATAACTGGGTTATTTTTTTGTAAAAAATTCCCTCTGCCATAGGTTTACGATAAAATTTTTATAGGGGAACAATTTATTTGTAATAATTTCTACATTATTTTCGTGTTTTCACTTCTGTCTTCTTGTTCGCCCCCCAAAAAAGGAACCCCCATGGCCTAAATTCATTTATATACGTTGTACTTCACTTCATGCTCAATTTAATCGGTCCTGTTAGCTCGGAGTAATTTGGCTGTGACAAAGGGCAGGCAGAATATCCTTGCAGATAGGGTTTCCAGGTCGCCAAACCTAATAGCCGGACATATGGGTAAAAAGGCCGGACACCCTACATTATTGAGGATTTTGTGTCTCAGTATTAATAGGTTCGAGAAAAAAATAGTTTGTAAAATCAAGCTTTTTTATTATCTTGTTAAATTCTAATGACCATTGCAGACGGGAGCTGGTGGGAACGAGCGACCGACAGTCGACTCTCCTGCGCTCGTCCACGCTCGACGCTCGTTCGTTTGCGAAATGAAAAAAGCCGGACACCGTTTATTTTGGCCGGACACGCAATCAAAAGGCCTAATTATTTCCGGCTTTATCCGGACGCCTGGCAACGCTACTTGCAGACATCTGACCAGGATATATGTTAAACAACATTTTCAGCTAATTCGATTGAATTTTGTTACGTACTTATATTAGATTTAAAATTTTAATAATTCTTTAAATTCGATTGATCCACTTTAGACTGCTGAAATCAGATTATTGAGGTTAAATTCGAGTTATGCTGTTTATTTTCTGTCAAATTAACCTTCATATTTTCACGTTAGAACAAACATCCGCAAATAAATTTTATTACTTCCACGGACTCTGACACTAAGAACAAATCTAAATTTAAAATATCGGCAAAACTCAGAAGAACCATGTCGATGATAAATTATTAATACGTTGCTCTCTGTAAATAACAGATTTCGAAAATACTTTTAAGCGTCTTGTATACAAATAATTTATGAGTTTCCCAATGAAACACCCTGAATCCGTTAAACAGAAAAAACAGAAGAGTATTTTATGTATATTCATAAAATGTTTTCTTTATTATTTTTGCATTGTTTGATTTTAATGATCCATTTAGTGTGTTAATATTTTTATTTATAGATTGGATGTGATGGCGTTAATTCCCAAGTCAGAAATGCGATTGGTGTTCATTATCTAAATTGGAAGTATGATAATACTGGCGTGGTAGCAACTTTAACATTTTCAGAGGTGAGTGGTAATATTTAAAAAAGATATTCTGTATATTTGAAAATTCAAACAGTGAGCTACGCACCGGTCGCAAGTACATGCTCTAAGTCAAAAAATCGTAGAGGCCATAATAATAGGAATTTTGACCTGAAATTCTAAAGGTACCCTCTCAGATAATGAGCGGTTGTGGAAAAAAATCATCAAAAACGTATCTACAAAATAGGGTATTCAGGAGTACCCGAAAGTGAGGGGTACGGATTTTCGAAAAAAGTACACGCCCTGAGTCAAAAAATCGTATAGGCCATAATAATGGGAATATTGAGCTGAAATTCTAGAGGCATCTTCTTAGATAATGAGCAGTTATGGAAAAAAATCATCAAAAACGAATTTACAAAATAGTGTATTCAGGAGTACCCGAAAGTGAGGGGTACGGATTTTCGAAAAAAGTACACGCCCTGAGTCAAAAAATCGTATAGGCCATAATAATAGGAATTTTGAGCTGAAATTCTAGAGGCACCTTAGATAATGAGCAGTTATGGAAAAAAATCATCAAAAACGTATCTACGATATAGTGTATTCAGGAGTACCCGAAAGTGAGGGGTACCTACGGATTTTCGAAAAATGTGCACGCCCTGAGTCAAAAAATCGTAGAGGCCATAATAATGGGAATATTGAGCTGAATTTCTAGAGGCACCTTCTTAGATAATGAGCAGTTATGGAAAAAAATCATCAAAATCGTATCTACAAAATAGTGTATTCAGGAGTACCCGAAAGTGAGGGGTACGGATTTTCGAAAAAAGTACACGCACTGAGTCAAAAAACCGTAGAGCCCATAATAATGGGAATTTTGAGCTGAATTTCTAGAGGCACGTTCTTAGATAATGAGCAGTTATGGAAAAAAATCATCAAAATCGTATCTACAAAATAGTGTATTCAGGAGTACCCGAAAGTGAGGGGTACGGATTTTCGAAAAAAGTACACGCACTGAGTCAAAAAACCGTAGAGCCCATAATAATGGGAATTTTGAGCTGAAATTCTAGAGGTACCTTCTCAGATAATGAGCAGTTATGGAAAAAAATCATCAAAAACGTATCTACGATATAGTGTATTCAGGAGTACCCGAAAGTGAGGGGTACCTACGGATTTTCGAAAAAAGTGCACGCGCTGAGTCAAAAAATCGTAGAGGCCATAATAATGGGAATATTGATCTGAAATTCTAGAGGCATCTTCTTAGATAATGAGCAGTTATGGAAAAAAATCATCAAAATCGTATCTACAAAATAGTGTATTCAGGAGTACCCGAAAGTGAGGGGTACGGATTTTCGAAAAAAGTACACGCACTGAGTCAAAAAACCGTAGAGCCCATAATAATGGGAATTTTGAGCTGAATTTCTAGAGGCACCTTCTTAGATAATGAGCAGTTATGGAAAAAAATCATAAAAATCGTATCTACAAAATAGTGTATTCAGGAGTACCCGAAAGTGAGGGGTACGGATTTTCGAAAAAAGTACACGCACTGAGTCAAAAAACCGTAGAGCCCATAATAATGGGAATTTTGAGCTGAAATTCTAGAGGCACCTTTTCAGATAATGAACGAATATGGAAAAACTTCAGCAAAACGTATCTACGATATTGTGTATACAGGAGTATCCGAAAGTGAGAGGTACGGATGTTCGAAAAAAGTACACGCACTGAGTAAAAAAATCGTAGAGGTCATAATAATGGGAATTTTGAGCTGAAATTCTAGAGGTACCTTCTCAGATAATGAGCAGTTATGGAAAAAAATCATCAAAAACGTATCTACGATATAGTGTATTCAGGAGTACCCGAAAGTGAGGGGTACCTACGGATTTTCGAAAAAAGTGCACGCGCTGAGTCAAAAAATCGTAGAGGCCATAATAATGGGAATATTGATCTGAAATTCTAGAGGCATCTTCTTAGATAATGAGCAGTTATGGAAAAAAATCATCAAAATCGTATCTACAAAATAGTGTATTCAGGAGTACCCGAAAGTGAGGGGTACGGATTTTCGAAAAAAGTACACGCACTGAGTCAAAAAACCGTAGAGCCCATAATAATGGGAATTTTGAGCTGAATTTCTAGAGGCACCTTCTTAGATAATGAGCAGTTATGGAAAAAAATCATCAAAATCGTATCTACAAAATAGTGTATTCAGGAGTACCCGAAAGTGAGGGGTACGGATTTTCGAAAAAAGTACACGCACTGAGTCAAAAAACCGTAGAGCCCATAATAATGGGAATTTTGAGCTGAAATTCTAGAGGCACCTTTTCAGATAATGAACGAATATGGAAAAACTTCAGCAAAACGTATCTACGATATTGTGTATACAGGAATATCCGAAAGTGAGAGGTACGGATGTTCGAAAAAAGTACACGCACTGAGTAAAAAAATCGTAGAGGTCATAATAATGGGAATTTTGAGCTGAAATTCTAGAGGCATCAAAGTGAGGGGTACCTACGGATTTTCGAAAAATGTGCACGCCCTGAGTCAAAAAATCGTAGAGGCCATAATAATGGGAATATTGAGCTGAATTTCTAGAGGCACCTTCTTAGATAATGAGCAGTTATGGAAAAAAATCATCAAAATCGTATCTACAAAATAGTGTATTCAGGAGTACCCGAAAGTGAGGGGTACGGATTTTCGAAAAAAGTACACGCACTGAGTCAAAAAACCGTAGAGCCCATAATAATGGGAATTTTGAGCTGAATTTCTAGAGGCACCTTCTTAGATAATGAGCAGTTATGGAAAAAAATCATCAAAATCGTATCTACAAAATAGTGTATTCAGGAGTACCCGAAAGTGAGGGGTACGGATTTTCGAAAAAAGTACACGCACTGAGTCAAAAAACCGTAGAGCCCATAATAATGGGAATTTTGAGCTGAAATTCTAGAGGCACCTTTTCAGATAATGAACGAATATGGAAAAACTTCAGCAAAACGTATCTACGATATTGTGTATACAGGAGTATCCGAAAGTGAGAGGTACGGATGTTCGAAAAAAGTACACGCACTGAGTAAAAAAATCGTAGAGGTCATAATAATGGGAATTTTGAGCTGAAATTCTAGAGGCATCTTCTTAGATAATGAGCAGTTATGGAAAAAAATTATCAAAAACGTATCTACGATATAGTGTATTCAGGAGTACCCGAAAGTGAGGGGTACCTACGGATTTTCGAAAAATGTGCACGCCCTGAGTCAAAAAATCGTAGAGGCCATAATAATGGGAATATTGAGCTGAATTTCTAGAGGCACCTTCTTAGATAATGAGCAGTTATGGAAAAAAATCATCAAAATCGTATCTACAAAATAGTGTATTCAGGAGTACCCGAAAGTGAGGGGTACGGATTTTCGAAAAAAGTACACGCACTGAGTCAAAAAACCGTAGAGCCCATAATAATGGGAATTTTGAGCTGAATTTCTAGAGGCACCTTCTTAGATAATGAGCAGTTATGGAAAAAAATCATCAAAATCGTATCTACAAAATAGTGTATTCAGGAGTACCCGAAAGTGAGGGGTACGAATTTTCGAAAAAAGTACACGCCCTGAGTCAAAAAATCGTATAGGCCATAATAATGGGAATATTGAGCTGAAATTCTAGAGGCATCTTCTTAGATAATGAGCAGTTATGGAAAAAAATCATCAAAAACGAATTTACAAAATAGTGTATTCAGGAGTACCCGAAAGTGAGGGGTACGAATTTTCGAAAAAAGTACACGCCCTGAGTCAAAAAATCGTATAGGCCATAATAATAGGAATTTTGAGCTGAAATTCTAGAGGCACCTTAGATAATGAGCAGTTATGGAAAAAAATCATCAAAAACGTATCTACGATATAGTGTATTCAGGAGTACCCGAAAGTGAGGGGTACCTACGGATTTTCGAAAAAAGTGCACGCGCTGAGTCAAAAAATCGTAGAGGCCATAATAATGGGAATATTGATCTGAAATTCTAGAGGCATCTTCTTAGATAATGAGCAGTTATGGAAAAAAATTATCAAAATCGTATCTACAAAATAGTGTATTTAGGAGTACCCGAAAGTGAGGGGTACGGATTTTCGAAAAAAGTACAAGCACTGAGTCAAAAAATCGTAGAGGTCATAATAATGGTAATTTTGAGCTGAAATTCTAGAGGTACCTTCTCAGATAATGAGCGGTTACGGAAAAAAACATCAAAAACGTATCTACAAAATAGTGTATTCAGGAGTACCCGAAAGTGAGAGGTACGGATTTTCGAAAAAAGTACACGCACTGAGTCAAAAAACCGTAGAGCCCATAATAATGGGAATTTTGAGCTGAAATTCTAGAGGCACCTTTTCAGATAATGAACGAATATGGAAAAACTTCAGCAAAACGTATCTACGATATTGTGTATACAGGAGTATCCGAAAGTGAGAGGTACGGATGTTCGAAAAAAGTACACGCACTGAGTAAAAAAATCGTAGAGGTCATAATAATGGGAATTTTGAGCTGAAATTCTAGAGGTACCTTCTCAGATAATGAGCAGTTATGGAAAAAAATCATCAAAAACGTATCTACGATATAGTGTATTTAGGAGTACCCGAAAGTGAGGGGTACGGATTTTCGAAAAAAGTACAAGCACTGAGTCAAAAAATCGTAGAGGTCATAATAATGGTAATTTTGAGCTGAAATTCTAGAGGTACCTTCTCAGATAATGAGCGGTTACGGAAAAAAACATCAAAAACGTATCTACAAAATAGTGTATTCAGGAGTACCCGAAAGTGAGAGGTACGGATTTTCGAAAAAAGTACACGCACTGAGTCAAAAAACCGTAGAGCCCATAATAATGGGAATTTTGAGCTGAAATTCTAGAGGCACCTTTTCAGATAATGAACGAATATGGAAAAACTTCAGCAAAACGTATCTACGATATTGTGTATACAGGAGTATCCGAAAGTGAGAGGTACGGATGTTCGAAAAAAGTACACGCACTGAGTAAAAAAATCGTAGAGGTCATAATAATGGGAATTTTGAGCTGAAATTCTAGAGGTACCTTCTCAGATAATGAGCAGTTATGGAAAAAAATCATCAAAAACGTATCTACGATATAGTGTATTCAGGAGTACCCGAAAGTGAGGGGTACCTACGGATTTTCGAAAAAAGTGCACGCGCTGAGTCAAAAAATCGTAGAGGCCATAATAATGGGAATATTGATCTGAAATTCTAGAGGCATCTTCTTAGATAATGAGCAGTTATGGAAAAAAATTATCAAAATCGTATCTACAAAATAGTGTATTCAGGAGTACCCGAAAGTGAGGGGTACGGATTTTCGAAAAAAGTACAAGCACTGAGTCAAAAAATCGTAGAGGTCATAATAATGGTAATTTTGAGCTGAAATTCTAGAGGTACCTTCTCAGATAATGAGCGGTTACGGAAAAAAACATCAAAAACGTATCTACAAAATAGTGTACTCAGGAGTACCCGAAAGTGAGGGGTACGGATTTTCGAAAAAAGTACACGCACTGAGTCAAAAAATCGTAGAGGTCATAATAATTGGAATTTTCAGCTGAAATTCTAGAGGTACCTTCTCAGATAATGAACGAATATGGAAAAAAATCGGCAAAAACGTATCTATGTTATTGTATATATAAATAATATTGTTTTGTTTTAGGAATTCGATAATTGCATCGGTTGGCAACGTTGGCTACCAACTGGACCTATAGCATTGTTACCTGTAAGTATTGAAACAATAAAAATATTTACAAAATCGCATTTCTCTCAATTTTATTGTAACCTCCAAAAAATTTCTGTAAATTCATTTATACTACTACTTACATGGTTATACCTGTCGATGTTTGCGGAACACTTTGCCGGTAAAAATAAACGCACGCAATAGATTTTATATTTATCCACGGTTACGAATAAACAAAAAATTCTGATACTCATATTAAGATAAAAAGAGTAATCAAAGGACGTTAAACTGTTGATATTCCATCAATTGTCTGGAATTCTAGCAACATGATTGGCATAGTTTATTGATTGATAAATTAGATACAGGAAAAGCACTCGCAGGAAAGTATGAGGCCAGTTTGTACCAGAAATATCTTTTATTTCTTGATTACTGCATATTTTTACTGGATTATAAAATAAGGTATTCAATTACGTTCTCGGGAACGCTCCCTTCATAGATAGTCTAGCTTTTTGCTTATCGAGATGACCATTCAGGAGACAGTGTCCACTTAGAACAACATTTAAGTGATATACTGCAATATTTCTCTGCACTTCAACTTATATTATAAGTGGTCAGTAAACCTTTTGATGGTGTATGGTATGGTACAATTATTTATTATTTATGTTCCATTCTCTTCTGTTTAGTGCCAATTCCGGTGCTTGTTTCCAACTTATATCTCTTTTATTTAGTATATCTCCTATTACTTTGTCCCACGTTTTTCTTGGTCTACCCCTTTTCTTGTTATTTTGTGTTTTCGCTTTCCAAACTCTTTTTACTGGTCTTTTTTCATTCATTCGCTGCAAATCCAAACCAATCTAGCTGTCTCCCTTCTATAAATTCTAATGTGGTTTGTACCTCTAGATCTATATTCCTTAGTCTCTCTCTCTCCCTTGGTGACTCATATAGTTCTTCTAAGAACTTATATTATAAAAGTGATGAAATACGTTGATGAGGATCATATTAACAAAAATATCAATAAGTTGATAACGTATGACTAGAATAGAATCACCCATATGTGTTTTGTTTCTTATTTAGATTTGTATTCCATACTAGAATCTACAAATATTTTTAATTTGATTTCAGCTAAACCGTTCTCAGAGTTCATTGGTTTGGTCGACAACACCTGCTGATGCTAAAAGATTATTACAACTTACAGACGATCAATTTGTAGATGCATTGAATGAATCTTTTGTGAGTATTATACTTAAATTGACAATCTAGTGTTTTGGCGTGAAAAAGAACAAATAATTAATTCGCGTGAATATATAAAATTACAACTCATTCAATTCATTCATGACAGTGACAAATGTGCGTTTCCAGCTTAAGTCAAATCACTCCTCTTTATTACAATACAAAACGTAAGCATTGTATTGACTTGGCCGAATTTCTCGTTAAATGTAAGTAAATACCTGCCGGAGCATGTAGCCTGATAAGTAGTTGTTTCTTTTCTCAAAATGGACAGAATTTGTCGTACTCTGTTAAATATAATATTTTCCTAACCATAAATTATGCGTTACTTAAAATATTAATCTGATCTGTATCGAAAGTATTGATACATAATAGAATAGTATTTTTTTTTTTTCAGTGGAAGGAGTTTAAACACAATAGCTACGTCGATCGAACGTTAAAGGCATTCGATACACTTCTTCGAGCTTCAAATTGCCCCTCGGACGTTAACAGAAGATATCCTCCTAAAATTGCTTGCGTCGAAGAAGGAAGTCGAGCTACGTTTCCATTGGGATTCGGTCATGCTACTAGTTACATTGCCAAAGGTGTAGCTTTAGTCGGGTAGGTCTGAATATATGCATTTTAATTCATTATTTAACTTTAACTATAAATTGTGCTAGTGAAAACATAAACAAATAAACTCTTAGTTACCGTAACTATAAACATGGTTATAACTCCGTTGGGAGTTATAAATCTCAGAGATCATATTCTTATTTTGCTCCCAAACTGTATAATATTATTCCTGAAACAATAAAAAACATTAACCACTTTAAAAAAGAACTGAAAAAGCACATACTTCAAATTAAAAGAACTGAATTTCAGCGAATGTTCCATTAGATATATTATGGGAACTCAAAATCATACAAAAAATTACGTACCTTTGCTATATCGTTGACTTGGTGTCTCGAGATTACTTGTGTCGAGTCGTTTTTTTTTATATTTTGATATTTGACTGTTTGATATCGAAACGGGTAAATCTGCATTTATTGTTGTTTCCTCGTGCAACAAAAACAACTTTTACTTTTTAGCTTTTCGTGTGTATGTGTATCTATGTATGTAAGTGTGTATTTTTGTATGTATATGTGTCTATTTGTATGAGAATGTGTTTTGTATTTTATATATAGATAGGTCCAAATTTTTAAATTTTTAATATTCATTTGTTATAGGTACATTGTTTAATTTAATTGCTTCTCGAAACAAGTGTTTTACACTTATCGAGTATTCATTTAGGTAAAAGTCTAGTTTAGTGAACCAACGCGGATTTTGACGAAATATATTTTTTTAAATTAATTCGAGGTCGCTGAACACGAAAATGAAAAAAGAAATCGGCGCTCTCTTACCAAAAACGAGTTATGAATTTTTGAAGATGAGTTCAGATCAGCACTGCACTGGTTTTATTGTCATATAACAACTGATTTAAATGATGCATTATAAAGTCTACACAATGTTAATTACACTATAATTACTTTTTACGATATTCCTCTCACACACACATTTAAAAAACACTGATATTGATATTCATTTCTTGCAAATTCGTTTTTTAATTCCACAATTATTATATCTTTTGCCATTTTCATGTAACATGACTGACATATAAGTTTTGGTCTGTTTCCGCTCAGTCGCACAACTTGTACCTAATAGCAAATCCAGCCATTAGATATTTAGCCACTTGAATTAGTTGCTGAATATTTTCGATTTCATGATCGTGACATAGAAGATATAAACAAGATGAACATCATGAACATACACCTATTTTTCCGATAGCTGGCGCTGTATTTGGCTCAACTTTCGTTTAACTGAAATCGGTTATGGAAAAATTATATGAACAGCCGTCTACATACTGTGAGAAAGGCGCGCCGGATCGACGTTTCGCAATTCGCGCGCGCGAATTGCGAAACGTCGATCCGGCGCGCTCGCTTCGCTCGCGATAATCAATCTACTTCATTATTTCAAACGGAAATCCAATCTAATAAATGTATCAAGATGATAAGAAGCGATTGCGATTCTTCTTTGATCTGTGTTAGTTGGTCGGGAAGCGATATTAGTAGAATTTTCAAATTTTCTAAAAAGGGGAAACAGCTTCTGATAACCAAAGTCTTATAATATTAGCAGTATGTTAAAAATTTGATTTGGAATTACACCTGCAGCAACTATTTTCGTTGTCAGCAGTGTTTATAGAGGCCGAACATCTGAGGAGGTGATTTTTTTAAAGAATTAATTGATGAGTGCAATTCAGAGAAAAAAAATTGTTCAGCATCCTCAATGATCAAATTGAATGGTTCATTATCCTTCAAATAAATGATAAATATCAACCAAACTTATCTCAAAACTAACCATCTTCCTAAAATCAACATCTCTCAAAATTTGAAAAAAAATGTTTCAGCTGTAATACGGCGCTAGCTATCGGAAAAATAGGTGTATGTTCATGATGTTCATCTTGTTTATATCTTCTATGTCACGATATGGTCACGATCATGAAAACGAATATACTTAGCAACTAATTCAAGTGGCTAAATATCTTTTATGGCTGAATATGCTATTAGGTACAAGTTGTACGACTAAGAAGAAACAGACCAAAACTTATATGTCAGTCATGTTACATGAAAATGTCAAAATATATAATAATTGAGGAATTAAAAAAAGAATTTACAAGAAATGAATATCAATATCAGTGTTTTTTAAATGTGTGTGTGAGAGGAATATCGTAAAAAGTAATTATAGTGTAATTAACATTGTGTAGACTTTATAATGCATCATTTAAATCAGTTATTATATGACAATAAAACCAGTGCAGTGCTGATCTGAACTCATCTTCAAAAATTCATAACTCGTTTTTGGTAAGAGGGCGCCGATTTCTTTTTTCATTTTCGTGTTCAGCGACCTCGAATTAATTTAAAAAAAATATTTCATCAAAATCCGCGTTGGTTCACTAAACTAGATTTTTTCCTTCATTTATTCACAGCTGAACTTTATATTTCTTTTACTTTGTATTTGTACCATGTCGATGTGTGAATACATATTATTATTATTACAGCCCCCGAAATAACCCATAATCAGAACTACCTGTAAAACAGACCAATAAATGTGCAATCGTTACAGTTTGCATTACATACCTTATGTAGTAAGTGTTCTTGATCAGAAGCATTCTTCAAAAAATTAGAAAATATTATCCCGACTGAACACTTGAGACTTTTTTGGCTCATAATCTTTACTTTTTCGCTTCCAGTTCGGGAATCTTACTCCCATCTGTATCATTATAAATTCTCATAATAAATTTTAGCATTGACCACTTGGTCCAAAGGGAATTAGGACTGTACGATTCAGACTGTAAGAAAAATAAACCAATTCACTTAGACTAGAACGTAGAAGAATAAATACATACCATGTCTTGAAAGTAAGCCAACATTATAGTTTCGCTCATATTTTTGCTTTCAATACGGTTAACTTTCAGCCACTGCAGGAATTTGTCATATTCTTTGCTTCTGACTTTGTCGGTAGTAGTACGGCACGAGCTTTCTCAGCCTTTTGCAACAAATCACCTGAAATCTCAATTATCTGCAAACTTTCATTCATTTTCACGAATTAATAAATTTGACAAATATTTACGAACTTATCAATAATTGATATATCCATGGTGATCATGCCTACAACCTCGGGACTTAACATCCTCATAAATAACTATTAATATGCTCATTATAGTTTTGTAATAAGATATAGAAAATGGTCCACTATATTTTTAAAGAGTACCTAGCTCGATCCGTCATACTTTTCGATACAATCCTTAGAAGCGTTCGGTATTAACCTCAGACCAATCTAATTAATCTGAATCCGTTGGTTTATGACGTCTAGATGGAAGGGAAATAAATCTTAACCGTTCGGCAATTTTAATCGGAGCAATCGGATGATGATCTTGTAACGGTAAATGTGTGCTTTTAGTTGGGCGCCAATTTGTAACGGTAAATGTGTGTACCTCACAGGGCACCAGCTAGAGACTCCTCTCAAGGGTGATTCGACCCCAAGTTTATGTCACACAAGGATAACAGAAGGGTTGTAAAAGTTGAGGGCGCCACTACCTTTTTGACGATAGAAAGGACTAAGAAAAAACTAAGGCGGAAAAGGTAAAAAAGTTACTAAAAATCACCCCGGGCGATATCTCCTTCAACTTTTATAGTTGAGGATTCCTAATAAAAAAAAAGAATTGAAAACAAATTTTTAATTTATTCTGCCACAGGAAATGAATAACGGAATTTGTACTTTTATAGGTACTTAGCTTAGATGAAGTGGTTTCCTGGAGAAGAAGTCAGGTCTTGATCTGAACTGATGTGTTCTGTTCTAGGGCTGTATCCTGGGGTTCTATCCTTGGCTTTATATCATCGGGTTGTATCCTAGGCTATATTCTTGGGTTAAATTCTAGCCTAGGGTTTTATTCTTGGGGTTATATCCTAGCCTAGGGTTATATTCTTGGGTTCTATCCTAGCCTAGGGTTATATTCTTGGGGTTATATTCTAGCCTAGGGTTTATGTTCTTGGGTTATATCCTAACCTAGGGGCTGTGCTTACCTAGAAGTACAGGTGGATCAGGGATTTATAGGAAATTGAATGTAATGGCACATTATGTTGGTCAGCTTTACAGGTTAAAGAAAAGGAAGGCAGTTATTTGAAAGTCAAAAAATTGATTTAATTTACTGAAAGCTTTCCAACATTATATGTTCCATGTTAAAACAGTAAAAATAGCAATTATCGGCTAAATTAAAAAAATATACTAATGATCCGAAAGAAACTAATAATAGCAAAAAGTTATTTATTTAGTTATATATCAAATATCGTGCTTAGGAAATATATGGAACCGGCACTGGCGTTACGAAAGAATATTTTATAGGTTAACAGTAATTTATAAAAATGTATTTTATAATTAAAAGAGTTATTTCGCAACTGAAAAAGCTTGAAAATGTTTGTATAAAAGTAAAACAGTGAATTATAAAAGAATATTTGGTTTAAAACTACCATATTAGTATAAAAGAACAGTTTATGACCACGTGTTGAATTTAATTTCGTCTATCTCTGTAAAAAAATAAAGAATGCATACGAAAATTATATCAGACAGTACTTTAGAAGAAGCTTGTTAATTATAAATTATGATTTTGAACTTACCACAGCAAAATTCATAAGATAGGTACTTAAGATATGAAAGATAGCGAAAGATGATATGTCTCCTTAGGCGGTCGATAACAGAAAGGGGTGTTTCACGTGACGTTGTGCAAAAAAATGGAAGCGTCCGTTGGCAGACGTCAATTGTCTAACGGTCATGGTTGAAGAGTTTGGGATCACAGAACTATAATTGGATGTGGCTAGTGACGACGAGCGCTAATTAAAAGGATTTATTCTGTAAAATCGAAACAGGTCGATAGACATGTTACAATCTTTTTACTCTGAGAATTTTGGCAGTTGAAAGCGATCAATCTGAATAGAGGAGTTCAGTTTAAGGTCAGTGTGGCCAACAAAAAGTAGTTTTTATGACAAGAATGACAGTTGATGTCTACCATTCAATACATAAGATTTTTGCAGGTTTTTTATCATTACGTACATCTATATTGCTTTATTAAAACAATGAGTACAATGATGCAATAATTCTAGGAACTTTTGACAAGTCACCATTTCATTTCTATCATTTTGTCACTAGTTAAGTCAGATGTCAGTGTTACTTGTTTTTGTTGATATTCGTTTAATCGTTTATGTTTATTTTCCATACTTTTGTAGTAGTTCTAGTTAGTTGTATCTCTTTATTCTTCTGATTGCTTTTTCCACTGACATCTGACATAACTAGTGACATAATGACAGAAGTGAATTGGTGATTTGCCGAAAGTTTCTAGAATTACTGGCCACCGATGCGTTGAGAATTCAGCTAAAACGTCATTTTAAATTTTAACATTTACGCTTCGGGGGTGTATTCATTGTTTTAATAAAGCAATATAGATGTTCGTAACGATAAACAACCTGCAAAAATCTCATGTTTTGAATGGTAGACATTAACTGTCATTCTTGTCATAAAAACCACTTTTTGTTGGTCACACTGACCTTAGACTGAACTCCTCTATTAACTAATATGACATTTGACGCTTTTGACTGATAGTGATCTGTACCGTTCGTTTAATTCAATTACTCCGTCTGATATGTGGTCACGTGACAAAAAAATTCGTCGCATCTCGGATATATTTGCCGAACTCCTTTCTTGTATATCATTCATTTTTGTTGCTTTAAATAATTTTTACTGTTTTTTTTCCTATGACTATTTTTTATGACGGAATATTTGGTTCTTAATTACAGAGACGCTGCACATCGAGTACATCCACTTGCCGGACAAGGAGTTAATTTAGGTTTTGGAGATGTTATGTGCCTAAATAAAGTATTAGGCGATGCTGTTTATTCTGGAAGCTTCTTAGGTTTGTAATTTACGACGAAAATGCCGAATCGTGATGATTAATTTCTCATTTTTTCGGACTGGGTAGAGACCTTTTCAAGATATTTCTGTTTGGTTTGTATTGATAACCTGAAGCGATAAAAAGTAACCCCCAGGGGAGATAGTTAATCCGAATACAATACTGTATAGGATAAAGTGGGGGGGTACTTTGGGATTATTTCGAAACTAGTTTATTGTGAGTAAAAAAGTGATTTTGCGGGTGGGTTGATTACATGGTGGAACAATTTCAACAACCAATTTTATACCAGTAAAATAAGTACTTGCATAATGGTTTTTTTTTTAATAATTTATCATATTTTTAAACTTGAAAAAATTGCTGTACCCAAAAGTGAGGCGTATGGATTTTAGAATTTTTTTTTATTAATGACTAGACATTTTTTATGGGGATTTTCGGTACCGACGGGGTCGAATTAGTAGATTTCCATATATAAAAGTGTCAAAAAACTAAAGTTCCGATTTTGGAAATTGGAAGATTCAAAAAGTTAGTTTACGTAAGTACACGCGCTAAGTTAAAAAATCGTAGAGGCCATAATAATTGGAATTTTGAGCTGAAATTCTAGAAGCACCTTCTCAGATAATAAACGAATGTGGAAAAAAATCAGCAGAAACGTATCTACGATATTGTGTATACAGGAGTACCCGAAAGTGAGAGGTACGAATTTTCGAAAAAATAATTTTTTACTAAGGACTTTTTTGTGGATTTTCGGAATCTACGGGGTCGAATTAGTGGATTTTAATATATAAAAGTGTCAAAAAACTATTTTGGAAATTGGAAAATTCAAAAAGTGAGTTTACGTAAGTATAAGCGCAAAGTCAAAAAACCGTGGGGGCCATAATATGGGAATTGGAACTAAATGTTTTTTTTTTTGATAAAATCTACATACATTCACCGAAATATTGCGCCTTAATAAAGTGTTATTATATAGATCGCTCCTTATCAGTTAATTATATTTTTTATCGCGTTCTAAGTACCTGTGGTTGTAAACAACTGTTAAATTTGAATAAAAAATTAACAACGCATTTGAAAACTATGAAATATTATTTTTGTTCGTCGAAATTATACGATATCCCACATATTGATGAAACTTGATTTATCGATTGTTTATATAAATCTTTGATCATCAAACATATACTAGACAAGTAACAGACAATCATGGTGTTACACTTTGTTTGAAGCCAACATATTATCTCAACGGCTGATACAATCCTCCAGTAACGATGCCATGCTGTTTTTGGATCCCTTATCAAAATATTGATTCTTTTCATCATTTACTGAGTGGTTTTATTTTGCTATTTAACATTTTTTTGAATATACAATTTTAACGGTAACAGTCTGCTACGAAAATTATGGTCCTTTATGTTATAAGCTCCTCTACTGTCACCATGGATATGAATCAAAACTTTTCGACAATACTGTAGAGTTAACGCAAATAGATAACAGTATAGGCCGTCATCACCGAAAACGTCCGATTGCTTGGCAACTGATCACATGTTTAAATCTTAGAGGCGTCCAGTAAACATCGTTTCTAGACGTTTCTAGATGTTGAGTGACGGGTTGTGATAAGATAGTTATAGTTTGACTTTTAGGTGGATATTTCAAGAATTTAAATAGTAGGTAGTAGTTATTTTTAATAAGTTTAAATGGGGTGCGACACTGGAACGAGAATCGGTTGAAAATGAGCGCATAATAGTGCCAGTACTGTTCTCTATATTAACTCTAGTCGTCAAACAACACTTTTAAGACTGTTTTTTCACTATATTTGTGAAAACTAAAAAATAACAAAAGTCATTAAAGTACAGAATTAATAAGTATTTAAATTGTATTGCAACATAAAAATTTCACCATCTCCCCATTTCGGCGATTGTAAATTGCAGCGGCGGTCGGAGTTTCTATAATCCTTACATGTAAGGGTTAGGTTTTGTTAGGTTTAGTTGAAAAAGTTGTAAAAACTCCCCTATGTTTCAAAGAATTTAATCGCTGCAATTTACAAGTCGGATTAAAATCTCAAATTTGACCATCGCTGCAATTTACAGATTCTATTATCAACTCTTATCAGGTATACGGATTAAGGATTACCAAGCGCTGCAATTTACATCTGCCCCCCCATTTATCCAAATAACCATAAATATAATTGCTTAGTATTTATTCCCACTGCATACTAATGACCAGCCCAATAGAACTAAATAAATCCATCTATCTACCTGACTAACCCAACCGACACGTTATAATGCAAATAAATTTCCCTTCTTTTTTTCATTTCTCTTAGGTAATGTAAGCTATTTGAAAGATTACGAAACAGAAAGACAAAGACACAATGTGAGCGTGATGGCAGGTATAGAAGGACTGTATAGAATTTACAGAACCGATTTCACCCCGCTAGTACTTCTGAGAAGTCTGGGATTGCAGGCGATTGACGCATTAAATCCGGTTAAGGTAAGGTATTTTCATTAGAGTGACATTACAAATAAATATTTGGAAAAACGAAAAAATTATTTGTGATTGTGGACAATAATATACTATTTAATAAAGCAGTTATTTAGATGGGCACAAGGTGAATTAAAACGTCATTACCAGACAATATTATAGCGTCTAAGTAGATAAGCAAAGGGGATTGTAATTCACCAGTGGCGTTCCACAAACTAAAATCCCCATTGTTTAGGTGGCTATGGAAATTAGTAAATAGTGTGGTGTGAGGTGTTTGGGGGGGGGGGGGAGAAGTAGTAGAGGAACGGCACTGCTATGGTTGTGTGACGCAGGACTCATTAATCACACAAATGCAAAAAGGATATTAGCACTTTGTTTGGTCCTGTGGGAGAAACGGCGGTGGTTGTGTTACGTAGGTTAACGACACATGGTCATGCCGTTCCTCTTTCCAACTTACCACTTCTTCCCCCCCTCATACATCTCACAGCTCACTGATTTCCATAGCCCCCTAAACAAAGGGGATTGTGTTATCTACTCGTCTAATTAAAAAATGCCTACTAATTGTTGTTACATTCAACCTACTATAATTTGTATGACTAACTGAGACAATATTTAACAAACCAAATGTTGATTCAAGGCCATTTCATATTAATTTGAAATATTCTGTCTTCTTTTCAGAAAATGGTTATTAATCACGCTTCGGCTTGAAAAATATGTAAGTACCATTTTTTCTACGAACGTTAGATAAATTAACTTTTCCACTCGAATGATTCCATCAATAAACAGTAGGTGATTTTTATCTCTCCCATTCGTAGAAAAAATGCGGAAAGTGTATTTTCCGCACTCGAACGAGATTTAAAACAACGTGCTGCAGTTTTTGATCTTCCAAATAGATGACAGTCACCATTTTATCAAATTATGAAATTTTTGAATAATGATTCGAAAATTTGTATATATGTTACTGGCAAAGTTCGTTATGCAGTCATACCTAGGTTTGCTTAGGAAAAGTACGCATTGCCGGAAAACTAATGGTATATTCCCTTCCCCTTTTTGAAAATTTTGAAAAACTCCATGTGGAATACAAATTATTTGATATTTTTTCGAAAAGGGGAAGGGAATATACCATTAGTTTTCCGGCAATGCGGACTTTGCCGGTAACATATATTTACAATGTCCAACAACTGAAATTACAAAGTCCATATTGTATATTTTTAGAATATTTATAATGATCGTTAGGTGGTATTTAATCTGAATTGGCATAGTAAAACCAAAAAAGATAAATAAACAATTAAACTTACAAAAAGTATAGATTAATTCAACAAATAACAAAATATTAGGACAGTTATAATGGTTCGGACATGTGAGACGTGTGCAAAATGACACAGAGGCTAACACAAAAAAAAGATACGAAAAGAGAATTTCTAGAAAAAATGGGCCAAGGAAAAGTCTTTCTTTTCATTTTGTTTAAAAAAAATGCATTTTCGATTTGTACAAAATTTAAAAATACCTTAAGTAACTGAAGACAACAAACCTGGCTAAAATATTCAAACAAACAAAAACAAGTAAACATACCTATTCTATTTTTATGAATGAAAGAGTATAAAAATAATAAAGCAATCGTAATCCATAGATGTGTATCACTTCTTTTAGTAGACAGTTAAAATATTTTTTGAAGTTATATCTCTAGTATTTTCGTATGAAATAACATTTGTGTAAATATAATAAATATATCGGGTGTACACTTATATTTTCACCTAATTAACCTGCTTATAACTTCTAAACAGCTGATTTTTTCTAAAATGTTTTATTTTTACACAAGGTATGTTAAGAACATAGTGTCATACTGGTTATATAGGTACCTATAAGGGTTTAAAGTTTTACTTTTAAACAACGTTACGTTCACAAATAATAATTTTAATATAAAAACTCGCCAAACTTCTTACAAATCCAAATCAGAAGATGAACTGTCGCAACCAATATTTACATTATTTCATCAGTAATATTGTCCAACTTTCACATTTTCTCTTCTTCTTTAATCGTATGATTTACTGCATTTTCCCAGTTTTAAGGCTTCACATTATTTACAGCCTCCAAAAACAACTGTTTACCATGACTCATTTTAAAAAGAGTTATTTTTTCTTGAAACTTCTTCCTTTATCTGTGCCCATACCAGTTCAATCGGGTTTAGTTCGCAATGATATGGTGGTGATCTAACTACCGTTATCCCACGATTTTTTGCAATTTCATATTTTTTGAATTTCTCTTTATGAAGGGAACACAAAGAATACAGAACCGGGATGGAACTTAATATTCTTTGAATTTAGCCAATTCTGTAAATCTTTTTTTAACCACTTGGTTGTGGGCAATTTTTCTAAAAGTCTCGAGTGCTAACTTGCATTATCCATTACTAATATACAGTTCTGAGGAAGAATATCTATCATTTGTTCGAACTATTCTTTAAAAACATCAGCATCCATGTCCTCAAGGTAGTGACCGGTACGTGTAGATTCAAAAGCCAATAAACCACCTTTAACAAAACCGTTGTGTACTATTATCAGTCTGCACCCCCTTTCCTGAGGGCTGATTTAAACCAGTAGATAAATTATTTAAAAAACCTGTCTTCGACTTGTAACAGTTTCATCTTGCCGAAATTTATTTGGTGTTACCTACCTACATCCGGTCAGAACAGTAAAATTTCTAAATTATTGTAATTTCTTGGTAAAATGCAGGTACAATTGAAAAATATTGCAATGTTAAAGTTACTTCAGTTTAAAATAACTGACATTTTGCATATAATCCAAGTTTAACATCTTTCACATAACTTAAAGTTACTACCTAATATTTGTAACCGGCGGCGACATGGGGTCTAAAGTACCTAAATATTAATAGACTATCATTATAAATATAATTCTATAAATGTACGCCCATGGTTTACTGGTTTCCGATAAATTTAATACTCTCTCCTGATGGCGAAACAACTATAAACGACTTTTAGTAAACCGTTAAGAATACACAACTTGGACCTCCTTACTAAATAAATGGAAAAACCTACAATCGCATTTTCGGTGAAATTTGGTGGGAAGGTATTTATCTAAGTACTTATACAATTCGATTACTGTAAGAGATTATTGGAATTAAAATAAAACAAAATTTCAAACCTTCATTGGCAAATAGGTAGGTACTTATTGAAAATAATATGATACCCCTATGTAATCTTTTGGCCTGTCCAAACATTTTTCCAGTGCACAGGAATTCCCGTCAGGTTTCTTAATGACTAATAGAATACACATGAGTTCCCGTCCGATACTTGCAGGTATCTTAATCCCGCACTCGAATTGCCGTCTAGTTTATTTAATCCGCTTCCAGGTAAACTAAATATTTCTGAAAATTCCAGTAAATCGTAATCCTGTATTCTAATGAAAGTTGAATAACCTATTGGGGTGGCTTTGCAGACCTTTAGTTTTTTTTTATATTTTCTTGTTTCATATTTAAGGTCTGTCGGGTTATAATTCGTTCGAGGAATGGAAGGAAAAATGTGGTATATTCCCTTCCCCTTCTCGAAAAAATATCAAATCATTTGATATTTATGTCTATATATATACATATATTATATTTATTCAGAGATAAAAATAGACTATACATAAAAATAGACTATAGATCAATAAACGATAACCTACATGTGTATTCGGCGCAAACTCTTTTGCTTTCAATGATTTACATGTTTTTAATATTTTATTTTATAAAATCAATCTGTTAAATATAAAAAAACCTTAAGAAGGTGTAACAATGAAGACTTTTGAGAACCGTTACTAAATCTGAAGGTTACTTTGATTGCGTACCTATAGAAATTCTCCCTTGTAAGAAACATTCCAGGGATATACATATTCTCTTCTGTGGGTAGTTTCCCTTCAAAAAATGTAAATTACCTCTACCTTTCTTCTAAAAATTGGCAAATGCAATGTTTCCGTTAATGCTATTATAGTCTGATCATTGGAGACTGTAAGTTTGTGCTAAAATCTGTCATTCGATACGTTTAGATCTTCACTTTAAAAATTTTACCGATTCTAATGGAATACTTGTTTTTTTGTGGATCAATATATTAACAAAAATCATTAATTTGTACTTATCTTTGGCTATTTATTTGTTAATATATTAAATTGAGTTCTCACTGGCGTAACTATAGTTTATTTCAGAAAGGAATAGAGTAATAAAACCTCATTTAGGTATGCAAAGGGAGCACAGAGTGACCCAACGAATATTTAAGCCACTTTCATAGTTTGGCATTGATTTCATTGTAAAATTCTTTCTTTTTATCAAGTGCAGGTAGTACCATCCGGGTTGGGGTCAATATATGGGTTTAGCCTATTGTTATCCATTCACAAACACTGAAAATAGTGTACCAAAGGCGTGCCGGTAGGATACTCGTAAAAAGGAAAGAATTTTATTTTAACAGAATAAAAATTAGGCATTATGTACATAGTATTAGGTACACAAAAAATTCATTATACAGAAATTAAATTATAAAAAATCATAATATTATTCGTCATCTGAGGAACTTTCATCTCCTCTTGATGTTATAATAAACGGGTCGACGGTCCGATCGATCAAGTAGTCAAGATCCCACATTTTCTCCTCTTCTTTAATGACATGCTGGACTGCTTTTCGCCAGTTCTCTGGTGTCACCTCCTTAATGGCTTGATCAAACAGTAACTTAACGTCTTTCATTTTGAATGTCGTGTTGTGTCTTGCTACAAATCCTTTCACTTGCGCCCATATAAGTTCTATAGGATTTAGTTCGCAATGATATGGCGGTGTGCGCAGCACAGTTACACTATATTTTTCTGCTATATCTTCCACGGCGTATTTCATAAAACGATGTGTAAATTTGCTATAGCTAATAGTTCTTTTTTTATCAAATTATCTTCAAATTCAATACTTTTGGTGGTTAACCAGTCAATAATTTCTTGTTTTCTCCAAGATGAAGTTGGAATCTTCTCTATGCGTCGAGAATGATAACTCGCGTTATCCATAACTACTAGTGAATCAGCCGGAAGATATTTTATCATTTCACCAAAATAGTCTTCAAAAACATCCGAATCCATGTCCTCGTGGTAATCTCTCGTATGGCACGACTGAAAGGTTAGCAAACCTTCTTTTAAAAATCCCTCTTCGCCTCCAATATGGACGATTATTAGTCTTTTCCCTTTACCTGAAGGCACCTTAACACCCGTTGATAGGCCTTCCATGAAAGCTTGGCGAGCACTGGTTATATTTTTGTCTTGCCACATTTTTGGTACTGTATAACGTTCATTGATCCACGTCTCATCAAGATAAAAGTTTTTCTTCTGCTCTGTTCTGTACTGCTTTATACTTGAATAGATGAGGCTTTTACTTGATGAAGATCCATACTAATGATGAAATAAAACAATTTAATTTGTTTAAATCTTCATTTTTATGAAGATTTATACAAATTAAATTGTTTTATTTCATCATGCTTTATACTTCTTAAATATTTTCGTCGCCAGCAAACAATTTCATCGCTTTCCAGTAAAAGTGCTTTACGGTTATGCTTTTCCCAGGCAAAATCCATATTTCTCAAAGTGGTCCATAAAAGTTTTTTAGTTATCAACGGAATACTGTCATCCTGGCCAAGCTCCATTAAAATCTTATCTAGGGTGGGTATTTCTTTTTTAAAATAAAAAGAGTGAACTTTTCTTCGAATTACACTTTTGGTGTCTTCATCAAGTACTTTTACTGGTCTGCCTGGACTTTTCTTGGGAGGCTCCACATGGCCTGCTATCTTTCTCCCCCGCAATAATTTAAAAACGGTGGACTTTCCAACTCCAGTCATTCGGGAACATCGGTCGACAGTTTCTTGTACAGTAAATTTCGGGTAATCGTATTTTATACAATCGTGTACATTTAAAATGATAAGTTTTTCATTCACTGATAGTGGAGAATTATTGGAACATATTTTCGTTGGTGTAAATGTCGCCATTTTATCACTAAACTTATAATACTGTGAACACTATTTACGGCTTAACAGCAAATACTGATGCGTTAAACTAAACAAATATACTTATAAAGGTCTAAAAATTTTGGGTAAGGCACCTTGCGGCGCATGGTTGAGCCGAATCTGAAACAGGGTTGGAATTAGGCAGAGGCACTAATAGAAGGTTAAACGGTACCTGTTAAACGCAAAACGTAACTGTATAATCTACTACCTAAGTAATCCCTACACAATATTTCGATATTGACACTTCAGGCCAGAAAACATACTTTTCCTAATTCTCTTACGCAATTACTTGAAATTTTAATATTACAAACAATACTATTTCAAGACCTACGCCTATGGCCGACACCGAAATTGAGCCGAACTGGACGGAATTCCCCATTTTATTACTCTATACCTTTCTGAAATAGACTATAGCCATTATTCATTATTTGGTAGTGGATATTTATTCTTCTATATAATTTTCATCTGGAGATTCTGATGAAATTTCTATCGGTGTGTCATGCCGAAGAGTGCTTTCCACAGAACACAGTTTTCTGTTTAAATTTCCGAATTATATTATTTTGTGTAATAAACCTCTAAGACTGGACTATTTCTACTATTCGGCCTAGTGGGAAAACCGTTGCTGTCTTGATAATAACAAAGAAATCAATAATTTTTACTAAATGAAATAATCACGTATTATTTGCAATTATTTTGATTGGGACAAGTTGAGTGGCGTTAATAAATTTTTTCTTAAAAAAATTATGTCCATCTTAATGATATGCGACTAGAAATATATGGAACTACTTTTTCTCCCGCCGCGTAGGAATACAGTTTCTATCGATGACGCAGCAGTGACCCCGATATAAATAGGGTTCCCAGGCTTTTTGTGCGTCATTGTTGGTTGCTCGAACGCAAAGTGAGTGTCGTTGTGTGCAGTGAAATTTTTTTTCTTTCCGTTATTAGAGTCCATTGAAAGAAGTTCCTATTCAAGAATCTGTTCGACATTCTTCTGTAACATTATTCAGGTGTGTTGAGTTAAATTGCAAACAATTTTAAATTGAGGAGATTTTCTTAGTCAAAAATGGGCGTGGTTGCTCAAGCTCATATAAATGATTTTATGTTTAAAAATAAAGATTTATCCGATTGGATAGCTTTAATAAAAGTAAAGAAGTTAAATTTTAAATGTAAAAAACGGAAAAATCTATTAATCGAGGCCGTATTAAACAAGACTCTTACAAAAGCTGAATCCGAATTGCGTCAGAAACAGTTGGAGAGAAAGCTGAGGTGGCAGCACTTAAAATCGGAATTGGGTTTACTACAAAATGGCGGTTGTGATAGAACATGGTCGACGAACTCCTGCGAAGAATTGGAAAATGATATCGATAGTTTTTTAACAAAATTAAAAGTAGTTAATTGTCATATTCAACGATGAACGTTCCTTATACCTATATACATTTTTCTTTATGTATAATTTGCTCAAGATTTTGTAATTTTGATTCTGTGATAATATTACGTAGCGTTTTTCTATTACAGTCACCTTGTGGGCGACAACCTCCTCTTCGAGGCCAAGAAGTCTTCTGATTGGTTTGTAAATGTATATTTTTTATTTAATGACAAAACTGTAAATAAAGTGATATTAGTTGTAATAAATATCTAATTTTGAAGTTTTGGATTTGATAGTTTGACCTCCCTTTACTAATTTATTTTACCTTTACATGTTTATAAGCAAGATGATCCTGCAAACTTTGACTTCGGCTGCTTTGAAAAGTCGTACGCCGTGTATTGAACCTGGGTAAGCGAAATACTATTCCCGAACATATTGGAGAAAGTAGAAAGCAAAGGCGATAGTTCAGGGAGTTGTAGAAGGGCTGCAGTAAACGGTAACAATTGATGTATCTCAGTTACTTTCTCCCCCATGTAAGTACAAGTTAGTTCAAATTTATTAAGTGTGTTCATAAGTTGCAAAAAATGGAAATTGTTACACCTAACTGTCTTTAATCATCGTTTCAATAGTAAAATTGAACATTTCTCAATTTTTTGTAAGTATGAAACTACTGCGAATTTGAAATAATGAGTACAAACTAAAGTTTTGTAATATCAGCTCATTATGTTCGAAATCGTTCCTAATTTGTTTGTAATATTCGCATGAGATAGAGGTAATAAAAATGTTTAAATAATTGGTGAAAAAAAAAACATTGCAAGCATAATGCGAACTGTATTTTGGGTATAATTTGTTGATATTACATAAAATTTAGAAGTAAAACTATTTTTGCTTCTAAGTTTTCTTTATTATGTGTATTTGTGTACAAGAAAAATGATTTTCTTCAGGTTGGCAATGAGGCTTGGGGGCCTTCTCCATTAGTTGCCAACATGAGCCCTACTACATTCCCGGACATGCACGATAAGGAGATTTGCACATGAAAACGCCAGGAATATTATGCGTATGTACACATCCCAAAAGCATTCTCTGATGTTTAATGATTCCGTTTGCTGAGTACTTGGTCTATATTCTCATATCTGTATCAAATGAATTAAAATAAACTGGCATCTTATATACCTAATAATATTCCATTGGGATTAATTTATCTGAATATTAAAAGTAGCGCATCCTTACTAAAACTTCCAAGATCCAAGACGAGTGGAGGATGTGAGTTAAGGTAATATTAGTTGAAACAATTGACCAAATAAAATTTTAATAACTAAAACATTCTATAAAGCAATAAAATTCTCTGTTAGCTTGTACCGATATTTCTTATTTACGACGAAAGGCCTGCGTAAATTGGAAATTTGGGAAACGCTCGGAGTTACAAATTAATACGTTATTATACAAATATTATACTTGAAATCCTATAACATTTGAACTACTGAACGTTTTTTCTTGCAGCTGCTGATAACAAAATAACAATATTTATGAAATCTTATTTACAACTATTAGTAACATATAAATCTACCGAAATCGCTATCATTTTTTTGGAAAATTGTATATCTTTCATCCGTTTTGGAGAATAAGCAAGATGCTGGCGGGTGCTAGGAGTGTGAGGTAGGTGATGTAGTTGCTGTTCAAAAATATTAGCTTTGTTGTAAATTTAAACATACTATTGATATTTTTGAGTACTGTATATCTTACATGGACTTTGAATGATCTAAAAATATTGGATTTTGAATACATTGAATACAAACACAAAATTTTTTACTTTTATTAACAACTATTGATGATATTATTTGAGAGAATTTAGAAATACCAATGAAAGAATCAATTGTAAGTATTTCTATTATAACCAAATTTTCAAGTGTTTTTCTCTGAATCTTATCTTGCTTTATAAAAACCCCCATTAGGATAATCATAAGTGTATTATGTATGTATAATTTTCACAATACATGCTAAAGTCTTTGGATAAGGGAAACAAAAAAGTAATTGGCGATAAATTATTTAAACTTGAATTCAAAATTTTGTTGCAAGGTATAACAGTTTTCTAGTCCTTCAAATTTCTTGTGAATTATTTATCGTTTTTATGTAAATTTTCATACAAAAATCCTATCTTTTCGTATTTTTTTTACAGATGTATGCATAAGAGTTCTCTGCAGTAGAATGATTAATACAGTGTGTGTGATACGATGAGAATTATCCTTCTCAAAAGTTTAATCCCATTAAAAATTTATTTTTCGTTTCTTCAAAGTGTTCCTTCAGATTCCAAAGCTTCGGCGACAGTAATCGTGAAATGAGTGCCGATTTCTAAGACGAGTAGAAGTAGCAGCTTACCAGTGAGAATTGTTGGTATGATGTATACTTGGTTTATTAAAAATTTTTGTTGATATTGTTCTTCGAATAGTTTTAAAGCAACGTAATGTACCAGAAGAACAAATTGGAAGAATAATGTCCACATTCAAAAACTTGAATTATTTGAGAACATAATTTAAATGATCGAATTACCTTGAAATAATATTTTTATAAAAAACTACTTATTTGAACTATATTACTCCAAAGTACCATAAAATATATTGAATTAGATGCATATTTCTTAAACAATAATAAAATAATGATAACCACTAATTCTATAATAATTAAATCTACTAAATAATTGAAAACTGATTAGAACAAAATTATTAAACTGAACATTTACATCTATTTTGAATGCTGTTGGTATTGTAATTATTGGGGGAGGGGGTGTTATATGTGTGAAATTGCCTTTTCTAGACATTTTACTAGATCAAGCGTGGAAATTGCCAATTAAGACTAAATAACCCGAAGACATGGATAATGCAAAACGTTATTATTAATTTTTCCCATGAAAAACCTGGATTACTGATGTATCGAGTACTTTTCTTGATTTTCACTTGTATTCCCCTGCCTTATTTGAAAGGTAGGTGGTTTGTAATTTTTTGCAACCAATTGTGTTTTTTAGAAATTTTACCATAAAACCGATTTCTACGGGGTTCTATATCTAGTAATTTCCGCAGACGTGTATTAAGTTCAATAAAATTTAAAGTACCCATATTGGATCTGATTTTCCAAAAAGCAATCGGTTGAAAAGTAGAAGGTTGGTAGTTGGTGATATTGCGGACGGTCAATTCCGTTCCTTAAGTATTACAAATGAGGTATATAATTGGTACCCGTTATCCGGAATCTCCGAAGTAAATCTGATGGCCTCCAAGAAAATAAGATGGATGATTTGGAAAAAGAAATAAATTGTTTACTTTGTTCCCATGGTGATATGAACAATTTTTTTTGGGATTACATGCAGTTAAAGAGATACACTGCATTGAAACGACCAATTTGACCAGTATTTTGAAGGTAATGGGATATTTGGAATATGTCATAAAATACTTTTTAGAGAACATATATTTGTATGAACTTCTAAGAGAGCTGCTGTACAATTTATTATTTCTGGAGTTGTGGCATACCAAAGTACTTTATTTAAGGATTTTTTTGTACTACAATCCAATCATCTGACCAGTGTTGTACTAAGGTGGGTTTAATAAATACCGAAAATTCTTAACCTACTTTTCAGAAACTTTAGTCGGCTTGTATCAGTTGAAGCAAGAAATTTTTATCGATGATCAATGGGATCTAAAACAATTGCACAATTTCGAATAGTTGTAAATTTCAAAATCTTACGTGAACTACCATTTTTTCATCCTGGAATAAATAGATGTTACCAAGGTACCGAGTTCCTTGCAATAAAGAATAAAACCTGAAGAATATGAAATGTCTTCCTTGAAAAACCTGGGGCCAAATGATTTCAAATTTACAGGTTTGTGTTACGAACGGTTTTGGAAGTTTTTACGATGAGACCAGTTTTACGCCAGTATGTTACAATTTGCGGATTCGTTTTGTTAACTTAGTTTTCCAGGTAATTGAATGCTGATATGATCACAATACTCATCCTCACCTTTCATCCACGTTGGATATGAGTCCGAATGTTTTCTACTTCACTTTATGTTCTACACAAGATTTCATCACCACCGTAAATAAAGATACAGTGAATGGCTTTTTATAAGTTGATGGAGGTAAACGTTTTTTGAAAATCTATAATTTGGCAACAGTTAGTTATGAAGGTCGGTTTTTCTTTTAATTTGAAATAGCTTGACTACATTTTTTAGAACACATTTCAAAAAATGTTTGGACAAACCGAATAAACAACACCATACTTACCTGCATGTTTTAGAATTCGTAACACTTTTGGGATGTGCCAGAATGCTTTCTTATGTATAAAAATATACAACACGTCGATTGGTTTAGTTTCAGAATTAAAAAACTTCTACTATTTAATTAATTATACATTGTAGTGTATCTGCATCCGTATAAACCATAAACTATGACAGCTCATTTAACATAATGTACTTGTAACTGCTTGGTATGTTGTAAAAAATGATTTCTAGATGTTAACTACGCACGCCTCTAGATATTTCCTCGAAGAAGTTCAAATGCTGTGAAATTACAACCAGTGTCCACATCTAAGGCATGTAATCGTAAGATATTTCGAATACTTTTAACGTGTTTTTTTAGAATTACCTAACAGTTTACTTGGATAGTTAAATTGATGTGTCGAGTCTGCACTTTGAAATTTTGTATTGAAATATAAGTTTTGCGCTTGCCAATATAATGATGCATGTTGGGCAGTTCAAATTTAAAGGTCAGTTTGGTTAAGTATTTTTGGTATCTTCTAAACTTTATTTTAGAAATGACAATTTCTGTTGGAATTTGGATACTAGTAAGGCATGCCAAAATTGTGCATTTCAAAATATTAAGAGGTATTGGATTTTGGAGCTTTTCAACCTTTAATGATCCACCAAGTGCTTTTCTGCATTGCTAACCAGTGTTATAGTAGATATCGGTAACATTTAATTATTTTTGGAATACCTATAATCGCATTTTACAGGATGATGCTTGAACTGCCAATTTGCATAAGAATAATGTTTACTACTCCGATTTATCCAAATTCAGTTTCCAATCTGCTCTATTTTTAAAAACCAAACGGTCCTTCCAGATTTTTCCAAATGCAGGTAATTTGCATAATGTACGAGGAATCGTGCAATTTGTTTTAGAATGTGAATTTGCGGTTCTCCTAAAATTCCATCATTTTATTTGAAAATGCGTTAACCAAGACCATGCTATGTTTGGAATTAACTAGGCTACCACATTGATGTCCCCTTTGATGAGCTGCACTTTATTCAAAAGTCAGGTTAATGATGTTTTTCAGATATCGCAAAAATCTGTAACTTTGATCACGGTGAACTCAATCAAACGTTTGACTCAAGAATGGTCCTTCGAAGATGTTGAGTGGTCAATTCGGTATTTAATGATGCCCCATGTGCTTTTCTGCATTGCTAACCAGTATTATAGTAGATATCTGTAACATTTAATTATTTTTGGAATACCTAACCGCATTTTACAGGATGATGCTTGGACTGCCAATTTGCATAAGAATTATGTTTACAACTCCGATTTATCCAAATTCAGCTTCCAGTCAGCACCATTTTTAAAATCCGAACGGTCCTTCCAGATTATTCCAAATGCAGGTAATTTCCATAATATACGAGGAATCTTGAAATTTGCGGTTCTCTTAAAATTCCACAATTTTATTTGAAAATGCTTTAACCATGTTTGGAATTAACTAGGCTACCACATTGATGTCCCCTTGATGAGCTGCACTTTAATCAAAGGTCAGATTAATGATATTTTTCAGATATCGCAAAAATCTGTAACTTGGATCACGTTTGCCTCAAGAATGGTTCTTCGAAGATCTGAAGTGGTCAATTCGGTATTTATTTTTTGTGGAGCTTATAGTGTTTTTCAGAATTAGTGACTTTCTCGGTTGGATTTTTCAACTTTATAAAATCGATTTTCCATACAAGATATGATGGCTGTCTTTTATTACTAGTGTGTAATAAAATGAGTGTCCACTTAATCCGAAGCAGGTTAGATCTTTGAAATATTCGATATTATCGATATTTTTCAGATGAAAAAAGTGTCATATGGAAAGCTTGATGATCTCTAGTCAAAGTACGACTCGATGAAGATTCCGTGTTTCATACTCTAGTGGCAAGCAGGTCGGTTGCGTGAAGTGTTTTGGGACAACATGTGAACAGTATTGCGGAGGTCGGTAATGATTGATTAGTTTAGGAATACCTAACCACGTTTTTTAGAATATCAACGATTTGCTGGGACAGAAAATAAAAAATTCTGTGGAACTTCTAGAAATGATAAACCTCCACTTATCAGCAACTTTTGTAAATTTTATCGAAAGTGTTCATGATCTACTGTAACGAGGGTGGTTCCGTGGTACGAAGCAGTTTAATTAAAGGTCAGATTTTTAAAATGTTCGATATCCTCGATATTTTTCAGATAAATTATTGTAATTCCAAACCAAAGTTTGACTAAAGTGCGGTACACTGAAGAAGCTCATTCTCTTGTGCTAAGAAGTGTCCTAATCGGAGAGGTCTTAATGTAGAGGTCGGTAATGACTGAATATTTTTGGAATACCTTAACCACATTTTTCAGAATATAACAGCTTTTTATTTCGATTAGTCGAATTACGCCTATCCTCCAGATCATATTTTTGGAAAATTATGTGAGATATGTGAATTGGATAATGTGGGGATGCAACTAAATGCCGTTGATCAGGTTAGGTAATTTGCATAAAATATTTCGAAACCCTTGGTATTTTTAGAACGTTCTGTCGTGGAGTAGTTAACACTATTGGCAGTTCAATTCTATCGAGGACAAAAAAGGAAATTCAAGGAATTGGGACTATTGTTTCTACAGTATATAGAGGAGGTAATTTTTAAAAAAATATTTCGAAAAACGCTTTTTTTAGAAAGTCTTGGAAAATTTATCATCACAAGTTTCCGAGGTTATCAGATTTGCTGAAGGAATCATTATCATATACCAAAGGAAGATTCAGGAAATTTATAATTTTCGAAGTATTCACATCCACATTAGTGCGGAGGTCGGTAATGATTGATTAGTTTAGGAATACCTAACTACGTTTTTTAGAATCAACGATTTGCTGGGACTGACAATAAAAAATTCTTTACAACTTCTAGAAATGATAAACCTCCACTTATCACCAACTCTTGAAAATCATATTTTTTATTTATAGTACGTCTAGAGATTGCTAAATGCAGGTAATTTACACATCATATATTCGAGGAAGCTCAAGTCTGTTTTAGATTGTAAACTTTATCGAAAGTGTTAACCATGATCTACTGTTACCAAAATGAGGGTGATACCGTGGTGGTACGAAGCAGTTCAATTAAAGGTCAGATTTTTAAAATTTTCGATATCTTCGATGTTTTTCAGATGAATTATTGTAAAATCATCTCGGCTCTGTAATTCCAACCCAATGTTTGACTAGATTGCGGTACACTGAAGAAGCCCATTCTCTTGTGCTAAGAAGTGTCCTGATCGAAGGTCTCAATGTAGAGGTCGGTAATGACTGAATCTTTTTGGAATACCTTAACCACATTTCGATGAGTCGAATTACACTTATCCACCAGATCATATTTTTGGAAAATTTTGTGAATTGGATAATGAGGGGATGCAACTAAATGCCGTTGATCAGGTTAGGTAATTTGCATAAAATATTTCGAAAACCTTGGTATTTTTAGAAGGTTCTGCCGTGGAATTATTAACACTTTTGGTAGTTCAATTCTATCGAGTGTGTGCTGAGAGTCTCGGGCAAAAAAAGGATGTTCAAGGAATTGGGACTAATGTTTCTGCAGAATATAGAGGAGGTAATTTAAAAAAAAATATTTCGGAAAACGCTTTTTTCAGAAAGTTTTGGAAAATTTATCATCGCAAGTTTCCGAGGTTATCAGATTTGAAATTTATAATTTTCGAAGTATTCACATCACAGTAATGCGGAGGTCGGTAATGATTGATTAGTTTAGGGATACCTAACTACGTTTTTTAGAATATCAACGATTTGCTGGGACTGAAAATAAGAAACTGCAACTTCTAGAAATCATAAACCTCCACTCATCAGCAACTCTTGAAAATCATGTTTTTTATTCATAGTACGACTAGAGATTGCTAAATGCAGGTAATTTACACACCATATATTCGAGGAAGCTCGAGTCTGTTTTAGATTGTAAATTTTATCGAAAGTGATAACCATTATCTACTTTTACCAAAATGAGCGTGGTACGAAGAGGCTCAATTATAGGTCAGATTTTTGGAATTTTCGATATCCTCGATATTTTTTAGATAAGTTATCGTAAAATTAGCTCGGCTCAGTTATCCCAAGCCAAACGGTACATTGAAGATGCTGATGTTCATTCTCTGGTGCTAAGAGGTGTCCTAATCAAAGGTGTTGAAGAGGGGATTGACAAGGTTAGGTAATTTGGATAAACTATTTCGAAAACCTTAGTATTTTTAGAATGATATGTCGTGGAATGATAACAGCATTGAGAGTTTCCACTAAATTTAATCCAGTGTGAGATGAGAACCGCCATTAAAGTATAAAAGATATATTACAAAAAAGAAAATTCAAGGAATTAGGACTATCGTTTTTCGAGCATATAAAGGAGGTAATTTTTCAAAAAATATTTCGGAGAAACACTTTTTTTAGAAAGATTTGGAAAATTTATCATCGCAAGTTTCCGGTGATATCAGATTTGCTGGAGGCAACACTATTATATACAAAGGAAGATTCAGGAACTTTTCGAAGGATGCACTTGGACAATTGGAGGTTCCATCAAATGAAATTTATTGCTGAAGGTAATGCATACTGTTTGGAAAGTTTTGACCTTATTTTTCAGCATGTCTTCGTATGGAGAAAATTTTTTGAGTGCTTCCTATTGAATTTCGTGCGCCATGTTACGGTACCTATAAATAAATTTCGCACTAAAAAAGATGTGTGCAGACAAACCCAATAAACAACTTTCCACTCTTGATTTTAAGAAGATGTAGTATACAAGGTACAATCTTGGATTTAGCCAACGTTTGCCAAGGTCGGTTTTATATGTTTGAATATTTACCCGCATGTTTTAGAATTCGTATCACTTTTGGGAAGTGCCAAAATGCTTTGTTATGAATCAAGATGTACAACACGACGATTGGTATTTTTTAGAATGTATTTGAGATATTTTCTACAGTCTAGTCGCTACCGATGCATCTTGACTAATTACTAGCCCATTTTTGTGTTTCTGTATCCGTATGCTAAGCAAATAATGCTCTTATTAAATGTGACAAGCTTAAGATGAAGATTCACTTAATGTATATGTAACAGCTTCTTGGTATGTGTAATAATGATTTCTAGATGTTAACTGCGCTAGCTATTACCACGGCATACGAATTTATGCTGCGAAATTGTAACCAGTGTCCACATGTAAGGTCTGTAATTGTGAATTATTTCGAAAACCTCTAACGTATTTTTTAGAATTACCAGCTTTTTTGATGTGAACAGAATAATAAGATGATTAATACCTACCTGTACTATACACATTACATTTTATCGATGCACTTTTGAATTTAAGCTTTGTGCTTACTAATATGAATATGTATTCTGCTTGTGAAGATAGTTTTGTCAAATTTTCTTGCGATCTTAAACCTATATTTTAGAAAGGAATGGTTTTGGATACTAGTAAGGCATGCCAGGATTGTGTATTTCATATTTTAGAAGTATTGGATTTTGGAGCTTTACACCATTGATCGTTGCACAAACCTAGCGCTTTCTTGGAGTACTAACCAGCATTATTAGAAATCGGTAACATTTAATATTTTTGGAATATCTAACGGCATTTTTCAGGATATTAGAATGATGCTTGCTTGGACCGCCAATTTGCATAAAAATAATGTTTACAGCTGATACCGATTTATCCAAATTCAGAATTAACTAGCTTCCAACAGTACCATTTTGTTATTGAAAAGAGCCACATAGATTATTCTAAATGCAGGTAATTTGCATAATATTCGAGGAATCTTACAATCTGTTTTAGAATGTGAATTTGCGATTTTATTGAAATTTCCATTTTATTTGAAAATGTTACGTTTGGAACTAAACTATGGCTACCAAAATAATATGTCCCTTTGATGAGATGCAGTTGAATCAAAGATCAGATTTATGATATTTTCGATACCCTCGATATTTTTCAGATATCGGTAAAATTAACTATGATCTCTGTGAACTCAATCCAACGTTTGACTCGGGAATGGTCCTTAGAAGATCCAAGAAGTGCTAATCAGTTTCAATTTTTTTTTTGTGGATCTTACCGTATTTTTTAGGATTACTAAGTTTCTCCTTGTTTGGATTTTTTAACTTTACAAACATGATGACTGAGCCAGTGTGTACCAAATTGCGTGTCCACTCGATGCGAAGCAGTTAATGTTAAGGTCAGATCGTTGAAATATTCGATATTTTTCAGAAAACATTCTAGACAAAGTGTAATTTGGAAAGCCTAATGATCCCTATAGTCAAAGTTCGACTCGACTGCAATGTTGTGAAAATCCTAAGGTTCATACTAAAGTGCCAATCAGGTCGGTTACGTGATGTGATTCTATCATATACATGATTGAAGGTAATGCATATTATTTGGACAGTCTTAACCGAATTTTACAGGATGTCTTCATGAGTTTTTTTTTCCGATCTAATTCAGGCAATATTGTGGAGGTTTAGATGATTTTTTAATGGTTCGCCCTAAAGGTCAGAGTTTTTAGTTCGGTATCTTTCAACCATATTTTTCAGATATCTGTTATATAAAATTTAATGGTCTTAAATCGTATACTAGAACTTCTAGTTCCATGATGACATCTGGAAATAGTTTATCCTGGAAACCATTTGGTTTGGACAACTAATGGGATACTGCAAAGGTCTGTAGTTATGGAATATTTGGGATGTTTACCGTATTTTTCAGAGGACGTAAATAATCTGCTTTAACCGACAATCTGTACGTAGCGCATTTTCATCTTATTCGCAATAGGAGAGTGAACTAAATTGTAGCCAATTTACTCGACATGGATATATTCCTCGAAAAAATTGGGACTCTGTCGAAAGATTTATGCTAAATGGTAGCACATGCAAGATTTCGACAGTCTAACCATATTTTCCAGATTGGTTCGTATGAGGAACGTTTTTAAAACGGAATTTGCACCAAAGAATGAGCTAATATTGTGCAGGTAACTTTTTACGAATTGGATGTCTTCAACCATCTTTTTCAGAAGCATGAAAAATAAAAGACAGTGAGACGAATTGGTATTTTCTGATGATTATATTTCTACATTTTTGATGACCAACTTACCCCGGAAACTTTTCGCACCTACAACCCTGGAAACGTTTTGCTCTTGCAACTCTGTTGGTAATTATGGAATCTGGGGTGTCTTAACTGTGTTTTTCAGAATGTGCAAACTGTTCCAACCAATTATTTTTACGTTTGAAATTCGGTGAAAGATACATATTTCCACGGTATTACAAGATAGTCCGACGTCCGAAATATCTAGCGACAATTAGGTAATAGATTGTTTTCGACAGTTTAACCATATTTTTCAGAATGCTTTGTTTGAAGAGATCTTTTTGAAGTTACGTCTGCTTGCCTTCGTTGCATTTTTAAATTATGTAGGATGTGATATATGCTTGGTGTTTCTAATAGTGTGCCATCTATAATTAAAGGTCAGTTCTGTTGAATTTCGCATCTTAACAATATTTTTCAGTTACATAAGAACTACCAACATCTGTTAAAATTGAAAAGCAAATTGACAACCAATCAATACAGGAAAGGTCGGTACACTTGAATAATTTGAGGTGTCTTAACAGTGTTTTTCAGAATGCATTCTAAAATATGCATATTTTCATATTATTACCAATACGCGAGTGCGAAACCAGCCAATTTATATTTCTGAAGAAAATTGTATATTTGCGATTTCCGAAGTATCTAGTGTGGGGATTCTGCCAAATGCAATTGATCAGAATAGGTAATGCATGGACTTACTATTCCGAAAGTTTAACCATATTTTTCAGAATGATATGTATGAATAGATTTTTTCAAACCAACATTTTTGAAGTTGCCCATTTGTTTTTTCCTGCGTTTTGTGGATGTATTATATATGCTTATTGATACGCCGTCTTGATTTTGTGCAGTTCATAATTAAGGTCAGTTTTGTAACATTCGGTATCTTCAACCATATTTTTTAGATACTCGTTATATATCATAACATAATATACAAGCAGAAGAATCGGACACAACTTCGATGCGAGTCTGTTGACATGATATTAAAAAACATCTGATTGCTCCAAAATATCGGTAATTATGGAATCGTTGAGGGATCCTAATCGTGTTTTTCATTATTGTTTCATCTAAGAATAGCAGCATAGCTTATTTCGACATATTAACATATTTTTCAGAACTTTTTGAAATATGCTTATTAATATGCGTTGAAGATAATTACCGAACATTAAAATAGAAACATCAACTAATGGTTTGGTGGAAGTATGTAAAATTGGAATTTTGTGCCGTCTGTTTTTCTACACTAACAATAAATGCCAATTACTTCAGACTCTGTAATAACCAGCAATTTTTGAGAACTAATAGATACTGCAAAGGTACCTAATCGTGGAATATCTGGGATAGTTTAACCATATTTTTCAGAAATTGACGATAGTTTTTGATAATCCTGTTCGTTTTGGTTTAATCCTTACCCAGAGAAAATTTATGATTGCTAATACGCGTCATCGGTGCTATGCAGGTTAGTTTTTTCTTGACATTGGGTATGTTCAACTATGTTAACAGGATTAGTCCTTTATAAAAGCAATTGATGGAGGTTTACAAATACTAAGTTCCAACACGTTCTAGAGGAAGATTAGTGCAAATTTTACCTTAAATTTTAATACATCCAGTTTCTTTCTTCTTGGATTACTTATGGATACTGCAAAGGTCGGTAATCGTTGAGGTATCCTAACTTTATTTTTCAGTATGTGCAAATTATTTGTTCCAACAGCAGCTACTTTCCAGATGATATTTTCCAAATTATTCACAGTGATTTGTGTTCCACTAAATATGTACTCGGGAAAAATAGGAATATTTAATTTGAAGATTATACGGGAATAGGTAATGGATAGATTATTTCGAAGTAACCATATTTTACAGAAAGCGTCGATTGAAGATATCTTTTTGAAACCGAATTTTGAAGCTCCCAGCATTGAAATAGTGGAATATTTGGGATGTTTTAACTGAATTTTTCAGAATATCTAAATCTATTCCAATCGATTATGAAGTTGTTCATTCGAGATTTTGTGAAATGCTAATGTATTAGATCCGGGCATTAAAGAAATGCAGTTCAATTAAAACAGGATATTCCTGACAATATTTTCCGGTTATAAATGATAAAATAATCTAGAATTATCTATAAACGTTGCCCGCGATATTTTCGAAATTTCCTGGATGATCATTGCCAAGGTCAGTAATCACAGAGTGTATTAATTTCTTTAATTATTGTGCCAACTTGTTAGTGATTTTTTTAACAATATTAACTTTTGCGCTTCTTTGTATGAGACGTTTCGTAAATTTATTTTTCAGGATTATTTCTTGTCGGTTTAACCAATGGGATCTGTATAATAATGAAGTAAACGTAATATCAAAACAATCCAATAGGAAAGCTTCGATTCCTACAGAATTCAAAAATTGAAAACAAAAAATTTGTCGAATTTTAATTAAAAGTATTGGGGTTCATTCATGTCTGATCTTGAAAAATGAAGTAATTAAAACGGTACAATGATTGATTGATGATATTTTTCTATTCAACAACGTTGTATGTTAATTGATTTTGAGGTACGTCTATAACAGTTGTTAACTCAAAATTGTAAAATTGTCATCTTTTTTTTGGTGAATATCTCGCTTTGTTAACAACAAAGTTATTTTTAGATTGTTAATTTTTATAAAATGGTATTTGAATTGAATATCGTGAACACGTGGAATCAAGAAACAAAAACGAATATTTGAAACAAGAAAACTATGAATACGTAATTTTATCTATAATAATATGGCGAGTAGTATTTTTATTAAATAAATTATGACGCAAGATCAATCAAGACTGAAGAATTATCATTTTTTGACCATATAAAAATCACATTTTAAAAGCCTTGTTTTTTGAATCAATTTTACAATACGAATGTTTTCACTGGAAAATATTGTAAGATCAAAAATTTAAATGCACCAATTCGAGTATTAATTAAATAAATTAGTCGTAAACTGACTATGACAAGACCAGAGGTATAAATTATTCCAGATTGTCAGAAATTAGCTATGCAAGAACCACAAACTACATCTAATTAAGGAACATTATTCAAATATAGGTGAGTAGTTGAACACAAGTTTCGGAATTTCAAAAAATATGAAAGGGAAGTTATCTTTCAATAATTTTTTTTAGGAAGACTGATTCTATGCTAACAAGTTTCTAATATATTATTTTTTATTCAACATTATGGTAAATAGGACTATAGTTAAACTGCTCTAAAACTAGGTGATACGAAAAAAATTAGAAGAATAATTTTACATAGAATTCAACTACAAGTTCCAATGTTTATAGTAAGGATAAATAGTACGATTCCGAGGAACATACTAGTTTTCAGGTACCGTTCTAATATAGGAATAGTGAGAGATGACTGATTTATATGAGGGTTCCGTATTATACCGGATTCCGAAGCATGAAGTAGACGATTGCTCCGTGGATTTAGTATTCGAAGATTTTGAAGATGAAGTAGGCGATGGTTCCGAAGTATGAAGTAGACGATGGCACCGAAGTATGAAGTAGACGATGGCTCCGAAGAAAGAAGTATCCGATGATTTTGAAGATGAAGTATTCTATGGTTCCGAATTAAGAGACAATGGTTCCGAAGGATGAAAGAAGTAGCCGATTGTGCCGAAGTAAGAAGGAGCCGATTGTGCCGAAGTAAGAAGTAGCCGATTGTTCCGAAGAAAGAAGTAGCCGATTGTTCCGAAGAAAGAAGTAGACGATGATTCCGAAGAAAGAAGTAGACGATGTTTCCGAAGGATGGAGTAAACGGGGGCGGCCTAATGATGAAGGCGACGTTAGTCCCAATGATAAAAGCGACGTCAGTCCCAATGATAAAAGCGACGTCAGTCCAATGATGAACACGATGGTGGTCCAATGATGAAGGCGATGACAGTACAATGGTGAAGGCGATGCCATTACAATGATGGCGATGAAGAACGATGGTGGTCCAATGATAAAAGCGGCATCAATCCATTGATGAAGTCGATGACAGTACAATGATGGAGGCGAAGACAATACAGTGATGGCGATGACGTTAGTCCAATGAAGACGATGGTACCTAATTCAATGATAAACGAGGTGGGAGTCGATCCAATTATGATGGCGCAATGTAGGCTGATTCTTGATGTATGGATATCGTAAGGTAAGACAATTCTGAGTAACTAAGAAAAATGTTGATAAAATTTCTGTTTGCAGGTATTATACAACTACAAGTTCCAATGTTTATGGTAAGGATAAAGAGTACGATTCCCAGGAACATATTAGTTTTCAGGTACCGTTCCAGTATGAAGTAGACGATGGCTCCGAAGAAAGAAGTATTCGATGATTTTGAAGATGAAGTAGGCGATGGTTCCGAAGCATGAAGTAGACGATGGTTCCGAAGCATGAAGTAGACGATGGATCAGAAGAAAGAAGTATTCGATGGTTCCGAATTAAGTAGACGATAATTCCGAAGGAAGGAGTAAACGGCGGCGGCCTAATGATGAAGGCGACGTTAGTCCCAATGATGAAAGCGACGTCAGTCCAATGGTGAAGGCGATGACAGTAAAATGATGATGGCGATGTCATTACAATGATGGCGATGAAGCACGATGGTGGTCCAATGATAAAAGCGGCATCAGTCCGTTGATGAAGGCCATGACAGTACAATGATGGTGATGACACACGACGTTAGTCCAATTAGGGAGGCGGCATCAGTCCAATGATGAAGGCGATGACAGTACAATGATAGCGATGACGTTAGTCCAATGATGAACACGACGTCATTCAAATGATGAAGGCTATGACGTTACGACGATGGTAATTCAATGATAAACGAGGTAGGAGTCGATCCAATTATGACGGCGCAATGTAGGCGGATTCTTGATGTAGGGATATCGTAAGGTAAAGACAATTCTGAGTAACTAAGAAAAATGCTAAAAACATTTATGTTTGCAGGTATTTCAGAAAGATCAATCTGGATAATTGGTATCCCTTTGGATTTTCTAAATATTTTTGAGTAACTACGTTATTTCTCCCCATCATGGAATGTTTCTTAGCTGTTGTTTATCAACTAATAAACCTGTGTTTTGAAATGAATAGCAATTATTGAAAAAAATAATTAGTGTTATTGAAACGAATTCGTTGTTTTGCATTTGAGATTGAAATTCCATATAATTTTCAATAATGCAATGCTGATTATTGAGCAAGAATTTATAATTACTAGGCTAACAAGTAAATAGAGAAGACAATAGCTGTTTGAACCCAGTGGTGATGGATGATGGGCTAGCTCGTACTGCGACAGCGATACAATGATGAAGGCGATGTCGGTTCAGTGATGAAGGCGGCGTCATTCCAATGATGGAGACACCGGTCCAATTATGAAGGCGATTGCAGACCATTGGTAAATGCGATGGCAGTCTAATGATGAAGGAGACGTTAATCTGAAGTCCATTGGTAAAGGCGATAGCAGTCTAATGATGAAGGAGACGTTAGTCCAATAATAAAGTTTACGGCGGTCCATTGATAAAGGCGACGTTAGTCCAATTAGGAAGGGGGCATGAGTCCAATGATGAAGGCGATGACAGTACAATGATGGCGACGACGTTAGTCTAATGATGAACACGACGTTAGTCCAATGGTGAACACGATGTTATTCCAATGATGAACACGACGTCAGTCCAATGATGGTGGTTCAACGATAAACGCGGTGGGAGTCAATCCAATTATGATGGCGCAATGTAGGCTGATTTTTGATGAAGGAATATCTTAAGGTAAGACAATTCAGAGCAACTAAGAAAAATACTAACAAAATAATTTCTATTTGCAGGTATTTCAGGAAGATCAAACTGGAGGTGTAGTATCCCCTTGGATATTCACAATTTCTGGAGTAACTAACTACCTAATTTCTCTCCAACTTGGAATGTTTCTTAGCTGTTGTTACCTGTGTTTTAAAATTGATAGCAATTATTGAAAAAAATAATTAGTGCTATTTAGTTATTGAAATGAATTCGTTATTTTGCATTTGAGATTGAAATTCCATATAATTTTCAATAATGCAATGTTGATTCTTGAGAAAGAATTTATAATTACTAGGCTAACAAGTAAATAGTGAAGACGACGGCTGTTTGAAACCAGAGGTGGTGGATGCTAGGCTAGCTCGTACTGCGACAGCGATACAATGAAGAAGGCGATGTCGGTTCGATCATGAAGGAGACACCGTTCCAATTATGAAGGAGTCGTTCGTCCAATGATAAAGGTTACGGCGGTCCAATAATGAAGGCGACTTTAGTCCAATTAGGAAGGCGATGACAGTACCTTGATGGTGACGATGGCAGTACAATGATGGCGACTACGTTTGCCAAAGATGAACAGGACGTCAGTCCAATGATGAAGGATACGGCAGTGCAATGAAGACGATGGAGGTTCAATGATAAACGCGGAGGGAGTCAATCCAATTATGATGGCGCAATGTAGGCTGATTCTTGATGAAGGGATATAGTAAGGTAAGACAATTCTGAGTAACTAAGAAAAATACTAACAAAATAATTTCTATTTGCAGGTATTGCAGGAAGATAAAACTGGAGATTTAGTATCCACTTGGATATTCACAATTTTTTGAGTAACTACCCAAGATAAAACTGGAGATTTAGTATCCCCTTGGATATTCACAATTTTTTGAGTAACTACCCAATTTATCTCCAACTTGGAATGTTTCTTAGCTGTTGTTCATTAACCAACACACCTGTGTTTTGGAATTGATAGCAATTATTGAATAAAATAATTAGTGTTATTTAGTTATTGAAATGAATTCGTTATTTTGCATTTGAGGTTGAAATTCCATATAATTTTCAATAATGCAATGCTGATCCTTAAGAAATAATATATAATTACTAGGCTAACAGTAAATTGCGAAGACGGCGGCTGTTTGAACCCAGAGGTAATGGATGCTCGTACTGCGACAACGAGGATGATGAAGGAGACATCAGTCCAATGATAAATGCGACTTCAGTCCAATTATGAAGGCGACATTCCCTAGTGAATGTAGAAGAAGACGGATCCTAGGTGGATGCAGAAAAATATGGTTCCTAGGTAGATAAAAAAGAAGACGGGTTCATTGAAGAATTAAGACTACGATTACTCGATGGATGGAGAATTCTTTGAAGAATGAAGAAGATGATGGTTTCTTAAAGAATGAAGAAGATGATGGTTTCTTAATGAATGAAGAAGATGATGGTTTCTTAATGAATGAAGGAGACGACATTTCCTTGAAGAATGAAGGAGAAGAAGACGGTTCCTTGAAGAATGAAGACGACTGTTACTGACGGATGGAGAATACGATTCCTTGGCGAATGCAGTAGAATTTTCCTTAGTGAATGGAGAAGGCCCTTGATGGATGGAGATACCGTTTCCTTAGTGAATGCAGAAGAAGACGGTGCTTGGTGAATGCAGAAGAAGACGGTTGCTTGGTGAATGCAGAAGACGATGGTTGCGTGGTGAATGCAGAAGAAGGCGGCTGCTTGGTGAATGCAGAAGAAGACGGTTGCTTGGTGAATGCAGAAGAAGACGGCAGCTTGGTGAATCCAGATGAAGTCGGCTGCTTGGTGAATCCAGAAGAAGACGGTCCTTGGTGAAGGCTGCGATTTTTTGAATAATGAAAACGATGATTACTTGAAAAATGATGAAGGCGACAGCTACTTAATGGATGGTGAATACTACGATTCTCTGGTTGGAGAAGACAGTTCCTTGAAGAATGCAGAAGAAGGCGGTTTCTTTGAAGAATGAAGAAGACTGTTTCTTTGCAGAATGAAGACGACGGTTCATTGAAGAATGTCTTCCTTGAAGAGTACGACTGTTACTTGATGGATGGTTGGAGAAGGCAACGGGTACATTTTGGATAGAGAAGAAGACTGTTCCTTGGCGAATGGAGAAGAAGAGGGTTCCTTGGCGAATGGAGAAGAAGACGGATCCTTGGCGAATGGAGAAGAAGACGGATCCTTGGCGAATAGAGAAGAAGGCGATTCCTTGGCAAATGAAGAAGACGGCTCCTTGGTGACTAGATAATAAGCGAAATGGAGAAGACGGTTCCAGGAAGAATGAAGAAGACTACGTTTCTTTGGTAAATGAAGAAGACTGCGTTTCTTTGGTGAATGGAGAGGACGATGGTTCCTTGAAGAATAAAGAAGATGACGGCTCCTTGAAGAATGAAGAAGATGACGGCTCCTTGAATAATGAAGAAGACGATCGTTACTTGATGGATGGAGAAGACGACGGTTCTTTGGTATATGGAGATGACGGCTTTTGAAGAATGAAGAAGATGGCGGCTCCTTGAAGAATGAAGAAGATGGCGGCTCCTTGAAGAATGAAGAAGATGGCGGCTCCTTGAAGAATGAAGAAGATGGCGGCTCCTTGAAGAATGAAGAAGATGGCGGCTCCTTGAAGAATGAAGAGGATGACGGTTCCTTGAAGAATGAAAAAGACGATGGTTACTTGATGGATGGAGAAGACGACGGTTCTTTGGTAAATGGAGATGACGGCTTTTTAAGAATGAAGAAGATGGCGGCTCCTTGAAGAATGAAGAAGATGGCGGCTCCTTGAAGAATGAAGAAGATGGCGGCTCCTTGAAGAATGAAGAAGATGGCGGCTCCTTGAAGAATGAAGAAGATGACGGCTCCTTGAAGAATGAAGAAGATGGCGGCTCCTTGAAGAATGAAGAAGATGGCGGCTCCTTGAAGAATGAAGAAGATGACGGCTCCTTGAAGAATGAAGAAGATGACGGCTCCTTGAAGAATGAAGAAGATGACGGCTCCTTGAAGAATGAAAAAGGCGATGGTTACTTAATGGATGTAGAAGACGACGGTTCTTTGGTGAATGGAGAAGACGGTTCTTCGGCGAATGAAGAAGACTACGGTTTCTTGATGGATGGAGAAGACGACGGCTACCTTATTGTTGGAGATGACGGCACCTTGAAGAATGAAGAAGATGACGGCTCCTTGAAGAATGAAGAAGATGACGGCTCCTTGAAGAATGAAAAAGACGATGGTTACTTGTTGGATGAAGAAGACGACGGTTCTTAGGTGAATGGAGAAGACGGCTCCTTGGCGAATGAAGAAGACTACGGTTACTTGATGGATGGAGAAGACGACGGCTACCTTATTGTTGGATAAGATGACGGCTCCTTGAAGAATGAAAAAGACGATGGTTACTTGATGGATGGAGAAGACGACGGCTCCTTGAAGAATGAAGAATACGATGGTTACTTGATGGATGGAGAAGACGACGGTTCTTTGGTGAATGGAGAAGACGGTTCCTTGGCGAATGAATAAGACTACGGTTACTTGATGGATCGAGAAGACGACGGTTACCTTCTTGTTGGAGAAGACTATGGTTCTTTCGTGAATGAAGACGGCGGCGGTTACTTAATGAATGAATATGAAGAAGGGTCCTTGGTGAGTGGAGAAGAAATCGGAAGGTCCTTGGTGAGTGGAGAAGAAAACGGTTCCTTGGCGAATGGAGAAGGAAACGGGTCCTTGAAGATTGAATAAGGCAATGGTTTTTTGATGGATAGAGACGATGGTTTTTTGGTGGACGCTGAAGCAGTCGGATCTTTGATGATTGAAGGTTACGCTTCCTCTAAGAATGGAAAGTACTGCGGTTACTTGATAGATAGATAGATAGATATATTTCCTGGTGTATGAAGAAGGCGACGATTCCATGAAGGGTGGAGAAGACGATGATTTATTTGTTGCATAAAAATGGAGACGGTTTTTTTGGACGGTTTAGCAGAAGATGTAACCAGTTGGGTGATGAATATTTCTAGATGTTTGGGAAAGATGAATTAAAATTCGATAGACGTACAGTTGAATGCAGTAATGGTTTTTGAGCAAAGATGGAACCGCTTGTCGATTGTTGAATTGGTTTAGGGTTGAATTTTAGTATTTAATTACGGAGGAATGTGCTGGAACGTAAAATGAAAAGTCAATGATTGAAAGCAGAACGATTTCTCTACGGTGACGATTCTCCTATATGATTATAACAACGGTTTCTCCATATAAAGATGGTTTTTATCTAGACGTTGACTATTCCTGGAGATGCTGACGATTATTTTTTAGGATGATGTTTATTGATGGAGAAATATCGATTTTCCAATTGAAAAACAATTCAATTCTGGACTGGTAAATGTAAGATATTTTTACGGCAATGTTTTCACGATTTAATTTTATTGTTACCCTTTTTAATTTCAGGTATATGACATTTCTTGAATGGGATAAGACGACGTCGGGTCTTGTAGGAGACGTCGATACCTTATTCAAAATAGACTTGTTCTTGATAGTTCCAGGACGATTGACAAGAGCGGTGGTTTCCGGACGATTGACAAGAGCGGTGGTTTCAGGACGGAAAGATGCGACAATATGGACAAAGAAAGTAATTCCAGGATGAGTGAAGTTGGTAGTTTCAGGAAAAACGGATGGTGCTTCCAAGACGAGAGAAACCCGGTGACTTTGGGACGAACGAAAATAGTGGTTTCAGGACGAGTGAATATGGTATGGTTCTATTACAGAAACGAGTTATATCGGTTCCATAAAATGAGATGGTACAACTACAGGACGAACAGAGGTTGCACTGGTCCGGGACGGCAAAAGGAGGTCATGGCTCCAGGACGAACAGGGTTGGGGATGATGGCCGATGACTCCAACACGGGTAGAGACCGAGAGAAGTCTTTCACGTATAGAACCGCAACGATTTAGAGGCGATGAATATTTCATCACGGACAGACGGTCGATGATAATAACGTAGCGGAGTAGCAACGAAGATTCTAGAGGTGGCGGTTCCAGAGAAGACTCGGCGGTGACGGTTCCAGGGCGGATTCAAGTGGCGTCGGTTCCAGGATGGATTCAAGCGTAGATGGTTTCAGGGCGGATTCAACTGGCGTCGGTTTCAGGCGGAGATGGTTTCAGGGCGGATTCAAGTGGCGACGGTTCCAGGGCGGACTCAAGTGGCGACGGTTCCAGGGCGGACTCAAGCGGCGATGGTTTCAGGGTGTACTCGAGAGAACGGTCTCAAGCGGCGACGATTCCAGGGTGGATTCAAACGGCGACGATTCCAGGGTGGATTCAAACGGCGACGATTCCAGGGTGGATTCCAACGGCGACGATTCCAGGGTGGATTCCAACGGCGACGATTCCAGGGTGGATTCCAACGGCGACGATTCCAGGGTGGATTCCAACGGCGACGATTCCAGGGTGGATTCCAACGGCGACGATTCCAGGGTGGATTCCAACGGCGACGATTCCAGGGTGGATTCCAACGGCGACGATTCCAGGGTGGATTCCAACGGCGACGATTCCAGGACGGTCTCAAGCGACGACGATTTCAGGGTGGATTCAAGCGGCGACGATTTCAGGGCGGATTCAAACGGCGATAGTACCGGGACCAATATAGGCGGGGGCGCTTAGACTGTGGACGAAGGTACTTTGGGAGACAATAATCGAAGGTGCAGTAATTCCATGCAATGACAAAGAGACAATGAACCTTTGAAACATTTGAAAGCTTTTGATTACGATATTTTAAGGTAATTAATTCAATTACCATTTAAACTTGCGTTGTATAAAGATTGCTAAAAACATAAATAATGTGTCAATTTTCTTTACTAAAAATTGAGAAAAACATTGTTAATCTAATTTTTCTGTTGCAGAAAACTAAATTGAAGATTTTCTGAGAATGGTCTGTGTAATCTTATTGAAAAATTGATACATTTTGTTTGTATTTCAAAACATTTACAATAATAATTAGTAATAAAAGAATAATTTGTTAATTGTTGCAAAACATTATAAATAATATATGTGCTTTATTTTGAATTTGTTTTTTTAACCTCTATGCAATCATTGAATAGATGAGGCTTTTACTTGATGAAGATCCATACTACTGATGAAATAAAACAAATTAATTTGTTTAAATCTTCATTATTTATTTTGAACTGACGTTCAAATTAAAATTAGTGACGCGTTTCGCTACACAGTAGCTTTTTCAAACTCAAAGTTTGAAAAAGCTACTGTGTAGCGAAACGAGTCACTAATTTTAATTTGAACGTCAGTTCAAAATAATGAAGATTTAAACAAATTAATTTGTTTTATTTCATCAGTCTATGCAATCATATTAATTAATATAGCAGTTATGTTATGATAACGGCGTAGCCAATGGCTTGAATGCTGTTCATCAGATTTAAAATTAGGCGAGAGACCACTGTCCAAATGATTTCCTTAGATGGAAAACTGCCTTAAAATAAACTTTCGAATGCGCAAGAACACATGAGTTGAACAATGCAAATAGATATTTGAACATCCCATTTTACTCTTCAAAAATGAAAAGGAATAGACTCCACCAAAAATAGCTATCCTCTTGTACATATACAGGGTGTCCTAAATTGGATAGTTTTGCACGGTAATTCGAAAATTAGAGGAGAAAAAAAAGTGGTTAAGATATCATGACTTATTGTTTTGTTATGTCAAATGTCATTTTTGACTTACTAGATCTGAAAAAATGCAAAAGAACTTTTAAAAGAATAAATGAAGGGTAGTTCAGTGTATTAGGCAATTTATTTTAAAAAGGTTCATCAGACTAAAGCGAAATAAGCCAAAATTGTGTAAAATTAAATGAATAAGAAATTTGTTGACTTTAATATTCAAGTTCATCAATCCTTCCTCTTGGTTAAAAAAGTAAAACTATTTGGAAGATAAATCATACATTTTGTATGATATTTATAATCCGCAAATGTCGCATGTTTTAAAACGTTAAGTATGTAAAAACTATAGGTAGGTACATTTTTTTAATTATAATTGCACAAATTATTTCCGTCAACCGTTTCTGCTCTGTCTATTTGTAACTGGATTTCAAATTTATTTTCATCTTGGAGCAAAACGTTAATTTAGTCGTATACTTGCAAGTAAATTCGTAAAGATCACAAAATGTATTGGATCCTTTTTATTTTCTTAAACTGTGTAAGAAGCGAATGGGTGGCTCTTTCTCCAGTTTTAAACAAGAGGAATACAAGTAAGAAATACTTTTTCACATATATAGGTACATTTGATAACTACAGAGAAGTTAAAAAAATACGTCAGAGTTAATTATATAACGACCTAATGATTAGCGGAATCGGCAATTTCCGTTATAAGTAGGGGTGGTTTTTATTTGGGAGTTGATACTTTTTAATAATTTTCTTTCAGCATTTCCAACTGTTGAATCTACCACGCCTCCAAGTTTTGAAGTTGTGATGAAAACTCCTTTAAGATCAGAAAATCATGATTCTACAACTCCTGCATATGACAATAATTTTAATGAAAAAAACTGGTTTGAAAATGAAAACATATACCCTAACAGCTCGTTGGAATCTGAAAGTTTTGAAGAAACTGTTAATGCCGAAGCAGACACTGAAGAATCGTCCGATAAAATATTTTATAATGGATTTTTTCCGTTTTTAAAATTGGTTCAAAATAATTTGTTAAAATTAACGGCTCACAAAAGTAAAATGACAGTATTGAAAAATTTAAGAGATATAATGCTGAGTAATTTGCGTAAGTATTGATAGTACCAAGCAATAAAAAAGTTTTAGTTGGGTAAATAATTTTGTAGATGTGTTTGGTTCAGTGAATTTAAGATTTTCGGTATTTTTTTTTAGAAGTTCCAATTCTATCACGTGTACGGTGGTGAACGCAATAATGTTTGTCGAATTTTGTGTTTTCAAACTGCAAGCGGGGTATTTTGAAGTTTTTTTGCTAATTTTTAATGAAAATGATCATTGTTCTATACCTACCTATGTTTAAAAATTATTTTCAACAAAAGTTAAGTAAACGGATGGAACAAAAATTTTTAATTTAATTTTAAGATTCACAAATTTCGAATCTGGGAAAACCGAAATCCAAAGCGAAAAGAGAAGCAAGAGGTTACGAATATGAACACGAAATGGAATTTCCCTCAAATGAAGGCGCTCTAATGACGATAGGATTTCTTACTTTCGCAGTGTTTTTGATCAAATTAGTAATTGTAAGTGAAGGTTTCCCAAAAGAACCGCCAAATTTAAAAGTGATTTTTTAAAAATTCTCTTCCAGAAATTAGTGCAAGCGTTAAAATATAAATATTCATACTACGGAACTACGACAACCACGACTGCTGCAACGTTGATATTGATAAAAAGAAAAAAACGAGAAGAAGAACTCAATGAAAAAACCGCTCAAATTTTATCATCTATTGAATCATTTCCCAGCTATGAAGATTTTCGAGCAAGGAAGATATAACTACTATCTTTCCTTATAGCACAAAATAACCCACTGATATAAAAGCGACACCTTCATTCTTATTAAAAACGTACTCCATTATTAGGTGCCGATACTGTCCTTTTATGGTTTATGGCTGCTATGTTAAAAGTAGACAACCCACGCCTCTTGCCACTCGTATCAATGTTGCATAGGTGAATGTGGATTTAGGCATACATTTTTTTTTTCGGGTCGAGATGGGAAACTCATGTTCGAATGGGTCCAGGACCCAAACAGTGTTGGACTCATCCCCAACCAAACCCACCTCGACCCAACTCGCCGTTACCCCCGCCTCGGAATCAGTACGAGACAGGTGGTGGTCCCTCGCACACTTTCCGCTCACACCGTCGTCCTCGTATCTATCACTCCTACCTCTCATGCCATATCGAGCCCTTCTCTCCCCCCTAATCATTCTCTCCTCTACGCCACTTACCTCCATCCATTCCTCCTCCCCCCTCAACATTATCTCTACAAATACACCGCCTCCCCTAGTTTTCTCTCCAACTTCTTCAGCACGTCCTCGTTCCTCCAGCATCTAAACACATGCCCCACATCATACTCCTCTACACACCTCTCGCACACTCCAGTTTCTCTTTTCCCAATCTTGTGGACCTACTATCGACCCATGCCCAATTTAGTTATACATATGACTTGTATATTTTAACTATTAATAGTTAATTTGATGTCCAACCTATCGCAAAAATAAAATAAAACGCAAATATATAAACGTAAATAAATATTTTATTTATTCATACTATATTACAAGTTAAAATACTGTCAATCCTTTCTACACTTAACATATATAATGTAAATATTTATTATGTAGGTACATACACTAAAATGTAAATATATACTATAATTATGTACAGTTGTTTTTCTCTTATTTTTACAGACCTGAAACAAATAAAGAATTATTAATAACAACTCCTCGAGTTACAAGATTCATTACACCATTACATATAATATAAGTGTAGTTTAGTTAACTATTAGAGATTTAATATGAAGATTAAAGACATTGTACAGCTTCTTTTTTAATTCCGAGATTATCTCGCATGAAAAACTAAAAACAGTTTTCCTCAATCTTAGAACTCTGCACTGCGATCTAAAAGGTCTGTTTCCATGCTGTACCTAGTGCCGCAGTTATCCTCAGTGCTTCGTAAAAACTTAAAAAATATCGCCCCATATCCTACACAAAATGAATACTTTTTGAATCATTTTTTAATAACACAAAATTTTTTTCTCTAGCTCCAGCACTGGCTGTACCACCTACACGGTGCTTACGAATAGAGATTTTGTTTTCTGTATAACTAGAAAATTATGTAATAGAATTAGCATGTCCGGACAAGATTCAAGTTTAATGTTACTCAGCTTCCGATACATAATTTTGCTTGTCTCTCTTGCCTTATCATTTTCCCAATAAACATGGCCATTCTTTGGTTACTCACCTCTTAAGCTTTCCAGAAGCATTACAGTTGGAGTTAGCAGATAGTATAATTTTGTAGAATTGCTCTGGCTTGTCTGGCAATTAATGGTGCCATCAGTACCACACCGTCAGCAGCCATGTAAATCCTTCTAGACCTACCTCCTCTCCATATATTTCTGGAAAGGGAGGCAAGATGGACAACATATAGACTTGCGCATAGCTCTAAATGCACAAAAGGCTTATACAGAGAATGATAGTGCACACTGAAAATCACAGTATTCTGGGAATGACCTCTGACATAATGCCTCCAACAGTAAACTACGACCTGCCTTATACCGTCCTAGTTCCAAATAGAGATGGATGGATCCTCCTTAAGGATGAACTATTAAGAGCATACAGATGGATCAAAAATACCCTCAGGCTCTGGTACAGGTGTATACTGGCGCAGACCCAGGACAGAAATTTCATCCTCTCTAGGATCCTAAGCAACCGTATTTCAGGCGAAAATTTACGCCATTGCTTAATGTGTGGAGAGATTGGAGCAAACCAATCTCACACATAAATCAATAAAAGTTTGCTCGGCTTTGAAAGTACTTAGCTCTTACCGTGTAACGTCGAAATTGGTATTAGACTGGCAAAAAAGACTCCTCAATAGGAGAACTCAATAGAGTATCGCTGGTCTGGATCTCTGGCTATTCTGGCATGTATGGCAATGAGAAGGCGGACTCGCTTGCAAGGGATGGTGCCGCACGCGTTTTTATCGGACCAGAACCTATAATTGGCATCGCAATAAGTTTTGCCAAACAAACACTAAATACCTGGACAGCAAAAAGAGCTTTAGACTTCTGGCATAATATATCAAGATTGGTTCATTCAAAGGCTTTTATACATCCTTCGAAGAATGTCTCCAAACAAATGTTAGACTATAGCAGGCATGACCTATAGGCCTTTTAACAGGCGACTGTCATCTGAATCATCATATGCTAAGACTTGGACTGTCGGAAGATCCAACTTGTCGTCTCTGTCTGGAAGATGATGAAACAGCAGATCATATAATTTGTGCCTGCCCCGCCGCGGTATATGATATTTGGCAGGGTCCCTCTCTCGCCCTCGGACCTGAAATATCATTCACCAAACAAACTAATCGGTTTTGTTAAGAAGCTGAATTTTGTTGGGTGAAATCTGAATAGGTATGAGCCACAGTAGACTCTTGCGTGTCGTAGTGCCTTATAGACCCATTCACCACAAACCTAACCTAACCTAGTACATATATATTATCAAATTTCTTACCCATTGTCTCTTGCTGTATTTCGACTTTATAAGTGGGATTGTCGTATGCAGATTGACTGACTCGAGATGGAGGCGTAATGGCAGCTTTGTTTTGATTATGTCTTCGGATCAAAATTAGCAACAAAACTAACGTACTCATTATGGCAATGGACGCTAATATAGCTACAATGACTAAAGGACCGTAATAATCGCCTTTTGTTTCTAGATGTTCGGCTCTAGCAAGTTTATCTGTAAATAAGAAGTACATTTTTAAAGATAAGCTATACATGTCTGAATATCATGTAATTTATAAATAAATGAAAATATCTATTCTCCCAACAAAGACAGTACTAGAAGTTGTATTTAGAAAATAGAGTGACGCTGTAGAGTAGACAAAAGATAAATGACATTATCTTTGATTTATAAATACCTTGTTGAGCTGTGGCTTTCAGCGACGGTGCTGTCCTGGGCTTCGTAATAAAATCTTGAACGTTACTAGTTTTGATTTTCCCATTAGTCAAAAATACTTCCAGCCACAATCTATATCTAGTACCAGGTTTCAAATCCGTAACAATTGTTTTGGTAGGAGAATCTCTTTTGGCCATTTTAAATATATTTTGATCTTCTTTACCCGAATCACTTTGATAAATCGCTCTGTATATATAAACGTATTTATCCTCAGGATACGGTACTCCACTCCAAGATAATTCAACAGTTTGTGATTTAATTTGGGATATTTCTAATGTAACGTTGAATCCATATGTATCTACTTCATTAGCTGTGGTGAAATGCAGCATATGTTCAGCGTGAAGTTCAGTTAGCTGCCCTGGGAAAGGTATGAAGAAGATTCCGATTTCATATTTTGTATTAGGTTTTAGGTTCTCCAAAGTATAGCTCGTTACAGCTCTGTGTATAAGCGGAGTAGCTGCATAAATCTGCCCATCAATTTCCCTGAACCTCAGCTGCACACCGTCTATGAATCTTAATTCGTTTTCGTCGAATTTCTTCCATACAACCGTTACCCACGTAGAGTTGATGTCAGTGATAGCGAGATCTGGTTCAATTGGAATCATTGGTGGTAATGTCGTGGTTATTATTTCTCTTGGAGTTTTTATTTTATAAATTCTACTGCTGTGTGTGGTATGAATATCGCGCAGAGTTATTGTTATCTTTATTTTGTATTCTGTGTTTTGCTGGAGGTCTTGTAAATCGAATTCTAATGATGGAGTTGCTATTAAGTCGTTAGGAGGGGCGAAAACTTGTAGCATCCAAGAATCTAAGTCGTCATCTCTGAAAAAACAACAAAAGTATTTATATATAGTTTTAGCCACTCAAGTGCAATCACGGATGATTTTAGTAAAAGTCTAGTGTACTAATTACAGATCTACAGCAATTTTAACCAGCAAAAAAGTCGAGGGAGGGAAACCACATTTTGTTTGCCAGCAAAACTTGAATTGCTTAGTAAGCTGTCGACAAATGACTTCTTTAGAAAGTAAAATCTATTTTCAGGTCTAGGTTTTTTATAAAGTTTGTCATGGCAATGGATGTCCTTAAAATACCAATAGTATATTGAAATAACTATCCTCACCCTTTGTTAAATGTATATCTAACTTCAACCCTTCCATGTAAATTGACTATAACCGGTGGTACCATAAATGCCAACCGAACAGTATGTGGATCAATAGCTTCTAAAGTATGTACCAAAATATCATCGTCTGGTTGTTGATATCCATTAAATGATCCAGGGAAGATGCCACCAATTCCTGTAAAAGGTTAATGTTTAAATTTTTTCAAAAAATGGAACCAACACTAAATATAATTTGATAGTTACATGTTAAAACAACAGATTCGAAGAAATTGTTTTACACATTCATCAATACATTGAATTTTGATCCACATTTTTAATGAATTTAATATTTTTATAAAATGTTTCAAACTAGGTACACCTCTAATAATCGTCACAAACTAACCTGGATAAGTGAGATTATGCCTATTTGGTGTTGGAATGTTCTGTTGTCCAAAGAAAGGTCTATTATTCAAATTAGGAAGAGGAGGTGGTGCAGGTGCATTAGGTAATGTGTTCCTATGGAATTCGCGTAAAATTTGTTCCAACGAAAAACCAGGTGGTAGATTATTGTTAACATGCTCTCCACCATCATTTTGAGGAACAACGTATGGTACTAAATGAATATTAGTTTTGTCTATATTAGCGATAGAATTAGGATCTTGTTTTGGAGGAGTAGGTATACCGTGAATTTCTAGAACCGATCCTGAAGGATAATTACTGATTTCAGGGTGCTGATTGATGAATTGCAAGAGATCCTCGGGATTGCCATGTCCGTGTATTTCGATTTCGGAGCGAGTGGGTTTTTCTTCATGCTTTATTTGTGTGGTAGTTTCAAATGTGGTTGACGGTGGTGTTACAAAAAGAGGAGTTTTTTTATTTTTTGATTTTTCAGATTTAACAGAGTTTTCGAAAACTGCATTGGTACGATTATTTTTATGATAAAAAGGGTTTTCGTTGGGTTTAATTGTGGGTTTACTTATAACTCCCATCACGCTGTTATTCTCTTGATTTGATTCTTCGTTTTCGTATACAGCAAGCGGTCCTAATGTCTTTGAAGGTTTATTTGGAACTAATGGTCCTAGATAAGGTTTTTTTGTAGTTGTTTTAAGAGTTTTGTCATTATCATCAACACTGTTTGCAGTTGCTGAAATAAGAGTTTAAACATGTCAGTCGATTGAAACTAAAGATCCGTTGGAAACCAGTCACCGACCTAAACCATTTAGCTATATTTACAATGTCTGTCTTAGTATTAAGTAAATGTCTACATCCCAGTTCATACTCCAGTTAGTTTTTGTTATGGTCAGTACAATAATCGAATTTAAAAGCACTATTCAAGTAAAAGTGTAAAGTAGGAAAGTGTAGCAATGCGAACTTCTCTAAAATATAAATACTCCAGTCACATAAGCTAAAAAAAGTGGTTAACAATCAATATTGTTGGCGCATTTTAAGATAGTCAAGATCAAAGATAGCAAACATCAGTTTTTGGGAAATATCTTCCTATAGATGCGTCAGTAGTATTTATGCTGTTCTATCTATATCCACATGGGCAGCGTTTTCCAAGTACCATCATCTTCATGTATATGGATATATTCAGTTTATTTGCTAATTTGAAATAAACTGAGCTAATTTGAAAATTTATTTACAATCTCTTGTTGATAAATCAATGTGGAATCTTTATGTTTGCAAAAATAATAATAGTATAACTTTAACCAATCCCGTACATTTATGTACAATATTAAAATTTTACATTGGTGAACCTTTACCTTTAAAAACCGATATTTACACAAATTTTGTACAGTGTTTAAAATGGGATACTTTTTCATCAATAATTTCAAAAAAATTACAAAATCTTAAATACTGTTTTTTTAAGTAAGCAGGAGATGGAACAAATTCCTTAAAGGAATCCTAGGCACAAATTTTTACCTCCAAATAATTATTCATAAAAATTGTTTGATACGCGATTATTTTTAAGAAAAAATATCCTTTCAATTCAGCTTGCCTTTTGTCACAAAATACCCCATAATTTTGGAATAAATTAGCTTCCAATACAAATTTTTCCTCAGGTTCACAAAGAGTGATGCAGAAATTACTTTTATATATTTACGGAGTAACTGTGTCATTTTGGCGAGAATGCAATAATATACCTAAGCGTACGCTTTCTTTTTACTTTTGTCACATGACATGACATGAAACCAAAATGCAAAATTCCTAACAAAGGGATATTCAAGTTTATGAGCTGAACAATGAGCCGAAAAATAATTATTGATGTAGTGGGTTACAGTGTCTAGGCCATTTGGAACAAATGAAGCAGGCGAGGGAAGTTAAGGAGGTAGTATGGAAAATACTAGAAGGAAAGATAAGGAGAGGAAGGTCAAGAAGAAAGTGGAAAAAAGTATAAATGAAGTGAGCTGCAAAAGAAGAAATTAGGAACTGGAAAGATGTAGCAAGATACTTAGACAAGTGGAAAAGAGTTCCTGCAGCTATTTGTATTTTTGAGTCTTCTCAGTCTGTTAAGATCAAATTTTGATACTGATATCATCTGTCACTATTAATATCAGATCAATCCTGACGAAATAACGGTAGATGTTACTTTCGATATTTTATTTTTCTCAGTAGATTCAACAATATATGACTAAATTAAATATTAACAATGACTAAAAATAAACTTGTTTTTACTTTCAATTTGCATAAATTGACACATACAATTTGTTAATTTAAATATATATTTTAGAAAATTATCGTTATTTCACAGATTAAGACTGGATTTTTGAGGCTTATTTCTAAATTAATCCATTAAAAATTCTGATTTATAGTCTTAGTAACAATAAATAAATTAAATTATTCATGGAACGAGCAAAAAAAGTTTCCCATACAAAACCACTAAATCTTCTTAAAATTAAAATGATGAGAATATTTTATGACGAAAATATCTATACAGTGTGATCTTATTAAATTCAACTTACCTCCATCATTATCATTAGCAGCACACATCCATGCCTTGCAGCAATCATCTTCCGGAATATGACCAATTTTAGCCATATGTGGCGGACAAGGTAAATTAGGTGGAGGATGTGCAGTTACTGGTGGACATGTATTTTGACATTCAACTTTTCCCATTTCACAATAACACCTCTTCTCACAACCGGTCACGTTGACTGGCAACTGTTCCCAATTTTTGTAAGTAATTCCTTGGTAATCACATGAGCCATTATTTTTGCATTTAACGCTGGATGGACAGCAGTTTGGAGGTGATGCGACAAAATTAGGCGGGTTTGTTTCCCATTCTATACAGTTTGGATCAAGAATATCCACTCCGAAATAAGTAGGGCATTGAAGTTTTAGACATTTCATTCCTGTTTCTTGACAAACACAAAGCGAGACACAATCGTCGTTGTACTCTTCCCCTATTTTGAAATTCTTTTCTTTATATAGACATCCTTTGGCATTACTTTTATCCTTTTGGATGTTCTTTGGATTTCCTTCGAAATTTTGTATGTTGGTAATGTCATCGCCGTTTTCTAGTTTTAAATATTTTACACTGTTTCTAACAGTAACAAGTCCATCAGAAGTTACTTTGAATTTTTGCCAGTTAACTTTGTCATCACTTATTTCTACTACTATCGACGTTTCGGAAGTTTCAATTTTAGGATCAAATTTAACTGATAACGTGGTTGTATTTACAAATCGAGCAGATATAACTTTTCGATTTTTTTCGTCATCTTTTTCAGATTCATTTTCTTCCAAAGTAACGTCACAAAGTACTTTCTTACAGCACGGGTCGTTCGGGTTTGGTAGTTCTACGCATCTATCACTTGTTTTCGTAGCTGGGGGACACCTAAGAAAAATTTAATAATAATTAATTACCAAAATAACAAGTGAACTGCCTAAAGAATAACAACAAAGGACTGCCGGAAATTAGCTTTTGATTTAGCAGAAAAAATTAAACTAAAGCATACTTTTAACGAAGAAGCTAAACTAGCTGGTATCGACTTGTTAGCGGGATTCAGGAAAAGACATTCCCAAATCTTCATTCGTGCTGCTGAGGCTACAAGTATGGCTAGGGCAGTAGAATTCAATAGGCCTCAAGTGGAAAGATTCCACAATTTAATAGAATCTTGTTTGGAAAAATACGGATTTCAGGCTGACCAGATTTTTAATATCGATGACTGTGGTGTAAATACTTTACCTGTTCCAAGAAAAATTTTGGCGAAGAAAGGAAAAAAACAGATTGGTCGCATTTTTAGTGCCGAAAGAGGCTTCAACATTACCGCTGTATGTGGAATATCTGCTTCGGGATATTATTTACCCCCATTTTTCCTTTTCACAAGGAAAAGAATGATTCTAATGTTGATGCGAGGTTGTCCTGCAGGGTCAGTTGGGTATGCTAATACTTCAGGGTGGATTTCTTGAAGTTCCTTGATCACTTTATAGGTGTCGTACAATCAACAGAGGACCGAAAAATTATTTTAGTATTAGATAACTACACCAGTCATTGAACACTTGAAGCCCCTCGATTGTTACGTATTCGGACCGTTGAAGGCACAATATACCAGAGAATGTGATGTCTGGTATACAAATCATCCTGGTTAACGTATCACAATTTATGACGTTGTGGAGATATTCGCAAAAGCATTTGCACATATTTCAAGTATGGGAAAAGCCATTAGGGGATTTGAGGTAGCAGTTATATGGCCATTTAACGCTCGTATATTTAATGACCAAGATTTTCTACCTGCTGAAGTTACTAATGTTGTACAGCATGCCCATCAGACACCAAATGATACCAACATTGTATTTCTGAATGAAACAAGCGAACACTCGCCAAATGAGAATAATGCTCAACTACCGGAATATTCTATTCTCCCTGGGCCCACACCAAGCTGCTCTAAAAAACCTGAGCCAATATCAAGTTGCTCTAAAGAACCTGAGCCAATACCAAGTTGCTCTAAAGAACATGAGCCAACACCAAATTGCTCTAAAGAACCTGAGCCAAAACCAGGTTGCTCTAAAGAGAATGCAACATTTGCACAGGCCATTGAATTAATTTCTCCTAAACCCGCCACAGCTTCAAAAGAAAGAAAAAGTGGAAGAAAAACCCAACGAGCGAAAGAACTGACAAGCACCTTTTCGTAGACACTGTTAGTCAGGCGATTATCAAGTTTACCAAGTGTCACTAAGAAATACTCACCAACCACGTGAATATCGACAACACCAGCCAGATGAGAAGAATCAAGAGAAAAAAGCCCTAATTAAGAGTAAAGCAGAGCAACAGTGAGCATTTACACAAGTAGAGTTTAAGATACCAACTTGTAATTTAAGTTAGATTGAAATTGCTTATTGATCAGATTGCAATAACAAAAAAAATTCTGATAGGTAAATTCATGTGCCTTGATCATTTTCTCAAGATTACTTACCTTGGTTTACATGCCATTTTACCACCAGCTTCGCAGGTACATATTTCGCTGCATTCTTCTTTATATACATCACCTCTATTGTATGTTTTATTGTTATATGAACAATATTCTAATGGTTCAGTCTCTACAATACAACAAAAATTGATCATACCTATACGTTTTTACAAAATTCACTAAGAGTTATTGAAAATAAATTTACCTAATTTACCTGTATCTCCAGCACATACTAATATCGAACAGCACATATCGTCTGTGGGTTGAGCAAAACATAATGGATCGTCGATTTTTTTTCCTTTTCTAAATAGGGGCGTTAGACATCTATCTTTACAATTCATCGTACCATTACTACATGTGCAAATTGAATCGCAATCATTTTCTATCTTATCGCCATTTTCATACGTTAATCCTCCTTGAATACATGATACACCTGAAAGAGAAAATTAAACAAATTCCAATAACAATCAACTATAGAAAAAGTATTATTTTTTCAAACTCCTAATACCACGTAAAAGGTTAGCAGCTAAATATCCTGTAAAATGTGATCTGAGATTGTAAGAAAAATTATCACTGATGTACAGTACTTGGTCAAGGACAAGTGAATCTGGGAGATTCTGGAACAAACAGGATAGCGAATTATTGATTGAGAAATAGTTCTATTGAAATTTAGTAGTCGGGATGGGACCAATGACCAATTCGGTCATCTACTGAATTGTTTAGTGCATCATTTTGGCTCAATCTGATTTGCATTGTTTGTAACCTCAAATTAATCCACTAATTCCCCGTAATATTGAACTGTGGGTATTTTTTCACGTTCTAGATAATGAATATGAATTAAAAAATAGTCGACACAACTTTGCCAACCGATTATTACGATTTGGAGAGCTTTGTGGCATTTCCACTAGCACTGTTCCTTAGTCCCTTATGTATAGTGAATCAGAAGCCTCAAAACTCTTTCTAATTTTGCTTGAAAGTTTCTAAATCTATTGAAATACAAACTCTTTCTGGGCGTACCACCCATTGTACCTTTCATGGTCTTTTGTGCTCCTAACACTAAACATAAATTCTTATAGTAACCTTTTGAGTGTGGTAATCGATAGAGCAGATATCCCATAATAGGTACTTATCAAATGTTTCTTTTGTTTTTTGCTTGTAACATGTCTATCGACCTGTTTCGATTTTACAGAAGAAATCCTTTTAATTAGCGCTCGTCGTCACTAGCCACTTCCAATTATAGTTCTGTGATCCCAAATTCTTTAACCCTGACCATAAGACAATTGACGTCTGCCAACGGACGCTTCCATTTTTTCCAACGCCACGTGAAACACCCCTTTCCGTTATCGACCGCCTAAGGGGAAAGACCATCTTTCGTTATCTTTCATATCTTTAAGTATCTTATGAATTTTGCTGTGGTAAGTTCAAAATCATAATTTATAATTAATAAGCTTCTTCTAAAGTACTGTCTGATATAATTTTTGTATGCATTCTTTATTTTTTTACAGAGATAGACGAAATTAAATTCAACACGTGGTCATAAACTGTTCTTTTATACTAATATGGTAGTTTTAAACCAAATATTCTCATATAATTCACTGTTTTACTTTTATACAAACATTCCCAAAATTGTTGCTTCACTAGTTTGAAAAAGCTACTGTGTAGCGAAACGCGTCACTAATTTTAATTTGAACGTCAGTTCAAAATAAATAATGAAGATTTAAACAAATTAATTTGTTTTATTTCATCAGTAGTATGGATCTTCATCAAGTAAAAGCCTCATCTATTCAATTTTTCAAACGTTTTTATTATTAACTTTTATTCAAATTTTACAAGGCGTTTCTACCTTTTCCGCCTTAGTTTTTTCATTAGTATTTTTATCGTCAAAAAGGTAGTGGCGCCCTCAACTTTTACAACCTTCCTGTAACACTTGTGCAGCATAAACTTGGGGTCGAATGTTTTTTTCAAGGCTGGTAATTCCCAAATATAATAAGTATTCATAAACATTTAGTAATCAGGTACGAGACTTTTCAAACAACCGGGTACAGAGAAAGCTGCCAGTTTCGTTACTACCACTTGAAAAATTAATAATAATAAATTGTAATGTGAGACTGAGCTATTCAAAATATATTTTACGCCGCTCGAACAACAATAAAGGTAAAACAATTCAATGGGCTATTGTTTTAGTACGTCAAAATAAAAAATTATAAGAAAAATTTATTAGAAACCATATTTCTTCAAGGGAGTGAACAGAAATTAAACAATTTTATCATCTCAGATTAAAGTCGTGTTCAAGGAGACTTATAATAATTGAACCAATTATACATACACTGGAAAAACACTGCAGGGTGGAAAAATCGAAGAAATGCACAAAAAAAGTTACACTACCTTAATATTTTAAAATGATAGGTTTCTGTTTCAAACTCTGATTTAAAATTTGTATAAGTTTCAGGTATTAATTTTTAATTAATTAATACCTATGCCCCAACGGAAGAAACTTACCATGCGAAGTATTTTTCATATTTTGGGTTTTGGGAGCTAAAATTTTCGGTTGCGCCATATCCATATCAAAATTATCATCATCGTTTATACTAACATCACTTAGATCGACGTCACCGTGATTAGAAGAATTCATTAAAATATTATCGTTTTCATTCGTACCCATACTGAAATTTAACGCTCTTCCTTTTGGTTCTTCAGCTGCAGTTTTATTAATCATTTTAGACGTATTTAACTCTAAGGAGGAAGAAGCAGGCGTGGGCTGGAAAGCTCCATACGAATCCTCGGCTAGCATACTCATCGCTTCGAGCACCTTTGGTGGTTTATACGTTTGAGTGGTTAAATCTTGGAGTTGTCCAAGTTTCTTAATTTCTGGAACAAAGATAATGTTTTGTTAATGTAGAATTGTTAAAATTTTTCGCAATCTGTATACAACAATGCACAAATAAATATAAGTGATATAATTATAGAAAATATCGTTGCGGTACGATTATCAACATATTTTTTTAAATGAAATGTGCAAGTGAAAGTTGCTTCAAATGACTATCCAACTGTATTTTTTATTGTTACATCTGTGTACTATTTTATGAATAATCAATTTAAATGTACAATTTCTCTAGTTTTCTTTAAAACTTACGCAAGACAAAGAGATCTGGAAATCAGTTACCTCTTCAAGAATCTAGCCAGATAAAATATTTGTTAATCATAAATTATGTAAGAAAATAACTCTGCTATTGAAAATACTTTTCTTTGCCGAATTGACTAACAACAATTACCCGTTCAACCGAAATAAAAACCTTTTACGATTTTTTTAAGTGCCTTACTCTGTTCTGAGGACTAATTACATACGTTGCGTCCACTAACAAGGCTTTAACAGTTTAAAATGATCTATTTATATTTCATTAACGAAGTTGTAGTAAGTAGAGCGAAAAAATATATTTAATTGTATTCAAGCAACGTTATTCGATTCGTTATAGTTAATGGTTGGAGTTATTAATGAATGTTTATTACTTTTTCAAGTCGAAGATAATAAAAATATCTACCCTGAGGAATACAGATCGATTATAAGATAGAATATACTTTATATGTAACTTTTACCCATACTAACTAGGAAATTTAATTTTAAATATCAAGTGTATATCATAAACATTACATTTGCATTAGAGGTTTCACTGTTTTATCCAAACGGAAAGATATTTCGTTATGGTGCTTTTTTAAACTACTTATTTTAATGGCTACAAAATGCGTGAATCACAATAAAACTTTAATGATATCATAAAGTGGAAAAATTAAAAGAGGAAATGGCGAAATTTTGAATTGATCTGTATTTGGTGAAAGGCCAGAGTTAGTTGTAATCATTTCCAATATCCTATAAACAATGTCAACCATTTGACAAGTTGACACTAATGACAGACTCCCTGATGATAAACAATTATTTGGATAGATTTTAGATTTGTAATTTGATTTAGATCCTTTTTATTATAAACAGTCGTGTTCAATGTTCAAAAGAGAAAGGTCGCTCAATCTCTCATCCCTAATAGAGTTTCTCCTAGGGCTCAACACCTAGGAGATTACTGGATATGAGAGGGACATTTACCTAAGTTAAAGCCTGAAGATATCCTAAAATTCATCCGGGAAATAGGATTAAAGGAGCTACTAGTTTCTGAGACTTTCCTCAGGAATTAAGTATAAGTAAGTGAGCACAATAGATCTTTTAGGTCTCAGTGAATGTTACATAACTCAAACACGATCAAAATAACTCTAAGAACCATGTGTTGTCAGATTCATCAGGGCGTGACGTCACGTGACGTTGCCCTATTTCCATATAAAATTTGAGGTTAGAATAGAATACAATTTTGATAAGAGTAAGGCTAACTACGCGTACACAGAAATAATAATAATAATAAATAATACAAATATTTAATGTGATTCAAAAGTTTAAGGTACATTGTAGAATTCGACCGCTGAGTAATAAAGTACTTCATCATGTCTTCTATTTCTTTTATTTTTAAATATTTTTACTTCCCATACTTCCCACAATCTTTTAGTCTTCTTCTTATAGCTGTGTTGCTAATTTTGTTTTCTTTGTATTTCATTTCTACTGCCTTTATTTTCTTCTTCAGCATTCACATTTCCTTTTAAGTTGTATTCCATGTTTCTAGATTTAGTCTCGGACATTTTGAATACTATTATGAATATTATAATTATAATGTTAGTATATAGCTTTATCCAAAAACAATCTTAGAAAAATGTTTTATAAATGAAATAATTTGAATACAGAAATAAACTAAATCTAGGACAAACGGTATATACTATACGAATGCTCTGTCGATCACCTCTATTAAATCTTACGAATTATTTAGGTAAAATTACCAGAAGATCTGAACAATAATGACATTATAATTTGATTCTTAAAATTTGTTTGGTCCATTATAGTAACGTCACTGCATAATATTTAAATAAAAAATATATTTTTCTTAGAAATAGCAGCTTAATATGTTACCCGATCAAATTAAGAGTAAGAAATAGTAGGAAAATATTTACTACATATTTTCACACCTTCACAACGACGAAGAATTTTTTTGTAGAAGTATTTTTCATCTTTCAATTGAAATTGCTACTGAGGCATGTTTTTTTATTATTTCTTATGTTGATGTTTATAATCTGCAAACAACCAAATAGAAACAACCATTTTGTTGTACACTAAAAATTAAATAATTCTATTCATATGTACCCCTTTTAAAATACGGACTAATTTGATGTAATAAACCGAACGGTACCCACAATATTATGTATATATTATATATGAGTAGTCGTCTAGGCGAAGAAGAACCTGCTACAATGCGGATAAACAACACACAACACCTGAATATCTCGAAGAATATTGCCTGAAGGTGAAGCTATTAACCTGCATCTATACGTGATCTCATCTCTGCATCAACAGAAAAACCGAATTATCTTCATTCGCTACATTAAGAAATTTTTGGCTCATCCTCGCTAGAGGTAGATTTTTTTTATAAAACCACAAAAAACTTTGGAATGTTGTTATGTTAGGGTTGACATTTGAAGGTTGTTTTATACTAGTTGTCTTACAATTCGTTTTTTTTAATATAAAATACAAAAAGTTTAGTGTTGTGGAGCTAATAAAGTAACGAAAAATTTATTATTAAATAAAATTTGTGTAATTTTAAAAATAGGACACGACATAAATGATCTACAGGTTACATAATGGTAAGTGTGTATAAACACGAATGCACAGTTTTTAGGATACAAGTTTTTGTAATATTTGATACAAGCTGAGATTTTTGCTTAAATCTTACTGGAACTATTTATTCGAGCAGATTCAAACTAGCGTGGTCGTGTTTTTGTCGATTAGCTCACTGAATTTAATTTTACATAAAAGAAAAACTTAAAATAGGGACTGTATAAAAATTGAACTTAAAATTGAACAAATATAGTGACATCAACTTTTAGAAAAAACTGATATTACCATAATTTATCGCTCTTTTATTACCATAATTAAAAATTTGATGCTTGTTGTTTTTTCAAAAAAACCCATGGTTCTGTTAGGTTGAAGTTAAGCTAGCAGTACCTCTTTTTATCCATGAACTCTTAGAAAAAACTGATATTACCATAATTTGTCGCTAATTTATTGCACTTTTATTTACATAATTAAAAATTGGTCGCTCGTCGTTTTTTTAAAAAAACCCATGGTTCTGCTAGGTTGAAGTTAAGCTAGCAGAACCCCTTTTTATCTATCAACTTTTAGAAAAAACTGATATTACCATAATTTGTCGCTCTTTTATTACCATAATTAAAAATTTATCGCTCGTTGTTTTTTCAAAAAAAAAAACCCATGGTTCTGTTGGGTTGAGGTTAAGCTAGCAGTACCTCTTTTCATCCATGAACTTTTAGAAAAAACTGATATTACCATAATTTGTTGCTAATTTATTGCACTTTTATTACCATAATTAAAAATTGGTCGCTCGTCTTTTTTTTAAAAAAAACCCATGGTTCTGCTAGGTTGAGGTTAAGCTAGCAGAACCACTTTTTATCTATCAACTTTTAGAAAAAACTGATATTACCATAACTTGTCGCTAATTTATCGCTCTTTTATTACCATAATTAAAAATTTTTCGCTCGTTGTTTTTTCAAAAAAAAACCCATGGTTCTGTTAGGTGGAAGTTAAGCTAGCAGTACCTTTTTTTACCCATCAACTTTTAGAAAAAACTGATATTACCATAATTTGTCACTAATTTATTGCTCTTTTATTACCATAATTAAAAATTGGACGCTCGTCGTTTTTAAAAAAAAACATGGTTCTGCTAGGTTGATGTTAAGCTAGTAGAACCACTTTTTATCTATCAACTTTTAGAAAAAACTGATATTACCATAATTTGTCGCTAATTTATGGCTCTTTTATTACCATAACTAAAAATTGGTAGCTCGTCGTTTTTTTAAAAAGACATGGTTCTTCTAGGTTGATGTTAAGCTAGCAGAAACACTTTTTATCTATCAACTTTTAGAAAAAACTGATATTACCATAATTTGTCACTAATTTATTGCTCTTTTATTACCATAATTAAAAATTGGTCGCTCGTCGTTTTTAAAAAAAAAACATGGTTCTGCTAGGTTGATGTTAAGCTAGTAGAACCACTTTTTATCTATCAACTTTTAGAAAAAACTGATATTACCATAATTTGTCACTAATTTATTGCTCTTTTATTACCATAATTAAAAATTGGTCGCTCGTCGTTTTTAAAAAAAAACATGGTTCTGCTAGGTTGATGTTAAGCTAGTAGAACCACTTTTTATCTATCAACTTTTAGAAAAAACTGATATTACCATAATTTGTCACTAATTTATTGCTCTTTTATTACCATAATTAAGAATTGGTCGCTCGTCGTTTTTAAAAAAAAAACATGGTTCCGCTAGGTTGAAGTTAAGCTAGCAGAACCACTTTTTATCTATCAACTTTTACAAAAAAACTGAAATTTGTCGCTAATTTATCGCTCTTTTATTACCATAATTAAAAATTTGATGCTCGTTGTTTTTTCAAAAAAAACCCATGGTTCTGTTAGGTTGAAGTTAAGCTAGCAGAACCTCTTTTTGTCCATCAACTTTTAGAAAGAACTGATATTACCATAATTTGTCGCTAATTTATTGCTCTTTTATTACCATAATTAAAAATTGGTCGCTCGTCGTTTTAAAGAAAACATGGTTCTGCTAGGTTGATGTTAAGCTAGCAGAACCACTTTTTATCTATCAATTTTTAGAAAAAACTGATATTACCATAATTTGTCGCTAATTTAACGCTCTTTTATTACCATTATTAAAAATTGGTAGCTCGTGGTTTTTTTAAAAAACCCATGGTTTTGCTAGGTTGATATTAAGCTAGCAGAACCACTTTTTATCTATCAACTTTGAGAAAAAACTGATATTACCATAATTTGTCGCAAATTTATTGCTCTTTTATTACCATAAGTAAAAATTGGTCGCTCGTCGTTTAAAAAAAAAAACATGATTCTTCTAGGTTGATGTTAAGCTAGCAGAAACACTTTTTATCTATCAACTTTTAGAAAAAACTGATATTACCATAATTTGTCGCTAATTTAACGCTCTTTTATTACCATTATTAAAAATTGGTAGCTCGTGGTTTTTTTAAAAAAACCCATGGTTCTGCTAGGTTGATATTAAGCTAGCAGAACCACTTTTTATCTATCAAGTTTGAGAAAAAACTGATATTACCATAATTTGTCGCTAATTTAACGCTCTTTTATTACCATTATTAAAAATTGGTAGCTCGTGGTTTTTTTAAAAAACCCATGGTTTTGCTAGGTTGATATTAAGCTAGCAGAACCACTTTTTATCTATCAACTTTGAGAAAAAACTGATATTACCATAATTTGTCGCAAATTTATTGCTCTTTTATTACCATAAGTAAAAATTGGTCGCTCGTCGTTTAAAAAAAAAAACATGATTCTTCTAGGTTGATGTTAAGCTAGCAGAAACACTTTTTATCTATCAACTTTTAGAAAAAACTGATATTACCATAATTTGTCGCTAATTTAACGCTCTTTTATTACCATTATTAAAAATTGGTAGCTCGTGGTTTTTTTAAAAAAACCCATGGTTCTGCTAGGTTGATATTAAGCTAGCAGAACCACTTTTTATCTATCAAGTTTGAGAAAAAACTGATATTACCATAATTGGTCGCTAATTTAACGCTCTTTTATTACCATTATTAAAAATTGGTAGCTCGTGGTTTTTTCAAAAAAAAACCCATGGTTCTGTTAGGTTGAAGTTAAGCTAGCAGAACCTCTTTTTGTCCATCAACTTTTAGAAAAAACTGATATTACCATAATTTGTCGCTAATTTATTGCTCTTTTATTACCATAATTAAAAATTGGTCGCTCGTCGCTTTTTTTTTAAAAAAAGCTCTGCTAGGTTGATGTTAAGCTAGCAGAACCACTTTTTATCTATCAACTTTTAGAAAAAACTGATATAACCATAATTTGTCGATAATTTATCGCTATTTTATTACCATAATTAAAAATTGGTAGATCGTCGTTTTTTTAAAAAAACCCATGGTTCTGCTAAGTTGATGTTAAGCTAGCAGAACCACTTTTTATCTATCAACTTTGAGAAAAAACTGATATTACCATAATTTGTCGCTAATTTATCGCTCTTTTATAACCATAATTAAAAATTTTTCGCTCGTCGTTTTTTCAAAAAAATCCAAGAATTTGCTAAGCTTATACGAGTTTACATCTGCCGATGCACTTCATATTTACCTTGTTGTTCTAATTTCTAATAACTTCTCCTATTCGTCCTGTTCAATTTCAAAACACAAAAGCTCACAATTGTCAGAAAAAGAAATAGATTACTCTAATTGACAATTATCACTATTGTCTAAAGGTTTATCACAATCTATCCCTCTGTAATCAACTGACTCGTTGAGGGGTTTAAATGGAGTAAAAATATTCTCTTTTTCCCTACAACCTATAGAATATAGGAAATCAGACGATTTTTTTGAGTTTAAAGTCTTGGAAATTTTATTCCAAATACAATGTTTCTTAGACACAATTTTATTATTTACAATGATATGGTCTGCTTGATCCACGAGGCAACTTAAAGCTGCAAGGACAGCTTTTTTAAAGTACATTTATTAAATCACTTTTTTAACAGTTACCCTTCATATCTATTTACATCATATTCCTTGCAGTCCTTGCTAATTACAACGAGCGACGATAAATTAGCCACCAATTATGGTAGTGTTAGTTTTTTTAATTATGGTAATAAAAGAGCGACAAATTATGGCATAATCAAAATTTCAAATTTCCGAAATGGTTCTGCTAGGTTAATGGGGGTGACAAATCCAGCTCTTACAGTTTCCGTGATTCCTCCTTTTATGGTCGGAATTGGAATGCCGAAATTTGTTTCCATTGTTCTAACGGAAAATGAAAATGAAAACAATTTTTAAACACTATCCAGTCGTAGTTTTTTTGTAAACTTGCTTTGATTTGAAGAAACTTTCCGTTTCCTTTTATTGATTTAAAATGTCTGTGATTAAAAAACCAAAAACAGCATTATTGGTTTTCCCGGTATAACTCAAGAATGGAGAGAGTTCCTGTAGATTTTTTCAAACAAATTTATTATTGTCCATAATAGCTATCTTTTTGTCCATACGATACCATAAGATAAAAGAAATAACCTCTATAACCTCAAAATGAAAATTAGAAATTTAGTATGAAAGTATGTTATTTTGGTACATGGGTAGGTATATAACCTGTTACTTGTTACCAACATATGACGACATAACACAAGAAAATGATCACCAGCAGTTATGAGGCCATTAAAATGTAAATAAAATTATACAGCTGTAAGATATCTCGGGAACATCGGCATCAACAATACTGTGTTTAAAAAAAAACAACGTTTCGTTTTATAACATGAAAATTGGTAATCGAAGTGAAACTTGCGGTGTAATTTCTCTCCGTGAACTCAGCACAATTGGAACCGCAAATAAAAATGCACCAGCTTTTAAAATATTTTAAGCAAAATTGATAACCTTACTTTTTCATTCAATAGTCCCGAGAATAATTGAATTTGTTTTTCGAGCCGGGACTACAACACAGAATACCGTAAAAATTACAATATGAATAGCATTTTTTAAACGAGCTCATTCTTTTTTTACTTCACAATGGATAATTATGAAAATATTACAGCATTAAGTAGGTACCACAATAAGTGTGTGTTGCACAAACACCATTGTTCAAGATGAATGCAAACTATTTGTGTGAGATAAACCGCATACATTAGCTGCTATTAGTTAATAAGACAAAAATGTAATTTTGTTGAGGAATATAACATCCGAAAAAGTAGTCATGAGGAAACTATTGTTCATGGGTATTGTTTCTTTTTAAATTTTTTTTACATATCGTGTACAAAAACGGTTCATCATTTAATTTTGGAAATCTCAGTAGGTACTTAACATTTATTTGCAGTAGCGATGAAGTAAGTTGGTATAAAAATCATCATAGATGACTGGAGTTATTTCTGATCAGTAGGCAGATTGAGACCTCAAAGATAACTACCGGGTACAGTACGACTAGTGGAGTAGGCAGATTGAGGCCACGAAATCGTACTGAACCTTTTCCTCCCTAACCTACCTTTTCCTATCTCTTTTATTGATAACCTACCAATAATAGAAAGACAACGCATATGGTACCAACATGATGGGGTACCATGTCATAGTACCAGAAATGTTCGAGAATATCTACTGCAAACTTTTAATGGACGAGTATTAGGAAGATTTGTGGAATTCCCTTGGCCTGCAAGATCTCCAGACCTGAACTCATTGGACTTTTTTTGTGGGGATACCTAAAGCAAAAAGTGTACCTTAAAAGACCATTTGGAAAGAAAAATTCAGGAAACATGTGAAGATATTACTCCGGCTGTTATTAGAAATGTAATAAAAGCACTTTCTAAAAGAACGATTAAAGGTCGAAACACACCTATCAGCACCTCATAGGGACAGCGACTGATTATCACCGTCGAGTGGTCAACTCGACGGTTGTGTATGCGCTCACTTAACGCCTCGACACGGGATCGGCACCGCCACGATACCCGACTATAGGCTTCACTTATATTGTCAGAGATATTGTGGCACGCCGTCCGCAAAATATTCTCTCTGAGAAATGTGTTGTGGTTGAGGCGTTGACGTGCCTTGTCGGTGCTGTGCTGATCACGTGCTGATGCTCTTAGGTATGCGCAATTCCATTTAAATACACATAAGAAATATAATCTGCTGGTGATGAACAGTCGCTGTTCCTATGAGGTGCTGATAGGTGTGTTTCGCCCTTAAATGCTTAGAAAGAAACGGTGGACAAGTTGAGATGCATATTTAGTGATGAAAAAGTTAAAACGGATTTTTCTTGTTCATGCACATAAAGTTTGATGTTATGTTTTCGAAATAAATAATTCTAATTTACGTATTTGTCCATTTGAGATAATTCTTAACAGGTAAAGTCAAAGTTTATCAATTTTGCAATGAGATAATGAGTGAAGTAATTAGTAATTGTACTTAAACGTAATTTTCTATTCCTATCGACACCTTAAAATTACATTTAATATTTTGGGAACAATTTGTAAAAATAATATAATTTTTTCAAGTAGTATGATCTAATTGCATATTAAAACATAGTTTTCTATTTCGAACAACTTTTCATAATTAAAGTTTTCGATATTGTAAAAAATAAAGGTACTTTAATCTTGTATCAAATTCATATTTTTTGACAAACATCGTATACGATCTAAAAAATTGACATCTGACATTCGCGTTTTACTTTATGGGCCATGCAAAACTTTTTATAAGGATTAACTTTTTTTTGTAAAATTACAAATAAAAAAGTTTCTTGTCAACTTTTTCAGATATACTGTATATGCAGTAAGTATTCTCTATTCTTAGCTTTCTCTTTCCAATTTCGTATTTTCAGTTTATTTATATCAGACACCACACTTACAAACCATCTTTTTCCCGGCCGTCATCTTCTTCTTTTTCCAATTAGAGTCCTATTGAGTTCCATTTTTGTCATTCTTTCTCTGCCTAATCTTTCTCCGTGTTCCAACCACCTTAACCTCTGTGTTTTTATTCTTGATGTTATTTTTGGTTCTCCTTACAACATATTTATCGTACTGAACCTTAACCTCCCTAACCTACCTTTTCCTACCTCTTGATAATGACTCCAAAGCAGGAGTCGAAACGTCGAGAAAATTATTTTTCTGAACGCGGGTTATCCAGAAAACCTAGTAGTCATAGATATATGCTCTACTGGCCTTGTAGACCTAGTGCAGTTAGTTTCCTCCATTCTTCTCTATTCTTAGCTTTCTCTTTCCAATTCCGTATTTTTAGTTTATTTATATCAGACACCACACTTACGAACCATCTTTTTCTCGGCCGTCCTCTTCTTCTTTTTCCAATTAGAGTCCTTTTGAGTTCCATTTTTGCCATTCTTTCTCTGCCTAATATTTCTACGTGTCCCAACCATCTTAACCTCTCTGTTTTTATTCTTGACGTTATTTTTGGTTCTCCTTACAACATGTTTACTTCTTCATTTGCTCTCCTTCTCCACCCTTCAAGTGTTTTTATGTCTCCGAAGATTGCTCTAAGCATTTTACGTTCCCATGTCTTCCTGTTTTTTTTATTAGGGTCCAGCTTCACTTTCGTACTCCACAGTGGGTTTTATAATGATCATCATCTTTCTTGAACAGTATTTTGATTTCATCAGTGACTGAAGCATTCCAAATTTTCTGTTTCCTTCCGTAATTCTTGACTTCATTTCTTGTTCTTCATGGGCATCGCTAGTTATTAGTACTCCTAGATAAATAAATTCGTTTTCACTTTGGAAAGAGTACTCGTTTTCGCTTGTCGTTTTTACTACCAGATTTTCTTCGATACCTCCTCCAGTGTTTCCTAGGATTATATATTTTGTTTTTTCTTGATTTTCAGTTCTAGAATTTCTGCTTGTTCTGCGAGATTTTTTGTAATCTTCTTGAGCTCTTTCTTTGATTTTGCTAGCACCGTCAAATCATCTGCATACGCAATACATTGATGTTCGTTATTATAGATTGTACCAACTGTTTTTACTTTGGATCTTCTGATAGTGGCTTCTAGCTTCCGACCCTGAAGAGAGTTGACTTGTAACAGTTCCAGATTATTTTGTTTCCTGTATTCAGAAGAGTCATTCTTGTTAACCTTATTAATTTGTCTGGTATTCCTAGCCATTTCATAGCTTCAACAAGTTTGTCTCTGTTAACTGTATCATATAAAATGAGCATATAATTCGGTCTTCTTTCCTTTATGCATATTCCGATGCTCTGATTTTCTATTATTGTACTTTTTGTTGTGAACTTTATGGTAAGTAACCACAAATAAATACAACATAATCTAAGTTAATACCATCTGATTGCCAACGTATTTTAGTAACTTTTCGTTTTCTGTCAAAGCTTCATACATTTTTGGTGAATACCAAATTCTCTTAACAGTTTCTTGATAGAAGATACAAAATAACAACTAAGTTGGGAATTCTGGAACCGTTGGAGATACTTGACACTGAACACTGTTTACACTACCACTACACCAACACTAACACTTTACACTATCTTACGCGCGTTTCGATAACCAAGTTATCTTCTTCAGAGACTGAAGGTAAACTGCCTACCTTCAGTCTCTGAAGAAGATAACTTGGTTATCGAAACGCGCGTAAGATAGTGTAAACTGTTGGTGTAGTGGTAGTGTAAACAGTGTTCAGTGACAAAATAACAAACTAAAATATTACGCAAACAATCTTGTATCTGTCTTATATTTCCATTAGACTTGGTGGTAAAAATAAAGCAATTTTCACTGGTTTATTTCGTCACAATCGTGGTTGTGGTTAACAATATTAATACCTAGTTATTAAAAACACGTTTTCAATGATCTACGGCCTGAAAATCTAAATTATGCTTAGATTAATTTATTCTGTTTATTTTTACCTGACGTACCTAGTCAGTTTTTAGTGAAGATGTTTTAATAAAAAAATACATTCAGGAAGCTCCGATGATGACACGATATATTGAAAGCGTTAAGCTGAATATTAAAAAGTTTTACACACTTAAAGTCATTGAAAAAGTGCCGTTATCTATAAGATAATTGCTTCAAAGGTGAGTTTATTATAGTTATCACGTCGACATCGATGGTATAATGCGGTTATATAATCTGTGGTTTATAAGCAAAAATTCTCGATCTGTCTTACAGTTTTTGATGGTTACTCGATAATTGAATTTCAGTAGAATATACTCTACTGATACATACGATGATTGTGGTAGTTCATATTATGTTCATTCAACTCTTGATAATAATACGATACAAAACCACCATGTGGAAAAAAATGTATACGTGCTGCGTTATCTTTACTTCCGCAGACATGTAATTTATTGCTGTTGAACTCGTTACTTAACAAATTTAAATATCAGCATTAATTTTTTTTGTTACATTCTTTAAAAAAAAATGACAAAATAAAAGTACAGTAACGGCTCAATAAAACTGAATTTTACTAACCATATTTTATGGGTTTGTTCATAATTTTAATCTATAAATATCCTTTATTGTATATGAGAAGTAATTATGTCTTTTAATAGTACACGGCATGTACAATAAAAATTGTGCAAATAATGAGTTCTTTACAAGGCAAATGCAGCCAATTTAATAAATCAAAAATAACAGAGAGATTCGTATCATACAGGTAGGACAAATGTAGAAGAATGAAAAATAGGAATATTTGAAATAATTGTTGTTTATTGCTGTTATAGTTTTTAAATCGAACACCCTATATATTATATTTGTAAGACAATTTTTTTTTCTCACCCTGTTATTCTTAAAATAGTTTTCGTTCCAAGTAAAATGAATTAAATCATGGGTATACCCTAATATTTCAGAAATGCATTTCTCGACAAAACAACCAATTGTCTGAAACAGATAAGTAAAGTCTTATAATGTCACGTCGGCGATAACGTCTTCGAGGCCACGAAAGGGGAAAGAAAGTTTTAAGAACGATTTGAGTTTTAGTTTCTAGAAAATAACTAAAGTGTTCACTTGAGCCAAATAAATGTATTAAAATATAGTGTGTATTGTGGTGCATAGGTGAGTCTATCTCACAGAGTAATTCATTTCTGCCTGTTAATTGATATTTGATTTTAAGAGTTAGTGTATCACATAGAGTATATATATTTGCTAATCATTTTTAATAATTACTTTGTTTAAAGTTCTTTAATATTCAACGTTATTAAGAACATTAATTTGTTGTTGCATTTCCTATTCATCCAATCCTACTGTATTGTGGAGAGTTTGCGCCACTTGCGGTTTGTCCATTCCTGATACAGGGTGACTTCTCACGTCACCCATATCTCCTTCCACCCCCCTGTATTGTGGAGAGCTTGAGCCACTTGCAGTGTAACCTTATTTTGCTGTACTGTGGAGAGTTTGTGCCACTTGCAGTGTATTATTATTTTGCTGCACTGTGGAGAGTTTGTGCCACTTGCAGTTTAACTCACATACCTATACTGTACTGTGGAGAGTTTGCGCCACTTGCGGTTTGTCCATTCCTGATACAGGGTGACTTCTCACGTCACCTATATCTCCTTCCACCCCCCTGTATTGTGGAGAGCTTGAGCCACTTGCAGTGTATTATTATTTTGCTGTACTGTGGAGAGTTTGTGCCACTTGCAGTTTAACTCACATACCTATACTGTATTGTGGAGAGTTTGCGCCACTTGCGGTTTGTCCATTCCTGATACAGGGTGACTTCTCACGTCACCCATATCTCCTTCCACCCCCCTGTATTGTGGAGAGCTTGAGCCACTTGCAGTGTAACCTTATTTTGCTGTACTGTGGAGAGTTTGTGCCACTTGCAGTGTATTATTATTTTGCTGCACTGTGGAGAGTTTGTGCCACTTGCAGTTTAACTCACATACCTATACTGTACTGTGGAGAGTTTGCGCCACTTGCGGTTTGTCCATTCCTGATACAGGGTGACTTCTCACGTCACCTATATCTCCTTCCACCCCCCTGTATTGTGGAGAGCTTGAGCCACTTGCAGTGTATTATTATTTTGCTGTACTGTGGAGAGTTTGTGCCACTTGCAGTTTAACTCACATACCTATACTGTATTGTGGAGTGTTTGCGCCACTTGCGGTTTGTCCATTCCTGATACAGGGTGACTTCTCACGTCACCTATATCTCCTTCCACCCCCCTGAATTGTGGAGAGCTTGAGCCACTTGCAGTGTAACCTTATTTAGCTGTACTGTGGAGAGTTTGTGCCACTTGCAGTTTAACTCACATACCTATACTGTACTGTGGATAGTTTGCGCCTCTTGCGGTTTGTCTATTCCTGATACAGGGTGACTTCTCACGTCACCTATATCTCCTTCCACCCCCCTGTATTGTGGAGAGCTTGAGCCACTTGCAGTGTAATCTTATTCAGCTGTACTGTGGAGAGTTTGTGCCACTTGCAGTGTATTATTGTTTTGCTGTACTGTGGAGAGTTTGCGCCACTTACAGTAGTTATAATATTCTTTGTGGAGAGTTTGTGCCACATATTCCTTACATGCACTGGGGAGAGTTTGCGCCCCTTGCACCTTTCCTAATAACCCTAAATATTTACTATTAGGCATTTATTTTTGATCAAGTGAAGTTTTAACTTTACTTTAGTACTGATATGCATAATCACAGTTCAAACACATAAGATGCACCTTGTATATTATTATTACTTTCATTATTTTTGGGGATTTCAACTATACTAATCGTTAGTCAATAATTAATCATTATTTATGGCAAATTGAATACTCAGAGTGTTTTTCTATCTAATTCCAGGTACGTCATCTCGGTTGTTCAACCTACTTGGACCATGTCCACATGGACTGTTCAATTAAATCCAGGCATCACGTCCAGTGTCTAGTAAATAGTTATTTTCAACATTTAGATTTGTTTTATTATCTATATTATAAACAATATAATGTAAGTACACAGTAAGTAATTAAAAGTTGAATTCTAATTAAATATATCAATCTTTACAAATCATTCTCCTCAAGTCAAGTTTTTCCCTCCTTACATATTGATTTTCAATTTAGTTCATTTTCCCCATTCCGGTAATATAGGGTTTTACTAGGTTCTGTTGGGTAATTTCAATGAAATCCAATCCGAAGTTGAATATTAAATTCAACATCTTGTTCAGTGATTATTTATCTCTGATTTTCATCTTCTGGTTTGTATTTTATATATTCATATTTTATTACTTCAGTTTCAGATTAGAGCATTGTTTATTACTAATATTTACATTGTACGTTTAAATTATAAGCATCATAAACATTTCAGTCGTGACTAGGCCAGTATATGGTCGGTCAGAAAAGTATCAGTCAACCCTACGTGTATCCAGTCTACGAGGAATAAAATTATATAATCTTTTGAACGGTTTTACAGCTAAGCTAGGAATTTTGGAACCGTTGGCGATATTGGACACTGTACACAGTTTACACTATCACTACACCAACACTAACACTTTACACTATCTTACGCGCGTTTCGATAACAATTTCAGCGGGCATATTCGAAGAGTTAGTCCAAAATCATCTGCAGAAGCGATCGTCGCCGTTACCGACTTTTTCCTTTCGCCTAAATATGCCTAATCAAAAGGAAAACTCGTGCTTTAGCTTCTGCAATTGACTTTGGACAAACTTTAACAGGATACATTAATTACTTAAATCGAAAACTGTAATTTTGTTATTTATTTACTGAATTTATTAAAATTACCCTAAACCCAAACAAAATTAATATGGCAAGTGAGCTTTCAGTCGAAATGTCACTTGCTATAGGGTCCTATCTTGAAATGATCGAACAGAGTGGCTCTGTGATGTCATTTATGACTTAATAACACAAAAACATCCCAAAAATATTCCAGAAACACCCTTCCGGGACAATAGAAACATACTAACAACATCCCCATTTCCCTCGAAACATCTCTAGGATGTTTCTGGCAACAGCCATGTCATCATTTTCATCGTTCTACAAACATCCCGGTAGAATGACATAGGATGTACTAGGTACATTCGGGGTACTTTGTTTAGAGTACTGGAAGTGAAATAACTAGGTGCAAACAAAACATTTCAATATTTCTTAAAACAAGAGCTATACACTGTGTTCATTTGAAAAGGACCCACCCTTAATATTTCAAAAATGGGACATATTAGAAAGAAATGCCGAAACACTACGTCAACCTTTAACTTGAGGGAGACACTTTTTGGCGCTAATGTTCATAAACATCAGATTCACCCCCTCCCTACTGGAGACGCCTCTTACATTTTTTCAAATGGCATTAGGTATCAAGTAATACCTCATTTAAAAGGTCTGGTAAATCTCTATTCAATCATTTTGTTTTGCCTTTGATACCAGCCTTCCATTGTTATTTAATCATTGTTTAAAATTGGCTCTTTTTCAAATTTTATTTCCTGAATGTTAACGGTGGTCACTTTGTATACATGATTAAATAGCAGTTTTTTCTTGTTAACAGTTTTACTATTTGTAAATGTTTTATTCTTCAAAGAGTCTTTCTATCATAACACAATACGGGGGCATACGAAAAGTTGAAAAAGAGCCAATTTAAACAATGATTAAATAACAAAGGAAAGCTGGTATCAAAGGCAAAACAATATGATTGAATAGAGATTTACCAGACCTTTTAAATGAAAATGAGGTGTGACTTGATACCTAATGCCATTTGAAAAAATGTAGGGGGTGTCTCCAGTAGGGAGGGGGTGAATCTGACGTTTATGACATTAGCGCCAAAAAGTGTCCCCCTCAAGTTGAAAGTTGCCGTGTTTCGGAATTTCTTTTTAATATGTCCCATTTTTGAAATATTAAGGGTGGGTCCTTTTCAAATGAACACAGTGTATATTATAAACCTTTCTAACAGTATTTTCCGTAAACCACATATAACATTTTCTACTAGGAATAGGGAGTGTATTATAAATCATTGGTAAACAAGTATATAGCAACTGATACACAATGCATTGGTATGGTTGCTATGACTTGTTTACCAATGCTCTATTTCCCTATACCTAATAGAATGTTACATAGGGTAATATGTATTTAATGTATTGTCCGATCTAAATAGTCCACCAACAAAACATTTCTATAACTTCACTTCAATGAATATCAAGTATTGATCTGGACAGCTGAATTCAGACCAATGTAAGAAACCCCGCCCATTCTCCTTCCAAAATTTGTTAGTTATGTGCGAGCTGCGATTTAGTATTGAATAATTATTTGATGAGGGTAGTAAACGTCGCTACATATTGAGACAATATGCTTACGTTTTATGTTGTTAAAATCGAAAATTAATTGTTAAATTCTCTTTAACAATTAATGTTTCGAGTTAAGATAATATGTTTTGATTTCTTTTGGCAATAACGGCTTTCAAAATAAAAATAAATTCGTAAATAAAACAAAATAAGTTTCTTTAAATTGTACTCTACCTACCAACTGCCGTTTACTGACTGCTCATTAAGGACCGTCCACCGTTGAGAATACGGAGTGGTGGGAATTGTACGATATGTTATAGGTGTCCAAATAAACGATTGTAATAATCGTGTTTTTAATCTGTTGAAGCTGGATGTTGGTCGACTAGTTCAAAAGCAGTTCTGATACAATGCTTAAAATCCCTATGTTCCGTTTGTGTTTGAATGTATCCGTATATTGTTAATTTATGTATGTATCAGTTCCGTTTTTCTTTTGCTCTTCTCTCCAATTTTCAGTTCGATTTCCTTTCTGGTGATCCCATATGCCTTTGGCCCAGTGTTAAAAATAGTTAACAATCTCCCTTCTGTTTATTTACACTTGTAGTATATTCAAAACCTGTAGAAACAGGTTAATATTCATAAAATCAGCAATTTATTCCATGGAAAAAGTTCAAGTCAAATAGCTGTCGAAAGATATTTGTGGATTTCTTCTTTTCTCGAGAATGGGAATTTCATTCATGTAGCAATTGGAAATTTATTGAATCTTACATTGTACAACAATATTCAAGCACTTTTTTGAAATGTACCGCTAAAATTTTGAAACAAGGACTTTCATTCGATTCATATTTCTAGAATCAGTTTTTACGACAAACTTCCTTATTGACGACTCATTAAAATTATCATTTTATTAATTTTTGAAGATGTTATCAAGCCGGAACGTTTATGGGGAACAACCTGGTATGTTGATCGTTGGTAACCATCCTGTACATAAGTGTTTAAAATATATGACGAGTGAAATTGCTATCGTAGAAAGTGGCAGCAACTCTTTTAGTAAGACAGTCGCGTTGAGCTTGAATGTTATTAACCTCACGAAGGTTAACAGAAAGGATGTACAACGTATTTATTAAAAATTATTAAAAATAATAACAAATTAAGTTTGATTAAAATTATTTTAAAATACACAGAAGCTCTTTAAGGCAAAAGAGCGTTGATAGAAAATTAATTTCATTAAATAGGTATTACATTGTTATGTAAACTAGCAGCGCAGCCAGAATCTTGTATTATGGGGGGGTTTTGAAAAGAAATTAAGAAGAATTTTAAAATCTATAATATATGATAGTACACAAAACGCAACGAACATGTAAAGTAAATTTAAAAATATAAACAAAAAAAAACAGCCAGGGACGGAGTATGTACCTCTATACTTAAGACAGCGTACATATAAAACATATTTAAATAATAATAATGACAACAAAAGACAAAGCAACATTATAAGAACAATTAAAAATAATTATTAATGATATAATTTGTATATTAATGATTATTATAAAAATTTACCTAAATTATAGTAAAATATCAATACGTCGAGATTGGAGAGATAAGACATCAAGAACTTCGTCTTCCAGAATCGGAACATCTGGATGTATGAACATTAAAGCAAGGCCGTTTAATCTATTGTCCCCGGTAGAATTTCGCAAATAATTTTTTAGAAATGTTAGGGAAGAAAATGACCTTTCACAAGAACATGTGGTCACTGGTAAAGTTGCCGTTATGATTAAAAGTTCATAAATTGTGGGAAACAAATTTTTATTACATCTTTCCAAAGCTTCAATCGCGTTTTGTGGCTTTTCTGTTTTATCTTTCATAAACAGGCCCCAAAGTGTCACTTCTCCTTCTATAGCACCAATACCAATATAGTCCAATTTCGTTTTTTTTATCACAAATTTATCCATCATCCAGTGTATCTATAATTTTCGTTATCACTGAAGACTGAACTGAACTATGTGACCGCCTTATTGACAATTATCCATCATAATGGAGGACTTGGCCTGTGGGTATGTCGAAGTGTTGCCAAGAATATTTTTTTTACCAAGATTAACAGTTTTAATTTGTGTTAGGCGTCCGTCTCTGGGGGAGGGGGGAGTTTAACCCCTAAACCCCCCTCGCTGCGCCACTGATGTAAACTTTTTTTTTTACAATCGTATCTTTGATATCGTCATTTTTTATTGGAAAATATACAATTGTTGATTTTTTTTTAAATTTGGTGTACCTCATAGTATTTTGCTTTACTTTTCTCCGATAGTAAGCTTTGTTCAGCTTTTGCACATTATCCTAGCTCGGAAGGTGTGCCAATAATTTAATGTACATTGATACGTCACATTTTCACACAAAAAGATCAACAATTAAGTGCAGCCGAAGTTAAAACAGGTTGTTGAAGTGTCAAGCAATAATTTGTAACTGTCAATGAGATTAGCCTACTTGTCATTCATTCATTCGTTTGGGTTGTGCTCAACCAGCCAGGCACTTGAACTGAATATTTGTACCATTTCCCATATGTTATCTTCTTCCATTCCAGAAGCTTCGTGTATTCTATAAAGGCCTCTAGTTTGACTGGAGGGATTTTCAGTTGTTGTAATGGTTGTATTAATTCCTCTCCAAAGTGCTTCCGTCTAAGAAGCAGAGTATGTGAATAGGTGTTTCATAATCAAGTTCACATTTTCTGCACATAGGTTCACTTACTTTGCCCATTTTCTGCAGATGTTTCTTCAGGGTGCAGTGTCCAGTTACCAAGTAGGTAACTGTCTTCAAATGTCTCTCACCCAGTTTCAATATCCTGGTTGAGAGTTCCTTGTCCACCTTGTTCAGTAAACTCTTCGTATGGAGGTATCCTTGTGTCAACTCTATCTAGCCAGTTCCCGATTTCCCCTCTTATGCAATCTTTTGTGATTCCACAAAACGGTTCCAAACCTATGAAGTCTCCTTTAGAGCCTTCTTTAGCTAACTGATCCACCATTTTATTACCTGCAATCCCCTCATGTGCCGGCACCCATATTAGAGACACTTTGTTGTCTCTTGCCAGCCTATTAAGGAATTCTTTGCAGTTTTCACCAGTCTAGACCTAGTTGTTGGATTACTGATAGCTTTAAGCAGAACCTGGCTGTAAGTGAATATTTTAATTTTTTTGTCCGGTATATCCTCTTCTGGTGTTTTCATCAATACAAGCTATAGCGACAATCGTCTCTACTTGAAACACAGTCGTATATCGATCAAGGCTAAAGAACATTCTCTTTATAGCTCCTTTTATACAAGCCCCAGTGCCATGGTTTGTTTTGGAGCCATCGTAAACTGTGTAAACTTGGAAACTGGATATAATTTAAGCCAGCATTTCGATGTTTACTACATGATGTACTTGTGAAAAATTAATTATGATTGCAAATAAAATAGTCTACAAACCTTGGTGGGAAGATTCCTTTCTATGTCAAGCTATAGCACGGAAAACCACCTACCAAAAACCACCTAGGAATGCATTCTACTATTTAGTTGATCACTATTGTAACTAAAAAATAGATCCGTTCTAGGTATCGTTCGCGCAAGTGCTGCATTTTTTCTTGCGCGTTCCTACTGATTACAGGTTTGCTCCAGTTCCAACTGGTGATAGACTCGTTCTAGGTATCGTTCGTGCAAGTGCTGTATTTCTTTCGCGTTCCAACTGATTATAGGTTTGTTCCAGTTCCAACTGGTGATAGAACCGTTCTGGGTATTGTTCGCGCAAGTGCTGCATTTTTTCTTGCGCGTTCCTACTGATTACAGGTTTGTTCCAGTTCCAACTGGTGATAGAACCGTTCTGGGTATTGTTCGCGCAAGTGCTGCATTTTTTCTTGTGCGTTCCTACTGATTACAGGTTTGCTCCAGTTCCAGCTGGTGATAGACTCGTTCTAGGTATTGTTCGAGCAAGTGCAGCATTTCTTTCGCGTTCCAACTGATTATAGGTTTGTTCCAGTTCCAACTGGTGATAGAACCGTTCTGGGTATTGTTCGCGCAAGTGCTGTATTTCTTTCGCGTTCCAACTGATTATAGGTTTGTTCCAGTTCTAACTGGTGATAGAACCGTTCTAAGTATCGTTCGTGCAAGTGCTGCATTTCTTTCGCGTTCCAACTGATTATAGGTTTGCTATAGAACCGTTCTAGGTATTGTTCGCGCAAGTGCTGTATTTTTTCCCCTTTCCAACTGATTAAAGTATCATTTTTGGGACGGTACAAAAACTGTATCAACTGGAAGGGGGTGATAATACGATTACTTGCTCGGCCCTAAAATTGGCGGAGCTGACATGCGCAAAGCGTCGAAAATGTTGTTATGTTATGTTATGTCTTGTTATGTTATGTGTTAGTTCATGAACCATCCCTAATTCGAGTTTGCGCACTATATAGTACTCGATGCGATTCTAGAACGGTTCATAAATGCCAGTTGGAACAAACCTTGTCTTAAATAATAAAACTTTGGTTGTTTGTAAAAAGACGTTAACGTTTTGTTATATTTCATATCAGAGAAGTATTTTTATGATATCTTTACTTAAACTTTAACCAAACTTTGTGATGGCATCTGCAGAATATAATTTAAATGTTATTTTAACAAAAGCAAGTTATTTAAGCACGAAATACTGAAAGCTGTAAATCGATATGAAGGCATGACCGATCGTGACACAAAAAAAACGTTGCAATGAACTACATTGAGCGCAAAATAATCCGTGGATATTAAAATACCGTAAATAAAAAGAAATTAACGGAAACGATATAAAATGTTATAATAACCATAATCTTTGTTAATATTTAAGTAAAAAGAAGTGATGGCGTTACCAATATGAACGGGTATGCGTGGTCTCAACGTCGTTTATTTGCCTTCAATGAAAATATTCGCAATTCTAGGTCGACACCGTCATCGTTTTTTACAATTTTAGAATAATGCAACTTTCTTCGCCAAATTAAAGGCGTTTACATGATTCCATTTAATTGTGATTCATTCAAATTCCGCGATAGAAAAGACGTAGAAGGAATTTTTTACCAATAAATAAATAGAAATAAATTGAAACACAAATGTAATTTATTGATTATTTCAGTAGCAAACAATACTTTAATAATTGTTGTTATAAAAATGAACATTTAGAAGACGAAAAATGGCTGGATAGATAGTAGAAAAGTATTAGAAGAGCTTCATTGAGACAATTTCTAGTATCCCAAATATAAACTAGATTTGACAACTGCCAACACTCGATATTATGACATATTATGGCCTTTTTGCAAATGATAGTATTATTCTTGCGACAGAGTTATTTCGAACATTCAGTAGTTTTGAGGTATGATAGTGGTTGATGAAAGAGAGGAAATGTATTGGAAACTTGGAAATATCCAGTTTTTTTTAATTAAAAAGTGTTGAAATTCTTTATTGCAGTAATAAGTAATGTATATGCGTCAAAGTGTGTGCACAAATTGGAATAACAAATGTTTAATAATGAATTAATTAAGCATGACCTAGCTTTGTCATTCTTTTAATGTAGACATTTGTGAAAAAATCATTGCGCACTTTCACATCGAACTTATGGTCAACGAAGACATTAAGTATGAAAGTGTCACGTTAAATGAGTCACTGAGTATCCAATAATTTTTAACGTTTATTTCCACATAAGAAATAGGATTTACCGTGAGTCAAAGTAAATATTCACTGGAGGAAATTTATATATTTTTTTACTTCACGATATTCGTTAATGGCACGTAAAAACCTCTTTAGAAAAAGGTCAAAATGTTATGCAACCCATAACGTTTCTTCGCATACATCATCTGCTCTGGTTCAACAATTCTAATATATAGCCTTGAAGATTTCAAACGCATCTATTCTGAAAATCTAATATTATAGCAAATAAGATAATGAGAGATATAAATACCGAAACGCTGCGAACTAACAATTTATATTCTTAAATACAAGTACATTTTTGACATTGCGTAAAAGATTAAAATTATCAGTATTTTTATTAATTGTTTTAATGAATACAACAAATAGAAAAAGAAAGCAAGAAAAAGAACCTTGTAGTATGCGGAATAGAAGAAACTGAGAACGAAACGTGCGAAATAAGAAACAACAAAATTAAACAAATTTTAGATAAAATAAAGGTTAAAATAAACATGGAAGCAGATATAATACAAATAAGAAGAATCGGTAAAAAAGAGACAGAAAATAACAGAAATAGACCATTATGGCTAGAGCTATCAAGAGAAGACAAAAAAATAGAAATGATAAGAGAAGCCAAAAACCTGAAAGGTACAAAAATATGGATATCAGAAGATCTACCAAAAGCAATAAAAGATAAACGGAAAGCACTCATCCACTATCTAAAATCGGCTAGAGAAAAAGGATGTAGAGCAAAAAATAGAAGACATAGATAAAGATAAATTAAACAATAATAATAGTATTAAGAAAAGTAATAAGGGTAGCAGTAAGAATAGAAGTAGTTTTAGCAATAAGGACAAAGAAGAAGGAAATTTAAACACAAAAATAATAATGGTAGGGTACAGGATAGAAAAAATGATCAGAGCAGTCAATGGGGAAAAAATAATCATAGTCAATATATAAATAGTGCAGACCAAGAACATATAAATATAGGAATATGGAATATTAACACATTAACAGGAAGGAAATCGAAATAATGGCGGAAATGAAAGACAACAAAGTACATATTCTAGGAATAAGTGAAACAAAGAAAAAAGGATCGGGACAAATAAATTTAACAAATAATCACACATTTTATTACCCGGGGTAAAAGTAGAACAAAGAGGGAAAGAGGGAGTAGGAATAATTTTAACAGAGGAAATAAACAAAAAGGTAATAAATATCAAAGATATAAATTCAAGAATGTTAGTTCTAAGTATACGACTAAAAGAAATATTAAATATAATACAAATATATGCACCTGTTGAAAGAACAGGAGAGGAAGAGGTTTCAGAATTTTACATACAATTACAGGAAGTAGGGGATGATATAAGAGAGCAAAACGAAAACATAATCATTATGGGGGATTGGAACGCAAGAGCTGGTAAAGACTACAATCGAGGAATGGGTTGTATGGGAGTTCATGGAGAGGAAACAACAAACAAAAATGGTCTTAAGATGATAGGTTTTTGTCAAAGTAACGATCTAATAATAAGAAATAAGATGTGGAAACAAAAACTAGAAGATAAATATACCTTTGTAGCGGAAGAAAGAAATGCAAAAAGTTTAATCGATTACATAGTTTATACACAAAACCTATCAAATATGGTGAAAAAAGTAGAGACAAGAAAAGAGGCTGAGCTGGGAACAAACAACAGATTAGTAGTAGCTGAATTTGAAGCAAAAATAAGGAATACAGAAAAAGTAAGATTTAGTAGAATTGCAATAAGTAAATTAAGAAACACAGAAAAAAATCTAAATATCAGGAAAAACAGACAGGGAATTTGGAAAAATGAGCAATGAAAACAACGAATGGACACTCGAAAAACGGTGGACAGTATTCAAATAAATAATACTTGAAAAAGCAAAGGATATATGTGGAAGAATTAATTTCAACAAACATTTAAAAAGGACTAAGTGGTGGAACAAAGAAATACAAACATTAGTAAAAGAAAAGAAAACTTAATGGAAAAAATTCCTTCAAACAAAAACACAAGAAGATAAGGAAATATATAAGGTAAAAGAAACACAGCCAAGGAAGCGGTTAAGAAAGCGAAAAGGGACTCCTGGAAATAATTTGGAAGGGAGATGTCAGAGACACATGCATCAGATAATAGAAAATTTTGGACAGCAATAAAAAGACTACGAGGAAGTGAAGGGAAATATATAAGAACAATAAAAAATAAACATAACGAATTGGAGACCGAAATAAATCAAATACTAAAGACTTGGAAAGAACACTATGAAGAAAAATTTAGTAATAGGTCGAAGAAGGAAACATCAAATATAGTTGAAGAGGAATGGAATTAACATGAATACCATGCATTGCAAAGAGAAGAAATGGATGTGGCTATAAAGAAACTTAAAATAGGAAAAGCCAGTGGGGAGGATGAAGTAGCGCAATAGATGTTAAAATGGTTAGGAGAAAAAGGAAAAGAATGGCACACTAAAAAAATCCCTAAAGACTGGGAAAATAACCTTATACTGCCAATACATAAAAGAAACTGAAACTTTAATACTTTAATATTTGGGCCACACCATCGAGTGCTATACTGAACCCAACACAAAAAAAAATCATTGAAATCGGTTCATAAACGAATAAGTCCTAAACATACATAAAAAATATATACAGACATATTGACAATTAAAAGGACAAGCACAGGATGTACTTAAAACCATAGCTCTATTTCTGAGCCACTTAAACTTAAAATGTAGCTTTTCCCATTGTGTCAAAGATCTAAGAGAGCTATCCATTTTTCAAAAGATCAGCCCACGTATATTGTGTATAATAAACATTCAGTGGTTCATTTTGTTGATTTATAACTGTCTTAATTAATTGAATATAAGAAGGTATTAGTGAAATGATACATAAATAAATTATGGCTACGTAGTAAAAGTTGATACAGATTAAAAAATGAGCTTGAAAAGAAACGATTGACCCAAATAAAAGTTAAACTTAACTAATCTTTGTCTTTTGTTATATGTGAAGGAAAGTTAGGACTACTGTGAGTTGAATTGAGTTTAGTAGGCTTAATTAAAATATTTATTAGATTTAGTTTTTATACGTCAATTAGTTTCTGTAATAATCATATTTAGATGTAGGAGAAAAAAATTTCGTTTTTAGACAGAATAAAAAAGCGGAAACTGAAAAAAATGTTTCCGAGTTGTATCATACTTTTTTTGCTTTTTTAAACAGAACTGCCACCTGTGGATGAATTTAAAGTTAGAGATGTGATGTTTTTTTGTAAACGTGGTGGTATATCTAACGTATTTTTCTTTGGCGTAATCCCAAAATTGTTTTTTTTTCTAAAATTTTTTTAAAAAATAGTCTCTCTTTGTCCCCACTATTCCACAAATGATTGTATCTTCTCTAATCGTACTTTACATACACCACGAACATTAATAGTAGTAGCTTAAAGAGTTCATAGACAAAGTATGCATACGCAGAATACCAACAATATAAATTTATTATTTTGAATTAGCATACAATCGTCGAGTTATAAAATTTATCACTAAACGATACAATACAAATAAGAGAAGGTTTCTGCTTCCGTCTACTATTGATGTCTTTTTTATTATTTTCTAAATATTGTAAGTCAAAATTGAAATAATAAGCACTAAAATATGAAGAGCGAGGAGCTGCAGAAGTACAATCCAGTCATAACAGCTGAACAACAAAAGAGATGGGAAGAGATAGAGGAGTAGAAAAAAAGGTAAAGCTCAAGCACGTCCCTTGCCGACTTTTTTCTCTGATAGGTATGCATATGCCTAATCAATTGATTTTGGACAAACTTTACCATTATCGTTGAATTCAACATGAAGAAACATACCAAACGAGACAGATTCCCACTGCTAAGATATATGATGAAAGATAATAAATAGCTAAATAATAATTAGCAGATACACTCCTCCAAAAAAATAGATTCTATCCTTTGGAGTATAATTTTGTATAATAATTTATAATAATGTGCAAGCTCATCAATAACACGAAATTACCAACTACCGAGATTTATTAACCATCATGCATGACTTGATTCTTCTTCCTGAAAGTTTTTTACCGTGGCATAATTTTATTTATTAAAACATTTAACGCGTATCAATAAATAATGCTTGCATAAACAATTATTGCAATATATTTTATCACTGCTTTTATTGTTAATACTTTCACAAGGAAATATTCTTTTATTTCCTCAACATTGCAACGAATATTATCAGTAGAATTTTTTTTAAACAAATTTGTCGTGGAATCTTTCCAGAATTTTCAAACAAATTCCACAACAGAAATATAACATATAACACTCGACTGGTTACACAAATTACATTTGCATCGTCAGGAGTAAATTATAGAAACTAATATGAAACGATATAACAACACTGAGTTGATATGATAATTATTTTTTTATTTTTAAGAGTTGTACCATTTTCATATAAAATTAGCAGCCAGACGCAATCGTCGTTACCTTTTGGATTCGGGAACATTTAGCGCCATCTACATTGTTAAAAATTAACGAAATATTGAATTTCACTAGATATGTTGTAGATTCTATACGTATCGGAAAAATTTGATAAAACTATTTTTCTGAGTACTGTAATAATCAAAACAAACATTCACTATCATGATAAAGCCGCCACCATATACACTGTTAAAAAAATAACGGAATATTAAATATCACAAAAAATGCTGTAAGTTCTATAGGCATTATAGAAATTTAATGAAACTCTCTCTGATTACTCGAATAATCGAGACAAACATTCAGTATCGTCGGCTGCTGAAGCCACCACAATCTACGCTGTTGAAAAAAAAATAAGTATGGAGAATGGAGAATTCGAATTAAATTCAGTAGTGGAGAACCAATGAAATAATTAAATAATCAATACAAGAATTTTGACAAGAGGAAAACAAATGAAGTATTGATCTAAAAGCTACATTAAATATACTGCAATAAACATTTCAATTTCATAAGTACTTTTTCAGAGAATCCTCACGTCATATTTAAACTCTGACAACGCTGGAATAATTTATTTTGGGTATCACGAGGGGTAGACTCCGTTTCACGTAAGAAGAGCCCACGTGAAGTTGCAGTCGAATGCGATAAGACCGATTTTGGTTTCTGCGCAAGACAGTTGGCAAACTTCACGTGGCTTCTTCTTATGTGAAAAGGAGTCTATCAATGTCCCATTTGTCATTGTATTGTCACTAATACCATCAACTTATTCCATATTTTTCATTCCACTCATTCCAAAAATCTAATCAATTGTGTTCTGCGAGAACATTGTCAATGATGACAGATTTTTTCTCCGGATTTATGAGTACCTATTCAGGGAATTGACATCAAATAAGAAGAAAGTAAACATAAACAACGCCAGTGTTGTCGTTTTCACTGGTATATATCTCACAATTTTAAAGAAAATATAAAAAGTGAAAATTTGTATACTAACAGTAATACTCAGTAAACTTAAATTATTCCTTACAAATTCCAAAAACGAGATGAATTAGATCTCATACCAACCAACCAACCAATCAACCAAATAGATACTGGTTTTCATATACTTGGTATCGTTAAAATATTTATACTTTCAATTAACGGCATGAAACATCGTTTGTAACGCCAATGGCATGAAACGGTTGTTACGAGGTGACACAGATAAACAAGACCGATTTTGGTTTCTGCGCAAGACAGTTGGCAAACTTCACGTGGCTTCTTCTCTTTCGAAGCGGAGTCTATAATTGTGCCATTTTTCATTGTATTGTCACTAATACCATCAACTTATTCCATATTTTTCACTTCACTCATTCCAAAAATCTAATCAATTGTGATCTGAGAGAACGTAGATCAATGATGACAAATTTTTTCTTCCTACTCAGGGAATTGACATCAAATAAGAAGAAAGTAATCATAAACAACGCTAGTGTTGTCGTTTTCACTGGTATAGCTACATCTCACAATTTTACTTATTTCAAAGTCGTAAAGAAAATATAAAAATTGAAAATTTGTATACTAACAGTAATACTCAGTAAACTAAAATTATTCCTTGCAAATTCCAAAAATGAGATGAATTAGATCTTATACAACCAACCAACCATAACTTTATTATAATTAAAAATAATCAACAGTTGCATTGAAACTTTTTATAGATGTTCGATTGTAAAGTATTTTTTAAGTAGGTGATTTTCTAATATCAAATAATTGCATTTAACTATCAAATTAGTAGCAATGATTATTATTTCACTGACCTTCGAGAGAAAGGTGAAATTATTGTGTAAAAATGGAATTTGTCATGGAAGAAATTTGCATATCTAACTAGAACTAAATCGAAATTAAAATACTAAATAATTGGGATAATGCAACTTTTGCTTTTCGTTCACACACATTTCGTTATTTGTCCATTTAGATTCAGCTTTTAGAATAAATTGTACGCTTTTACTTGATGATTTCGCATTTTAAACTTAGAAAGTAACTTTTAATGGCTATAGATATCCTTAAATGTATTCTAGATGTTTATTTTAAAGTAAATATTGTTTCATATTATTCATATTTTGCATCTTGAAAATTGTTATACAGTGGGTCAATTTCAAAAATGGGATCGAGAGGGGGAACTAAAATGACAAGAGATCCATTCCATCAACCCCCTATGTGGCAAATAAAAAAAGGAATACTCCAAAAGTACTCGACGGATCAACTCCAAATCCTTGGACAATTTAACATAAAATCTACAAACAACTCAGCACTGCTGCTGGTGGAATCTGCTGTTGTCACTCTTGGTTTGGAATGAAATAATTGACTCAGGAGTTGGCTCAAAACACATATTTGGACTATTCCATTTAAATCTTTAAATCGTTATGTCGATACGGCAAGTAGGTAACTTAAAATCCACAAAAATGAGGATTAACGATTTTAAGGAGTACATGAGATGATTGCTTCACTGCCAACAAACATGTACTAGTATTTTGACGAAGCTAACTGAAAACGAAGTCTGCCTATACATATGAGTGTAACACTCAAAGGAAATGAGATGAATTGGACACACTCTTAACGATACCATCATCATCTATAACTATCATGCTACCAAGTTTATTTTCAGTTTCGAAATTTTATTAGTGGAATTATACCGTTAAAAATTATTGCTGTACACTGTACAGTATCTTCATTGTTCAAGTGATTAACGTGCCTAATTTTTACTTGCTATATCATGGATGTTTCTATAAGATAACTGTAATTAAACGATAAAAATAAGTTTGTTATCATTAATAGTGAACCGTGAAAAAATCAGTCCAGCTTCTTTATTTTTTGCTTTTTACTTTCTCTTTGTATAGTTACGTCTATCGAAACCATTTTAGCGACATCCAATTGAACCGGCTTTATTATTTCTAACCAATTTTTAATTTTGCCTTTTCGCAGCTCATAGACATTTATAGCGTTTTATTAGGAAACTCTTCAAAAATATCTGACGTAAATCTCTCGTTTCACCCCACTTCTAAATAACTGTCTTCAGATTCTAACAAAGGAATTGTGTTAGCAGTTACTGTTTAAATTCATGTTATGGTTGTTTTTGTCAGAATACTTGTTACCTTTCACCACCTGGAAATGCGAAACATCGATTAGGTGGAAGATTATCTGAAATTCGTACAAAAAGAAACTTCGTTTTCTCTTATTTATACAAACATAAGTTTTCGAACATTAATACTATTAAAAATAATATTTCTTTAATACAACAAAAACAATTAATTTTCCAGCATTATTTCCACGTTATTCATAATCAGTGACCTCAATTTCACGTCAAACGTAGATGAGGATCTTTTAATTACCCCCGTTCGAAAAAAAAAACCGGCATACAATATCAAATTAATTTTAGGATCAAGTAAATCATTGCCGATGAAACGACTGAACTGTACTTCCTCCAGACACCCCTTAGTTTCTTCAAATCATTTACTGACAACAAGATTAGTTGGTACTCCAAATATAAAGTACAACCAATCCTGATCCTCTCTCTATAATCTTCTATTCAAATATATTCTTCTTCTCCATTTCCATGTTTTTACTACTTCATTAAGTGTACTCCTTGTCCGTATCCCTCCTTGGAATTGTCCTTCTGAATTTTGAAATGATCTTTGGTTGAGATGGAATAAAAACATTTTCTTCTTTAAAAATGCGTCAATCTCTCAAATTTCTTTCCATTGTTCAATAATTGTATAAGAATGTGACAACTGACATTTGTTATTATTTTCTACATTTGAAAATTGTTTTTAAAATTCTTGGTAATAAGAAACAGAATGTCAAATGAATTAACGTTAAAATAATCTGTCATCTAACAGGTTTTCTTGAAAGATTTCAAGAATAAAAGATACAAGGACGCGCTTACAAACTACAAATAAATATAGAAACAAAACAACCAATCCTGATCCTCACTCTATAATCTTCTATTCAAATATATTCTTCTTCTCCATTTCCATGTTTTTACTACTTCATTAAGTGTACTCCTTGTCCGTATCCCTCCTTGGAATTGTCCTTCTGAATTTTGAAATGATCTCTGGTTGAGATGGAATAAAAACATTTTCTTCTTTAAAATGCGTCAATCTCTCAAATTTCTTTCCATTGTTCAATAATTGTATAAGAATGTGTCAACTGACATTTGTTATTAATTTCTACATTTGAAAATTGTTTTTAAAATTCTTGGTAATAAGAAACAGAATGTCAAATGAATTAACGTTAAATAATCTGTCATCTAACAGGTTTTCTTGAAAGATTTCAAGAATAAAAGATACAAGGCCGCGCTTACAAACACAAATAAATATAGAAACAAATTAAGTTTAACAACTGAAATCTTTATGGTTAGATTTAGCTTTTTAAAATAATTGAATTAATAAAAATATGCATCAATAATTTTTAAATAATTACAATTTAACCATCTTAAATCATTTTTAATATTTTCCAATTTATTGTTTCTGGACTTATTTTTATTAATTTTCAAACATACCATCGTTAATATTAAGCAATTTATATAAGATAAATCCCTCACCATTATCATTAGTCGAAGACGTTGAATTACAGTTTCCATTGGTACTCCCCTGTATACATTCCTCAGTTGTAACGTCCGACACTACCACTAACAGCACAAAACCCAAGAAAACCACCAAATACCGACGTGTCATCTTGTCACCTACACTGAAATCAATACTTCAAAGTTTACAGAATCTAAACATCCCAAGCAGATCACATCACTGAGTGAAATTAACTGAAAAAAAATTAATGTAGAAGCGGTCAGCGTTCTATTTCTCTCATGGTACTATAGCATCGCCACTGCTTCAGCGTGTCCTTACCTCAACTTCTATCTAGTGGGGTTCAGGTAGAAGGCACCCACCACATTCAAGCGGTGCTCAAGACGTTGCCGTGTTGGCTGGGTACCTACCTAGTGGGTCATCTTGAAAAATATCCGTACGGTGTAACCGTCCCGAGTACACCGTGGACTAGAAAATTATTATAAGTACTTTGGGATCCGTTTGGAACGGTTAAGATGAAAGATTCCCCGCATATTTTGTAACTAGCACCGAATATTTTTATAGTCGTTGAAGGTCAAAAAAATTCCTAATTTCTCCACAGGATTTTCCGGATTATATTCTCAATAAACTTGTAGGTACTAATAATGTCCAGATTCCTCATAATTCATATCAATAAATGGAATCCGCCAAATAGGGGTGAGAAAATCGAAACTACAAGTCAAAATATATATAAATTGAATTTATTTACCTTTTTGGTGTTAGAAAATAGAAAAAAACTAGGTACCTAAATTATTGGATTTGTAGTCTTGCTATTTTTTCTCAAAGAGGTACTGTAAAAGGCGTTCTTCCTTCTTACTAGAAAAACGTCTCTATTTATGGATTGCCACTCATAGAATAAACATTTTGACTAACAACCCTTGCTGCTCTAAATGGTCGCAAGGTACCAGCCTGAAAGAACTCATTGAACTGGCAGAAGTAAAATTAGTGGGGATATATCTGGTGAGATCGCAAGAAAAGGTTTGGCAACATTCTATTCTGGACCAGAAACAATCCTAAGACCGTAGAGGAACCAAATAAATGGGTACCAAATCAACGTGGATTACAGTGGAAGAACACTCCAAAGCATAACAGTAAGACCTTTATGGGATGAGGATCAGTATGGGAATCTACTAAGAATCATTACAGGTAAAAGACCACCTGCAAAAAAGGGGACTGTATAAAGGGGATCTCAGCAGAAGACTTTGTGGGGTGGAGATAGCAAATAGACAACCAATTTTCGGAGTGATATTTTTAGATGTATTCTTGTAGGTCAGTGAATTACTTGTTAACCTTTCATTCGAACTGGTTGATCCACCTGGTAATAATATTATGATGTCCAAGTTAGTGTTTTAGTAGAGCTTGTATTAACTGTGTGTATGGGCTGCTAAATCTTTTTTCTTGCATCACTTGGACATTGACAGCTCCTGGTATAATTTATTTGTAGAAAGAAGCTTTCATAGCATATAAATTCTTAAAGACTAAATGTACATAATAATTATATAATTTTTTTCAATTCTAATGGAGAAGACTAGAGCATTGACTTCATAAGCTGAAAAGAGTTACTGAATCATGGTGTTACGAGTTGAAGGAGAGCAAAAAAACTAGTCAAAAAAAAATCTTCACACTCGTGATTTCTTCACAGGATTTTCCGGGTTATACTCTCAATAAACTTATAGGTACTAATAATGTCCAGATTCCTCATAATTCATATCAATACCGCCAAATAGGGGTGAGAAAATCGAAACTACAAGTCAAAATATATATGAATTGACTTTATTTACCTTTTTGGTGTTAGAAAATGGAAAAAAATAGGTACCTAAATTATTGGATTTGTATTCTTGCTATTTTTTCTCAAAGAGATACTGTGAAAGGCGTTCTTCCTTTTTACTAGAAAAACGTCTGTATTTATGGATTGCAACTCATAGAATAAACATATTGACTAACAACCAGGCAGCCCTTGCTGCTCTAAATGGTCGCAAGGTACCATCCTGAAAGAACTCATTGAACTGACAGAAGTAAAATTAGTGAGGATATATCTGGTGAGCTCGCAAGAAAAGGCTTGGCAACATTCTATTCTGGACCAGAACCAATCCTAAGACCGTAGAGGAAGCGATCCAAGGACAACACTCCAAAGCATAACAGTAAGACCTATATGGGATGAGGACCAGTATAGGAATCTACTAAGAATCATTACAGGTAAAAGACCACCTGCAAAAAAGGGGACTGTATAAAGGGGATCTCAGCAGAAGACTTTGTGGGGTGGAGATAGCAAATAGACAACCAATTTTCGGAGTGATATTTTTAGATGTATTCTTGTAGGTCAGTGAATTACTTGTTAACCTTTCATTCGAACTGGTTGATCCATCTGGTAACAATATTATGATGTCCAAGTTAGTGTTTTAGTAGAGCTTGTATTAACTGTGTGTATGGGCTGCTAAATCTTTTTTCTTGCATCACTTGGACATTGACAGCTCCTGGTATAATTTATTTGTAGAAATAAGCTTTCATAGCATATAAATTCTTAAAGACTAAATGTACATAATAATTATATAATTTTTTTCAATTCTAATGGAGAAGACTAGAGCATTGACTTCATAAGCTGAAAAGAGTTACTGGATCATGGTGTTACGAGTGGAAGGAGAGCAAAAAAACTAGTCAAAAAAAAATCATCACACTCGTGATTTCTTCACAGGATTTTCCGGGTTATACTCTCAATAAACGTATAGGTACTAATAATGTCCAGATTCCTCATAATTCATATCAATACCGCCAAATAGGGGTGAGAAAATTGAAACTACAAGTCAAAATATACATAAATTGACTTTTTGACCTTTTTGGTGTTAGAAAATAGAAAAAAAGTAGGTACCTAAATTATTGGATTTGTAGTCTTGCTATTTTTTCTCAAAGAGGTCTTGTAAAAGGCGTTCTTCCTTCTTACTAGAAAAACGTCTGTATTTATGGATTGCCACTCATAGAATAAACATATTGACTAACAACCAGGCAGCCCTTGCTGCTCTAAATGGTCGCAAGGTACCATCCAGAAAGAACTCATTGAACTGGCAGAAGTAAAATTAGTGGGGATATATCTGGTGAGATCGTAAGAGAAGGTTTGGCAAAATTCTATTCTGGACCAGAAACAATCCTAAGACCGTAGAGGAACCAAATAAATGGGTACCAAGTCAACGTGGATTACAGTGGAAGAACACTCCAAAGCATAACAGTAAGACCTATATGGGATGAGGATCAGTATAGGAATCTACTAAGAATCATTACAGGTAAAAGACCACCTGCAAAAAAGGGGAGTGTATAAAGGGGATCTCAGGAGAAGACTTTGTGGGGTGGAGATAGCAAATAGACAACCAATTTTCGGAGTGATATTTTTAGATTACTTGTTAACCTTTCATTCGAACTGGTTGATCCACCTGGTAACAATATTATGATGTCCAAGTGAGTGTTTTAGTAGAGCTTGTATTAACTTTGGTTCACTGTGTGTATGGGCTGCTAAATCTTTTTTCTTGCATCACTTGGACATTGACAGCTCCTGGTATAATTTATTTGTAGAAAGAAGCTTTCATAGCATATAAATTCTTAAAGACTAAATGTACATAATAATTATATAATTTTTTTCAATTCTAATGGAGAAGACTAGAGCATTGACTTCATAAGCTGAAAAGAGTTACTGAATCATGGTGTTACGAGTGGAAGGAGAGCAAAAAAACTAGATCTATTTTTTACAAATGGTAATTTTCCAGTCATCAACGTATCTTATGTAACACTATTATATTAGTACCTATTTCTATTATGAATGCAACCAGGAGTACAAATATATAACGAAATACGTATTTATGGAATATGATAATAATATATAGAAAACCAGCTTTACACGATTGCAGTTTCCTACTAAAACCTAACTGGTAGAATACTCACATTTTTATGGTGGTACCCTTTGACTAGAATCTAGTGAAAGGTGGTACCAAAGGTTGGTAAATAATCTACGTATAGGCAACCAGTTTTTCATCTTGACATAGAACATTGCGTACTTCAGTAGGTTAATAACATTTTCAAAATTAAATATGGTCATCAGCAAATATACAGAGTCGAAAATTGAGTTATTCAATCTAAAGGAATTTTACTAATTTTAATATCTTTTTAAATAATTTTTTTATTATTGGTCCATCATTGCAGAGCTCTTAAAACTCTAATTCAGAATGTTAAAATTCAAAATTTACAATAAATACAGCATTAATTTTTCATTAAAAGCGAAAAAAAATTCTACAGGTGAACCTAAGCATTGGCGCAGCTAAGGAATTTTCCTAGTTGGGCTGCCAGCCACCATAAGTTTTCTGGTAATCCAATCCATTTTATGGGTAGAGTGGACGGATTTTAAGAATGGAAAAGTTAATTAAATATGTTCCTGGCAAAAATACTAAATATATTATTAAATTTTGTTCTCAAGATGAAAATAAAGATAACAGTAGGTATATGTTTTTAATACTGTCGATTTTCTACAGTGAGCAGGGCCCACCACTGCCCCCCTCCCTTCCCCGTATCGCCTAGAATATTATCGAAAATGTCTCGTCTCATCTTGTCTCGGTTTTTTGAGTAAGACAAGAAAAATATTGTTTTGTGACAGTGATTTTTACTAAAACACGAAGAGTCACGTAGCGGTATATGCGGAGGCGGCAAGCACCACGATTTTTGCAATTGGAAATAAAAAAATTACCTCCAAATTGCACCCACAATTTTTTTGCCAAGCCAAACTGCAAGGGTGCGAAAGAGAGGAGGCGAGATGAAGTGCTTTTTAGTGACAATTGACAAGCGCCCGGCCGGCCGGTGCGGAGGCACCGGGTTTTTTCTATTAAAACTAAAATTAATCATTACAATAAGGGGGGTGCTGGTGAATTACCCACTGACAAAACTTTAAGAAGTAATCTTCATCGTCGTTTCATGATATAAAAAATTGATGATTAGCTTCTTGTCGACTGATGAAACAAATAAAAAAAAATGTTTTCACAAGATTGTTAATAGTGTCAACATCTATAGAAACATTTTGATGCAAACAATATAACTATTCCAAATGAGATTTTATTCACAAAAAAACCATCTTCGTTGTAAACGATTCCAATTTCTTCATCATATACGTTGTTAAAATTCCCAGATTACTTATTTGATTTCAACATATAAAAGTCATTAGAGCAAACTTTAGCAACCAAATATCTCATGACTACAAATCGACCCTCGCATTTTATTTCACAAAGTAACAAATTAAAATCCGGTATATCGAAATACGTATACCGATTCCGAGAAAATCCTCTACTCTTCTTACTACCTCCTACCATATTATTACAGAAAAAGCAGATTCCCGGATACGACTCAACTCACCTGGTTGTAAGTGTGATGAAGACTTCGTGACGTCACGGTCACTACTCTCACCAACGCGGGATTACCTCTTTCGAAAGTCGGTCACTATGCCCACAACAAATTCGATGGCGGCGATCTTCAGTTGACGAGTAACTACCAAACAGTCGAAACTAGCAAAGACGAGCGCGCGCGCGCAACGTTTACATAGCAAATTGTTTATTTTTTTATTTTTTTTATTCGTGTTTTGAGTGACAACAGGGATTTTCGTTTTGACTAATCCGGAAGGAAGTTTGTAAGTTTTTGATTCAAATATTTTATTTCATTTGTTTACAGACTTTTTGCACATTTTAATTTCGCAAAATATAATCCTGATAAAACTTATAAATCAAAAAAATTAAAAGCTTCATAAAACAATGGGTGTACAGTACATGATGAAACACCGTCAACCATTTGGGTTATTGGCAGTTTGACGATTTGGGCTAAGTAGTCTGTAAGAACTGTCCAGTTGGGTAGGGGACCAAAAAGGCTATTGCTCCCCAATCCTTATCCACCGGCAGCTCCTATAAATAATAACTGACAAAATAACAAAAGTATAACTGACTATTACTTTTTATTCTATCTTTTAAATATCCTTCGTCAATATTTTTTGACGAAATTGTTACTGAATATTCTCCAAATGTTATGAAGTAACTTCTCAAAAAACAGCTCTATTAGATCCGTTATCAAAGACCCCCCTGAGGTTTTTACGGAACTCAATAGGTACTCAATAATAAAAAAATGTACCCTTTAAGGTTGTCACCCTTCTTTTATCTCTGGCTACACCACTGGAGCTATCTTTTTATTGTTAGGAACACCACACAAAGTTTCTAATAGATTCATTACCAAATTTGTTTATATTTATCAAGCCGGCTAAAGCTTTTGATATAGTTCATATGCAAATTTACTTACATTTGTAATAATTAATGTTTCTCTGGGAACTAGGTATACTAGAGCCATTTCTAATATTTACTTCACTGTCTAAACTTTTAAGAGATAGATTTATGAAAAGTTTTGTCGATGACACTACGATTATATTCAATAATGATACATTTTGTGGTTTTATTTGGTATGGATAAATAATGATGAGCATTATTCATTAAAATTGTAAAAGCGCAATAAGTAATTAATCAACGGTAGTTGCCTAGAATCTTATAATGAGTGAAAATTTATTAATGTCTACAAAATATTAAGCACTTAAAATCCTGTTCGCTTACTTTCTTTTATGAAACTTTCTAGTGATGTTCAACAACACAAGTAGATCCAATTTTTGATAATTTATCATATTTTTTAGCTTTTACCTGTATCTATCTAATTATTATTAACTTCAGATTAAATTTTAATTTTGCACACTTATCAAGGACCGATGACAATATAATAATTTAGAAAGTTTACTCCAATATCCTGAGCAGGATCATTAGGATTAACGATTATTCTATCATATTCTAAACACTATCCATCCTTCATTAAAAAAAACAAAAAGTTATGAACAGCTTCTAGTATAACATTAAGGTGCGTATTCGCCAAAAAAGCGAGCACGAGCGAACATTCGTGAATGTTTGCTCGACATATTGATATCTCGTCCAAACCAGAGCGAATATGTTCAAGTTCGGAGTTGATCCATCTACTTTGTGCGAACAGTGCGAGCGCGGTAAATATGGCTGACCATGAAAAATTATTGTTGGCAATTGCTGCAACTGTATTTAAAAACCGACATATTTATAGTGGCAGTAGTCGATTGCGAGATTTAACAGTAGAACATGATTACGGAATGTTCCAGAATTTTTGCCGAATGTCCCCTGAATATTTGAAAACTTTGCTTTGGTGGAACCAAAAATAACGAAAAATGATACAAACTACAGGAGAGCTATTCCTTGCTGTAACCTTAAGATTTCTCGCAAAGCGCAAGCGATCGAAGTGCGAGCACTTTTGAAGATTAAAATCCCGTCCACACTGAACGAGCACGAACAAGTATTTTCTTTGATGTACCGCCTTCCTGTCGAACGTTCGCTCGCTCGCTAGCCCGTATTTACCAGAAGATTATTGATGCAGAATGCTCGCTCGCTCTTGTTCGCTTTTTTGGTGAATACGCACCTTAAGAAATCCCATCTCACAGTGGCGGCTCCTCCATTAGGACATTGGCCATTAATTAAATAAGAATTTAAAAAAATAAAATAGTATAGTATCCCTGTTAAATAAAATTTACCTGAAACGTTTCAAGACCTCCGTGTAAACGTTTTTCAAGACCCCCCGTGTAAACGTTATTCCGCATCAAGCATCAAGTACTCGGCGAAAACCAAAATTCGAAAGCGGGCTGGTGGCCACCGTTGACCTCAAGGTGTTATATGGGAACGGAATTTGCCGAGCGCTGACGATCTTCGCGGCGAAGAAACACGCCCGAAGTTTACATGTGATGGGTCTAAAGCCCGGTTTAATATGGACGATGAATCGACTTACGTAGGCTGATTATTACACACTTAGAAAAGAGATGAGTAGAGGGGTTGGCAGGCCGCGCTATATTTTGATTTAAAGGAGAGCATTTGAAGCGAAATAATGAGAAAAATGAGCTGTGTTTTGACGTAATAAGTTGTTGCAAACACAAAAGATCGAAGGCTTCACCTAAATTTTAAAAATATGTATTTAATTTAAGTTTGTCATATTTAATATGTATAGAAATGAATAAAATATAGTTGTTTTTTAAGAGAGCATTATTTTTATATAAAACAAGCGTGGACCAAAAAATTTTTTGCTTCTGGGTCTTTGGAAAGGAACTCCACAAATTTTGCTTTTTTAACGATTTTAACGACATCTGGGCAGAAATTGGGAGTGGTTTTTCGAAAAATTTGGGCCTCCGGGGGGCTGGTCAGTGGCGTTCCGTATTTTAAGATTTTGGTCACCCATGACCCCCCTATCGAATTAACCACGAGCCGCCACTGCCATCTCAGTTCCCGAGATCTTTCTAATCGACGATTTATCTGCCACACCCTGTATAATTTTGCTAATTTCCCAGTCGCGCCTTGTATTTTTGAATTATTGTCACACTATATAGTTGGCATTAGCAACAACGTTTAAAAATAACATCGAATTAAACTTATGTGTTATTATCCATCCTTGAATGAAATGAGGTATGAGATAATATATTTTGTTTAGGTAAATACAGAGGTATTCACACATATTTATACCTGAACAATGTGTTTTACTTCCCATAACTGTGAACTGTTATATATTAAAAAAAAATGTAACGAAATATATGAATATTGAGATCTTCTTACAACAAATAAATTAAATAATTGTTTATTTCAAAAATAAACGTAATATTATATAGTTCTACTTATTAAAAAGTGTCAAAATATTGTGGGAAATTGTATAATAACGTGTACCCCTCTATATATGTCAAATTATTCATATATATTGCTTCATTAAAAATATTTGAAATGTGTATAAATTTACTATTTCCAGTTTTTAATTGCCATATCTCGTTGAATAAAGTTGTTGATATGTAGATGAAGATCACTGACAAAATGAAATTTTATTAATTAAATATTCATAATAATTATTGGACTTAAATACAAAATAAATTTAAATATCGCCGCTTCAAAAAGCTTTCTAAATCCTTTTTTTCGGGGTGGATCAATCCGCTTTTCTTCCTTATATTATTTCAGCAATCTGCCGCCATTTCTTCCTATCCTGTGTTTTTTCTTTCCACTGCCTTATTCCTATACTATTGAGATCGCTCATCCTCCTGTAACCACGTTGTTTTGTGTCTTCCTCTCTTTCGCTTATAACAAGGTTTCCATTCAATCACTGCATATATTGTTGACTTTGTACCTTCCCTCCATATTTGTCCCAACCATTTTATTTTCTGTTCCTTAATTTTTTGTACTATATCTTTTCCTATTTCAAGTGCTAATTCTATGTTTATTCGTTTTTTATAAACATCTACTACTTTTTTCAGCCCTAATATCATTCTCAATATCTTACGCTCTTGTATTCTCAAATCTTCCTGCTGGTTTTTGGTCATTGTTGACGTTTCTGATCCATACATTAGTACAGGTGTTATAATTGTTTTGTATATCCTTATTTTCGTCTTCTTACTTATTAGTTTACTTCTTAACAATTTTTTTTTATGGAATGGAATGCTCTATTTGTTTTTGCTATTCTTTCTTTTATTTCGGTTTCCTTGTCTCCGTCATTAGATATTGTTATTCCCAAGTATTTTATTTTATCTACCTCTTGAAACGAATAGTGTCCAATCCTGATATGCCTGTACTAACACTTCTTTTTGAATCTGAATAGCTTGGTTTTATCCGCATTTATTTTAGGACCAATTTTTTTCCCTTCTTCCACTATTTCTTGTAGCATTTCTTTCATAATGTTTCTTTTTTTTTGTTACTAGAGCAACATCATCAGCGTATGCTATTAGTTGACCTCCCTTTGTTCTCAAGTTTCCTTTACGTCAAACTATAAAATTTCTAAATAATTATTCTTTTATGACCAAAACAAATTGTGTCGATATAGAGGGTAGGGAACCTCTCAGCAACTAGGCCTCATAAGACCCACGGGCTTGTTTGCTATCTGTATAGATGCATACATTTTTCCCGATATGTTTCTACCGGAAATCTCTTTTTCTGCTATGTAGATGCCATAGAATAGCATCTATAATTGGTGATGATAAACAAATTGATTTGGTACTAACTGTGCAGTAATAAGTTATCTACTACTCCATGGCTCACAATCTTAAGTCTTTGCCGACTTCACAATAAACCTCCATTGCTGTCTGACTATCATGGCATTGCTCATAGGCTTTTGACAAAATTATCTTTTCCCAACCGGCGCTTCATCCCACACAATAGGATTCAGTGAAGTCGCTTGGATTTTATTTCTCATACAATATTAGAGTCTTCATGTTGATTCTCCAGTTTTTTGTTGCTCTAAAATATTTGAAAGAGCATAATTGGACGTCTTTACAGCCTAAAACTAGTGAAGAAAATGGATAATATGATACTGTTAGTAAGCAAAATTTTCGGCACTGCTTCATGATCAAATCATGATAATGAAAGTCCATACAAAGTATACGAATATAGTATAAGCGAAACTTTGTATGTGCTATCAAGGTCATCTTCCTCAAAGATTTTTTGGTAATGAAGCCACTTCTTTCTTCACCTATCAACGTATCAATTTCTATTATTCTTCTAATTATATTCACCTATACCTACTTACCACAGCTAGCTCACTGATTCCTCTATAATTTAGTAAGACATTTCAAGAACTATTCTTATGTATCTGTGTCAAGTATCCTATCGTCCAGACCTGATGCAACTCGTCTTCTTGTAATAGACCACGATTTAATGTATTTGATTATTTCGTTTAATCATTTTAAATTAACTCTATAATTATAAAAAAACTGACGGTTGATATTTTAAGGTCGAGCTATTAATTATGCTCGTTTAAAAATGAAATTCAATTAATTTATAAAAAAAAACATTATATTATTCCTTCGAACAGCGGACGTTTTACTATAAGTAATTGTTCTAGAATCAGCAGTTAATAATATGGAAGATGTTTAAATGATATCAGTTTATTTTTTTTCTAATTTTATACTTTCAATACTTTCACCCTCACGTTTAGTCATTGCATACTTTTCAATTATAAGAACCGACAGCTTGTTAGAAAATGCATTAGGTTTTAAATACAAGGATATTCTCAAAGTTTTATTAGAAAAGAAAGTAAATTATAGAGTTGAATGTATTGGAGTCAGTAATCAGCCATTCACGGTAGTAATAATTATAGTATACTTCAATTTATGTAATCATATTATCCAGACCTAAATAAAAATTGCCAACCTGCCAAAAAATGAATTCTAGCTTCGTCTCACTCTAGATCTCACTTCTTGTATTTATATACCCCAAACTGATCTATAACAGATACGTTTTGTAGTTGTCAAGCATTAGAGCATTAAACGTAAATCATCTTCAGATACAAAGTAAGATTTCGCGTAGCTACGACGAAAACGTCAATATTTCCGCCCTGAGTGAGCTCATGAATGATTCTAGCTCTTCAAAAAATGCTCTAGAGGATTCTTTTTGATAGTCAAGTAATATTTATTACACTCTAAAAAATTAAATGCTTCCATGCAGCAAATATATTTTTCTACAACTGCTATGAAAAGTGACGTATTTCTCATACCTTACTTGATTTCAAAACCAAATATTGCTCATACTGTGAGAAATAATATTTCTCACGGCACTTTGCCCACGCCACACATATTTACTTAGTAGACTACTGTCATCTTTAAATACCTATTTAGTTGTCACAAATCTGTCAGATTATATTAGAGAATATGTTAAAAATTTTAAAAAATTGTCCAAAATTTTGAAATATGGTCAAAAAATTTGGAAAAATGGTCAATAATTGTCAAAAACTGTCAAAGTTTTGAAAAAATGGTTAATAATTGTCAGAATCTGTCAAAAATAGTCAAATATTTTAAAAAATGGTCAATAATTGTTAAAATTTTGAAAAATGATCAAAAACTGTCAAAATTTTTGAAAGTTGTCAAAAATGGTCAATAATTGTCAGAAACTGTCAAAAATGGTCAATAATTAATAAAATTTTGAAAAATGGTCGAAAATTGTTAAAATTTTGAAAAAATTGTCAATAAATATAAAAAAAATGTCAAAAATGGTCAATAATTGTTGAAAATTGTCAAAATTTTTGAAAAGTTGTCAAAAACGGTCAATAATTGTCAGAACCTGTCAAATATGCTCAAAATCGGTCAATAAATGTTAAAATTTGGAAAAATGGTCTAAAATGGTCAAAATTTTTGAAAAATTGTCAAAATTGATCAATAATTGTCAAAAATGGTCAATAGTTGTTAAAATTTGAAAAAATGGTCCATTGTCAAAAATTGTCAAAATTTTGGAAAAATGGTCAATAATTATAAAAGACTGTCAATAATTGTTAAAAATTGTCAAAGATTTGGAAAAGTTGTCAAAAATGGTCAATAATTGTCAGAAACTGTCAAAAATGGTCAATAATTATTAAAATTTTGAAAAATGGTCGAAAATTGTTAAAATTTTGAAAAAATTGTCAATAAATATAAAAAAAATGTCAAAAATGGTCAATAATTGTTGAAAATTGTCAAAATTTTTGAAAAGTTGTCAAAAATGGTCAATAATTGTCAGAACCTGTCAAATATGCTCAAAATCGGTCAATAATTGTTAAAATTTGGAAAAATGGTCTAAAATGGTCAAAATTTTTGAAAAATTGTCAAAATTGATCAATAATTGTCAAAAATGGTCAATAGTTGTTAAAATTTGAAAAAATGGTCCATTGTCAAAAATTGTCAAAATTTTGAAAAAATGGTCAATAATTATAAAAAACTGTCAAAATGGTCAAAATTTTTGAAAAATTGTCAAAAATGGTCAATAATTGTCAGAACCTGTCAAAAATGGTCCATTATTGTTAAAATTTGGAGAAATGGTCAAAATTTTTGAAAAATTGTCAAAAATGATCAATAATTGTCAAAACTGTCAAAACTGGTCAATAATTGTTAAAATTTTGAAAAATGATCAAAAACTGTCAAAATTTTTGAAAGTTGTCAAAAATGGTCAATTATTGTCAGAAACTGTCAAAAATGGTCAATAATTGTTAAAATTTTGAAAAATGGTCGAAAATTGTTGAAATTTTGAAAAAATTGTCAATAAATAAACAAAAAATGGTCAATAATTGTTGAAAATTGTCAAAATTTTTAAAAGTTGTCAAAAATGGTCAATAATTGTTAGAACCTGTCAATTATGCTCAAAATTGGTCAATAATTGTTAAAATTTGGAAAAATGGTCTAAAATGGTCAAAATTTTTGAAAAATTGTCAAAATTGATCAATAATTGTCAAAAATGGTCAATAGTTGTTAAAATTTGAAAAAATGGTCCATTGTCAAAAATTGTCAAAATTTTCGCAAAAATGGTCAAAAATTGTTAAAATTTTGAAAAATGGTCGAAAATTGTCAATTTTTTCTTAAAAATTGTCAAAAATGGTCAATAATTGTCAGAACCTGTCAAAAATGCTCAAAAATGGTCAATAATTGTTAAAATTTGGAAAAATGGTCAAAATTTTTGAAAAATTGTCAAAAATGATCAATAATTGTCAAAACTGTCAAAATTAGTCTATAATTGTCAAAAATGGTCAATAATTATTAAAAAATATAAAAAAATAGTCAAAAATTGTCAAAAAATTTGAAAAAATGGTCAAAAATTTACGAAAAATGGTCAAAAATGGTCATTCTATTGTGCATAAGAAGCAAGCTTCTATCGGCGGTCCGACGACCGCTCACCTTTTCTTTTTGTTTTACTAACCATAAAAATAAATATTAAGTTACTTTACTTGTATTCTTTAAATTTGTGCAGTTGTAGAAAAAGTATAGTGTGCAACATGTGGGGAAAGTACTTTTCTCACTCGTGTGTTTGCGGCACTCGCCCTTTGGGCTCGTGCCACAAACTTCCACAATCGTGAGAAAAGTTGAACTTTCCCCACTTGTTGCACAATATACTATTCTTCACATTGATCTTAGGATCCTAAAAAATTTTGCCATACTTTGGCCATTTCCACTGTGAATAAATCTTTACATTCGTCAACTAGGGAAACTATTGCTCCAAAATACTACTCAGTGGACTTTGTTTCAAACACTTGTTCTAATCTTTTAGCTTTATTTTATCATCAGTTTGATAAGCTGAAGCTGGACTAAGGATATCTTGATTTTCAGATCTTTATTATTCTTGAACAAACAGGAAGAACGATGAAGCAAGCTTCTTACAAGATTCTTACACATGCCAAACCCTGTGGTCTGGGATAAAAAAAGAAAAAACAAAGAGACACTTGGAGAAAAAGAAATCTCCGGAAATGGAAAATTTTAAATTATGACTTTTGCAAAGAATGTGAAGCAAAGGCCTGTATGTGAATGTCACCTCAGTGTACATAAACACATAAGGATCGATAAGATCGACAAAATACTGTAAGTGTCTTGAAACGAGGCAATGAAAAGTTGTGTTTTAGATCAGAACAAACTCAGAGATTCACAATGAGCCCCAGGTTCCCAAGAGAAAGGATTCAATTGCTTCAACGCTCTTATAACCTTACCTACAGTTCATTTTGTTACTAATCCACATATGATCTAGCTTAAGATACCAATAAAATATGTACTTCTCCCTCCTATACCTTTTTCTAAGGATATGTTGAACCAGATATGTTGAGAAGCTCAAGGTAAGAAGAAAGAGAAGAGTAGATATTCTCTACTCTGGAGAAAATAATAGTGACATAGTGAAGATAGCCTTTATAGAAGATACGAAGCTTCTGGAATGGAAGTAGATAACGTAGGGAATGGTACAAAGATTCAGTTTAAGTGCCTGGGCTGATGAGCACAACCCAAACGAATGAATGAAGTGGAGATAGTGAAAAATTTAAATGATTATGTTTTAAGTTGAATGAATAGTAGTAGTTCATTTAATAGAAAACATTTTGCTCATTAAATTGCGAGAATAAGTATTTTCGAAACTTTTTATGTATGTTTATACTCACTGCAGTATCAAGAATTGCCCTCTACTAAGAATTGGATTGATATAAATGCCGTACAAACTTTCTATTAAGTTGAATTTTACAAGTGCTCTGCAGTTTCTAAATTAAATTAAAATAATGCGGTGTAGTCTTAAACATTATTTTATTATTTTGAAATACGTCCATCAATTTTGTAAACAAAATGAATTTATTTATCAACCGCATTATTACAGACAACTATTACAGTAACTATATTGAAAATTGATATAACAAATAAAAGTAGGTTATCCCACAAATATTTATGTTAACTAATATATTTCGTACATATTTTTAAAATATTTTTTTCTACTTATTGGTTACTAAAAAACACAAATTTATACAATTTTGACGTGAAATCGTCAGTCTATCTGATAGATAAGAAAATAAATTTAAATTTCAAAAATATAACTGAAGGTTATATAAGTATATTTCGTTGGAAATAAAGTAAGGCTATCTTAAATTTTATTTACAAATCGAAGCTCATTAAGAAACACTTCCAAATCTATATCGTTTACCTTGCAATACCAATAAGAAGCTATAAATCAGAGGTACCCACACTTTTTTGTTGATCAGTTGTTTTTTCGGTTTTCGTCTTGCTTACCAGATATTGATTTTTTGCAAATTCATCAACTTCAAATGTCTTTTTGGCAGCTGGTATAGTGCTACTAGCTTTGAAATGTTCAACAACTGTAATGAAGTGTATTATGAAAAACACATTTTCCCCATTTTCGTTTCATATGGACCCCCAATTAATTTTCGATGACTTGGACCTCTTGCAGATCATCGTGGAACCCTGGGGGTCGATATAGACCACTTTGGTCTGCCGTCCTAAGGAAGACCACCGCTTCTGCACATTATACGATAATGAGTAAACCAAGCTCAAAGTTTACACAAATTTTAAAATGTTCCTAAATTTTTATTTCGCTACAAATGAAAATAATATCACTTTATGTGAATGAACCTGGAAAAAAATTATTTTGCTTTTTAGGAAACTTCATTTCGCCCAAAAAGTTTGTGTTTTTTCTTAGGATAGTAATAAAATAACCAGTTCGATTGCAATTATATTTTTATAACTCATCAAAATAACAGACATAAGTTTCTGATTAGATTATTTATCTGTTATTTATTAAAACTAAAATAAACGAAAAACTCTATTGTTCTAGCAATACACTTTAAAACCAATAAAATGAATAGGAAAAACTGTATTTTTTTTTCGGGCCAAGATGGGAAACTCATCTTCGAATGGGTCCAGGACCCAAACATCCTTAAGGAGATGCCAACCAACCAAACCCACCTCAAACTCGCCGTTACCCCCGCCTCGGAATCACTACCCTAGCATACTTCGAGACGGGCGACGGTCCCTCGCACACTCTCCGCTCACATCGCCGTCTTCTCCCTGACTTCCACTCCCACCTCTCATGCCATATCGAGTCGTTCTCTCCCCCTGACCATGCTCTCTACTACGCCATCCATTCCTCCTCCCCCCTCAACATTATCTCCACCACATTCTCCCAATACACCGCCTCCCCCAGTTTCTTCTCCAACTTCTTCAGCACTTCCTCGTTCCTCCAGCATCTAAACACATGCCCCTCATCATCCTCCACTCCACACCTCTCGCACACTCCAGTTTCTCTTTTTCCAATTTTGTGGAGGTACCCTACTCACGACAGGAAAAAAAACTGTATGGAAATAAACAAATTACTAAAAAAAATCAAAACCTATCATTTGTCTTCCTTATATAAGGGTTTTCTGGACATTCCTCTAGGTTTTTCCAGAATAGAAGCCTATTTTGAGGAATTATACTCTTAAGGTTTCCTTTTTACTTTTAGCCACTCCACACGGTGATGCTAATACTTTGGGTGAAAGAGGTCCTTTCTTTATAAATTTTTTTTGAAAAAAATCCATTTCATGGAAATGAAAGCTGTCTGCCAACTTGTACCTCAAAGAAAATGATCCTCTGTTGGTTTCAATTTCATTTATTTTTGCCAAGTAAGGATTTTTGAAAAAAAAGATATTCCACTATAAATTCCCGGTTTTATTTGATAATTATAGAAACGTGGTAACGGTTGGAACAATTAATTGTATAATTAGTGCAACTGTTTGATTATTGGGGTCTTTTTTATTTAGCTGCAATTAACTATTTTTTTGTTGTATGAAGACAGCAATTACTCACTCCTATTAACTAACGTATATTTCTATGTCTGTTACCGATACTAATTATAACTTTATATGGACTATCGAATAGGCAAATTATTTAAATTATTTCAAATATAGATTGAAACAATTTACTTCTTTCGGATTAATTATCACTTATTACCATAAATAGATTCTGATATGTCATTTTAAATTGATCTACAAATTAAAAATCGATTGAAGAATTATAAATATTACAAAGTGATGGTGATGCTAAAAAACCATAAACATAAGCATATACTTCAAGATAAGATTCAATTATTGAAGAGTCCGTGTAGAATTTTTACATTTTTCACTTTAATTAGTGTAAAAATAAGTACCATGATTATGAGCTCTACAACTCTATACGTATCTAATTTTATCATGTATATAAAGTAACTAGCTAAAACCCGTGTGCTCTGGAAAATTGCACATAACATATAACTTACCTAGCTCAGCATCGATAATAATAATAAAAATATTATTTCTTCATTTCGAATATCTTGTTTAGATGACTATTCATTAACGGAAAGAAAAATTAGCGGTTGCACTAACATTGATTAGCATCAATGGTAATAATTTTATATTATACAAGACGTGAACGGCGATTTTGAGTTTTTAGCTATACCACAAACTAAATATACCTACCTATTAGGATTGCTATGTATGTAACACACCAATCTAACCAACTAACGTAACTGTATTAAAAGAATTGTAATTAACAGAAATACCTATCTCATATAGTAAGTAAACTCGATCAATAACAAAATTGAAATTTTTATATACATACATACATACAACTATCAACGACATCTGCCCTGGCGCGCCTGCCGCGTTTCATACAAAGTTTTATCCCATATTTCACAACGTTGGGGGTTGAATTTTGAAAAATCCTTCATTAGTGGATGCCTTCGTCATATGAGGAATACGTGTGCGAAATTTTAAGTTTCTAGACCTAAGGGTTTGGTCTGTACGTTTATTTAAAATTTTCATCCCCTATTTTACCCTCTTAGGGGTTGAATTTTAGAAAACGCTGAAATACGTAACTCATTATTTTTGCTGTACTCAATTCATACGATATTTAATGCAATTATGTCCAAGGAATAAAAAGTTTCATACAAACTTTAATCCCCTATTTCGCCTACTTGGGGGTTGAATTTTGAAAAATCCTTCCTTAGTGGATGCCTTCGTCATATGAGGAATAAGTGTGCGCAATTTCAATTCTCTAGCCTTAAGGGTTTGGTTGATACCTCAGTCAATCACTTTTGCCTTTTATATACAGATACATTCAAACACAAACGGAACATAGGGATTTTAAGCATTGTATCAGAACTGCTTTTGAACTAGTCGACCAACATCCAGCTTCAACAGATTAAAAACACGATTATTACACCTATAACATATCGTACAATTCCCACCACTCCGTATTCTCAACGGTGGGCGGTCCTTAATTAGTGTCAGACAGTCAGTCAGTCAGTCGATCGGTGAGAGTGTTCAAGCCCATAACTTTGTTTCAATTTAAAGAATCCTATTTTGTTTTATTTACGAATTTATTTTTATTTTGAAAGCCGTTATGGCCAAAAGAAATCAAAACATATTATCTCAACTCGAAACATTAATTGTTAAAGAGAATTTAACAATTAATTTTCGATTTTAACAACATAAAACGTAAGCATATTGTATCAATATGTAGCGACGTTCATCAAATAATTATTCAATACTAAATCGCAGTTCGCACTTCGCACACACCTCGCACATAACTAACAAATTTTGGAATGAGAAGGGGCGGCCTTTTTACAGGGATTCTGAATCCAGCTGTCCAGATCAATACTTGATGAAGTGTTCTTATAGAAATGTTTTGATGGTGGACTATTTAGATCGGCGAATACACTAAATCCCTATGTTCCGTTTTTATTTGAATGTATCTGTATATAGAAGATAAGAAAATTGAATAACATTATTATTGTTTCTGAGAATTTCAACAAAGACCGAAACAATTTCCCGTGTCATAATTTTCCTATTACCGAGATAAGTTGTGTCTAATGTCGATAAGTAGTCTTATCAGAACAGTGCAGTGCGACAATACTGTCTAATGTGTCTCAATCCAAATTATGTCGCCCCTTTAAGCTCATTTTTCCAAGGAAGTTGATAATTTGTCAGCTTTTCAGGTTAAAGAAAAGGAAGGCAGTTATTTGAAAGTCAAAAAATTTATTTAATTTACTGAAAGCTTTCCAACATTATATGTTCCATGTTAAAACAGTAAAAATAGCAATTATCGGCTAAATTAAAAAAATATACTAATGATCCGAAAGAAACTAATCATAGCAAAAAGTTATTTATTTAGTTATATGAAAAAATATCGTGCTTAGGAAATATATGGAACCGGCACTGGCGTTACGAAAGAATATTTTATAGGTTAACAGTAATTTATAAAAATGTTATTTTATAATTAAAAGAGTTATTTCGCAACCGAAAAAGCTTGAAAATGTTTGTATAAAAGTAAAACAGTGAATTATAAAAGAATATTTGGCTTAAAACTACCATATTAGTATAAAAGAACAGTTTATGACCACGTGTTGAATTTAATTTCATCTATCTCTGTAAAAAAATAAAGAATGCATACGAAAATTATATCAGACAGTACTTTAGAAGAAGCTTATTAATTATAAATTATGATTTTGAACTTACCACAGCAAAATTCATAAGATAGGTACTTAAGATATGAAAGATAGCGAAAGATGATCTGTCCCCTTAGGCGGTCGATAACAGAAAGGGGTGTTTCACGTGGCGTTGTGCAAAAAATGGAAGCGTCCGTTGGCAGTTCATTTATGCTAGAATTATTCCTCTCTTTCGATAAGCTCAGTATTTTTCAATCAATAAAATAATTCCTAGCTTGTTTACGTAATAATGTTTAAAGCACTCAGCTTTTTTCCTAATTAACTCACTCTCTGTATCTGTAATAGTTATATTCAATTGAAATTCGGAGCACACTGTTCTCACGAATCGTCAAAATTTGATCGAATTTAATGGAATCTATCTTAAATATTACAACATGATTTATGTAAGAAGATACTAATCCAAACCATAGCAATTTAACTGAAATTGATACAAGCTTCACACACAGGCAATTTTACTGCTACAGATAAGTGAAAGCGATGGCTAATTACTTCTTTCATTTTCAGACATTGGCTGATTGCTATTCCATCGTTAATCATAATTCGTCAATAGAATACTTATCGTTATTTTGAATACAACATCATTGATTAGGTATCTCTAATATGAAGTCGTTTCTACATTAAATATCTGTTAATAATCATTTAACATCAATGATAAAAATTCAGAACGTATTTATCGATGAAGTAGCTTGTCTGGTATTCTTAAGCGTTTCAGCAATGATTGAACTGTTTTAGAAATTATTAATTTATTGTTGCATTCTCAATAAATTCTGTCGTATTATTTAAGGTAGCATTCGGATAATTATCACCATTGTACTAACTATGATAATTTTATGTTTCCTGTAACGTGCAGTGAATTTCTACCCATCAATTTTCTATCATATTCAAGATAATCTCTAGTACTGTTTGGTCGCCCGAAAACCACTATATACCTCTTTAAAGTATTTGACGTCATTACAGTATCTTCATAACTTAAGGAGCGAAATTAGAATGTCTACAATAGAATTGACTCCTTTTGATACATCACAAAGAACCAATAAGGCTATAAACTAGTTAAATTAAAAGACATTGACAGTAAGAATGGTTTAATAAAAATACACTGCTCGCTTAAATACAACCCTGTGTTATGTGTAGCTTGCTGACAGCTGCTACACTTTTATAACTAATTTTTTATAATTTTAGTATCATTTACCAGATCTTAAATATTTTTGTCTCTGGGAACAACATACTGTGCATCCACTTATTTGAAGTTTCTTTATTGAAGTGTGGTAGACAGGCCCTGGGCATAATAGGATAATGGGGCCCCTATGACTTTGACAGAACACTATTTTGTTAGAATAGACAAAGAAAGTAGATAAACAAGGTTAAATATTTATTTTTATCAACAATCACATGAAACGAATAGATAAATGTAATATAGTCCACAAAACTAACTCTTTTAGCATTTACAGGTTAGTGCTTAAAAATCTATGTTATTTGAAGAGGAACCCTTCTAGATTTCAGATGGGCAAAATCGTTAATCACTTCTTCAAAATCTATGCTTTTCAGCACATCAGATTCTATGGACATCAGCGACAAACTGGTTAATCTCTCTTGAACCATTGTACTTCTTAATTCATTTTTAATTCTTTTTAATTTGGAGAAGGAGCGTTCCCCACTGCAGTTAGTTACCATCATGCTTAAAAAGATTCTCATTGCGATTTCTACATTTGGAAATGTGTCTTCAAAAGTTGATATATTTTTAATATACAATCCTTATTTTCACTGTCAACAATTTTCAATTCTATTCTATTTCTAACTCTTTCTCATTAACATCTTCATAATAAAATTCAGCAAATTCTTTGCAACATTGTCTCAACTCTTCAGAATTCAGAGTTTTCAAGCGAAAAAATAAATCAATACGTTTACTGATATGCTTATACGAACTTAATCGCTCTTTTAAATGAACGCTGAAAGTATCAATTATGGGCAGAAAGGTTTCTATTTTAAATTTCTCTCTTCCATTCAGTTGGACCGACTGCGCAGAGCCATCAAAAAAACTCTGGCGAGAACTTCTGCGTTTTGTTCTTTGAGATAGGTCCTTGTAGTCAGATTACAGGTTTCTTTCTTTGGCAGACGATTCGAAGTAATCAAATTTATCCCTGAGGTTAATAATAAAATCATCAACTGAAGTAAACATATTAGTTGCAGCGACCAGTGTTATTGTTTCTTTCTGAAGATAATTACTTATTTTGTCTATTCTTTCCAAAATACAGTTCCAAATTTCCGTTAGTATAATATATTATACCTTTCCCATTTTTCTGGACAGACTAATGGACGTATTTGATCTGAGGGGGGCCCCTATCGATCGCGGGGCCCTGGCCACTTGTCCAAAGTGCCCACTGGGAAAGAGGGGTCTGGTGGTAGAGTGATAATGTCGACCAAGTAGTGCTTTATTAGCAAAGTTTACCTGCTTTCCAGGCTTTATTCAAACTTCCAGATTTACGTCAGTGCTCACAAGATTAAAAGGTAATAATTGTTATCGATTTTTGAGACAAGCTGGTAAAATTTTGTTTATAAATAACTTTAGTAGCTCTACCTGTTGATGATATAAGTTAACGATGCCACTAAGACCCCATCCTTCTTCTTTTTCCAGTATTGAGGTCTTGGTGATTTATTGATGTATCCATCCTTTTTTACCTTTTGAAGTCGTCTGACAAAGTCTCCGATAATACTGCAGCAGAATGGCTTATTGTATTTTTGCCAAGCTTTTTCATAGTAAGCAGTCCAGCATCTTTGTCACTTGCGCTAGTTTGTACAAGGTGTGGGTGTTTGCTGTATAGTTCAGTCGTAGAACCTTTTACGATTTTCAGCTGATTAATGCACAGTGTATATGGGACGACTTTGAGTTTGAGGAGCGAGTTTTATAGCTGCCCCTACCCGAAAAGAAAAATGTCGTTAGGCCGCCATTTATTTTAAAACTTCGTTTGACCTTGCATTTGGTAGTTGCACGCCTATGCAAATAGTGATTACTGTTCGACTCGTGTGGATTGTCCATATCGCTCTCGGACGATTGAGCACTTCGCCATCGTGCGATATGGCCATCATATCCACACTAGTTGCACAAACTACTATTTTCTACACCCACATGTATATTATCCATTTTCTGCACAATTTACAGAATGTAAATGTAGGCCATTCCGGTTAAGTGAACGGATATGATTTCATATACATCCTAGAACGTATATGAAATCCACCAATCAGTATATGCGTTTAGTACCCGCCAACTAATCTTTTTTCAATTTCATAGAAACGTCAAAATAACTTGTCAAAATATTTCTATAGTTTTCAAGATAAATATTAGTAAAAATGAGTGATTCCAGTGATGAATCAATAAATAATTTTCCACCAGATATTCGCTTAGCCGCAAAGGAGACGTATAACGTATAGAAACAGAATAAATTGAATATTTAAGGGTACTCCTGACAAACGTCAGTTTTTACGTAATACATTTGACGTTATAGATAGATGATTAGTATATTCATCGGTAGTCCAGTGGTAAGTATCCCAGGCTCTTACGCGGTAGATCAGAGTTCGATTCCCCGTTGGGAAATTTTTTTTAAATGAAGATGCTCTTTCAGAATTACTACGGAAAAATTGTTTTGGCGGCCAAAACACTCAAAGAATTCAACGAAAAAGAAAACGCATCCATATAGAGCCGGGAAAAAGTGTTGCTACAATTGATAGCAGCAGTTCAGATGAAGCCGAGGAAGCTTTTGATATGCCGGAGCCAGAAAATATTTCTACCGATGCTGATGGTTCAGTTGTAGATGGGATAGAATATATGCAGCCCGATCCACAACTATTAGTACCAGAATGTTTTGTTTTGGTTAATTTTCTTGGAGGGAAAAGGGGTTCCATACAATTCTAATATCTGTGTGAAATTCAAGAACAGTTTTCAGAAACTGAATATACAGTCGTTGCCTCTACCAGCAAATGCTAATGGAACCTCTGAGATAAAATTTGAGAAAAATGTTGAAGTGCAAGAAATTTAAAAATAAATTTAAGTTTTAAATACGTTTTAGTTCTACTTTTAAGAATTTGTTTTTATTTTTGTAAGGGCGGTATGTTTTTTGTAAATGTGGTTTTGTGTGCATTTTGTAATTCGGTGTATTTTATTTTTATTAATAAAAATGCTAAAAAGTAAAATGTAGTAGTTAAGTCGTGTCTATCAAAGTCGCCCCTAAAACAAAATGTGCTATATCAAAAAAACCACAACGCCGATTTTCAAATCCGGCGAGTATGATCACTTGGTACATGTTAAGTGCATTTTAAACGTTTCTCCAAGGGGGTATTAAAGACGCCCCATATCGCGCCCTTTTTATTTTTTTTATTTTAAATTTTTTGAAATTTTTATTTTTTAAGAAATTGTTCATACTTTACCTATATAAGTCTGTCATTAGCCATTTTTTAATTTGAACTGCGTAAAAAAACAAACCAGATATTGACAAAATTAACTTTACAATGATCAAAGTCGCCCCATTATACGGTACGTTTTATGCATGGCTCTCTTGTGAAGGTTTTTCCATGAATTTGTCTTGAGATGTTTTCCCAGTAATTTTTATGCTGCTCTCTGATCCAGCTCTTTACAGATACTCGTACTACGGTTTTTGGTGTATCTCTGTATCCTCTGAACCTCTTTTTGCAACTTCGTCAGCTTTCTCATTGATCTGGCTACCCTGGTGACTGGTACCCAGGACTGCTTGACGTTATTCCGTTCGGCTAACATCTTCAGTTCTTCATCGTAATCCCATACTAGTTTAGACGCAATCCTCTGGCTCGAGATTGTCTTTAGTGTCGCTCGACATATAGATCTGTTTGCCCTCGCCAGCTCTCTTGTTGTTTTCTCTCTTATGCAAGATTGCATATATCCTCACCTTTGCTCATACGAGACTGGTTTTTTGGAGTACACTCTCGCCCCAGTGTCAATTGCAGTTTTAGACCCATCGGTGTACCAATGTATTCATGTTACTTGTGACTTTTTGAAAGTCTTCTAGTTTTAATTTTCACTGTTTCTGATTTTGGCTTTGCCTATTGAAACCCTAGATATTTGTAAGCTTCACCATTTTACATGTTATGGTTTTGCACGCATTCAATGTCACCCATTTAAGGTAAGTGGGATACAGTCCTGTTCGTGGTTTTATTGGCTTTAAGTTTTAAGCCATTAATTGCCAAACCAAACCCAAGTTGACCGAGGGAGTCACCCTGGTAGATTACCTTATTTATTATTATTATTATTATCATTAAAACAAATTACTGTTACCTAAATGGTAAATAATTAATGGAGTATCAGATTGTGTCACTGCTTTGTTATTATTATATAGCAATTAAAATAAGTTGCGTTTTGATGGTTTGTATGACAAACGATTCCCATAATTTCATCTGTTAGTAATAAAAAAAGTCATAGTTTAGCTTAACGATGTGATACCTAACGGAACTGTTTATTTTAAATCTGACCTTTTTTTAGAAACTATTGTTCAAAATTCATAAGCCATTATACATTTTACTGTTGTTTCTCATAATAAAAATTATTGTTTTTCCCGTACCATCATTGACGTAAAAAATATTATTTGTTGCATGAAGTGGGTATTGTTTACGGTAAATTTTTCTTGGTCAAAATTAATAGACCGTTGGAATACGAGTTAAGGATAAACCATATTAATTTCAGTCAGTCAGTCATTAACATATTATAACTTTATAAAAACGCAATGAAAGATCTGATTATTATGACGATAGAAGACCAATTATTTTTTATTTAAAATATACATGACTGAATCGTGATATATAAACAGATAGTGAAAGTGCTCTGAGCCGTCAAAAAGACACTCATCGTCAAACTACCCCTGATGGTTATTGATTGACAAATGCAATAAAGCAGAAGAAGGATCTTGTTCAATGTAAATTTGTTATTTTAATGGTTTTGCAAGAAAATGTTACATAATGATACAAGAATAAAAATGTATAACGTAATTTTGACATTGTTTTTTTATTTTAAAAATTTACATTTTTAATTTATTTTTTACAGATGCTCTTAAGATGATTATTAGGTGGAAGCTTGTATTTGGATTTATCTTGGCGTTAGGAATTGTATGGAATGCAGAAGCCAAAAAAGGTTAGATATTTAAAATTCTAATTATCCTTGTGAGCCTTGCTTTAATCACTTTTATATTAAAAAAATATAGTAAACAAAACACAGATATCTTTGATTTTATGGGCGATACAAAATAAACAAACAACAGGGTTTACCAATATAAATAAATTCTAAAATAATATGTGATCGTAGTTATTATAATTATTGTTTTATTTAAAAATAATAAAACAAGTTATAAATTAAACTAATGTTGTTTCTGAGATCCGTGACAAACCTGAAAATAAAATATTAACCTGAGCATTCAAATTCCCTTTAGTTTGTATTTATTTATTAAATCAGTTGTAAATACTGAATTAAAAGATATAATGATTTAATTATTGATAATGCAATTTAGTTTAAACAAGAACGCACTGTGTCTCACTCACAAGTGCTAAAAGGCGCTAAGTATGTCAAAACACTCCCTCATAAAGGATTTAGAACAATAACAAAGGAGCAGGACGTATCACGTGGCTCAAGCACTCCACTCCAGTGATACAGGATTCTTGAATCAACTGTACGGCTCAAGCACTCCGCCAGTCATTTTATTCACAATACACGCTAAGCGGCTCAAGCACTCCGCAATAGCGCAAAACATGAGCTAGATAATTACAGACTTGAGCACTTTAATTATTTAACGTTATTGTGATTTCTATTATCTTTAATTTAGAATAATGAAATAAACAGACATAACATAGAAATATAATATAACCAAATAGGTAAAATTGAATAGATCTGTGAGTAAACTCACCCTAATCAGCAAACAGCCACACACACAGAAATTGCACTTAGTCACTAAGTTTAAATTAAGAATGACAACTAATTTCAACTTCACACAGCAAAGATCTTTAATAAAATGTTCTTTTTCTTAGCTTAGGTAATTCAATATCTCCGTATCTTTAATGTTGTTAACATAAACTGTGACTATTTAGGAATGTGGATATTTCATGTGTCTGAGTGCTGGATGTTTCGTATTTTAAAATTTTATAGATTTTTATATAGGGAGGTAAAAAAAGAATTATTACATCCTTGATTATATATACTAGTACTACAGACCGTGTAGGTCCATGGCTGATGTTTCAACTCTAGCCGTAGGCTCTTGGAGTTCCATACGAAACTCTTCTGCGACAATCTACTAAGTTCAACTGCCACTTTCGCATGGACTATCCGAGTGCCCACCTACTTGGGTTCGTTCCAAAAATTTTTGCACATTTCCAATTTGCATGTTAATACCTTAACCTTTCCATGGCTTGGTTGCCGACTTGCCTCCATCTCACCTTGTACTTTCTCTTACCTTTCCAATTTATATTATTAAGTCTTCGTAGAGCCTCTTCAACCGTTTTCCATCTTGTTCTGGGTCTACCTCTTCTTCGCCTTCCTCCTATCACCGAATAATAGTTCATTATTATTCGGTGCTCCTATGGAGCTATATATCGATAATTTCGGTAGCCTTCCTGTTCCCATTTTTTCCTAACCATATAAGTCTTTGAGATTTTATCATTCCAATAATATTCGGATTTTTATGTAATTCTTCGAGCTCTTTGTTTGTCCTTCTTATCCCAATTCAATTTTGCAATTTTCTTCCAAATATTTTCCTTGGTACTTTTCTTTCCCATATTTGTAGCATTTCTTGTTCTTTTTGGTTTTTGTTTCTGAGGCATATGTAACTTAGGCCTAATCACAGATTTGTAAATCTTGATTTTCGCACTTTTTGATATATTCTTGCTTTTTAATAATCTATTTAAGGCATAAATAATAATAATAATCTCTAGTCCAGGATTATGCTCTCAGAGCTTCTGGACGAATATCATCTACCTTGTCCTGATGAGGCGCAATACGCCCAAAACCGGTCGACAAGTGATGTTATTCCTTCTAATCGCAAACCAGAATGGTTGGTTCTATCTTAACAGATATACCAACTCCGTTTACTTTAGAAGTGTAATTCAATGCCTGTCGGGGCATATAGCCCGAGAAGTAGTTGTTGCTTCTTAGTGGACGGTCTGCTCTTTGGAAATTAATTTTTCTAATTTTGTAAAGCGTTTAATAGTATTGAACTATTATTTTTTGACGTCTATAAATGCAATTATTGTCACGCATTATTCTTTTTTGAATTTCTTCCCCTATTTTGGGTTTTCTTGTAATTATTGTTCCAAGGTACTCGAATCTCTCTATGTCTTCAAATTTATATATCTTTCCTTCGGCTTTTTCTACTGTTAGTTAATTTCCTTTCATAAAGTCTCGATCTGTTCATTCCATGTATTTAGTTCAATATTTTTTACTACTTGTCTTATTTAAATTTTATCCTTGATAAAAAGTTTCAATAACTACTTATTTTATTAATACTATTTATATTAATATCATTTTTTTTTATGTACCTATTATTAACAGATTTACTTATAATGTTTTAATTATCTTCTTCTTTATTCTTGAAGAGTTCCATTGCACAAGAGTGGCGAAAAAAAATACTTAAAAAAAATATAAATTGTGGTTAAATTTCCCAAAATAATTAATAAAAAGAATAATGAATACACCACAAGGAACATACAGAAGATAATAGAGAGTTATTGCAAAGTTCGTTTTGTAGTTTTTCCTTTATTTTGACCGATCTGTCACCATAAACTGGATTTATTGTGCCATAAACTGTGAATGAAAAATTCTTCAAACTTATAGGTTCGAGATCTGTCACTTACACAGAACATATAATTTATTCAGTTCTGTGGTTCATTTCGATTTCACTTGAAGCGCTCTGCAATAGTGCACTTTTGGTATCGCCTTAAAGGATATATTATTAGCGGATCTTTTATTAAAGTCGGTGTTTTTTTCCCATTCGCAATAACTCTCCAATACTATTAACTATTGCCTTATTACCAACCTTATCTGAGATAATAGAAAAGCTAACGAAAAATCATCCTCTTCCCTTTCTTTTTAAACATAACATCTTAAAAAATACTTGGGGTTTTTCCCAAGCTTTAAGAGTGTTTGGTTGCTGGCCCGTACACTCCCGTTCCAGTTGAATCTATCAGCTGTTAACCATGCAGTGGTAAGTGAGTAAGTGGTTTTTTGTTCAATGATTCTTTCTCTACTTGGAAACTAAGAAACTAAGAAAATTATAGCTGTATCTTACAGAGAAACTTGCAACTTCTTGAGCTAAACAATTTTTGGACCTGGTTGTGCCCTGGGATTCAATAATGCCATGCATCCCGCAAATATATGAATGGAGGGTTCTTCTTGAATTCCACAGATTCTACATAACTGGACACACCATGGCGTGAATTTCCGCTTGAAAGGTGCCTTTCCCAAACTTTCGGAGTATTTGGTTGCCGTACACTCCTATCCCAGTCGATGCCAGTTCCATCTATCTGATACCCATTTAGCTTGGATGCTATTGGGAAAAATTTTTCTCCCTTTAATTAACTGATTTCCAAATTCCAGATTTAAAGGGCTATTTGTCAATAAGTATGTATCAAGGTGTTGAATATATTACAATATAAATGTTTAATAAACATTCGAACATTACGTTATTAAGAAGATTTCTCCGTGTTTTGCAATAAACAAATGTATGTACATCTCCTTATATGCAAGACCTAATATCATCAACCATGCATCTCGTTACATATTTAATCCACTTATTTATATAAAAAGTCCAATACGAAATACCACTCGGTGCGTTTCTATAATTTTTTATTTCTTACATAAGAAGATACTTCTCCGTATTAAATTGATATGAAACTTAGAAAGCGTAACAGAGTGCAAGGAAATAGGTTCATCAATCCTCATTTATAGCTATAGTTATTATTTGATTAATAATTTCATACTCTTTTAATTACGATTAAAATTTTTAATTATTAATTACGTTTCAGTAAAGTTCATTATCGGGAGCAGCTTCATTGAAAATTTATATGTTTAACCGCGTTATTAAGTTGTAAATAGTGTTATTTGTTGATAAAAAGAGGGGGCGGTTGTTTATACTATAATTATGTATATTTGCACGTAAGGAATTTTTATGGGTTTACGCAAAAGTTGTAATCAAGATTTGCACAATTTGAATAAAATTTATAGAAAATATTCATCTGTTGTATAACTGAAAGTAAAAAAAATCTAATTAATTGCTGATTAAGTGGCTTTAGTATGGATTAACAAATGATTGCAATGCGATTATATGACATTGTTGTAAACAATTGAATATTAAATTAGCAATGGTAAAATAGGATTACATCTTGACAGATTCGCATCATTTGAAATGGTTTTTGTTATTAATAGAATTATTCAAAGATTACCAAATTTTAGATAAAATAATACATTTGAATTAGAAACATTTTTGCAGATAAATATAATAAGAATACATGGATGATTGAGATGAGGTTAAAAAAATCAAAATTAGATATGATATAATGTGATATTAGGAAATGGAGATACTGTTTGGGGATTCAAAGTGATTTTTTTCATTGTAGGTGAAACGTGCACGTACATTACCTCAAATTTTCCGAGAAAATAGCGGAAAACAGATCTTTTTAGTTTTTATTTAAAAAAATAATTCAAATGACATGAAATTTTGCGAAAGTACAGCTCTGATTGAATTGAAAGAATATGTTTAATTATCTTTGACAATTTGATATAGATCCTACTGTATCAACTTGGGGGGCGTCCATTAGTTAATCTTAACCAAATCTCACTTGGGGGAAGGGGAACGATGTAAAATTGCGTCAAAGTTAAGTTACATTAAAATAAAAAACGTGTATTTATGGTCTAATTTAACACTGTGATTTTATAATACGGTAATATTCCCAAATACTACTATTTGCTAGTCTTAAATGAAAGTAATCAAGCAAATTGTTTTTTTTTTCAATAAATCCAACGCTTTTACACACAAAACACAAATTTTGAAAAATCTCACGTAATTTTAGGAAAGGGGGTAGGGGGTCGAGAAAAATCTTACTAATCTCACCAAGGGGGGAGGGGGGTTCATAAAATCCTCAATAATGCCTCACGTAATTAATGACAGGATTATCACATGGGTCGATACGAAAAGTTTTGAAGTTTCGTATATTACACCTTCATGAATTAGGCGATGACGATCCTAACCGACGAATTCAGTTTTGTGAAATTATGACTGAAATAATTAATTATGAGCCTATGCTTTAAAAAATATTTGTCCTAGTGATGAGTGTACTTTTTTTCCAAAAGGATTGTAACTGTCGTTATTTGAGTGATGCAAATCCGTATCTATAGACCATTCCAGAAGAAGTGACATGTCGGCCATATTCTGCTGGAGGACAACCAAAATCAATTAGTTATGTGGTTTCGGATGTTTTTAGTTTAAAAATTTAGTTTTTTGGTGTTATTTTGATAAAATTATAGCAAATATGTCTCGAAGTGCGTATTATTTGTCTCTTAGTGGTGATATCAAATGAAAAAGTTCGTATTATAGAGAATAACGATCCTTTCGACCAAATAATTTCATTGTTGTAAGCAATACATTTGTTGTTGTGATTCACAGAGGGGACCTTGTTTTAGAGCACTGATCCAAGCATTACGACGTGGTTCAGATAGAGCATTTAAATAGTCACATCGCTTCGTTAAAGCAGCCGGAAATAGAAAAAAATATACCTTATCTCTTTCTCCTCACATTCCACACTTAACAAAACGATGGCATTTTAGATTCTTGAAAAAAACTGATTACTAATTAAAGTCTAACTATCATTAATTGTTTACCAGTAAACAATGAAAACTAAATAGTGTGCCCTCCAGCACAATATGGCTGACCTGTCAGTGACGTCATTCTGGAATGGTTTATTTAGAGAAAACCGCAAATTTAAGGTTAGATGGAAAAATATTCAGCTCAAATGATTTTATTGTTATCTACAGTTTGTGTGGAAAATAATTTCCTCTAAAAAGTCATGTTTCACCAAAAATCGCACTTTCTACCCCTAAACATCTTTCCGATTCTCCAATTTCACGTTATCTTTTGTATTTTTCTTCAAAATTATTACCTTAACCAAAGTTTCCAGTTGGTCCTTATCTGTTAATAATTTTTGTTCTAGTCTAAATATGAAACACTTGTATTAATTTCGTTTTGTCATTTTCCACTTAATTTACGTTATTGGTAGTTTATTTTCGTTTTCTTCTATATTTTTCAACTCCGTCATCTTGATATCTTTATTTGCTGATTTTTGCTTTAATTTTCAACTTTGTATCTTTAAAATAACTCCTTACAGTTATTGCGATACAATTTTTACAATTATGGTTATTTTAAATGTGAATTATTGTTTGAAGTATTGAAAATCGGTGTTCTCAGCTGCTTGGAATTTAAAACGAAATTTTATATCTGGATTAAACAGTTCTTCTTTATTTATAGTATTTGATGTTGACAATCTCTGGTGGTGCACCACTGGTATTATTGCGAACCGTTAATGGCGATAGTGTGTCAGAACGTAAGAGAGGATACTCGCAAAACGAGCTCTTGCGGGCTCTCACTGGGTCACTGAGTCACTGAGTCATCAAACAAATCACAGTGGTCTACCAGGAAGCTGTTGTCGTGCATTTTACTTCTTATTTTAGTTCAATTAAATACACCTTCTCAGGTATCTCTTGACCCAACGACAAGAAGTCGAATCATTCCACCAGAAATCATAAAATATCGATTAATTCGCAAGTTTTTATGAAATATCCCTTATTAGGTCAATAATCAGGATCGTTTTTGGATCTTTTACCAACTTATGCGAATGAATCTGGACAATCTGTATATGTCGATATTTAACTTGTGGGCATTAACTACAAAAAATTTAAAGCTTAAAGCTACACATCTTATAATATTAGTATAGAGTGGAGAAAACAGAATTTCTTAAATTTTTTTTGTTAAGATTTGGTCAAATACTTCACCTCTTTCCTGGACCATTCATTAGAAAATCGTTACATCAAAATTATTTCGCGACATCTTATCCCTCATTTCACTAGCTAAAATCGGACACATCCACTAATCAAAATGCGCGTATTTTAATAATCATAATTATTGTAGGTTATAATTTTTAAAGAGCCATATTTCGAAAACCCAATTAGGATTATACATCATTACAAGTAGAAATTTGACTTAGCTTGAATTCTTTTAATTTTAGTACAATTTCAAGCATTCAATACTTTTTTTTTTTTGTTTTAGATTCAATGCATGAATTAACCTCAAAATGTCCAATGCTGACGGAATGCCCCTTCAAAGCTGAATCCTGTACCGACGATGATGACTGTTCTCTTGACGCAGTTTGCTGTAAAAGCCCTTGTGGAAAAGTCTGCACAAAACAGTTATTTACAGGTAATTGTAGCTGTAATTATGGCAGAATATTTAAAACATGATAAAAATATATGAAGAAATAAATATGTAATATTATTCAGGTATGGCGTACCTGTATATTAAGCATACAATATATTTTTTTATATAAATTCCATTCGCAATGATTTCTACGTTAAAAATACTAACAATATTGTCCTTGAAATGTTATTTCCTTTTTTTCATCATGCATATTATATCAACTTGAGTTTATCTAATCCCATCACACAATAGATTCATGTCAATTTATTTTTTCATTTAATTATAGAACACAACTCTAGTTCACATTGATGATTCAGTAATGAACAATTGTTAGGTGAACCTAACAAATAATTTACATATTTGCAATGCACAATGAATTACATGCATTATAAAATGGATTGTGTAAGTAGACAACTCTATAGAGGATAATACTCAATACTATAAGCAATTATTGACCTTTTTGAATATCCAATGTATTATTTTATGGAGTAACCTTCTTGTTTATCTAATTCCTTCTTTACTCGATTCCTAAGATTATCACTTTTTCACTACCACCACCCAAATTATGGACACTGGGAGATACCAAGTCGACTTACCCCTAATTCACCTCAACGCTCACAAAAAGCTAGGCGAATCGTTTGCTCAGGCAAAAAACAGATTTGTCGCTCTCGAAAAGAAGAAGAAAAAATCCAGAGCTTTTTAATGAGTATAAAAAGTTCCTCTCTGAATATATTGATGTAGGTCACGCTAGGTATGTACCTCTTGAGCTCACCAATGACACATCAGATCACAAATACTTTGTACTTCACCTGGGCATCATTAAAGAAAAAAACGCCAGTACTAAACTGCGCATAGTTTTCGATTTTAGTTGCAAAACAAGTTCCCGTCTCAGCATCAATGATATTTCCCTCAAAAGCACTCAAGTTCAACCCGAGCTATACGACATCTTAAGTCGATTTCGCTTATTTAAATTTGTGCTAACTGCGGACATCAAACAGATGTTGGTGAACCCCCAATTCTACTTTCTTCAAAATGTATTATGGAGAGACTCCCCATCTGAACAATTTTCGTGTATCGAATTGAAACGGGTTTCTTTCGGGCAAAAAAGTGCTCCCTATTTGGCATGTCGGGTTCTCAACGACATTGCAACAAGAAATCAAAACTTGACCCTTGCCTCTGATGCCCTACTAAACCAAACCAAACCTATGTCGGTACAAACACACCCAATGACCTTGAAATACTACTGCATGATTTGCAAATGATTCTAGAAAAATCTGGTTTCCAGTTGCACAAAATATAGTCCAACACTAAAGAACTTTCTAATCAAAATCCACCCAATTCAGAAATTGAAATTGACTTCAATTTATCTAACTCTCCCTGTAAAATACTAGGAATGACATGGAACCCTCACACCGATGGATTAAAGATAAATGTTTTTGCCTCGCCCGAATCAAATGTTTTTACAAAACGAACCTTTCTCTCGTACTTATGAAATGTTTTGACCCGTTAGGACTCATCAACCCTATTATCGTTAGAGGTAAATTGATAATGCAGAAGATTGGGATTGGGATTGGGATGAAGAAATAAAAGATCCACTAATTGTAAAAGAATGGAACACTTTATCAAAAATGATCCTACAAGTAAAAAACTTAAAAATTCCCCGTTATTTGTTTTTAGAAAAAGAAATAGTGAAAATCGAACTTTTCGTATTCTCAGATGCTTCTCAAAAAGCCTTTGCTTGTAACATTTATATTCGCTCTCTTTATGCAGATAATTTCACCCACTGCTCTCTAGTCACTCCAAAATCTCGCGTCGCACCCTTAAGAAAACCCATCACTATCCCTAGATTAGAGCTCAATGCTATGCTACTTTTGTCAAAACTAGTTAAAAGGAATTTACAAGTATTCGCAAATAAAATTACGATAGATTCAGTCAATTTATGGACAGATTCCTCCATTGCATTAACTTGGGTGAAAAGTCCTCCTTCGCGTTGGACAAGCTTCGTAGGCAACAGAGTATCCCTAATCCAAGAGCTCAAAAAAATCTGACATTGGAGACACATTAGCTCATTCTTCAATCCCGCAGATATGTTGTCCCGTGGTAAATTCGAAACCAAAGATTTCTCATTCTGGTTTTCTGGTCCAGAATTCCTGAAAGATCCAAGAATAGAACTTTTCTAAAAATCGGAATAGACTTTGGCGGACCTTTTTTAGTTAAATCGTCTTATCTGCGCAAGGCTCCTTTGTATAAAACTTATTTGGCCGTACATGTATATCGAATTGGTTTCTGACCTCTCCACAGATTCCCCACAATTATTTACTGTGACAACAGTACAAATTTCATTGGAGCAGCACACCAGTTGAAAAATTTATACACATTGCTTAAATCACAGAGTCCACACCATGGAAATTTATCTGTCGACCAATGAAATTTCTTGGAAATTTATACCCGCACAATCGCCACGTTGGGGAGGCATATGGGAAGCTGGCATAAAAAGTGCTAAACATTTTTAGAATTTTAGGCAACTCTCAATTCATGTGTGAGCCATTTCTCATAATTTTAACCCAAATTGAGGCTATACTCAACTCCAGACCCTTGTTCCCCATGTCGACCGACCCCAAGGATTTACAACCCTTGACCCCAGGCCATTTTCTTATCGGCTCTTCTCTTACTGCTTACCCGCAAAAGGATCTTTTTTCTCACTCCATAAATAGACTCTCATTCTGGAACAAATGTTACCAGATTCAACAAGTTTTTTGGAAATGTTGGTCATTAGATTATATATGAACCGACTTCAAAATCGCCTAAATGGATGACTCCCCGTTCTAACATTCAGGTGAACGATATGGTTTTGGTAAAAGATAATAATTTCCCCCCTCTCAAATGGCCCTTGGCTAGAGTGATTGACGCCCCCTTGGGCAAAGATGGCAAGGTTCGCTGCGCCACCATTAAAACTATTGAAGGACAATATACCAGACCTATCACCAAATTGATACCTCTTCCATGTGATTCGGAATAAGTCACATCCCATTGTAGAACTTAGGCTCTTATTAGTTTCATCAATTTTTTTCTCTTCATTTTTGCTCCTCTTTCGCGGGGCAGCATGTTCGAAAACGCACTTTTCTCCCCGAGAAAATCGATATTACCGATTTGTTTGAACCAAGTTTCGTAATGCATCTTCTCCCTCTCACTTTGTACAAGGTGCAACGACGCGAACAGACCGATATCACTCCATTTCTACCCCTCTAAGTGCGCCACGCACTAGGGCTGCGCGATACACTAGAAAGTATCAGTATTAGGTATCGATACGGATCGGAACGTAAAGTATCGATACAGTAGAATGACGAATATTAATTTATCGATACGTTAACGATCCGAGATTTTCCTAATTTTGACGTTTTTTCGGTAAAAAACACCTTTTTGGGGGGTGGATTATTGCGATTTCCGGCCAAAGTTGAGTTCCTAAAATAAAAAGTTAATTATAACAGTTGTAGATCTTGAGAAAATCTACAACTTTTTCATCAGTGACTTTTCCACATAACCTCAAAATTAGCTCGAAAAACTCAAAAAACTGCATTTTTCGTTTTTTATTTTTGGTTTCGTTAAAAAATGTTCGATTTTGATGAAAATTTAGTCGAAGGTAGCTTGGATAGTCATAAACCATGAAAAAAAATGTCAATTAAAATATTGGAAATTTTTCGAGTTATGACGTTTTTTCGGTAAAAAACACTTTTTGGGGGGGGGTGGAAAAAGACATTATTGCGACTTCCGACCAAAGTTGAGTTCCTAAAATAAAAAGTTAATTATAAAAGTTGTAGATCTTGACAAAATCTACAACTTTTTCATCAGTGACTTTTCCACATAACCTCAAAATTAGCTCGAAAAACGCAAAAAACTGCATTTTTCGTTTTTTATTTTTGGTTTCGTTAAAAAATGTTCGATTTTGATGAAAATTTAGTAGAAGGTAGCTTGGATAGTCATAAACCATGAAAAAAAATTTCAATTAAAATATTGGAAATTTTTCGAGTTATGACGTTTTTTCGGTAAAAAACAGTTTTTTGGGGGGGGGGGGTGGAAAAGACATTATTGCGATTTCCGGCCAAAGTTGAGTTCCTAGAATAAAAAGTTAATTATAAAAGTTGTAGATCTTGGGGAAATCTACAACTTTTACATCAGTGACTTTTCCACATAACCTCAAAACTAGCTCGAAAAACGCAAAAAACTGTATTTTTCGTTTTCTATTTTTAGTTTCGTTTAAAAAAGCACGATATCATTTCACAACGTGATTAAAAAATCACGATATCGCTCATCACTATAGATAACGCCACTTGCCGCTACCACTAAAAATCCCGTATCGCAAGGTATCGATACACTACAAATTTATCGATACTTGGAATGCATCGAAAAGCATAGTATCGATACAAAATATCGAGTATCGAAAGTAAAAGTATCGATACCCTGGAATATCGGATAGTATCGCGCATCCCTACCACGCACCAGTCTCTCATCAGAACCCCAACCCAACCCCAAGCGTCGGCTCCTCCCCAAAAATCGCTCTACACGTAACCCCTGCCGGTTCGGTACAAAGTAAGTTACCGCAATAGGGTAATTACCAATTGCTCGCAGCATCGCTTTGTACATTTGTAAATAGTTATGTAAACGTTAATAGTGTTTTACAGATCAGCAAAGGTTCATAGTGAAATTATAATACAGTGTCAGGAATGAATGGTTACATAGTTCATTTTCTCTGTACGGTTTGAAGGGAAACAAAGAAGATCCTTCAAAGCAAACAGCTTCCATATTTAATGTTTCGAAAGCAATGTGTCTTAATTTGTAACAGAAAGCGTATCCTCAGAACTTGCACGGCACTGTTTACAGTTATCGGATGGGCGGCGTCAATAGCTCCCTAGAAAGCTAGCTAGTTAGCTGGCGAATACTGTACCCCTCGCAAAAAGGCCGACTGGACTGGTAACTGGAACTGATCTTTGGACTAGTTATCACTCTGGACTGGATCAGGTTGGAACTGATCCATAAAAATGTTTGGATCAGCCATCCCCAGATTGCAAGGACGCGCTTCGCCATACTGAGCTGCTGGAACAGGTGGTGGTTTCGTAGCGCGTGGATCGAGCAGACTCGAGTTTCCTCTTAACTTCGACCGATTTACCGACAAATGACGGAATTGAAAATGACATTATTTCATACTATATTTATTGCAACGAATTTGGTGATTCCATTGGTTTAAGAAGGGGGCAATACATTTTAGAATCTCTCTGTATACATACTTTCTTTCTATTTCCAAGAGACATTGAAGCAGTCCTTTGTCGATTGTAATCTTTCACAATTTTACATTTTAAATGGAATTCCAAGGGCGTTTCAAAATATAGGAGTTCCAAAATGAGATGCTACCCAACTATGAAGGAACTTGAATACAAAATATGGAATTATGAATATAAATGGTGATGTTAAGTATGACATGGATTTTAAGAAAGTGCATGTCACGTTAGTTTCTTTTCTCGAATATAATAGTCTTGTTTTCATATTCGATATATGTAAATATTTAGATGGATAATCTAATAAAAAACAAACCTTTACCAGGTAGATACAATTATTGTAAAATGGATACAACATGAAATTTCAATAAAATAAATATAAAAAGTAGGTGGAACTTTCACACAGCGGATATTTGAAAACTTCAAGAAGTGAACGAATTTTGTAATACATTTTTCTTCAATATTCACGCCAAATGTCATTGTTACGTTCTAGACATCAGTAAGCAGAGCCGGACCGCGACCTTTTGGGGCCCTGGGCTAACGATATCCGGAGGACCCACGAAATAATTCAAATATTTTATTATTCGGGGCCCCTGGAACCCGGGGGCCCTGGGCTGGAGCCCATTAAGCCCATACGTAGATCTGGCAATGTCAGTGAGGGTGGTTGATAAATAAATGTAGTGAGGCAAACATTCCCAGTAATCCTTTTACTTGAATTATCTGATTGTGGTTAACTTTATTTAATACGCAAATTGAAATTAAAAAGCGTAACAACGGCAAATCAATTCAAAGAAACGTGTTAAAATGCACATTATACTAATTCGTAATAAACTTTCATTTTCACTCTATTCATTCTATTTGTGTACGCACATTTTTGTCTGTTTAAAATAAGTTTAAAATAAAAATTTCTATTCTCACCCGGAATACAGCCCTGCAATTAGATCGGTATACAAAAAACAGGTTTACTTCTTTCTAGTTATAAGAGCATTTTCATATTGATACAAATCGCATTGTATTTAGACCAAGGTCCCACCATCTTGGAATTCACATATCGATATCAATATTGCAATAATTATATTTCTGGCAGCATTAATCATCGATCACATTAATATTCTATGCAAGTACTAATTATATTTGTTTTATAGAGACTTTATAGGTACGCAACTTACAATTACAATTTGCCAGGGAGGCGTTTTCTCTTGTTAATTTATCATGTTTAAAATAAACTACAATAATCTTTTCAGGCTGTCAAACGCTGAGAATGGCAGCATCCCGTAGAGCAAAGGCTCTTGGTATGGAATCAAAATCCGTACGAACGCCCAGATGTAACAAAATGGGAGGATTTGAACCTATACAATGTGATAATGAAATAGTTAGCTCTTGTTGGTGTGTGGATGAAGCTGGATTTGAATTAGCTGGAACCAGAGCTCCAGCAGCAGCACTCGTTAATTGTACTGGTAAGTAAAATGAACTTAATTGAGAGAAGGCCAAATGAGTCAAATGTGAAAAAAAGATTATTTTTATTACCTTCAATTTAAATTGGTGAGGGAAGGTTAGCGAATGAGTTGTTTTTTATATAACCGAAGTTGAATCTGCTTAACAAAATTCTTAGCTAGCTTAACCAACCAACGTGAAATTTGACTCAATTGAACTTGTCTGTAATCATTTTGTAGCTCGTATAGCATTCTTTTAATAAGAAAGATATATACTTCCAAAATTGGTGATCGAAGCTCTAGAGGAATTAGCTTGAGCGGTTTGTAGATTCGTTTCGATATCATTAGTATTTTTGTTAGAATTAATGTCTGGCACAAAATAAAATTTAGGATGTAAAGTATTTGAAACCATGACTATTTGATTTACATGCCTCCTGATCACCCGTCCTTCAATTTCAATTTAAATAAATTAAATTACTTTCTTGTTTTTGAATTTTTCCAAATTTCCACAAGCAATTTTTTCTTTTATCGTAATTCCTTACACGAACATATTCCTCCACAGTAAAATTTTGAACTCCCTGAATTTGATTAGAGCTTCCCACAGGCTCCCGAAATCTAATCAAATCAAGTTTTGTTCTGATTTCTCTCCCAAACATTAGTTGTGCTGGTGATTTATTGGTAGATGAGTTGGGTGTTTTCCGGTATTGCATGAGAAAGTTTTGAAGTTTCATTTCCAAATTTCCAAAACTTCATGGAAAAAATACCTTCAAACAAAAACACAAGAAGATAAGGAAATATATAACGGTAAAAGAAACATAGACAAGGAAGCGGTTAAGAAAGCGAAAAGGGACTCCTGGAAAGAATTTGTAAGGGAGATGTCAGAAACACATGCATCAGATAAAAGAAAATTTTGGACAGCAATAAAAATACTACGAGGAATTAAAGGAAAAAATATAAGAGCAATAAAAAATAAAAATAACGAATTGGAGACCGAAATAAATCAAATACTAAAGACTAGGAAAGTACACTATAAAGAAAAATTTAGTAATAGGTCGAAGAAGAAAACATCAAATATAGTTGAAGAGGAATGGAATGAACATGAATACCAAGCATTCCAAAGAGAAGAAATGGAAGTGGCTATAAAGAAACTTAAAATAGGAAAAGCCATTGGGGAGGATGAAGTAGCGCCAGAGATGATAAAATGGTTAGGAGAAAAAGGAAAAGAATGGCTGTGTCTCATATGCAGGAACACTCAAAAAATCCCCAAAGACTGGGAAAATATCCTTATACTGCCAATACATAAAAAAGGGGATCAGACACTATAGACCAATTATAGACCAATATGCTTAGCTCAAACCAGCTTTAAAATATATACGAGAATAATAGAGATCCGATTAAGACGTTATATAGAAGCAAAATTAGAAGAGGAACAAGCAGCTTTTAGACCAGAACGACAAGCAAATGACAATATATACATTTTAAGAAGGCTAATTGATAATACAATAGAAGCGGGAGAAGAAATGTATTTAACATTTATAGACTTGAAGGCAGTTTTTCACACAGTGTAAAGCGAAAAAATTTGGGAGGTATTGGAAGTCTTACAAGTACCGAAAGCTCTAATTAATATAATTAAAAGCACATATGAGACTGTCAAAGTAAGAGTGCAGATAGGAGGTCAAAGATCGGAAGATTTTTTAATGAAAAAAGGTATAAATCAAGGGGATAGCTTAAGCCCACTATTGTTTGTCACTATTATGGACAAAATAGTGAAGAAAATAAAAAGACAAGGAGTAAATCTGGACATGATAAGAGGGTACAAAAACATGGTGCCGGTCAGATTAAGTAATCTACTGTATGCAGACGATATTGTACTCATAGCAAAATCAAAAAATAAAATGCAGAAACTAATCAACTTATTGGCAAGGGAAATAAAAAATTTGAAAATTACAAAAAAAACCAAAGTAATGATAGTAAATGAAAAACAGCGAGAGAGGAGTAAGTACAAGGAATTGAAATGTAATCACCAAAGAGTAACAACTTATAATTACTTAGGAAGTATCATAACAGAAGAAGGGAAAATAGATGCAGAACTGAATAATAGAACAAATAAATCAACAAGATTATATTATTCCTTAAATCGAACAATACTAAACCATAAACACATTGATATGGACACAAAGCTGGAAATCAACAACAAAATTACAGTACCAACTATAACTAATGCTAGTGAGAACTGGGTACTGCAGAAAAAAACAGGAAACAAAAATAAATGCAATGGAAATGAAACATTTAAGGAAAATAGCAGGTAAAACAAAATGGGACAAAGTAAGGAATGAAGAAATCAGAAGCATAACTAATCAAGAACCAATAATAACAAAGATGAAAAAGAAACAATTAAACTGGTATGGCTACCTAGTAAGAATGAAGCAAAATAGAATTGCGAGAAAAGTTATGGAAATGGGAATATTAAGAAAAATACAAAGAGGAAGACCCAGGAGGAAATGGATAGACCAGATTGAGGAAATTGGAAATAACAAAGGAAAATCATTAGGAGAGATGAAGGCATTGGCCAGGGACAGAAAAGAATGGAAAAAATTGGTACAGGAAGAACTCCAATCCGTCGCCTGAGAAGGCATAAGGATAAGAGAAAGAAAGAAAGTTCCAAATTTCCAGTATCCATTATCATTTTCTTTAACATATTTTTCATGGAACCTACATATTTTTCGACTTGACTGTTCGATGCTCGGTGATACGGGGCCGAAAGTTGCATTTTAGAAAAATTTTGAATTCCTGTGATGTGAATGTTCCTCCATTATCACTAACCAGTGTAACCGGGAACCCAAAACGTGCAAAGGTACTTCGTAAAATTGAAACTGTCTTTGTAGTGTTCATAGAATTCGTCATGAATATTTCTAGCCATTTGGAAAAAGCATCGCAAATAACAAGGAAAAAGGTTCCTTGAAAAGGCTCTGCAAAATCAATATATTGTACTCTTTGCCACGACTCCTTTGGGGATTCCCAACAATGAGGTGGAATTTTACCTTGCGTTCGTTTTGATGTCGTTACCGGCTATTACTGGATTTATTGGCAAAAAACATGTTTTCTGCATTAGCTAATTGCATACCATCGGCAAAGATTACAAAATATATATAAGATAGTTCATTTGAAGGCGGTCTGATTCTTCTTAGTGTTTTAAACGATCGCCGCACTCATAAATCATATTTACGGCTCCCTTTTGTTGTAAATAACGACACCGATAGGTACCAGGGAATTAGAAGAGTATATTTTATTCCAAGCTATACAGGGGTAACTTGAGAAATATATATTTAAATAGGATGATTTATTAAAGGTTTTTTTTATATAATGTTTTTAAATGTTAATTATTTCGAAAAATGTTCAGGATATGAATTTGAAAAGGAAAGTTTAGGTATAAGTAAAAAAAATATATTAAAATTTTTAAAATGAATCAATTGACAGATTTTATTCAACATTTTAGTAATTTTGTGATGCTTATTGATGATCTAGCGGTTATTTATACAGAATATCACAAATTAAATTATACATACTTATTGGCCACCAGAATAATAGGACCACTAAAACAATTTTGATCTTTAAATTAGACACTCCGTATTTTTTAGATTCACAAGGTTAAAACAGTAAAAACATATTATGCAGCTGCAGGATATATTTATTAATAAATTAGATATGTGAATTTTCAAATTTCTATGAATACCCAGTATCTATAAGTACTAAATAACTAACTAATTTATTATTATCTAATATCTTTGTTACAATAGTTTAAAAAAGTTGAATTCCGTATTTGATAATAACTAATTTAATACCCACCTCTCAACGTCTTTGGGACAACGATAAAAGGATATTTCTGGTTTTCCCACCTAGCTGGAACAACCGATCACAGCACAACACACAGGCATTTTAAAACCATAATTATAATATTATTAATGTTACTTTTGGAAGACGGGAGTTAAAATAATGCGAACAAGAAATTTTACTTCCGGAACGTTTCCCAAAAAACTGAATGAAATACTTCTACAAAGTTTCTAGAGATTGTAGGCACATTTCTGGCCCTTAATTGCTTCTCTATATTTTTATCATTGTTTACATTATAAGTACTTAAAATCAAGACTGCATTCAGTATTCGTGGGAAAGTGATAATTTACCATTTATTATGTATACAACTAAGACTATTAACAAATATCACAAAATATTTATTTAATAAGTTTTGCTATTGAAGAGGAAAATATGAATATTATTTTTTCCTTATTGCAATAATTAATTAATAAATTTAAAATATCTATAAAACATAAACACGAACAACGAATTCTAAAATACCAGAACTCGATAGGCGACAACCCCTATAATATGCAAAATTAAATGCAAGTAAGGATTAAGCGACATACTGTAGCATGGCGCCAACCGATAAGTCACCAGACAGTAACCAGCGGTATGAATCCTTTGATCGATAGAATTCGTACGAGTGAACAATCTTATATATATTTTGTAATCTTTGCCATCGGTATACATTTATCAATCTTCTACGTACTATTTTTAGTTAACGCTTGAATAAAATTGAACACAACAATTTTAAAGCTGCTAATTTTCTACAGATAGAACCTTTAGCAGGCCTCAAATATCTACATAAAATAAAATCTATTTTTCCAAGGATGCTACGACATAAAAATGTTTCCATTACATTGATTACCACTACAGTGAACTTCAGCCATAGCGTCGTAATAATGAATTTTTTACACGGTCAATTTGTGGTGGAGGAATTAAAAAAAAATAACTCTTGGATCTTGTTTGTTTCTATTTTTCTTTCTAATGATAACGATGGAATAAAATACAGTAAAAGTAGGAGGTTAATAACCCTTACGGCAATAAAAACAAAAAAAAATAAAACAAATCAAACGATTAAAATTCGCTGTGAATCAGACCATTTCTAATGATTGAGATTATATATCTCGATTTAACTAAGACTTTTCGTGACACCTATCAATTTTCTTAAGAGATTATTCTCTAGACGGATTTTGTTCGACTACTGACCCTGTTTGCAGTATTTTAACACCTAAAAATTATGTATGGAACTGGGTCGCGTTTGGGTCACACGTTAGTCATTTATATATTATTTAATTGTATTAGTGAAATTATAACCGCAGATAGTTTTGTAGGTACTCACTTTCATATCTGGTTATAAACATAAAGATTTATAGAATAATTTTCAAGGTTGATTTACAAAGTTATTACCGAGAATATTAAATTTTATTTGAAGGTGTGATGAAGAGGATGATACTCCTCTTCGTTCATTATACAAAGTGTAAGATAAATGAATATGAATAAGCCGATCCTTCAATGGTGAATTTGTTTAATGCTAATTTATTGCTTGCATGATTTATTATTGTATTTTTACAAATGAAAGGAAATGATCTTCAATACGGAAGTGGAATTTATGATTAAAAAACAAAATACAATAATTAGTATTGCTAGAAACAGTTTTGCTGAAGCACTATGCGTTACTTCACCTACTTACCTCTTATATTTTTTGTTATGGTTAAATAATAATATAAACAAATAGATATCGAAGAATATATATTATTCTAACGCCCTATCTTGTAGATCTTGTAGATCATACCGACCCCGTTTGACTTAGAAGTGTTATTCAATGTCTGTCGGGGCATAAAGCCCGGGAAGTATTTGTTTCTTCTTAGTTGAATGGTCACTGTTTTTGAAAAATATTCCTCAAAACTTTGTTGTAAAGCGTTAGAATAATATATTATATATATATATATATATTAATATATAATATAACTAGTTTTACGATTATTATCGAATATAGGTCGAGTTAGAGCCGATGAAGATTGTGCGAGTTCAATCTTCTGGTGGCTCTAAAGAGTAGTATCTTCGATAATTAATCGTAGCACGAGTTATATTTGGGAAGAGAATATAATGAATAACAACTGATGAAAAAAATAAACAATGACGTAGTATCATGCGATGATAGAACTATCATCAGTTTGATAGCCTCTTACTACTCTATTTCAGCCAATTAAAATCGTATAAAAAGGATCAGATGACACACGAATTGTATCCTCTTCGATATGAATTGGTAACACGCTTTACTAAATACGACATTTTACAGGAAACTGTAATAATACTTTAATATAAACAAACTTTCAGCTGAAATTTCACCATTTTCACATACACTTGTTTCATGAAACAAACCTGCATCGTTAAGATATATTTGTCGATAAACTGCAAATTTGTTGTTTAGCGTCAACCACTTGAGTTGTAGCAATTTGACAGTATCTGTAGAAAAATTGTAGAAAATAGAATGAAAATATTTTAAAAAATGTTTGAGCTGGTTAGAAGGATACGACTTTATGTCACAGGAAATATGCACATAGTTTGTTATAATAGCCAAGTCCAGTCCGGTTACTATACGTTACATCACTTATTGTAGAGACTCTTCGACACGTTTGTGAAATTTTACGGGTGATTGAACTGCAGCTGGCTTTTTTAACAATCCAACTCGAAGGATAAAAATAGTCATTAAATTCTTTAAGTTTATAAATTCTCTCGTGAAAACTTTACAAATTTTAAACTAATTTATAGGTTTATTTATAAACAAGCCCGAACCCGGCATATTTTCTCGCGAATCTCACGACCGGGAATCCCAGTGTTGCTTCTCTATTAATTTTCTTTGTTACATTGAAATAAATATTCTTGGCATTATGTTGTAACTAAGTATGTCGACATTTAAAGAAACTTCGCGATATGCATTTATCTAAGTGCTTTGCATGGACATAAATTCTTCTTAAGTTATAAACCGTTTTTTCTTAATATACCATTAATGAAGGACACTTGTTGCAAATATCATGTTTTAGAATTCTAGATAATTCAGTTTCTTTGATAGTTTTTCAATAATTGTTCACTCTTCATAATCAAATTGGCATTTTCTCTCTAAAGCTACACACACACAACTTGTAGTGAGCCTGTCCCTTCCAGGATGCACCTCTCTAGAAGCGATGCATTCCGGGAAGAACCTTCCACCACCTTCCATCTCATCCGATGGGACCTCATCTCCTTAAGTTTATTCAGCATTATTAAGAATTTAGTTGTAGTAGGTAAAAACTTTAATAAGTATTAGGACACAACAAATGTTTAATAATGACAATAAAAAGGGCATTAATTATCGTTATTAAGGTCCGTCAACTTAAGATAATTGAAACACTTTAATAATCTATTAGAAACAGTAACCGCTAGTGACCAAAAATCAATTACCTCAGAAAACAAAATTTTTGGGAGTATTAACTATTTTACTTACCACAATTAAACCCGTTAATTACAGCAATGGAACTGGTTGATAATGGTAATTAAATCTGTTAATAACTAGTTAATAATGATAATTAAATAGATTATTAACAGTAATGTAACTGTGTGATTGTTAATTGAGGACTTTCATTACTCGATTGTTTTAGTATAGATGACGTTTCAATCAGTATTTATCTTCGTCATTTACTGAACGATCGAGTTTATAGATCATTATTATCTGCATTATTAGTATCTTCCATGTTTTTTTTTAAATTCGAATGATTGAAGTTAAAAATATACTGATTCAAATGAGATGCAGACGTAGTACTAAAACGGTCTCAACTTTCACTAAAAGTCTATTAACTCGTTTCGACACGTTTCTTCGAATTCCGTTGAAATGATTATTATTCCTAAACAGGACATACGCTTCTTCTTTTACAATGTTTTACTATTTTCTACGCATCTGATTGCATATGGTAGAATTAACCAACTTGAACGTGCAATATGTTCAAGAATACATTTTCGAGAGCTTAAAGAAAGTGTTCTCGTTAATTCAAGAAGTAGCTAGTTTAACTCTCAATAAAAGCAATTACGCTATCAATATAATCAAGCAAAAAATAACAAAGAGATCTTATTTCAAATCAGAACTGTCTGTTCAAAGTAACTAATTCTTATGGCAGCCTTTTTTCTATGATCAAATCAACGACAAGTATTAAAATTTTATTATATTCAGTGCTTTGAACGTTTTAAGTTTTTTTGAGTATCATATCTTTGGCAATCATTTGATATTGACAGTATCTTCGCTTTATCTGTGAAATTTTCTTACAGCTACGATACGTTCTTTGTTCTATATCTTCTAACACTCTATTGCCAACTTTTTCGTGTCATCTATCTCTAAATTCAACTTAATGCTGGTATCAGTACCGTTCGAGTTAGTTTGTTGCCGGAATGAACCGTTCTAATGCTTCCTGCGCGAAATTAGAAAGGAAGTATGAAAAATACAGAGGTATGAAGAGGCCATCCAGGACTGAACCAACCCAAAACATATCTCGGGAAATTCAACCGGAAGCGATCTGGGGTTGTGATGAAGCTTAGGGAAAAAAGCTAATAATTCTTAGTAGTTTTCTTAAAGGGCATTTTAAACTGAATGCCTGTGTAGCATGGAGCTTAAGACGTCGTCCCTGCCAAGAAAAAGGGGAAACATCCCTGTACTTAGTGACATAATACGACCCTCTCCCATAGAAGAGAATTTTCCTTCCAGTAGAAGTGGGAGAAATCTCAGCAGATTCTACACTTCATAGAAGGAATGGGATTAGGGGGAGTACTTTAACTGTATAGAGAAGGGGGCACGCAGAGACACAATACCCCCCACCCTTAATTCGTTCATACGAATAGAATAGAAGGAGTTGGTGATTATCCAGATTATCAGTCACATCTCCGAAAACCTTAAACTGTTGTTTTAATTTAGATAAATATACGTATACTGAAAATCTGAGAAAAATGTACTTATCTTCCCTACACAAACATAATTGGAAGAAACTGATAATTATGTTGCCATAACTTTTCTAATATTCGATTTAGTGCCAATTATCATTTTTTGCAAGTGGAATTTTTTGCCCTACTTTACGAAAACATAATCTCCACATCTATCGAAAAATTGTGTTATAATTTTAGTGGTAATAATTTAGAATGGTCTCAAGTATGTTGTGGTTGAACGTTGAAATGAAACTTGACATTCATGCCTAGATATAAACAAAAAAAAAACATAGAAACTTCTGAATAACCAGTTGGCCATGTACTGCGTAAAATTATTTATCATTTCTAAATAAATAGTTTCCTTCACCTTTAATCGGTTCAAAATAAACCTTATTTACGATAAGGATATTGATAAATCTACTTCACAACACAAAGCCTTTTTATGAATTTTTTTTAATGACGACTTTTATGTACTTTAGATTATTTATTTTTTGCAATACTGGTTAATTTTTTTGGTTAAAGTGCAGCACCATCCGCTTTGTTTCCAAAAGGAACTATTTAACGAGTATATTATGATGATTGATAAGTTCTTTTTGTTCCAGCACCAAAGCCATGCGCAGATCACACATGCAGGATGTTTTGTCCCCATGGATTTTCTTTATCTCCTGATGGATGTCCACTATGTCGATGCAGAGACCCATGCGATGGCATAAAATGTCCAAATGCTCTTGAATGCCATCTCGAAGAACTTGCTTGTGCAGATCCTCCATGTCCTCCAGTACCAACATGTAAGTGTACTTTATCTAAAAAAAATAGGTTTATTTATTGATTATTAATAAAATAATAGTTTAAAGAAACTAGGACAAATTTAACTGATATTAAGTTTCTCCTTTTTTGAAGAAAAATAAAAAAAATATTTTCAATAACAATCTAATACCATCACAGAAAGTGAATTTTACTTTCACTTTCCTTTCTCCTCTACCTCCTCGAACTTTTTTTCTAATTACATATTCTGTGCGTTTCCATCGAATATTAATTGTATGAATAAATTTTGTAGTTCTCCATTCCAAATTTTTTAGTTCCAATTTTGAAAATTTAAAAATTGAGTGAGGTTAAGTTATAATCCTAGTCAAAAAATCGTAGAGGCCATAATATTGGGAATTTTGAGCTGAAATTTTAGAGACCCTTTTTCAGAAAATCAACGAATATGGAAAAAAATCAGCGAAAACGTATCTATGATATTGTGTATACAGATGTACCAGAAAGTACCGGAAATTTTTTTTTAATAAATACTTGAGAAAATTTTTATGGAGATTTTCGGAGCCCACTTGGTCAAATTAATGGATTTCCATTTATGATAGTGTCGAAAAAACCTTGGTTCCGATTTTGGAAATGTGAAAATTCCAAAAGTGTGAGTTTACGTAAAGGACGCAAGTACACTCTCTAAGTAAAAAAATCGTAGAGGCAATAATAATGGGAATTTTGAGCTGATATTCTAGAGACACCTTTTTAGATAATCAACAATTATGGAAAAAAATCAGCGAAAACGTATCTATGATATTGTGTATACAGGGGTACCCGAAAGTGAGGAATACGAAATTTCGGAATTTTTTTTTAATTAAATACTAGAAAAAAATTTTATGGAGATTTTCGGAGCCCACGGGGTCGAATTAGTGGATTTCTATTTATGATAGTGTCGAAAAAACCTTGGTTCCGATTTTGGAAATGTGAAAATTCCAAAAATGTGAGCTTACGTAAAGGACGCAAGTACACTCTCTAAGTAAAAAAATCGCAGAGGCCATAATAATGGGAATTTTGATCTGATATTCTAGAGACACCTTTTTAGATAATCAACAATTATATAAAAAAATCAGCGAAAACGTATCTATGATATTGTGTATACAGGGGTACCCGAAAGTGAGGAATACGAAATTTCGGAAATTTTTTTTTATTAAATACTAGAAAAAAATTTTATGGAGATTTTGGGAGCCCACGGGGTCGAATTAGTGGATTTCCATTTATGATAGTGTCGAAAAACCCTTGGTTCCGATTTTGGAAATGTGAAAATTCCAAAAATGTGAGTTTACGTAAAGGACGCAAGTACACGCGCTAAGTCAAAAAATCGTAGAGGCCATAATAATGAGAATTTTGAGCTGAAATTTTAGAGACAGTTTTTTAGATAATCAACTAATATGGAAAAAATCAGCGAAGACGTATCTATGATATTGTGTATACAGGGGTACCCTAAAGTGAGGGGTACGAAATTTCGGAAAAAAAATTTGTATTAAATTCTTGAGAAAATTTTTATGCAGATTTTCGGAACCTACGGGGTCGAATTAGTGGATTTCCATTCAAAAAAGTGTCGAAAAAACCTTGGTTCCGATTTTGGAAATGTGAAAATTCCAAAAATGTGAGTTTACGTGAAGGACGCAAGTACACGCGCTAAGTAAAAAAATCGTAGACGCCATAATAATGGAAATTTTGAGCTGAAATTCTAGAGACACTTTTTTAGATAATCAACAAATATGAAGAAAAATCAGCGAAAACGTATCTATGATATTGTGTAAACAGGGGTACCCGAAAGTGAGAGGTGCGAAATTTCGGAAATTTTTTTTTAATTAAATACTTGAAAAAATTTTTATGCAGATTTTTGGAACTTACATGGTCGAATTAGTGGATTTCCATTTATGAGAAACTCAAAAAACCCTGGTTTCGATTTTGGAAATGTGAAAATTCCAAAATGTGAGTTTACGTAAAGGACGCAAGTACATGCGCTAAGTCAAAAAATCGTAGAGGCCATAATAATTGAAATTTTGAGCTAAAATTCTAGAGACACTTTTTTAGACAATCAACAAATATGAAGAAAAATCAGCAAAAACGTATCTATGATATTGTGTAAACAGGGGTACCCGAAAGTGAGGGGTACGAAATTTCGGAAATTTTTTTTTAATTAAATACTTGAAAAAAATTTTATGCAGATTTTTGGAACTTACGTGGTCGAATTAGTGGATTTCCATTTATGAGAAAGTCAAAAACCCAGGTTTCGATTTTGGAAATGTCAAAATTCCAAAAATGTGAGTTTACGTAAAGGGCGCAAGTACACTCTCTAAGTAAAAAATCGCAGAGGCCATAATAATGGGAATTTTGAGCTGAATTTATAGTCACTTTCTTAGACAATCAACAAATATGGAAAAAAATCAGCGAAGACTTATCTATGATATTGTGTATACAGGGCTACCCGAAAGTGAGGGGTACGAAATTTATGAAAAAAAATTTGTATTAAATACTTGAGAAAATGTTTATGGAGATTTTCGAAGCCCACGGGGTCGAATTAGTGGATTTTCATTTATAAAAAAGTCGAAAAAACCTTGGTTCCGATTTTGGAAATGTGAAAATTCCAAAAATGTGAGTTTACGTAAAGGACGCAAGTACACTCTCTAAGTAAAAAAATCGTAGAGGCCATAATAATGGGAATTTTGAGCTGCAATTTTACAAACACTTTTTCAGATAATGAACGAATATGGAAAAAAATCTGCGAAAACGTATCTTTGATATTGTATATACAGGGGTACCCGAAAGTGAGGGGTATGAAATTTCAGAAAAAAATGTTTTATTAAATACTTGAGAAAATGTATATGGAGATTTTCGGAACCCACGTGGTCGAATTGGTGGATTTTCATTTATAAAAAGGTCGAAAAAACCTCGGTTCCGATTTTGGAAATGTGAAAATTCCAAAAATGTGAGCTTACGTAATAGTCGAAAGTACACGCTCTAAATAAAAAAAATCGTAGAGGCCATAATAATGGAAATTGGAAATGGAATATGGACAAAAATCAGCGAAAACGTATCTATGATATTGTACCCGAAATAGAGGGGTACGAAATTTCGGAAAAAATGTTTTATTAAATACTTGAGAAAATTTTTATGGATTTTTTCGGACCCTACGGTGTCTAATTAGTGGTGGATTTCCATATATAAAAGTGTCGAAAAAACTTTGGTTCCGATTTTGGAAATTTGAAAATTCAAAAAGTGAGTTTACGTAAAGGACGCAAGTACACTCTCTAAGTAAAAAAATCGAAGAGGCCATTGTATTAAATTCCTGAGAAAATTTTTATGCAGATTTTCGGAACCTACAAGGTCGAATTAGTGGATTTCCATTCAAAAAAGTGTCGAAAAAACCTTGGTTCCGATTTTGGAAATGTGAAAATTCCAAAAATGTGAGTTTACGTAAAGGACGCAAGTACACGCGCTAAGTCAAAAAATCGCAGAGGCCATAATAATGGGAATCTTGAGCTGAAATTCTAGAGACATTTTTTTAGACAATCAACAAATATGGAGAAAAATCAGCGAAAACGTATCTATGATATTGTGTATACAGGGGTACCCAACAGTGAGGGATACGAAATTTCGGAAATTTTTTTTTAATTAAATACTTGACAAAAAATTTTATGCAGATTTTCGGAACTTACATGGTCGAATTAGTGGATTTCCATTTATGAGAAAGTCAAAAAACCCTGGTTTCGATTTTGGAAATGTGAAAATTCCAAAAATGTGAGTTTACCTAAAGGACGCAAGTACACTCTCTAAGTAAAAAAATCGTAGAGGCCATAATAATGGGAATTTTGAGCTGAAATTTCACAAACACTTTTTCAGATAATGAACGAATATGGAAAAAAATCAGCAAAAACTTATCTATGATATTGTCTATACAGGGGTGTCCGAAATTGAGGGGTACGAAATTTCGGAAAAAAATGTGTTATTAAATACTTGAGAAAAATTTTATGGAGATTTTCGGAGCCCACGGGGTCGAATTAGTAGATTTCCATTTATAAAAAAGTCGAAAAAACCTTTGTTCCGATTTTGGAAATTTGAAATTTCAAAAAGTGAGTTTACTTAAATGACCCAAGTACACGCGCTAAGTCAAAAAATCGTAGAGGCCATAATAATGGAAATTTTGAGCTCAAATTCTAGAGAAATTTTTTTAGATAATGAACAAATATGGACAAAAATCAGCGAAAACGTATCTATGATATTGTACCCGAAATAGAGGGGTACGAAATTTCGGGAAAAAATGTTTTATTAAATACTTGAGAAAATTTTTATGGATATTTTCGGAACCTACGGTGTCTAATTAGTGGATTTCCATATCTAAAGGTGTCGAAAAAACTTTGGTTCCGATTTTGGAAGTTTGAAAATTCAAAAAGTGAGTTTACGTAAAGGACGCAAGTACACGCGTTAAGTAAAAAAAGATCGTAGTGGCCATAATAGTGAGTATTTTTAATTGAAATTTTATAGACACTTTCTCAGATAATGAGAGAATATGGAAAAAATTCAGCGAAAACGTATCTATGATATTTGGTATACAAGGGTATCCAAAAGTGAGGTTTACGCATTTTCGACAAAACATTTTTTTTTATTAATGAATTTAGGAATTTTTCATATTTTTTTAGTAATCTACGAGTTCGAATTAGTGGATTTCCATATATAAAATTGTCGGAAAAAACATAATTCCGATTTAGGAAATTTGAAAATTCGAAAGAGGGTTTACGTAATAGTCGAAAGTACACGCTCTAAGTAAACAAACCATAGCGGCCATAATAAGAAGAATTTTGAGCTGAAATTCTAGAAACCTCTTCTCAGATAATTAACGAATGTGGAAAAAAATCAGCAAAAACGTATCTATGATATTTTGTATTCAGGTACCTGAAAGTGAAGTAATTAAGTAAATATCATATTTTTTTATTGATTTCCTGGACTTCCGGTTTTTGAAATTTGTAATATTTGGTCCTCTATACTTTTTTCACCTTTTTTGCTTGTTATATTAGTTTCCATTTTTTGCAGTTTTCCACCTCTGCAGCATATACACCCAACAATTTTGCAATAAAATCTAATCGAATTCATACGATCTACTTTAACAATGTTCTCGTTTTCTTTTAACATTGTACAATAAAGAAATATTTATGCAAAGTTAAAACATTACATTTTAATACGTTAAGAAATATCAGGATGCGCTTTTCCTTCTTACAGCATATTTCCATTGTAACATTCAGTCGATTACTTTTAATGTCAAGGTAGAAATTACACAAAATAATACCATCCCATATAATATTGAAATTAACAGAAATAATACGATCCCATCACGATTACATTTGTGAAATTATAATAAAATTTAGCGGCATTCAGTTATAATTCACACAAATTATTACGAAAGACGATATCTATAAGACCGTGAACTTTACTACACCAGAAGGCAAATGAACTGAAAGACAAATACACATCGAGATTTCTGTTTCCCAAGGCACAAATCGGTTGTGACGGCGTGATTTGAACACACCTACAGTATTTACTATTTACAGTCAAGAGATGTTTCGAAGCTACTTTCAATATCATTGTTATCAACTCAGCGATCAGGAATTGAGGAGTGGATTACATAAACGAACAAAAGTAACATTGTTTAAATAGAATTATAGGTAATTCCAAGCACAAAACATCACGACAAACCAAACACAATTCACTTGATTAATTCACGATTTATTTTCGGGTTTGGTGTGATGGTCTACAAGAATTCTGTGTACAAGAAGATTATTTACACTTTTTCTAGCAAGACTTGATAATAAAATTATTGGGTTTGCTCGTAGACCAGTCAGATATTATCATACTATATAATTTCTTTCAAGCCCTTTTCTAAGACCTAGTCGACCAACGTTCTCCCGTTCTAAAAAACTTTTCGAAGCAATAAAATTCATAACATTTACTCTCTCTCACATTCTGCACACGCCCCGACTCTATACCTTTTTTCAAACACTTCATGGAATTTTTCTGATTTTGTTTTTTTTTGACGCTCCTAATTTTCGGTTGCAAGAATCTTTCATTTGTAACGCGGCATAATAATTTTTTCTAAAAGCCGGCTTAATAAGTTTTTAATGCCGCCTTTCGTTTGATGTTAGATGCAGGTGTTTAAATAAATAATGCTACCGGTAAAGAAAATCCCTTAATCCGTGGTTGTTGGTTTTTTTGTATCTGTCCAAGAACATGGTTGGTTTCTGTGTAAGTTTTTGGTACTAGTCTTTCATGTGAGCCTGTGATCGAAATATACTCCAAGATATGGAATCTGCGTTCCTTCTAGCACTATTGGCTCTAGACTTGTGTTTTCTGAGCGCCGACATATCTAGGGCCAACCCTGTGTATATTAACTATTGTTCATTAATTTTAAAACAAAAAAGTATGTATAATAATTAGTATGCGATATTAAGTCTGGGTCACACGAGAAACATGATTTCTATTGTTATTAGGCGATGTAAAAAGCCGACCCTGTATATTTCCATATACACTGATTGTAAAACAAACGCAGGCGAGTCTTCACTTTCACCGCTTAATTTATAACACATCGAAATACCAACCTCAGAAGGTTATGTGAATATATCGGTCAAGACATCTTTATTTTCTATAATGGATTTCTTTGTTAAGGTTTAACTGCGGTGGAATACCTTTTGCAAATTCCTTCAATTGCCATTGGCAGTACCGTATTAGAAGCAACTGATTGAGAAATAGCACCTACTTTCGTTTCTTTATCTAAAATATTTTCCCAAAGTTAACAATTATAAACTATATAGACCTAATAAATATAAGTTATAGTTCCGAAACTTGAGATGTTATTACTTCTCAAATGAAATGTTAAATTGCACAATATATCGTCTGGTGTTTGGAAATTCCTCCAGCAATCTAATTGTTCTTAAAATACGATCAAAGCAAAAGTGTCCGATTAGGCCCGTTTCACAAAGCAACGATGGTCAGTGCTAGACTCCGTTTCACGTAAGAAGAACCCACTTGAAGTTGCAGTCGAATGCGCGAACTTGTCAAAACCAGCGCCATATTGTAAAATTAGCAATCGACTTCAAATCAGTAGCGTAACGTTTTCACATTTTGTAGGTTAACACAAAATTAGAATAATGTGGATAATTTTTCCTTTAACACCTACAAGTTTTTTAGGAGGCATGTTTTTAGATCAAATGAAAAACACAACACTCACAGATAAACTAGCTAAACGTCTTAAAATAATCAAAAATATTCGACAGTAAATGATTGCTTCAAACACAACCTCAAATGTAACAATAAAATAGCTGTCGGCATGAAAATCGTTTGTAACGCCAATGGCATGAAACGGTCGTTACGAAGCGAAATAGATAAACAAGACCGATTTTGGTTTCTGCGCAAGTCAGTTGGCAAACTTCATGTGGCTTCTTCTTATGTGAAACGGAGTCTAATGACCGCGTTTTTTAACAGACATGTTAATGATACATATAAAACAATAACGGACGGATCGTTAGTGCTGTTCTTTGTGAAACGGGCCTTAGTGTGTGTTCCTTGTGCTTCCCTACAGTTATTATTCTGAAACACATCTTGAAAGCGTCAAATTCAAAATAAATAAGACTAAAAATGAAACTTTGGTCCATAGGTACTTTAGCCCCACCTTCGTAAGCATTTTCACAAATATGTAGAATGACAGCTGCTGTGTAAGGTATTGTTAAACTGTAATAATTAATTGCTTTAGAGTTTAATTCAACTCCTAATAGAGTTTTTTCAGTATTTGTAAACAGTTTTTTTGTTATTTTACACCTAATAACATTTTCCATTTACATTTATTTATTCTCGAAACACACCTATCAGCACCTCATAGGAACAGCGACTGATCATCACCAGCAGATTTTATTTCTTATGTGTATTTAAATGTAAGCGTGCCTAGCTAACAGCATCAGCACAGCACCTACGAGGCACGTCAACGCCTCAACCACAACACATTTCTCAGAGAGAATATTTTGCGGACGGCGTGCCAAATAAACAATATAAAATGAATCCTATAGTCGGGTATCGTGTGGGTGCTGATCCCGTGTCGATACGTTTAGTGAGCCCATACACAACCGTCGAGTTATCCACTCGGACAGTCGCTGTTCCTATGAGGTGCTGATAGGTGTGTTTCGACCTTAACCCAACACTGTTTCATTTACATGGATATAATCCGATAATTGCTATTATTATGCTCATCTTTGCTTGGTTGCGTATCTAGGTAAAACGCCTTTATTTATCGATTTGTAATGTAATGTCAGAGTCGATGATAGTTTCACTACCTTCGCCTCTTTGTTAAGAAAAAACAGGAAGCACAAAGCGATAAATGATGCAAGAAAAAGATTTCAATTTAACACTATTTGTTCAGTCTATTAAATGGTCGTAAAAGATTAAAATAAGAAAAATCGTTCTCGATTTAGAGGTTACAATTTTTATTACAATAAAAGACATGGGTCTCTAAGTCTCTTAGGTCACCCCAGTAAACATTTCTGCTGTAGTACAAAATTCAGTATGAAAAGTGACGCTTTCCAGATTTTTCACTGAAAATCAAGCAATTTTCTCGTTTTACTGTTTAATATAATTTTTAGGTAAACGCGGAAGAAGTCTGGATAATATTTGTCCTGTAGGAGATCCTCTTCGTATTAGTGAAACCGTACGTCCATTTTTGTGTGGCAATGATCCAGGAAAACCACAATGTCCTCCACTTTATCAATGTTTAGTTCAAACAGGTTTGTACTTACTTTATTTTATTTGCTACCTCAAAGAAAACTGGAGAACCACCCTGTATAAAAGTAAACTCCATCTAGAAGATGAGAATTTGTTTTTTTTCTCACTGATCGTATTTTTAGGTAACGATTACGGAGTTTGCTGTCCAGCTTCCTTGAAAATTCAGAAAACAGGAACGTGTCCAGCGCAGATAGAAGAAAACCTCCCATGTGGACAAATGTGTAGTCATGATTTGGAATGTCCTTCTGTTCAAAAATGTTGTAATACAGAACAATGTGGATTTTCATGCATCCATCCAGCGAATATTACAGGTAAGAATTGATAATCATACCGTATAATATAATATTTGTCATACATTCTTTAACCTTTATTATTGCATATTACGTTGGAATTTCAATAATCTGAAAAACGTTTCTTTAAGCATTTGACATTTTCCATCCTCGTAGGACAATAAATTAACTGACAATGATGAACGGTATTTGCGATTTTGCTTGCATTTACAATGATAATCTCACTGAAAGAGCAAGGTGTGTTTTGTTACACAACAGAACGAATACCTTCAATTATATGTTAATAATTAATTATCATCACTTTAAAGCGATAAATGACCAATTCACAATGTTAAACAAACAACCAAACTTACTGTTGAAATAATTTTATACTTCCTGAATTTTTTCTTTCAAAGAATAATTGACTATTGTTTTCAAAGGAAACCACTCTAGTAGTCTCAGTTTCATTTACTACTTGGTAATTGTGTAGATTATTTTTATGATTTAATAAAATTTAAATCTCTCACACTATCAATGGGGTGCTGATGAATCCACCCTTTTGAAAGTATACAGGGCTCTAATCCGATCCAAACTTGATTATAGCAGTTTTGTATATATGTCAGCATCCAAAACTCTCCTAAAACACTGTTCATAATACTGCCATCCGACACGGTTTAAGAGCTTTTGCTCCAGCCCAGCTGAGAGCCTTTATCTAGAAGCCAATTAACCTCCATTCTGGCACTCTAGGCGTCAATATCTCCTCCTCTCTTATGCAGTCTCGACCTCATCCAACCCATTGAATCCAGCTTCCTCCATAACAACCACCATACAACGCAATTTAAGTAGGCTACCACCTAATCCACGCATTCATATACTATTCCCTTTCTTCTTCAGTCATTAATACCACATATTCAATTATCCCACACCATCTCCCACATACCCCACCTTGGTCCAAAACTCTTCCAAAATGTAACCTTTCACTCACTAAATTCGACAAGGAAGAAACTAGCAATGATCTTATAAGAACCTATTTCTTGGAACTACTTAATAGAAAACAATACAGCCGAGTCCTCTTCACCGACGCATCCAGGAGCGAAACTGGTTGTTTCCACCACGCAAGCAGCTGTTGGATCTTACAGGATTTCTGCTTCTTGTAGCGTTCATACTGGTGAATTGTAAGCTATTTTACAAGCATTCAAACTCAGCGAAGTATCCCACCAACATAGAGCCATTTGTACAGACTCCCTCTCATCAATTCAGTCTATCAATAGCTCATCCTCTCGTTCAACGCATTCAAGACACATACCAAAACCTTATTTTGCACGACGTTGCCATATCAGTATCATATGGATCCCTTCACATATGGTAATGAATCGCCTTGCTAAAGAAGCTTCCTCATCCACCACCAACACGATTAATTTGCAAATCTCCAGCGACCTGAAAGCCAGTACGAAGAAACTCATCCGCTCACATTGGCCGAATCATAGGAACCACTCAGCACTCTACACAAAATACATTCGACAGTAGACCAGCTCGATGTTCCCGATTTACGTCTCACGCATGGCCACTTAATGAGCTCTTCGCCTCAACAAAACTGCCAGCATTGCCAGTACCCATTAAAAGTTGAGCACATCCTAGTAGACTGCCCCTTTTATTCCAAACGTCGTCAACAGCTGGGAATGAAAGCAACTATAAAAGAAAGTCTAAACTGCCCGAGCTAAATAACTTTAGCCATCCAATTACTGAAAGAAGAAAATCTACTAAACAAAAAAAATCGATTTATACTTATTAACTGACAGGCCAATCTGGCAATCTAGCGCTAGATAAAAAGGATTCGCGCTGAAAACTACTAACTCATATTTCTGTTGAATTATTTTAAGAAAGTTTAAAATAGCTGAATAATGTATACATTTTTTCTTGCTAGAATGTCTTCATCAACGTGCACTGTCCGAAGTATTAGCGATAAGTGAAAGAGCGGGAAGAGGGTACGTTCCTCAATGTACCAACGACGGACAATTCGAAGCGAAACAATGTAGCCGAAATGGATTGGTTTGTTGGTGTGTCGATCGATTGGGTAGGAAACTTAAAGGATCAATGGGACCGGGTGAAAATATAAATTGTTCCATAACAGATGGTAAGTGCTTTGGTATTTCAAAAAAGATTGTGGGGTAAATCATGCGTTAATATTTCAGCTCGATATGAAGTTATGGGCAGAAGTTTAAATAAAAATGGAAAAGAATGCGATCAACTAGAATGCGCTCAAGTTTGCGAATACGGTTTCAAACTTGACGAAGACGGTTGTCACACCTGCAAATGTGATGATCCATGTGATGGTTTCATGTGTCCGGAAGATGAAGAATGTGTAAATGTCAAAGACTCATCTTGCACTGAATTCTTCTGTTCTTCCGTACCCGTATGTAAGTAATCTATCACTAAAAACTTCAAATGTGCAACCAGATTATTTGGGAGTTTTCAATAAAGTTTTTTAAATTCTTATCATAAATTTTTTTACGTCTCCTAATTTCTAGGCTCCATTAATTCTCCCTCCACAAGCTCCATTTTATCCCTTTACTGAAGAATGGATTAATGAAGTTTTAATATAAACATGTTCTATTTTTTTTTTAACAAGGTCGACCAAAAGCAGTTTACGCTAATCCTTGTGAAACCGGAACTCCTTTAACGGACGATCTTAGGGGTGCACCTGTAGCTTGTGCCTTAAGATCAGAAAGCGGAATCGTATGCCCAGCTTCTTACGAATGTACAGCAGTTCCTGGTTCCACGCAAGCGGTTTGTTGTCCGATTTTAGATGAAGAAACGGAATCTGAAACATCCGAAATTGAAAACCAAATGGACAATCGACCACAAACAAGTAAGAAACTAGAATTTGGAAAAACAAATTTAAAAACCTCATAATTTGTTTTAATTTCAGTGTGCGAGTATCTCCATGAATTTTCTGAAAGTATGGAAGGTACAAGAGAAGGAATGTCATTAGCATTACCATCTCCAGAATGCGATTCGAACGGGAACTACGTTGCAACACAATGTGCTAATGGAGATTGCTGGTGTGTGGACAATTTTGGAACTGAAATTCCAAAAACACGAAAAAAAGGTAACTTGAAATTCCTAGAACATTATAGTTAATATATAAGTATACTATTTTGTATAAATAGTGGAAAATTGTTATCGATTACATTCTAACAAATCTCTAATTTTTTTGTTTCACAGATGAGTCATCTAAAAATTGTACGGAGCTTAGAGAAGTAATGGAATGTTTGGATTTAACATGCAGAATGGGCTGCGAGTACGGATTTATCCTAGATGAAGATACCGGTTGTCCTCAATGTCAATGTAGAGATCCTTGCACAGGAATCAGTTGTCATGAAGATGAACAGTGTCAGTTAGTTGAAGTTAGCTGCAAGGATCACTACTGTCCGCCTGTACCAGCATGTAAGAATTAAAATTTAGATTGGACAGTAATAAAAAACGATTATTTTATTAAATTTACTTTAGGTTTACCCAAGAAAGTTGGACAATGTCCTTATTTAGTACCTGCTTCTACTACGTCTTGTGATTTTGAATGTAACTCTGATATGGCCTGCAATGGTACCACTAGATGCTGTTCTAATGGCTGTGGAACACAATGTATAGAGCCTTTGCTACTTACAGGTACACTTTTTTATGTATTTCAAAAATGTACTTTCAAGTGACCAGTAGCACGAGAAGTAGTTGTTAGTAGAACATATTTTTACTAGTTTTTAGTCATAATACGCCGTTTCTTGGTTCAATCTTATTGTGGTTAAATTTTTTTTAGGTTGTCAACACCAGAAAGCATTAGCCCAACACCAAGCACACGAATCTGGTATTCCAGCAGGAAAAGTATATATACCAGCTTGTGAAGAAGACGGAACGTACATGCCAAAGCAATGTAATCCTGGTACCGGTGAATGCTGGTGTGTCGATATGTTTGGTTTCGAATTATCACAAACACGACTAAAATCTACGAAAAAACTTTCCTGCGATAGTCCACCAGAGCCTAAATGTCCATTGTATAAATGCAAAGACAACTGTGAGCATGGTGAGTATAAATACTTAAAAATATTTAACACTTGTAATATAAAAGATTAAATACAAATTATCTTGAGTAGTTTATACCCCTGGAAATTTGAGGGGTTAGGTACAAAAAGGCAGTGATCAAAAATAAATAAATTTTATTTTTAGGTTATGAAATAGATGAAAAAGGCTGCAGAACATGCGAGTGTATCGATCCGTGTTCGAAAATAACGTGCAGAGGTGAAGGCGAAACATGTAGATTGGTATCAGTAGAATGTGTCAATTGGCCTTGTCCGTCAGTACCGATGTGTCTCCCTAAAAAAGAGAATCCGTGTCAGAATGGAGAACCGCTAAAATTAGGAAGCACCGATGAGCTAGTTACTTGTGGACCAGATTACGAAAACTGTCCGTCATCCCACAAATGCCAGTTGAGTCCTGTTGGGGAGTACGCAGTGTGTTGTCCTAAACCAAGTAAGCTTTTAGTTTTTTTTTATTTCTCCCCCTTACGAATTTATCTACGTTTTTTAGGAGATGTTTGCTTTGAACCGTTGGATACAGGAAGTTGTCAAGATGAATTGGAAATAAGGAATTTGACTAGATTTTTCTTTAATTCTAAAACTAACAAGTGTGAACAGTTTGTTTTTAAAGGGTGTCAAGGAAATCACAATAATTTCCATACAGAAAATATGTGCAATATTGTTTGTCCAGGTAAATAAAAAGAGTCTTATACAACTGGTAAAAATAACGATTTTCAAATGCTTTTATTTAATTTATTCAGCGATGAATAAAACTTTAAAAGTAAAAAATTTGTAAAATTAGTTTCTTGCAAAGATGCATATTTTATTACAACAGTTTAGAGAATTCGCATAATAAACCATTATTGCTTGAAGAGTGAATTTCCATATAGTAAATTCATATCTGCATATTCATTTTACGTATAGGTATTATGCCATGTAGTAAAGTTTATTATTAAATTCCTAGCATGACAAATAAAGTGACAATAGCGTAGGCGATACATTTCTTAATAAATGGTTAATAATAATAATAATAATAAACTGGAAGGTAACTTTAAAATAACTTGAAGACGTATCACTGCAGATGAACGAAAGCGGCGCTAGAAAAAGTTATTATGCCGGTATTACAAAAAGAAAAAGTTGTCATTTCATGGAATCTTTAAAAATCTAATGATGCATTGAACTAATCAGCGAAAATCTCCTTCCCATTTCAATTGGAAATTATTGATTTTCAGTACTTAGTCAATGTGAAAGACTTCGTGAGAAAAACCAGAAAGCAGCTGACCACTACAAAAAGCCAACGTTTACACCTAGGTGCGAGCAAACTACTGGAGGTTGGCAAGCTGTACAATGTTTGGAACATGTTGGTGTCTGCTGGTGTGTAACACCACAAGGTGAACCACTAAAAGGTACCCTGACGAGAGGTGCAGAGCCGGAATGTAATTTCAGACAAGCTAGACATTGGGCGTCGGATAGATCTGATTCTACTGCTGATGGAGATATAGGTAAATTTAATGTGAAATATTAATTTTATTAAGGTTAGATTAGATTTTGGTGGTAAAATGTATAAGGACTGCATAATTTACTGATGGTTATTTTTTTCACTTCTACTTACTAAATATTGGGAGTTTCACCTGGATATACTTTTAAAACAAGGAAATGGAAATATCAACCAAGGTACTCTTCTTGAAGATTTTGTACCTGGATGTGTGTGAATCACAATTTGGTATCAAGCATAGTGCTCTGAGAGTTGCAAAATTCAACTTTTGCACTAAAAATATTTACCTATTTGATAATTTTGTAGTTTTAGAAGAACTTATGATGCAAATTGGTTCATTTGACGATGTCGATGAGCCAGCAGACATGAAATTAGAAGATGAAATGCTAAACTGGGAAATACCTACTATCGGTAGATGCGAATCTCTAGGTGGCCAATGTGATGATGAAGGAAAATTTCTACCAACTCAATGTGAGGAAGAAACTTGTTGGTGTGTGGATGAAGCAGGAAATCAGTTACCAAATACCAGTACTTTTAGAAAAGGAGAAAAAGTGTGCGGTAAGAATTAATATTAAAAATTATATTTTTTAGAGTAGTTTCTAATCTTTATTTATATTTTTCCAGGTACCACACCGGTAGAAAAAGCAGATGTGACTTTAGGTTTCAGAGGAGAATTCGACGATATATCGGCAGTACCAGTAGTTAATCAAATAACAAAAATTATCAAAAGTCTCAATGGAAACACAAATAGCGATGGAATTAAAGCGTCAACTACATCAGATGCTCTCTATATTAAATTTTCTTTGATCGGAAGTAACAAAGTTGATGTCGCATATAAACTAGAGCAAATGGTATGTATTCTTCATTATTTTTCTGTACATAATGATTGTTTTAATATAAAATTTACCCATTTAAAATCATTGCATATTACTACAGAGTGTATTACTTTTGATATTTATTTTTAGGTTATGCAACAAAGATTACCAGGTTTGACAGCTGACATAACACGATCTCGAGTTATCCACAAATTATATACCAGTGACCGCTTTAATTCAGATAAAGTAATGGCTTTAGAACAAAGAGAAATAGTTTCGCAATCACCTGTATCAGTTGTAGTTCCTTATCATACGGCTTTGATCGTTACAGCAGCTGCCTCTGCATTTGTTATTTGTGTTCTGACATTATTGGTACTACTGTATAGAAGAAAAGTAAGTATGGTTGTTGAAATTGGAATGAGTTAGGTTAGGTTTGTGGTGAGTCCATTAGGCCCTCCACTGCGATTTGTAAGAGTATATTGTGGCTGCCATTTGTATTGAGGAACAACCAACTCAAGTTCAAGGCCACAACGTATAAGAATAAAGGAAGAGAACATGAGCAGATTAAAGGATAAAAGCGATTTTTGCAGTAAAATCAATATTCAGTATATTACTTTTTTTTGTGTTTTAGGTGACGAACAGTTTGAATCCACACAAGATTTCTGCGGACGATCGATTTATAACCAGCACAAATCAACCTATTTACATAGAACTACCTAACGAAAAGGGGCTTTTAGAAACGAAAAATACCATAAGCAACACATAAATCTCAGTGAATATTAATAGTATAACAATTGTAACATAGTACCTAATTACAATAATTTTTCTTATATTATTAATATGCCATTTGAAAGGACCTTTTTTGTGATTAGTAGTAATTATAAGACTTCATAGCTAGTATTTTTTTGTACAGTTTAATCTATACGGCTGTCTATAAGTTATTTATGAAAATAAATTTTGTATATAAGTTAAAAGTTGGTATTTTTATTTCGCACTCACAGACCTTTAGTACGTAGGAGCCGACATCACCTGAAAGAGCTTGAATTGAAAACCATTTGACAGCAAAGTGTGTCATTTACTTGGACAATTCTTGACATCACTCATGATTGATTAGTAAGCAAAATGAACAATTTGGCAGCTACGAATATAATTTCCAATTTTACGAAATTCTATAAATAATGTCAGTCCGATCCTGCCCGGTTAGCGTCAAGCAAACGTCAGTCGCAAATTTTGCTCTACCGACGGCACGTCATACGTAGTCAAGGTCATCCGATCCGTCCGACAAAACTTAAAAGGAGCCGCCTTGAGCTAGTTCTATTTCTATACTATGCGTTAGACTGAATGCTGACGTCATATGACTTTGACAGGTCCTCTAAAAGACGCAGAAAACAATTGACAAAAGCGCGAAAAATATGTTGTGTTCCCCACTACTTTTCATATTGTACTAAAGAAATATCACTTGATGGCTTCCCTTTTGATGCAAAATTACATAAAACATGGGAGAATATATTAATAATTGGCAAACCCGTCACAAACAATAAGCTAGTTTACTCACTCCACTTTACAGACTCAGATTTTAATCAATTCACACACTCTCGCTAAATTAACACTAAACACGTTTGTGACAGAGATAAAGAAAGTTAGGTTAGGGTTTTTCATTTGGCGCCCTCTAGTGACGGCCTATGCTCGCGGATCTCATTTATAAACGAGGGTCTAGCTGCAGAAAGGCTCTCACCAATCTGAGTGTATATATTTTGTGCAATGTAATTCCCTTCACCTTCTCGAAAAAATTGGTATTCCACATGAAGTTTTCCAAAAAGGGGAAGGGATAGTAAAGGTTTCCCTTCCCCTTTTTGGAAAACTTCATGTGGAATACAAATTCTTTGATATCTTTTCAAGAAGGGGAAGGGAATAATTACATTGCACAAAATACCTATATACACTCTGATTGGTGGGAGCCTTTCTGCAGCTAGGCCCTCGTTGTTTATAACCCTAAGAAAACAATCTAACATAATGTCAATAGGCAATGACATAAACATGTCAAAAAAATAGTCAATTAAATTCTTTGTGTCATATTCCATAAAAACCTAAACAGACCATAAATTTGAATCCCAAATATCATTTCCACTGAAAATGATTATACAAAAATAGGTATATTTTTATAGCTTATTACAATTTTTTGCAAATGCTTGCATATTTATAAAAATACACTAATTGTAGATTTGTCCAATACGAATTCATTATTTCAAACAGAATTTTTAAATTGATACATTACTTCTGCCGATACAACTGCCAGTGCAATTTTCAAAGGTAAGCCACAAAATATATCTTGCTGATTTTAATTTCATCCATATTAAATTTAAAAAAACTCATTTGAATGGCACGTTCCATGGACTAGGCACCAAGCCTTCTGTATTGCAACACCAAGTTGGCAACAAAGATCTCAATCGTGCCAAATATATTCCAGAACTCAATTTGACTCACCCTTAGACGTACGAAGAATTTTACACGAATAATACCATAGCATAAAACAATTATGATGTGATAATACTACTATCTACTGGGCGAGCTCCATTATGCTTGCCGTACACAGATACCAATCCCTCAAAAAAAAAGGGCTCAACCTCTATACTTGTCAATCTTTAGACTAGGACTAGCAGAGATAGGACTAGGGTGTTAAAACGTTAGGTTGCACAGTATTGACATTTTACAAGAAGGGGAAGGGTGATTACAATGATTATGCGCTTCATGGAGGATTGTTCACCGACATTTTTGTGACGGGACATGGAAACGTTCGGTCACCTTCACCTTCCTTTATACAATGGAAACTTCCATTGTACACGACTGTTTATTATTATTATTATTTCAGGACTTGCAAAAGCAGTAAAGGCTTTATCACATCCACAGTAGACATGGATACTTTCCGATTTTGACTGAATCTTAAATTAAATCTAAATAAGTTGGTTCATACATTGAAGTTGCTGGTTCAAAAGTATATGTAAATAGAAATTTCGTAAATGATTGGTAGTAACTGATGGTAAGATAATATTAATTAATTTTTTTAGATAATATCAGTAGCTTTAAGTAAAAATGTTCTTATTAATAGAACGTTATTAGACATAAATCTTCATACTTAACACTACCAACAACTCATTGTTTTTATAAAGAATAACAGCATGGAATGAAATAACGAAATATAAATAAACATTTCTTCCTTTATAAAAAGGTGCTTGCCTACTTTGCAGCCCGATAATACTGTAGGTACAATAGCAACTTTTTGCGAAACGCTTTGTTATAGTTACAATATCCTTTTAATAATAATTGATCTACATTGTTATTAAGAAATGTATGAGAAAGAGCCGAATGGACAAGATACCATTCCAACAACTTTAAATGGAAAAGTTCCAAATGAAAGCGCAATATTCGCTCTCCACGCTTGTATACAACGTACACGGGACGAGGAAAGAAATAACAGAAAATCAGGTATTAACTAAATGAATCTTATCTTTATCATTAAACATTTAGAGAGTATGAGATGTATATCAAAATTATGAGAATATTTAATAACTGTTCATTTTTATTTCTTTTTAACTTTGATATAATTCTCTAGAATCATCAAGATTGTGTTGTGCAGCTAGATTTCCTGAAAAGCCTGTTTGTTATGGTAATGCAGCAGGAAACTGGAGCTGGGTCAACAGAGCATGCAGCAATCAGTACCCATATTCCAGCAATTATCAGAGTTATGTCAGGGAATGTCCAGTTCAGTATTATTGTCCTACTTGTCAATCTAGAGTAAAGGAAATTGTAGAAGAAAAGTGCTGCAACAAACAAGTAGAAACGATAGTAACTTGGCCTTGCTGTTATTGTTCACAGTTAAAGAGTGAAAGTTCTACAAAAAAAGCTTCGGATAAAAAACAAGATTGTAGAAACGTTGAAACACAATGTAAATGCAGCAACGAAGAAATTATACATCGTAGCTTTGACGGTACTGGTGACTCACAATCTACAAAGCATGACGCAGTGGAACAATCTTCGGGTGAAACTGAGTTATTGAACGATGTTTCAAATGAAGCTGACCAAAAGGAATCTGGGAACAAAATTTTAATAAAAGAATCTGGCGAGGGTCAGCCAATATCGTCTAAAAATAGTGAAAGTGAGCCATCAAATAATTATAAGAAAAAATTGGATAGCGAACAGTCAAAAGCAACAACAGAGCAAAATGTTTCCAAGAAATCAGATAAAAATCTAGGAAAGTATACATCTCAAAGCAGAAGCCAAGGTAAACTTGGTGAAGATTCTGCAGCCAATGATCTGGGATTTAATGAGGAAAGTAAAGATAAATCACTAATAGAAAATTTAGCTACAAAAAAAACGGACGAATCTGTAAAGAATAAAGGAAAATCTAAAGTACCGAAATCCGTGAGCAATATTGATGAATATGCTAGCCCCTCTAAAAGTAGCAAAATATCCACCAGATCCACTTCAAATGATAAAAAAATGAAATCAATGATCCCCACTCCGAATGGCAGAAGGGTTGCTGAAGCAAAAGGTGCTGAACCGAGAGAAAAATCTTCAATTCGTAAAAATTCAACTGATGTCGACGTAAAAAAATCATATGTACTAATTTCGAATAGCGACAAAACTAATAAAAATAATAATATTAATAAAAAGGAATCAATGAATGGCAGAAGAAGTAATAGAGTGAAAGGAGTTGAAAAAATAGAAAAACCCAGTCGTAAAGATTTAGATAAATTGGATATTAATAAAAATGAATCGATGAATGGCAGAAGAAGGAATGGAGTAAACGGAGTTGAAAAAATAGAAAAACCCAGTCGTAAAGATTTAGATAAATTGGATGTTAATAAATCCTACATACTCAATTCAAAAAATAACAAAAGTGGTAAAACTGAATCAAACGTAAAAAAGGAGACAATGGGAACATCAAATAATAAACTTAGTCAAGATAAAAGTGCAATTAAAAAGAAACAGGAAAGTGCAAAACTATTAAAAAACAATAAAATTGACAAAACTAAAAAAGTACAATCACTTGAAAGTTATCGAGATTCCGAAAGCGTTGTTGAAATTAATAATCTTGAGGAAGATCAAACTGCAAAAAAAGAAAAACCTTCAAAATGTGATGATTTCATTGGTCTCGATATTAAAAAATCATACGTATTGTATTCAAATGATAATAATGAACCCACGTCGTCAAAAAACTTAAAACCTAATGTCCTAAATTGTAAATGCTGTTGCTGCTGTAAGCATTGTGGTAATGCTAATAATAATAGTAAAACAGTCCAAAAGACAACTGGAGAAAGTAAAGATAAAGACGTATCTTATTCTCCAAGTGAAGATTCTGATAATAGTACGTGCTCTTGCACAACATGCTCATGCAGCGACATCACTGAAGATGAAAATAAACAGCAACAAAATCAAATACTGAACCAAAAACAAAAAAAGAAAATCGAACAAACTGATAATGGAGAAATTGTAAAAAAACAAGCATGCAAACGAAAAGTTGAATTTGCTAAAAAGGAACAAATTAATCGAATATTTACTGAAAGAGTGAGTCAGCTATCAAATCATTCAATTGAAATTAACGATGAAAATACACTACCAGATCTTTCAATTAAAATTAACGATGAAAGTACACTACCAGATCTTACAAGGAATGTAAGTTGTTCTGAAAAAAATAAAAAGAGTGCCCTACAATCCTTAAGCAAACAAGCTGCTGTATGTCCTGTATGTCCATGTTGTGGTGTGAAGCTTGACGGCATTTTGGACTTTTCCCCCAAAAAAAACAAACAGTCTACTGTGAGCAGAGAATATAATGTTTGTGATAATAATAAAAGAGATATTTTTGCCGTTAATAACGGCACTCAACAAAATCTTCAAAAGGTAGGAAATTATAATAATGCGAGCACAGAATTTCGAGTTTGTGGTTGTGATAACGAAGGTTTTAATAAAAGTATAAATAGTAAAAAAGAAAATCGAGCCGTTAACAACAATACCCAAAACAACTTACAAAATGTAATAAACTATAAAAACGAGAGAACTAAATTTGGCATATGTGATAAAGATATAAATAGTAAAAGAAAAAATCATGGCGTAGATAATAGTACTCAAAACAATCTTGATAATATAGTTAACAAATTGAATTGTTTATATAATAAAAACGATACAATGTATAGAGCTAAAAAGAATTCCATGGACAAACCTTGCATTTGCCCAAACATCAGAGAATATGCACTGAATAATGGAAGAAATCAAAATCAATGTTGTAACAATAACGAAATTTCTTGTAGTAGCACTAGCGACTCAATTTCATATGCTACAAATTCCGAACATGTAGAAAAATGCAGGCCTGTTTGTGAAAAACGAATACCTTGCGTAAAGAACATTGAAAATAAATGTAATAATAATAACAGCAAGACGAGAAATGCTAGTATGCTAGACGAAAGTAAAATTGTTCGCAGAAATCGTAATACTTCAGTATCCAGAAGTACTGAAGTAAATGTGGGTCCAGATACTATTCAACAAGCTAGAAAGAGAAGTATGAACACTTATGTGTGTGCCGAGGATATTGAAACGACTCACAGAATATATACCTGTTAAAATAATAAGTATAATTAATATTTATACTGGATTATATTGAAGAAAATCTAAATAATTAATCTACATAGAAGAATACTACCCAAGCATCGACCGCAAACTTAAAACCATGGATTACAATAAAAATTGCCTCACTTGTCAGAAAAGGTAATAATCTAATTACGTATATTAATAATGACTACCCAACTCAATTGATCCACTAAATACTCGTATAATAGACTTTGGGTGTTTAAGGCTTGGTTAGCTATTATTTTCCAACGTTCCAAGCACCACTACTGAATTGTCTTCATAAAATCGATTGCGATTTAAACTAGTTGAACCTTGACGTAAGATTTGCCGCAAAACTAAAACAAAATCTTTGTATTAGAGGTAATTGTTGGATTTGGAGTTTATTTAACTATCAATTTAAAAATTTGATACTTTTAAAGATTCTTCAACACAAATTGTAAATCAGACGCATGAGTTGTAATTCCAAAAATATCACTCCTCAAATATTTAAACTAATAAAATCATCTGATAAATCTTGTCACACGATAAACTAGCCATTTTATTTTGTGGTGGAACACACTAATTTATAATTTTAAAAATTACTTGCATTATTTTGAAACGATCTCTTCTACATATCAACTATCTCTAATTTGCATACTGTTTTAGGTTTGCGACAAGTTTGTAACATCGGGCATGACATTCTGTAATCGAAGACCGAAATAAAGGAAGAAATGTTTTATTGTATTTGATTAAATTGAACAAAGTTTAGTAATTTTTCGATGTAACTTTGTAATGTGGTCATGTTTATTAAACTATGTAAATAAACTAAAACTTGTTATTATTTTCAACTTTTCAATTTTTTCTACTCGCGGAATTTTTTCCGATAGTGGGCGATGCACAATAAACCTATTATCCATTTCCGTTTGTCTCTGTCCATTTGATTCAATTTCGAATTTTGAGCGATAAAGGTGTTTTGTGAAAGATGGTGCTTCTTATTATTAGTTTGGTGGACATTTTTAAAGACATTGGCGACAGAAAACAGTCGATGGTGGAAGGCGAAAAGGTATTCAAAGCATTACCTTTATAATCTGTTTCTAAGAAGTGCCTGCTACATACTGACATGTGTTTGGAAATAGGTTTCCCAATTTTTAAAATGTTTTGCCACCCTTTGCATAATTTTGCATCTGAAGCTATGTAATTGATTCATTTGCATCTTTATACTGATTACATTGCGGCACAGAGCAATAAGTATACCCAGGTACCTCTTTCACTTGCTGGTCATTATTAGAGTCTAAATAAGTTTTCTGGTACAACAAAATTCATCAAACTCTTCTAGAAATCAAGAAATCAATATTAATACTTTGCTTACTATACACGTACCTACTCTAATGGCGATTTGGTTTGTTTTCCCCATACCAAGGTTATAAAATTTTTCGCGAATAGGGCATGTCCACCAACTGACAAGTTGACACTAATGACAGTCGCCTTGGGGATAAACAATTATTTGGATAGATTTTAGATTTGTAATTTGGTTGTTCTGTATTGATTTAATGATCCTTTTTATTATAAACAGTCATATATAGCTTTTAAAATACCTAAGCAATTAAAACAACGCCGAAAAAAGCACTAAATCAAAATCAAAACCTATTAAGAACCACGTGTTGTGCAGAAAACGCTTGCTTATCTCAAAGCGACTGTTAGATGACGTAACGTGGACTTGCCCTATTGACACTTATTTACAGTGTCATCCAAACCTAGAAATATAACAAAGTTATTACAAAAGAAGGGGAGCATGTTTAAAATGCACAATGCATTCATTAATAAGTGTAAATATTACACACATAAAATATGAAGAATTAATCCAAAACACTTGTGTAAAATATGGTTCTGTTCTGACAAAATCTAATAGATATAGTATCTGCCCACTACCAAAGAAGTACGTCAGTAGCAAAACCAAAATCGTTTTCATTTTGTATGCTCTCCAACATAGGTTACATTGCATGCTTTTCTTTCGATTACACCTTTTCCTTTGCACTTTTGACTTTAACCTTTCAGTGGTCGCGACAGGTCTGTCAGACCCAGTGTGATAGATTTCTAGCAATATAAAAACTTTGGCAACTCTGCGAAATCTCCCACTTCCAGTACCTTCCTAGAGTTCCGCATCGTTGTTGAATGTGTATTCAGTTTTCCAATTAGCATTGGTCAGTAGCAGTTATAAATAAAGTTTGATACCCAGACCCGGCGCGACCATTCTCTCATCGAGTAAGAACACGAAAAACCAATTTGATTATGCACTTGCAGGAGTTATTTTTTTGTCTTAGAAAAAACTACATTCGCACTTATATATTTTATTAAATATTTTCTAGACGTTATTGAAAAATGGCTACTCCGAAAGAGATGGGTACACTTCTAGCACCGTCGTACACCCCAAGATGTGCAGGTGTTCCAAAAAATTTGGTAGCTTGGATGTGTTCACTACGATGTTCAAGTCGTTACGCCAAAAAACCAGCATCACATCCATGCGCAAATGAAACAATAAACATGAACTTGGAAGGAGAGAAGCACGTTTGTAGCTCAAAATACAATCCAAATAATTACTTAGGGATACATGTTAAATCAAAAAAGAAAGCTAAACGTAAAATTAAAAGAAGACCTCGAAATAAGTGTGCTAGTGTTATGTGTGTTCCATGTCAAAAAAATCAAAGTATTTTATTTGAACCATGCGACACGAATAAATGTAATATTAATGATGAAAATGATAAAATCGATGATTTGAAACAAATAATGTACTGTGAAAACGATGACGAAGTTTATCCTTACACCTCAGTTCAGAAATGTAAGAATAGACGAATAACTTTTTATAAATGTCCTAAATACGACAAAAACAAAAATATTATTATCGATTATGAATACGACAAAAACGAACATTCAGAAGCATGCTACTCGGAAGATGAGGAAGACGATTATGAGGAAGATCAAAATGACGATGACTGTTGCTATATTGAAGAGAAAGAAAAAGATCAAACTATGGTAGATCCAAATACAACGACCAATGGCGAGTTAAGGGAATGTGGATATTATAATAATTTAGAAGAAAGTAATGAAAATTTGGAGAATAATGATTGTAAAAATCGAAAGACACAACGTGTCTGCTGCAACTGTAGTGCCATAAAGGATTATGATGATCAAAATTGTGATTGTGATGAAATAGATGTTGATCAAGATGATACTTCAGATGAAAATTGTGATGATGAAATTAATTTGTGTGATCAAGATCAAAGTAAAAAGAATCAAATGTGTTATAAATGTGAAATAGAAGAAGCAACTCGAAGACAATGCCCTTTAAAGGCAAAATGTAATAAACCAATTCGTCGGTATTGTGATATTAAAAAAAATATTTCCAGGAAATATGAGAGTAGCTGTGGTAGTTCAGATACTAAGCAAAATAACAAATCAAATCCAAAAAAAATTGCAATGAGTTATAAAGAATGTTTATACAGAAATCAAACAGGAAAATTTAAAAAGAAAATAGAAAGAAATGGATGTATGAAAAATTATAATTATGATTGTCCGCAAACTTGCAAAAATACAGCACCAAGTAAGATTGGAACTGTTACATGCTCGTGCAAAGAAAAATATAAAAAAGGTCAAGATATATGTGATTTTTGTGATATTGAAGGAAATAAACAGATGGAATATGAAACGTTTGGTTGTCCAGAAATCTTTACGAACTTCAAGGAAGAATACAATTGCGAAAAAATTAAAAACCAAACTAAATGTCGAGGAAAATTAAGAAACGCTGATAATAAAAACTCTATTTGCCAAGAGTTGTGTGTTAATTTAGAGCAGTTTGATTCTGGAAATAACGAAAATAGAAAAAGTTTACCACAAGAAGCATATTTTTGTAGAGGAGCAATTCGAAAAACTGGAAATGCTTGTGAATGTAGGACAAACAAAAGGGAGATGGAAGGTCAAAAATGCAGTTGTCCAAGCAATAATACAAATATAAACTACCAGAAAACAAATCAAATGAAAATTGGAAGGCAAGCACAAAGTAGGAATGCCTATTGTTACCAAAAAGTAGATGTAAATAAAATTGGAAATAACTGTCCATGTCCTAACGACTTGCAGAATTTAGAAATACCCAACAATAGACGAAGCGTTTGTGATCGTGTAAATGTACAATCAAATAAAAAAACATCTGAATGTATCTGTTCTGATATGAATGAATTATGGGGCAGATACTGTGATCATCTAGAAGAAAACATTGAATCAAAGTACAACTCAGAACCTTCCTGTGATTGTTGTAAATGCAAACAACAGAAAACTGTTAGGAAAAACCTTTGCCAAAAGAATAAAAGCTTAGAAGTTTGTAATTGTGGACAAATAAAAGCAAACGAAATAAATAGAGGTGCATGTGAAGCATTTTTAACAGATGAAGCAGACATTTGCAAGTGCAGATACTTAAAAAAGGAAAATGAAGATGAAATCCCGTTACAGTTTTGCAGTTGTCAAGAAAAAGGAAGAAGCGATGATTATCCAGAAAATGATAGGACAGATATTGAAATATCACAGGTTCCGACTGATGCTGGACAAATTTTGGATGATAGTCAATATCGTGATGTAGTAGAAAACAATCAATTCACAAATCAAGAGATTTGTGATACTACTAGTAGCCAAATATCAAATCAGGAGCATGTTGATGGGATAGATTATGGTAAAAATCAATTTAAGACCGAGTCAGAGCTAGGTTCCTATAATTACGATACTTCTACTGCCTCGATTTCAAAAAGAATGTACACCGCACCACAAAGTGGACAACCTATCCAACAAGACAATATTGTTGAAGATCTTAAACACTTTACTCATGAACCTGAATCACAGGAGAGTGTGATTATGAAGAAAGGTGGTATTTATGAACCTCAACAAATTACCAGTACGATTAGCCAAAAGCAAACGAGTGATTATCTCAATACTCCATTGGATAGTACTACTGTCTCTGAAATTTCACAGAAAAGTGTTATTTCAAAAAAAGGTAGTGTCTATCAACCTCAACAAATTACCAGTACGATTAGCCAAAAACAAACCACTGGTTATCTCAATACACCATTGGATGGTACTACTGTACCTGAAATTTCTCAGGGAAGTGTATTTTCCAAAAAAGGTGGTATTTATGAACCTCAACAAATCACCAGTACGATTAGTCAAAAACAAACCAGTGGTTATTTCAATACACCATTGGATGGTACTACTGTACCTGAAATTTCACAGGGAAGTGTATTTTCCAAAAAAGGTGGTATTTATGAACCTCAACAAATCACCAGTACGATTAGCCAAAAGCAAACCAGTGGTTATATCAATACACAATTATTGGATGGTACTACATACCCTGAAATTTCACAGAGAAGTGTTATTTCAAAAAATGGCAGTATTTATGAACCACAACCAATCACCAGTGCATTTAGCCAAAAGCAAACCAGTGGTTATATAAATACACAATTGGATGGTACTGCTGTCCCTGAAATTTCACAGAGAAGTATTATTTCAAAAAAAGGCAGTATTTATGAACCACAACCAATCACCAGTGCATTTAGCCAAAAGCAAACCAGTGGTTATATCAATACACAATTGGATGGTACAGTTAATGTCCCTGAAATTTCACAGGGTAGTCCATTTTCAAAACAAGGTAGTGCCTATCAACCTGAACAAATCACCAGTGTGATCAGTCAAAAGCAAACCAGTGATTGCCACAATAGACAATTAGATGGTACTACTACTGTCCCTGAAATTTCACGGAGAAGTGTGAGTTCAAAAAAAGGTAGTATTTATGAACCTTGTCCAAACACCAGTACGATTAGCAAGAAGCAAACCAGTGAATGTAGCAATAAACAATTGTATTGTACTAATTGCCCTGAAATTTCACGGAGGAGTGTGAGTTCAAAAAAAGGTAATATTTGCGAACCTTGTCAAAACGCCTGTACGGTCAGCAAGGGGCAAACCAGTGAGTATTTAAATCAACAATTGGATGGTACTACTTGCCCTGGAATATCAAGAAGAAGTGTATGTTCAAAAAAAGGTAGTGTTTATCAACCTCAACAAATTACCAGTACGATTAGCCAAAAGGGAACCCGTGGTTATCTCAATACACCATTGGATGGTACTACTGTCCCTGAAATTTCTCGGAGGAGTGTATTTTCAAAAAAAGGTAGTATTTACCAGCCTGATCAAATTAGCCAAAAGCAAACCAGTGGTTATATAAATACACAATTGGATGGTGCTACTGTCCCTGAAATTTCACAGAGGAGTGTATTTTCAAAAAAGGGAAGTATTTATCAGCCTGATAAAATTAGCCAAAAGCAAACCAGTGGATATATAAATACACAAATGGATGGTGCTACTGTCCCTGAAATTTCACAGAGGAGTGTATTTTCAAAAAAGGGAAGTATTTATCAGCCTGATCAAATTAGCCAAAAGCAAACCAGTGGTTATATAAATACACAATTGGATGGTGCTACTATCCCTGAAATTTCACAGAGGAGTGTATTTTCAAAAAAGGGAAGTATTTATCAGCCTGATCAAATTAGCCAAAAGCAAACCAGTGGTTATATAAATACACAATTGGATGGTGCTACTATCCCTGAAATTTCACAGAGGAGTTTATTTTCAAAAAAGGGAAGTATTTATCAGCCTGATCAAATTAGCCAAAAGCAAACCAGTGGTTATATAAATACACAATTGGATGGTGCTACTGTCCCTGAAATTTCACAGAGGAGTGTATTTTCAAAAAAGGGAAGTATTTATCAGCCTGATCAAATTAGCCAAAAGCAAACCAGTGGTTATATAAATACACAATTAGGTGAACCTAAGCCTTCTAAAAGATTTAGTAATTATAGTACTACCAGTAAAACTTCGAAACGAGATAGTACTTATGCAGCTTCCAAACCCAATACTATATCTGAATACCCATACAATGCACAAATTATTGAAGAAAACGTTGACAGAACAACGGAAGTAAATGAAACTGAAATAACCGATTGTTCATGTCCTTACATCAAACAAGATACCAAAAAAAGGAATGACAAAAATGTTAAAAATACGGCATCTGCTACTTCCAAAAACTACCAATCAGATAAAAATTACTTGACTCTCTATGGAACAGATCAGGAAACAGGTGTTTTAGATCCTGATAATAATGATAATATTTCTAATAAATTTAGCACATATACAAGTGTTTCGAACATACAATCTAATAATACTAACAATCAACAAAATATTATTGCCACAACCCCTAACCAAAGTATTTATAGTGTAAACAAAAATGCAACAAGTGGAGTTTTAGACCAAAATAGAGCTGGTGCTACTCTTATTTCACGTGACAATCAAGCAATTCATAGTTACAATCCAGTTGTAAATCAAAGTGACATTCAATCAGCTCTAATTCCAGCTGGACAACAATCAACTCATAGCTATAACCCAGGTATGGATCCAAGTAACATTGAATCGGCTCTAATTCCATCTGGACAACAATCAACCCATAGTTACAACCCAATTTTCGATCACACTCGAACTGATTCTATTCTTATTACACCCGGAAACCAATCATATCACAGTTACATCCCAGTTTTCGTTCAAAGCAAAATTGAATCTGTTCTTATTTCACCTGGAAAACAAACAATTTACAGTTACAGCCCTGTTTTCGAAAAAAGTAATACTGAATTTTCGCCTGGAAAACAAGCAATTCATAGTTATAACGTAGTTGTAGATCAAAGTAAAGCTGAATCTGCTCTTAATCCACAGGAGAATCAATCATTTAAACAAACTAAACGACCATCAAAGAACAATACATCAATTAAGTCTACAAATGCTAATGCTAGTAAATCTAGTAAGAGAATAAGTAGCTGTGGATTGCAAAAATGTCGAAATAAAATGACATCAAAATCAAGTGCATGTAAAGATCCTAATTCTATCTTTCAGCAAGCGAATTTTAACTCACAATGTAGGTGTACGGATAATCAAAATATGGATAAAAAAGTTTGTAATCAGTTTGCTAGATATAAACAGCGTAAACAGAGTTATTGCAAATGCACTACCAGTAAAATTACGAAACGAGGTTGTAACAATAATGTTTCCGAACCAACTACGTTATGTAATTGTTCAGACAGTACTAAAGACGCCTCACTACGCTATGGAACTGAATTAACCACATTGTGCAAATGTCCCGATGGTACTAAACAACGATACGGAACCGAAGCAACTACATTATGTAAATGTTCAGATAGTACTAAACAACGATACGGAACCGAAGCAACTACATTATGTAAATGTTCAGATAGTACTAAACAACGATACGGAACCGAAGCAACTACATTATGTAAATGTTCAGATAGTACTAAACCACGATACGGAACCAGTGAAATGATTTCTGGAAAATATATAACTCCAGATGAACCTCAAATTCAAGAAGCAATCGATAACAGAAACACGGATATTAACGAAGTTCAGGATGGAGATTCTAGAAAATCAAGTAGTAGCGTTTATAAATCACCTGCTTGTCGTGATATAAGTAAAATTTTGAGCACTAACAGTTATTATAAACTTCAAAAAAGTAAAATGAAATCCCCTACAATTATTTCACAAGCTGACTACGTTGAAAACGCGGATAATGATGGAAGTCAAAAATCAAGAAGATCAGTAGAATTCGTATGCCCTGGTAGGCATCAAAAAACTGACGAAGTTTGCAACATAGATAAACTTACGAAAATCTCAACAAGTCAAATCGTAAATAATGAAAATTGTACACAGCAGAGTACAAACAGAAAAGACAATATTGGACAAATATCTATAAGTGCAGCTTACGTAGGTGAAAATTACGATGACGGTAATATTGAAACAAAAGGAAATGAGCCTCAAACTAAACCATATTATATTGAAGGCCTATCTAAGAATGTAGAAGAAAAAGTTATCCAAGATAATGTTTTTCATAGTGTTAGTGAATGCAATGAAGATAAATTGGCATCAACAAAATGTCCCTGTCCCGATGAAACAGAAAGAAAAGAATGTTGTGACTACGGAAATTTTAAAGCAAAAAAAGATGAATTATTAGAAATAAAACCGTACCTTTGCAAGGATGTATGGAGAGACGAAGTTGAAAATGAAGATAATATTATTATCGACGAAGATGCTCCCTATCCTATTAATGAATGTAATATATACGAGAGGATGATTACAAGGGCATCGGAGCAAAAACAAGTAAAAACATTCGAATTTTTTGACTACGGCAATATTCAAGCATTAAAAAGTGAGCCCCAAATCATTCCCTACCTTTGTAGAGATATGTGCAGAGATAATGTAGAAACTGAAGATGATGATGAAATTCTTGTAGTGAATGTACCATGTCGTATAAGTGAATGCGATGTTCATAAAGATTTACTTCAAACGGTTTCTGGAAAATGCGTGTGCCAAGAAGAAACTATTAAAAGTGAGTGTTGCGATTATGGTAATATCAAAGCAAAACAAGAAGAAGAATCGCAAATTAAACCATACGTTTGTAAAGATGTAGAACGACCAGAAGAAAATGGAGTTATCTACGATGCCCCTTGTCAAATAAGCGAATGTAATGTACATGATAAATTCATTAAAAATGCTGAAGCAACGTGCACGTGTCAAAGTCAAATAGATAATACTGAATGTTGCGATGACTATGGTAATCCGAGAGTTAAAAAAGGCGAATCGCCTACAAGTAATACCATCTGCAAAGTTAAAAAGTGTAAGCGAATAAATCAGCCAGCTAATAACCAATTTCCAGAGCTTAGCAATAGTAAATACTGTGAGTGTAAAAATGCAGACACATTTGCTTCTACTAATAGTAAACATAGCAAAATGGACCATTTACTATCTGATGATGAAGTAAGCACGAGAGAAAAAGAAGAAAGCGATACTAATTATGAGACGATTAAAAGTAAAACGGTAATTGAAGAATTAGATAATATATTTCAAGATAATTTAGAAGTAGTAGCAGGAGTTAAGCTTACAAACATTGACAAGAGTAGAAGCGTTATATCGAGTGGACCAGAAGGCACGAATGTTAAAAAATCATTAGCACCTGTTGGTCTACCCCCTTATATGTTTAAAAAAAATATAGATATATTTGATAATAACAATCAAAATGAAATAGCGCGACAGAATTTACAGACGACACAAAAAGGCGATTCATTTTGCCGATGTATAGGAATACAATCGAATAAACCTCCGCCAATCAAACAAAGCAGCATAGAAATTCAAACCAAAGGTAATTATAAACCTAGCTCTACTTATAAAATTAAAGAGATAGGCACTCAGAAAACTGTAAACAATCTAACTGTAGAAACTCCTATGGGATTTCAAATATTAAATTTGGGATCTTTATGGGATAATCTGAAAACCGTTCCATCTAAAAAGTGAACTTACTTTTAATAATTAAATGTACAAACTTAAAGTAGGAATGTATGAGTACAGAAGTAAACCAAACTCCATGGATCCAATCAATGAATCAGAAAAACTAACTATGAAGAAGTAAATCAGAGGTAATCATACTTTCATTATAAATATACCTCCTATTCTCTCCGGCCTTTCCGTTCTTCAACTCCACTTTCTGGATACATTGTAATTACGCCTATTTGCAGGCCATCATACATACGCTGGCGCTGGAGGTAAACTTCCTGTGTACCTAAGGATGATACAGGATCTTAATCATAGATGGTACCTACATACGGCAAAGTGTTGTACCAAAATTAACATAAAATATATGAACTATAAATAATACTATAAACTAACTGAAATATATGGCAACGGTCTTTTCCTTAAACTTTGCCTTAATCACTTACCTGCAGTATTGCTTCAACTTTTTTGCCTGGAATATCGTCAAGCAGTTTTGCATGAGCACAGTGAGACTCTTGTCTTTGGCCTTCCTCTGATTTTAAGCCACCTTTGCATCAATTGTGGAGGTCCTTCCATGCCTTTCCGACTGATGTAAAATTTGCCCAAAGCTATACTTGGAAAGCATCTTTTCGGTGGCATTCCCATTATACGTAGTAGTCTGCCTATAGGCGCTTGTCCTCTGGCCAATCTAGACTTTTAATGGGGCTGTTGGGAATGTGTTCATTGCTCCCATGGTTACCAGACAAAAGCTTGCCTTTAGATGCCACTTAGTTTTTGAATCGCCCCATCCCCGAGTTGTTGGTCACCATACCACCGAATCATAAGCTATCATGGGTCTGATGACCCTGGTATATAGCCTAGCCATATGATCATTTTTGGTTGTGGTCCCCAGTTTTCCCCCACATGCTTTTGCTTAGGTTTAGAGCTATCGTAAATATCTGGGCAGATATATGAGCAAAAAAACCATCATATTTTGAAAACGAACGGCTTTTAAAGTGGTGTTACCAGATTTTTGGATATCAAAGATACCCTCTACGGTACACTTAATAGAAACCCCAAAAACCCTGTATATGAATGGTATTGGTACGAATAAAACAAACAATTGTATAAGAAAAACATTTATTAAGAGATCTAAATATAATCACAACCAATAATACTAAAAACATTTACTCCAATCCTGAATTAGGACTAGGAGATCTTTTTTCACGCTTGCTGGACTTCTTGCTCTTTGATTTATCTTTTTTCTTAGTTGACCCAGAACTGGAAGCTGAATCGGCGGGAGAAGTACTATTTGAATAGTCTTGAAGTCGTAATATATCCCTGAGATTTGTTAATTCTTCATCTTCCCCTTCTATATCAACATTTAAAGAGTCTACAGTCTCTATAGCTTCATAATTTTTTTTAGGCGTACCTGGAAAAAAGAAGATTAAGTAGTAATCATAACATATGATTTATGTATTTAATAATAATATAAATTATATAACGATTGACTCTCAATGAAATTATCAGCATTTGTTTATTGTCATTTACTAGTTCAAAATAATAAAGATCAATAGGGTGTTCAACTAGAAATAGTTTATTGTTTATGCATAACCAGTGATGGATTTACACATTTGCCGCCAGTAGGCTATTCAAATTTTACGGCCCCTACCGACCTCTACAATTCGATACCCTAGTTGGCAATCATATTATTAACAAATTTTTTTGATAATGAAATTGTAACTTCATGGTTTGTATACTATATTATCGTCATAATTACAACACTTAGTTCCAGTAATTAGTATGATGGGACCGATGAGTCAGTTCCTAGATTATTTTCAAATCCCAACAATTTAGTTAAAACTGCACAAGAAATAGGTTGAGTTCTGAGCTAATTCTCACAAATGTACTACTAATTAGGCTAACTTGAAGTTTAGAAGAAATATATTTGAATATCAAGTAAAAATCCGGCTGATAATGTTGATCACATTCCATCACATCAGGTATGAAAGTTTCACAATACCATGTTGTACATTTTTTGTACAACAAAGCTAAGTCGTTTTGGTTTTCTTGGATTAAAGTAGATCTTAGACAATTTCTCATTCGTTTCCAGCAAAGGAAGCTTTTCTCAACTGCTGTTGCTGGTGAACATAGAGCTATGTGAACTGCTAAATTCAAGTTAGCATAAACGTTTTGCAAATTCTGTTTCCGCAGATTCCGGTTTTTAACAAAATTGGTGAGTGTCGTAATGGATCCGAGTACAGTACCTGCATTTATAATGATGGAATTAAAGCATGGGGGTAGCAGACATATTTATGAAGTCATCCGTGCCCCACGCTCCCCTACATATTGAATTGTTTGTGTGGACCTAATAACATTTAGGTATATAAATATGATTTTAATTTATTTTTGTAAGACAAAAAAATGTTGATTCCAAATTTGCCGCCCTAGGCTCCAGCCTACTCAGCCTGGTGGTAAATCCGCCACTGAGCATAACAGATAGTTAATTCTAAAGAAACAAATTACATCCTACCATATTTAATCGAATTTAATAGTGTAGTTTTGTTTTTATCCCCAATTAAAAACTCGTATATTCAAAATTTTTCAAAATCCGCCTTTTAGATTAATACGTCACTAGTATAAATTGAAGTTATGCACAAATTTTGACATGGAACATAATTATCATAAGATAGTGTAGTCACCAAAATTGAAGGAGAAAAGAAGTTTAGGATAGATTGACATTGAGTTGTTTGCATTTAGTTTTGGTTTATGGAAAAAGACAATAGGTTTAATAAATATAAATATTTAGAATAATGAGTTATTTTCTCCTTATTTGTATAAAAATAAACTTGACAGCAAAAATAGTTTCTTGACGTTTTTACGAGATGCATTTCTAGCAATTTCAAACCTAGGTACTTTTCCTACTTTCATATCTCTTTTTGGCATAGTAATGAATTTTTTATTTGATGTACTTCCTGATGTATAAAACACGATCTATCTAAATACTGGTTTCATAATAATTTATAAAATTCAGACACAAAATAATACTTCAACCAACCAAATACATACCCGTTGCTTCAACTTTAACAAGTAAACGACAGTGGTAGATGTCAACATATTATTATTTATTTGTCATTATGGAGGGTAGAAGGAAGGAGCACCATCTGAATGTATTAAAAAGTGTCCATCGAAAGGAAGCAAATTAAGATGGCGCCATAGTAGCAAGTGGAAGCATTTTAAAAACAGCGCCATGAATTATTAGAGTAAGATACAAACTTAAAAAAGGAAATACTACGTAAATAATTGAGATTTTAAATACTGCATATTTCTCAACTACACAAGTCACGAAAAATACTAAATTTTTCAACCCAGCACACTTCACTCGGTTTATAACCCTAAATTCACATCATTTCCATTAGCTACGCAAGCGCCATTTCAGTGAATCTTCTAATTATAATTTGCTGTTTACAGGTGGACACTTTTTCAACTTGTCCCCCATACAAGATGGTGCTCCTTCCTTCTACCCTCCATATTTGTCATCAACAAGCTCAAACATAGAACAACAAACGAAGACTATCGACAAGTTCACATTTACACTAGTGACATATCTGCATTATAAGTTGCATAATTTCAGTTAATTTTTGTTTCCATTTTTTTCTGTTAATCAGCGGAGACAATATCAAATAATTTTATTTTTGAACAACCCATTTGCCACTTATTACCTAAAAAAATATGGGGTCAAAATTTGAAGTTGAACACCCTATTACATTGAGATAGATTGTAAGGCAGTAGTAGAACCTTGGCTCATCACCTTAAAAAGTAAACAATAAGCTATACATTTTGGCCCCATCCACTTTACCTATGAAATGACATATCTATAATTAATAAAACATTAAATCTAAAACACATTTTAATCCTAGAAAGGAACCTACTTCTTTTATTTTTACTTCCATTCTTATCCTTTTTTTTCTTTCGTTGTTCAGCAGTTCCCCAATCTACATCGTCATCATCATCACTAACTAGTCCTCCATATGTGGAATTGTCTTTATTATTGCTGAGCGCTCTTCTAGAAGCAGTTCTTGACAGCCTACCCATACCCATGCAAGTCTCTAGGTGCCGAGCAAATGTTATAGCAGCTACAGCACGATCACAATTAGGACAAACACATTCTTGATTTTTCTTGGAGTTGTGCTATTTATTAGAAAAAAAAAAGTATTTTACATCAGATATCACTCAAAATATATTATTTTTTTAAATAATATTAATGAAGTATTTTTACATTCAAAAAGGCCATTTTTAAAACTGTTCACACTAGAATATGCCAATATATTCAACTATTGAATTTTTACCGAAAAAATATCAAAGTCCCCTGCATCTGTATCTTCACTTGTGTCATCTATATCTAAAGCATATGCATTCGTCTTGTACTTCCTGTGAAGATCAAATATTATTCCTATTGTTAATTCATCTATAACATTGTTTAAGAAAGTATCCACAGCTGAACGCAATAATTGTTTATCACTAACTATTTCATGGAAATCTTTCGCTAAATTATTAAATAGTTGTTTGTGATCAAGTTTACTTTTGCGCTCGGACATTTCAAATTTACCGCCACATACACCTCCCAGCTAACCTAAAAAAAGAAAAATTCAGAATACTGTTAAATGTGGTATAAAATTCAATAGAATGCTTACCGAACTTGTCTAATAACTTTTAATTATGTATTGTTACATTCAATAATCATTTATTTAATAAATAATTTCATCGTTCTACTTTGTCCTTGATATCTTGATGACAACGACGTGTCTTCTTTTTCCACCAAGCCTTAAACTTAAGCCTCCTGCTGCATAGTAATACAACCACCAGTCTCTAGTCTAAAGCCAAGCTTACGCCGATAGTAACTATGAACAAATATAATGTTATCTCGAAAAATAATATTTTAGATAAGTCACAGAAATAAATAATTCTGTTAGATGTGCTCTCACATAATAAATCGGTCTATTAGTCTGTAGCAGGCTCTTAAGGCCGATTTATAAACTTGCAGTTGCCGTTCCCGTTGAAAGTTATAAAGGTACTTTCACATTTGCGCATTTATATTCTCCGTTGCTGTTACCGTTCGCCGTTGAGCGTGACGTTCCCTGATATTCAGGGGTGCGTTCATAATCAACTGTACAAAGTAACACTTTACTCTGTAATGGAATTGGTTGACATTTGAAATGAAGCACATTGTAACCTGTGATTTAGGAACGCATTATGGTAACATAAAACTGTAAAATTTTAATATGACATGTGACACATCTCGTCGAGTTATAAATATAACCTAAGTTTCGTTTCGTTGTTGTTGTTTCTATTTCCACAACTTTGCTTATATTTTATGTTATTTAATTTTCCTCTGTGCTTTTATATCGATTATGATGAACCAAAACCAAAGTAAATTTGTAACATTGGCAGCTTCATTAGCTGCAAAATATCATTTATTGGATGATATTGACGACGAGAGCGATAGTGACGACGAAGAAGACATTTTAATAGCTTCTCTTGGAAAAAAAAAAGTTGCCCCACAACGAATAGAAAATTATGTGGAGACTGTATTGGAGCGGTTTACAAATAAACAATTCCAACAAAACTTTAGGATAACTGTTGAAAAATTCAATGTATTACTGCAAGTATTGGGCCCATCATTACAAAGACAGTCAGAGAGTGGAAGAAGAACTGTAAATGCAGAAAAACAGATATTATCTGTTATATGGCTACTGGCCACGCCTGATTCATATAGGTAAGTATGGTTTTTCTTAGATAATGATTTTGCTAAAGAGCACACATTAAAAAAATATTCTATCAAGCCACAATTATTTTTTGTAGCCTTTTAATTCAATTTTTTCTTAAATTATTTTACATATAAATTAGGTATCTAGTTGGATAAGAAAAATGCTTCTTAACTAATGTTGTATCACTGCAAAAATATTTTGAAACTGCATAGTTACATACCTAACTGCTTATACATGTAGGAACACTTATTGTTTAATTAAATTCAAGTATTTACTGGTTAATGCTGTCAACATATTTTTGTAGATCAGTTGGAGAAAGATTCAATCTAGGAAAATCGTCCCTGTCGAAGTGCTTTATGAGAATTATCAAGCTTTTAAACCACCTTGCACCAACCATCATAAAATGGCCTTCACAACATGACCGAACACAAATTAAAGAAGCTTTCTTGAGAATGGGAAGTTTACCTAATATAATAGGAGTTGTGGATGGTACCTACGTTACTATAAAAGCTCCAAAAGAAGATCCAGAAGTTTATGTAACTAGAAAATGTACCTATGCCATGACACTTCAGGCTATATGTGATCCACAATTAAAGTTTACAGACAGTTTTATGGGGTATCCAGGATCAGTAAGTGATAACAGAATATTTAGAAACTCTCATATTTTTGCAGAAATCCAGAATCATAGGAATACATATGTGACTGGTGATGAATATATCATAGGGGATAAAGCATATCCGCTTTTAGAATGGTGTATTCCTCCATTTATCAATAGGGGGAATATGACTCCATCAAAAATATATTTCAACACCCAACAGGCCAAGACAAGACAGACAATTGAACGAACATTTGCACTACTATTTGGTAGGTTCCGAAGACTAAAATATTTAGACATGAACCGGACTGATCTAATCCCAACAACAGTATTGGCTGCTTGTGTTTTACATAATATATGCCGTGATCCAGAACTAGACAATGGATTTATTGAGGAAGGACTTGCCCACCTTAATGAAAATCGTGCTGAAGATATTATGGAAATCCAGAACCAGAACGAACTACAAAATATAGAAGGTGGTAGAGAAAAAAGGGAAGAGTTATGTCGACAACTCTATCTTCAGAGGGATCAAAGAATTCCATTACAATAAATATTTCTAATTAGAGTAGGTACTAAATTTGTTAAACTTTCTAATATGTTCTAATTACAATAGGAAGTTTCTTTACTTTTTCACTTACTGATAGATATCAACCAAGTAAAGGCAGAAACAGTTGAAATATCTTAAATGTAGAAAACAAAAGTTTTAGACTATTTATTGTCATTTATTAACAAAACAATATAGAACACTGTAGAACATATTGAACAAATAAAAGTTATAACTTTTCTATTAGTTTATCCATTTTTTCAGAAAATACCTCAATGGATCTGTTTCTTACATCCATAATTTCTTCGTGTCTCTTCTTTCTTGCCTCTTCTCTTTCTATCGCTTGTTCTTTAAGATATTTTAATAAAGAATTATCTTGAGAATTTTGTTTTTTCTTTTTGGCTGATGGCTCACCGTCCTCTAAGGCATTATTTTCACGTTTCACAGAGTCAACTACAATAGGTAATGAGTACAACATAATCGTATTAATGTGTTAATAGTAATTAATTAATATAAACTCACCACTTGCTCCTTTTATAGATGAAGCAACATGTTTCGGAACAATATTCGGCTTTGTTCCCAATATATCATCCATTTCCGTAAAATATTCGAATTTAAACAATTCGGCCCCACTGGCTTTAATAGACATATTATCTTTTTTTTTTATATATTTTTTTCGCAAATACTGCCACTTGTCCTTTAGTTGACTTTTATTGAAACCAGGCATCTCTGTGGCTATTTTTTCCCACACTTCTTCATTTCGAAGTGTGGTAGAATTAAACATTGCATTTTTCTCCTTCCTTAAATTTATTAACTGTAAAATGTCTTCGTGTCTCCACTTTCCTCCATTATTATTCCTTATAGTTCCTTTCTCATAATTATCAGGAGCGGTTTCATTTTCCTTCAGGTCTAATCTCAAGTTATATCCTGGAAAAGTGGCTTTAACTAATTCAAACATTTCCTGATCCATCTTGACCATTTCCATTGAACCATCTGGAAAACAAATACATAAATTCTACTGAAAAAGCACGTTCAAGAACACTTTAGGTTAATATTAAAGGTGGAAAGAAAAGCCATACTTATTACCTTACAAAGAAAATTATATTTGCCCATGTGTAGTTCATCATTGGAGCAAAAAGTATAGAAAGTTTATACAAAGGCAAAGTGATACAGCTAGATGCAACAGGTCAACACAATAGGAATAAATCATGTGGAACTACAAGTAATGACCCCCTTAGTGACTCTTTCAATATTGTCATGTATACATAAAAATAACACAAATTTACTTACTTTGAGTATTTTGTAAGCACACCTTATCTCCTTCTATAAGTGGTTCTCCATTTAACATAAAAAAAATGTATTGATCCATGATTTCTTTGGTTATTATGAAGTATCTAGAGCACACATAAGAAAAGGATCAATAGGGTTCTTTTATAAATTTTGTATTTGTAGGTTATACAAACTACGTTTTCTTTCGTATTTTTGAAGTGCGCAGCCTCGAACAAATATTACCACGCTCCAGACCGCGGTAAGAAATGTGTTACATTGGAAATGTCAAAGTGAATTTATGAACGCTAGGAAAGTAGTCGCAGAGTAACAAAAATTGCAATTATGAACGATGCTTGTCAAAAAAGTGTAAGAAATGTGTACTCTATAACGTTTATGAACGCACCCCTGACATAACGAAGTTTTAAGTTTCGCAGTTCGCTGTTCGTGCCGTTCGCATTTTAACCAAGCAAAAGCCTTGACAAGAATAGGGTTTAGTGGGTTTAACATAATAGCAAAGAATACACCAACTAACAAGAAGCGAAGCCCGACGCATTTTCTTTGATGTTTTGGTAACCGAAATGTATGACCTTGAGAGACCGTCATTGACAGATAACTCAGTAAATACACTGAGAAAACGATAAGATTTTCAAATATCGGCGATATAATTGGTCGACAAAGTGGAGTATGACAAGTATCTTATTATAAAAATGGCGATTTTCAGACATGCGCATACAAAAAATTATCGGAAGCTTCGCTTCTTGTTAAGTGGTTTATTCTTTGATAATAGTTATTAAAAGCTGAGTAGATATATTTTTGTTGATTTGATGATTTGTTCTTTGTGAAGAATGGATCTCGATATGGATGAAAATGATATTCTTCATGACAATGACTCTCAAGAAATCATTGTAGAAGTAGAAGGAGGTAATAAATAAATAAATATAACACAACGGCGGCGAACATCAAACGTCAGGTTTATAAATTGACACTATGAACGGCAACTGCAACGGGAGCGGGAACGGTAATGGCGACGGCAACTGCAAGTTTATAAATATATTATGACTTCATATCTATTTTTGTTTCTTCATAATAATTGTATTGTGAAAGCTTTCCAGAAATATTAGAATTTAACATTTTTAGAAATCTGAATGAAAGTAAAGGTGGATTCATGCAACATCAACTAAACTAAAACTAATTTAAGATTAAGATTAAATTTAAACTAAGAATAGTCAGCTGTTCATGCAACATAAATTAACGAATCAACTGGACATGCGCATTTTCTTCAATGATTTGTCAAAACTTCCAATAGTAATCGAGCTGTCAGATAGCTGAAGATAAAATTAAACTTAAACTAACTTTTTTACAAATAACATTGTTGTAAACTGTAAAAATATTTCCACATATGTAATATAACCTCATGTAAACAATAAATTTACACAAATCATCAGTAGGTAATCTGTGGCCAGGGCTTGACGCATGCGTTGTGTCGAATTCATGGAAGAAATTAATTTCTTAGTTGAAAGTTGGACATCTTTCTTAGTTTTAATTTAAATCTTGATTTCTTAGTTTCTTGCATGAACATCTACATTACATTACATGGTTTTATCTTCTTAGTTTTAGTTTTAATTTTTTCTTGCATGAATCCACCTTAAGTAATTACTTTTTAGTTCTTACAGCTTATGTAAGACGGGCTTAAGATGTTTTTAAGAGCTACTTCCATGGATGCAGCTTATATTGATTATAATAACGTGATTGGATAATACGTGTAAGTGACATATGATTCATGTCGTATCTTTACGTGCACCAATCACGGGAACTGACATCAAGGTAGAGGCAGGTTCAGGCAGGTAGACAGATAGAATTAAAATGTTCGATTATTGACTGGACTAAAAACGGGAGGAGCAATTTGAAGCTTTATCAATTTAACTCTTGTCAGACTCCGAGTCCGTGCGGTGTCAGTCGATCATTAATCATTGATTGTACCTAGTATATGAGTACCTGACGGGTGATCCTTACTAGTTACTTTTAAACGAAATGATAAAATAAACTACAATAATTGCATAGATTGGTAGTAAAGAGTTGAAGTTGTTTTTTTAGGAATAGTTAGAGTAAGATATAACTTCGACAACCTCCATTTTTGTGAAGTGCTGGCTGGGGGTTAATTTCTTTACTGTCGCATCGACATTGTGGGCTCAAACAACTGAATGGTGCTAATAAATTTGACATTAAGCTCTCGAAGTGCTATATTAAAAATGAAGAATTGCGCTTAGGTTATTCTTCGGGCTGAAATAATAAATTTCACACTGATTCCAGTATTGTGCTTAAACTTTAATAACTACTGTAGGTATATTCGTACTTTTTGTAAATATTCAAAATTGCTTAATACAACCCTACCAGTTAGATAAATTGCAAGTGCAGAAATTTTTAAATTACCGGTAGATATGAGTCGCGGACACGCAGGACCTCGTATACACGTTCCAGACGAACTGCGAGAAGTTCTTCTGGAATTCACCATTAGCTACTTATTGGAGCAACCTGGAGATGTAATATCTTATGCTGCAGAATATTTTACAAGGCTACGTGAATCTAGAACTACTTCCAGGGTATATGACGAAGCTGCAGCAGCTCCAGAAGACGAACTTCTATCGCCGGATGAATCAGTTATGTCCAAAGATGAAGGTAACTTTAAAATGTACACTTACTTTAAATTACTCAATCTAAATGTTATATTGTAGAATTCCCATCAAAAGTGCAATACATGTTTTTGTAGTTAAATAACCGGTTAGCTTAATAAGTTATTTAATTGTACATTATTTATACAACTTTAAATAACATCAAGCTAGCCTTTACTTATATTAAAACTAAACTGAATAGTATGTTCATTCTTTTGATGGGTTTTTTTATAATTGACACAATCATCGAGTTAAGTATTCTTTTTCTGTCACTATATTCAAATATTCTTCTATTAAAAAGTACTGAGAATGTTACTCAAAAACAGGTATTAATACATTTTTCAGTTTTCCGTTTGTTCGTTGTCTCAGAAAAATATTATTCCAAAATATTAACCCAAATAATATCTGAAGAGCAACTGAGATCAACTCGTACTGCATATTTTTTATAAGTACTTTTTACTTTGAGCTCAGCAAAATGTATGTACATCTTGCTCCAAAATCTGTATAAACAACTTATATGTTCATTTTAGAGAGTTCACTATGTATAAGTGTTAACGGAATACTGTTAATAAAAAACGTTGCTTTTGATAATAATTTACCATCAAAATACAATTTAAAAAGTCGTGTGGATACTTTACATTTGAAGTGTTTTTGGACCGTCGCCAATTTTCGTGCTTTCAAACATTTTGTGGGGAATAATGTGGGATTTACTTTTATTACTACCCAACTGTGATCGATTAAACGTTTTTCAATCATAAGAACCATTTGAACAAATGAAAGAGAATGCCAAAGACACTCGTCAATGTCTGATGTATGAAGATATTATTAATTTAGAACAGATAACAAACTAAATATAGGTGACAATAGTTATGATGATTAATTTGGTTAAATAAACAAATAAAATAAATTATGTACAGGTAAGGGATTTTTATATTATTCATAGGTATATGGTTTCTGAATTCTTTTTAAATAAATAAAATACCATTTGGCAACACTTCCTACGCATATTTACTTCTTACCGGATCGTAAACTGCGGAAACTAATTCATTTAGTCTGACATTGGCACTACACACTTGTTATAATTACCAAATTCAAACACGCTAGAAACGTATTCACCTTTGCACTTTGAGAAACAAAAAAAGTCGATATTTTAATGGATCGTAATTTCTTACAAATTTTCTAAAAGTAATATTATGATAACCTGGCCTGGTGTTACTGTTTATTTGTATAATTATGTTATATAAATCATGTGATGCTGGCGCTAGATTTCTTAAATATTAGTTATTGTACCGATACGAATCTCAGGCAATGGATCAAGGATGTTGTTTATTTTTATGATCATTGGGTTTTTCATTGATTTACCAATGATAAATTGACCATTCCTGGGTAATAACAAATTCTTTTTCAATCTTGTGTAAGATACATTAAATTACCAACAACAAGGATGGCTGTCAGTGTAGAAATAAATTAAGCAGTCATAAACATACCTAGAGTTTTGAGACATGCTCAAAATTGCACAAAGAAGATAAAAAAGCCTCCGAAAAAGTATTAAGGGAAGGATCCAGTCGAATTTAGACCAAGGTCCAATGAAAAAAACTCGCTGATGAAAAAGTCGATTGCAAAACCTTTTTCTTGGCCCTAAACATGTAATGGGGGGGGGGGGGTGAAGTGAATGTATCTATTGGATTGAATAATGTCCAGGCTGACTGCAAGCAATGTAGGAAAGATTGTCACTATTGCTGACAAGAATTGCAACATATTTTGCTTTGTTCCTCTACCCCAACTGATCACTCTAATATTGGAAACTTTAAAGGGGCTTAGATTTGAAAGCACTGCTAGAAGGTTATATGATAGGAACCCCAGGTGTAAGGACTGAAAGATGAAGAATGATTTGCCGACTAAGAAACATGAAATTTATTTAGTTATACACTGGATATTTACTTTTTATATCCAATATAAGGAAGTACTTGAGGAAGTCGATAATTATCTCAGCACTTGTAAAATTGAAGTGATTTCTTTATAAATTTGATAAGCTGTGTAAACCTACTTGACTCCACAATAGCAAAATTAATTTTTTCTAATCTCCATTATAATCGTAGACAAATAAATAGTACACATTAACTTATTTTACAATCTAATTACTCAAGTAATTAAAATATAAAGGGCTGAGTACTCTATTATTTATTTTACAATAAATATTATATAAAACATTAATTATGTCTGAAAAAAAAACAGTAAATTAATAATTTCTTATGTCATTCTGGACTTTAGTCACGCCTTTTAATAAATAACATAGTTTTTCCCTCATCAGTTTTTACAAATAATAATTACAAGTATATGTAAAGAAACTCTATGACATGGACTGTATATCGATAAGAGGTAGAAAATTATACAACTGCTTATCCCTTATTTTTATTCCCACTTGTATCTCATGAAATGGAATAATATGAACTTATTAAACAATTTCATGTATTTACGAGAATTTTTTACTCTCCGGCAAAGTCATGGAAACTACAGTAATACATCAGTTTTTGACACTCACTAACCCCGAATGGAAACTACCCGATATTTCGAGTATGATTTTCAAATTATTGAACTTAATTTTAGCTTTTACGATAGTTGATGAAAGTATATATTAATTTCATGGCCTACCTCACTTTTATTAATTAACATAATTCAGAATTCGATGACGGTAGAAGAAAGCATTAAAAAAAATGGAGAAATTTTTTTTTATTATTATCAATATGTATGTAGGGTTTGAATTCTGGACGCGGTGATTATTTTCATTATTTGTTATATTGTGACATTTGCCTCATGTCTCTATCATTATCTCATGAAAGTATTTAAAATCAATTACAACATTCTCACTCACAATACTAAAAAAGAAAATAATAAAAGAAATAAAAATTTGTAATATACCACGTTCTTAAAACGAACTAAAAAGTATAAAATAATAATAATAATAAACGTGGGGCACATGTGGTATATTAAAATAAATTGTATTTCATTTATAATTAATGCATAAATGCTGACAAATAATTTTTTTTAATTCGTGAATAAAATGTACTTTTCTGATTTGGAATCGATCCAGTTTCCCGACAAAGCTTCATCAAAGATTTGCCAACATTCTAGTAAATGGTTTATATTATAATAATCGTGTTTACATTTAATTCAGTATATTTCAGAAATCGTTCGGTAAAGTCGGCAAAGAACCTATCGAAAATGTCGAAAACTTTATTGGGTAAGTGTAGGTTGCTTTTCGAAAATATAAATTTTGATTTTGAATTACGTTTAAGCTTAAACTGAATTATGTGTATATTCTGATTTTTCTTACGTTTAGATTTGAATTAAATATAACTTAGAGTGCGAGATTTATAAATAACTTCGTTAAAGCGTGTATGAATAAACATATTTTTAAACTCTTGCGGTTTAATTTAAATTATTTGTTAATCAGCGGATTGCATAACGATAATCTGTAATTATGCAATTGTTTATAGAGCTTTAATTTGTGTCGGTTAAAAAGTGGGTTTTAAAGGTTTAAAAAGAAAAAATGTGTACCTAACTAAGATCAGGCGGAAACTTTAATTAGTTGGGGTTATACTTAACGAAATTTAAGCACGAGATTAAATGAAATTTTGAAATGGCGATGCTGTTCAGGGGTAGAAAGTTGCAGTTATTTTGACTTACTAACGAAAAAGTTTCTTAACAAAAGTTATTGATACTAATATAACCTAAAACTTTCTTATAAAACATGTCCTTATTGTTATAACAAACTTGAACTACTTAAATTACTAGTTGGACTCTTAAATTAAGAATATTACTCAATAGTAGTTCTTTAAAATGTATATAAACATTTGTATGAATTTGTTTTGACTCTAATAGAGGGCTCCAGTTACACGGTTTGTGGTCTTGTTCTTGTTCAGCAGTATTGATCTTGCTAGAGTTTGTACGGTCTTGATCTTGTTCATTCAGTATTGATCTTGCTAGTGTTTGTACGGTCTAGGTTTTGCTCTTGTTCATTGAGTATTGATCTTGCTAGTGTTTGTTTGTAAGGTCTTGGTTTTGCTCTTGTTCATTCAGTATTGATCTTGCTAGTGTTTGTACTGTCTTGCTCTTGTTCATTCCGTATTGATCTTGCTAGTGTTTGTACTGTCTTGCTCTTGTTCATTCCATATTGATCTTGCTAGTGTTTGTACGGTCTAGGTCTTGTTCTTGTCCATTCAGTATTGATTTTGCTAGTGTTTGTTTGTACAGTCTTGGTTTTGCTCTTGTTCATTCAGTATTGATCGTGCTAGTGTTTGTTCGGTCTAGGTTTTGCTCTTGTTCATTCAGTATTAATCTTGCTAGTGTTTGTTTGTACGGTCTTGGTTTTGCTCTTGTTCATTCAGTATTGATCTTGCTAGTGTTTGTTTGTACTGTCTTGGTTTTGCTCTTGTTCATTCAGTATTGATCTTGCTAGTGTTTGTTCGGTCTTGCTCTTGTTCATTCAGTATTGATCTTGCTAGTGTTTGTACGGTTTAGGCCTTGCAAAATCGCAAAACCAAAACCGATTTTGCTCATTTCAACGTAACGATTTTTGATGGCAGTTATCTTTTGCACGCCACTGTCTAAAGCGCACGCAAATATAATTGGGCTATACAATTGGAAGTAATTAGAAAATCTAATTGTTCTTCATGAATAACCTAATAATTATTTTAATGATGGAATCAGTAGCCATACATTTTTATAATTTCATTCATTTAATCCATAATTAACCACTAAACAATGTATCTGTAAAAAAATTATTTTAATAGTCGTTGGTAAAAAATATTTTAAAGTACAGTGTTGGTGATACGTATTTTTTTTAGTTTCAGAAAGTACCGAATCAAAATATTCATCTTCGGATTCGGCAATAGCTGGCTAAAAGTGCCGTCGAAAATGTTAGAAGTTGAAACAAAATTTCAGTTGAAAAAAATTGTTTTTGTAATAAAGAAATAAACTTGAAATACTTTGCGCTTTTGAATGTTGTTGGTTTTAACTAGTACGTTTCAATTTATTCTATCGTGCAAGTCAAATCAAATTTGACAGTCGTCAAGGTCAACTAGCTCATGGAAAACTTACAGTTTAAAGCATACTATGTAAGTATACACATAACTTTAACTGCACTCCTAGAATACACCCCCCCCCCCCCCACCAATAGTGATGTATTTCGGGAAAAACCTTCCACCACCCCCCATCTCATCCGATTTGCGTCGTGCTCTTCACCTTCCTAAATGGCTAGTAGCCGAGTCTTGACCAGCTTCTATAAGAGGCAAATCCTTAGCTACGAACTGCGACCAACTACGAACTTTTAGAGTGGATCATATTTCTGTGGATGTGCCGACTTTTCGCCTACGTGGATCCTCTTCTTTCTTTAAGAACTCTTCCTGAAGACTTAAGGCTATTAGCTGATCAAGTCTTGATTGTCGCTTGGGCGCAGCTGAATCTCCTTGCGTCTGGCCTCGCTGTCTTCCTCGTCGTCCTGTTGTTTGTGGCTTGACGGCATTTGTAGTTCCCTGGCAGATGACTCAGTCTTGGATACGGTGTGGTCCTCCACACTTGCTGTTTACTCGGCATGTTGTTCGTCCGTGGTTGTATCTCTGGCATAGTGTCAGTCAATTTCCTCTACGTAGTTTATCCCATCTCATCCCCACGTGTTGGATCTTCTGTTCTTCAAAATTTAGCTGGACCCTACCCTAAAGTGGATCTGGCTGATTTTGCCGATCCGGACTTCTTCCTATTCGACGTTCTCTTGTAGATCGTTTATGTCCTCGATTTTTGTCTGTTTTCGGATCACGATCTTCCCCTTTTTTCTTCTCTTGGCGTGTATGTGCACCATTCCTGGTTAGGTTTCTGTACTTTGCAGGGAATTTTGACTCCGAAACTGTTTCGGATGGTAATAAACCTTGTCTGTATCCCTAGCCTGAATGATGGATCGTGGCTTGCTCTTATTTTCTCTGATGGCTTCGTCCAGCATTTTTTTCCTCTCTTGGGTACCTTCCTCTGTTGTTTTTGGATTTTTTGATGAACATCACTTTTGTAAAGTCCATCTCGTCGTGTCGGGGTGATTCGGTCCTCTGTCCCTTCTTTCGGACTCTCTCTGATTGGCTTTTGCCTGTAGAACCAAAAGGAAATATCAAAATATGGGACAGATAAACTACTTGACCCTATAACTTTACTTTTCCAATATTTGTGGAAGAAATGATTACTCTAAGCATTTCACAGCCGAATAACTTGCTATCCCATGGAACTGTGGAAAGTGCTACATCACAAATATTAATTATACACTTCAAAAGCTATCCAAAACCTATTTAAACAAAATCGGTGGTTTGGATTCAACAACGAATATTGGTATAATGCGTAAGAATGCCACATATCCCGATCCTTTTAAAATTATATGTTGATAAAGCATTAACCCTGTGGAAAATGAAATTAGAGATAGAGAAAACCCGGAATTCATGGCACGCAAGCTAAAAAAGGAGTATTAAAAATTAATGTGTGCATAAGGATAAAAGACAGTAGTTACATGTGTGTACAAACAACGTGACAATAGAATAATGTTTGGGGGATCAATAAATTGGAATAGAGCACAAGATCAAGTTATACAACAGGAAATGGAGGAATTAAAACAGGTATCTTAAAAACCCCCATTTTTTCAATTGGAAATAAACAAAAATTAACTCCAACTCGCGAAATTCCAGTGACATCTGCCTAGATCCCGAGTTTTCTGAACGCGAACGAACTAACAAGCCACAGCGACTACTGCTTACCTCCTTAAGCTATTTCTTCCTACAGATGTATGTTCCTTCCAAAGCAATGGTAGTTTATCTTGACTTTGAATAAATTGTAAGATGTACATTAAGTACTTTTAATAAAATATTCAAACTTAAAACTGATAATTAAAATAAGGGGGGGCGAATTTCCGTTCGGCCTGGGGGTTGCTAAAACCCACGCTACGCCATTGATGGGTCCTCATCTCCTCATATTCTTACGATCTACGAATGTGATTTTTTATTTTATTTATGAATTCTCACTTTCATAAATATTATTTTTCAATTAAGCCCTAAGCCTAATTTAGGAAATGAAATATAATTTAAATGAACTCGTGTGAGATACATAAAAGGGTCTAAAAGCAAATTATAAAAGTGAGACATAAAATTTATCACTGCAAATGTAGGTTGTTTCAATCTAGAATACACATTTAATGTAATTGAATATTTTAAATTAGCATGTGGGTGTAAATTCATAAAAAGATACGTTTCTATAAAGGCAACAGCTTATGTTTATATTTGTTCAAAACGTAGAACAAGTGCGAGAAGTTCGATTTTAATTAAAAAGGCCGAATATTATTTGCCAAACCAATAAACACTGATTTTAATTCAAAAGTTACACTAAAAAATTGGGATTTTATTTAAATAAATATTAATGCAAACTAAGGGCATTGCTGAAACCAACTCATTTTTTTCTTTATCTCTTTAATTTACTGTCTAAGGTTTTAAATACATGATGGTTCAAAAGTTCGTGCAATCGATTGAAAAAAAAATATGTATAATTCTATAAATGTATTATTAATAATCAATAGGTACACTCCTCTAATAATTTTATTCCACCCATTTAATCCCATTAATCTGGCTAGCCCAACCCATAAAAATGAAAATAGTTGATGTCAAAATTGGGGGCTTTTTAGATGCGTAAATGATAAATTAAGTTCACCAACGGTTTTCGAAATATCAAAAAAGGCATGTAGAGGATCGATCCGAATCTTACAAAATCTCACTTGGTGGAGAGAGGGGGTCTTGGAAAATATCACGTAATTTTTCTCTAACAGAAAACGATGTAAAATTGCGTCAAATTTAAGTTGAATTAAAATAAAAAAGTGTCTTGAATGTGTCCAAACGCCGCAGAGCAGCACAGTAGCCCTTCGATTGTTTTTTTTATAAATCCAACGCTTTTACAACCAAAACACAAATTTTGAAAAATCTCACGTAAGATTAGGGGAGGGGGTCGAGAAAAATCTTACTACATCGGGAGGAGTGGGGGTCAAAAAATACCTCACGTTATTAATGGACGCCCCCTAAAAGATAATATTAGTTAGGACAGAACAAAATATAGTGTTGTCTGTACTTAAACCTAAGCTGTAATGATTTCTAAAAGATAATTTGCGCAGCTTCTGGTCGATAAATGAATTTTTTTTACAGATAATCCATATTACATTTCGAAGCCTCTCATAGGAAAATAATTCGTTGTAATTAAATTCCATAAACCCGCACAAACATTCCATTGGTTTTATTAAGAAATCTACTCTAAGACTAACTTAAAAATTCTGCGAATACTTACTTTGGATCGATATGCTATTTTTCTGTCGTTCGAATTATGAAAAATCAAGCGAAGGTAACGAAATATAAATTGTTCGGAAACATGCGCTTCCGGAATGCACTTAATCTCCTTAAAATATAAATATGAAACATAAATGAATATCTAGCGAATGGAATGCAAAAACTAAAAAACGTATCCAAAGCTCTTTATTCGTAAATACGGAAAAGGAAGTTATTATTTTGTAAAAAATATACCTCCCATTTTACTTTTTCCAAATTCCCTAAACTAAGCTCAGTATTCAATGTTCCCAATGTTTTTCTTCTTCAGACAATACTAAAAATTTTAATGCTGCAAAAAATAAGACATCCCTACGAAAATTTTATTATTTGGTGCGTTCTGTGAAAACTATTGATACATAAAAACTGATTAATCCTGGCCCAACTTCAGCTTCTAGCAAATTGCGATCAAATTCTATTTATTATCAGAATGTTCGAGGTTTGATGACCAAACTAAACAAGCTATCATTAAACGCAGCTACTAATTCCTATGATATAATTGTTTTGACTTAAACTTGGCTATCGGATAATTTTGGAGATGCTGAAGTTGGATTAGATAATTATAATATTTATTGGCGAGATAGATCTGCACTCACTAATCCTGCAACTAGAGGTGGTGGAGCTCTTATAGCAGTGGCTAGAAATATAACTAGTAGCCTGCTGCAGTCATCAGAAGAAATTGAACATGTTTTTGTTCTAGTTGGAAACACTAGGAACAAATGTATAATTGGAGCCGTCTACTTTCCCCCACTTTCCCCTATTGAAGATTATTTATCCTTTACTGAGAACCTAGACGCCATTTCTGAAAAGTATCCTGATGCTAAGATCTGCATTCTGGGTGATTTCAACTTACCTAAAGCAGTAAGGTCTGACTTGAATATTTGTTCAGAAGCTATTTCACCCCCTGGTACCAGAGCTGATGAAGTGAATGCTACTTATACCGTTTCTAATATGTGTGCCTACCATAATCTGTTTCAAATTAACTCTGTTCATAATGAATTTAACTCACTTTTGGATTTAGTTTTTAGTCATGATCGTTTAACTACATGTATTACAGCAACCGATCCTCTGATTGATGTAGATGTTTACCACCCTCCTTTAGTAACTGAATTGAACTTGAGCTTGGACCATTGTAATTATTCTCCTGTTGCTGATGAGTTTTATTATGACTACAAATCAGCTGATTTTCACTCTATTGAATATCATCTGTGACTTATTCGGTGGGATCCTTTGTTATTGAATAGATCATTAGATGATATGTTAAATATTTTCTATGATATTTTGTATACCGTGATTCACCTGTTTGTACCTGTTAAGAAAGTTTCATCCAGAAAATTCCCCAGATGGTTCTCATCAGAACTAAAACATCTCATATATTTAAAGAAGCAAGCTCACTTGAAATTCAAACTAACAGGATCTCCTGTTGATTATTTGGAATTCTCTCAGCTGCGTTCTCGGTGTAAGCTCAGGTCTAAAACTGACTATAACGATTATATTAGGTTTACTGAATGTTCTGTTGGTGTTAATTTAAAATCGTTTTGGAACTTTGTAAACTCCAGAAGAAGATGTAATACAATTCCTGATGAAATGTACCTCAACAATGTCAAATATCCTGTGGGAATCGATTTAGCTAACCTGTTTCAAGATTATTTTAGCTCTGTTTATTCTGATAAGACCTGTCCTAGCTATGGTTATATATCTTCTACTCCTTTGAATGCTTCTGAGTATTGTGTGTCTATCTCTGAAATATATGAACATCTTTGTGGTTTGAGTGTATATAAAGGTCCTGGTCCGGATGGCATCCCTCCTTCTATTTTAAAATATTGTAGTTTTGTATTGTCTCGCCCCTTACATATCATTTTTAACTACTCCCTTAAACTTTCCAGATTTCTGGAAATCTAGTTTCGTCGTTCCTATTTACAAAACAGGTGAAAAATCAAACATATCCAATTATAGGCCGATATGTATTCAGAGCGTAATTCCTAAATTATTAGATAATATTGTTACTAAAATCCTTACCAAACTTTTGGATCCTTATATCATTAACCAGCAGTTTGGCTTCCGTTCAGGAAAGTCAACTGAGCTTAATCTCCTTGCATATGTGGACTATCTTTCAAGTGCCTTGGACTCTGGTTATCAAGTTCACTCTTTGTACACAGACTTTTCCAAGGCATTTGATAAAGTTAATCATGGCCTTCTGATTCAAAAAATAAATAATATGGGTGTTAATGGTAGTCTCCTAAACTGGGTTCAAAGTTACCTTACTGGCCGTATTCAAATAGTCCGTGTGTGTGGCTTCTTATCATCTGGCTTTGTAGTTCCTTCAGGTGTTCCCCAAGGATCACACATAGGACCACTTTTGTTTAACATTTTCGTCAACGACATCCAGAACTGTTTTATAAACTCTCAATTCTTATGTTTTGCTGATGATCTAAAATTGTATTTGACTGTACGTTAATTAGAGGATTGTCAGAATCTTCAAGCAGATTTAGATAATTTATCTCGGTGGTGTACTGCCAATGGCATGGAACTGAATCCAGCAAAATGTCAGTTTATTAATTTTAGTAGAAAGCGTCACCCTATTGTTTTTATCTATAACATTAACCAAACACCTCTTATTAATGTGTCAGAAGATCTTGGTGTTGTGATTGACTCTACCATGTCTTTTCGGCCCCATATATATGTTTCAATTAATAAGGCATTAAGGATGCTTGGTTTTATCAGAAGGATAACTTGTGACTTTCGAAACGTGCAATGTCTTAGAATACTTTACTTCTCCCTTGTTAGACCTCTTATTGAATATGCATCTTCTGTTTGGAATCCCTTCTATACGAACCATATTCACAACATTGAACAAATACAAAGAAAATTTCTAAGACTCATTGCCTATAAATCTGGAATTCATCCTGTTAACACCTACCACCTAAATTACCCTGATTTGCATTCCCAGTTTATGTTGGAGCCTCTTCGTTACAGAAGGAATTGCAAGGATCTTTTCATTCTATTCAACATAGTCAATTCTACTCTCGATTGTCCTACTCTTTTGTTGAATATTGGTTTTTCCGCACCAACTAGATCTACTAGAAATAGTGTTACTTTTTCACAACCACACTACTATACTAATTATCGCAATAATTCGTTCATCCCCAGGTCCACAAGATTGGCCAATCGATTGAATCTTGATTTCTTTACATCTTCTTCTGAGTTTCGCCGACAACTCCAAATTTGTAATTTAAAAAAAATATTTTTAGTTGTTATTGTAAGTGATATGTGCTTTATCTTATGTATCTATAAGTTTATGGTTTTTTCTATTTATATATATATATTTTTTTTCTTTTTTTTAAATTCTATTTTTCTGTGTATCAATTATTGTACTCTATTGTATTTAATGGGTTCTAGCCCGTCAATAAATAAATAATAATAATAATAAAATAAAAGTCCGCGAGGTTATATGTCTTCCACTGCGACTTGCAAGAGTCTATTGTGGCTCACACCCTAATTTTTTTTCTCGTTTTAATATTTCAAAGAAACTTATTTTGTTCCGCTAATTGAATTTATAAAAGTATTAAAATATTAGTTAATAATGTCGTTTCTAGGAGTAGGTACTTAGTCGGTCGAAATAGAAAGTTCAAAGTTAAAAACCTGTACTCGATAATTAAAAATATTTTCGAAAGTAACGCCATTAACTTATTACCGTCTAAACTGGGACGAAAACTATTAAACTTCGGTCCAACTAATTCCAAATGTATGCGAACACCTGTCGGACCGGTTTGTTTGAAGAATAAAATTATTTGATGTGTTTGTTGTGTTAGATAATGGAAATTATCAATGTTGATTGAAATGTTTGTGTAATTGAGAGGGTATAATTCCGGAGAATACAAAATTTTATGAAAAATTACGTTAATAACGAGTGGTTTCCTCTAATATCAATTTCAGCCAAATAACGCCTCCAAAGTTGCTGTGTTGGAGTGTCTGTGGGAGTGGTTCAAGGGAACTCAAGGCTCTTCGTAGCTGGTTCCACAAGCATGTTCGATAACCCCTTAACTTTTAGCCACCCTAATGTCATTTGGGGAAAAAATGATAGAGATCATTTTGATGTAAAATTTAAGTTATTTTTTTTTCAACCCTTTTCCGGGGGGTTGAAACATAGTATTTTTCGTTTGTAGACACTTCAAAGTAAATTATATAAAAAATTAAAAACCTCCTCTCAAAATTATGGTTGAATGGACTTTTTTCTTGGACGATATGGAGCACTAAGAATTCTGTACGCCCATTAAAACAAATGCCTTCCCAAACATCTGAACGGATGAACTTCTTGCACTGCTCTTCGATTTCTAGGCATTCTAAATAATATCTGTTTTGAATTTCTAAAATATAATTATTTTTCTTTGGAACACCTTGAATTATTGCAATTTGATTGAAGCAGACGGATGTCAAGTCTTTTAAAAGCGAATAAGGTAATTTAGAAAAAAAACGAGCTACTTACATCTACAAATTAAGATACTTGTTTCTGACCAGATGAACAACAACAACTTTCTCTACCATTTATGGAAACAAATATATAGAACGATTAGTTTGATGGGTGGCTCAAACGTCTACAACCACATCTTTTACAGCAAGCTGCGTCATTTATTTTATGTTTGGCAGTGTCTCACCACCGCCCAGTCATTTCTTCAGGATTGGATATAGAAAATGGTCGCAGGAAGATAAATCTGAAGAATTATGATGGGTTACCAGTTCGTGGTGCAATTTATAAAGTTTAGAAACGGATCCTCAACTTGGTACGGAATGGAAATTTATCTGTTAGGCTACAAAAAGTAAAACTATATTATTCAAACGATTCTACTGGTACTTCATGAAAGACCCTGGTCGAATCCGAATGATGCCGCTTCCTTGATATCCCTTTTTGCAAAATGATAACCAACATTTTCTTTTTCTCCCGCTTCATTTCGTGCAGGTCACTTGCAACAATCGATGTTTTTGGCTTCATACTCGTAATTAAATTGTTGATGACGAATTCCAATCAAATAAGCTACATATAACGTTTTTTTTTAAAATATCTTTTATTACATTCAATTCATTTAAACTACATTAATTGAATGTTTCAATCATACATAGACTTTTCCTATTATTCTAAAGGACAACTCTCGTAGTTGAGGGAAATGACCGGGCTCGCTAGTGAATCGAATTCATAAATGGTTTCTAAAACGTGATATGCTCGACCAAGTTGAAAATGGACTCGACATTCATAAAAACGAACATTATGCTAATTAACAGAGATTAAACCTTGTTAAAAAGTGTCTTACGACTATGTGACGTACTATTATGTAACGATAGAATATGTATTGAATAGATGAGGTTGACACGATGAAATAAAACAATTTAATTTGTTTAAATCAAAATTGTTTTCAATTCAATGGAGAGGTTTATAGCAGTAAATATGGTTTAATTATGGACAACCCTCTCAGTCCCCTACTAGCAGAAATTTTCATGGATAATATAGAAAAAATCATTCATAAACACCCCCTTAGTAAGAAATTTATATACTGGCACCAACATGTGGACGACATTTTAGCTAGCTTCACTTCATTACCTATATTACCTCTATTCATAACAATATCAAATTTACCATAGAACTTAAACAAAATAATTCTATACACATTTTAGACCTCTCAATTTCAATAATAATTACAAACATGATTTTTCTATATTTCACAAACCATCACATACAGACATTACAATTCATAATAGTTCGTCCACCCATTCCGTCATAAATTAGCAGCTTTCCATAGTATGATATACAGACTTTTAACCGTCTCCAGTCAGATGCTTAGAGACCTCAGCCTTTAGGCTTCTTGTGCTCTTGGTTATACCGTTTATGTGAAGAGACCCTTATCAGGCTCAACAGTCTTCACTAAGTCCTTCTTGGTAAAATCCTCCCTTGGATACTCTAGTCCTAGGAGTCTATATCTCCAATGAGACAGTGCTTCACATTCGAAGATAATGTGAGAGGCTTTTTCCTCCTCTTCCATGCACAGCCGACAGATAGGTTCCTCCCTATATATGCCAATTGTATCCATGTGCTTCCTTAGGGTACAGTGACCGGTGAGTAATCCCGTCACTTTCCTTATCTGGCCCCTGCTGAGGTCCCAGACCAGTCTATATCTGATCTGGGGACATGCTAAAGATTTCAGTGCCGCCTGACTATCTGAGAGAATGAGGATCTTTTGGCCTCTATACCCCCTTTCGATGTTCATTTGTAAACAAGTGTCGATATCGTAGATTTCTGCCTGGAATACAGATGCAAACTTTCCCAACGATGCGTGGACATTGCACCTGGGTCTGGCACCATGGACTCCAGCTCCTGTTCCTACGTCAGTTTTAGATCCGTCTGTGTACCACACCAACGGTCCTTCCTGACTGCATGGTTCCAACCCATCCCAGTTTAGCTGGATATGGTATGGTTGGTTGTTGTTAATTGTCGCCAACATGTGCAGCCGTTCTCGCTTCCGCCTTAACGTGCAGAGCAAGAGATGGAAGATTGAGAATGGCCTCCATTGCTTTTCATCGCACCCGTTATGCACAGACAGGCAAGCCTCGTGAAGTTTTGATAGCTCCAGTTCGGCTTTCCTCTGATCTGTTTTTGGCCAAACTAAGGCTCCATGGGTCTCACCACCATTGTATAAAGTCCCATTAAATACTATAAATTAAATAAATTCAAAATTTTTCATTATACATTCATCCTTTTGATAAAGCTACTGTGTTAGCGAAACGCGACACGAGCTTAAGTTGAACATAGGTTCAAAAATAATAATGAAGATTTAAACAAATTAAATTGTTTTATTTCATCGTGCCTGAATATCTATTGTTATGTTTTCTCAATTCATTCCATTTAATTATCTAAAATAATTTCATTTCAACCCTTTTTGTACGCCTCAAGCAAATTTTTTTCTTTTGAAACTTTCGTTAAATTAAAATCTTTGTTCGCTCATTTGAGGGACCCCAATCATTTATATTAACGGAATTTCCATTTTTGGCAAAAATTAGAAAACAAAAGTTACTTTTTGTTGATCGTTGGTCAACAAATCGAAACCTCTTTTCAAGTTGGATTTTTATATTTAAAATTCCGAGCTAATTAAATAATTGGGAAGTAATATTATCTTCAATTTATATAATTACTTATTTCTGGTCATTATAAGTCGATTACACAATTATTTTTACTTTGATTAGAAGTCAATTAAAGCTAATCTAAATTAGTTGATTGTTATTGCAACACAAAACGAATAATCCTCTTCTAACTTTTTTTGTAAATTGAAAAATCAGCATAGTCTTCGAAAACAATATGAATAAAAAAACATGTATGGTTTCACTGCTCTGTAATAATATTAGCTCATTATTTACCACCTTGTATTTGTAATGAGTAGATTTGAAAAATCCATTACATTTCGCCGAGACTTACAACAATTTATTATACAGTGATACACTAATTAGTCGATAAGTTAACCGCTGATTTATTAGCTGACGCAGCAGCACTGCATATTAACCTGTAAAATATATTCTAATTAGTAGTGACATCTTGTCCCAGTTTACACAATTATTGAAGATCTTCATATTCTTGAAATTTGTTAATATAATGGACCTAAAATTACCCCTACAATATTATTTCTACCAATTATTGATTTATTTAAATTTTATTAATGATTGAATTAATATAACACAATTTTTTAATTGAAACATATTTTTTTCAGTAGTTCGTTCAAGTACCGAAAAATGATGTACATTGTTTTTCCTTGGTTCCTATAATTAAAGCAGAAAATTAAGTCCCTTAGTATTCTTGTTTTCCACTTGTTTGTCCCTCGCTACTCTCTTTTTCTTTCAACTTATTCTTCTCTCTTTCTTACCCTCTTTTTCTTTTACTTTCTTACTCTTGCTTTTTCTTTTATGTCAATTTCTTTCTTTCTCGTTTTCCCTCGCTGTCTCCTCGCTACTCTCTTTTTCTTTCAACTTATTTTTCTCTCTTTCTTGCTCTCTTTTTCTTTTACTTTCTTACTCTTGCTTTTTCTTTTATGTCATTTTCTTACTTTCTCTTTTTCTTTATTATGTGTAACTTTCCCTTTGTTTCTCCTTTTCTATTTCTCTTTTCACTTGTTGCTACCTCTCTTTCTCACACTTAGGTTTTCTTCTTTTCTCATTTCCTATCCTTTTTTTCTCCTCCACTTTTCTGTCCCACCTTCCCTTTGTTTGTTTCTTTCTTTTTCACTCAATTTATCTCTTTAACCTTGTTTCCTTCTCTCCTTTTTTTCCCCTTTATTTTTCTGCCCTTCCTACTTTTGGATTTCCTTCTTTTCTCTTTCTTGCTCTCTTTTTGTTTTACTTTCTTACTCTTGGTTTTTCTTTTAGCTCATTTTCTTTATTCTGTGTCACTTTCCCTTTGATTCTCTTCTTTCTATTTCTCTTTTCACTTGTTGCTACCTCTCTTTATCTGTCTTCTTGTTTCTCTCTGGTTTTCTGTCACAATATTTCTCTCCCTTTCTCACTTTTAGGTTTTCTTCTTTTCTCATTTCTTGTCCTTTTCTTTCTTTTTCTCACATCTCCTTTTCTGTCCCACCTTCCCACTGTTTGCTTCTGTCTTTTTCACACAATTTTTCTCTTTCCCCTTGTTTCCTACTCTCTTTTCTTCTCTCTTTTTTTCTTTCACTTTATTTTTTTGCCCTTCCTACTTTTCGATTTTCTTCTTTTCTCTCTTTCTTGCTCTCTTTTTCTTTTACTTTCTTACTCTCGGTTTTTCTTTTATCTCATTTTCTTTATTCTGTGTCACTTTCCCTTTGTTTTTCCTCTTTCTATTTCTCATTTCACTTGTTGCTACCTCTCTTTTTCACACTTAGATTTTCTTCTTTTCTCATTTCCTATCCTTTTCTTTCTTTTTCTCTCCTCTCCTTTTCTGTACCACCTTCCCTTTGTTTTTTAACTCAATTTATCTCTTTCCCCTTGTTTCCTACTCCCTTTTATTATCTCTCTTTTTCTTTCACTTTATTTTTCCGCCCTTCCTACTTTTGGATTTTTTTCTTTTCTCTCTTTCTTGCTCTATTTTGTTTTACTTTCTTACTCTTGAGTTTTCTTTTATCTCATTTTCATTATTCTGTGTCAATTTCCCTTTGTTTCTCCTCTTTCTATTTCTCTTTTCTCTTGTTGCTACTCTCTTTAACTGTCTTCTTGTTTCTCTTTCGTTTTCTGTCACAGTGTTTCTCTCCCTTTCTCACTTTTAGGTTTTCTTCTTTTCTCATTTCCTATCCTTTTCTTTATTTTTCTCCTCCACTTTTCTGTCCCATCTTCCCTTTGTTTCTTTCTTTATTTTTTCATCCAGTTTATCTTTCCCCTTATTTCCCTGTATCTTTTCTTCTCTCTCGTTTTCTTCCACTTTATTTTTCTGCCCTTCCTACTTTTGGATTTTCTTATTTTCTCTCTTTGTAGCTCTCTTTTTCTTTTACTTTCTTACTCATGGTTACCTTCCCACTGTTTGCTTCTGTCTTTGTCACTCAATTTATCTCTTTCCCCTTGTTTCCTACTCTCTTTTATTCTCTCTCTTTTTCTTTCACTTTATTTTTCTGCCCTTCCTACTTTTGGATTTTCTTCTTTACTCTGTGTCACTTTCCCTTTGTTTTTCCTCTTTCTATTTCTCTTTTCACTTGCTACTACCTCTCTTTATCTGTCTTCTTGTTTCTCTCTCGTTTTCTGTCACTTTTAGGTTTTCTTCTTTTCTCATTTCCTATCCTTTTCTTTCTTTTTCTCTCATCTCCTTTTCTGTCCCACCTTCCCACTGTTTGCTTCTGTCCTTTTCACACAATTTATCTCTTTCCCCTTGTTTCCTACTCTCTTTTCTTTTCTCTTTTTCTCTTTCACATTATTTTTCTGCCCTTCCTACTTTTCGATTTTCTTCTTTTCTCTCTTTCTTGCTATCTTTTTCTTTTACTTTCTTACTCTCGGTTTTTCTTTTAACTCATTTTCTTTATTCTGTCTCACTTTCCCTTCGTTTATCCTCTTTCTATTTCTCTTTTCACTTGTTACTACTTCTCTTTATCTATCTTCTTGTTTCTCTCTCGTTTTCTGTCACAATATGTCTCTTCCTTTCTCACTTTCAAGTTTTCTTATTTTCTCATTTCCTATCCTTTTCTTTCTTTTTCTCCTCTCCTTTTCTGTCCCACCTTCCCTTTGTTTGTTTCTTTCTTTTTCACTCAATTTATCTCTTTCCCCTTGTTTCCTTCTCTCTTTTCTTCTCTCTCTTTTTCTTTCAATTTATTTTTCTGTCCTTCCTTTTGGATTTTCTTCTTTTCTCTCTTTCTTGCTCTCTTTTTCTTTTACTTCCTTACTCTTCTTCTGTGTCACTTTCCCTTTGTTTCTCCTCTTTCTATTTCTCTTTTCACTTGATACTACCTCTCTTTATCTGTCTTCTTGTTTCTCTCTCGTTTTCTGTCACAGTATTTCTCTCTCTTTCTCACACTTAGGTTTTCTTCTTTTCTCATTTCCTATCCTTTTCTTTCTTTTTTTCTCCTTCACTTTTCTGTCCCACCTTCCCTTTGTTTCTTTCTTTTTCACTCAGATTATCTCTTTCCCCTTTTTTCCTTGTCTCTTTTCTTCTCTCTCTTCTTTCACTTAATTTTTCTGCCCTTCTTACTTTTGGATTTTCTTCTTTTCCCTCCTTTATTTCTCTCATTTCATTTCCTTTTCTTCCCTAATCAGTATAAAAATCCGATTTTCACTTAAGGTTTCTCTGTAGGATTATTTTTTTGCAACCAGACAGCTTTAATAAAAATTTGTTTTTTTTCCATTTACAGATAAATTTCATCCATGTGCTCGTACATATTTGCAAAAGTACATGTATAATTGGATTGGCAATTTCTAAAGGAATTAACTTTGGGTAATTAAAATTTTATGGTATACTTCACCTAACCAATGCAGGATACGGTAATTATAATTTAATGAACATTATTCGGATGAAGCTTAATACGCGGAAAATGGATCCTGAAAGTCCAGACAAACAAATGAAATTTTTTATACAGGGTGTGTTAGGACTTCGTACCAATAACTTGGGAGATGATATAGAGAGACTAAATATAATTTTAGTACCTGATATAAAAAATTTTCCTTACGTCTTTCGTTAACGAACTATAGGTCTCTAAAGTTGGAATTAAAAATGGATTTTTATTTAATCTACTATGTTGTATAATATATATATATATATATATATATATATTTTATTTTCAAAGGGTTTAAAAATAAATTTGGGAATGAGTTGTCAACACTATTGAAAAAATACCATTATTGAGTTTCATTGGAACATCGTCGTAACGTTATTCAAACAAATTTTAATTAATAGACTTTTATTAGATTATTCTACTATTTGCATTTTAATCATATTTCGTGTATATTTGCTCTTTAAAATCGATCTGATTTGTTTGCCGCATAAAATTTGATAGCAGTGGAATTATTACGAGTTATGTATGTATTTGAAAAGTAATCTGAAGTTAAATAGGAAATGTGTAGGTTGTCGGATTTCGGTTTATTACTTCCAATAAATTTTTATAATACGTGAAAGAGATATACTGATGCAAAGCGAGTACGAATTTCGCCGGGCATATAACGAACAGGTGTCTTATATCGCCCAGGGGCGAATTTTTAGCAGTTTTGTGATTATTTATGTTTATTTGCTTCAGAAATATTGATTTCGGCATGCCATTATTTTGTATCATTTGGAAAAGGCTGGCGGCACAAGCGGCCTTAACGCCGGCATAAAATTCAGCGGCTTACCTCAGCACGCAGGAAATTAATTCGACTTCACCAAACTAACTTGTTCAGTTCGATGCGGACTGGTTTTTAACGAATATTATTGTATGCTTCATTATCTTCTGTTCCTTGTGGTATATTAATTATTTGGTTTGTTTTTAATGGGAATTAATTCTACTATGTAAATATTGAATACACTTCAATCGAAATTTATATTCAAGACACGTTCCCAAACTGTATTCCGATTTTACAGTGTTAAATTCTTTTAAATGGGCTGAATTAAAATTCGCGAAACACTTCTTAACAGTTACTATTAGCATAGCAATGGAGAACTTTAAAATCCGAATACTCCATGTCGACAAGACAACTGGAAACGTTCTGCATACCAAAATATCGAAGAAAAAAATGTTGACACTCAAGTTAGTGAAAATGATTGAATTTGACATTTCTCTGAAGTTTACTCGTTCTTGTAATTTCTGCATATCTAATTATAATATATTAAAGTAAGGGAGTAGAAATGGTAGTGTCTCGCATTTAATGGCCATTGAGACACTCGTCCTATGCCAAATAATGACTTATAGACAAATTTTTATACCTTTGGTTACATAATTGTAGTTATCGTAGTGATAGGGATCTCTATTTTGATGCTGTGGTTTATGAGTTTATCGCGTTCAGACAGACTATTGATGTAAATAATTTGAATTTTCTGTTTGTTACAGAACCTTCGATTAGATTTTCTGGACGACGCAAATCAGTATTCGCAGAAACGTACGATCCCGAAGAAGATGACGACGATGACGACGGTGCCAAATTGGTTTATCCGAAATCCGACGAGCAGCGTCAAAGATTGGCTACGGCTGTCAGGAATATTTTGCTTTTCAGATCTTTGGATAAAGATCAGATGAACGACGTGTTGGACGCCATGTTCGAGAGAGTCGTCACAAAGGATGAATTAGTTATCAAGCAAGGAGATGACGGAGATAATTTTTATGTAATTCAAAGGTTAGTGTCATTATTGTAAGATGTACAGATACAGGTGAACGAAATTATTGCAACTTTTCAGTTTTACTGCTGTTTGACCAATGAAATTAATCTACTTCTTCAACACACGTTCACATATTTTCTCGCATATTTCCAATACGTAATCTCATTTTCCTATGGGTGTTTTTATCTACAAAATATTTTTCTAACTTTATCTCCCTCCCACACCACTTTATGTACACACCTGATTATACAGTGAGTGATAAAAGTAACGAATCAATTTTTAGCGTTATCATTTATTCTCAAGAAAAATACCAAAACTGGCCAATTTTTGTTTGTATGTATAGAAAAAACGTAGGTAATTAAAATATGAACAAATTGAGTTGTCGAGCGAATTAATCGGATAATTAGGAACCGAGGAAATTCGGAAAAACATGAAAATGAGTCAATTTTTTAAAAATTCATATCTTTCCCATTTTTCAATTTTAAGAGCTGAAACTTTGTTCAAAAGAAGTTCTTTATATGTGCGAAGGTGACGATTACTTTTATCGCAATTGCAATTTTAATTTTTTGATGCGATAATTTGCAATTTGTTTGGATGCGTTATCGATAGACCGATTTCAAATTTTAAAACGGTTTTTTGAAAAGTATTAAAGTAGAGTAAGAAATAGGGGGACTACCGAGTTGTACCACGAGTACCTGAGTTAATCCATTTCCGCCTTTATTGGGGATTATATTGACCATCGAGGTGGATCATTGATTAATTTATCGAGAAGGGCAAGGAAAATCATTGATGAAGTGGTAAAAGTCTAGTTTAGTGAACCAACGCGGATTTTGACGAAATATTTTTTTTTAAATTAATTCGAGGTCGCTGAACACGAAAATGAAAAAAGAAATCGGCGCTCTCTTACCAAAAACGAGTTATGAATTTTTGAAGATGAGTTCAGATCAGCACTGCACTGGTTTTATTGTCATATAACAACTGATTTAAATGATGCATTATAAAGTCTACACAATGTTAATTACACTATAATTACTTTTTACGATATTCCTCTCACACACACATTTAAAAAACACTGATATTGATATTCATTTCTTGCAAATTCGTTTTTTAATTCCACAATTATTATATCTTTTGACATTTTCATGTGACATGACTGACATATAAGTTTTGGTCTGTTTCCGCTCAGTCGCACAACTTGTACCTAATAGCAAATCCAGCCATTAGATATTTAGCCACTTGAATTAGTTGCTGAATATTTTCGATTTCATGATCGTGACATAGAAGATATAAACAAGATGAACATCATGAACATACACCTATTTTTCCGATAGCTGGCGCTGTATTTGGCTCAACTTTCGTTTAACTGAAATCGGTTATGAGAAAATTATATGAACAGCCATCTACATACTGTGAGAAAGGCGCGCCGGATCGACGTTTCGCAATTCGCGCGCGCGAATTGCGAAACGTCGATCCGGCGCGCTCGCTTCGCTCGCGATAATCAATCTACTTCATTATTTCAAACGGAAATCCAATCTAATAAATGTATCAAGATGATAAGAAGCGATTGCGATTTCACTTTGATCGGTGTTAGTTGGTCGGGAAGCGATATTAGTAGAATTTTCAAATTTTCTAAAAAGGGGAAACAGCTTCTGATAACCAAAGTCTTATAATATTAGCAGTATGTTAAAAATTTGATTTGGAATTACACCTGCAGCAACTATTTTCGTTGTCAGCAGTGTTTATAGAGGCCGAACATCTGAGGAGGTGATTTTTTTAAAGAATTAATTGATGAGTGCAATTCAGAGAAAAAAAATTGTTCAGCATCCTCAATGATCAAATTGAATGGTTCATTATCCTTCAAATAAATGATAAATATCAACCAAACTTATCTCAAAACTAACCATCTTCCTAAAATCAACATCTCTCAAAATTTGAAAAAAAATGTTTCAGCTGTAATACGGCGCTAGCTATCGGAAAAATAGGTGTATGTTCATGATGTTCATCTTGTTTATATCTTCTATGTCACGATATGGTCACGATCATGAAAACGAATATACTCAGCAACTAATTCAAGTGGCTAAATATCTTTTATGGCTGAATATGCTATTAGGTACAAGTTGTACGACTAAGAAGAAACAGACCAAAACTTATATGTCAGTCATGTTACATGAAAATGTCAAAATATATAATAATTGAGGAATTAAAAAAAGAATTTACAAGAAATGAATATCAATATCAGTGTTTTTTAAATGTGTGTGTGAGAGGAATATCGTAAAAAGTAATTATAGTGTAATTAACATTGTGTAGACTTTATAATGCATCATTTAAATCAGTTATTATATGACAATAAAACCAGTGCAGTGCTGATCTGAACTCATCTTCAAAAATTCATAACTCGTTTTTGGTAAGAGAGCGCCGATTTCTTTTTTCATTTTCGTGTTCAGCGACCTCGAATTAATTAAAAAAAAAATATTTCATCAAAATCCGCGTTGGTTCACTAAACTAGATTTTTTCCGATGAAGTTAATTTATCGAGAAGGGCAAGGAAAATCATTGATGAAGCCATTTTTTTAACACTGTATAGCTTCTTCAATGATTTTCCTTGCCCTTCTCGATAAAAACTACAACTATAAAATTGTTAAGGTCATTAGTCATTAGACTTTATTTTTAAATCGTTTATCCTCCCAGGAAATTCGGTGGTACAACTCGTAGAATGCCGCGTATTAGTAGAAGGAGAAAATAGACAAGGAAAAAGGAACGCTGCATATGACGCTACGACGCCAGCAACTAGTATGAGATTCGCACTTACCTTCGTGATTCATTATCCCTACAGTAATATACGAAACGTAACTCTCTTTCTATCTTCACTAACTCATATCTAGTGCGTAATAGTAGTTTGTGCAACTAGTGTGGATATGATGGCCATATCGCACGAGGACGATATGGATAATCCACACGAGTCGAACAGTATATTTTTTCTACGACCCACTTAAGAAAAAATCTATAAAATAAACATTTTATTAAACTATAATATAACTTCAAATTAAATTTTTTTAATAATTTTACTATTATTTAGAAATAAAATTAAAATTTAAAAAAAATTTCCCAACGGGGAATCGAACTCTGATCTACCGCGTGAGAGGCTGGGATACTTACCACTGGACTACCGATGAATATACTAACCATCTATCTATAACGTCAAATGTATTACATAAAAACTGACGTTTGTCAGGAGTACCCTTAAATATTCAATTTATTCTGTTTCTATACGTTATACGTCTCCTTTGCGGCTAAGCGAATATCTGGTGGAAAATTATTTATTGATTCGTCACTGGAATCACTCATTTTTACTAATATTTTTCTTAGAAACTATAGAAATATTTTGACAAGTTATTTTGACGTTTTTACGAAATTGAAAAAAGATTAGTTGGCGGGTACTAAACGCAAATGCTGATTGGTGGAATTCATATACATTCTAGGATGTATATGAAATCATATCCGTTCAGTTAACCGGAATGGCCTACATTTACATTCTGTAAATTGTGCAGAAAATGGATAATATACATGTGGGTGTAGAAAAAGAAGTTTTACTTCAAAAACATTTTGTATTACTTATCGAGTAACAACATATATTTACTAATTCTCTTTTTAACAGCAGTATTCTTCTACCAGACACGTTACAAATGTTTTGTTATCAACGATTCAAATCTAATACCATTACATAGACCTGAATAATCAAGTGAACTAAAATAATTATCATTGCTTCGGTAAATGTATATTTAGTAAATGCCACCTCCAACATAATCCTCATAACTATCGATCTTTTTCGCCAAATATACATCATGTTATTGACCTTAATGCTCGAAGGCGGTATTCAGAAATTATCGATATAAAAATTTTGTCTAAATATTAGTCAATTTAATGTAGTGTTCTGATGACTGTGTTGTTACAAAATAACTATGAATAATAAATCTGGAAAAATTCGAGCATATCAATTTAGATTTAAAATATTTACTGGGTGATTCATAATTTATAGTAAATCATGGACAGGGAAAAATTAAAGTAAAAAAAAAAGTGCGTGCAGTCCCTCCGCGCGGAAGAAGTTATACTTCTTAATAAGGAAATGAAAATAGGAAAGGGTAGAAATTGATTTTTAGTGAAATCATATTGTTTCTTTAAGACAAATATTAACATTGTTGGAAGTCGCATTAGAAGTATCCCTTGAAAATAATACTTACACTGCCATCTGTCATTGAATGCCGAAGGTTTTGGTCATATGAAGAAAATTCCAAAAAAGGAATTTTTTAGTGAATTAAATATTAAAAGTTAGGTACCTTATTTAAAAGAAAAACTTACACTATATTTTTTTGATGAATGCCGAAGATTTTGGTCATTTGAAGGAAATTTCAAAATTGCAGCTTCTGAATAAATTACTTTTTAAAAAGAATACTTACACTGCCATCTGTCATTGAATGCCGAAGGTTTTGGTCATATGAAGAAAATTCCAAAAAAGGAATTTTTTAGCGAATTAAATTTTAAAAGTTACTTTATTTAAGGAAAAAAGTATACTTACACTATCATTTGTTGATAAATCCCGAAGATTTTGGTCATGTGAAGGAAATTTCAAAATTACAATCTCTTAATAAATTACTTTTTAAATAATAAAAAGAGTACTTACACTGCCATCTATTATCGAATACCGAAGGACTCACTCTCTTTCTCTCTCCTACTTTCTACCTTTGTGTATGTTTCTTTCTTGCGATAAACGTTTAACGCAACCTTGTTGGAAGTCGTATTAGAAGTATAACTTCAATAAATCATTCTTTGACGCACTTTTTTATTTTTACTTCTATCAGCGTAAGTTCCCAGTTTTACTTTTTTTTCTGTCTGCCATCAGTTTTAGTCTTAATGGCGGGTCTGGACCAAGCGGACAAAACAACGACAAGACAGAAACATTGATGTTTCGAAACAAAGTGACGACAAATCCGATACATTTCTAAGACTTTTTTGTCTAATTTTTGTTTTGTTTCCGAATCCGGAGACTTTTGCAAGTCCCGTCTCGAGTCGGTAAAGATCAAAGAGTCTCTGTTTTGTCGTGTGTTTTTTGCGACAAGGTGTCGGCGCAGTGTGGATAGCGTGCGCTGACAAAAGTAGGAGACCTAGTGAAATCAAGAATTTAGTTCTGCTGTTGTGATAAGAACCTCGTCTTTCTTAAAAATGCCGGGAGAAAAAAAGAGGAGCATTGAAAATACATGCAAATTAAACTCTTAAAAATAAGGAGTACAAAAATCGTTATAAGAAAGTACAGCATTAAATATAAACCTCAGTAGATGATGTTGAGAAGAAAATAAGAAATGTTAATATCCAGTATACGAGAGAAAGAAGAAACTCGGGGGTAGGTAAATATTCTACTTCCAAATGGTTTGGATATGAGCTGCTAAGTTTTTTGCAAGACAAAAATAAGCCTCGAAAGAGCCTGCAAGCTGGATGTTCATGCCATGGTACTTGGCCTTGGTTTGCAATGAAATACTAAGCATACTCATCTCTGATGGCCCATGCCTCCATCGATGGTTTTCGAGGAATGTACGTAAGAGATCAAAACGAAGAATTAGGTTGGGGATCTCTTCTCCAGGAACCTGGTCCCGTCCTTCCATTTTCCAAATCCTCCCTATCAAAAGTTCCAGGGGGATTGTACTGCTTCTGATTTTTGCATTTTTTCTTGGGTAATTGTGGAGCAAAATACATAGTAATTCTATTCTCTCCGCTTTATCTGGCTGTGTTAACATTTGTTTACGGAGTACCTACACGAAAAAGCTGCAAGAATACCAAAAACGTTTTCCACTTCCCTACGTGCTGCTATTTTCCTTGATGCCCACTATATGGTTTCATTATAGCAGTTGTGAAGGGAAAGGCATCGTCCACTACGAACGGGTGTTTGCTTACCAGGTAGGACACAATTTTGTCGACGATTTAACGAAGACTCTTCCACCACTTACTCCAATATCATCTTCACGTAAGTCAACTAACAATTCACCTATGGAATAACTATCTCGCTTTTTCAATCTTGGTCTTATCCAAAAAGAGAAACAACTAGCTGCCAGTAATAAATCTTCATCTTCGGGTGGAAACGCCACATGGTTAAAATACTGATTCCTAAACAAAACTGATCTTTCTTGTTGCACTTTTGTCTTTCTGGTATAGTTTGTCTCAATTTTGTCTTGTCTTTTATGAGACAATTTTGTCGTGTGTAGTCTCAAAATCGTGTTCGCTTTTTGTCTGTTTGGTTTGGACCAAGGGGTAAGATATCTTCTTAAAATAATTCACTATTTTCTATGTTTCGTATTAACGTTACTAAATTCCTAATTCCTAGAAAGTTTATGTAACCGTTATTAGAATTGAATTTTTCAAACGTGAATTATTTCTCGACTTCAGTAAATCTTTTTAATTTATTACTTAATACCATCGTTATCTGTTTAAACAATGACGAAAGTTTAATAGTAACCCCACCGCACGTTGCGTGCCTTCCACGTATACAAAATCAAAAAAATCATATATATTCTTTATCAAAATTAAACAAAAAAAAATTATTTAGTTTGGAAGTAGAAGTAGGATATTTGTAATGACGTAGCCGTCGAAAGGTGACTTAATCACCTCAATTGTCCGTCGGATTACAGCATGAAAATGATAAAGATAGTTTGATCCACTGTCGGGATTTTCAGCTTAATTAGGTTCTTCTTTGCAACTCTCGTCGAATGAAGTCAAAAAACGATAAAGTTAATTTGGAAGTAAGAAGAGGCAGGTGATAAGAAAAATCCATTTAGTGTAAGCTGAATTGAAAAAAAATATATATATATATACAGGGTGGCCCATTAGTGTGTGGAAGGAAGTGCAATAACTTACTTAGGATAAAAAATGCAAAGAAATGTTTTAAATTAAAGTTGTTGTATTTACACATTTCTAAAGTATTTTGAGATATTCAGCCTAAGCGAGTGAGACAACATGAAGTTTACTTTTTTTTAATAGGACACCCTATATTTTTGTTTACCATCGAATTCAGCGTAAAATTCCGCATCTAGTCCTATCTTTTATTACAAATTTTTTAACAGAGCGAAAATAAAAAACGTCAAGAAATTTCAGGGCATAACAGAAGGAAAACGAAAAATTATGATTGGTCGATTTAAAATTGACGGCGTCTAAAAAAATGCCGAAAATTTTAAATTGAAAATAACAATTTTTAGATATTCTTAACATCCACAGGATATGAACAGTGTTTACCGCAAACCATTACACATTAATAGATATTTAAATTTTAAGTCCCATATTTATATTAATTAAACAATCCAAAAATTAATAATGAAATTCGAAAATTGCTACTTGCTACTGTCTTAAATAAAACAACATTCTAATGCTATTTGTTATTGCCAACTGTAAAGTTCATTTCGTATATACCTAGTAATTATTCAATAATCACAGAGCGTTCACTCGCATTGATATGATTAAAATAAAATTGGACTATCATCGCCATCTATCGCTGTACTCCATTTCCTTCAAATTTATTTCCCGTAAGCTTGACTAACTATCTCTATATTATTAAACAATACTTCTAGATAAAAACGCCAGTTTATTATTTGGTAAACTTATCGAGTGGTTGTAGGAAAAATAGTGTACATCAGTTGTACGAAAGTGATTTTTTGTTTCAGTGGAACTTTCCAAGTATTCGTCGCACCAGATCCGACTAAAGAGGCAAATCACATTCATACTTATCAAGATAGCGGTAGTTTTGGCGAGTTAGCTTTATTGTACAACATGCCTCGCGCAGCTACCGTTAAAGCCGTAACCGAAGGATCTCTGTGGGCTATGGACAGGCAGACATTTAGACGAATAATATTGAAATCTGCTTTTAAAAAGAGGAAGATGTACGAAACTTTAATAGAAAGCGTTCCGATGCTTAAGACTCTTCAAGCGTACGAACGTATGAATTTGGCTGATGCTCTTGTACCGAGGTAAGTGCTTTTTTTAGCCTTTTTTGGTTCAAGCTGATGCTTTTTTGTAGCGTATTTTTCCCATACACCAGTTCTTAGCTGTTTGTTTGATATTTCACTTTTTTCACTGTTACTATGAACATACGTCACTCGTCGAAAAAAAAAATATTTACTTGCACTACAGACCGTGTAGGTCCATGGCTGATGTTTCAACTCTAGCGGTAGGCTCTTGGAGTTCCATACGAAACTCTTCTGCGACAATCTACTGCCACTTTCGCATGGACTATTCGAGTGGCCACCTACTTGGGTTCGTTCCAAAATTTTTTGCACTATTTCCAATTTGCATGTTAATACCTTAACCTTTCCATGGCTTGGTTGACAACTTGCCTCCATCTCACCTTGTCCTTTGTCTTACCTTTCCAATTTCTAATATTAAGTCTTCGTAGATCCTCTTCAACCTCAGTTTTCCATCTTGTTCTGGGTCTACCTCTTCTTCGCCTTCCTCCTGTGGAGCTATATATCGATACTTTCTGTTTCCATTTTTTCTATACGTCTTAACCATCTTACTCTTTGATATTTTATCATTTCAATAATACTCGGATATGTATATAATTCTTCGAGCTCTTTGTTTGTCCTTCTTATCCAAATTCCATTTTGCAATTTTACTCCAATTATTTTCCTCAGTACTTTTCTTTCCCATATTTGTAGCATTTCTTGTTCTTTTTGGTTTAATATTGCTTGTTAGCCTTAAATGTTTTTAGTTTACCTCGTATCGGTTTACTTGAACAACGTACAATATTATCTAATAATTATTGGCCGGCACGTCGACAATAACTCGTGTTTGCAACATTAATTACGATCGTAGTTTTTTTTTAAATCAATAAAGAGTAGAGAAAAAATCACAAACGCCATCTTTATTTTCATTTGAATCGACCTCGTGGAAGTATATTTAACTGTATATAAATATACAGGGTCTCCTAGGACTTCGTACCAAAAACTTAATTATAGAGAAACTAAAAATAATTATAGTGTACTTAATTACAAGATATTTCGTTTTGACTTATGCCAACATGATTGATTCAGGTCCAAAACACACAGCACGAAATATGTTGGAACGAAGTATACAATGAAGGATGTATTTGGGGTGATCACTGAGACCTAAAAGATCTATTGTGTCCCCTTACTTCTACTTAGATCCGGAGGAAAATCTCGGAGACTAGTAGCTCCTTTAGTCCTATTTCCCGGAGGAATTTTAGGATATCTGCAGGCTTTAACTTAGGTAAATGTCCCTACAATGAGGGATTTATAAACTTTTATTATTAAATCCCTAATGCCAGATGCCGAGTCAACGAAATATTGTGAAATGTTCTTTACTATAATTATTTTTAGTCTCTCTATCATCTCCCAAGTTTTTAGAACGAATTTTTTTTTATTTTTCTACTAATTAAACTTCACATATTTATTCGTTTTTAAAATTTATCATTCGCCCTTCGGTTTTTGATTTATTAGATTAGTTAGTAATTCAGTTATATTAAATAATATAAAATATTGTATATGTATTCTATAGCTGAAGCAGTAGCTGATCGAGTTTAATTTAAATTGAAAAAAAAATTCATTCTCTTGAAACATTTTTACTAACGTCATCGTAGGTGGAATTTTAAACTCCTAGTTATGTCGACCGTTTCAACACATACATAATGATTTATCGCGTTCATTAAAAAAACTTGTTACGAAATAGATTAACCAACCAGTAGGTTTATGATACATTTTTAGGTAGATAATTTTTATATATAATCTATTTACGGGTAAAGCGTTCATCTCTCTTTCTCACCCCTATGGTTTCGCTTGACTTGACAAAAAGCATTGAGGGTGCGATTTGCAGTTATTTTTATTAATTTCCAATTGGAAAAATCGTATGCCGCCCGGGGACATGGCCCCTGCTGCCACCTACAAGCAACGCCACTGTTTTAAAGGTTTCTTGTGGGAATTTTTAAAATGCACTGGAAATTCATTTATATAAAAAAAAGATACGGGGTTCGCAACGAGAGGAAAGTTCGGTTCGGTGGTGGAGTGTAAATTTTGCAGTAAATGAAATCGTTTTAATAACTCATATTCGTAAAAAAAATTAGGTCATTCGTTTAAAACAAACCTGATCTATTCAATCTAATAGAAATTGCGCGATGATAAAGCACAAGCACAGAAATAAATGCATAAATTCACTCTACATCAATTTCATATTAGTTTCCAACAATTTATGACATCTGGACACTTACAAGATTGTTTAAAGTGTTCCATTTGCTTTAAAATGAAATGAAAATGCGATTCCTATTTAAATTCAATAATCTTTCATGTAAGTGATTGTAAAATATAGCATCGTATATGAAACTTGAAAAATAAAGAGTTATTCACACTATGCCATCTATATAGCGATAATTAAAAGAACAGATTTTAATATTTTATTGATTTCCAGACGATACTTAATTATTTGTAAAAATCCATAAAGTGGCACTAAAACTATTTATCGAGTTGGTTTTCAAACTCATTTCGATCGAAATGATCTATAGATTAAGGATATTTAAATTTTGTGGTACTATTACTGTGGGTTAGCTCTCTAAACCAGACATCCGGTACTTGAAATTGACTATTGTGTCGAAATTCATGTCATACATAATTTTAAAACGATTATAATAAATCATTTATAATTATCATTGTGGTGAGTCGAGTCTTAAACTATTTTCAGATTATTCAATAGTGCAGTAAATATTGTATCGTATTGCCATCACTCGTTTTGTCATTTGTCCTAGATAAAGTTTTTTTTTTTCATTTTAACTTTTTGTATTTCACCTAAGAAATAACGGGTTGAATATTTCACATGGATAAGTGCTATCAAAAATTTGCCCTTTCGTCAGTTATTTGCTGAATATTGTTCATATGTCAATATTATTGTTAGTTCTTCATTAAAATATTTAAATTTCGCGCTCTTACATATGGCAGTCACTGCTTGACATGGATCAAGAGTAAACGTACAAAGAATACATCATACATCTAACATTATTATTATTGTTACAGAGCCTTCGACGACGGCGATAGAATTATAAAACAAGGCGACGCAGCAGATGGCATGTATTTCGTAGAACAAGGTGAAGTTGTCATTAGCGTTTTGGACGATAGTGGTAAAGAGGTGGAAATTAATCGTATTAGCAAAGGTGGTTACTTTGGCGAATTGGCATTGGTTACACATCGTCCTAGAGCTGCATCTGCTTATTGCGATGGCGAAGTTAGATGTGCATGTAAGTAGAGTATTTATATCCAAATGAAACTGTCTTCTTCTCCATATCAGTTATATTTATGTATATTTTAAAACGTACTATAGATAATGAATAGTTTTGTCAAATAATATGAATAGACAAGAAACTGTTCGATTTATAAATTTGGTTATTTAGAACTAAAAATAACCACCTGAAGCTGGAAATCAGCACAATGAACAAGCTAGAAGCATTCGAAATGTGGGTGGTCCAACAAATGCCAAGATTCTCGTGGGTAGACCATGCTACAAACCTAGAACTCATACAACGTATAAGCAGAGAGCGATTGCTTCTAAGAAGTGAAATAATGCTTTCCATGGTCATGTTATGATACACAATAAATAAGCTTTCCTACAACTTATAATAGAAGAATAACGAGGACCTGGCAGCAGACAATATTCATGGTTGAAAAACATCAGAGACTGGATGGGTTTAAACTATAATAAACTACTTAGAAAAGCGCAGGATAGAGATAAATTTAAGAAGAAGATAACCACAACCACATAATTGCTCAAATCCACTAAAATTGAGAGAGATCTTGGAAATTAAATATGATCATATTTCTAATTTGCAACTCGGTCTGATCTGATAAATTGGGAGGGTAGGGCAACCCTACAGCACCTTTAGGCTATTTGTGCATCCTCCTGGAAGTTCCTTTCAGTACGTCAACCAGCATATGGTTTTAACATACTTGACAACGTCCCCGAGAGGAACTTCTCTCAGCATGGCTGGTGTTAGCCAAAAGTCGCCGAACACTGATTTACCGATGGATGATAGATCCGAGCAATCAAATCTCATCTTCCTGTTCACAGCCTCGACATAGGAATGTATCTGATTGCCTCATTCTATGAAGATGTTTGTTTAGTTGACAGTGTCCAGTCAGATCCCCTGTTAGGTTCCTTCGGGTCATCGTCAAGAATATGTTCGCTGCTGCAGGATAGTACCGGGTGTCTGATTAAGAGAGGTAACCCGCTGTATCTCAGAAACGATTTATCGTACAGCTCACAAATTGCTTCTTGTCCATTCTGACGATGTGAATGAGTTCCAGAAACAATTTTAGATATTAAGTTAATTTCGTTTATTTTTACTTGTTAATATTTTGATAATTTACAGTCTTGGACGTGGAAGCTTTCGAAAGATTGCTGGGACCTTGTATGGAGATAATGAAGCGCAACATAACCGATTACGAAGAACAAATGCTCAAAATATTCGGCTCAAAGCAAAACATAAAAGATATCCGATGAAGGGAGACTAGCAGCAACCACCTCTGACGACAGCCCTAGAAGCTTTTTATTTGTTTTACTTCTTGTCAACATTCAGACGTAAGGGAACGTCGTCGTTAATATACGCAAACAAACTCACAAAAAAAACAAATGTCTAGGGCTTTACGTTACCTAATCGGAGGATGGAACAGTCTAGTCATTGTATATATTTATACACTTAAAAAAAACTATGTTATGAATCTTGGTACCAAGTCCCCCTCGTGCTTTATTGTTCGATGTAGGACAACGGGAATTCTGCTGGTAAGAAACCCCGTTGAAACATTTTATCAGCCATTTTCGATGTTGTGAATTTTCTCTCCCTATGTGTGAATCCCGGTTGATTGTTAAGTGTTCCATTTCTGTTCTGTCAGAGTGACTATACAGAGTTATGTTAGGTAACATTTAATTTACGATTAACGGATATTGTTTAATTTATTTTTGTTGTTATTTAATCGATTATTACCTATATTCATAGCACTTTTGTGGATCTTTCAATATTTTTAGTAGCAGCTGTATATTTTAGTTTGAAAAACGAGAAATTTTCTTGGCAGGCAATAAAATTTGGTTTTATTTGAAACAAAAAGTGCAAAATTGCCTTTAAAATCCACATAAGAGTTGTAAATTATTTTAAATGTCAATATCAATCAACACATCCCATAAATTAGTGTAAACCTCCTACTTCGATAAACTTTCAAGTAGGGAACATAAAGTATTCTCCATCGCAATAAAACCCCAATTTTTGTGATTATTTAATATCATCGGGAAACGTACATACATTAATTGTGCCTATAACCTCAAAGTTGAGCATGGCCTTGAGGTTTTGGTTTTGACACTCCCGTGTAAAATGTGTCGAAGTCGAATGCTCATGCCGTGCTCAGCCTTGAAGTTTGTTTATAAATACGGGCCTTAGTCAATCAATACACATCTTCGACTATAGAACACGAGGAATAAATATTCAAGTGGATATCAGAGTGTGACTGGCTAGAGCATTTTACTCCGAACGAACCGAGCGCGCACAAACCAACCGAACAAACATTTTGTCAATTCGCACGCGATATTTGCAGAGCTTGTTGTGTTCGCGGTGTTCCCAGTTTTCCATCGGTTAGTTAGTTGTATACGTCGAGTTGAATCATGGATTTGGAAAGTACTGTTGTGGCTGCTGGTGTATTTTTCTCAATAAAAACTATTACCGGAACTAGTACTAAGCAAAAACAATGAAAAAAATGTGAGCAAGGAGTTTGTTTCTACGACGTCAAAATGCAACGTTGCTGAGGGATATATGGACAGTAGCCATTTACAAAATTTCAGTCTTATGTCGCCAGAACACTTTCCCTGTTCTCAAATTAACTTTGAGCAAAACAGATTTACCACCGACGAGCAACTGAAAACGTTCAGCGCGTTCTGTTCCGGTTCGATCGCTCGCGCTCGGTTCGTTCGGGCTAAAATGATCCTGTCAGTACGCACCTTATAGGTGGGTTCTGATCTGAACATTTTACTCCGAACGCGCAAGAACGAATAGAGCAAATGATCGCTGTGTTCGAATTTGTCGATTCACTAATTTTTATTTATTCAGAAATGCCAAATGCTGCAAAAGATGCGACCACGACGAACACACCGTATTGACTGCGCACAAAAGTACACTCGGCTTTGTGCAAGCCAGATTTACCGACAGTCGATGGAAAATGTTAGGCGCGGAGACACGAAGACGAATTCGTAGATGCGCTCGTAGTAAAATGTCCAGATTAACATTGTTGTTAAATGCATTCAGTTCCTTGTGTTTTAATTGATTTTGAGGATGGAAGATATGAATCATATTTGCCTTTCCCATCTCTATCATCTTTCAAATATGTCTTTGATATGCAATCACAGGATCATTCAATAAAAACCATTGGCAATAAATTGTATAAGCAAGCAATCATCCATAACCAACAACTTTGATAAAGAGCGCTAGATTATGAACCTATGGAAATTAAATGAATTTAAAACAACAGGAATCCACTGACTTATTGGAAATTCTAACTCTTGCCATTGCCAGTTCCTCATCTAACAATAACACGCAAACAAACAAGTTTTGGTTAATTCTATGATTCCACGTCTGCGAACAAATTCATCGGCCAATAATCGGCTTCCATTCCGCGTTCGGTTCCCTCCTCCGCCACCGAAATTCTTAGGAAAACGCAGCTTAAGCGGTTTCAAGAAAACCAGTCCCAAAATGGGAGGGACTGTCTGATTTTCGCGACCAAATGTTCAAAGAAACCAGGGCTTAAGATACAAACGGACAAATTTACGAATTTGTACACCGCCGTCTCAGTTTGATTAAAGAATATTTTTTAGCCAGCGTCGGAATGGTGACGAGATGGGACCGATGTGTTTAAATAGACCTCAACGACGTGCTTTTATTGGGAAACTATGAACTAACAGAATTGATTGGTATTTATATTCGCTCCAATTGTCAAATTAGCATCATCAGGTATACACTTCAATTTAACTGATGGCTGAACTCAAACTAAAGAGATTTATAAACTGAGCGGTTAAAATTTCTTATTGTATCAACACATTTTGTTTACTTTATTTTTATTTGGTGCTACACATTTTTAATATTTGCTCAATTAGCCATAAATTACTATAATTTGCTCCTACTTTACTTGTTTTTAATAGTGGACGAGTTATTTTTAAAATTATGTGGTTTCAAAAAGTATATACAGATTGCGAAAGAATTTAATAGGTCATACGATTTACAAAAGTACGACAAGGATAATATGAACAACACTAATTGAAAGAGAGAGACAAGAATTGTTCCATGCGTTAAACAATTAGGTCAGCCTCTACCAAAACACGACGGTTGAAAGTAAGAAGAGCAATTAACACTCGCACACCTCTTTTGGTATAGGGGACTGTTCTAATTGTGAGTTTCACACATGGGACAATTCTTGTCTCTCTTTCAAGTAGTGTTGTTCATATTATCCTTGTCGTACTTGTGTAAATCGTTTGACCTATTAAACTTTTTCGCAATCTGTATGAGAAGAGCAATTGTAGTATAAGAACTGCCATAATTTTATTGTTATATATATTTTTTTGTTATAATTTCGTTGATGTTTTTAAATGTTTATAAAATTTAGAGTGTTTTTAAAAGTTGGTCGTCATCAATTTTTAATAATATTAATATATTTATATGAAATTGTAAATTTTGAGATAAACATAACTAAGAAATGAATAAAAATCAATCTTAGTAGTATTATTATTTTTAGTTAAATCTAGTCTATCTTAGGAATCTCCTGTACAGTTATTTAAAAACGAACACTCTGTATAATCACTCTTCGCACCCTAATTTCCTGTTTTAATTTATTGAATTCATAATGAATCTCAACATTATGTTATGTTCCTTACATATATTTTTTTGTTTACTACGAATACTAAAAATAACTTATCAATTTGTTAGATTCTCTTTTTTTGTTAAAAACTATACTTTTCCAACGATTGCAATTCATTTAATAACAATTTTAAACCAAATTTACTTTGTCAATTTCTTTAACTCTTCCCAGTAACTCAGACCGACAAAATTATGCAACTAAAAACTTCTCCAATTCAAATTACCCAATTAGCCTGTTTCCTCAAGAGATTGAAAATAATCCACTAGAGGCCGCACCAGTGGGGAGGACATGTGTTTTGACTTTCCTCATTTGACAGCAACGTTAAACGTACACAATAAGAATTCTTACTTTTTGTCATTGCGGAAAAAAATGCATTTTTGCTGTTATATGTATTTGTTCCCCCCACTAGTGTGGCCTCTAGTGGATTATTTTCAAATCTTTGAAGGAAACATGCTAATATGGGACACATTCAAAAGTAAAAGCTTTTTAAATGTCTATTGACACAGAATTATTCAATTTCATATATTAATTGTAATTTTTGGAAATGTATAATTAATTATTGTCAAGAAAACATGTGTTGTTACTTTGTGGTTTTGAAAAAAAAGTAGTACTTCTTTTAAACAATTGGTTAATAGTAATGATGAAAATTCAAAGAACCAAGCACTATAAAATTATTCACAAAGACCACTTTTTAAACCATTTGTACATTTTTCAATAACCTAACGCATTTCAATAGCAGCCAATATCAAATGGTTTTCGAAAGAAAAATTAATTTCGAATCTCCAATTTTTCAAATTCTCCGTACATTATTTCACCATTCTTTATTAATTTACACAATATTTTAAACAAATTTCAAATTTAAAGTAAAAAAAATCCATTTAACGTTTCAATGTATACTTCAATTATCTTTGGAAATAAGGGAAAACTTCCAAAATAATTGGCACATATAAATATGACATTCAAATCACCTGAAACTATCGTGGTAACATAATTTTATGTTGTTGAATGGTGGAGTTGAAAATTGTCTTGGATCTGTGACAAAACAACCTGTATCTTGCTTTCGCTTTCAAGTCCGGTACTCCTCTTTCTTTTATGTCTTCAATGCTTTCATTATACCATCTTTTTTTAGGTCTTCCTCGTTTTTGCGTTCCTTCTATGTCTATATCTATCATCCAAGTCTTTTTGCTCTTATTACACTGCTACACTTTTTGTTCTCCAAATAAATCGCTTGTTTCTTGCTTTGTTCTTATTTTCCATATCCCTTCTTTTTCCCTCCTTATATCCTTCTGAGTATTTTCCTTTTTCATATGTTTACTTTATTTTCCTCCTCTTTATTCAATATCCATGTTTCACTTCCGTTGGTCTAATAACTGTTTTGTATAGGTGTAATTGGGTCTTTCTTTGAAATTATTATTTTATTTAGGGCTCCTGTCTGTTTACTTTCTTTTGTTAGTCTTGTTTCTATGTTTATCTCCTCATCGCAATCCCCCTTAATAACCGTACCTAGATAGATGTAGCTTTGGACTTGTTCGAAATCCATTGATCTCTGTCCGTTCAATTCTACTCAGACATTTCTCTTCTTTGCGCGATTGTCATTTTCAAAAACTTTGACTTCTCTGCATTAATTCTCAAGCACGTCAAGCAATTGTCATTAAAAATGCTGATGCCTTAGACTCTTTGGTGATATCAGTTTATCTTCACATTACAGATTTTTTATATAAATTTCGAGTATTTCGAGTTTTTCAATTCTGCAGTTGATTGGAGTGTAAATTACAATGTTTAATGAATTTGTTGGTTTTTATATTGAAATTTGTTTTATTCGGTAAAATATTGTGAAGTCCTGACTACCACTTAATTTTTATAAAAATAAATGTTAATGAAAACGGATGTGTGTGGGTGATTTAATCACATGGTTTAAACGGTGTCTTTTAAAACATCCGGAAATATTAAGTGCTTTTAAGGCTGAATTTAATATTTATAATGTAATATAAAAGTATTTATTTTCAAATTGAAAATAACATAATATATATCGGTAGATTACAAAATTGCAGTTTCATTGAGTACAGGGTGTCACAGGTCGTAAGGATTGTTTGCCGCTGAGAATTTGAATCTACCACTACTGTACCGGCTTACAATTATTTTCTAATTCAAAATGACGAATTTTAAGTCAAAATTGAACAAATTTGGATGACTGTATAATGACCATGTCTGTTGCGTACTATCAAAACACTAACTGCTTCAACCACCAACTTACATCTTGTCAACCATAAGAAGAGACGTTGAAATGTGACGGGCTGCATACAAGAAATAAAGAGAAAGTATTTGAAGGAAGGAGACTGAACTCTGCGATCTTTGCTCGTCGATATACATTTAACAACTGATAAATTCAGTCGCTCTCCATTGTGCACCTTTTATGTACGTTTTTACATTAAAACTTCTATGAGGCCTCAATCAATAATCTTTCTATCCTTTCATATGCTCGTTATCCTCGTTCACCTTAACATCCCATGTATTTCTATTTTATCTTTGACAGTTGTTATCTCTTGAAGATTGTAATTGGTTTCTTCTTATTTCCACTATTTGTTCTATAACCTTCTACATTTTACTTTTTATTTCTCTTTCATAACCCTATTCTTTGGAATCGTCACTGTACGTTACTTGTATAAAGTACTTTACCCTCAGAGCGACTGTCATTAGTATCACTTGTTAGTTGATGGACACGTATTTCTTTACGTATCAAGATTAACGCACACATAATTTTCAATTTACTCTCCTGCACACCCTGTACTGTAAAACGCTTTGAATGTAATAAATCTATTGGGAATATTTTCTAATATTCTTATCAAAATAGAATTCAGACTGATAATATTTTATTTAAATCATAAAAAAAATGAATCAAGTAACTCGGTACGAAGTTACACATATCATTTCAGTTCAGGTAAATGATATCTAGCGGATAACAAGATATTTGTAGTGTTTTTAAAAATATGTTCTAATGAGAAAATGAATTTACTTGTAGAATTTGTTGGACTTGTTTTCGTATTTGACACAAATTTTAAACGACAGAATGGATTTCTAATTACATTTTAGAAATCTTTATCGATATAATATGTTTTTTACTTAATACTAAGTTTGACATAAATAAAAAACGGAATATTTAAGACTATGACATTGAAAGATTCAAATTCAAAATACATACAAGCTTTGTCACTCAAATTGAAAAATTTCGGGAATGGCGTCGTCTAAAATCATGTAGTGTTGTCGTCCACCTTGTATACAACCTGTCTACTCAATTTGGAATTAAACCATTTATAAACAAAATTATTCCGGATTCTACAATCTTCGATGTCAAATTTTGTCAAAACTATATTTTGTGCTAGAATCAAATAAGTAACTTTATATTTCACAGTATAATTACCTCTGTGGCTTATGCATTTCTTAGATTCCCACCTAGTTATATTTCATAGTCTATGGACTCTTGAAGAATATCCAAGGGCTACCGGTGGTCGCAGGGTAGCTAAGATCAGACCGACACTAATATGTTTTTAATGCTACATAAGTTTGATGGAAAATTTAGGTTAGGTTTGGGATGAGTGGGTCTATTATGCACTACTGCGTACCTATTGATATTTCACCCAACAAATTCAGCTTCTTAGCAAAGCCTCTGATAAAATTGTTAATGCTTTATGTGTTAGATTGGCTTCCTCCAATTTTTCCGCTCATTAATCAATGGCGTATACAGTTTCATAAGATCCTAGGTAGATTGGTTGATATTTCTGTCCTACTTCAGTGACCGTATATACCTGCACCAGCGCCCGAGGACCCAGACATCTCTTTTCGGAATTAGGATGATATAAGGCAGGTGGTATAAACCATGATCTTGGAAATTTTGGTACAAAATGTTTAAAAAAGAATTCCTTTGTTGCTGAATGGATTTGAAAATTAATTTGCCAACACGGGATAACGAATTGACTCTTTTTATTGCAAAAGGAATTACATTTAACGACTCTACGAATTAACCGATCGGAAGAACTTGCGCTTTGCCTCTCAGTTTATAGAAATACCAACTGTCACGTTGTCTTGAAGACTTGAAAGTAAATATGTAGGTACACCGTAATAAGACGCTGCAGAATTTTTCTTAAATCTCTCTAAATCGACAAGGAACGCATCTTATGTATAATTAATATTCAGCTCTTACCTTAAAATAGAGTAACTCATATTTTATTTGCTGTCTCTGTAAGAGTTTCAAGCTGGATTTATAAACTCTGTTGTTCGTTATTCCCGCTGCTCGAAAATAAAACATTGATATCTCATACATGCGTTTATAAACCGTTGTCGTGTGGTTAGTCGTTTCCACGCCGTACGTCGTTGCTCTCGAATAACCAAATATTATATCTTGTTATTCGTGATTCGCGGTTCCACCAATGATAACTGAAGTTAGTGCAATGTGACTTGATATCTGCCATTCGTGTCAAACTCCACTTATTTTGATAATAAATTTGCTGTTAAAGAACTGATTACTACCTTACTTTCTTGATATATTGATACAAATACAAAAAACCTTAATTACCTGTAAACGTCAATTTTTCTGTCGTATAACATGCGTCACATTTGTGACCAATCAAATTTCAGCATCGCCAACAACGGAAAACCAATATAAATTAGTCGACTCGGGAACAACTGTGAATAACGAATCGCCCGCAACGTGGTAATCACGACGAACAACGTGAATAACAGAGTTTATAAATCCAGTTTTAATCTCTAATATACGAGAAGAATCAATCGGGTGTCTCACCAACCCATTTAAAAATGCACTAGTTTTGTACAGATCCAGCATTGTAGGTCGTTTCTAAATAATTGAACATTAATTAGGCTTGCATTTAACTTGTCGCACCTAATTTTAATCTTTACTAAAGTAGTTTTATATCTAGGGACATTTATAATCTTTCTAAACAATAGCTTTAAATGAAACACATCTATAATGACCAATATTAATAATTTACATAATTCCAATTTAATAATATTCATATCTCTGAATAAATTTATTTATATTTTAATAAACATTTACAATTCTACGTAGTCTTTTAAATTACTTATTTATAATGCACATAAGTCTGACAAATTCTACATTGCCCTAGCACAATCTCTTGTATTTAAATGTGTAGATATAGATAGGTGTAAAATGTAGCTATATACTTGTCATTCACAAACTGAATTTCAAGAAAAAAAAATCATCCTACATGTTATTTGTCGAATTGAATGTTGACTGTTATATGGTATGTGTTTTCATTCTTAATAGATCTTGTACAATATTTTGAATGCGAATATCAACAACAACAACCTACGTAGAATGAGATGTACTGGATTAACTATTGTGTTGAATGTTGGTTTTGATAAAGTATAGTCTACAAGGGCAATAAAATATAATTTTACGTCCAATATACACAATCAAATAGATTAAGTTTGTTGTACTGAAAACCCTAATTGTTATAATAAATTAATATAAGGGGCATACCCAGCAGAGAACGTATGGAAAAGTAGACCTGGTCAAATTGGCTGAAATTTTGATATGTTATGAAATCAGTCAATTTTACCGGGACCTTTTTGGCATAACCTGTGAAAGATTTGAAAATACCTACCTATTCCTGGAATTATTAACGCGCTACATCTATACGTAGTTATTACAAAACGGAATTACTTATATATAATATAAATACATTTGCTTCTCTATAGATCATTAGTAAATCATTTTTTTATATCAAAAGTTGTTTTTCGCGGGAAACAAAACTTCCAGGGCGCAGAATCCTCGCATTTGTCAGTTAACATTGATAAAATAGACGACATTCAGAATGGTTTTAATTGTATTCCAGTACGTGGTAAATAATCAACATGTCATAGATTCAAGTAATTGTACAAGATATCAAGGTATTTACGATATGATGAAACAAGCACATTTTCTACTACTTGACTCTTTAAAATCATATCTTAAATATCTTTCGACATTCGTTGGTAGTCTTTTTACGTGTAAAACGACTTGAGCTGCGTTTATATACAAAAAAAAGTTAAATAATAAATATATAAAGCTTTATCACATGCCATATTCTAAACTGCTTAGCTCGTTTTATCAAACGAGCTAAAAACTTCGTTGTGCAACAACTAAAGGATGTTGACTCATTGAGGAAGTGCGAAATAACGTATTTGGTCCTAATTGTTCAACAACTTGCAAATTTGTAGATAATACGCACCTTTGCTTGCTTTCGATTTGCCAAAAATCCTACACACCATATTTAAGAGATGAGTTATATAGTATTTATAAGCAACAAGTCGGTCAACCCTTCTTCTTGTAGTACGTATATATTTCGAAGCTGATGTTAGGTGTAGTTTTTAGCAAAAACGATTTTGTTGAGATCAAGTGCAGCAAGTTTCGTCAAACTTTTATCCCAGTAGTCAAATTCCATCCCATTTATTGGTAGGTATAGTGCGAGCAATAAATTAATAATGCAAACGGTGTCCGGACTGTTATTAAAACGTGCACTAAAGCGAGAAGGGTCCACTCTGAAAGAAAAGCTGCAGTGTTTATCATATGCTGAACGTTGAGGCCCAAATTCCAAACCAGTTAGTACATACGTCCAACTGTTCCCGATTTTTCGGCATCGGCTGCATCACTATATCAATTCCTCGCACTTACATCCCTATAGAGCTGGAAGCTTAAAATAACTGGCGGAGAGTGCTCTGAGGAGGGGCAACAACATCTTTCTCACTCACTCTCAAGACATCTTGTTATCTGTCTTATTTCGTGATTCGTTGAGTGTGTCAGTGAATTTATTAAGTTTCTGCCTAAACATCTGTCAAGAGAGCATATAAAAATATAATCAATAACAAACAACCAAATACTAGAAATATGTGGTACCATTGAATAATTTCTGAACAAGCATATCATAATATGTGCGAATTTTACATTTCTACCCTGTCTTCTACATTTCATTATATCTCTTCTAATATTGAGTCATGCTGATGCTATAATAGTGAACGTTGCATTAAGATCCTAGAACTTATTTATGTCAAATCTGTTTCGCTTGCACATTGTATTCTATAAACAAAATGGGTTAGTTGAGGTAACAATAGTGTCTCAATTTTCTTTTATATTAACCAAAAGCTGTTTCATTAACAACAAAGTGTAAGTTTGTTACACAAGACTGATTTCTATAAAATGGTATGATGATTTACTTCTTTTTACTCAACCAATACCAAGTACTTAGCTCATCTCCTTTTTTTTGAGAAGTAAAAAAATGCGAAGTTGGTATTATTGAGTATTGAAATGGCACTTTGAAAGTTTTAAAACCAATTTAACAGGGAAATCATAAAATGACAATGATATATGCACAAGTATGAATTATTTGTTATTGATCAAACATAATGTTTTCTTGAGTTTTAAATCGTAATTTAAGACCGGTGGTTCAAATCGAGGAAAAAGATTAAATTACTTTTAGTGTAATTCAAACTGCCTTTTAACTATTTTAAGAATTTGAAAGTAGCAAGGTAATATTCTATAAATTGTAGAATATTTGAATAAATAGACGGTGAGATTTTTTAAAAGCTGATTGATAATCAAAATTCAAATTTGTGTTTTATCCTAGCGAGTTCAACAACCTAAAACTAGATAGTGTTTTTACAGTTTTCTGATGAGCTTAACGATAAACAGATTTTTGTTATCAAGTTTTCCATGCAAATTTTTGTGTTGGTAGGTTTCGGGAATTAAAAATCTTTATTAAAGTAAAAAATCCTTAAAAATATTGTATATGTTTATTTATAGATTAATCGAAATAAATTATTTAAAAAGTTGGTGGTTTTTTATTTAACCGTAACCAAGTTCATCCAAAAATCCATCTATTCATAATATATAGTTGTTTTCACCAATCTTCCTGAAATAATCTACTACAGAATTTTTAATGTCAGTCTCTCTCTCATACAACCTATTGATTTACCCAGACCTTTACTCAAGATTGTCAATCTTATATGAACTTTTATTTGTAAATATTGATATAACAAGAAACAAATACACTCACAAACAAAAATAATGCATATTTTATTTAATTTTCTCTCAACAGATTTTGTGTTTTTATTGCTAATGCTCGCGACCATGCAGTGGTTCAGTACCTTGAGGATGTCGGAATTGAATGACCACATATATGGCACCTCCTAAAACGAAAAATTGCAGCAACTGATTCAGGAAAAACGTCGAATTTCACAAGAACTTATTACAAATCTTCTGCGGAGCATGTCCAAGTGAATACAGGCTATCGTTCGAGCTGGAGGAGGAAATGCCAAGTACTACCTAATTCGTTATCATGGTTTAGAGCACTGTTGTATCGTCCGTTATCGTTATTCTAAACATTTTTAATTAAATAATATGATCGGCTATTTCATTAGTTGCTTCAATATGTAATATATTTGACCATAAGTAGAGCACTCATGTGTAAGGCATTTAGAAAACAAAAGTGTTGTATGAAGACATAAAATAAAATATGCGATATTTTTGACTGAGTGTATATGTATGTAGTAAAAGTAAATTATTCTACCACTAAAAATCAGTCTACAAGCATTCAGCTGGAATGACACTTTCTAACCACATGTTAAGAGCATGTTAGGCATTAGGCCATCAAATAGGAATTTTTATGGACAACTAAGCTATGTCTGATATGCAACCATACAATATACATATTTTGTTTTGAAAAATTTACAGAACGTTCATATAAGGTATAATACCTACACTATTCTAAAAGTTCATTAATTTTTTTTATTTACAGCAGAAATGTGTCATTTTGTTATTAATTATAATTTTTCCTATTCTAAATACATATTTTACTAACTCGTGTAGCATGGCAAATGAATGTTCTTGGAAAGTTTAAACCTGTGCAAAGTACGAAACAGATATTCTATTACTGCATTTTTAACCACCTATACGAAATGGTTGCAAAATTGCTAGCTACCAAGGAGATTTAAAATCATTTTTAAATGTATTTGTTTATATAAAACTACCTTGAAATATAAAGTGTTTGCAATTTTAAAACATGTTGTTAGTGTAACAAAAAGTGTACTTGAAATTAATTATTCATGTTTACAAACTCAACATGATATTCATATATCTAGAAAAATACATTCCTCAGTAGTTTCAAATTAACAAAAATACATCATTTAACCAAATTTGAGGAATAATTTTTTTACAGGAACCAGAATATGAAAACACCAAATGTGCATAACAAAAAAATTCACACTATAATTAGAATAATAAAACTTAATTTATAAATAATGTGGATACTGTATTTAAGGCAAAACATTTCTAGTAGAGTCAAGTCACATATTACTTATATAGCAAGCCCATAAACGGATACTATGCAAAACATGGTCTTGTTTTCCCAACGAACAGTACAACTACCATCAGTATTATTGTCCCAGTAGCAAGAGCTTGCAGTGTGTAATCCAGCTCCATTCTTCTGCATGATGGTGCATGTCACAATATATTTGTATGGTTTCATAAGCTTAGTTAATTCTGCTGTACAGGATTCGACAACTTCAGTGGTCCAGTTGTTTACCTTATTTTGTTGGTATCCGTTTCCACCGATAACGGTTTCAATAGCATATTTAATTATTTTACTTACGTCGTCAACAACAAACTGACCTTCCTCTTGTAGATCTTGTTCTACTAGTTCTTGTGGAGCCTTCTCCATTGATATGCGAAATTGTCCAAATTTGGTATAAGCTTAATGGCAAATGTGATGACACTTTGCTATTATTCGACTGAAATCGCTTAGTGCACTCTTTTAATTTATAATATCAAAAATAATTAATGAAATCGATAATTTATTGCCGAAACTTCAACTTGATTATTTTGTCTCACAAATGACAGTCAATTTATGAATCATCCACAGAAATAAACTTTCTGTGCCGATCATAGACATAATTATTTATTTCTATGGTGCTGGTAACTATAACATATTCTATGCTAGCCATCTATCGAAATGTTGAGGTACTTACCGTTGTGCCTGTAAATCCTACTTAGCGAAGACTGTATAAATGAAAAAATATATCAATAAAAGAAGATTAGCATAGCGTAATTCACGCAAAAATTCAATTATTAGATGGCTAATTTAACCGAATAAAAAAGTTCAATTTTTCTAGATATATTGATGACAACATAGACTACTGTTAATATTTAATTTTACTTTGATCCATAAAAAATTAAGCAGTCGGTGGATAATCAAATCTACGAAAAATATTCTTACCTTTTCTTGTAAACCTTATTTAATTTTCATAGAAACTGTTCGGAGTTCGAACATTTTCTTCAGTGCTTCTCAGAATGTCCACACATTTTTAAAATTACTTGAACCACTTGAATTTTGAGGTTATGTTACATATCCACGGAACAGTTGTCATAAGATTAAAGGTCAAGTTAACGCTGTAATTCAACAACGTAATTTTTTAACTGCTAACTCCAAACTATGGAGGGTCGAAGGAAGGAGCACCATCTGAATGTATTAAAAAGTGTCCATCGAAAGGAAGCAAATTAAGGTGGCGCCATAGTAGCAAGTGGAAATATTTTAAAAACAGCGCCATGAATTATTAGAGTAAGATACAAAATTAAAAAAGGAAATACTACGTAAATAATCGAGATTTTAAATACTGCATATTTCTCAACTACACAAGTCACGAAATATACTAAATTTTTTCACCCAGCACACTTCACTCGGTTTATAACCCTAAATTCACATCATTTCCATTAGCTACACGAGCGCCATTTCGGTGAATCTTCGAATTATAATTTGCTGTTTACATGTGGACACTTTTTCAACTTGTCCCCCACACAAGATGGTGCTCCTTCCTTCTACCCTCCATACTCCAAACTGTTGAAATTTTCAAGTAAGCTATTGGAGTTGGGTGAACGCACGCATTATTTCTTATGGTGCACTTTCATGCAATCGCAATGTGAACACGTGTGGTTAATATCGATATATAGTGTGGCAAACTTATCGAGATTGCCACGTTTAATATTAGAACGTAAACACTTTTCCAAATATATTATGGGTTTCCTTCAACCCTACAACGTCGTGCGAAAATCATATTACCGCGTGGGTACTCCGAACGGAAGATTTATCGAACAGCTCGTTGCTATGCAACCACTTGATTTGCTATTGACAAGTGCGTGCGTGTGTTCTTACCTCTCACTTCGACTATTGACCGATATTGATTATCCAGTGGCGTTGGTATTGTCAGTGTTTATCATTGTATTTTCAGTTTAATTTGAGATCTTAAATTTTTGTATTTTGTTTTTAGTATTAATAAACTTTTTTGTGATTTTGAATAGTGAACTGGTTTGTGTTTGTTCAAACTAGAGAGGTGAGAGTAGTAAGCCACTGGTACGTTTCTGACAGATATCGGCCATGTTTCCTCGCCCCTTACCGATGCCGTGTAGCTTCAGATAGGTTTGACAAACTATACATATCTGGTGATACCATGGGGAAAAGGTATTTCCACCTCTATATTTTTTTCATGGCGAATACACCCATATCGGATCCATCCCTTTCCTTCTTATCTTTCTGTTTACGTCGATGTATTTTGACGTGAGTTGTACAATTTCACCATTGTTTCTGTAATCAAGATGAGAGTGTATATTATGAGTAATACATTTTAAATTCTAGGTAGTCCAAAGGGTAAAACCTCATCTTCGTTGAAAACATACTAAACGGAGATCCTACATAAACCTTAAATATGTTTTGAGGAAAAAAATATGGGCGTTTGTTCCATCTTGAACTCCTTCCTTCGGGATATAAAGTTTGCTAGGAAATACAAATAGTAATTATGAAAAGAGCATTAGTAGTAGTAATGTAAGGACCATTTTCCAAATATTTATATTACATTATAGTGTGCTCACTCGCAGACTGAGATCTATAAATATGGAGTTTTCCAAATTCAATTAATCATTTATTTAATGTACAGTAAATATACAAATGAAATGAAAACTGTATAGGTATATAAAGTTTTAATTCCTTTTTTCTCAATTTTAATACTTATATTCAAATCTGGAAGACTGTCGGGCAAAAAACACCCGCTCGAATTCCAGGTATAATTAATTTTAAAAACAATAACTGAACTGGTTCGCATCCCAAGGTATATCGATAACTAAATGTGATCACAGACAAACATGTAAAATAATTTTTTTACGATATCATTTTATCCTGTAAAATTATTAAATTAAGGTTGAATTTTCTATTCCCTTAATTAAATATTCTTCATAATACAATTAATCAATATTAACATAATTATCACTTCCCCATCTAATCCAAACAACAACTAATTAATCATTTATCTGGTTTGTTTTAATTTCCTCAACTGATACTTCTGAAAATTTGCAAACGGTTGCCGACAAAATCTTCCGTCTGTTATTATTAACGTGCTGGAAAGCAATAACGAACAGATGTCTGCGGCTCTCTTTTTAGAGCGGATACTTTTTCCTTTACTGCACTTTTTAATAACAGAAGGAACCTTAGGCGACACCGTTTGTGTCACTATATCTATTGCTGCTACTATAGATATGCAAACGTGATGGCGGGAATATAGTGATCTGCTTGAATGACGAACAATATTTTTGTAGCAATAGATCATTCCAACAATATGCGACAGTTTTGGATTATGAATATTTTTGTGCAAATAATGTTATGTATAAAGGAATTTTGCCATTAAATCACTTTTTATTTCTTGTAAGAATATAAACACAACTATCTTGATTTCAAAGAGCGTGTTTGCGAAGTTATGAATGTAGAAAAATTGGCATTTCATTCAATTTCTCACGAAGATGTCAAGGTTTTTAAGAAGCGGCTGAAAGTGTAGTTTATTATTGAACCATGGAGAAATTGGAAATCACGAACTTATAAAAAATACATAAAAACTTAGTTGATAGAATCATTATACCTAGTACCAGGATTTTTTCTATCGTCTATAAATATAAAGTGAAAATGCGCCAGATTTTGGCCTCTTATAAAAATAATAAATGCTAGAAACAAGCAGCTGGAATGCATACATTATTCATGTAACTTTTTAAAAATGTTCTTCACGCCTAGGTTAGACTTTAGGACCGTTTTTACATGACGTACAGTAGTGACATTGAATTTGACATTTGACAGATTACATTTTGAGAGACAATTAATAAGCCCAATATACCATAGTTTATACTTACTGAACCGGGTCGCTATTCTTGACATCCTTCGCAATTGTACGAATGCGCAAGGTTACGAATGGTCAATTTGCGAACACTTTCAGAAAATGAGATCCATAGAGATGTGCGAACATTTTCATTCGCGTGGTGAAATGAATTTGACAACATCGCTTTACAACCCCTCTTTAAAAACCTGCACAGCTCATTGGAAATTCCAAAAGTTTGCACAAATGGCAAATCATCCGTTTCGAAAAAAAATTTGATTTTGATTAGATATCTAAATATAACCTATACATTCTGTAAAACGCATACGCAAGGCGTTTGCGATAAATAAATACCACTCGTTGTAAAATACGCATGATCGCTGGTCTTGCGAATGTTCAAGAATACCAAATGAAATTCGCAAAATTATGAGATGCGAACGACTTTGACAGGTACGAACGGTTAAGAATAGCCCTCCCGGTTCTTAAACGACCCTTTTCCCATTGCTACTGTACGATGACAACTGGCAACCGCCTCTTTACAGCCGAAGCGGTGGCCGACAAGACAAAATAGTATATTGTGTCACAAGGGCAAAGACTATTAGATGCATGAGCGAGCGCAGCGAAGCGAGGGCAGCTGATAGTTAAGGGCTGCATGTGTGACACACAACTGTTTTTCGCCTACCGAATAAACCAAAAAATGGGAAAATATAACAAAAAACTGACGTTTAATTAAAAAATTTCCTTGACATGTCAAAGTAATCAAGTGACAGATAGTAAAAAACTTCAAAAATCGTGACGTTTTGAATGATCTGCCCTTGGGCTGATAATACCTTCCGCCCAATTTTTGATGTTTTTCCGGTAAGGAAGGCGAAAAAACGCTTTGTATGTTCAACACTAGTGTTGTGTGGAGAAAACCCTATTTAAAACATGTCGAGGTGACCACGACTTCGGTGGAAAGGAGGCACAAAACATACGCTGCGTCACCACTGTCGATCGAGAATATTAAAAACGATGGCTTGTACTGCTGTCACTTGTCCACGTTACAGGACTGGCAACATTAAGACATTCAAAGTTATAAAACCGTCAGGTTACGCGGTGAACATCTGTCTGGTTAATATAGTACAAGTATCATATAGGAGGTGGAATCCCAAAGAAGCTTAGGGAATTGGAGGAAATGACCCCACAAAACACAAAAGGGAAAGTAAAATTCTAAGGTGAGAGATCAGAAGAGTTCAAAATGAATAAAAGTGTAAAACAGGGAGACTCAATTCTTCCAACACTGTTTAACCTAGTACTTGAATCCATTTTAAAGAATGAAAACTTAAGGAGAAAAGTGAACGAGACCCAGCTAATTGCTTATGCCTACGACCTCACAATCGTTGCTAGAACAAAGGAAAGTCTAATAAAAGCAGTAGAGAAGCTAGACGCAGAGGCACCAATGAAGAAAAAACAAAATATATGCGAGTGGGGAAAGAAAAACAGAACATCACTTAAGAATAAAAAATTACAAGTTTGGAATTGTATCAAGCTTCAACTATTTAGGAACATCGATAGGACAAGCTAGTAAAGACAACATAAAAGAAAGAATATTAATAGGAAACCAAATTCTTGTCACAAATAAGAAACTATTAAAATCTAAATCGATCAGCAAAAAAAACAAAGATACTTTGATCAGATCAGTCATTACTTTCGCATAACAACGGAAGGAGAAAGAAGATTAAAAAGAAACATAGAAATAGAAAAGGAAACAGGTGGAGAAAATATAGTCGGATATATAAAAGCAAGGAGATGGGACACATTTTAAGAAGAGCACCAACAGAAATATTAAAAATAATAACAACATGGGTTCCATTAGAGACAAGAACAAGAGGAAGACCACGAAGCAGATGGTGGAATCAAGTAGAGGAAGATATAAAATCATTGAAAATCAGAGACTGGAATACAAAATGCAGAGACAGAAAATGGAAAACTATAACAAAAGAGGCCAGGACAGAAAAAGATTACAGTCGCAGTGATATAAGAGCAGTAATCCACCTCGTCAATAGGATTTAACACAGCTCTATTGGGCTAGCCATAATCCTTCGGGATTGAACGGCCATTATGATGATGATCATACAGGAGGTACTGCTTCGTGTGGTTTTATTCTTATACTGTATAAGTTATACAATAAATAACTATAAAAATCACCGAAACTGTCGCAATATATATTTATAATTAAAAAATAAAGTTGGCAACGGTAAATTTCCTATTTCAATAGAGATAAAATTTACTGTTTGGACCCTTACTTTGTGGAATCTACTCATATTACTTTTTTAAATGAAACTAAGTGTTTCTAATTAATTCCACTATTTAATGGAAAAATTATGAAAACTCTTAAGATATTGATAATTATTTCGATATTGACATATCATCGTCAGAATGACAGAAGTTACATTTTATGTGATACCTACTTGATGTTTAATATTTTGGCTAGACCAAATAGTGAGTGACCTAACTTGCGATAGGTCAAAATATTAAATATATTAAACATCAAGTAGACATCTCATAAAATGTAACTTCTGTCATTCTGACGATGATATGTCAATATTGAAATAATTATTAATATCTTAAGAGTTTTCATAATTTTTCCATTAAATAGTGGAATTAATTAGAAACACTTAGTTTCATTTAAAAAAGTCAATAAAGATAATTTACTGAAACATCAAAAAATAATGTAATGAAAATAGCTTTACAGAATAAATCAATCAATATATTATAATTAATATTGCAAAATACATTTTTTTCACGATTAGTTCAGTATCAAATTGTGATTTTCATTTAAAAAAAAAACTTTCAACAATACCTTAGGAAGGAACCGGATCTATTTAAATATATTTATACACTTTTCATTTATTCATAGTCAGACAGGTGGTGTCATGGATAAGGACTTTCATGAATTATGATGTAAACTTTGATTCATGACTGGTCGGCCTTCAAGTTTGCTATAATCCAGGTAGAATTCTTTCGCGACTTTTCGCCAATTTTGGGCGTCGAAAAAATAGTAAGTCCCTCTCTCGTACGTCGATGTCTTTTCCATTAATACCATTCCCGGCACCTGCATTATCCAAACTTTTTCCTCCGTGTGATACCTCCACTGTCGGCTGTAGCTGAAAACGATTTTGAAAAAAAAATATATATACATATATATATTTTTTAATATGTCGGTATTCGTTTATTAATGAAAATATTGGGAATTCGAACAGAAAAAGAGAGCTAATTAAGAATTTATAAAACATGTGTAGATTACAGGGCTGAAGCATCAACAACAACAATAAAAATTATGCAAACCCTCAGATATCGAATGAAGGTCAATATATTAGGGAATAATTAGGGATACAGGTTGTGGAGGGGTGTGTTAGAACACTCAAGCGATTTTGAAAGAATGTCAGAAGAGAGAAGTGGGCTGGAATTCAGAAGCCAAACGTGTGGAGACCAGAAGGCAGAGCAACATGAAAACAGAAGCTCAGCATTACAGGAAGAGCTCAAATGAAGGATTGACATAGTGGATTAACCAGAGACTGGTCAAAATGAAAGTAGAAAATCACATTTTGCTTCTGGAGTCAGCAGCCGTGTTAGTCAGAAAAGAAATTGACTGTTTGGTTTAACTGAAAACTATTTTATAGATAAATAGATTTGCCAAACGTTTATGTGAAATTTCCTGAGTGTGTCTACCAGTTAATATTTATTGACACAAAATTTTCGAAAAAAAAATATTCCAGGTGATTTTTTTTGTACTTTTTGCAATTTTCTCATTAATAAACAAAAAATGGAACAAACTTATACAATGCGGTTTTAAGAATGTATTTCAATCAAACAAATATTATAAATTTGATTTAAAACTTAAATAACTTACAGTTCTGAGGCAGCTGCAATTTGAAGTACATCACCGACATTATTGTAAAACATAAAAAATAACAAATCATCTTTATATCGACTCAACTGCATCGACGCCAGTTTATCCCTAAAATTATAAACTCGTTGAAATAAAACAAATGTAGTTGACAAACTTTGGATACTGCCACAACATAAAATTTAGAAAAATTTTATAAATTATGGGGAAAATGTTACCTTATTGCATGGTTTATAAGGTATTCCGGAGGTACATGGAAATCTATGTCTTGCGGTCGACATGGGTGCTCCGCCCATGGTCCAGCGAAGGTGGGATACAAATTGTCGGGTGAATTGAGATTCAGTCCTAGTGCAGTCAAGTCTTGGCCAAGCGCCAGTGATACAAGATTTGGATCAGTCTCAGCTGCCCTAATAAAAGTCAATAAACCGACTATACCGAATTGGTCGTTTACCATACTTCCTGGAATATTCGTTACTCTACCATCTGGTGATGTTTGGATACCTAAAACAAGAAATAGCATTTAGAAAATTATGAATACCACTTATTCGATAGATGGATATTGAAAATTCGCACATCATTGAGTAATAACTTTTAAATTTTAATGATTTATCTTGTAAGTAATATCAGCATAAATTTGATATATGTGATAATTTCTCCATGTCTGACCACTTTCTGTAGTAGCTAAAATATTAATATGTTCTGTGTCAGAAGCTTTTAATTGTTGTTATTTTTCCAAAATCAGATATTTCATCTCATTTAAGGTAATTCTTAAGACACACTTGGAGGAGACACAAAAGGTATATGGAGAAAATTAAAAAGGTCAATACCCTTGTTGATGTCCCCTATGTACCAGCAAAAGATAATTTTCCATTAAAATATTTTTAGTTATTCAAATTATTTTAGATTTGCACTTTTTGCCTTGCTTATTTATATGCTTTGCAAGCTAATTATAATTTCCTTTATAGGTTACTCAATTATTTAGATAATTTTTGCCAAATAGCGGTAAAAACAAAATTTATTTTTATATATGCTTTAGAGGTAAACAAGTTAAATGCATATGTTAAAACTTTTATCAGTTGAATAAATACGAGTAGAACTGGATACTTGTTGCAGTTTATCAACTATTTATACACTCTAATCACAATAAATTCGGGTGATAAAAAAAATGAATGAGCCTATGTTGATAGGCTTAGGTAATTCACTGGTTTTAAAGCCATTTTACCAAATAAATCTAAGATTACCATAAAATTCCGAGAGTCGCGAAGTTTACCAAAACCCCGCAATGTTCACTGTGCCCATATTTTCTTTCCTAACTTCACTTTCGGGGCTACCTATGTTTTAAAACTTTGTAAGTAGAGTATAAGATCCTAGTTTTGCGATTATAATAAATTTAGGAATCACTCTCTTACCTGATTTTGACCCACTCTTATCTCCTTCTTTCGAATTAACACCATCTCCTGCACCACTCACTCCTTTATCCCCTGACGTATTACTACCAGGAGAAGCCCCTTCTCTAATTTGTGTACCAGGTAAAGCGGGAAAGTCTTCGGACGACATGGTAAACTCACTCGCCTCTGAGGTGGGTTGCTTCACCATGCCTACATAGGGTTTAGCACCTGGCATCGGACTTGGTTGGGGAACATTATCACCAGAATTTCTGTTTGTTAGGGAGGGAAATTCGCTTAGGTCTAAGAGAGATGGAGTGTTCGTATCACCGGAACCAAAAACGGAATTAAAGGAACTATAACCTCCCAAGGTACTCATGTGACCCATTTGATTAGAATTTCTAAAAGATAAATATTATTAGGATAACATATGCATTACTAATACATAGGTCAAATTGAAATTTACAAGTGACGTTTTGTATATCAATTTAAATTTAACCGAAATTTTATTGGTTACTTGAATAATAGTATAACCAAGTAAATACTGTCATTAAATGCGAGTAGAATACTAAACTCTATCCACGACTGTTATAATTTGCCTAGAAATTGGGTAAGACTTTGAAGAAAACTTTACCTTTTCCAGTAAAATTTACTACACAATTCATAGAACAAATTGAAAAACTGTATGTATTAATAGTTCAAAATATTTTGGTACTCTTTAATTATTATTAATTTGCTTATGAGTTTTAATCAATAAAAGTGAAAAAATCTTGCCATTTACGATAACCCTCATGTATTTGTAATATAATAAATAAGAGTGTGTGGAAAATTAGGAAATAAATGTGAATAAAACAAAGATGACAATAATCATAATGTCTAAGACTAGATAAATATTGAGGTATACTTTCTATAACATTTTTGGTGGCCGTATTTTTTTGATGGTCAGTGTATTTTAAAAATCATCAATTTATATTTACTATCAATACTTGGAATATTCTTAAATTATTTATTAAATATCATTCAAGTATTTGTTGTTCTATTGTACCTATCTACATGTTGATGGCTACTATCTTCAGAATATAATGGGTTTGAGTACATTTCCATTGAACAATGATAAACTGTCAATATCAAATACAAGAGAAATTTTAAATAACTTTGATCTGAATCAAACAAAAGTGTATTCTATCAAATAATGTGTGACAATTCAATCTAATAATCTTACAATCAATTTTAATTCACTTGACACTTACAGCTACAATTTTACTCAAGAAACTTTGATTTGTTTTTTTCCTGTAGTAAATCAAGTATACTGATAACATTGAGGTTATTTTTACTATACACCAAACATGCTACTAGGTAATTTGAGGTTATCAATAAACAAACACCTTTTGTGTTCTTTTTTATATTATTTACTTTTTATTTCTATGATTTAAGTACTTTTGTTTCTACTGTACAGGCCAACAATTATTTCTTGGTGGTAAGGTAGAGTTGTTAAAGATATTTTCAAGAATTGAATTATTTGAAATATTTCAACCTATACTATATTAGAAATAACTATTTACCAGAAAACTTTTAATAGAAAAATACAGTAGTAATAAAAGCATAGAGCTTTAGTTGAATTGCTGTGATGATAGATATGTATTAAGCAAAAGCATTAATTACTTAATTTATTTAAAATTCGATAAATCATTTTGTGTGATTTCAACCCTTATCCTAATATATGTTTGTTCAGTAAACATCAAGGATATAATGATGAATTTTTACTCAAGTTATATTCTTCCCATAAATCGGTAAATGAATAATCCACAACCAAGACGTAATCATAAATTTACATTCCAAGTTTTGCTATAATGAAAAAAACATCAAGAAATAAGTACTGCTACACTGCTTTTGTATATGCTCTTTATACTAAAATCTGTTGAATACATAGATAATATTTTTACATAAATTTGAAAAGGGATCACTTACAGTTTTGTATTTTTAACTGCAATATATATCAACCATATTTACCCAATAGAAGTTAAGTTTCTCCTTTCCGAAGGTGCTCTTTGTCCAAACACAGGGGTAACATGTCCTGACATAGAATTACTACCAAAACTAACACTTGTTCTTCCAAGATTGCCTCCTCCAATGTTCCTTGTAAAATTTAAATTCGCCATATTACCTTTGGAGTAAGCTACATTCAAGCATAACGAAAATAAAAAGTTTTTAATATGTATGCACAAAACCTTGTAGAAACTAAAGGCACAAAAAAGACATAATTCTTCCTAATGATCTTTCTTCGATCTTCCAATTATAAATTCGACAAGACTATTGGGATAATTCTCAGTTTGAAATATGTGTGGGAATAATGGTTTCAACTAAAGAATAAAAGTTTTAACACAAAATATTTCCACAAATTGTTTGTAAAGATGTTATTGTCCTCAACAATACGCGATAATGGATTCAACTGTCAAAGTGTCAAGGCTTCAAATGTCAGATATGGCAATTGACATTTTGCATTTAAGCATTTTTTAGTGATATTCAAGTTATCTTTTCATCGGTCGATGAAACTCTATGGTTTGTATCAATTTCAGTAACCGAATACAGATTTTTTCTGTAAATTGCCTCACGTTACTTCAACTCGATCAGCTGTCATTGTCAATTTTTCACACTACTACCAACTCAACCATGAATTATCATTATATAAATGTATTTTTTAAATATTTTTTTTAAAACGGACGAACATAACAGCAATTCTAAGAGCTAAGGTAAATGACAAAAAGGATGTTAATCGTAAAAATAATTTATTTTTCTTCAGAAAGTAACCTTACAATATTTTTATCCTCTTTGAACTCCACACTAAATACCTGGAGTGGAGGTACCTATAGATGATTAAGTATAATTAAATAATTGGTTTTCTTTATACGGAAAAAATACGTCCTTGAAGATCTCTATCATAATATTTAATTCATTCAATGGTTTCATGAAGTGGGGTTTTACGTTTATCTACAGATAATGTATTTATGACAATCTAATTTCTATCCATAGGCACGAACGTTAATTACCAGTTACTTCAATACGTGCAAACAATACATTTCATAAAAAAATGTCTTTATCCGGAAGAGCCTTACATTATGTTTTTAAAATTCCAAATAGAAAGGAATCTATGAGATTCTATTTCAATGTTTTGGGAATGAAATTGCTCAGGCATGAAGAGTTTGCTGAAGGATGTGAAGCTACATGTAATGGGTAAGATATTTAAAAATAGCTTTATTCCTCAATTATAATTTTGTTAGTCATTAACAATCTCGTACTATAGAGTTCTCTGATTAGTTGATCTATAATGGATTAAACGAGCATTTTAAACATTTACTAATATTTAAAAAAAAGTTGTTTCTCGTATATGTTACAGGCAATATTTGAAATTGGGCATTATATATACTGTCTAGCCAGTATATATATTGCCTGAACTGCTCCACTATATATGAAATAAGGCACAAATTATAAACTGACTAGGCATTATATAAAACGCACATAAAAAGTTAGGTAGTTTATTTTCTTTGTTTTCAACCCCCAGGAGATTTTATAGTTGCAGTTTTTATCGAGAAGGGCAAGGAAAATCATTGAATAAGCTATACCGAAGGGGAAGGGTGAATGGAATGGTTATTCTTCTTTAAAAATTAACCAATGATCTGTTTTAACCAAGACAGAAATTCTAAATAGTGAGGGACATCGAATCAATTATTTTATTTGTCATAGATTAATAATATTTGGGTATAGTTCAAAATTCTATTATGGTTCTGTTTGTAGACGTAAATATTGAATTGTTTCACAAACTGCCTAAAAATAAGTACGCAGTATAATACGGCCGACGCTGTTCATATAAAGACTAGTCAATTTATGAAATAAATATTTTTTATATAAACGGTCCGATTTGGGCAGTCTGTATATAAACGGACATAAGTTTACAGGTTTTAAATTTTTTCTAGTCATGATGAAATTATTGATGATACAAATCATTAAGTATAAAGTCATGTTTTATGAGATATACTTAAGAATATCAAAGTAATTTCTTATCAGAAAAAATTTTTAGGTAAAATAAACATTTTATCAATTACCAGATAATAATGAAATTATTTATATTTACCACTATAATTTATCATTATGTAATTATATCCTGCCCTACTTACTTGCTACAATTTTGGTTTTAGTAGTATGAGCTGAAAATTTAAAAAGCAAAACCATCGCACCAAGGTTCGGACCCTGGACCGCCTCCTGGTGGTTCCTACTCTTGAATATTCTATTCTAAATATTTTTAACATTTACAGACCCTACGATGGTAGATGGAGCAAAACAATGGTTGGATATGGACCTGAAGATAACCACTTTGTCATTGAATTAACATATAATTATGGTATTACTAACTATGATAGAGGAAACGATTTTGCAAAGATATCAATAAGAGGAAAAGAAATTTTACAAAGAGCAGCTGAACAGAACTGGCCAGTTGAATCTGGAAATGTTGTAGTAGCACCAGGTGGTTACCGTTTTGAAATTCTTGATGTACCGCAACCAACTGATAAAGGTAAGTTGTTTGTATTCTCAAAAGTACAATGAAATTTCATTGCAATTTATTAAAATTTTTTTATCAACCGAACAACTACAAGTGCCATCTTCAGCTGATCAGTTTTGTGGATGCCTCAGCGAATGTACTAGTTTTCAATACTGATGTAGAATATAATCTGTAACTTGATAATAGTTACAAATATTTTTATCATACTAATTTATAGGTTTGATTTGCATTTTAGATCCAGTAGAATCAGTAACTTTGAATGTTTCTAATGTGAAAAGCTCTCTATTATACTGGAATGGGATTTTGGGTTTGAAAATTTTCAGATGCGATGATAAATCAGCACTGATTGGTTTCAAAGATAACGAAGCAAAACTGGAATTACAAGATACAGGTAAGTGTTGATTTTTAGTTTGAAACTTCACATAATATATTAAACGAATAATTATTTAATTTTGTATACTTATTGTTGCAGGTAAACCAATCGAACGTGGCCAAGCATTCGGTCGCGTTGCATTTTCCATTCCATATGCAGAACAAGATACACTCTCGAAAAAAATTAACGAAAATAAATGCACAGTTTTAACGCCCCTTACTGTACTACCCACAGCAGGCAAATCTGATGTCCGTGTTTTAATTTTGGCGGATCCGGACGGTCATGAAATATGTTTTGTAGATGATGAGGGTTATAGAAAACTATCACAACCAGACTATCAAAGTGAAAGAGTACTTAACGTTCAAATGAGAAAGGACGACTATGATAAATCAAATTAAGTGAAAGAATTTATTTACATTCCAATAGATTTATATGTATATAAATAATTGATGATATACTCATGTTGAATGGTTTTTGAGATAAACTGGATATTCGTTAATTGTTTTTTTATTTTATCCAAATTATTCCTTATGACATTGTATTTCATTCAAACGTGAAATGAAGAAAAGTGCCTAACAGGGTTGTGTTGAAAAAAAAAGGGATAATTATTCTGCGTTTTCTTAAAAACTACTGAATTTTGTGACAAAAAAATATCTGCTTATTCCGCATTACAAAATCTATAATTCTACCAGGTCTGGTGATCTTAAAATCATTTTCTGAAAAAAACGAAGAGTAAAAAACCAAAAATTCGGTTTTTCGCACTTTAACACATCAGTAATTAAGTGAAATTGTATTACATGAGATATAACGTCGGTCTGACAGACCGCGAAAGGGTTTTGACACTCTGGATCGTTCTCCTAGATATATTTAAACATTGTAAATATTGAAGAAAATAAAAAATCATATATTTGACAAAACCTCATTCACTCAAATAAAGGTTTAACAACTTGACATTAAAATCTATATTACCTTTTACTGCTGCTTTTTGCTTAACACTTAGCTATCATAATACTTTGTAAAATATAATTGTAATTGGGTTGTACCCGTAAATAAATAAATAAATAAAAAATAAAAATATAAAAAGGTACCTACAAGTTTCTTAATAGAGTCATTTTTAGAGTCATCGTTTTCGGTAACGTATGGATCAATTTCGTTCAATATATTAAACTGTCTAGCCTGCTCACCCTCGTAGGACATTTTCCTTAAGAAAAAAACGATATTCATATGGTAAATAATGCAAAAAATAAAATTACAACTTACCCATTTCAAAGAATATTTTATTGCGAGAGTGATAACGTCGGTCTCCTACACCGCAATTGTGTATAAATTAGCGACACTTTGACCTAATATTGCATACTAAAGTCCATCGAAAACTAATGGAAATAATACGGTGCTGAGACCACCATTGAAAAGATGTGCCAGACTATTGGGAAAACATATTGAGCCGGTCTGAGGGACCGTACGTTATCACAGAAGGGTTAAACAACATTTTTGAGGTTATGTATAAGATAACGGGTCTTCACCAAAGTAGGTTTTTAAAACAAATTTCACCTCTAACTTTTCCCACCTCATTCCTTTCAACCTCTCTCACTTCACGACAGCATGTATTCAGATGCTTAATTTTTTTCCATACATTCGTTACTTTTTCCTACCATCTTTAACATTTACCCTGTTGAGGATTTTTCTGCCAATAAAAGGTACTTATTAGCTTGGCGAAATGAAGTACTTATCTGTTTATTATAAGTATATCCTAAAAAATATAAGATCCAGAATATCTAGAAACTATTTGGTTTAGCCAGGAATTTATAACTCCAAACTATTTTAAATAAAAATCTGTTTGCTTTGTACTAACCCTGTATAATAAATAATCCACTACCAGACAATATAATTCGTTTGTTGAAATATATAGACTGGTTTTATTTTTATAAAATTTCATTGCAACTTATTTCTTTATTTTAATTCCTGTAAATTTCCAGACACTAGTTTTAAATTTTGAATCAAATCTTAAATATTTGATCAGATTAAACTGATAACCACTAGCAATCAAATGAATCATCAAGGTCATTTTGTGTTGTGTTGACAATTCTGAAATTATGTCTGTCTTTGTTGTATATTTGACATTTGCCAATTGATTGCGAAATTATTATTATTTGTTATTCAGATTTTTTTAACAGTTCTAATTTGATTGTGATTCGGTGCACTTTGTGTTTTTGATTTGTTAATTAATACGGAATGGACGATCATCTGGGTAAGTAATACCCAGTAAAATATTTATTTGTAAACATAACCTCATTGTTAGGTGGTGCTCCATGTTTTTAGATAGAATAGAAGGAAATGAAATAACCAATGTTTATTTTTGGATTTTTCTATGCCTTTCTTCCTTTTTACTGTTCAGAGAGAGTATTTTTAGCTCATGATTTATGACAATAATTTATAAAATCGAACTTGAACGGTGTGCTGTATTTGCAACTGTCTCTTAAAGTGCCCCACACTCTAACAGCCTTACCAATGTTCTTGATTTCGCAACTTAAAGAGTTTTATAATTTTTTAAATTATATATGTATGGGGTTCTAATAATAAATCGTAGATTAACAAGAATGTATATATTTAATAGCTAAATGGAAATATTATTTCGTTTTACATTTGTGACTTTTAGTTATTTACATAACTTGAATTAAGTGTGAATTATATAATTTAAGGCAATAGCAACACAATGTAAGACATTCGTTCAAATCTAATTTAATTATAGTTTTGTAAATATATTTATAGAAACATCTTTACTGTAATCCATGACATACCACAGGATATTGAAAAAGTTCATTAATGGATTACTATACAAAATTGTATATTTAATGCATAACTCAATTTGAAAATATTTTTTCAAATATCCCTATATTTTTTCTTGAAATGTTTTAACTAGGAGCTCTGATCTGGATGTGGGAAATTGTTTTCTTTGACAAGACCAATGAATAGATAGCTATAAGCATTATTTTAAAATACCTACGTCTTAAAAGTTTTAACATTTGGATCTTTCTACCATTTCTACTTTTGTCTCATATACATGTACATTAAAGTAAAATTATCCATGTAAATTACCTAAGGAAATACTTTTGGAAATATTTTTTCAACTATCTCATATCAAACAATTATTGGAAGTCCTCCTTGATACATGTGAACCAAGATAAAGAAATTATGTTAATTAATGAATTTGGATAATGTTTACCACCTCCCTCATATTTTACGTTACTAAGAAGATTCAGGTTCAGTAAGTCGAGATGCAGCTCATCTCATAACCATTTAAGGAGTTCTTACTCACTCTTGCTCAGGCGTGGCGTGGCAGTTCCTGTTGGTTTTATTTTCAAAACGTATTAATTTTCAGCAAAATAAATATTTTATCTTTTATTTAAGTAATATATATGAAAACACAAATATACTTAATTTATTATTTAATTTTATATGAAAATTGATAATGAGAGGTATCTGAAATTGTATCATATTTGTGTAATTAAACAATTACATGTTATAAATAGTTCAATGAGTTGTTATAAATGTCACGGTGACCTTAAAATGTTGAGTTTTTTTAATCAAATTGATCCAAACAAACTCGTTAAATACAAGGTGTTTGAAAAATAAAATAGGTAGATTCAGTTATGTGGAGAAACAGAAAATATTTAACAAACATTGATTGAATGAAGATCCAATGAAAAGATAAAAGGGAATTTAATTACCTCGTCTCATATACCATCAATACTTTGCAGTAAACAGTTACCCAATATCCTTGTTCCAATTTTAGATTTTATGAGAAATTGTTCAATTTTGAGTCGATATTTACAACAAAAATTTTTTGCGACATGAAAAATGCTTAAAATTCGTAACTGGGGGGTTATTTGATACGAGAAAACGACAGTCAGTTTTTTGATAAAATCATTCTTTCGCCTTCAAATAGTGTGATCTAATTTTCGAAAAAAACCAAATTAATCCAGGGGAAAATTTTACATATACAAGTGAATTTTCAGGCGATATTTCCAAGCATTCAGGGAATAATTTAAATCGCTATATGTTTCATAACCTAACCATTGTCAATTTATCCACTTTTATTAAATTATTTAACTGTTTCAGCACTATATTTGAAGTAATACCTTTTACAAAAATATACACGCTAATCTTTATACAAATATGTCGTAAATTTATTCCCATAACAAACGCGGCCATTACATAATTCCAAATAACACGTAATATTTATTAATATTACTTAAACTGAATTGGAAATTCTTGTACAAGGTTAATTTTATTAGTCGACGCCCGAGTTTACTATATTCAGTGACAAGTGGATTAATAAAAAGTATAAACAACATCGAAATTAAGAATAGCAATAATTTTTCACTTGAATAGTTTTATTTATGTATAAAAAATCGCATATTTATGTCACTGTTCAATTGTCACTTTGACGGCTGCAAAATTTACCTCAGTGGCTGTCAGTGGCGGCTCGTGACTATTCTAAACGAAAAAGTAAAAGGCAAAGCAATAGACGAGTTCTATAAAAGGCAAATACTGCCAACATAACGAATACAAAAATACTGAAAAAAAAGGTTAGTCGCATCAGTTTACTTTCAGCACCACACTTTTCACTTGTGGCTAGAAATTCTTTATTAGAAACATTTGGAGGTAGGTGGATTGGGAGAGCCGGACCAATTGAGTGGCCTGCCCACTCACCAGACTTAAGGATTCCAGACTTTTTTATATGGTCTTTTATCAAAGATACATGTTATAATCCTATTCCAGAGACTTTGGAACAACTGCGAGGCAACATTGTCCGAACATTTCAAGTAATTACCCCGGAAATGTTACGCAATTCTTTTGATCACTTTTTGTTGAGGTTGCAAAAATGTATAGATCAGACAACACTTTGAACATCTTGAAGATTTTTATTAAATTAGATAATTTATAATGTTAATTTTTATTAAAATTTGTTTCACTTTCCAAATTTCTTTAGTTGTTTTAGTTACTTCTAATGATAAGTCGTGCTTCTTTCAAAAACATTCGCTATAATTTTTTTTAAACGTAGATATTAGCAGGCAAATTTTGTAATTGTTTTTTATTTATGACATCTATATCTAATAAACAATCATCATTAAAAACCAAATAACTTACTCATTTTGCATCTAATCTTCAACAAATTATACTTTTTTGGAACGGGAAGAGTTCCGCTTTCAGATAGAATAAAAATATAAAAGAAATAAATAGACGATATTTGCAGTTAAAAAATACCATTTTCTTAAAACACCCTATATAAGATTTCACTAATTAAACATTTATACTAAAAAAACTTTTTATAAAAAGAAATTGTTCATCGAAAACCGCACCTCCCTATCGTTTCTGAGTTCCGAGATTTTGGCAATCAAAATGGGTCATAAACTTCTGGGAAACCCGGTATTTTAAGTCCCTTTACCGCCATGTTGTAACCGAATAGTTTGCAGGTCTTTCTAGTTTGAGGTATTTTAACGAAAAACTAACTTCAGGTGAAACTTTGTTGTTAAGCGTTAGAATAATATATTTATTCTTCGATATCTAATACTGAAAATATTTGATAATATTGTTAACATAGTAATAGGACAACAGTTACTTAATATTTTGTACAATTTAATCCCATGAATGATTCTGGATTTGACAATTTTTTTTGTTCTTCTTTTGCTGTCAGTTTATCCCCTTTCAAAAGAAATGGTTTAATTTTAAGTTCATTTGCAACATCTTGTAGTAGAAGGCATCTATCTGCTAATAGACAGTCATTTTCTTGCAAAAAGTTCTTCATATCACAATGTACAAACAGTTTACTATCAGATATGGAGCCTTCAAATCCTTAACTACAGTATATTATGGCACCACTACCTGCAGTTTGTAACTAGAGTAAGAGTATTTCCTTGCTGCCTAAAGCTTCTTATCATTTGTAATGATATCTTAGTGGCATCCATAACCCAGATAATTTTTAGATTTTGGTTGTTTTAGCGTTTGATAAGTTCTACTTATGCTTTGATGATGGTCCTATAGCCCTTTTGGGCTTTTTGTGTCCTCTGGGCCCACTTCGTTACTCTAGTCTTCTGTACCAGTCTGTACAACTACTTCACTGGTGTTTGGTACCATATCGTCAGCAGGAGAGTTTTCACTATTTGATAAGTTCTACTAAATTTTTTTTTGCTTGGATGCTGGTTCTGTAGCCTCTTGGGCCTTTTGTGTCATCTGGGTCCACTTTCCAACTCTAGTCTCCTGTACCAGTCTGTACGACTACTTTACTGGTATCTGGTACCACATTGTCTGTAGGAAAGTTTTCACTATTCGATAAGTACTACTAACATTTATTTTGCTTGGATGCTGGTCCTATAGTCTCTTGCACTTTTTGTGTCCTCTGGGTCCACTTCGTAACTCTAGTCTTCTGTACCAGTCTGTACAACTACTTCACTGGTGTTTGGTACCACATTGTCTGCAGGAAAGCTTCTTGCCATTTGTAGTGATATCTTAGTGGCATCCATAACCCCGATAATTTTTAGATTTTGGTTGTTTTAGCGTTTGATAAGTTCTACTTATGCTTTGATGATGGTCCTATAGCCCTTTTGGGCTTTTTGTGTCCTCTGGGCCCACTTCGTTACTCTAGTCTTCTGTACCAGTCTGTACAACTACTTCACTGGTGTTTGGTACCATATCGTCAGCAGGAGAGTTTTCACTATTTGATAAGTTCTACTAAAATTTTTTTTGCTTGGATGCTGGTTCTGTAGCCTCTTGGGCCTTTTGTGTCATCTGGGTCCACTTTCCAACTCTAGTCTCCTGTACCAGTCTGTACGACTACTTTACTGGTATCTGGTACCACATTGTCTGTAGGAAAGTTTTCACTATTCGATAAGTACTACTAACATTTATTTTGCTTGGATGCTGGTCCTATAGTCTCTTGCACTTTTTGTGTCCTCTGGGTCCACTTCGTAACTCTAGTCTTCTGTACCAGTCTGTACAACTACTTCACTGGTGTTTGGTACCACATTGTCTGCAGGAAAGCTTCTTGCCATTTGTAGTGATATCTTAGTGGCATCCATAACCCCGATAATTTTTAGATTTTGGTTGTTTTATCGTTTGATAAGTTCTACTAACATTTTTTTTTCTTTGATGCTGGTCCTATAGTCTCTTGCACTTTTTGTGTCCTCTGGGTCCACTTCGTAACTCGTAATCTCCTGTACCAGACTGCACAACTACTTTACTGGTATCTGGTACCACATTGACTGTAGGAAAGTTTTCACTATTCGATAAGTACTACTAACATTTATTTTGCTTGGATGCTGGTCCTATAGTCTCTTGCACTTTTTGTGTCCTCTGGGTCTACTTCGTAACTCTAGTCTCCTGTATCAGTCTGCACAACTACTTTACTGGTATCTGGTACCATATTGTCTGTAGGAAAGTTTTCACTATTCGATAAGTACTACTAACATTTATTTTGCTTGGATGCTGGTCCTATAGTCTCTTGCACTTTTTGTGTCCTCTGGGTCTACTTCGTAACTCTAGTCTTCTTTTCCAGTCTGTATAACTACTTCACTGGTGTTTGGTACCACATTGTCTGCAGGAAAGCTTCTTGCCATTTGTAATGATATCTTAGTGGCATCCATAACCCCGAATAATTTTTAGATTTTGGTTGCCATCTAACTCGATCCATTTGATGCATCTACTGGGACATCTCTTGGACCAAAAATTGATCGTAAAAACCGCTTCCTTATGCGGCTAACCTTTTTCGGTACTTTTTTTGTTCGTTTTGTTGGCAGCAAATGCCTTGTATAGATCTCGTCTAATTAGCCACCTCATAGAATATAAAAATACAATGCAATACAAAATGTTGAAATTAACGCTATATAAGGTATTAGTACCTCCGAAAATACGAGTCGTTTACAACCAAGTTCACCTTGTAGGTATCTACATTTATTTAATCCTTGATTATATTGCAATTATTGATGAATGCGTGTAATAATATTATCTAAGATATTACCGTAAAATTTCTCAATTAACAAGCCCACTACACTTGAAATCGTTAGTTCCAACATCACTCATCGAGTCGAGAGTTTTGGATCGGGTTTTCTTGGTCGGTGTGTAGTTAATTTCCGAGTTGTAGTGTCTCTCTGGATTTTTGTTTTTATGTTTTATTATGACTATTGTGGGATCCTTCTAATTCCGTCCTGTCGACAACACGATTGCGCGCCGGCTGTTTACCTATGACAAAATTCAAATTAAAAATATGCCAGAAATTCTAACGACGAGATCGGACGTTTATTCAAATTTGAAGTGTTTGTGAAAATTTGTCACGTGGTTATAGAAAGTCGCATTGATTGGTTTGCGGTACATGTGGTGAAGTTTGTTGTGTTTTTCTTTGATATTTTTGGTACAGTATGGATCGTTCTATGTACGGAAAGTTCGTTCCTGGTACTTTGCACCCCTATCAGTGTTCGATCAAAAAAGGGACGTCTCCAGGGTGTAAGTTTTGATTTTTATAAATTTTGAAATATACAATTTCTTGTGAAAAATTTGGTTTAACAAGAAAAGTACTAATGAATTGTGATTTCAGAAAAAAAGTTATTTACTGAAAAAGCTCTTTACTCACTAGGTGCATACAATAGTTCTTCTACTACCATGAGTATTGTATAATATTTTATGGCCTGAATTACAAAAAATAAAAAACTCAATTCAATTTGATCTTTGTATGGTACTTACTTGTGCGATATAATTTGTTGTCAACTCAACAGCATAGAACAAACATTTCGGGAAACTTTCTAGTACTAAGTATTTGAATTCTTTTAATTTGTTTTTTCTATTTTTTTGTACCAAGTTTGTTTGACTCTTTATTTTTTACTGGGAATCACAAAACTAAAACTATGGTATGCCAGTTTACAGTGTTGAACAGCTCAATGGAGTTTTGTACATATTTATATATTCATAGAAAAGGTAAATTTTTGTCAACCCCCAATTTGATTAATGAGAGGTAGTAGGATCTTGTAACATATCATTTGAAAGGTATTATAATTTTCTATAATTTGTAGAAAATAATAAAAAAATGTTATAATTTATGATCAATATTTCACAAAAATTAATGAAATGTTTGGGTTGCTTTTAGGCTTTGTTCTCACATTTCCTTTGTCTCCCCCATGGAGAGCTGTACATCACAAGTGGTACCGCAGAGTTAGTTGTTATTAATTATAAAGAAAAATCATAAAAAAATACGTAGGAAGACGAATAACCCTTGCGATTAGGTCGATCATGCCTGAGATGTTGAATGACCTTAGAAGTCATTTTTATTCAACTAAAATGAGAATTTTGGAACCGTTGGCGATACTCGACACAGTTTACACCCACTACACTAACACTTTACACTATCTTACGCGCGTTTCGATACCCAAGTTGTCTTCTTCAGAGTTTACCTTCAGTCTCTGAAGAAGATAAGTATTGGTGTAGTGAGTGTTCAGAGATATTTATTTAAAATTAGGATGTTGCCAAGACGTTAACTTCGAGCATTTTGTACAGCTACTTCATTGATATTCTTGTTTCTCTACAATATCATAATATCTAATGGTAAAATTAGAGTATCAGATTAGAAAAAATAATGCATTTAATGGCTATTAAGACACTCGTATTCATGCTCATACTCGTGTCTCAATTACATGTTCATTGCATATTATACTATGTTATTTTGTGATAAATAGGCTCCTATCAATGATTACACTCTAAATGGTACTAGGAGAGAAACAACTGGATTTTTTTGCTCTTAATATTTGTATTTTTGAAATCTTTTTGCAGTTTGCTATTTTAACAAAAAAGCTTCTAATTTTTTTTGTGAAAACATTTTATTTTTGATTTCATACAAGGTATATAGCTTTATACTATTCTTTCTCCATCTGGTTTCTCCTGAAGCCATTTTTCGATTTTAAATGATCAAAATATCTTCCATTATTTTATAACAATAACAATAACTGACCAGACTTGGAAATAATGCCATTCAATGGTACACAGACGGCTCAAAAGTAATAGAAGGAACTGGGATAAGAGTGTACGGGTCAGTGAATGCTTGGGAAAAACCCTATGTATCTTTCAAGCGGAAATTCACACCGTAAGAAAGTGTGTCCAGTTCAATATTGATAAAGTATATAGAAGGCAAAGGATTATCATAATATCGGATAGTCAAGCAGCCATCAAGGCACTGAGCTCTTGTGTAATCAGTTCCAAAATGGTGTGGGAATGCCTAGGCAAACTCAATGAACTAGGCGAGAACAATATAGTCACCTTACTGTGGATTCCAGAACACACTGGAGTAGAAGGAAATGAAATAGCAGATGAACTAGAAAATAGGGGGACTGAAACACCCTTTTGGAAGAAATAGGCAAAACCGAAAAAAGAGAAGATCTGACCATTGGAAAGATCTAGTAGGACTTAGACAATTCTTCTGGGTGACTACAACCTGTTGAGATCAAATGAATGCATTAGTCAAAGTAAAACTGCTCTAAGAGTTTTAACAGGTATGCTAACGGGACATTGTCGCCTGAATGGGCACCTGAAAAAGCTCTAAATAGTGGAGGAAGAAGAATGTAGATTCTGTGGCATGGAAGAAGAAACCTCAATCCACATACTTGCGAATTGCAAAGCAAATCAGAATCCTAAGGCACAACACCTAGGAGATAGAAGATTGAAGAGGGACATTTACCTAAGTTAAAGCCTGTAGATATCCTAAAATTCCTCCGGGAAATAGGGATAAAGGAGCTATTAGTCTCTGAGACTTTCCTCAGGAACTAAGTAGAAGTAAGGGGGCACAATAGATCTTTTAGGTCTTAGTGAATAACTGGCTATTTTTTCTTTTAGATTTTACATCATTGCATTGTCTTTATTTTTCTAATTGTTCAATCTCAAAAATTCTCAACAAAGGATACTATTTCTCCTAATTAAAATTTGCAATAATCAACTGTTATAATTACTATACACTAAAATGTTTTAAAAGCGTCCATAAAATTGTACTCTTCTATTTATTTACTTAGAAATAAAACTGACAATGTTGTCAAACCACCTAATGATGATTGTTTAAAACGTTTACTGTCACTTATATAAGAACATAAAAATAGTTCAACATCCTGTATTCTACAAATACATATAAACCAGCTAGCAGTTGTCACCTTTTCGTTGATTATCAATTCTGCGTTTTAAATATAGAAGCAAATACGAAAATATTTATTTATCTTTCTTATAAGAAGATTTTCTTTGTTCTTTTTATAACTTCGTTTTATAATAATAAATAGTAAGATGAATGACCTACGTATAGTGTCGTTTCTATTACCGATAAAATTCCATTCAAACTTCCACCAATCGATCAAATTTGATCTAATGACAACTACAGTTTATATAAGTGGCTTTTGGAATTTAGTTACGAATCAGTATACAATAGTTTATTGGAATAATTAGTGTTATGAAACATTTTTTCTTCCTCAAATAGGTGCGTTGTAAAATGGAAAAGTTTTATGTCGGCTATAAAATTGTTCCTGTTATACCCCACGTCCGTTAAATAAGATTTATTTATAAAACCTAAAAATATCTTCTAACCTGTAACATTTAAAAGAACAAACTGTTTTTCAACTTGAAAAATCTGCAAATTTAGACAAAACAGGTGCTAGTTTTGGTTTTTTTTGTAAACAGTTCTAATGATATCCGATAGCCAGAGGGAAAATTTTCTAAAAATTCAAATATTCATCCTATAATTCTGTTTACGACAATCCTCGTTGTCTTTCAACTGTTGGCGCCAGTCAACAAATATCAAATGTCAAAATTAACTGTCATGTTTAGTTAACGAAAGATGGAATTAGCCGAGAAATTATAAATTCCATAACTCGATGTCAGATCAAAGTTAGTTTTTTTTTGTAACGCAACCTTTAAACTCGATTTTTACCAACTTTAAATTCGTAATTTTGCGCATTTGTCAAGTTCGGATGACAGTACAATAATTTTAATTAAATAAAAAATAATTCCTTTAAATTATGTGATAAAACGTCACTTTTTTAGTGTTAACATACATCATAATTATGGTCTAAATATAACAGCTTGGTTGATAAATTATTATGTCTTCGTAGCCGAGTGGTATAGAGGTTTGGCTGCGAAAATTAAGAAATGTAGGCGTAGGGTTCGAATACTGGACACGGTGTCCGTGTCATCTGTTTATATCCACATCTATTATTCACTAGAAATATAAATAATAGTTTGAAAAAAACTAGGAAACAATCAAACACACCTTATAGTAAATCGAACTAAAAAGTAAAAAATAATGATAATAAACGTGGGGCGCATGCGACGGTTCTATAAAAATGTAGAAAGTAGCTGTGTCAATTATTATTTTTATTTCTTACTATTTAGTTCGTAGTATATTAAAAAAAAATTTTTATTTCATTTATTAAATAACTCTTGAACTGACCCAATTATATTAATACAGCAAATCTGAGAACCGCTAAATAAACAAACTGTATTTGTCCATGGGTACTTTCAACCATATAAATAAGTAACTATATAAGGAAAAGTTACTTTTATCATTTAAACATGCTCCAAAAGTTTGGATCTTTTTATAAGAAACGCATACTTGACCTACAAAGAACTTTGTAAATTTGAAAGCGGCGTGTACAAAATTTAATGATTATTGGTCACAATCGCGTTTACATTATTTTTAAGGATTTTAAGGATACTGGGAAGTTTGAAAAAAGTAGTGTAGTATTTTGTTCCGGAAACAATTGTTTTACTAAGACAAAATCTTCTTGCTCAACAGGTGCAAGAAACAATCTCAAACTATACAAGAAAATTCCGATTTACATAGTGGAAGATCACCACGATGTCATTCCTTTCATATACAGAAATATAGGATCCAAACATCTACCTTTGGAAGGATCTCTCTTTATTCATTTTGATTCGCATCCTGATATGTTGATACCAACTGATATGCCAGCAGATTACGTGTTTGATAAAGAAAAATTATATAAAAGTCTCGATATAGCGAACTGGATAATGCCAGCAGCTTATGCAGGACATTTTGATCATCTCATTTGGATTAAACCACCATGGGCTCATCAAATAGAAGATTCCAGTCAAAGTTTCAACATCGGAAAGGATAAAGTAGGAGGAACTATACGATTAGATTGCAAAGAGACTTACTTTTTGTCTGAATGTTTATATACAAATGTAAGAGATTTAGAAAATGTAAAAACTGTTCAATTAGATGTTGTAACTTTAGGAAATAAGTTAGAAAATTCTACAGATGATCTTAATAAGATACGTTCATGGGTTTCGAAGTCAAATTCTCAAATAATTTTAGATATAGACCTAGATTTTTTTAGTACAGGAAATCCTTTCAACAGAATATATGAAAAAGCGAATATTTACCCTCAACTTAAAGATATATATTTCTACAAACCCCCTGAAAAAAAAGAAGATAAAATTATAGTAGAAGTTGTTAATAAAAGAAAAACCCAGATAACGATGCTTTACGATATATTTAAACATTTAAATGATAAAAGGAGCATGCCAGAAGAAAATCAAACAGAATTATGGGAAAAAGTCGATTGCTTAAGGAAAAATTTATTGGCACAATACGAAGACGATGATATCGACTGGTTGTTAATTCACGATGCTGGTTGTACTTGCGACGAATCCGGATTACCTGATCATATATCGAGCTTGGAAGAACTGGAAGTCATGTTTAGTTGTTTTAAAGATTTCTTGGATACGTTACCTAGAGCTCCTACTATAATTACGATCTCCAGGTCAACAGAAGATGATTATACACCTTTCGAAAATGTAGAGTTGATTCAAAATAAAGTAGTCGAACTTTTAAACGAAAAATTTCAGTGCGATGAACCTGAGCTAGATTATCTTACAACAGTTAGTAATTAAGTGTTAATAAAAATACTGTGTGTTTTATTTATATAATACAATTATTACAATATAAACATTATTTACAAAATTTGGATAAATGTTTTCTCGATTTGTATGTACTCCATAATTTCTCCATCTCGAACCAAGTTTTCTGTTACTCTTGAAGTACTGCAGGAGACTTCTCCCAAGCAACCAAAAGACGTCCACACGACGTCATAATTTAGACGTAATAACGTCATTTTGTGACGTCCCTATGACGCACTCACGACGTGAAAAAGTCACATGATTTTGACGTCATTTGGTGACGTCCCCACGACGTCATAATTTAGACGTAATGCCGACGTCACATTATCTAAATTATTTATAGGATTTTTAAAATGTATAGAAGTTATTGCTAATAAAAAATTAGTAAATAAAAACATTTTTATTACTCATAACTATAAAACAGTACATTATTGAAAGGATATAAACTAAAATCTGATTTTTTTTTAAATGAAATAAAATCAAAATACATAAGATTTCTACCGACCAACCCTGAAATAGAAATATCATTCACAATTTAATTAAAAAACTAGCTTTCGGAATATGTATAACAGTAAATAAGCAGACAAAGGAACTGGAAAAAACAATTTAAGGATTAAAACTAGAACATATTTTGAACCTTTGACATGAAACTCTTCTAAAAAACTGACGTGGACCTACAATTTCCTTTAGCTTCTTTTTTTTAAACATTTTTTTATTGTGAAACAAATCTATCTCCATTTAAATGAACCAAAATAAACTTATTAAAACCCTTAACTGACATTATAGATCTTGGAAACTCAAATGCAAACAGATAGAAACAAAAACGTTGTTTTTCTAATCAAACATGTTCGTTGTTATTCTCCTTCGCCATTTTTGTTCTGAGACGCTGAGGAGCATGTTTAAGCCAAACTTTAATGCAGCCCTCAACTTCAAAATCTGTAGCTAGCGGGCACATTTTTTTAACAGCATCTGCAAAGTTAATTAACATTTATTTATGACTAAGATTTGTTTGAAGCAGTGAAAATAGGAAGTTAATGTAAATTAATATTAGGTAGTTATCTGAAGTGTGATATACGAAGTTTAATTCAACTTCCAAATATAACAACAAAAGTCTATGTAATCTATATTCAAAAACGAGGACTTGTTATTTTTTGATAGCACAACAAGCTGTTTGTCTATCAAACCTTGTATAATAAGAATTAGACAGGCCTATTCTTCTAGAAAAATTTCAAAAGACAACATGCAATAATTTTTTAGTTAATAAAACCCTCTATAAATGAAAATGATTCCCCATACAATGTGTGTGCAACATACCTACTATAACTCTCCTCAGTTTTAGGTTGCAAAAGGATTTTTTGTCAGCTCTTTTACCATAGAAACTGTAGCAGCATGCTACATTATCTGGAATCAATTCTTTCAAAATTCTGTTTGTTCTGTTCATAGCTCCATCTCCTCCAAATTTAGTACAACAAGTTGTCTAGAAAAAAATTAAAAATGCTTAATTTCTTAACATAATTACACTACTAACTTGATACATAATTTTTCGTAAGGGCACTTACCAGTTTTTTAAGCTTTTCATCGTCCAAACTATCCTCCAACGCTTGGAGGTCTTCAAGGCTAGTTACTGGGAGATTAAAAAATTTGCTGTTATCTTCCTCAGCTGCAAATACTTTTCCCTGTATTTTTTTCAAGATACTTAAGATTTCTTTATTTTGTTCTTTTAAAGATGCTAGATAATGTATGACTGAATCTAAAAAAAATGGAATTTTAAACTTGGTCACCACAATTTTGTTTTATATGTAATAATTTTTGTACATAATTACTATTAACCATACAATATATATATGTACCTTTTTCTGGTTTGCTACTAGCTATATTTTCTTCTGAGTGGGTGTTGGAAGGTGCTTCCGGGAAAAGTACTAAAAAATTAATAAGGATTAAATGAACTGGTCAGACTAAAAAAATTGTTGGGAACAGCTTTATACTCATTTAGTTGATCACTGATTTCCCAATTATTTCTTTAGATAATGTCTTTGACTACCAACAGGACAAAAAACTCTTAATTATTATACTTGAGACAATGTAATAAGTGTAAAGTGAAATACTCATGAAATAGTGTGTAAATATTTAAAAACAGAAAAATTATAAGTTTTATGTTTTTTTTATCCTAGAATCCAATTTCTACTTACCTGTTTGAGAATTTGTCTGCCTCAATAATGGTATATTTTTAGGTGTGGTATTTTTTGTTACTGGTTCAGATTGATTTATTATTTTATCTTGACTATTTGGAGCTGAACAAATGGCAACTGTAAAGAGGTAAAATATTAGGATGCAATAAATGAAACAGTTTCCCTTTTCATAGTTAAAAATCTGTTCAGGGTTAAGCAAATTCAGTCAAAAATCAATTGTTTAGACAGTTCAATTTTCAAAAAATCGGATTTACTAAATAATAAATTTTTGTACTTTTGTACTTTGTAAAAACTATATGACAATAATTAATTAATAATATATTATTAGAATACCCTACAGACATTATTAGGAGCATACTTTTAAACCACCCTACAATACATACCCGATTTTTGTTTCAGTAAAATTCTTGGAGGTCGTTTATGCTCAGACTGTTGTTCTTCATCATTACTGGAATAAATATGCCTTTTTGGTAAATTTATTTTCCGTTTTTTTGGTGGGATATCATCATCTTGATCACTTTCTAAGTTTGATGTCTCTTCAGCTTTTTTTGCCTTTTTATAGGCCACTTCCAAACAGTCTGAAATAATTGGAAACAAAAAACATATCTTTCAATGAGAAAATATTTACGGGAGCCCCCCCTTTTTCAGAAACGTTTTCATGCATTTTACTATTTGTGCAAGAAATTTCAGTAAAGTTTTCAACATCTGTACTAGTACCATAATAGTATTAATAGCTCAAATATTTAAAATGTGATCTACCTGTTTCACTGAATACTCGGGCAACTTGGTAAAGCTTCCAAGAATCTCCTGTGGATTCCTGACATTGTAGAGCCCGGCGAAAAGATAATTGATCTTTATAAGGTGGCCAGAAAACTTCTGTTTTTCTGGGAGTCATCCAGTTAGATAAAACCACAGCCACCCCTCCATTGTCAGAAAACTCAATTATTTTATAAATTGACATAGGTACTAGAATTGGATATTTTCAATCAATTCCTACAAATTACATAAGTTGGAATTATTACTGAGAAAATTTAAGCAGGTACCTACATAATTTCTAGGACAAAATAGGGAATTAAAAAATAGTTCTTACTTTAAAAGACCATATAATGTTATACTATATGGATAATTGTCCAAATCAGTGAAAGCAGGAAGATGGTTTATAATATATCAATCTAGAACCTCTCTATAAAATAGAGGACATACTGAAATGCTTTATTGGTCAATACAATGAACATGTACATTGTACATCTAAACAAAAATTCTTAAGAAATCTCGGAGCAAATCCCGTATCTAATTTATCACTCATTAGTATTTATACTTTTTTGTAAAATATACTGAACTAACGTCAATCCAATATACTTGTAAAACAACAAAAACACAATAAAATTGATTTTTTACCAGCCCTCATTGCTTAATAATAAAGTAACCGGTAGGTAGCCATCTTTCAAAGGTGATTATGATTTTTCATTTCTGTCTATTTTATTAAGGATGAGCATACTAGAATGTTTGATATTGTATTTCTTAATATAAATCTTAGAATACTTACTTTTCTTTCTAATTCGTCGGATAACTCTCTTACGAAACACCCACAACTTGCACAATTCTCGTGTTTTTGTCGTTGTTTGCATAGATAGATGAACAACCTTCACTCTCGCCACAGACATTCTCTTGTCATCAACAACCAATAACGGAAAACGCCAATGACATGACGAGGAATGAATTCAATGAAGCGGGAGATTTAAACAAATCAGGATTAATCACGAATGTAGATACTATCTAATAAAATAAATTATGTAGGATACAAATCAGTCAGCATGTAGTAGACCTATTTAAATCATATATATACCGTGGTAGGGAAAAAATTGTGTCGAAATTTGCATCCGTAAGAGAACGTGTGTGTGATACGATATGTATTTCTATCGCTGGTATACTGTGAACACACCGTGTTGGACGGCCAAATCAAATCGTCTTTGGCTCACATTTTTTCGAAAAGGTGTGTATTAAAATTTCTAACTTAAATTATTTCCAAATAACTTTTTATCAAAGTCACAAAACAGACGTTATACCGACGTCGTTCATAAGTCATTACATCGACGTCGTACCAACGTCTATTCACTGACCTATGACGTCTGTAACCAAATATCACTGGTTACCTGGGCTGGTTTCGATATATTGTATAAAATTGTATTTGCAACTTCCTTTTTATTGTTGACTCTTCGCTATGTTACTTAAATCCCTTATAGACACTCATGGACAAAATTATTGAAAATGTGTAGGTAATCACAATTTTTTTCAAAATAATTTTAAAATATCACCGTAAATTGTGCTGATGTTATTCATCTAGTAGACTGATTACTCACTTATTTTAAAATATTTTGACGTTTAATTGGCATTAACGGTGCATATTATTGTCTCTCGCGCATTTTATCAAAAACAGTTCATTACACATATTTTAAGAAATAGTGAACTAAGCTCGGAAAGTTATTCTAGTGCAATTAACTAAGTAATAGTAAATAGTAGAAATAGAAATAGAAGTAATTATTCTCATTTATAAAGGTCGTCATTACAATTCATAAAAAAATAAACATTTAACACCGACAATTCACAGTTAAAAGTTTTAACATTTTAAATAATGCACATACATATTTTCCAAAAATTTATACCTAGGTGACATGTTTAACTACTTCAAAATAGTCATTAATATTGTATAGACACATATCCTTCAACATACTTTTTATTTTGGTTTTAAATATTTTTGTAGGCAAGTTTTGAATTTCTTCAGAGAGTGCATTAAAGAATCAAATACCTAGAGCCTGGTACTTGTTTATTCTTACTCTTGTTGGGACAATTTGATGTTTTCCCCTAGTATCATAATTATGTATGTCTGCATGACTAGTGAAGTGATTTCTATTATTTTTCACATAATTTAAATTTTCATTTACAATTAAGGAGAACAAACTCATAATTTGAAGCTGTTTAAATATCTCTTTACAAGGTTCATGATATTTTGCTTGTATAATGGAGCGTACAGCTGCTTTTTGTAAGACAAATACCCTTTGTAGCAAGCCGTGACTGGCATTATCCCACACTAGAATACCATACAGAAGTTTAGAATGAAAAAGTCCATAATAAGCAGTTATTGCAGCTTCTGTGTTAACTATATTTGATTTTCTACGTAGGGCATATACAGTTCTAGCTAGCCCACCACATAGGTTATCTATGTGGGGGCTCCATGAAAGTCGTGTGTCTAGATGTATTCCCAAGAAAGTAATATCTTTTATTGCATTGTTTGTGTGATTTAAGCTGAACACGCAAGTTTCAGTTTTACTTTCGTTGAGGTATAATTCATTGCTATCAAACCAAATTTTAGCTTTAGTTAGGATTTTTGATGTGCTTTCAGTTATATCAGATATATTTTTGCAGTGATACGAAAAGTTAGTATCATCTGCATACATAGTGGTTAGTAGATCATTATTTACAGTATTCATGTACGAAGGTAGATCATTGGTGTATATTATAAATAGTAGGGGACCTAATATAGATCCTTGTGGGACACCTCTTTTTATTGTTAGTGTGCTAGTATTTGTGTTTTGCTTTATTAAAAACATCAAAATGCCACTAGTTAGACAATGAAGTTGAAGCGGTAGAAATTGTAAGTCTGTATAACGAAGGATATAAACAAAGAAATATCGCACGACGTCTCAGATGAGGTCAATCTACAGTATCGAATATTTTAAAAATGTATCAAGAGACAGGAAATTTCATACGTAGACCCGGTCAAGGGAGCAAGAGGTGTACAACAGCGATTTTTGTTACTTAACTCTACACGAAATCGCATATTGACATCGAACTATCTCAAAGATGATCTACTAAATGTAAGACAAATTAATGTGAGTTCAAAAACAGCCAGGTGAATATCAAAAGAAGCAGGTTTAAAGCCAAAGTTCCACGTCTTCTCCAAAATCACAAAACATGTTCAATGGGATATCGAGAGCTGGAAAAATGTTCTCTTCACAGATAAGACTGAGAATCGAGCCAGATGGACGAAACCACGTCTACAGAAGAGCTGGGAAACGGTATCTCATCAAGACCGTTAATTTTGGAGGTGGTGGTATAATGTTCTGGGGTATTAGTTGGGAGGGACGTACCGAACTCGTGGAAGCGATTGGACGAATGATTAGTGACTTGTATATCGAAAACATACTGCAAGATCATGTTTTGCCATATGTCGGCCAAATTGGATACGATATATTTATATTAATGCTCGACCGCATGCAGCTGACATTAATTACCTTGATGCGGTTCAAATTCAAAGATTAGATTAGCCACCGTATAGCCCAGACTTGAATCAAATAAACACATGTGGGATTATCTTAAACACCACAACGGATGAAAGTAATCCTGTTCCAAGTACAATAGAACAGCATCGGATTGCTGCACAAGATAAGTGGAACGCAATTACTCTAGAATTTATTCAAACTCTACTTAGCAGTAAGCCAAGAAGAATGCAAGCAGTAATTAGAGCTGGAGGGGGAATAATCGTTACTAACTATGCTCTAATCTTTCTCGAAGTATGCTAGGGTAGTGATTCCGAGGCGGGGGTAACGGCGAGTTTGAGGTGGGTTTGGTTGGTAGGCATCTCCTTGGGGATGAGTCCAACACTGTTTGGGTCCTGGACCCATTCGAACATGAGTTTCCCATCTCGACCCGAAAAAAAAAAACTATGCTCTAATCTTAACCAAAAGACTTGTATTTTTGATCCAATTAGCATTTAAGTATAAAGTAAATATCCTTAATTTCCATATCACTTATTTTTTTTCACGATTTTCTTCCGATATAAACTAAAGTACTAAATAAAATGTTTTTCGTAATTCATAGTATTTAAATGACTTGATTCATCAGAATTTATTTTTGCTAAAAGAAATTATGAAAATTAAAAAATATTCGATAATTTTGCACATGAGTGTATTTTATTTTTTATTCAACCGCATAGAAATAAATAATGCTAATTACTTATCTAGGAATTTTTCTTATTATGTATGGAAACAAATACTTGTATTCATTTACATAATTAATCAAAGCCTGTAGGAGGCATCCTTGATGTAATACATTTTCGGAAATCTCTCAGATTGTTTTGATTTAGTTTAGTGTTGTACCTCGACGTGCACCTGTTGTCAACAAAGTCCTTGTTTTTTTTCTTTTTTAATTAGAATTGTGATAAAACTATTTACGTTTTCTGTAACATTCTCATGTTGCGATTATGTGAGTGCAGTGAAGTGTACTTGTTTCTATAATTGTGCGTAGTTAGTAGGAACCTGCAGCGCATTTAAATAATTTATTTTTTATTACTTACCTACGTCTTATAATTTGTAATTTTACAATAGACAGATGTGACGCTGACTTTTTCTCTATTAATTTAACCTGGTTTAAATTTTACTGGCCTCAAAAATTTGGTTCCAAAATTTACGAATTATGAGTTATGCGAGAAAGAGATTTAGTACAGTCCTGTCGAACTTTCAAAATAATTTATAGAATTTTTTTGTTACCTAGCAAACTAATTTGTTTCATAGTTTCGTTGCGCGAGCTGGAATATTTGCCCCTTTTGTACGCATGCAGTGGTATGACGGAAATGAAAAAATTAATCTAACGAATCAATCACGAACTTAAAATTCCTTATAGTATTCTATCAGTACCTAGCGAACTTTCACTTTCGTTTTTTCGGCTTCTAATGATCTTATTATACTATATTTCTTTTTCCGTAGGAGCAAAGTTTCTCATTATTTATTCAAAAGTACTATAAATATAGGGTGAGTCTTTCTTTTTTTCTATGTGGAATAAAATGATAAAACAGGACGATTTTACCAAAATTAAATCGACACGTCCTGTATCGCCTCAAATACAATAGGATCGTAAAATTCGGCACAATGGTTAAGGATTCATTGATATGATAAGCCGGTGGCCAGTGTCGTGCAGTCAGTTTAAGGGTTTTGTCGAGTAGGGATGGTTTATAGCTACCTGGAATACTTTGTGACCGTATAGTTGTCAAAACTTTCATTGTTTAGCAGTAACCAGAATACCTAGTTAATACCCATTTTCAGTAACGGATTATAGCAGGTATTTTGGCCCAATTGAATGGTCTCCGTAAAATCGACTCTTAATACTATCATAATGACCTACTAAAAATATGATACTATTAAATAAACCCGACCAACCTTCAATTCAGGTCTTTACCGAAAAATGTAACGCCAATGGTTTATTGCCGCTTTATGGCTATCGACCCTTTCTTGTGCTCTTTTGCAATAGGATATCTAGTATAAAACATTTTTTTTTCAAAATATGTGGTTTTCGAAGGCCTATCCTTTTATAGTACCAAACTGAATTTGAAATTAATTTTTCAACAATAAATATTGAAAAAACGTAAAAAAATATCTTTTTAGTTCTAGCGTTAAAAAAATATGTAAATAAAATTTTGAAAATTTTGCTTATATGGTCTATTAAACTACAACTCGTACTCTGTTGATTGCAATAAACCGCATCTCAAAATTGATAATGTTCATAAAATGAGCAGCGATTGAAAAAAATATATATAAAGTAAATTTGCGCTGCCGCCAATTTAAATTTTCAAAATTTGGAAACACCAACTTTTTCAGAAACATTTCCTCTATATTTCCTTATAATGATTTTGTCATTTCCATTATACTTGCCGCTTAAATAAATAAAATTTCAAATTGTTTAACAATTTTCGAAAAATGAAGGGTTGAAATTTTTTTTTCAAGTCTACTTTTATCATGTTATAAGGCATAAGATTTCCTACTATTTTGATGTCCAAAATTTTTTTGTGCGAATAAAACTGAAAGAGATCAGCGTGTAAAAGACTCAAATTTCGAGTTTTCTAAGTTGTACTTGCAAGCTGCATCGCAAACTCCAGCATTTACGCCGCCATTTAAAATAAGTGTTTAACCCTCTTAGCAATTAGTTGGCGGCGTCCAATATATTAAATATTACTAGGATTTGACATTTATCTTGCAGTATATAAACAACCTTGCATATATTGATAAATTGCTCTACAATCTTCTAATTTTCCCGTTATATACAAACAGCCACCTGTATTTATGTAATAATCAGGTGGAGTGGAAGAAAATCCGCAATGGGTTATTTTTAGTCGGTGTCAGCATCTGTCTTGCCAAAAACTAGAACATGGGTTAGTCATAACCGGGATCTTCCGTCAGTTTCAGTTTATTAGGATCGATTAATAAAATAATTCGAATTTGATAAAAAAAACTTAAGAGTGTACTGCAAAGAAGTAAACAACAGGTTACCGTGTAGTATTGGAAGTGTGAAGTGAGAAAATTATTTCGGTTAAAATGAGTTCAAAGTTACGCATGCGTACTCCGTCTCCTAAAACTGTCACTTTCGATCCTTCGCCTCCTACGACGTTGGAGAGGAGACCGAGGAAATTGACGTTCAAAAGTCATGCTGAATGGGAACGTTATCTTTGTAAGTTTAAAGTTTGTATCGAAGAATGTCATTAAAAAAGTATTTTTAAAAACGTTTAAATTATCTTTTATTTTTAATGACCCTATACATTTAAACTAAAATCTATTGAGCAATATAGGTAGTATGGGTCATTAGTAAAATCGCTAATTTACGATCTATACACGTGTCGGTGTGTTATATTTTTAAACCATTATCAAATATCATTATTTGATTATCAATACGAAAAAAATTGAAAAATGCTAAAAATTCGTAGAGGGGTTTTTCGGGCCGAAAAATTAACTGGACAATCAGTTTTTTGAAAAAATCATTATTTCACCTTCAAATAGAGTCATGAAATTTTCGAAAATCCACTTTTCAAAACAAAAAATAATCATAACTCGACTAATAGGAAATATAGAACGTTCTAGTCTTCACCAATCGATAGAGGTGACAATTTTACATATTTTATTGAATTTTGAGTCGATATTGCCAAGGATTAAGGGAGTTAGAAAAAAGCAATTTGTATTGCAAAATATTTCCATACCTACCCCTTTGTTCTAAATTTTCGACAAAAAAATTTCAAAAATGCTAAAAACTCGTAAAGAGGGGTTTTTTGGACCGGAAAATCGACTGGCAAATCTTGACAATTTTTTTAAGTCTTAAACTTCAAAATATTTTCGTAAGTTCCAAATTGTCAATCTTTTTAAAGGCGTGAGTTAGGGAAAAAATTAGTTAAATATAATAGTTCTTGATCACGATGTTTGTTGAAACTCTATTTTTAAAGTTTCGGTAGCGGTCCAGCTGCCGTTATCAAGAATAATGAAAAATAATAAATTTTCGAATCATCGAAAATTGATTATTTTCGATTAATCGATTATTTTCGATTAATCGATTATTTTCGATTAATCGATTATTTTCGATTAATCGATTATTTTCGATTAATCGATTATTTTCGATTAATCGATTATTTTCGATTAATCGATTATTTTCGAATAATCGATTATTTTCGATTAATCGATTATTTTCGATTAATCGATTATTTTCGATTAATCGATTATTTTCGATTAATCGATTATTTTCGATTAATCGATTATTTTCGATTAATCGATTATTTTCGATTAATCGATTATTTTCGATTAATCGATTATTTCCGATTAATCGATTATTTTCGATTAATCGATTATTTTCGATTAATCGATTATTTTCGATTAATCGATTATTTTCGATTAATCGATTATTTTAAATTAATCGATTATTTTCGATTAATCGATTATTTTAAATTAATCGATTATTTTCGATTAATCGATTATTTTCGATTAATCGATTTTTTTTTCGATTAATCGATTATTTTCGATTTATCGATTATTTTCGATTAATCGATTATTTTCGATTAATCGATTATTTTCGAATAATCGATTATTTTCGATTAATCGATTATTCTCGATTAAGTTAGTGAATTTTGAGTCGATATTGCCAAGGATTAAGGGAGTTAGAAAAAAGCAATTTGTTTCGCAAAATATTTCCATACCTATCCCTTTATTCTAAATTTTCGACAAAAAAAAATAAAAAATGCTTAAAATTCGTAAAGAGGGGTTTTTTTGGGCCGGAAAATCGACTGGCACAATCAGTTTTTTGATAAAATCATTATTTCGCCTTCAAATAGAGTCATGAAATTTTCGAAAATCCACTTTTCAAAACAAAAAATACTCATAACTCGACTAATAGGAAAGATAGAACGTTCTAGTCTTCACCAATCGATAGAGGAGACAATTTTACATATTTTAGTGAATTTTGAGTCGATATTGCCAAGGATTAAGGGAGTTAGAAAAAAGCAATTTGTTTCGCAAAATATTTCCATACCTACCCCTTTGTTCTAAATTTTCGACAAAAAAAATAAAAAATGCTTAAAATTTGTAAAGAGGGGTTGTTTGGGCCGGAAAATCGACTGGCACAATCAGTTTTTTTATAAAATCATTATTTCGCCTTCAAATAGAGTCATGAAATTTTCGAAAATCCACTTTTCAAAACAAAAATTACTCATAACTCGACTAATAGGACAGGTAGAACGTTCTAGTCTTCACCAATCGATAGAGGGGACAATTTTACATATTTTAGTGAATTTTGAGTCGATATTGCCAAGGATTAAGGGAGTTAGAAAAAAGCAATTTGTTTCTCAAAATATTTCCATACCTACCCCTTTGTTCTAAATTTTCGACAAAAAAAAAATAAAAAATGCTTAAAATTCGTAAAGAGGGGTTTTTTGGACCGGAAAATCGACTGGCACAATCAGTTTTTTGATAAAATCATTATTTCGCCTTCAAATAGAGTCATGAAATTTTCGAAAATCCACTTTTCAAAACAAAAAATACTCATAACTCGACTAATAGGAAAGATAGAACGTTCTAGTCTTCACCAATCGATAGAGGGGACAATTTTACATATTTTGGTGAATTTTGGGTCGATATTGCCAAGGATTAAGGGAGTTAGAAAAAAGCAATTTGTTTCTCAAAACATTTCCATACCTACCCCTTTGTTCTAAATTTTCGACAAAAAAAATAAAAAATACTTAAAATTCGTAAAGAGGGGTTTTTTGGGCCGGAAAATCGACTGGCATAATCAGTTTTTTGATAAAATCATTATTTCGCCTTCAAATAGAGTCATGAAATTTTCGAAAATCCACTTTTCAAAACAAAAAATACTCATAACTCGACTAATAGGAAAGATAGAACGTTCTAGTCTTCACCAATCGATAGAGGGGATAATTTTACATATTTTAGTGAATTTTGGGTCGATATTGCCAAGGATTAAGGGAGTTGGAAAAAAGCAATTTGTTTCGCAAAATATTTCCATATCTACCCCTTTGTTCTAAATTTTCGACAAAAAAATAAATAAAAAATGCTTAAAATTCGTAAAGAGGGGTTTTTTGGGCCGGAAAATCGACTGGCACAATCAGTTTTCTGATAAAATAATTATTTCGCCTTCAAATAGAGTCATGAAATTTTCGAAAATCCACTTTTCAAAACAAAAAATAATCATAACTCGACTAATAGGAAAGATAGAACGTTCTAGTCTTCACCAATCGATAGAGGGGACAATTTTACATATTTTAGTGAATTTTGATTTGATATTTTTTTAAAACTTTTTTACATTTTTTAAAATTCGGTAAAAGATTATTAAAATAATTTAAAAACAATTCTTTCATTGTCTATACTTCATAAAAAATCTGAATGACAGCTACACTGAAATGGCTTATTGAAATCTTAAACCAGTGCTGGAGAGGAATTCAAAAATTTAAGTATTTTTTTTAAATAAAAATGATAAAAGAAACAAGCATATCATTTTATTATGTTGTTGTATTTTGGTTGAAGTGTTGTTTGTTGTGGATATACTGAAAGAAATGTGGGAGATAACACAGTTTCTGCTATCAACCAACTTACAGGAAAAACCTAATGACTGCTGCTATGAACAGAAAAGAATAAATAACACCTGACATCTCACCTTGGAAAAGTATATTTCACAATATTTCGTTGACTCGGTATCGGGTCTTAAGTATTTAATAATAAAACTCATTGTATCCACTTCGAAAGAAAAAGAATGTCAATGAAAATGACAAAAACATTGAGATACATGATAGTTTCTGGAATTGTTTTGAGGAAGTCGCTGCAGAATATGTACGTTCAGATGAAGGTGTGGAACAGAAAAGTTCAGTTGCAAATGAACTGGATCTTTACTTGGCATCTGTTCGCCTAGATCGGACAGCCCTTACAAGTGGTGGTCAGCGAACGGAAAACAATATCCAACCTTTTCACAATTTCCTAAGGTTTATTTATCATTTTCCTGAATAGTTTGCAATATTCGGCCAAATTCCGAATAGTGAAAAAATGTTGCCGAATACCGAATAGTTGCCGAATATTCGTGGCATCTCTACTTATGATTTCAAAGTATTTAAAAAACGTCGAAAAACTTGGTCAATAACAGTACCACTGTTAGTTGTTGAAACATTTCGATCCGTGTTCATATCGAGCTTGAGTTCATCATTTAAAAAAAATACGGAATCTTCTCCAATAAACAGTGACAGAAATTAGTCCCAAAATTTAATAAAGTTGAATAATGACGGCGAAATTACCACCGCTCGCGCTCGTTGATCAAATCAAATAACGCGCGCTTCACTGGCTTCCTGTTACACACTTCCGTCCCGTTTCACGAAATAACTACCAAAAATTGCAGGGAAAAGATGTTACACATCAATAACCAGAAACCTCACTCTGCGGTACTTCTTTTTATATAGCCTTGTGTGCGATGACGACTGTTCCATGACATTATGATACTTTTTAACTCTTTTATAAGACTACCAGTACATTTCTAATACAGGGTGTTTTATTTGGAAAGGGCCTAACTTTAACTGTAGATAGACAAAAAACCTTTATTTCATGTGTCTTCCACACTTTATAATTGGTACGTTGTCTGAAAGCTCCATCAAAGTATCATGAAAAAGATCATCCAGGTTCGTCTTTCTTAAAAACAACACCCTGTGTATAGATTTTTGTTTAAACTGCTCTTTATAATTGGAAAAATCATAAAAATTGAATCTACTCATTCTAATTAAAAATACTTTTTCACCTTTGGCTATTTATTTATTTATATTTTTAATAAGAACGAAGGTGTTATTATGTGCTTCCGCTTAACTATTACATTTTTTATTTCACCCTTTTTCAGTTCCTTCATCGTGTTACGTTTCACTATCTAACTCTACAAGTCTTCCTCAGTCTCAAATCAACATCTATTATAAAAAGCTACCTTTGTTGGTAGAACTTCTTATCTGCTTGTGCTAACTATCATGTCATCACACTTAGGCCTCTTTCACATTACACGGTTTTAATCGTGCGGTTAAAAATCGTCCGAGTTTTTGCACGAGATCGCCTTTTTTGGGTGCACCCCATTAATCAGAGGAGAGAGGAAGGTCTTGCTTCGACCAAGGTTATTAAAACTTTAGCATAAATGTGATTCATTCTTAATTCCACTTAAAACAATAAACACAAACTGAACTGCAAATACGCTGTTAAAAAAAACCGTCCAATGTGAACACGCCCGTGCGGCTTTTTACTAGGCACGGTTGTTGCACGACACGGCACCGGCATTAAACCATTTCAACAATGGTACGGTTTTTAACCGCACGATTAAAACCGCGTAATGTGAAAGAGGCCTATAAAATTTTGCTCATAATTTATATAAATATGTAAATTGTAGCATGCAAAAAATGGGTATTAATGTAAGATATTTCCGTTGCAAGGACAAACATTTCGCATTAATATTATACACTGTTACATGATTTAAACACCATGTCAAATATCAATATTTCTTTGATTTTTACGCTCTCTAGAAACAGAATAATAATCTTGATGATATCGTAATGTTGTTGAGGTGAAGTATTAATTGACCTATTGTTTATTGCAGATGCACTTCTTGCCGATCTTCAGAATACAGTTTCTGGTTCAGGAGTAGGTACAAATTATTCCGGGTACTCGCAAAGAAACATTCGTTATTCTCCAGATAGCGATGGTCATATAACGAAGACCGAAAACTATTCGTTAAAATCAGCCGTAAGTATTAATTTATAATTATTAATTACAGCCAATTCGACCTTATTTAGGTTAATTTTGGTATAAAAACAGTGAAAACGATATCAGTTACAGTTAATTAATGTGAGCGAGTTGCTGCCAAATAGAATTATTTTTATCCATCCTGTTTTACGTTAGCTGGATGAAATGAAAATATTGGTACCTATTTTTACAACTTTTGCTTGCAGCGACATCTGTATGGTAAATATTAAATGTTTTTTTGAAAACAGTAAACTCGAAAATATATATTATATTTAGAAGTTACTCGTGTAACGGCAACTAGATGTCGTGAGGTGTTCAACTTGGAGGAACTTAGAAGTATTTTAGCTTTCATCAGTTTCAACACATACTCAAAATACTTCCAATATATTTTATTTTGGGACGATGGCGATGTATCTGCATTATATAAGCCAGTAAACACAGTAAATGTATTTTTGGCTTTAATTTGAAATTTTGATCATATTTGATGTTTGTTTGGTTATACCGTTGAGTGATGTTTATCACTCAACGCTTTTACTTACTAAATTTGATATTAAATATTGTCTTCAAATTAGGACATTTTGAATAATAGCCAGATAATAAATAATAATCTACGATATTATGAAAAATGGAAACATCTTTTCAACCAAATCGAAAACATTTCATGTGGTAATTGCACCAGGAACATTGGCTATCGTTGAAGACTATCTCAAATTGTGTCTACCTTGAATAATCTGGCCAGGACCAGAGTCAGATATCATTTTCCAAGCGTATTTGTGGTTTGGAATACGAGTGCCGCTATTTTCACAACACTCGGCTCTTGCACGAGAATTACTTCACTTTGTAACGGTAAGGGGCGCCAGCTTGAAGGGCTCCGGCTAGAGACTCCTCTCAAGGGTGATTCGACCCCAAGTTATGTCGCACAAGGATAACAGAAAGGTTGTAAAAATTGAGGGCGCCACTACCTTTTTGACGTCGATAAAAAATACTAAGACGGAAAAGGTAGAAACGCCTTGTCGAATTTAAATAAAAGCGATAACTCCCTCAACTTTTATAGTTGAGGATTTAGAAAAAAAAATAGGATTTAAAACAAATTCATATGTTATTCTTCTGCCACAGGAAATGAACAAATGTGAGGAGAATTTGTACTTTTATAGGTACTTAGCTTATGAAGTGTTGTTACCGCAAAAGGTGATGGTTGAAGAAGGTAGGTAGGTCTTGCCTCTACGAAGTCTTGAGAAGATGGAGACTAGATCTCGAAGAAGATAGGAAGATAAAGATGTCTTGATTAGAACGGTATCCTAGCAGCTGTGTCCTGGTCTATAGCGGTTTCCTGGTATAGGGCTGTATCCTGGTCTAGGGCTGTATCCTGGTCTAGGTCTTGGGATTGTGCTTACCACAGCAACATTATTTAGATAGGAAAGGTATAAAAGCGATAAAAAATGGAGGTCTTTCCTCGAAGAGAGTCGATAGCGAGAGTCCCTCGTGGCGTTGAAAAAATGGAAGCGACCGTTGGCAGACGTCAATTGTCTTATGGTCAGGGTTGAAGAATTTGAGATCACAGAACTATAATTGGAAGTGGCTAATGTGGCGGAGAGCGGTAATTGAAAGGAATTATTCTATAAAATCGAAACAGGTCGATAGACATGTTACAACTTAAAAAGGCTTTAGAATTAGTGCACAATTATTAACTAATTCTGTCCGTCTTGCTTTTCTCAACCTTCTTATATACGTGCGAGTCTTCTCGAATATTCGAGAGTGATCCAGCAAGATCTGTCTGTAACTTCGCTGCAACCTTTTATCGACAAATTGGACAGCTCTGCTAGTAAAGATATAGCAAGAGCGAACGGAATATTTTTCTCGATGTAATGATTAAATTAGAATTTTCATTGATCGTATAAACGTTATTTTAAGACCCATTCGCTCGTGGCAACATTATTTAGCATTCATAATGTTTATAAACCATGTATATTTTTTAATATAACCTCGAATATTAGTAATTTTTAATTTTTAAATTTCTTTAATCTTCAAACGATCGCTCCAAATGTGGGAGTACGAAACATATTTACACAGCTGCAAGATATTTTAGTATTTCGGAACGTATTTTTATATTTTCTAATGTTAAAATATCACAGATATTTTACATAGTTGCAATCGAAAGACTTATTTAACGTTTTCCCACAGACTGTAGTGTTCACCTATCGACCACCTGTTTGACGGATTCAACAAGTTGTTGCAGTGGGAAATGAGCAGTTGCATAAATTCATATTTAAAAGCATATTGTATCATGATGAAGCCTCTAATTTATCAAATCTGTTTAAAAATCAGACCATTGGCAAATATTTTGGTTATAGTAAGTCAACTGGAGCGAGAGATTCGTGACAGTACCGTTTCTGTTTTTTTTACTGTCACGCACAAAAGAACAAATAAAGGACACAAATAAATTATCACCTTTTAAAAATTTAAGTGTACTCCTATGGTAGATGAGAATTTTTGCAATTAAATTAATTCCTTTTATAAATATTATCGGAGCTGTCGTCATAAAAGAATGTTTCTTCATAATCATCGTCATCGTCGTCACTCTCATTATCAAAATTAGTGATTAATATTAGTGTGATTTTTTTCATTCGTTATTATAGTTATTGTTAATAGATAGTCTGTTTCATACTTACTTTGAATAATAATAATAATAATAATAATAATAATAATAATAATAATACCTGCAGCTGTTGACGGTAATTGATCTCTTACAAACCAGACAAAATCGTACCTATCATCGTTAATGGTCCAACCGGAAGCAACTGAAGATAAACATATTGGATGTTTTAAGTGAGCATTTCTCCAAAGTTTTGTCACGTAGTGAACCCTTAATAAATGCTGTTGCAATTCAGATTTGCAGGGTGGCAAACTTGATGAGTAAAATTTTTTTCAAAGTTATCATCGGATTTTTTTGACTGATAAGTACTTGAGAACAAATTGACATTCGAAGAGTGTCGAACTCCATATATTTGACAAATAAATTTCTCAAGGGTCACATTCAAGTACATCTTCGTCATCCGTAATAATGTTTTCAAAAGCTAATTGGTACTCTTTTGATTTCTCCAACAATTTAAATGGCCTTACTTTACCTTTTCGAAAAAACGCTGGCGTGTATCACACCCTGTGATTGCTTGGAAGCATGGTAAAGCTTTAGACAAAGATTCACCAAGGACTCGGTATAATTCTTTAACGTTAATGTATCTATCACTCTTGCGCACTAACGAGCAGCTGAGAGCACTCTCAACGGGGACATGTATTTTCTCCAAAGCACTTTTTTGGTAAAATTGGATGACTCTATATTTGGGGTTGTAAAAATCATAGTTTAATGCGATTATTATTACGTTCGATAAGGGAAAGGAAAATGAAAGTATACAGTGTTGAAAAAATGGCCGCGTTAAATGAAAAACCAATAGCAAAATAACAAGGGGTTAGGTTAGGTTCTATGTGAGTGGGGCCTTCTCGCCACCTCCACTGCGACCCCCGTTGGGTCTATTGTCGCTCACCCCTAGGGATTATAGCTTGTGCTTCTGGCCAAGTCCATGGTTGTATTTGGTGATACTTTTTTGAAGTCGCTCGGCTCTAAGGTACTAGAACCTTATACCTTACCCTGTCCAAAGCTGAGCATGAGCATAGTATGTGCTCAGCAGTTTCGTCCTCCAAATTACAGAACCGACAATCCGAGGTCTGAACCAGACTCATCTTCTTTAGGTGGTGATTTGGTCGACAATGTCCTGTAAGTAGTCCCGACAGAATGCGTAGGTTTGTTCTACTCCATTCCAGGATCTGCTTATTTTTTGTACTCGGAGGGTTGTATATGAACGCCTTCGAGTGAGAGAGCCTCGGTATTTCTGCCCAGTACGTGAAGGTTTTCCTCTCCGCCCAGGTAGCTATGGCTGATCTAGCAGTGCTTTCCGCAATGCCAAAAAATGGTTCATGTCCGATAAATAGAGACTCTGATCCCTTCTTTACCAGAGTGTCGACCTTCTCGTTGCTCTCCAGGTCAAAGTGACTCTGTTTTCTGTGCCTAGTAAATCAAGGGATTGTAGACAGTTATATACTAGCCTAGATTTGATCCTGTTCGAGCTCAGTGCTTTAAGGGCAGCTTGGCTATCTGATAGGATGTGTATGTATTTTTTAACAACAGGTTGATTCATCAGCTCTTTTGCAGCCAGTTCAATGGCGTATACTTCAGCCTGAAAGACGGTAGAGTACCTCCCCAGGTTGGCTGTGATTTCAACTCTGGGTTTCCTGCTGAAGACCGACGCTCCAGCCCCGTTTCCGGTTTTGGATCCGTCAGTGTAAATCACGTAGTCCGTTTCTAGGAAAGAGATTTCTTCGCTATTCCATTGGTCTCTCGAGGGAATGAGGGCTTGTTCACGTGTAGTTTTGTGACAGAGAGATCCGAGGGCATCCCAAGAATGTGGTGATTTTGTATTTCCCTCAGCATTCCCGAGTGATCCCTCAGAGTCTCTCCATTTATTTGCCTCTCCACTGATAGCATTCTATGAGCTGCTCTCCTGGCTTCCTTCTCCAAGTGAATGTGTGGAGAGGAGTTAGTTGCAGGAGGGCTTCCATAGCTGCCGTTGGTGTGGATGATAATAGCCAGGCATGCTGTTCGCTGCAAGCCTTGCAGCTTTGCTCTAGCTGTCTTTTGCAGACTTTTGGTCCACCAGACAGCTGAGCCATACGTGACCATTGGCTTAACCATTGTTTGGTAAATCCAGTAAACTGTTTGGGGTTCATACCCCAAGATTTTCGTCATACCCTTCTGAGATTCCAGAGGGATAGTCTGGCTTTGTTTATCACGTTTATCACAGTGGGCGTTCCAGGTGAGTTGTTTATCTAAAATTACCCCTAGATATTTCACCTCCTTCGCAAATGGAATGCTCACGCCGCCTAAAATTGGCTGGCGCAGTCGCTGTAATTTTTTCCTCTTTGTGAAGGGAACAATTACGGTTTTGAGGGGGTTCACAGATATCTGTTCCCTCTCGCAACAACTAAGCACTATGTTTAGGGCCGTTTGAAGGATGTTAGAAATTATCTCTTCAAATTGGCCATAATTATTACTATATCATCAGCATATTCCTGCACATCTATCCCCTGACCGGATAATTCGCCCAGGAGATCGTCAACCAGTATTGATCACAAAAGGGGGGAAAGCAGCCCTCCCTGTGGGCAACCCCTGGCCGCCATACCACTTACCGTGACTCCATTCAGTGATGTACCGGTTTGATAATATGCTTTTGATCCAGCAACGAATTGGTTTACAGATTCCTCTGCGCTCCACCGTTCTCCATATGGAGTCTGGAAGGGCGTTATTAAACGCTCCTTCTATATCTAGGAGGGCCGCCAGCGCTATTTCCTTGTTACCAAGGGAAGGGCTGATTTTCCCCACTAGATTGTTTAACGCCATCGGAATTTATACGAGAATTTAGGAAAATGATTGGGGGTCGATATGATATAATTATTTATATGAACAACTTAAGAGATAAATAAGGATTTTTTCACTATTAAAAATATGTTGCATATGTTGTGGCTTTTTTCAAATAAATATTGACGAAACAGCCTTTGTTAGTTCTACCTTGAAACTGTAATAGTTGAAAATTTTTTTATATTCATCTATTTTGGACACATTCCTAAAATTTTGTTTTGGCAGCAACACGCAACAGTCGCGTTTTTGTTGGGTTCATTTCGCTTTATTATTTGATGTAATAATCATGATAAAAAATTGTGAAACATATTGAAAATAACTATACTTCACATTCCTTTAAAGCATAGCTACCTCAAAGGGAATATACCTTTTGGTCGCCGCGGTCAGTTTCACCCAAATTGAATCCTTTCACTATTCGAAAGGTACAGACCACTTGGTCGCCAAAATTATGGGCTTAATTACTCTAAAACTAATATGGGTTTGTCGGGATCGCCATAGTTGTAGTTTTGATCGAGAAGGGCAAGGAAAATCATTGAAGAAGCTATACAGTGTTGAAAAAATGGCTTCATTAATGATTTTCCTTGCCCTTTTCGATAAATTTACGGCGACCAAGAGGCCTACCTGATTTTAAAACTGGCGACCAAGTGGTCGATGACATTATGAACCCCCGCTGACAAAACTGATCGCGGCGACCAAGTGGCCAACACCCACCTCAAATATGAAAACTAAACTGGAAAAAGGGTTCGGGAAATGAAAATTTTTGGTTGTCGAAAAACGGTTTTATATAATTTTTAATAGGTTTACTGTTGAAAAAAAAAATTAGTTTAATCTGCGAGTTAAGAAGTTTTTCATTCTTACTTGGTCTCTCGACAGTCTCGACATCTAAATACTAACAACAACCTGTTGATGATGGTCAACAGGTGGTCGAACATAAAAATTCAACCTTCAACTCTATGCTATATAGTTCAATGTTTTAAACGTTGACCGCTATGACAAGCTCATTCGATTTCCAGCAAAACCAAATCGGAATAGATAGTTACTGAATTTCAAAAATAACTCGAAGCTACTACGTGTTCAGATAATATCGTTTTGTGAGTTGTATTTAGTTAAAGCAAACCGTATTTGGCGCGACAGATTCCGGATTTCACTAAAAGACACCTATAGAATAATATAATATTGAAAAGATTGCGCTGGAGCGAGACGGACGATGAGATGGGCAGAGTGGGAAGATTGAAAACAAGCGGCGGGACGAGACTAATTTTGCGCCCGTTACTATTTTTATTCAGATGATTTTTCAATAGTTTCAAAAACATTAGTTTTCATTTTGCTTGTTAGATAAATAGCAATAGGTATAAAATACGAAAATACAAATAAAAAAAATTTGCTAGCCCAACTGTATTTTTACCGAGTTAATAGCACATGAGCTCGTGTAATTTTTTGACGAATCAAATTTTTTCCACCATAATAGATTCTATTAAGAATTAGGATTCTATTAGGGAATTTTTAGAACATCGGAACTCGAACCCGGGACCCCTCGATTACGTAACCCTCTGCGCTACGGACGGTTCCTACTCACACACACACATGCGACATGAGCCCGTTCCTTCCAGAATGCATCGCTCTAAGCGCAATTCATCATGGAGAGAACTTCCAACAACTCCCCATCTCATCCGATGGGTCCTCATCGTCGACGATCGCGTTTTTCGCTGCTGGCTAAGGGCAGTCTTCTTCTTGGCTGTGTAACCACTGTGGTTATTTCTTCAGCGGTCTTCTAACTTGCTTTTGTCTTCTGTTGTGTGTGTTTTTGCGCTGCCTCTAAAAGGGGCGAATCCTTAGCCGACCAACTGCGACTAAAAACGACCTTGTTTTTGCTGTCCTAGTTGAAATCCCGACTCATATTTTTATGGATGTGCCGGGACTTCTCGTAGGTGGGCCTTCTTTTCTTGAGATTTCTTATAAGTGACTTTAGGCCATTAGCTGAGCTAATAGACTCGTCACCTGCTCGAGAATCTGTTGCTTCGTCGGTGTTGTTGTGGTCGTCGTTTTGTTGGTTGCAGCTTGGGCGTAGCTGACTCCTGGCTTCGTTGTTTTTGGGGTTGTCTTCAAGTTGTTTGGGGCCTGTGGGCATCCTCTTTAGTTCGTCGGGTGTTCTCCCTGGCAGTTTGCGCACGTGGCTGGCTTGTTCTTCGATCTTGGGTATTCGTTCGATCTGTGTGGTTCTCCGCACTTCACGCATTTAGTGCTTATAATCCATGCCGTCTGTCCGTGATAGAATCCTTGGCAGTTGTAACACTGCGGCGACCCATTTCCTCTTTTTTGCTCTTCCCATCTTATCCCAACGTTCTGTATGTGTTGAATTTTTTGTCCTTCTCTTCTACTTCGAGCTCTACCATGTAGAGTCAAAACTGGAGTGGAGTAGGCTGATTTTCCCTATCTTGACTCCTTTTTTCTCGATTTCCTCCTTTATTTCATCGGTGTCTTCGCAGTTTGTCAATCGTCGGATGACAATCCTTGCTTTTTCTTCTTCTCCTGGCATATACGTATACCACTCCACTTCTTTTCTATATTCTCTCAGGTACCTGGTTAGTTTCCTGTAGTCCTCTGTTCCTGCGCTGGGTATCTTTACTCCGAGTCCTTCGCGGATTGCGATGTATCTCGTTTGGATTCCCTCTCTTTGTATTTCCTTCCTCGCGGAGCTCCAGTGGTGGACACTCCTGATGATGACGGGTGGTGGTCGGTGAGTTTTTGTCTTCTGATTTTCTTGATGGTCTGGTCCATCATTTCTTCTTCGTTGGCTTTCCCTTTCTTCTTCTGTTCCTTTCTTCTTCTTGGGGGGATTCTATTCTCTGTGTCTTTCTACGCACACTTTCTGATCGGCTTCGGCTTTTTTTGTTCTCTTGCATGTCCTCCATTGCTTTTTCCATTTTTTCCATGGCAATCCTCAGTCCCGTCATTTCTTCTTCCATTCGCTTGATGGTTCCTTCCAGCTCTTTTGCTTCTTTATTTGCTTTGTCGGCTTCTTCTTTGGCTATAACTTGTGCCATTCGCACCACTTCATCGCTTCTTTGCATGCGTTTGGTGTGTTCGTCTTTGCTCTCATATTCATCTGATGATGATTCCTGTTTCCTACCTTTTGTCTTATTCTGATCGGTATTATAAGCTACCATTAACCGCGACTGCGTCTTACAAATGTGTGTCAATCAACCAAAATTAGAAAAGCACAAAAAACGTTTTTTAAAACTTTGGTTCAGTTTTTTGATATACAACAACAAGCAAACTCAAGAAAAAAAGGAAGAGCTAGGCATTTATTCCTCTAGATAGTTTGACAAAGTCTGCGATAATATTGCTACCAATTGACTCTGATTTATTGTATTTTTGCTCGTGCCTTTTCACATCACCCAGTCCAGCACCTTTGCGCTCTTCACCAGTTTGGACAAGTTTTCAGCTGGATGTCTCCCAAATAGTGACTGTCTTCTACGATCAAGACTCTTCGTTTCTTTATAGCTTAATCTGTGTGATAAGTCGATTTAAGTTTAAGCCAGCTTGCTTGACTGGGTTATATAAAAATTTACATTTTCTTCACAAAACTGTTTGCTAAAATTGGTATGGAAATGTCTAGAAAGGCAAGAACTTCTTCGTCACTCTAATGTGGGTTCCAGGATATACTGGAGAATGAAAGGAAATTCAATCACAAATAAACTAGCAAAGAGAGGGGCTGAAACACCCATTTGGGGACCGAAACCGGGATACTTTTGGAAAAAATAGGTTAATTCCGAAAAAATGATCAGGCCATACAGAAGACAATCGAAGATATTCCTGGAAACTACGATGAAATAAGATCAGAAGACCGTATAAACCAAAGAATTTAGACAGGTGTCCTAGCAAGACACTATTGCTTGAAGGGTACCTCAAAAAGCACAAACTATTGGAGGAATAAAAATATAGATTATGTGGAATGGAAGAAGAAACCTCTATCCACATTCTTGATGAATGCAAAGCCCAACAACTTTGTATTTTTGACTGCGGGAGTGAAGCTTCCCAAGAGAACATATATTTTGTCTTTGTCACTGCAGAGACAGTGGAACCAAGCAAAATAAAGACAAAAAATGTGTTCCCTCGGGAAGCTTCCCTGGGAGACTGCTAAACTGAAACTAGGGATGTGAGATTAATGGAAAAGAATCGATTAAATAAAAATCGATTTTTCTCTATTCAAAATTAATCGATTTGTCAAAAATCGATTTTAATAAAAATAAATCGATTTCTGCGAAAACATCGATATTTTTTTATTTTATTTTAAAAAGTACATGCTTTTCATATTCCGATAATAAACCCAAGAGATTCATTCATTAACAATTTATTAGATTAAAAATCAAATAAAATTGTATGAAAATTGTAAAAAATTTTGAAATATGGTCAAAAATGGTCAATAATTGTCAAAAACTGTTGAAAATTGTCAATAATTGTTAAAATTTTGAAAAATGGTCAAAAATGGTCAATAATTGTCAAAAATGGTCAATAATTGTCAAAAATGGACGATATTGTCAAAAACGTTTCAAAAATTGTCAAAAATTAAAAAAAAAATTTAAAATGGTCAAAAATTGTCAATAATTGTCAAAAACTATCAAAAAAAAGGTCAAAAATTGTCAAAAACTGTCAAAAATATACAATTATCGTCAAAATTCGTCAAAAATTGTCAGAAATTGTTAAAATTTTGGAAAATGGTCGATAATTGTCAGAAATTGTTAAAATTTTGGAAAATGGTCGATAATTGTCAAAAATTGTTAAAATTTTGGAAAATGGTCGATAATTGTCAAAAACTATCAAAAATGGTCAATAATTTTGTAAAAATGGTCAAAAATTTTGAAAAATTGTTAAAATTTTTGAAAAATTATCAAAAATGGTCAAAAACTATCAAAAATTGTCAATTGTTGTTAAAAACTATTAAAAATGGACAATTATGTTCAAAAACTGTCAAAAACTGTCAAAAATGGTTAAAAATTGTCATCATTTGGAAAAATGGTCACTGGACGATAATTGTCAAAAACTTTAAAATTTTTTCAAAAATTGTCAAAAAAGTGTTCAAAAACCGTCAAAAATGGACAATTATTGCCAAAATTGGTCAATAATTGTCAAAAATTGTTAAAATTTTGGAAAATGTTCGATAATTGTCAAAAACTATCAAAAATGGTCAATAATTTTGTAAAAATGGTCAAAATTTTTTAAAAATTCTCAAAAATGGCCAATGATTGTTAAAAACTATCAAAGATGGTCAAAAACTGTCAAAAATTGACAATTATTTTTAAAAATTGTCTAAATTTTGAAAAATAGTTGATTATTGTCAAAAATTGTTGAAGTTTTTGAAAAATTGTTAAAAATTTTGAAATATGGTCAATAATTTTGAAAAATGGCCTAAAATTTTGAAAAATTGTCAAAAATGGTCAAAAACTATCAAAAATTGTCAATTATTGTTAAAAACTGTTAAAAATGGACAATTATGGTCAAAAACTGTCAAAAATGGTTAAAAATTGTCATCATTTGGAAAAATGGTCACTAATTTTGAAAAACAGTCAAAATGGTCAATAATTGTCAAAAATGGTCAATATTGTTAAAATTTTGAAAAATGGTCAATAATTGTTAAAATTTTGAGAAATGGTCAATAAATAATACGAGCCGTTTCCTAAAATCGATTTAAACACGTAATTTATAAAATCGATTTATTAAAAATCGATTAATATTACTATAAAAATCGATAACTAAAAATCGATTACAAGAAAATAATAATCGATTTATATAAAAATCGATTATTTTTTAACATCCCTAACTGAAACCTGTGGATGTCCTAAAATTTTTCCAAGAAATAAGACTCTAGTTCTTGAGAATTTTCTCTAGAACTAAGTAGAAGAAAGGAGGTCGAAAAATATACATACATACAATGCACACAATTTATTTCAAATCACAGTAACAATTTTTCTGTTTTAACTGAAAATACGATTGATTATTTACGTATCAGTTGTTTTGGAAACCACCTAATGGGTAAATTTGTTTTAGTATACAAATTAACCTTGGAAATAGCATGTAGGTCGCAACATTGTAATTTGGTGACGTGCCCATCTCATTTAAAATTAAATAAACATATTCATAAAATAGTATACATGGTGTTTCTAAATTCATGCGAAAAAATGCAGGAGGTATTTCCTCAATCTACCCACTTCCGAGATATAACCCCCAATAAGGTGCAGAGTAAAATTGAGTCTTCATTTTTCTTCTCAAATTTAAGTAAAGATGGAAACTTGAAATTTTTTAATTTCCGTTCTCTCGCAATGACTAACCATGACTCATGAATCTAGAAACACCCTGTATATCGGTTGATTAGAATACCTGCTGCATCAGTCCATTTACTATTATTTGGTCTCTCCTTTTATAGGAAATAGAGAGGACTGTAGTTGCAACTTGAACTCTGATTTCTTTTAATTTGTTTTTTTTTGCCAAAGATGCTTGTTTATGGTCTATGTTCATATATTTAATTTTAATATTCAGAAACTATTTGATTGGAAAATGTAATAAAAGCTTTCTTTTTAAATATACTTGTGATGGCCAAGTAATCTAAGTATAACTTTATAAAAGAAAATATACTGCAGCGTCTCTCAATAAAATACATGTTGCTTATCTCCAAAATAAAAATAATTCTATAAAACACACATATGTTCGTCTGCTTTCGAAAAATTCTGTTCGCCGAGATATTAAATAAAGTTATAAATAAAGCTGAATGATGTTATTGTATTATTTTTGGAATACTCTTCAAGCCAATATCAAAATTTGATGCTACTGTTTTATAATTTAAACAATAAATCGATGCTTATAGAGAATAACAGTTTTTGGATTATTTTCGAAGTATACTTTTCATTTTTATTAAAACAAATGGAAAATTTGGAACCACGACCTGAGAAGAGTTTTGACTGGGACATAGAATAAAAAAAATATTGAACACATCAAAACCTATATAATTGGCGCCCAACGTGTGGTATTAAAATCAATATAATTGGCGCCCAACGTGGGGCATTAAATTCAATATAGTATATAAATTAGAAAAAACTTCAAGGTTGTCTCTAAAAGCAATAGAGTAAAGTTTATCACAAGATTTTAAATATAAAAATTTATTTCTCAGTTTTTTCTAGCTAATAAATGTTGATAGTTTTAAATAAACAAATATATATTATCATCATTCACATATTTTATTGTGTGTGTACACTTGCCGGATATTGGTCTTCCTCGGTAAAATAAAATAATCTGAAATGTATATATAATATTATATTTAGCATTATCAATAACTATTCTACGAATATGATTAATCTCTTTCTTCATATCTGCGTTATCGATGTTATCATTGAACAAAAAAAAAATAAACTACTTATCCCCTAAATTTGTCGTTAACCGCACCTTTTCCGATTGTTACAGGGAAATTATGGTAAAGTTCCACCGAATTCTGGTAACAGAAGTCCAAGTTACGGTCTAACCGGAAGCGGTGCTCACAGTTCAGCGTCGTCCACCATGGAGAAACGACCATTTAACAACAATTTAGACGAATTGGATTCTTTGCTGCAAGATTTGAGCAACAGTCGACACAATGCGGCGGGTGAGTGAAATTTAATTTGAAACGTAACGAGTGAGCCAAAAAAATGGTCCAATTAAAAATTAGTTGAAATAGTTACAGTTAATTTGGATTTTTTGACAAAAAACTACTACATTTGTCAGACAAGCTGGTGACAATCCATCAAAACTCATCTTTGAAGGGACAATTTGATCAGTGGTACCACCTACAAGATTTTGTTGTATAGGAGAAAAACATTCTCGTACATTTAGAATATCACCAACACGTTAATTTATTTCATTTTTGGAGCTGTACTGATTCCAAAATTTCAATTCTCTTTTGTTCCAGAAAATATGAATGGCAGTCATTATAATGGTTCTGTTCGAGATTGTGGAGCTCGCAGCCCAGCCAATTATTCTAGACCTTCCAGTGCCCAAAGTACTTTGAACAGACCATCAGTCGATAGTTTATTAGAAGAGTTAAATTCTGGGTGAGTATTATATTCACAAAATAAAACCCATTGATAAATTTTTGACAGTTGACAGACGCTATTTTAAATTTAATTCCGATGAATTTATTTTTCTTATACGACCTAAACCATTCTGATATGTGGAAACTTGATGTTAAATTAAATTTTGTAATATTGCGATTCCAAAAAGGCCGAAATAAAAACCCCCTGGCTGGCTTTGGACTCATTTGATAGTTTTCAGTAAATAAACTATAAAATAAATGGTTCTTAAACAAATATTTTCGCGCTTTTAGCAGATCTATAAAAAAAAATATCAAAAAATTTACTACTATCGCACCTGTCGTGTTTGAATAAATAAAACAAATTGTGTAGCATACAACGCCTACTTCTCAGGTTACATGAGTCTTGACCAAAGAAAAATTGAATTATAATATAAATATAAAATACACGAGTACAAATAAAAACAATATTAAAAAAACCCAAAAAATATTAAACAAACCTATAAAGTATTATTAAAAGATTCTTTTTGACCTGGCCGGTGGATTTTTTTTGGGTCGAGTTGGGAAACATGTTCTAATGGGTCCAACAGTGTTGATCTCATCCCCAAGGGGATGCCTACCAACCAAACCCACCTCAAACTCGCCGTTTCCTCCGCCTCGGAATCACTACCCTAGCATACTTCGAGACGGGCGGCGGTCCCTCGCACACTCTCCGCTCACACCGTCGCCTTCTCCCTATCTATCACTCCTACCTCTCATGCCACATCGAGTCCATCAGCTCTCCCCCCTAATCATGCTCTCCACTACACCGCTCACCTCCATCCATTCCTCCTCCCCCTTCAACATTATCTCCACCATGTTCTCCCAATACACCGCCTCCCCTAGTTTCCTCTCCAACTTCTTCAGCACTTCCTTGTTCCTCCAGCATCTAAACACATGCCCCACATCATCCTCCACTTCACACCTCTCGCACACTCCAGTCTCTCTTTTCCGAATCTTGTGGAGGTACCCTACTCTCGACCCATGTCCAGTGAACACCTGTGTCAAGAAGTAGTTCACCTCCCCGAATTTCCGGTCCATACAATCTCTCCTATTCCCAATCGCTCCTTTTAGCGCGCCCTCATACTCATCCCACCTTATCTCCATTTCCTCCTCCATCCATTCCTGTACTTACTCTCTGGTCGCACCCCTCCAGCGTTTATTCTTTGCACTAGATATCACGTCCAATGGGTAGGACCTTGCCAGCACCGCTACTGCCAGTCCACCCACTGTCCTGTACTCCTGCACCACCCTCAGCAGTATCCCTCTCTGCATTCACCCCCGCTCTTCTCCCCACACCTCCGCACCGTACAGCATACTCTGCTCTACCGTGCTATCAATTACCCTCCTCTTCCACTCTCCCGGCCCTTTCACATTAAACATCAATCTCCCCAGCCATGCTGCCATCACCCTTCTCTGCCGCCTTTAACATGTGAGTTTTGAAGGATAATTGACTATCCAACCACACCCCTAGGTATTTCACAGACTCCTCCATACGAATTCTCCTTCCCTTCACCATCACCCCCAATTCCCTCGTCTTGCTCCGTCCCTTCACTAGCAACCCCACCACTTCCAGTCCGTACCGCTCTATCTTCTCCACAATCTTCCTACACATTCTCTTCGCCTTTCTTTCTATCTCCGCCTCTCCCTTTGCCGTACATAGCAGACACACCGGTGGATTTGGGAGTTCCCTTCTCCCAGTGTGACTACGCCACTGTTTTTGTTTAAAAAATGTGCCAGTTGTAGAGTCGATAAGTAGAATTCTATATTTTGCAGAGTTCCACTACATAACCCATAAATTCTATGTTGAATAATTGAATTGAAATCTCTATTTCCGAAGAATATTTCAATCAATAGAAGTACATATAACCAAAAATAACCGATTATACAAAATTACCAATAAAAATCCGTTGTTTTTAAAAAATAAAATTTGGTTAATTAGTAACATCGATCTTGTTGGTTGCCAAATCTTATAACAAAACGATCAGACCAGTATATCGGTAAACTGACGTTGGGTGTATGTTTCGTGTCAAATTTGCTGCCAAACAATAATGAGATGTTTATTCCCTAAACATAATTTGGCAAAAAAAATATGCAAAAACCAAAAATAGTTGAATCTAATGATGGAATAATGAATGTGGTAAAACAGAGTTCTAATAAACATTTCTGGTGTCACTCAACATTTGACAGCAATTTTTATACAAAAATACAGTAATTAGATATCGATTTTTTGATATCTGATACTATTAACGCCTCAGAAAGTTTTGAAAATATTTTCGAGAACGTGACCATTCACTTAAAAGAAACAACTACTTCACGGACTATATGTCCCGAGAGACATTAAATTACACTTCAAAGTTAAACGGGGTCGGTATGATCTACAAGATTTTAACAACCATTCTGGTTTGCAGACCGGTTTCGGCGTATTTGGGCTTTATTCTCCGTCCGAGTGCTCTGTGAGCTTAATCCCGGACTAAAGACAATGCTAAAATCACAATCAATACATAATCTTCCAGTAAAAAAGTTGTGATAACAGCGTAATCTTCACCTCCAACCGCAAACCAAAATTCTAATTAACACAAACGTCTGTTTTTTGTACTATCGATATTTTTTGGAGTTGAATCTAAAATTATTTTTATTTATCAAAAAGCAGTAACATTATTTTAAATTGGAAAGGAAGCTTTGGTATCATTTGTAAGTGCTATTCGAAAATCGTTTGTTAAAATCTTAAATCAAGGCCTGAGAAGGAATATCTCTCAAGAATTCTAAAAAAAATGGATATTTTGTAGAAAGCGGGTCTGGGTTTGGTAAACACAAAAAACACTTTTAACGTATTTTCACTCAGTTTTATTTAATAAAGAGAGCATAATCTTAAATGAGTTATAAATAACCACGTGTCGTGTATTTTTCTCTCCACACTCTAGAGTGTTCTCTGTCAATTGTCACTTGTCCTACCAGTTTCAACAAAGACATGGAACATAAAGACCGTAGACAAATTATACTCTATGATATTGACAGTACCAACTTAAATTTAAAATATGAAAGAATATTCCTACAATTTTATTAAAATAAAATCATAAAAGAAGCCAGTACCTCTTGGTAGTTGTATAAACTTCATCTTAATTTACACTTTATGGTTGGGTCTAATGTTGTTCTAGGTGGATATTGATTGTATAAGCTAAATATTGTAAACATTGAAAGAGCGAAACTATCGGGACTCGAACCCGGAACCACTCGGTTATAAAGCCCTTACGTAACCCTCTACGCTACGGACGGTTCCTACCTATCAATGTTCTGTTCGGTATTATAAGTTACCATTAACCGCGACTGCGTCTTACAATAGTCCCAATATAATTTTTGTAGTTTAAAAGTACTTGTAACTTTCTGCTATTGGCCAACCTGTAAAAAACCTTTTTTGGTTTCTGCTATAAACACTGTGCTCTCAATAATTTTCAAACAGACTATATCTCAATATTTTTAAACTAATTCGTGCCTGTTTATGCATGTATGTTTTACCCAAATTTTACTTTCAATAAATTTCATGTCGTTTGATTGCCCATGAAATGTTTTGAAAATATATATATTAAAACATCTGATAGAAACAACGCGCCGATGATATTTTGGCAAATTGCTAACAAAATTAAATTGCATTCGACTGTTTGATTGAAAATTATTTTCAAACATCTCGCATTTAATGTATTTTTGATTTGCTGAAAATATGAAACCAATTGCAGTTATTAGTTTCCATAATAAAACGTGTCAAGGATAATAATTCTAGTCAAAAACTAAACGAAATCGTTATTTGGTTTTGTGTCAACTTTTTACACAACCAAGCAATCCAATCCAAGACCTGTTTTTAATTCCCCAGTAGTCCTAACGTTAACGTATTCTCCAATTATTTAGTTTTCTATAAACACAAGTTACTTTAGCACAATCAAGTAAATAAAACCCCTTTTAGAATTTCACTTACTTCATCTTACATTTATATATCTTTAAATGTTCTCACACACTTTATAACTGGTCTAGAAATAAAGATACTTAAATTTTTGTTAGTTATATATAGCGTCTTTTGATGATTCATAATATTTTGACTTTTTACTCTGGATTGAAACTAGAACGAAAAGTATTTGATGGAGTATTTAAAGAATATAAATTATCTAGATGATCATTTACAGGTATAACATATGTGTAAACATAATGTCAGTAGCTACAAGTCGAGGTGTTTGATTGTGCAAAGAAAAGTTATTTTAATATTAAGGTCAAAACACATTCGGTTTTCAATATTTTTCAATATAATCGTGTATGTTTAAAACTCCAACTAATAATAAACTAGAACTTGACAAATATAATTATCTTATCCTGACAACTCTCTCTAGGGCTGTCCCAGTGTTTAACTCTTATTTCCTGATTAAATAATTTAATATTTTCCAGAGATGTGATATACGCTGGTCCCAAGAAAGTTGTGATAACCGTAAAAGAAACCAAAACCGAGACGGGCTACCCTGGTGAAACCGAATTACTATCTTCTCACGTCACTCACACCGCAGCGTCAACCGCAACTAGGGAACTTGATGATCTAATGGCTAGTTTGTCGAATATAAAGGTCAGTTTATTGTTCATTTGGTCGTAACGTCACAAACGGTTACCCACAATTTAATACGTGTACTTAATAACACTTTTTTGCATCTCAGTAAGTGGTGTTAGTTAGTTATTAGTTAGTTCGCCTCAGATCTGGCCACTTTTTTACCGACCATAGGTATTGAAATGTGCATCGGCATCGTTGATCTGATATTACACGCTCCCATCGTCAAGGCACATTGGCGCGAACTGAACGACACGAAGGAAAAGATTGGGTACAACAAAGTGTTGCCACAAACTCATTTATTTTCAAGCGAGTTTTTTCAAATAAAGCAATCAAGTTGGGTTGAAAAAATCACGAAATTGCAAAAAAAAAGATGTTACTTTTTCTTCCCTTTTGTATTTAACTCAACTCTACACAATAATGACATTAATAAGGGAGGGGATAGGTACTAGAAGTGGAGTCAGTCATCTCTTCGAAAATATCAAAACTAAAATTGAATAAATGCACATATAACAGACCGAGTATTCTGTGCTCTTTTGATCAACGTTTATAGCAAAAGGACAGAATAGGGATGGTAAAGTTGATTTCTACTTCACTTATCGACTTTTACGAATCGTGACAAGTAAATTGAAGTTCAGAATATGACCAGGATAGCGGTGGTATAATGAAATCTTTCATCTTTTTTCGTCAGAGTCTTCGTCACTACTTATTATATTTTCCAAATCACTATCGTCATAACTCAGCTATGGGAACTGGATCTTTACAAATTTTCACAACGCTAAACTGAGGACTACTTCTCTCTTTTATGTAATATTCCTTACATTATCTCTATCTATTGAACTTTTTCGTAATCTGTATGTATCATGGATATATCGTGAATATACGTTTTGAGGGTAGTCATAGAAAACATTTCAGAGCTCACATATTAATAGTCCAAAATTTCATAGATATGTATCGAAAGGGGGAATAGAAGCCAAAAGATCATCCTACTCCCAGATAGTCAGGCAGCACTGAAATCTTTAGCATACATACAATACAAGAGTAACTCTTAAGCGGGTCCCGGGGCACAAGGGTATTGTAGGCAATGAAAAGGCAGACACCCTAGCAAAGCTAGGGTCTGAAACTGCATTCACTGGTCCTGAACCAGTATTATGAATATCAAAATCTTCTGCACGTGGTTGTACATCTCGGTGGATTCAAACTAAACATCAGACGTACTGGAGATACGTGTCAAAACAGGAACACAGCAAACTCCTGGTCAAAAAACCCTCGGAGTCGCTGACTAACGAAATATTAAACCTCAGCAGAGGCCAGATAAGGAAAGTGACGGGATTACTCACCGGTCACTGTACCCTAAGGAAGCACATGCATACAATTGGCATATATAGTGAGGAACCTATCTGTCGGTTGTGCAAGGAAGAGGAGGAAACAGCCTCTCACATTATCTTCGAATGTGAAGCACTGTCTCATTGAATATATAGACTCCTAGGACTACAGTATCCAAGGGAGGATTTCTCCAAGAAGAACCTAGTGATAAGGGCTACTGGTCTCTTCACAAAAACGGTATAACCAAGAGCACAAAAAGCCTAAAGGCTGAGGTGTCGAGGTCTCTAAGCCTCTGACTGGTGGTGCCGAACTAATTAATCAATCAATTATTGGAAGGTTTTGCAGGGTATTTCGAAAATTAGAGCAGATACAAAAAAGTAATTGAGATATAATGACTTATTTTTTTGTTAAACAAGTCAAGCTCCAACCAGATCTTCAGTAAGCTGTTTAATTTTCGAGATAGATGTGAAAAAATACAGGTGGTTCAGGATAGTAGATATGATATAAACCATAAACTTAGGTGAATTTACTGTTTTACCCTTACTTTGTGGAGGATATCCCCATAGGGCTAATAATACCTAAGTTTATCTACTTTTTTCTATTTATATATTCATATATATTAAGTCAATCACAAGATAGGTCACTATTTGGTCTAGCCAAAATATTAAACATCATATTAGACATCACATAAAATGTAACTTCTGTCATTCTGACGATGATATGCAGATATCGAAATAATTATAAAACATTTTCATTAATTTTTTGATTAAATAGTGGAATTACTTGGAAACAGTTGAAATAGTAACATAAACTTATATTATTAGTATTTTTTAAAGGAACACGCTGTATATTTTGGGGTTTTTGTTTCCTATTTTAATCCTTTTTCACCTGATATGACATTATATGACTATTTCTTATAATTTCTTCAACAGGTTGACATAAAATGTTGCGGTTCATCAACAAGATCTTTTTAAAAATTAAACGTTCTTCAAATTTTAAGTTTTTACTAGTTCAGTACACTGTATAAGTTTGTTCAGGTTTTTAACAGATTGAAAGTTACACAATGCTTCCATTTTACAACACATTATCTCTCATTTCTCAATACAAATTCTTCAGGTACAATTTTAGTTGAATTTTTGTTGTTGATATTTTTGAATCATTCTGCTATTTGTATAATTTGAAATAATAAATTGCCACTATAAATATTATTTGTATATGGATTTTCAGCCAACATTTTTAATTTCAAGAAAATTGTACTCAATTGCCTACACCTACAAAAATACAGTTATGCATCATAAGTTATTAGGGACAATCGGTATGTTACCAAATATACTCCGTAAATAAAGTAATAAGAATAAGTCCTTTAAATTTTCAACGATTGTGTTCAGAACGCTCTTCTATAATAATTTGTGACATAATACGAAGTTTTCAACGTTCCCGAAATAACCGACTACCGAAATACACCGTTTTCATCTCGCTACTTTAATCCACGCGCGCGAAAAAGATGCACTCTATCAACGTAAACGATTCTATGACCCTGTACAAAAAATTTTCAGGCGCACATCCATAAAGTGGGGAGAAGACGTGGGACTTGTTTAACTTCGTTGAGAAATAAAATAGGCCACAAGGCATCAGTTTAATATTCATCAGCTGGAGAGGCGGTCAGTTGCGAAATTTTCGTTTCAAAATCCGTCATTAATTCAATTTTTTTTATAGGTTAACCAGGGACCTCAGCATTCTACGGTCTCCGAGTCGCAGTACGCTCGTCCTATAAAGGCCACTCAAACCCAGAGTGCAGCTCCTCCACCGAAGGAGAATTTGGATTCTATGCTAGGAAATCTTCAAGCAGACATGAGCCGTCAAGGAGTCAACACCAGTCAAAAGGGATGCTGCAACGCTTGCGACAAACCCATCGTCGGACAAGTCATCACCGCATTGGGTAAAACATGGCATCCGGAGCATTTTACTTGCGCCCATTGCAACCAAGAATTAGGAACGAGAAATTTCTTCGAAAGAGAAGCTAAACCTTATTGCGAGCCCGATTATCACAATTTATTCAGCCCTAGGTGTGCCTACTGCAACGGACCTATTCTAGATGTATGTTCAACTACCACCAGGAATACAAAAAAAGTTTTAGTGCATTTTATCAAAACTATCATCAGTGATTATTTCAGTGAATGTGCATAAAATAATGTATTTGGACTGCTAAGAAATATCTGATGATATGTTTGTTCAAAATTCACTGTGATAAATTGATGATATTTTTAATTAATTTCTTCTGTTTAGAAATGCGTGACGGCTCTGGAAAAGACTTGGCACATGGATCACTTCTTTTGCGCTCAATGCGGCAAACAGTTTGGAGAAGAAGGTTTCCACGAACGCGAAGGAAAACCCTATTGTCGGGATGACTACTTCGATATGTTTGCCCCAAAATGTGGAGCTTGCAATCGCGCTATAATGGAAAATTATATTTCAGCTCTTAACGCCCAATGGCATCCTGACTGTTTCGTATGTAGGGTAAGTATTTTGGTTTAATAAAGAAAAATCTTTTCCTGACTATGAATTACTAGGATTGCAAGTTACCGGTTCAAGGAAAATCATTTTATGCGGTGGAAGGTAAACCTGTATGCCCAGGATGTATTGGAGCCGAAGAAGAAGAGGACGAATAAATGCCCCCTCCCATAAAATATGCCTTCTCTTTCTCTTTCTATATCTCACATACTCTCTCTAATATATGACCTCCCAAAAACCCTGAATTTTATTGTATAAAATATATCGTTTGTATTTTATTTTAATAAAGTCTAAAAAAAAATTACAAAAAATAAAAAAACCAAAAAAATACACAAAAAAGGGACCACAAGTAATTGGCAACAATGATTGCCGAAACAATCTGTGATTTATCAGTTTATTCACAGTATACGGGAAGAATAATTATTTTTTTTGGACGACTCGCGGTGAATTATTTTTAGAATGTCGTCGCTGATAAATTTTATTTTTAAACGTTTTGTGCCGTGATGCTTGTGATCTCTTTCTGGCTTGTGAAAGGTTTAAAATAAAATATGATGAGTATGAACAGGTGCGTATGATCTCTGCGTGAAGGAGATACCTGTAAGGTGCCTAAAAGCATAGGCGCACGGGCTATATATTCTACAGGACGCACCAGTCAAGTGCAGCATAGAACTTATGCAGGAGATACCAGACCAATTCGTCAAATGCCAAAGAGGTTACCATTTGATAAACGGAAAGAAGTAGATAATATGATGAATGCAAATATTATTGAAGAAACTTTTGGTTCCTGGTTTTCACCTATGGTCCTGGTAACTTAGAAAGATGGATCCACTCGCTTTTGTGTAGACTAATCGAGATGATTTTGAGAGGATTAACGTGGATAACCTGTCTAGTATATCTTGATGATATAATGACCATGTCGAAAACTTTTGATGGGCATTTGAAGTATTTGACAGGTTAAGGAATGCCAATTTAAAACGAAATCACAAGAAATGTTCACCGTTTCAAACGGAGGCCTATTCTCATTATCTGTGACATGTCGTTTCCGCAGTTGGAATTAAAACCGAACCGGAAAACGTTGTAGCTCTAAGAGACTGGCCTAAACCAATGGACAAAAAGGGAACTAGAAGTTTTCTTGGACTTTGTTCATATTACCGAAAATTTGTCAAGGATTTTGGTCGAATTGCTAAACCTCTTCATCGACTAACTGAAAACAACATTGGATTTTTATGCTGGATGGTCAAAATGCTTTCGTAGAGTTGAAGAAAAGATTAACTGCAGCACCTATTTTGGCCTACCCACGGGAGAAAAGAACATTTATTTTGAATTGTTATGTATTCCAACACGGCGTAGGCGCCGTGCTATCACAAGAACAAGAAGGCGAAGAAAAAGTGGTTGCGTACTTTAGTAAAAAGTGACCATACAACTTCGTAATAGTCAACCGGAAAGGACGTCTCCATAGCAATGCTGATGTACTTTCTAGGCTACCCTGTTTAGAACGACAATGACGGTACTATAAAAAGCTGGAAGAAACGGATAACCCAGTGGGAGAAGTAAGTCTACAGATAACCACAATCAAGCCAGAAAGTGATGATATTCAGAATCCCCTTGAAATCCTTAAAAAAAGTCAAAAGAAAGATAATGACTTGAAAGTTAAAAGAGAATGGCTTAAAAATGGAGTCAGATATATCAACTCATTTTTCTCTATCTCCTTTCAGTTTTCGAATATCTTATAAAACCATCCACCCTGTACATAAAACTGCTTAAATAATTGTTATATAGGAAATATCCATGCCTTCTCAAAAGGAAAACGTTGGCAAAGTAGACTAGCACGTTTTTTAACTTCTGCGATTGACTTGTACAAACTTTTCAACGTTTCGTTTTCACAGGGCCACCCACAGCTTAATTCTTTTAACATTTTTATTACTAGTTATTGTAGTACCCTAACAACAAACCTAACAGCTTCTCGTATAAGTTTGAGCCATCATCAGTTCATAAAAAGCACAACACTGTCCATATCTCATAATAATTTTAATGTGCATAGTTGTTGCAATAATAGAAAAAAACGTCTTAACATTGCCAACAAAATGTGCAAACTAATAATTTATTAAGGTTCCGCTGCCCACTTTAATTTTGGTTATTAATATGTTGAAAGGAGATTCCTGTTCACTGAGATAATTTTAAATTGATGGATTACATTTTAAATATTACATTTGGGGTAATATGTTGATAAAAAAATACACAAACAATCTTAAACAATTAACTTGACACTTTATTTTTTTCAGGACTGTAGACAACCGTTCATCGGAGGATCTTTCTTCGATCACGAAGGACAGCCATATTGCGAGACGCACTACCATCTTAAGAGAGGCTCGCTCTGTGCTGGATGTCACAAACCGATTTCAGGCCGTTGCGTTACGGCTATGTTTAAAAAATTCCATCCGGAACATTTTGTATGCGCTTTCTGTTTGAAACAATTGAATAAAGGAACGTTTAAAGAACAAAATGACAAGCCATATTGCCATATTTGTTTCGAAAAGCTGTTCGGCTAGATCTGTTTTTGTAAGTCCGTAAAGGTGGTTGTTCCAATATATTCATGGTTGAGACAAATAGTGTAATATTATTAATTCAAGCAATAAAAAATCGAATTTTTATATAAAGATTCAAGCGCCCTTAACGATAGTACATAAAATTTAGAAGTAGGTATACAATTTTTTTTTAAATCCCCTTAAAGCGTCAATTAAGAAATCTAAGAGAATTTAAGAGGGGCCAATATACAATACGATTGAAATATTGTATTAAGTATAGAGTAAAAGAAGACTAAAGCCGATTTTTAGCGAGTTACTGGTTATTTGCGGTTGTTCACACGCTCAAATGAAGCGGTTACGATAATTGGTTGTAAATATCCTCATCCACTTCAAAACGAACATCTGATCGTTCATAATTCCAGCTTATATACATCATTTGTATTTTCTCCAGCTTCATTATTATAGGTCTGTTCCAACAACAATCAGAAACTGTCAGTAACGATCAAAAGATAACTGGTCATCTCAAACAATAGCGTAACTCCTATCACTGATTACAATAGTCGACTATTATCTGACAGTTTTCGACAGTTTCTGATTGTTGTTGGAACAAACTTATAATCTTATATCCGGATCAAAAAGTTGAGAAAATTAAATTGCAAACCACAACGAACGTCCTCAAATCAACATAACCTCACAACTAAAACGAAGACAGTTTCAATAAAAAAGAGGGGGTTAGAACCACTGCCAGTTACTTCTTGACCAGTGTAACTGAAGTTTTTACCGTGGACACTGAATTGACAATTTAGTAGTTACCGTTTGGAGGGTGTTAACTTTCTAAAAATCGCCTTAATTCGACTGATCTCATCGATCTTGTTTCTCTTAATCTTCCCATCGAACTTTTAATCGATAACTTATAACTTTATTAATTCATGTGACAGCACACATCGATTACTTATATTTTTATTCCAATGTTTTGGATAGGGTTAGATTAAGTTTTGTAAGGTACCTTCTCTCCTGTCACTTTTATGTCATTTTTTATTCTATAAATGCATTTCATGTCTTCCTTTTTGATACTATGCTGTTTATACTTTATAATATATATATATTATCAAAAACCCAATTACCATAGTGTATGGTGTAGGGTATACTTTTACAATTATACTTGTTTCAACTACATAGTATTATGCTTAAGACATATATCCATTTTTTCATCGATGCTTTGGTCCAGATAGAATTTTATTCATGTACAAATTTAGCCCATTGTTTTTTATCTTTTGCCATTGTTTTTGCCTCTGTCCATGTTTTTCCTTTTTCTTGCAGTATGCCTACCATAACACCATCCCATGTTTGTTTTGGTCTTCCCTTTTTCGTTCTTTTTTGTATTTTTGATTGCCATACTTTTTTAACTGGTCTTGTATCGTTCATTCTTTGTAAATGTCCCCACCAGCTTAATTGTCTCTTTTCAATGAATTTAAGTGTTGATTCTATGTCAAGGTCTTCTCTTATTTTCGTATTTCTTAGTTTGTCTTTCTTTGTGACTCCTTTAACTCGCCTAAGATACTTCATTTCAACTGCTTGTATTCGACTCTTTTGTCTCTTTGTTAATACCCAAGATTCACATCCGAATGTTAATATTGGCCGGTAAATTGTTTTAAATACATTTAAATTCGTTTTCTTGGAAATTTCTTTTTTATTTATAAATGTCGAATTCATCGTGTGATAAAGATTCATCGTTTTTTGTACTCTATTGGTAATTTCGACTTCCTGCGTTCCATTTTCTTCTATTTCTACTCCCAAGTATTTATATCTTCTAACTTGCTCAATTTTTATTCCATCTAATTGTATATTCAAATGTTTTTGTTGCGGTCCTATAACCATAACTTTGGTTTTGCTTTGATTAACTGTCATTCCAAATTCTTCAGATACCGTGCTCCATATTTCCATATTCTTTTGTAAATCCTTCTCTTTCCCTGCCATAATTATTAAATCATCTGCAAAGGTGCTTCTGATATATCCACTCTTCCTAAATGTCTGTATCCAACGTGTAGTTTTGCCATTTTGATTGACGATTTTTTAATTATTTCATCAATAAAAATTGTAAATAATAATGGACTTAGTCCCCCTCCTTGCCTTAATCCTTCTTGTATTGAAAATGATTCTGATGCTTTATTTTTGTATATTACACAATTTCTATTATTTTTGTAAATGTTTTTGATTATGTCTATTATTTTGTAGTTTACCCCCCTTCCTTCTAGTACTTTCCATAACTTCTCCCTTGGTACTTTGTCAAAAGCTTTTTCCATATCTATAAATCCCATATATACCTCTTTTTCTTGTTGTGAGAACTTATCAAATATCTGTTTCACCGTAAATATGTGGTCTTGTATGCTTCGCCCTCTTCTAAATCCACTTTGCGATTCTTCGAGAGTATTTTCTATCAGTGGTCTTAGCTTACTGTCTATAATATTCTCGTAGACTTTCATAGCTGTACTAAGTAGATTTATTCCTCTATAATTATTGCAGTCTTGTCTATCCCCCTTTTTATATATTGGAACTATTAAGGCTGTCTTCCAATCTTCTGGAATCTGTTCTTCACTCCAAGCAGTGTTGTATATTTTCAATAATATTTTTGTTCCTGTTTCCCCTAAATTCTTGAACATTTCTGATGTTAATTTATCAATTCCTGGAGATTTTCCATTTTTCAATTCATCTATTATTTCCTGTAATTCTTTTAGTGTTACAATGTCTTTATTTTCTATTATTGCATCCTTTTTTTGGTTAATGTCCTGAACTTGGTTGTCTGCTCCTAGTAATTCCTCAAAATACTCTTTCCATCTATCAATTACTTCGTTTTCATTTCTTAGTATATCTCCGTTTTTATTTTTTATCCAGGTTATTTCTTGTGTTTTTTCCTTTCTTAATGACTTCAATACTACTTTATAATGCAATTTAAATTAATGCTTGTTATACTTTTATGATAATTCAATAGTTTGAATTTGAATTTATTGGGACAATCTCTCTTTATATATTTATCAGGATAAGTAGGTGCTAATCGGTCAATAGATATTGAAAGGAAACTAAAAGAATGATAATTTTATCATATTTTCGGTAAAATTGTAGACCATAGTGCTATATTTAAATTTTTGTGAGACAACCATATGTTCATTCTTACAAATATTATCGACAAAAGGACAAAAACAATTGAAATAGAGCACCAATATTGCGAAATACGTTATTTTTCTTATTTTATCTTGTCACATTTTCAATGTAGGTATATAATTGTGATGGAATTGTGCAAGATAATTTTTTTAAACATTTGTATGCATTTTATATTGCTTATTACTCTACCTACAAGAAATACTGACCATCTTTGAACTTTTATTTTATTGCCCCTTATTTACATTTTTTTGACTTTTCAGCATTTTACAATATTTATTCAGTTCAGTGGATTCGCGAAAAACAATCTCAGTTAAATTCACTCCGACCATTGAAAGATGAATTTATTTATGTTATAAATTTCGAGTTAATGGGTTTTTGACACTTCTTGCAGATAGATGTTTGTTTAATGTTTACTGAAATTTAAAGTTGGAACAGCTTCACATGCAATTGCGAGAAAAATGTTTTTTAGACACTTTTATGTCTTTAAAAAGAGTGATTTTCAGTGTTTACCTTCACTTTTTGTAAATATTTTATCGTCTGTAATTTCGATTCGAACCTTGTATTAGTTGTAATGAATATTAACTACTTGTCATATGTTCTATTTTTTTTATTCGTTATTTAACGTCGGTCTATTTCTGCAACTGAGGCTAATCACCGACGCCGGGAGCTTTCTTACCCTAACCGGAAATTTTGCCGAATCCACTAGTGTTCCAACCAGTGGTAGGGATCTTTATCGAGCCCAACATCCATGGACTTGGGACCTCGGTTTTACGTCTCATCCGAAAGACGGCATATATCTACATTATACCTCGTGATCATTGCTACAATGCCTGCGAGATGTGATATGCGACTCACCCTAGTAATCTAAGGTGTTTCGCTGCAGACTGTACGGGTTCTACGACGGTGTTTCCCCAGTGGTCACCAATCCAAGTACTAACCGCGCTCGACACTACTTCACCATAATTATCGCAACAGAGGCGTTCTACTACAGTGCTGAGTAGACACCTCTGATGCGATAATTACGGTGAAGCAGTGTCGAGCGCGGTTAATACTTGGATGGGGGTTATATGTTCTAATTATTGTGAATTTAATATAAGAAGCTAAATTGTATATATCTAAATTTAGCTTCAAAGAAGGTAGAGTTAATGCAGATAGAGAACAGTATAGGCACGTCTATACGCTTGTTTCCAACCGTTTCTCGTTCCAGTGAACCCCATCGAAACTTATTAAAATTACCCACTACCAACTATTTATATTCTTAAAATATCCACCTAAAAGTCAAAATCGGACTATAACTATTTTATCACAAAAGCTTTCGTCTAGAAACGATGATTACTGGACGCCTTTGAGACTTAAACATGTGATCAGTTGCCAAGCAACCGGTTGTTTTCGGTGATGACGGCCTGTACTGTTCTCTATTTGCTTTAATTCTAAACTAAATATTGTAGTGAATTTATTCCAACATTAAATTATTGATCTTCATATTATAAATAACCGTGGTGCATTTATGTATAAACATAGTTATAGGAATATATATTTTACTTAACTAGTCTTGAGAAAAAAAAAATTACGGTAAGCGCTATTGTTTACAAAACTCGTGTCCATATTAACGTTTAACTGTGATAGGTTAGGCACAAAATTTTAATTTTTTCAAATGTTTTTTAACAATAATTAATCGTCGATTTTGTGTTTTAAATTATATTTAAATTTGAATTTAACAATATTCGTTATTTAATGTTTATTTTTTAAAATATCAATAAGGTCCTTTAGAATTTTTGGAATTATATGAAGCGCGCGAATTTATTGCACACAAAACTCGTAAGCTTGGAAAGAGTGAAAATAAATAAAATATCCATGGTTGAGTATCGTGAAGCGGTTTTGATTAAATGACTAAATTAATCTTTTTCCGCGATAATTCAACTGGTTTACTATTGATGGGCCTAATTAAATGTGTGATTTCAAATGATTTCTTTGGCACTTGGTTCCGAATATTATTTATGATTCCAAACCAATTTACCTGCTGCATTTAAACAGGTTATTTTATTATTTATGGAACTTTTGCCACTAGCAATATTGTTTTTGTTGTTGCCTGTTATCATAAACGATATTAACCCCGTGTGCCAGCGATGCAATTACCCACTGACAATAGGAATTATTTTTACTTTATTCTGGCATTAAGTATCTGAACAGTATTCTTCCGATTACCACTTATGTAATATTTGCAATATTTTAACTATAAAAACAGTTTTCTTTAATCACCGTAATTGCTAATACTTAAATGTAATTGATTTATCAATGAAATTATCTTTAAATATATGAAGCGTGTCCTTGTTTTCTCACGATTTTATTTTATTCGAAATTATCTTCACATGTACAGAATTCCTTAAAACTGTACCGAAAAGTATTAATTTTAAATGAGAATACACTAAAAAAGATTCCGACCCATAGACAGAACGAGGAAGAAACTCTTGAGGCTGGATTCTTGACTGACTGAGGAAGTAGAGCTTCCCGAGATATCACATATTTTGTCTTTATCTTCCTTGTTTACTTCTTCATTGCTGTGACAAAGAGAAAATATATGTTCTTTCGGAAAGCTCTACTCCCTCAGTCAAGAATCTGATCCTTGGTCATGTGCCATAAGCGACAATGTGTTAAAAAGTTCCGTATAGGAATACGAGTATTCCAACGCTTGATTTAACAAGAAACCACCATGAGGTTACGAGCACGAGAATTGAATTTGAATTAGAAAGATTAACCCTAGACCGGTATCGATATTTAATCATATCTTATTGGTATCGATACGTAGATTTTACTCTGGATCTCCACCGCTGCCCTCTGACTCGCTCTTCGTCTCAGATTCGGCTCTAGTAACAACATCTTCAATTTCAATGTCAATACTTTCTAACAGTGCCTTCTTCAGATCTTCCCTTGATAAACCACGTTTTGACATTGTAGGCCTTTACTGGTATCGAAGCGTAAAAAAATCGTGGTATTGGTTGGGTACAGGGTTCCAGAAAAGAATGTGTGGTCACTTTAGCACTGACAAATCCGTACTGGCTATGTATTGAATCGATGGATACCGCATTGAAGCAAGCATAGTCTGGTGGACGAGACGACTGCAATACTGCCAAATTTGTAAATTGAGTTTTTACGCCGTCTAGGGTTAAGGTGGTTGCCATATAGATATAATTATGGTTGTTGTACATCAAACTGGAACTTATATATCTTGAAACATTGATAACGCCATGTGCCTTTTTTTCCCTTGGATCGTAAGTCTGATTAATTTTCAAATCACAATTGCATGAGAACTGAATTCTGTTGATTTGTATAAGGAATATCTTATGGGCACTAGAGAACTTCAACATGTAGATTAAAAATTAGATATGTAAACGAATAAAATTAAATGGAATTTCGATTCATAGCAGATCGTTCAACTAGGAGCGCATAAATGTCAGGCGGTGTACGAGTCCTATATAGTCCAGGAAATATAGAGTTGGGAGCATTGTTTCCATCAAAGTGGATGATTGTGAGTGAATAGAGGGCAAAATTGATGTAGAATAAGATGCACTTTTCCCGATCTTCGAAATCGTTTGGCAAAAAAATTTTCTGGGGTGAGTATGGTGTGATTTGAGTAAAAATAACGTTTTTCTTGTATATCTCTTCACCCCTCAATTTTACAATAAAAACGTTAAGAACTTTTCTTTTCCTCTTCAAAAGATCTACAAAACTAGACTTTGCACGTCAAAAAATATTAATTAGGTCCGAAGTTATGAGCAAATAACCATTAATTACAATATTATTAATAAACAAATTAAAAACCCGATATTATTATCATGACGTCTTTATATTACACCTAATTATGCCCTCACATGTACAAATAACGTGTACAAAATCTGGAATCTGTAACTTGATTAGTTTGCAAATTATGTTGTTATAAACAAATTTATTTATTCTAGCCCTGTACAACATTGCCCATCACCCGTATTTATGCGGTTTGCTTTGTTGGCAGATGTCACTGTGATAAGTCATGTGTCGTTATTATTTTTCAAAAATATGCAATTCCGCGGCCGTGGGAATGATTATTTAAAACGTCCTTAGTTGTAAAATGCAATATACTTCATGGTCAATCAATTTTTGCAATATATTATTACGTACATTGATAGAGCATTAAAAAAGCTTTAATCTGAAAAAAGATTCGTCTAAATTCCTTGAAAAACAACGGAGTAACAAACCGTCAAAGTTAAAGGCTCATTGTACAACAATTTCGAGGTGCAGCGAAAAAAAAAATATATTCATGGTCGGAAAACGGACTACTTTCAATGTGTAAAATATTTATTCAAAGGGGAACAGATAACTAAGCCAAAAGCCATTTCCAAAGTTCACGCGACGCTATCATTTTTGCTATCTGGCTGGTGACGACGGAGTGTGGGGAGCCGACTCGGACTCGACTCGACTCACTCGAGAAAATTTCTCGCTGCGCGACTTCAAAATCGACCACCGAGCTGCATTGGCACTTTTCTCGGGAACTATCCAAGATAAATTAATGATTTTTTTTTTAATTTCATACTACTCGACGAGAGGAATCTATTTTTATTATCTGCAATTATCAAATTTCACATCCCGAGTCGTTAATGTCGCTTTTATGAAATGTCTGAAGTTTGCGGAATTTTTTTCGGCTGACATTAATAAAACTGTCTATTTCATGTATAGCAATTATTAAAAATTATGATAAGTTGTGAAAAAAGTTATTTGTACAGTAAATTTTTTGGAATTTTTTACAACATAATTTGTTTCAAATTTAGGATAGTAATAGGTAATGTAAGACAAACGTATGAAACATTATATTTATTAATTTTTTTTAATAATATATTACACATTATAAATACAGAGAGCTGACGCAACAGAAGACGTTAACGCAGATTAACTGTACTTTTGAGAAATAAGTACAAAATACATAACGTGAATAACAATTTTTGAACAATTGAAATAATTTAATGAAAATACTCAATTGTTATATATGAAATAAAAGGATAGTTGCTAATGAGTTACATTTTCATGTTATTACAATAGAATTATTCCAAATGAATATTATTAATGTCAGCCGAAAAAAATACCGCAAACTTCAGACATTTCATAAAAGCGACATTATCGACTCGGGATGTGAAATTTGATAATTGCAGATAATAAAAATAGATTCCTCTCGTCGAGTAGTATGAAATTAAAAAAAAAATCATTAATTTATCTTGGATAGTTCCCGAGAAAAGTGCCAATGCAGCTCGGTGGTCGATTTTGAAGTCGCGCAGCGAGAAATTTTCTCGAGTGAGTCGAGCCTGAGTCGGCTCCCCACACTCCGTCGTCACGAGCCAGATAGCAAAAATGATAGCGTCGCGTGAACTTTGGAAATGGCTTTTGGCTTAGTTATCTGTTCCCCTTTGAATAAATATTTTACACATTGAAAGTAGTCCGTTTTCCGACCATGAATATATATTTTTTTTTTCGCTGCACCTCGAAATTGTTGTACAATGAGCCTTTAACTTTGACGGTTTGTTACTCCGTTGTTTTTCAAGCAATCTAAACGAATCTTTTTTCAGATTACAGCTTTTTTATGCTCTATCAATGTACGTAATAATGTATTGCAAAATTCGTTGAGCACGCGGTATATTGCATTTTGCAACTAAGGTCGTTTTAAATAATCATTCCCACGGCCGCGGAATTGCATATTTTTGAAAAATAATAACGACACATGACTTATCACAGTGACATCTGCCAACAAAGCAAACCGCATAAATACGGGTGATGGGCAATGTTGTACAGGGCTAGAATAAATAAATTTGTTTATAACAACATAATTTGCAAACTAATCAAGTTACAGATTCCAGATTTTGTACACGTTATTTGTACATGTGAGGGCATAATTAGGTGTAATATAAAGACGTCATGATAATAATATCGGGTTTTTAATTTGTTTATTAATAATAATGTAATTAATGGTTATTTGCTCATAACTTCGGACCTAATCAATATTTTTTGACGTGCAAAGTCTAGTTTTGTAGATCTTTTTAAGAGGAAAAGAAAAGTTCTTAACGTTTTTATTGTAAAATTGAGGGGTGAAAAGATATACAAGAAAAACGTTATTTTTACTCAAATCGCACCATACTCACCCCAGAAAATTTTTTTGCCAAACGATTTCGAAGATCGGGAAAAGTGCATCTTATTCTACATCAATTTTGCCCTCTATTCACTCACAATCATCCACTTTGATGGAAACAATGCAAAATGGTTATTTTCAGGGTATATTTCCTGGACTAATAAGCTACCTACTCAACACCGCCTCACTGGCGGTAGAAGGTTATCTGTGTACAGGAGCAAGATTACAAGTGAGTGGTATTCAAGCAGTTTCTTACCTCTTCCGCAAGTTATGTTCTCCCAAGCAAAGTTAATTTTTATTTACCAACATTAACATCTACATCTGAACGACTTGAATTATATTAATATCAAATTGGATATTTTAAAATTGTAAATTAGCTTCAAAACATTATTATTCATTCAAGTTTATGTAATAAATACCTGATTTAATAGCTAACCATTATACGGGTTCTCTATCGTTCAAGGTCGTTTCTACCAAGTGTTTATATACTTTAAATAAGTAACAAAAGTGGATTGCAAATAACTGTATAACGAATCTAAAGGCGCGTTTACACCAAAGTTGACGAACTAAAATTTGATCTTCCCAAATTAGAGCAACAAGTGGAAGATTTTTTGTGGAAAACTAAAAGTTGCTCTTCTCACGCCGGGGCATGGAGAGGAACAGTTTTCCACTAGTTTCCTACAAATCGTCCACTTTTAGATGTCAACCTTCTTTGATTTTTACCGACACTCCGCGGGAAACCAAGAAATAGTGGAAGATTTGTCTCTCCACAAGTGGAAGACAGAAAAAGATGCTGTATTTTGTAGAAAAAGCAACAAATTGCCGCAACTTGTAGAAAACTTAGTGGAAGACTTTGGTGTAAACGTGCCTTTACAGTTATTCAATTATTTAATATTTCACCAAACTTTCACAGTTATATATTGCTTATTATTTTTTTATAAAAAAGGAAGTTCAAGTAAGTGTATAATGTGATGCCAGAATAAAAATATAATTTTTTAAATTCTTCTTAAAATGAATTGTAGAAACCGGCATATATATAATAATTACAATTTCATAATCATTTGTTACATAGCACTTGATAAATAATTTATAGTAAGTTAAAAAAAATTTCTAACTCGTAGTTTTATGAATTTTGCCGTTTTAAATGCTTACTTAACAAAAAGTTATTGTAATTTACAAAAAAGTGGATGAGTAAAAATTTAAAATTGACATAAGGAATTGTTTCATTTATTATCTTTACCTTCTTCCTTTATAATTTCAGTATCCGGTGGTAAACCATTCCATAGTTGATAAAAAAAACTACCAATGTATGGTGCGTTGCAATATATAGTAGAAAATCGTTTCGTATAACAGATGAAGTTAAGTTTTCTTTCCGCTCGGTTCCCTGCAATTTGTGGAAGTGATTGCGTGAAATGCGGTGGTAAATTTTCTCCGTCATTATTTAGCTTTATTAAAATTTGAAATTAATTTCTGTCACTGTTTATTGGAGAAGATTCTCCGTATTTTTTTAAATGATGAATTCAAGCGTAAATCTTAAAATTTAAAATGACGTTTTAGCTGAATACTCAACGCATCGGTGACCAATAACTCTAGAAACTTTTGACAAGACACCATTTCACTTTTGTCATTCTGTCACTATTAGTGTCGCATGTCAGTGGAAAGAGCAATCAGAAGAATAAAGAGATACAACTACAACAGCCTAATGGAAAATAAACATGAACGATTAAACGAATATCAACAAAAACAAATAAAACTGACATATGACTGACCTTACACCCTCTATTTGGTTTGGGTCATGTCATGCAGCTGTCATTTGAGATTAAGCTGTCGTCTTTTTAATTTGAATTGGCGACATTCAGCGTGGATGTGTTTCACAGTTAGTGGACACTGGCAGCTTTGATAGGAAGCTCTGTTGCTCGAGGTCATTAAGTAACTGTGTCAATTTGGTGTGACCTATTCGAAGTCTTCGGTATATTGAGACTTCTTGTTTAGAAAATTCTGTAGAGCCAGCTGCTAGTAATACTGGTGTGAGAAATTACTGGATAGACAGTAGGGAAGTATTGGTAGAGCTCCAGTGAGTTATTCAAAGACAGCTGACGATTCTTTTGTTTCAGCCTTAATATACTTGCAAATGTGGATATGAGGAATTGTTGTGGCAGAAGTTGAAGTTGTTTTGAAAAATCAACACAACATTTATCCCAACTTGCCATTATTTTTTCATGTACTTAGATGACAGTCCCCTTTAAGAATTTTCTTTTAAATTTCTTAATTATCAATAGTTTTTGAATTATTAGTGAAGAATTGAATGCCTGTTTCTTTTCATGTTAATTTGTTAATAACAATTGCAACTTCCTATGTTCTCTGGTCTAGAATGATGGATATTAATTTTTCTAGACGCCATTCCCAATATAATCAGGGACTTTATCAAGCATTAACAATAATTGGAAATTTTTGATCAGAGAAACGTGAAAATATAAAATTAATCTTATATTAATGCATAGTTATAGTCATAGCTTACCAAAACTCATAAATAACCAAATAACAAGTTTCTATTGGATAGACAGAGAAAACATTGTAAAATATCTTCAATATTTCACATAGCATCTAATTGTTTTTTTACGTACAAATGAAATAAGCCGATAATTAAGTAAGTGTTACCTACAACAACAAAAATGTGAAACTTGATATTTGATTAATTTCTTCTTCATAAATATTATTGACTTAAGCTGAGTCATAGTTAATCGAGGATAGTTTTTGATCTCAGTAATATTAAAATCAAACATTTACAATTACTCATAGATTTATGGCATATTGTTTTTAAAGTTTCTCTTATTTCCTTTTCTACGAATGAGTAACCCGTGTGGTAAATATTAAATAAGTGTGCAGTATGATATAAATCTCCTAATGACATCTCGTGATATACAATTGAATATTGTTACGAAGTAACCAACTCAAAGCCGGCCCTGTTACTAAACTATAAATTTTGGCGAATGCGAATTCTAGGGGATTCTAAGAAGGTTGTTTTGTTTTGTTTTTGGGAACCGGCTTCTATTAATTCGAAAAGCCGAAATTTCTGAAAGGTGTGAAATACATAAAAGCGATACCTGCGACGAAAGCTATAGTACAGAGTTAGTTCACAGAAAGTTTTTAGTAATCAGACCAGTGAATGAAATAGTGAATTATTTGAGATAAATAGTGTAATATTCAAGTGGTAAAAATAAATTAGAACTATTATACCGATTGTAAAGAAATTAGTAGACATTAAGTAAAGTGTATATATAAATTAAGTTTAATTCAGTGTGTAAGTGTTTCTATAAATAAATTAATAGTAATTAGCCATAGTAAATAAATAAAAATATTACAATATACCCAATTAATTTATATTACGAATATTCATTGGGCATTTCATTACGGTACATTAAGGGTGGGTTGTAATACAATAGTTTAACGTTGGTTCAGGGTAAACCACAGCACAAGGTAATCCGTATCACCTTTGTTATTTGAGTAACTTGAATCAAGGTTAAATCATAGCGCTACAAGAAGACCAATAAAGCAAAGATGTTCTTAATAATTAAATTAATTAGTTATTTTAAATCTCCTACACTACATAATGAGGTGTTGAAACATTAGATGGAAATTGTTCTTTGAGTTTTAAGAATTTGTATGTCGATGATTAGCATTGAAACTAAAGTAAAAAAACGAGTATTGGCCAGGAGGAACTTAAATAATTATAAAATGACAGGAACACTCAGTAAATACTCTTGTATATTGGTTGATTTATTCGAGAGATCAACATAACAAAATATACTTATACTTATATCACATCTTGAGCTACTTACGGTGCTAGGTCACTGAAATTTTAAAACGCCTAACAATATTTTTGTTTCTGTCGTTGCGCAATCCTCACCTCTGGCCATGGGAGACACACTTAGATGATTTTAATGTTTCCGTCTCTTCACTACTCGTTCCCAATGCATAGAATATTCTTTCACATACATATAAATTAGTAATAATTGACATTGACATAATATGATGAATAGAACCCTCTTCAAGTATCGAATGAATTTGTTTGTCAAACTTTTTTTCCTTTGAGTGAAATTTGTTCATTATCTAAGATACAACTCTGGGAATGAAATATTTTGTGAATCAATTTAAAATATGATCAAATTCTTAATTCTTGTATGTATATATGTATGTATATTGGGGTGACATTCACTGAGACCTAAAAGATCTATTGTGCCCCCTTACTTCTACTTAGTTCCTGAGGAAGGTCTCAGAGACTAGTAGCTCCTTTAGTCCTATTTCCCGGAGGAATTTTAGGTTATCTGCACTCTTTAACTTAGGTAAATGTCCCTCTTCTATCCAGTAATCTCCAAGTTGTGGTGCCCTAGGATTCTGAATTGCTGTGCAATTCGCAAGTATGTGGATGGAGGTTTCTTCTTCCATGCCACAGAATCTACATTCTTCTTCCTCCACTATTTTGAGCTTTTTCAGGTGCCCATTTAGGCGACAATGTCCTGTTAGGATCCCTGTTAAGACTCTTAGTGCAGTTTTACTTTGACTTATGCATTCATTTGATCTCCACAGATTGTAGTCACGCCAGAAGAATCTTTGATTGTCTAAGCTTTACTAGATCTTTCCAATGGTCAGATCTTCTCTTTTTTTCGGCTTTGCCTATTTCTTCCAATATTACAATGGAGCTAGTTCATCTGCTATTTCAGTTCCTTTTATTCCATTAGTGTATCCTGGAATCCTCAGTAAAGTGACTATATTGTTCTCGCTTGGTTCATTGAGTTTATCTATAGTCATTCCCACACCATTTTGGAACGGATAACACAAGAGCTCAGTGCTTTAATAATGGCTGCTTGACTATCCGACATTATGATAATCCTTTGCCTTCCATATCCTTTATCAACATTGAACTGGGCACACTTTCGTAGTAATGGACAGGGTTAATAAATAAAAAGGAATTGAGGATTAACTCAGCACAATAAGGACAATCACTTTGCACCGTCGTGTGGAACAAAGAGAACGTTGGTATGGAATCGATTGCAGCGACTCAAAAAACGCAGCTCACGCTCACAATTAAAATAATAGGTTCGTTCCAACTGGCGATAGAACAGTTCTAGGAATCGTATTTCTTTCGCGTTCGAACTGATTATAGTATCGTACAAAAATTACCTTTTGGAAGGGGTAATAAAGTTGATTCGAGCGCATTATACAGTACTCAATATGATTCCAGAACGGTTCCTAAATGCCAGTTGGAACAAACCTATTAGGTTTGTTTGGTCTCATCCTGAAGATATTTTAAATAGACTAGCATTGTCAGCCATACTTTGAAATATTAAATGTTAATTTAGAATTATCATCTATGTATATTAACGAGTATGTGAAAAATTTGTTACGCCTATGCCTGGTACAATAACAATTTGCAGATTAGTATATGTATACAAATATCCATATTACCGGAATTATGAAACATGCTCTTATATTATATTGTATATATTAAGTATGTAGGTTACATGTACCCTCTTTGGATGACAATGTGTTGCTGTTTCTTGTTAAAAACGTCTTTTTATAGTTTGAACGCCAATGCAAAAAGTATTGTACCAGTTCGGTTTGGAACTAACATTTCATGACCACGCGAATTCTTCAAGGCTCATAATAATATCATTTAATATGGATAAAACATTTACGTAGGTTGGGCAAGTTTACCTGTGTTTTCCAAATGGGTGAATTAACACAGAAACAGGTTTTTAAGTCGCTTATTCTCGACCAACCTCGTAGCTGCACATTCTACAATAACACAAAGGAGAAACGTACGAAGATGGGGAGCTATTTAATCAGATGTAACGGTTCCATATATTGTTTCGATAATATTTTACAATTATGAGACAAAATAAATTGAAATAATTAAAATATCTCTAATTGAATTTACTGTTTGGACCCTTACTTTGTGGAATCTACTCATATTAATGTTATAAATGAAACTAACTGTTTCTAATTAATTCCACTATTTAATTAAAAAATTTATGAAAATTATTAAAGGATATTGATAATTATTTCGATATTGACATATCATCGTCAGAATGACAGACGTTACATTTTATGTGATACCTACTTGATGTTTAATATTTTGGCTAGACCAAAATCTTGTGATCAATATATATGAATAGAAAAAAGAAGAAGATGTGATTTTACAAATATTAAAGCTTAGGTATTATTAGCCATATGGGGATATCCTGGATATCTTTTTCCCATTTAAGATCAGTATAACTGTGCAATGATATAGGAAACCAAGGAAAACTATATCTGCTGATCTTTACAATAGTTAATTAAGAAGACAATTTATTAGTGGAGAGCTCCCTAGATTTATCTGTTCATTGACAACTTCATATTGTGGGTCTCTTAAGTGTCTTCTTATTTCTAGTTCTTCAAGGAAATCTAGTTCTTGTTTCTTATCACAAATATGCAGTACTTCTAGTTCTGTGTTAGGTGTTAATGAATGTTTTGTGTCAAGAAGGTGTTTTGTGTAATGTGATTTATCTGGCTGTTTTAATCAGTATGCTCGTGAGTGTTCATTGAATCTAATTTCAAAATTTCGAATTGTTTGATCAATATAGACAGCATTACATTCTGGACATTTAAGTTTATATATTCCAGACTTTTTTAATGGGGGTATTTTTGTTTTTACATTTAACAATTTTTTACTCACATTGTTTTCTGTTTTAAAATAAATTGCTGTATTTGTTGAACAAGATATTATCTTTGAAATATTATTACAAATATTACCAGCATATGTGATGGTTTTGTAATTTTGTATTTCCCTAGTTTTTTCAGGAAATATTAATTGTAATGCCACTTTTTCCTCTTTTTTATTAATTAATTTATTTATTATATGTAATGGATAACCGTTGGATGTGGCTATTTGTTTAATTATATTAATTTCTCTATCAAAATTATATTTGTTCATAGGAACTGAAAATGCTCTATGAATCATTGAATTATATGCTGCTAATTTATGTGACATGGGATGATTGGAACTATATGGTATAGTCACATCAGTATGTGTTGGTTTTCTGTAAATTGAAAAATCAAGTATATTATTGACTCTTTGAATTTTAATATCAAGAAAATTGATTGAGTTATTTTCTTCAACTTCTAATGTAAATTTAATTTTTGGGTGTAAATTATTAATATGATTGAACAATAATATATCTAATTGTCGTTCACTACCTACAAAACAAGCTAATATGTCATCTACATACCTATACCAAAATAATATATTTTTTGAAATGTTACATTCAAAGATTTTTCTTTCTAAACTGTCCATAAAAATGTTTGCTAAAATTGGTGATATAGGGCTTCCCATTGGTAAACCTTCATTTTGAATATATACCTTATTAGCAAAAGTAAAATAATTCTGATTAATACATACATCAAACAAATTAAGTATATCTGAAATTATTCCTGGATTGATATTTTTATCCTCTAGTAATTTTTTAACAAGTGTTACGCATTCTTTAGGAGGAATTTTAGAGAACATATTGGTAACATCAAATGAAATAAGTTTAGAGTTATCTTGTAATTTGTATGTTTTTAATTTTTTGATTAGTTTTATTGAATTTTCAATTGAGTATTTAGATATACCTCCATAGCTATTAAGTATATTGTTTAGTTTTTTAGCTAACTTATTATTAGGAGTATTAACGTAAGAAACTACAGGTCTAATTGGTTTCGATACTTTATGTAATTTAACAGTTCCATATAATTGTGGAGACTGAGGATTTTTATTAATCATGTATTTTTTCTCATAATCATTGAAAACATAATTTGAACTATTGACAATCTCTCTAACATTATTAGAAAACTTTTTTGTTGGGTCAGCCCTTAGAATTTTTTCATCAGAAGATTCTATAAAATTATTAACTTTAGATTTATATTCTTCGGATTTTAAAATCACAGTGGCATTTCCTTTGTCAGATTTTGTTATTGTGAGGTTATAATCTTCTACTTTTTGTTTAATTGAATTTAATGCTGAAATATCATTTTTTGTTTGACGTTTAACCTTTGAAGGTTTCATATTTTTAATTAAATTAGCAATTTGTAATTTTTCATAAAGAAAACTATTTGATTGAGATTTTAAAGCTATTTCTGACTCTGTAGCTAAAATTTCTTCAACAAATACAGCAATTTATTTTAAAACAGAAAACAATGTGAGTAAAAAATTGTTAAATGTATAAACAAAAATACCCCCATTAAAAAAGTCTGGAATATATAAACTTAAATGTCCAGAATGTAATGCTGTCTATATTGATCAAACAATTCGAAATTTTGAAATTAGATTCAATGAACACTCACGAGCATACAGATTAAAACAGCCAGATAAATCACATTATGCAAAACACCTTCTTGACACAAAACATTCATTAACACCTAACACAGAACTAGAAGTACTGCATATTTGTGATAAGAAACAAGAACTAGATTTCCTTGAAGAACTAGAAATAAGAAGACACTTAAGAGACCCACAATATGAAGTTGTCAATGAACAGATAAATCTAGGGAGCTCTCACTAATAAATTGTCTTCTTAAGTAACTATTGTAAAGATCAGCAGATATAGTTTTCCTTGGTATCCTATATCATTGCGCAGTTATACTGATCTTAAATGGGAAAAAGATATCCAGGATATCCCCATATGGCTAATAATATTTGTAAAATCACATCTTCTTCTTTTTTCTATTCATATATATTAAGTTAATCACAAGATAGGTCACTTACTATTTGGTCTAGCCAAAATATCAAACATCAAGTAGGTATCACATAAAATGTAACTTCTGTCATTCTGACGATGATATGTCAATATCGAAATAATTATCAATATCCTTTGATAATTTTCATAAATTTTTTAATTAAATAGTGGAATTAATTAGAAACACTTAGTTTCATTTATAACATTAAAATATCTCTAAACCAATGTTTCAATTTCATAATAATGATCAAATTGGCTAGCGGAGTGTATCTAAAAATAAGGATAATTTTCTATTATAAGAAAATATAATGCGTTAATGTGGTTTCATAGGTTCATGTTATCGGTTATGCGGCTTAAAGACAGTACTGATCAGGATATGCGTAGATTGTTTGTTGAAAAGCAGTCACAGTATGTACTATGAATCAATTTACATTCTGCAATTGTGGTTTATTAAAACTTGTATCAAATTGCGTTGTGTGATAAAATTATATGTGGAATTGATGATTATACTGCTAAAGTGAAAACTGAGCGAATTCTGAGTTGTTTAAATAAAGCAGAGCATAAAGCAAACTGGTAAGTAATATATTATTAAAAAAATTGATAAATCCACTTATTAACTGTACAAATATTTATGAAACTTGTTGAAGAAACAAACTGAAAGGCATTCAAAATCTTTTAAAGAAGAAAACATCAACACTAGTAGCGAATATAAATTAAGGAAATATTATGAAATTATTTTTCCAAAAACCAAACAAGATTTTCAGTCGACATCTGCATCAATTTTAACAGCTACTAAGCATACGATGAAGATTAATATTATTCTATCAACTAACAGACGTTTATAAAGACATCAATGTTGAAATTGGTACTACTCAATTACTAGTACCTACTTACTGGCAAATAAGTCTTCCTGATTCGATTCTCAAAGACCTCTTAACTGAATAGAAGTTAGGTTAGAAAAACATTAGGGAATATTGAACTCTTTCTCTTTTTTAAAAATTTAATTTTCCACGTTTCGGTAGCGTTCCAAGTGCCAAGTGCCGTTATCAAGAATTATTATATATTTTCCTAATTTGTCATTGACACTTCTACAACTAGACAATCAATCTTGCAGAACAAGCAGAAATTCTAGGACTTAAAGCAATCAAGAAAAAACAGAATATATGATCCTAGGAGACACTGGAAGTATCGAAGAAAATCTGGTAGACAAGCGAAAAGGAGCACCTTTTCCATAGAGTAAACGAATTTGTTTATCTAGGAGTACTGGTAACTAGTAATGCCCATGAAGAACAAGAAATAAAGTCAAGAATTACGAAACGCGACAGAAAATTTGAAATGCTACAGTCACTGATGAAATCAAAATACTGTTCAAGAAAGATGAAGAAAAGAATCTATAATACCATTATAAAATGTACTGTGACGTGTGAAAGTGAAACATGGACCCTAACAGAAAGAGGCTGAAATGATGAGAACGTAAAATGCTTAGAAGCATAGTGCTTCAGTGGCATAAAAACACCTGAAGGTGGAGGAGGAGAACAAATGAAGAAGTGAACTTGTTGTACGGAGAACCAAAAATAACATTAAGAATAAAAACACAGAAGTTAAGGTAGAAATATTAGGAAATATTGGGAAAAGAAGGGGATGACCGAGAAGAAGATGATCGAAAATGTGGTTTCTGGTATAAATAAATTGAAAAAACGAAATTGGAAAGAGAAAGCTAAGAATAGAGAAGAATGAAGGAAACTAACTGCCCTGGGTCTACAAGACCTGTAAAGCATATATAGGTATATATAGACAATCAATGGAAATATTTTAAATTTTAAGACTGCACAAAATTTTTGACTTTAATGGACACGGAAATAATTTTCTGGAATAAAATCCATAGTTTTCGGGGAGAAAGCAAAAAACTAAAAAAGACACTTTTAGGTCTCTACCCGTTCTTGACCTCACTGCTTCCCCCTCAAGACTTTTCATTTTCTTCAATAATAGGTTCGTTCCAACTAACGATAGAAACGTTATCGTTCACGCAAGTGCTGTATTTCTTTCGCTGATTACAGTATCGTTCTTGGGACGGTTACAAAAACTACCTTCTGGAAGGGATGATAAAGTTGATGTGTCCATCCATAATTCGAGTTTGTGCACTATACAGTACTCGATACGATTCCAGAACGGTTCCTAAATGACAGCTGGAATAAACCTATTATGTACAAAAGGAACTTTTAAAGCAAATTCCAACTCTCCGGGAATAATTTTACTCGATTTATCTAATTTGATTAGCCTAGGATAATTATGGATAACGACATCTACCGAAACGTACAAAATAAAAATATTGTGGTTTAATTCCTATTAAAAACAAACTAAATAATAAAAAGAATCGTACAGGAGATAATATGTGTGATAAATACTTCTTCTACTGGAGCTGTTACTTTTAAAATAACTGTGCCAACCTTTACATCTATGCTAACAACAATTTTCTGATTAACTTTTATTGTACATTATAAATTATAAGCAAGTAGATATCAAGTGTTCTCTTCTAGAATTATTGTTTTTATCAATTGTTCAAAATAGATAATCTACTGATAGCAGTACTCATTGTGTTCTAATTAGCAATTGTACGAGTTCTCTTATAAAATTTATATCAGAATTCCAAAGTTTTGTTAAGTGAAAGTTACTTAGCAGTCAAGAGTCGCGTAATAGCCAGCATTGAGGAAGGTTACAAGTCTTAATGTTCAGTGAAAAACCCAACAATGTAGCAAAAACATGCGGTTTAAATATTTATGCTCCTATTAGTGTAACCTAAAATGGACCTCGGTACACATTCGAGAAACAGTTCTGTATCCGGCAGTATAGTTTCGAAAAATTCTACTCGGTATTGGAAAAATCGTCGACGAAATGTAGGGGATTTGGTGACAATAGCGTCAAATTCCAAAGTGTATTTGAATTGTGTTAATGATAATAATGATGTAAATAATACACTGGTCGATCAAAGTGTGAATAACGGTTGCTGTGATACAGATTTTAGTGAAGTTAGCCATTCTATAAGGACCGCCAAGGACTTGCCCAAATTTAAAAATAAAATATTTGAGGATAGCATTGAAAGTCAAGAAATATCATTCTTTATAGGTATGTATAGATATATATATATATTCCACGATTATTGAATTTAAAGACAATAACATTGTCTTTTAAGACAATGATAATACCGACAAAAGAACCGGAATATTTAGTAATTATATTTAATTAGACTATATCAAGGACTGTACAAGTTCAGATCCAGTTTTTGCGGATGATTCTCATAGACAGAGGATTTAAAATAACATTCTTAATATATAAACAACAAATAACAATATTTTTTGTAATTTGCGTTTTTTAAAATAATTTAAGACTTTAATAAAAGATTGAATAACTAATTCCACTATAGAAATATAACAAATATTACTCGACCGGTTTCACAAATTCATTTACATCGTCAAGATAAAATGATAGAAATTGGTACGACCAGAGATCTAAGAAGGTCGTAAATCAATATAAGCCGACGACCCTCATTATTAGATACCTATTGCTCGAAATATAGATAAGCAATAAAAGTGTGTGTCCCTTAAAAGATTCCCAGGTCCGGATTAAAATATCTCATAAAATAGTTTGGCATTTTAATAATAGTAGGATCTCCATTATTTTTGGCAACGGCTCAAAAATAATGAAACTGGTATTCAGAGTTGCAAAGAGACTTTACGGAAGGATAACTCAAGAGGATGGTGATTTATGACCTTCTTATATTTCTGGTCGTACTTTAGGTAACTAAGATACCTCATTTTTATATGTAACCTAAGATGTCAGACATTTATAGTAGGTATACATTTATCGGTAAAACACAAAGGAATATTGGAATAAGATATAGTAAACTTATGATTTTGAATCAGAACATCACCACATTGAAATTTTACATATTTGTCAAAATTATCACAGACTTTATTTCAATTCATATTATACTCTTATAAATGAACAGATAGATACTCTCCATTCTCCATTGTAAGATTGTCTTTTGGATAGCATATAAATGTATACTTTCTATGAGTGTCTCATATCTTAGATCATGAAATATCTTAACATGGCATATCCTACGTTACATATAAAAATGAGGCAAGTAACTCAGTTATTTGTTTATTTATGTAAATTTTTATAATTTGCTCTAGACGATGCAAATGTAATTTGTGAAACCGGTCGAGTAATGGGCAGGATATGCAAACACATCGTTTTTTAAGATACTTAATGGCTTAAAAAAATAAATTATACAGTGTTACAGAAATTATCGATAATTGTTTGGCGAATTTGAACAAGGACGTTGTTTGTATTTTTCCTTAGTGTTTAATTATCACTTAAAATTTTTGTAAATCATAATCTACAGATATACAACTAATTAATTTTTTATCAAGTAACCCAATTTCAAATGATTTCAATGCAGTCTAGATAAAAAATATGAATTTTATAAATAGATTTAGCTAAATCACGAGCTTCTTAACCAAAAGCTTAGGATCTTATTGAGCTGTCGGTATACGATAGGTTACAAATTATATTTTCGAAGTCGGTATCAATGAAAATATAGTTCAAAAAAACTAAAAAACACGCTTTTAAATAATATCGGACTAAAAAGTTCAAAATAATTTTTAAAAAATTAGCTCAAAGCAATAATTACAAACAAACAAACATACATACAAGTGAACCTTAATTAAAAAAAAAAAATGTCGTGGTCGGGATTAGAACCCACGACCGGTGAATCCGACGTCGTCGAAAATCCGCGCCTTAGCCCGCTCGGCCAACGAACGTACTTAAATTGTTTGGATATACTAACAGTAATAAGCCACTTGCTAGGAGAGTTACAAACAAACTCACATACAGGTCAAGCTAATAAAAGCGTGTTAATTAAAAAAATTCTTACGTTTTATCATCAGTTCTTAAAATACTCCAAAAATATCTCTCTAACAAAAAACTGAAATAAATCGTGAACATATTTGTCGATGAATTTAATTACGTTTGGAAATCAAGCACCATAAAAAAACCTTTGTGAATCGTGGTTCAACCTCACTCACGAGCTACTATCATTCGTGATCTGAAACTGAAGCATTCTTGGACATTGGTATGACAAGTATCAATAAAATATTATATAACATTGCAAAAGGACCCTATCATATTTGGCAACTTTTCAATAAAACTGTGTGGACATGATTAGAGCTTGAAGAAACCGTTAATGTAAGCTAATTTCGATAATTACAATCTGATTTTGTTCTTTTCCCAAAATATAAAAAGCAAAACATTTAAAAACAGATTCCACCGAGATCTAAGTAGATTAAATTAGATTAATATGGAGTTTTTGCTTCTAGGAGACTCCTTCCAGATCTATTGTGGGTGCTCTCTTCTTATGTTACATTTTCTTGTCTAGACTCATGTTTATTACTAAACTTCCCTTTATTATATTTAAGCATTTGTTTTATAAATAATTTTTAACTTTCCTGGTATTCAATATTCAATGCCATGTTTCTCAGAATGAGTGTGTTCATGTTTTGAAAACAAAACATTTTGTTTTTAAATCGTCCTTCATTTGATTTCTTGTAACCTACAACACGTTCTTCAGTGTGCAATATTCAACTTTTATCATTCAGTTGCAAACCTCACTTTATCAATTAAAAAATATTCCTATTACATTTTCTGCTAATTCAAAACCATAACCACAAAAATAAACAAAGCCTTCAATTAAAGAAGAATTAGAGTCTGAAAATGAAAGTGTAATGACCAAGTCATTGTTGCAAAAATGTTGTTGAACTATGACTTTCTAGTGTAAAGTTCTAATAATAATAATTTATTTTAAATAAAATATTAAAATGCTGTTACATTTATTAGTGACCTTCAAATTATTCCTATACCATTTATTTAGTAATCAACGATTGCATATAAATGACGCAATTTAAATTCACCAATCAGTGTATCAACTAAACTATTAATATATTTATCATTGGTAACAATGAAATACAGGGTACTGCGAAATTCAACCGAAAAACATTTATCTTAAAGTGAAGAATATCTCGATTTAAGATCAATATGCAAAAATCCATGGTATTCAAGATACGTGTTATATCCCTAAATTTCATAAACATTAATAAGTATGGCAACATTGCCATAATTCGATGTGTGGCCCTACAAGGGAACCGACAAGCTGTGGACTCTTTCACTCTCTCTTAGTTTGTAACATCCTTTTAATTACCGCTCTCCGCCACATTAGCCACTTCCAATTATAGTTCTGTGATCTCAAATTCTTCAACCCTGACCATAAGACAATTGACGTCTGCCAACGGTCGCTTCCATTTTTTCAACGCCACGAGGGACAGCATTTTCCGTTATCGACTCTCTTCGAGGAAAGACCTCCATTTTTTTTTATCGCTTTTATACCTTTCCTATCTAATTAATTTTGCTGTGGTGAGCACAGCCCCAAGGCTTAGGCTAGAATACAAGCCCTAGACCAGGATACAGCACTAGACCAGGACATAGCTGCTAGGATACCGTTCTAATCAAGACATCTCTATCTTCCTATCTTCTTCGAGATCTAGTCTTCGTCTTCTCAAGACTTCGTAGAGGCAAGACCTACCTACCTTCTTCAACCATCATCACCTTTTGCGGAAACAACCACTTCATAAGCTAAGTAACTATAAAAGTACAAATTCTCTTCACATGTGTTCCATTTCCTGTGGCAGAAGAATAAATGAAAATTTGTTTTAAAATCTATTTTTTAATCCTCAACTATAAATGTTAGGGAAGATATCGCCCGGGGCAAAGTTTTAAATGTTCTATTTTTTTAAGTAACTTTTTTATTTCTGTTTAAACTTTTATCTAAATTCTACAAGGCGTTACTACCTTTTCCGCCTTAGTTTGTTAGTACTTTTTATCGACGTCAAAAAGGTAGTGGCGCCCTCAATTTTTACAACCTTTCTGTTATCCTTGTGCGACATAAACTTGGTGTCGAATCACCCTTGAGAGGAGTGAGATAGGTGTATGCAGAAATGTCAGGTCCAGCATTCTAGGTACTTCGAGGACGAGGAGCAGAGCAAGATGGCCGAATGTAGGACGCAGTCGCGGTTAACGGTAGCTTATAAAACCGAACAGAACATTGATGAGTAGGAACCGTCTGTAGCGCAGAGGACCTTCAGGGGTCCCGGGTTCGAGTCCTGATAGTTTTGCTCTTTCAATGTTCAGAATATTTAGCTTATAGATAGTTTACAAATTTAGTGAAAATGATTACATTGGGTTTGTTTACTAGCAGCTTGTAAACTCTCTCAATATAATCAAGGCTTAACATTTAAAATGTGACGTTGTATTGAATTATGTTTATCAAATAATGAATCATTCATGTGTTGTTGTTTCCACTTATCTTATCGTCTATGATTTTACATTATGAAACAAGAGACTGGCTGCTATAAACTATAAACACATGTTCACCATCTACCCTACTAATTATTTTTATAATTATTTAGGCAATTTCGCTGTGTACGCGACACATTAACTCTTGGCAGTTACTTTGCATGCAAATTGAACTTGATCAAAATTCAGAATTTAAACAAGCAGTTTATTCATCCTATTTACCTTCTTGCCTGGTACCACATTTTTCTTTTTTATGGCAAAATAAATTACTAGTTGAATAGATGAGGCTTTTACTTGATGAAGATCCATACTACTGATGAAATAAAACAAATTAATTTGTTTAAATCTTCATTATTTATTTTGAACTGACGTTCAAATTAAAATTAGTGACGCGTTTCGCTACACAGTAGCTTTTTCAAACTAGTTTCACTAAAACTAGTTGTTTTTGTTCGTTCAACTTTTTCAAATAAAAAATGTAAAAGTTTTATATTTTTTTAAAACGTAAGTTTTTTTAAATGTTTAGGTGATCTCTCATTTATAGCTGTTGCTCGAAATTATATAATGTCCGTTTTTCGCTACAAAGGGAAAAATTAGGAGAAATAACATTTCACATCAACCTTTGTTGCCAATTTGTAAACGGCACTTGCTTTAAAATCTATTGATCATAAAAAAGATAGAGGGTGTCAAAGTGAAAATGTTTTTTCACAGTAAATTGAAAGTTTTTTAATTACCAACGTGAAAATTTGAAGATAGAGGTTTTAAGGTATGGAAAATCAGAATAAAATATCCGTTTTAATGTATTTTCTAGAAGGCGCCATGTTGTTGTGTATCGTACTTATCGTATTTTCTGTAAATAAAATTTAGAAGCTGTGAAGTAACAAATAATTATGATTTTTAAACTTATCGTGCATTGATTTAATTAAATGAAAAAATTTCTATGAATTGTTCAGTTAAACATGCAACCATGAACGTTCATGAATGTGGGAATTTTTTTTCTTAATTTGCTTAAATAATAATTAATGATATGTAATGAAAGTAATATGCATTCATTATCACATATTTAAATGCTCCAACCCAACAGGTATTTTATGTTTATGGGAACTAAATTTCTTTTTTTTAGATTGATTGCAAAATATTCAAACAACCATTCAAACTGTCTTGGATTTTTTAAAATATGTATAATTAATAACCATAAAAAAGTAGTTTATTATTAACAGACCTTGAGAAATTTGGTTATAAAGTCTGTAGAAGTATCTGAATTATTTGATGGAGGTTTTGTGATGACAAAATTTGCTGAATAAAGAGTCGCTGGCTGTCTATTACCTACAGGCCAGTGCCTACGAAGTCATCAAATTTTTTGCTTATTTACAAAAAATGAAAAGTGATACATGCAAAAACTAGGAACTAAATGTAATTCAACATAATCCAATCCCCATACCACTTCAAGGAAAGTAGCGTTAATTATTATATTGACCATTGAACAGCTGTAAATACTAAAAATTAGTTTAGATTTTTATAGACTAATTGATTTTTACGAGATTTGGATAGAGAAAATTAACAAAAGTTTCTGCATATTTATACAATAGAAATTTCCAGGCTCCATACCTATTTGAAGAAAACATAGAAGAAGTCACATCACGATTACAATTAATGTTTGACAGTTGACAATAAAAATGAAAGTTCATTCCTTCCATTTGCACCTTACTGTATGTTGATTTAACTACAAAATTGTTTGGCTTGAAGTATAATGCTTATAACTTGCAGCTACAGATTTATTTATAAAAGAATTTTATTGCATTACTCTGTGTACTTTCACATGGTGACTTTCTAGATACCGCCTAGACTCCCTTCATTTTTTCATTACTATTATGTATGAATGAGAAAAAATCAATACGCAATATATGTGATTATAGATAAAGAAAATAAAAGCGTGACTAATACTGATGAAAACATATACTAGCATTACCTACTGCTAGCTGTAGAAAGTAGAACTCTAAAGAAGGACAAATATTATTACATACTTAATTTCAAGAAAAACGCTATTTCCAACTAGTAATTTCTAATCTGCTCAAACAAATACTAAAAAACAACCTGGTTAATCACATGAAATGTGCATAAATATTTATAACGATTTTCATTAAATATTTGAAAATATAATCGGAATTTTAAAATTATTGAATGAAAGAGGAGTTACAAATTTCGTTTGCCAATTTTCACACAAAATAGTCAATCAGTTTGAATGGACTGAAGTGCAATTATTGTTACTCCCCTCTTATATTTTTGTGTGTTTCTCTTGAAACTACATTCTATTTAAATGTTCATTTATATTGACAAAACATAAGATATTGTTCTAACGAAAATTTCCTACAATTTAATGCCTGTGGAGATTATCCAGACCATTTTGGAAACCCTTATCAACGGTGATTTATTAGAGGATAGGAAAACTAGCCTATTGCAGACACAAACAATCCCTCCATATAATTCATGTAGTTAGAAACAATCCAATGAAGTTCAATATTTATTTACAGTTAGTTATCTTCCATGAGTTTATTGTTACCAAATAATGGATTAGAAGTTGTCGATTCTTAGAATGATTATCAAGGTCACTAAGATCTACTCAAAATGACGTTTTTTCTGAGCAGTTACTTTAAAGTGAAGTGTATGAGACAACTGACGATATTAGATGGCTCAATAGAATGTGATAGAATTGGCATGCAAACTCTACAAAGGATAAAGAAGCACATTTTGGACATATTTCCTATTTAACAAATATTTATTTTATACATCGTAGGTTTCTAAAATTGCACTGTCCCGATTTTTTTGAGATGTTAGGAAAGATACCAACAGTGTAAAATCAAATTCGCAGCTTCGAATAACTTGTGAGTGCTGCTGTAAAGGTTGTCCTTCGCACTTATGAAGTAGATGAAAGTAACCACAATTTAAGCGCAACTGCAGCTATCTAGGTCCAATGGAATCCGAGATACAGCATTTCAAATATGAGCTAGGATATCGTCTTCTTTATCCGAATTAGCCATGTCTAAGGTAAGCAGTTCTTCCCCTGACAAACTTTGCAGAGAGCATAGCATTTCATCCCGGATCTCTCGCAGGAGTATCTCCCTTCTCTGGGCATTCTAGCGAAGTATGTGGTGCTGGCTCCTTACTTGAGTTCAACGGTGTCACTTCTTGTCCATCCCCAGTTAGTAGGCTTTTTCTCTTTCCCCAACCATTCCTACACCTACTGGTAAGTTCCATGGAAATAATGGGGGCAGCGCATTTTTGGTTAGGGGCAGACCAGCGAAATTGACTTTGGCTCTGGCTCAGTTACGCAAAGCATGGAGCGAATCGTTTTTTCCAACGCCACAAGATTTTGGTTTCCATTAAAGGCTATTTTCTCATGGGTGATTTTATGGTTAAGAAACGTGGGTGCTGCAACAAGTAGGTCTGGCTGTTTTGGAAGGAAGCCTAACATCTATGTTTTCCCTTGCCCGAAATTTTCTGGATGAAAATATTTTGTATCTTGTAGCCCAATTCATTAAGTTCTCCAAGGATTATGTGCACTTGTTTGAAGTGCTGTATCTGCTGGACTTACGTAGCTGCAGTTGCGCTTAAATTGTAGCAACTTTTATCTACTTTAAACGTGCAGAGGACAGCTTTTTCCGTTGGATAGAAATTTTAGAAGTTATAAGTCAAAAAAGAAGTTTGAAAATTTCGAGCACCACGCAACTCACATATTTCTGTTTATATTTAAATTTATTTTACAAAAGCGCCGAAAAGTGGCCCTGTATTTTTTTTTGGTTGTTCAGCTGCCTCAATTGAAATAAAATTTTCATCTTAATTACAAATAACGTAGCTACCGCCTCTGTATCTAAAATATGACCCGTTCAAGGCTTTCTATATTATCTAATTGCGTGAGGTAAAAATAATTTTGATGATGAATGATTTTTTTTTTAATATGACACTTCAATTTGTTGAATGATGCACTTCTCTTAGGGTGTGGTTTGTAATTTCACTCTATACACTCATCACGCACGCCACGAAATAAGTGTCTCATAATTTCAAAAGTACTTTCACTGTCGCTATTGTACGAGGTAAAGTTAATGATGGCGGCGATGAAAGGACTTTTGAAATGTAAGAGCAAGGTGGTCCGATCTAAAATACACTCGCATATTATTCGTTCACGAATTAAAATAAAAACTAATTGGTAATTTCAGGTAAAATGATTATTCGTGGATGGTTTTCATTATTTTTTTTTATTCTTAAAGAAATTGACAATGACAGATGTGGCATTATACAACCTACTTGATTAAAATTATCGAATCAATAACCAATTATTTTTCATTTTTGAACGTTGGAATATACTCTATCTGGTGTTATACAGTCGATTTTATTCGGAACCATTCGGGATATCAGGGACTACGATGGACTTTGTGATAACCACAAAAATTGGAATCTTTTTTATCCAACGGTTTAAAAGTTACCTATACAATCCCAATGAAATACCTACTTTGCACCCTGTATAGGCGTAGCGCATTTCAAGTCCTATGGTCGGTAAAAAAAGTGGCCAGATCTGAGGCATTTTCATTTGCCGTGCTTAAGTTTCAATTGGTAAAAACGATGTTTTGAATTTATTCACGAAACTGATTTCATTAAAGTTACGTTTTTAGGTTTTTCAATTTCCTTGATATTTTGTAATATTTTGATATGTCATGTATGTATGGATTGGAAAACTGAAAATTGTGTGTTGTAACTGTTTTAAGTTTGAAGTCGGTGTAAAAGTTCGAAGTATCTTTCAAGCTTTGAGCGCTGAGAGATTTGATTTTGAAAGAATGCAATAATCCAGAGCCGCCTTAAGTACAAATATCTTTGTAGTCATAAAATAATTTAAGAATGTTTTTGAAATTAAATTCCTCTGCTTTTGAATTGAAATAAAAGGAAAGGAATCTTCAGACACACTTTACAACATTTTTTTTAATTTGTAGTATACGCTAAAATATTTATAAAACTAATAATAAATCATTGTTATTAAATAATTTCGGAAACTTTAACCAGTGATACTATTAACCTTTGTTGAGGTAATTAAATAATAATAACTATATAATTTCAATGCCATATGATAAATATGAGAACTAGCAAACAATTGAAAAGCAAAGTATTTGTTTTTTATTTGAATAAAGAATGTTCAGCTTAAAATGGGAACTTTTGAAGTCATCAACGTAAATACATACATGAAAATGTTATAATAGTAAGTGGTGGGTAGGTATATTCATAATTATGTCCCATGGTTAAAAAAAATTAGTAATAATGGTATAATTATTAGTTTTCTGTGTCTGTGTAATTACCATTCTGAAAATACACTTTCTCACCCGGGTTATTAATAAATGTCAAAAAACCAGTCAAAATATGTCTTTACGTTATAATAGTTGTAAATAAAATCATAGAATGTCTCATTTATGTTTGATCTAAACTACTAGGGTATTTGTAAAAGATTTTTGGGAGAAGAAGAAAAGAAGGGGAATAAACTGCGACTAGAATAGAAGGGCAAACGTAGTCAATCGAAGAGAGTGTTGAACATTCATTTGTATAGTTACCGTTAAGTCAAATCAAATATGTCTAATGTAACGCCTTTTTGCGTCTTTTGCAAAAGAACAAGTTCTCAGCTGTAATTAATAAAAAAATTAGCTAGCGGTAAGTCGAGGGAAACCTCATCAGCTGATGCATTTAAATGGCCGATAAATGCTCGCGCCAATTATGACTTTCAAAGTATCAACTGACGGTCTGGTGCATTTCACTAATTATCGCTTGAGGAAATAAATAACAAAATTTTCACCTGGCTCCTGGACTATACTTTCCGAGAGAAAAAAAAATCAAAAATAGTCTAGAAACTTGAACGCTATTAATCGATGATGCTTGGAAAAATTCACCCAACTGTAGACTAACGAGAAATCCTGGTGAGAAAATTTTCTGCCAATTATTTTCAAAAATATTTATTCATTTATTTTCAAAAATATTCATTCATTTTAGTTGACTTACTGGTTGTGAAACTTTGGAATGGTACTTGTTCATTTTATAGTGTCTCCATTATTTAGCTTCGTACAGACCTGAACAATACGCCGAACCAAAGATTACAAAATATATATAAGATTGTTCACTCGTACGAATTCTATCGATCAAAGGATTCATACCGCTGGTTACTGTCTGGTGACTTATCGGTTGGCGCCATGCTACAGTATGTCGCTAAATCCTTACTTGCATTTAATTTTGCATATTATACGGGTTGTCGCATATCGAGCGCTAGTATTTTAGAATTCGTTGTTCGTGTTTATGTTTTATAGATATTTTAAATTTATTAATTAATTATTGCAATAAGAAAAAAATAATATTCATATTTTCCTCTTCAATAGCAAAACTTATAAAATAAATATTTTGTGATATTTGTTAATAGTCTTAGTTGTATACATAATAAATGGTAGTTTATCACTTTCCCACGAATTCTGAATGCAGTCTTGATTTTAAGTACTTATAATGTAAACAATGATAAAAATATAGAGAAGCAATTAAGGGCCAGAAATGTGCCTACAATCTCTAGAAACTTTGTAGAAGTATTTCATTTAGTCTTTCGGGAAACGTTCCGGAAGTAAAATTTCTTGTTCGCATTATTTTAACTCCTGTCTTCCAAAAGTAACATTAATAATATTATAATTATGGTTTTAAAATGCCTGAGTGTTGTGCTGTGATCGGTTGTTCCAGCAAGGTGGGAAAACCAGAAATATCCTTTTATCGTTGTCCCAAAGACGTTGAGAGGTGGGTATTAAATTAGTTATTATCAAATACGGAATTCAACTTTTTTAAACTATTGTAACAAAGATATCAAATAATAATAAATTAGTTATTTATTTAGTACTTATAGATACTGGGTATTCATAGAAATTTGAAAATTCACATATCTAATTTATTAATAAATATATCTTGCAGCTGCATAATATGTTTTTACTGTTTTAACCTTGTGAATCTAAAAAATACGGAGTGTCTAATTTAAAGATCAAAATTGTTTTAGTGGTCCTATTATTCTGGTGGCCAATAAGTATGTATAATTTAATTTGTGATATTCTGTATAAATAACCGCTAGATCATCAATAAGCATCACAAAATTACTAAAATGTTGAATAAAATCTGTCAATTGATTCATTTTAAAAATTTTAATGTATTTTTTACTTATACCTAAACTTTCCTTTTCAAATTCATATCCTGAACTTTTTTCGAAATAATTAACATTTAAAAACATTATACAAAAAAAAACCCTTAATAAATCATCCCATTACTTTGAATATATATTTCTCAAGTTACCCCTGTATAGCTTGGAATAAAATATACTCTTTTAATTCCCTGGTACCTAGCGGTGTCGTTATTTACAACAAAAGGGAGCCGTAAATATGATTTATGAGTGCGGCGATCGTTTAAAACACTAAGAAGAATCAGACCGCCTTCAAGTGAACTATCTTATATATATTTTGTAATCTTTGGCCGAACAACAAGCAGAATCACGAACCAGGTGTTCCCATCACTTGTCGGTTTTTTCTCCGACATCAAAGGAAATACGCGTGAATATGTTTGCAGGTTTGGACGGGTTTATACAAAACGGCGAAGCGAAATTTGTTAGTGAGCCTCAGTGAAGTGAATTTTTCAGTTTTATCCCGTTTTGAGTGTTTAATGTAATTTTTACAATGGAGTGGACAGAAGAAAAATGCATGGAACTTATTAACGTTTATCAACAAAAATCCGCATCATTATAATAAAATTAAAAAGCAAGACTCCTGGGTAGAAATTTCCCAAAGTTTAAATATTATTGATGTGGAAGAATGTAAAAAAACAATTGCATCCTTAAGGCTCGTACAGACCAAAATACAAAGTTCGCGAGCTGCTCCCGAACCCGCCCAATTTAACCAATCAGCTCGCGAACACTCTCCCACCTGTGTACAGTTCGTTAGAGTGTTCCAGATATTAAAAAATCTGAAAATGTGTACTTTTCGCACTGCCACCAGCGGGACATTAAAATAAATAATAACAAAATTTCGCAGCGTCGACATTAACGTCCACACACATACTAAGCTCGCCACCTGTTTACGAACGAATCCTTTGATTTTACCGACTGGACTCGGAACCCACAACAAACTGCCGAGCTGTTTTAGAACGGTTCGCGAACTCGCGCACATACCAAGAGGAGCATCTGTCCGTAGATCTAGGCGCTGACGTTGCCAAATTTTAAGAAAGTGACATTTAAAAAATGTGGAGAATAAAATGAGGTTAAGTGTTTGTTTTCGTTTTATATATCTTAGCTCTTACTTTTTCAATAAGGGGAAGGAAAAATAACCATTCCATACACCCTTCACCTTAATGAACCTTCAAGGGGAAAGGTTATTTTTCCTTCCCCTTCTTGAAAAAGTAAGAGTCGCGAGCTCCGAGGAGCTAAGATATTATATAAAACGAAAAAAAACACTTAACCTCATTTTATTCTCCACATTTTTTAAATGTCACTTTCTTGAAATTTGGCAACTTCGGCGCCTAGAGCTACGGACAGATGCTCCTCATACCAAGCTCCGAAAATGTTCGGGAACTGTTCGAGAACAGTTCGCGAACTTGTTCTTTACCCCGCTTTTTATGCTACATTTTTTTGCATATTGAACTTACTGCTAAACTTTTTTCCATCTTGAACTACCAAACGCTCCGTTTGCTGTTCGGCTCGTTGAAATCAAAAAGGCCGTTCGCCGTTCAGTTCGTTGTTCTGTTTGTTGTTCTTCGTAAGGTTCAGGTCTGTACGAAGCTTTTAAATTCAACTTTAGCAAATAAATAAAGTCTCTCTAGTTGAAATATGTTCAAATTGCTATACAAACTGGGAATTTGTTAATTAACAAACGACCACACAATATTAAAAGATTAAATATATTGCTTTTCATACTTTTATCTAAATAATATAAGTATTCAAGTACATACATATATCGCGGGACCATAAAAATTTAAACCATTAGATGATTATCATCACGTTTATATGGTACGATATGAAATTATAAACAATAAATGAATTTGGATTTTGATGTTGGCTTCAAGTACATAATTTGTACTGTTAGACCGCTATGATTCTGCGGTTCGTAGTCGCTTACATTATTTCAATGAAGGGCCTTCCATTAAAGATACTAGTCGTCAATACACAAACGCGACACAAACCTTTATTAAGTATAACGACCAAAATCTGTCTTCATCACATAAAAGCTTTTTTGCCAAAATCAACATTCTCTCCTTTCCACTAATTCTCATCGAATAGCAATGTATTCGATTTCTATATATATGTAATAATAATAAACCACCATTGCATCTTCACTGAGACCTAAAAGATATATTGTTCCCCCTTACTTCTACTTAGTTCCTAAGAAAAGTCTCAGAGACTAGTAGCTCCTTTAGTCCTATTTCCCGGAGGAATTTTAGGATATCTGCAGGCTTTAACTTAAGTAAATGTCCCTCTTCTATCCAGTAATTTCCAAGGTGTTGTGCCCTAGGATTCTGAATTGCTGTGCAGTTCGCAAGTATGTGGATGGGGGTTTCTTCTTCCATGCCACAGAATATACATTCTTCTTCCTCCACTATTTTGAGCTTTTTCAGGTGGCCATTCGGGCGACAATATCCCGTAAGGATTCCTGTTAAAACTCTTAGTGCAGTTTTACTTTGACTTATGCATTCATTTGATCTAAACAGGTTGTAATCACCCAGAAGAATCTTTGATTGTCTAAGTCCTACTAGATCTTTCCAATGGTCAGATCTTCTTCCAATATTACATTGGAGCTGATACCCCCAAAAAGGTGTTCCAGTCCCCCTCTTTGCTAGTTCATCTGCTATTTCATTTCCTTCTATCCCAGAATGTCCTGGGATCCGCAGTAAGGACTATATTGTTCTCGCCTAGTTCATTTAGTTTGCCTAGGCATTCCCACACCATTTTGGAACTGATAGCACTTAGCTTAGCTCTTGACTCTCCTCAATAAGAAGATTCAACAAAGTGTTTCTGTTCCGGATCCCTGGTTATTCTAGAATGGATGGCAACAGACTTTCTTGGAAAGGTGCCGCAGGTGATTTCATCGGATCAGATTCTGCAATTGGCATCTCATTAAGTTCTGCGAAACAAACACTGAATTCCTGGATAGCGAGAAGAGTGGCATAATTTACAGGAATGGGTTCATTCAAAGACTTCTATCCATTCTTCGAAAAGATTATCAGGCAAAACCAACGTTGTTAAATAAGCATTGGTGAGCATCAATGATGTGTATGTTACCTTATAAAAGATATAATATTGATGAAAGTATGGTACTATCGTTAATTCAACAAAGTGCCGCTATTCCATTGGGGAATTTCTTGAATGAGTTGACAAGACTATGTTTATTATTCCGTCGGTACTTTTCTGTTAGTCATTAAAGTGGCTATGATGGGCACCTTATCGAGAAGAGAAGTATAGCATTGTGTTTTCTTGTCGGTATGAAATGTATTGAGAATATCGTATATAGAGGATTGAAAGTAGTCTGAATGCCGAGTGTAAAGAATTACGTAACAACCATTATTATTTGCATACATATGCGATCTATCTAATAAAATACCTACCATAAAAGATATGTCTACATTTTTTTTCTAACTAGGCGTGGCTGAATGAGTTTGGTTATAATGTTACTGTATATACCAGATGATTGATGTAATAATTTTTTTTAATAGTTTTGTTTACTTTTCACGTACTGACAAGTAACAATGCAACTAACCTACTTGGTATGCAGGTGATGATGATTTTAATTACAAATCAAAGGAATAGATTGTGTTGAGGATTCAACTTTCTGTCACGTCTTCTGATGAAGTATAATTTAATGATTATCCGACGCATAGGTCGTAGTTGTTCTCGCTTTAACGAAATTAATCAATTTCATGTCAATGGTGAAAATGTGAATACGGAATACCAAAACCGATATTGGACAGCGTACTCAAGTAATACAGTGTGTTAAACAATTATAAAAATGTAAATTGATAAAATATTGATTTATTTGATTACATAAAATTTATAGTGGAAGATCCGTTTATACAATAATTTGGCATAAACAATGGATTTGCTACCATTAATAGCTATTGCTATTGCTTATTACTTTTAAATGCATATTTTACAGTTATCGCCGGAGTGCGGGAATAGTATATTGTGCAACTAGTGGGGAAAGTTCAACTTTTCTCACGAGTGTGGAAGTTTGTGGCACGAGCCCAAAGGGTGAGTGCCGCAAACACACGAGTGGGAAAAGTACTTTCCCCACATGTTGCACACTATACTTTTTCTACAACTGCACAAATTTGAAGAATACAAGTAAAGTAACTTAATATTTATTTTTATGGTTAGAAAAACAAAAAAAAAGCCGATAGAAGCTTGCCTCTTATGCACAATAGAATTACCATTTTTGACCATTTTGCGTGAATTTTTGACCATTTTTCAAATATTTTGACAATTATTGACTATTTTTTCAAAATTTTTGACAATTTTCTTAAATTTTAACAATTATTGACCATTTTTGACAATTTTAGACCAATTTTGACAGTTTTGACAATTATTGATCATTTTTGACAATTTTTCAAAAATTTTGACCATTTTAGACCATTTTTCCAAATTTTAACAATTATTGACCATTTTTGACAATTTTTGACAATTTTTGACCATTTTTGATAGGTTCTGACAATTATTGACAATTTTTCAAAAACTTTGACCATTTATCAAAAAGTTTGACAATTTTTTACAATTATTGATCATTTTTGACAGTTTTTTATAATTATTAACCATTTTTTCAAAATTTTGACAATTTTTGACCATTTTTGACAATTTTTCAAAATTTTGACAATTTTTCAAAATTTTAACAATTTTTGACTATTTTTACAAATTTTAACAATTATTGACCAATTTTGACAAATATGGATCATTTTTGACAATTATGGATCACTTTTGACAATTTTTCAAAATTTTTGACCATTTTAGACCATTTTTCCAAATTTTAACAATTATTGACCATTTTGACCATTTTTGACAGGTTCTGACAATTATTGACTATTTTTGACAATTTTTCTAAGATTTTGACAATCTTTAACAATTAATGACCATTTTGACAGATTTTTATAATTACTGACCATTTTTTCAAAATTTTGACAATTTTTGACTATTTTTGACAATTTTTCGAAAATTTTGAAAATTTTTGATAATTGACCATTTTTTCAAAATTTTTGACCATATTTTCAAATTTTAACAATTATTGACCATTTTTGCCAATTTTTGAGCATTTTTGACAGGTTCTGACAATTATTGACCATTTTTGACAACTTTTCAAAAATTTTGACAATTTTCAACAATTATTGACCATTTTTGACATTTTTTATAATTATTGACAATTTTTTCAAAATTTTAACTATTTTCGACCATTTTTCAAAATTTTAACAATTATTGGCCATTTTTGACAACTTTCAAAAATTTTGACAGTTTTTGATAATTTTTCAAAATTTTAACAATTATTGACTATTTTTGACCATTTTTTAAAATATTTTACAGATTCTGACAATTATTGACCATTTTTGACAATTTTTCCAAATCTTTGACAATTTTTAACAATTATTGACCATTTTTTCAAAATTTTGACAGTTTTTGACAATTATTAACCATTTTTCCAAATTTTTGACAATTTTTGAAAATATTTGGCAATTATTAACCATTTTTTCAAAACTTTGACAGTTTTTGACAATTATTAACCATTTTTTCAAAACTTTGACAGTTTTTGACAATTATTGACCATTTTTCCAAATTTTTGACAATTTTTGAACATATTTCAAAATTTTTGACAATTTTTTAAAATTTTGAACATATTTTCTAATATAATCTGACAGTTTTGTGACAACTAAGTAGGTATTTAAAGATGACAGTAGCCTACTAAGTTTTTGTCGATTTTATTTGATTCTCCATATAAATATATGTGGCGTGGGCAAAGTGCCGCGAGAAATATTATTTCTTACAGTATGAGCAATATTTGGTTTTGAAATCAAGTAAGGTATGAGAAATACGTCACTTTTCATAGCAGTTGTAGAAAAAGTGTATTTTACGCATCCGGAATGTTTTTTACTTCTCCATAATTTGCTTTAAACAGTTGGCAACAAAAGTGTTAGACATAGGTTATGTTACACACAAAGTTTTGACAAATATTATTTTCAACAATTTCTAACAATTAGTTTAAGGAATAGTAGAAAACTAACAGTTGTTAAAAACAAAAACATTTATGGGGCAATTAATACAGGATTTAGTTTCTATATCTGAAAGTTGTGGAACGTGTCAAATAATTTAAATTTGATATTTATGTTGCCAACTGTCAATAGAAAAATAAATTAAATAAAATTTCTATTTAAATTTTATTTTTATTTTGAATTATTCGTTACAAAAAACATTGTACCTAATTTTTTTGGGAAGGAATTTTTCGCATTAGCACTAAATGCAGCACTCCCTTCGGTCGTGCTGCAAACAAAGTGCTTATGCAAAAAATTCTACTTTCCAAACACGTTAGGCAAATAACTATATGCCACTTGGTATGTATTTATTTTTTTCCTTCAATATTGAAGATATTACGTTATCTTTGAAAAATCCTTCAAATTTGAATAGCCTGCAAATTAGTCATCAATGTGTCACATCTAGTGCAAAAACACGTCCATTTTGCAACTATTTATGTAATTGACTATTTGTCACTAGATATATATTTTTTTAGCAAAATTAAAGATATTATGACGTAGTCTTAATTATAATTTTTTCTTAATTCCTGTTCTAATTTGAAAGATCCTTTTAACCTTGAAATGAATCATCGATGTGATGGAAATCTATATATATACATAATTATATTTTAATCATAATTAATTTAATTGGGAGTAGATTATCATTGAAAATTGATCAAAATAACGATTAGAATTTTGTTCTTCTCATTATTTATTCTTATTAAAGCAGTAATACATTATGTCCACATTTTGAGGTTAAGATGCGTACAGACATGCACACGCATGCGTTGAGTACTACGCACTTGCGTGCTTACTTCAACCATGTCTGCACACGCACAAGAATGTTTCTTTGATGTGGGTCGAAAAACCGGAAACCGGTACTGCTCTGGCTCAAGTCATTTGCGAGAGATTTGCAGATTTGCGCATGCGGCGAGATGTCACGAAAGTGCCTGCGTATGAGATTGTGTTTTATTACAAAGAAGTGAACTTGTCAGAATATTGTTTTCATATACAGATACATTCAAATAAAAACGGAACATAGGGGTTTAGTGTATTCGCCGATCTAAATAGTCCACCAATAAAACATTTCTATAAGTTCACTTCAATGAATATCAAGTATTGATCTGGACAGCTGGATTCAGAATCACTGTAAAAAAGCCCGCCCCTTCTCCTTCCAAATTTGTTAGCGAGGAGTGTCCGAAGTGCGAACTGCGATTTAGTATTGAATAATTATTTGATGGGGTTAGTAAATGAATGCTACATATGGAAACAATATGCTTACGTATTATGTTGTTAAAATCGAAAATTAATTGTTAAATTCTCTTTAACAATTCATGTTTCGAGTTAAGATAATTCGCAAATAAAACAAAATAGGATTCTTTAAATTGAAACAAAGTTATGGGCTTGAACACTCTCACCAATCGAGTGACTGTCTGACGCTAATTAAGGATCGCCCACCGTTGAGAATACGGAGTGGTGGGAATTGTACGATACGTTATAGATGTCCAAATAAACGACTGTAATAATCGTGTTTTTAATCTGTTGAAGCTGGATGTTGGTCGACTAGTTCAAAAGCAGTTCTGATACAATACTTAAAATCCCTATGTTCCGTTTTTGTTTGAATGTATCTGTATAACGGAATTGAAGAAGAAGTTTGGAACTATTACGTGTGCCACTCTGTATACTTATCAACAGCTTATAATAAATGTATGGAACGTTATTAAGAATTACAGATAAAACTGAAAGCGTCGATATTTCCATTTTTGTATAAATTAACAAGAAATTATGATTCCTTTTTCAACAGGTGACAATATAAGATACAAGACAGTTAATAATTCCAAAAACAGATGGTAACCTCAATATTATATTTCACTTTCTTTATAACTCACTGTTTATCTATACCTACTTTTAATTTCTAAAGCGATCGTTAATGACATTTTTACTATCTATTTCTCTAATATATATGGTACTTAGTCACATTCTGGTCGGCTGCTTCGTTATCAGCATACTCCATAATACCATAATCTGCAGCTCTGTGTACTGCACGTGTTCTTGTTTTCTGTTTTGTGCAACACAGATAAAACTAAACTGTTCCTATATATTAAACTTTGATTCAGTAAGCACGCAAAAGTTAAATAAAACGAACAGTTATAGCTGAAAACGGTTTTTAAAATCACACTGAATTTAACCCAAAAAAAATTGTTTGAAGGTCTTCAAACTTCAGATGTATTAAGCTTGGAAAAATAACTCCATTCGTCTCAGTAAAATTTTGCTTGTTGAAGAAGTACAGGGTGGAAAAAATAATACCACCTGGTTGTAGTCGACCATCTAATAATGTTAAATTATTCGGTTTAGGTTCCTTTTAATTAGGGTTGACGTTCTTTAAATAAAAACACATCTTTCTTCGACAAATGTTTTATTTGAACTCTCCGACCAAAAACCCAAAGCACAATTGCCAGTCTACAAATTCTTTCAATCTAGCGCGTGTCTGCTTATTTTGCAATTGTTACTTATATCGATAAATAAATTATGATCGAACGCTTAGTCGATATATTTTATGATTATACAATAATTATTATAACTAAACACATACATACTAAAGTAAATAACCTATAATTTAACAATAAGCATAAATTCTAACCTAAATAATTAACGACCCATTACAACCAGGAGTGTCTTTTTGTTATCCCAGAAGGGTGTTTCAGCACCTCTCTTTGCTAGTTTGCCTGCTATTTCATTTCCTTCAATTCCATTGTGTTCTGGAACCAACAGTAACGCTTACTTCATTGAGTTTTCCTATACATTTCCATACCATTTTGGAATTGATCCCGCAAGAAAAATGTGCTTTAATGGCTGCTTGATTATCCGACATGACGTTATTCCTTGTCTTCTATATCTTTTATCAATATTGAACTGGGTACACTTTCCTATGGCGTGAATTTCCACTTGGGGGTTTTCTCAAGCTTGTGGAGTGCCTGGTTCCTGGCTCGTACGTAAATGTTAATAAGATGTTTGTTCTTTGTTCTTGTATTTTGTATGCTTATTTTTCGTTCAGCATACTCCATAATACCATAATCTGCAGCTCTGTGTACTGCACGTGTTTTTGCTTTCTGTTTTGTGCAACACAGATAAAACTAAACTGTTCCTATATATTAAACTTTGATTCAGTAAGCACGCAAAAGTTAAATAAAACGAACAGTTATAGCTGAAAACGGTTTTTAAAATCACACTGAATTTAACCCAAAAAAAAATTGTTTTTGCATTCTATGAAGGTCTTCAAACTTCAGATGTAGTAAGCTTGGAAAAATAACTCCATCCATCTCAATAAAATTTTCTTGTTGAAGAAGTACAGGGTGGAAAAAATAATACCACCTGGTTGTAGTCGACCATTTAATAATGTTAAATTATTCGGTTTAGGTTCCTTTTAATTAGGGTTGACGTTCTTTAAATAAAGACACATCTTTCTTCGACAAATGTTTTATTTGAACTCTCCGACCAAAAACACAAAGCAACAATTGCCAGCCTACAGATTCTTTCAATCTAGCGCGTGTCTGCTTATTTTGCAATTGTTACTTATATTGATAAATAAATTAAAATCAAACTGCTTAGTCGATATATTTTATGATTATAAAATAATTATTATAACTAAAGTTAATAACCTATAATTTAACAATAAGCATAAATTCTAACCTAAACAATTAACTACCCATTACAACCAGGAGTGTCTTTTTGTTTGTGTTAGCCCTACTAGAACTTTCCCAGAAGGGTGTTTCATCCCTTCTTTGCTAGTTCGCCTGCTATTTCATTCCATTGTGTTCTGGAACCAACAGTAACGCTTACTTCATTGAGTTTTCCTATACATTTCCATACCATTTTAGAATTGATCCCGCAAGAAAAATGTGCTTTAATGGCTGCTTGATTATCCGACATGACGTTATTTTTGTCTTCTATATCTTTTATCAATATTGAACTGGGTACACTTTCCTATGGCGTGAATTTCCACTTGGGGGTTTTCTCAAGCTTGTGGAGTGCCTGGTTCCTGGCTCGTACGTAAATGTTAATAAGATGTTTGTTCTTTGTACTTGTATTTTGAATGCTCATTTTTTGTTTGTTTCAGATACAAATAGTGATGATGAAGATGATGAAAATGCCGAGGATATCCCGGAGTACGAAAACGTAGAATACGATTCGTTCGAGAGTGATACTGAATCTGATTATTACAATATCACCGAGGCAAGTAAATTTTTATTGCATACTTTTTGAATCTACACATTCTTAAATCACTCAATACAATATAATTATTATCAACGGTCCAAAATCGATATTATTTCTTGTAGATTCATTTTATTTTATTATTTCAGACTACAGTTGTCACTTTTCTTTATTTTTTATTACCCTTTTTTGTTAACAAATATTGGATTCATAGTTCTGTAACGTTTATTCTAATTTATATTTACAATTAATTTATATTTACAGATTTATATGTAATTCAGTCCTTATTTAATGATTTATGTAATACACTAAACACACTAATTATAATTTATATGAGAGTCACTTAATGAACACTTTATCGAGGCGCGATTACTTTCCTTCGGTATCAACACTGACTGATTGACTAATTGCCTTCAGCGATGCTCGTGGCCTATTTATACTCGCGCGCCGTATTTCTAGAAATCTCTCGACGTTCTGGCGGGTGCACTGGATATTCTCGATGTTTCGTATTTTGGCATATTAATGCAGTAGCTCGCGTAACAGTTCTTTGCAAAAACAGACAAATATTTAACGATGTAATGCTAAATAAATTCACTTGACTATAACGATAAGGAAGTGGTAAGAGCAAAAATAATGGAAGAGTCTCAAGGTTGGAAGAATTAAATGGTTAAGAAAAGAAAAAAGATGTATCATAAAGTCAATTTAGGAGCAATAATAATATTAATTCGGGGTGTTCGAACTGTTTACTACGTACCTACAATGTTTAATTATTTAATGTTGTGTATTATTTGATGCAATTCAAGAATTTTTTCGCTAAAAAGATTCCTAGTGATATACTCTACAAAAATGTAAAGCTACCGTGTAAATGTGGTTAAATAACTTCGTGATTTAACGAAAGAATGTTGCAAACAAGTAAATTGATGCCGTAATTCGGAATGTTTTTACAAAACAGAACAAATGTCACGACACACGTGTGGTTATGTCATTTTTAATTCTTTATATTGCCGATTGATATCATATCATGTGCCTTTCTTATATTAACCCGTTGTGTATTCCATGTTATCGAGCAAGCACTAGAATAATAGCTCTGTCAAAAAAGAAAAGTATACAAGGTTGTCCAAAAATATGTAGTCAAGTGAATATCTTTAAAGCAAAAAAGATGATATTTATGAAACATTTGAAGGCAAGTACAATTATTATGACATATTTTTGGTTATTAAAGTCCTTGTCCTCCAAAAATTCAGTTGTTCGCAGATTGTTTATCTATGGGGATCGTATTAAATTGTTTTAATAATAAAATAAAACACGCAACAGGTGGAAAGTTTAATTGAAATTTATTTAGTTTCAGCAAGTCGAATTGCGCCATCACGACGTAGCTGATAATCCGTTACCTCCTGAACCCGTCAGTAATGATACTAAAGGATTCGATAAATTCACAAAAAACATAAGTAGATTCAAAAAGAATTTTTCTCGAGACATTACGAAATCTTTGAGAAGATTCTCTAAAAAAATATATCAAATCGATCTGGATGAAGAAAAAAGTAAGTATAACTGCCAATCAACATTTTATGAGATGGAGAAAAAAATTGAACTTGTAAGAAGTCAAAAGTAGATACGGATTTTCCGACATAGAAACAACTACTTCTTGGATTATGTGTCCCAGCATGCATTGCATTATATTCATCAGTAGACGCTTCAGAAAATTAATTAAAATTTCAAATTTTACAATACATGAAAGTTGTATTTGTTTGTATTTATATTCCTAGGAGTAGTTGCTTCTGATCCTGAAGGCGATCATATAAATTTTTTGACATGATTAGAATTTTTATGTTAGAAAATTTAATGAATACAGTGGGTAGCTAAATTATAAAGAGAGTAGGGATTGGTTTTACGAGTACCAAGAAACTTGTCAATTTGTTATTTTTTAACATTTCTCTCTCTGTCTTGTTTCTCGAAAATTCATCTATTTCCGGTAGTTTTCAGTGTCTACTCTCTCAATTCGCATGCGCAATAGATCGAAAATCAGAACCTTTAAAAAGACTTTTCAGGAAATATAAATTATATTGCACTAGTGAAAATTTTCGAAACCTGATAGATCATTTTTCTTAATAATTATAAAATATAGCAATATAATCTTTCGTTATTGATATGTGGTAATAACATCACCATATATTATTTTCTAATTAGGGTGAAGCTTCATCATATTTTTAATTTGAATGATGTTTCAGAAGATAACGAAGATCGACTATCATCCATGGTTATTCCAAGTGAACCTACAAATGAAGCTCATAAAAACCAGTGTAATGAAAGCTCACAGACTGACAATGTTAAACCTGATAGTTTATTGAGTAGAATTAGACGAAGTGTTTCTCTTTCAGCGTCAGTTACGAATCTAAGCAGTTATTTCGATACTCATAATAATAGTGAAAACCAAAGAAGGAGTGTTTTTTATTTACCAGATCCCGTTGAGTTTCAAAACGAAAAGAATGAAGAAATATCCAATTCTCCTCCTTCTATAACTTCGAGTAAGGTTAAAGTAGTTAGACCTAAAATGCCACCTCCTCCAGTTCCTCAAAAAAATACAGGTGAGTTTTTTTAGTTAACCTACGGGATTAAATACAATAACTAGCTATAGATTTTTCAACTTTATAGAAGTCAATTTATGTAGTAAACTATATAAAAATAAATGTAGAGTGAATGACCATGTAGTATCTACATTTGTCATTAGGGAGATGTCCTTGAAAATTGTACAGCTAGTTAGATTTTCGTCTAAAAATACAGGACGAAAGAGTATGTTTCGATCCTTGAAGAAATTTAATGTAGAATACAGTAACAAGAATGAATGGGATCCCAACACTGAATACACCAACCAACAAGAAACGAAGCCCGACGAAATTTATGACCTTGAGAGACCGTCGTTGACAAATACACTGAGAAAATGATCCAATTTTCAAATATCGGCGATGTTATTGGTCGACAAGGTGAAGTATGACAAGTATCTTATTATAAAGATGGCGCCTTTCAGACATGCGCATACAAAAAAAGGATAGGCAGCTATGCTGCTTGTTTACTGGTGTATTCTTTGCTATTACCATGTAGCTCTGAACTAATAGAAAGGACTGGGATAGGAGTATAAAAGTCAGGAACGAAACACTCTGGAAGCTTGGGAGAAACGTAACCTACAGGACTTTGATTTAGTCCATTTCTTTAAAGGACGTTAAATCTTTGTTTTTTGTCTTAGATTTGAATAATATTTAGATATTTTGCTTTCGGGAATATCTCTAAAATAGAATTATTGTATGCTGACCCTTCTGTTGGAAACGCTTGTGAGCTAAGTGGAAGAATGGAATTTACTGCTTCTTCATTAAAAGCTTAGTCAGTGTACAAAGTTTGAAATGTTACGGTAATGGCATTTTGGAGAAATGTTAAATAATTGACTTAAAAGCGCCAACTAAAGAGCTCTACATCCATTAAGAAGCATTTTTCAACTAAAAGTTCAAACTAAGTTTTTTTTTATTATCCTTTGGCAGGAGAGATTGTTTCCATACTATTCTTTGTCTAATAATTTTTACGAAAAGTCGAGAAAAATGTACGTAAAACACTTGATAAATTTGCAATAACCCGATTATGAAATTAAACGTATCTATCTCATTTTTGCCCAGGGGTAAAAATTTTCTTTTGAAATTGTTTGAAAATGGAAATTTACTCCGAGTCAAGTTATTGAACCAGCCGAAAAGTACAGCTATTTATAATATACATTTTTATAAACTCCACTCAATTTAAATTAAAACAAAAAGGTTGAATTAAAATGTTCGTTGTAAGATCTGTATTGAAATTGATATCCTCTGACTCGTTCATAATAGAAAAAGAAATTCGACATTTATCCAGCAAAATACGTCAGTTATTTGATCAGTCTTGTGACTAAATCGAAATAAAACGGAAACGCTTAAAGTGGAATTGGCAGAATAAGTCTTGTAAACTGTTAGAAATCTTTACGATTCCAAATGAAGGCAATTTAACAGACATCAGATACAATTTAAAATGCACATTTGTTGGATGTTTCAAAATGCAGTAAAGTAAATATTATAAGGGAGTTATCTTACAAATTACTTCATTATAACCCAAAGAACACAATGGTATTGCTTTTGTTTGAAGTTTTGGAAACTTTAACTTTTAAACTATAAGATTAGCTGAACATAAAGGGCATTTCACGACGACCGGTCATTAGACGATTCACAAAAATTACCTAACTCTGTTCATTGTATGAATATAATTCTACTTACTAACTGATATCTGTATATGAGAGGTAGAGAATGGAAAATGGTCGAATTGCAAGCTGGTTCTTGTTTTCAGGTATATTTGAGTGAATTTGTCAATTATTAAGATATCTTGTGATCTTTATAGTAGAATTGAGAAGTTTTGAGTGATTCCGAGTTCCATTGACCCGTTGGGGGAGTTGTAACGTGAGATTCCGCGTATTTGGATGGAATAACGTCGAATTGTGTGTTTTGCGTTGTTTTAGACTCTATTGAGATTTCTTACGTGTTTTTGTCTGTATATGAGAGGTAGAGAATGGAAAATGGTCGAATTGCAAGCTAGTTCTTGTTTTCAGGTATATTTGAGTGAGTTTGTCAATTATTAAGATATCTTGTGATCTTTATAGTAGAATTGAGAAGTTTTGAGTGATTCCGAGTTCCATTGACCCTTTGGGGGAGTTGTAACGTGAGATTCCGCGTATTTGGATGGAATAACGTCGAATTGTGTGTTTTGCGTTGTTTTAGACTCTATCGAGACTTCTTACGTGTTTTCGTCTGTCTATGAGAGGTAGAGAATGGAAAATGGTCGAATTGCAAGCTAGTTCTTGTTTTCAGGTATATTTGAGTGAGTTTGTCAATTATTAAGATATCTTGTGATCTTTATAGTAGAATTGAGAAGTTTTGAGTGATTCCGAGTTCCATTGACCCTTTGGGGGAGTTGTAACGTGAGATTCCGCGTATTTGGATGGAATAACGTCGAATTGTGTGTTTTGCGTTGTTTTAGACTCTATCGAGACTTCTTACGTGTTTTCGTCTGTCTATGAGAGGTAGAGAATGGAAAATGGTCGAATTGCAAGCTAGTTCTTGTTTTCAGGTTTATTCGAGTGAGTTTGTCAACTATTAAGATATCTTGTGATCTTTATAGTAGAATTGAGAAGTTTTGAGTGATTCCGAGTTCCATTGACCCTTTGGGGGAGTTGTAACGTGAGATTCCGCGTATTTGGATGGAATAACGTCGAATTGTGTGTTTTGCGTTGTTTTAGACTCTATTGAGACTTCTTACGTGTTTTCGTCTGTCTATGAGAGGTAGAGAATGGAAAATGGTCGAATTGCAAGCTAGTTCTTGTTTTCAGGTATATTTGAGTGAGTTTGTCAATTATTAAGATATCTTGTGATCTTTATAGTAGAATTGAGAAGTTTTGAGTGATTCCGAGTTCCATTGACCCTTTGGGGGAGTTGTAACGTGAGATTCCGCGTATTTGGATGGAATAACGTCGAATTGTGTGTTTTGCGTTGTTTTAGACTCTATCGAGACTTCTTACGTGTTTTCGTCTGTCTATGAGAGGTAGAGAATGGAAAATGGTCGAATTGCAAGCTAGTTCTTGTTTTCAGGTATATTTGAGTGATTTTGTCAATTATTAAGTTATCTTGTGATCTTTATAGTACAATTGAGGAGTTTTGAGTGATTCCGAGTTCCATTGACCCTTTGGGGGAGTTGTAACGTGAGATTCCGCGTATTTGGATGGAATAACGTCGAATTGTGTGTTTTGCGTTGTTTTAGACTCTATTGAGACTTCTTACGTGTTTTCGTCTGTCTATGAGAGGTAGAGAATGGAAAATGGTCGAATTGCAAGCTAGTTCTTGTTTTCAGGTATATTTGAGTGAGTTTGTCAATTATTAAGATATCTTGTGATCTTTATAGTAGAATTGAGAAGTTTTGAGTGATTCCGAGTTCCATTGACCCTTTGGGGGAGTTGTAACGTGAGATTCCGCGTATTTGGATGGAATAACGTCGAATTGTGTGTTTTGCGTTGTTTTAGACTCTATCGAGACTTCTTACGTGTTTTCGTCTGTCTATGAGAGGTAGAGAATGGAAAATGGTCGAATTGCAAGCTAGTTCTTGTTTTCAGGTATATTTGAGTGATTTTGTCAATTATTAAGTTATCTTGTGATCTTTATAGTACAATTGAGGAGTTTTGAGTGATTCCGAGTTCCATTGACCCTTTGGGGGAGTTGTAACGTGAGATTCCGCGTATTTGGATGGAATAACGTCGAATTGTGTGTTTTGCGTTGTTTTAGACTCTATTGAGACTTCTTACGTGTTTTTGTCTGTATATGAGAGGTAGAGAATGGAAAATGGTCGAATTTCAAGCTAGTTCTTGTTTTCAGGTATATTTGAGTGAGTTTGCCAATTATTAAGTTATCTTGTGATCTTTATAGTACAATTGAGGAGTTTTGAGTGATTCCGAGTTCCATTGACCCTTTGGGGGAGTTGTAACGTGAGATTCCGCGTATTTGGATGGAATAACGTCGAATTTTATGTTTTGCGTTGTTCTAGACTCTATTGAGACTTCTTACGTGTTTTTGCCTGTATTTGAGAGGTAGAGAATGGAAAATGGTCGAATTGCAAGCTAGTTCTTGTTTTCAGGTATATTTGAGTGAGTTTGTCAATTATTAAGATATCTTGTGATCTTTATAGTAGAATTGAGAAGTTTTGAGTGATTCCGAGTTCCATTGACCCTTTGGGGGAGTTGTAACGTGAGATTCCGCGTATTTGGATGGAATAACGTCGAATTGTGTGTTTTGCGTTGTTTTAGACTCTATCGAGACTTCTTACGTGTTTTCGTCTGTCTATGAGAGGTAGAGAATGGAAAATGGTCGAATTGCAAGCTAGTTCTTGTTTTCAGGTATATTTGAGTGATTTTGTCAATTATTAAGTTATCTTGTGATCTTTATAGTACAATTGAGGAGTTTTGAGTGATTCCGAGTTCCATTGACCCTTTGGGGGAGTTGTAACGTGAGATTCCGCGTATTTGGATGGAATAACGTCGAATTGTGTGTTTTGCGTTGTTTTAGACTCTATTGAGACTTCTTACGTGTTTTCGTCTGTCTATGAGAGGTAGAGAATGGAAAATGGTCGAATTGCAAGCTAGTTCTTGTTTTCAGGTATATTTGAGTGAGTTTGTCAATTATTAAGATATCTTGTGATCTTTATAGTAGAATTGAGAAGTTTTGAGTGATTCCGAGTTCCATTGACCCTTTGGGGGAGTTGTAACGTGAGATTCCGCGTATTTGGATGGAATAACGTCGAATTGTGTGTTTTGCGTTGTTTTAGACTCTATCGAGACTTCTTACGTGTTTTCGTCTGTCTATGAGAGGCAGAGAATGGAAAATGGTCGAATTGCAAGCTAGTTCTTGTTTTCAGGTATATTTGAGTGATTTTGTCAATTATTAAGTTATCTTGTGATCTTTATAGTACAATTGAGGAGTTTTGAGTGATTCCGAGTTCCATTGACCCTTTGGGGGAGTTGTAACGTGAGATTCCGCGTATTTGGATGGAATAACGTCGAATTGTGTGTTTTGCGTTGTTTTAGACTCTATTGAGACTTCTTACGTGTTTTTGTCTGTATATGAGAGGTAGAGAATGGAAAATGGTCGAATTTCAAGCTAGTTCTTGTTTTCAGGTATATTTGAGTGAGTTTGCCAATTATTAAGTTATCTTGTGATCTTTATAGTACAATTGAGGAGTTTTGAGTGATTCCGAGTTCCATTGACCCTTTGGGGGAGTTGTAACGTGAGATTCCGCGTATTTGGATGGAATAACGTCGAATTTTATGTTTTGCGTTGTTCTAGACTCTATTGAGACTTCTTACGTGTTTTTGCCTGTATTTGAGAGGTAGAGAATGGAAAATGGTCGAATTGCAAGCTAGTTCTTGTTTTCAGGTATATTTGAGTGAGTTTGCCAATTATTGAGTTATCTTGTAATCTTTATAGTAGAATTGAGAAGTTTTGAGTGATTCCGAGTTCCATTGACCCTTTGGGGGAGATGTAACCTGAGATTCCACGTATTTGGATGGAATAACGTCGAGTTGTGTGTTTTGCGTTGTTTTAGACTCTATTGAGACTTCTTACGTGTTTTTGTCTGTATTTGAGAGGTAGAGCATGGAAAATGGTCGAATTGCAAGCTAGTTCTAGTTTTCAGGTTAATTTGAGTGATTTTGTCAATTATTAAGATATCTTGTGATCTTTATAGAAGAATTGAGAAGTTTTGAGTGATTCCGAGTTCCATTGACCCTTTGGGGGAGTTGTAACGTGAGATTCCACGTATTTGGATGGAATAACGTCGAATTGTGTGTTTTGCGTTGTTTTAGACTCTATTGAGACTTCTTACGTGTTTTTGTCTGTATATGAGAGGTAGAGCATGGAAAATGGTCGAATTGCAAGCTAGTTCTAGTTTTCAGGTTAATTTGAGTGATTTTGTCAATTATTAAGATATCTTGTGATCTTTATAGAAGAATTGAGAAGTTTTGAGTGATTCCGAGTTCCATTGACCCTTTGGGGGAGTTGTAACGTGAGATTCCACGTATTTGGATGGAATAACGTCGAATTGTGTGTTTTGCGTTGTTTTAGACTCTATTGAGACTTCTTACGTGTTTTTGTCTGTATATGAGAGGTAGAGCATGGAAAATGGTCGAATTGCAAGCTAGTTCTAGTTTTCAGGTTAATTTGAGTGATTTTGTCAATTATTAAGTTATCTTGTAATCTTTATAGTAGAATTGAGGAGTTTTGAGTGATTCCGAGTTCCATTGACCCTTTGGGAGAGTTGTAACGTGAGATTCCACGTATTTGGATGGAATAACGTCGAATTGTGTGTTTTGCGTTGTTTTAGACTCTATTGAGACTTCTTACGTGTTTTTGTCTGTATTTGAGAGATAGAGCATGGAAAATGTTCGAATTGCAAGCTAGTTCTTGTTTTCAGGTATATTTGAGTGAATTTGTCAATTATTAAGATATCTTGTGATCTTTATAGTAGAATTGAGAAGTTTTGAGTGATTCCGAGTTCCATTGACCCTTTGGGGGAGTTGTAACGTGAGATTCCACGTATTTGGATGGAATAACGTCGAATTGTGTGTTTAGAAAACGATTCCAACCAAAAAAATATAAGAATTGACGCAACTAAAGGAATATATAAAAACGAATTTTATAAAGTATACCTTTTTCCAATGAGGTAGCAGATGCGAACCATAATTTTGGGAACAATTTAACTGAAATAAATAATTGGTATTGTTTATGTTTTGGCGGAACAGCACATGCAATAGTTTACATAACATTTAATGGGTAGTTAAAGTCCCAAGAGCTCCATGAATTATTACTTTTTTTTATTGTTTGTAAAGTACACTTTTCGTGTAAATAAATCATACTTGAGGTTCTTTTGTATTTTTTTGCAGTAATAGATAAAATAATGAGGGAAAAAGAAGCCAAAAAAAGTACTGATAAGTCTTCTTCGATTCCTAAAAATAATGCTCAAACTAATGAAATTAGTAGAACGTCTTGGTATACAGAAATAGGACTCTACTCAAAACCCCCTCTAGCTGAAACCAAAGAAGAACAAAGAAAACTTGGGAAATCTACTACAAGAGTGAATAACGTTCAGGAAACGGCAAAAGCCAAGGTATTTTCAAGGTACGTAGAACTAATTTTTATTTAAAGTTTTCTACTCTTCAATCTGTAATAAAACTTAGAAATAGTATTGTATTTTTTCAACAAGAGCATCCTTATTTTCTTTTCTATTAGAAAAAGCGTGAGAGATACTGAAGTTATAGTCCCCGTTCTCTCACCTGAGTGGCCTTTTATAATTTGATTTCAAATTTTGAGACTTAATCCGTCTAATAAATGAGAATACTCCTCCCTTCTTTTTAGACCAATTCTGTATGATTTTATCATTAAGTCTTTCGGGGAAAAATATTTTCCTCTTCCTTAAATTTCATTTCTCCTCGTAAGTATTAAATTTGAATGTGTAGATGTACCAGTTTAATTTTCATTAATTCAACAATGATAGAATTATATTTTTCTTATTACAGTGTCATTGAAGAATTAAATTTCAAATTGAACAAAAACAACACCGAACAAAGCAATATTACTAATACAATTTCCGAAACCGAAAGTAATTATAACAATCAGAGCATGTATAGTTACAGTAGCAATGATTCGAAGAAAGATGATTCTTCCGTAACGTATACTTCCCATGACATAACGTTCTTCGAGGACGAGCCATTATATCAATTTTACGACGCAGCCATTTTTGAAGTAAGTTCGCGAAATTCAAGAAATATTTTTTTGCAAAAAATCATTATTATCTAATCGTTTTAGTCCGCCTGTGATGGAGACACATCGTCTGAACAAGATTATGATATTTACGAAGATGTAAGGGAAGAAATGAACGAAAATTACATTTCGTCTTCAATAATATCGGATATCTTGGAACAATCTACCAATAGAACAATTACTTTCACAAGAAGTCTTTGGTGTGAAATACCCGAAGTAATGAAATCATCTGTTCTAAGTAAGTTTTAATATGTTATACAGTTTACTAGGATTCCTTCATTTTATCTTTGGATCGCACGTTAAAGAATAAGAACTAAAAAAGTCGATTTCATCTGAATTTATATAAAAAGCTCAACTGTACTGCAATCTACTGGCTGATTATCAGCTTAAATCCCCGCTTCAAGGACTCGTGAAGACAGCACTTAGGAGCTGACACACCGACAAACCAAATTATTGGTTCTCTTCAGGTTGCGCATTTGTAAGCATATCAAGCTAATGGGATTGATTGGTTCAGCACCACCAGTCAGTGGCTTAGAGACATCGGCACCTTTAGGCTTTTTGAGCTCTTGGTTATACCGTTTATGTGAAGAGACCACTAGCCCTTATCAGGCTCAACAGTCTTTTCACTAGGTCCTTCTTCGAGAAATCCTCCCTTGGATACTCTAGTCCTAGGAGTCTATATCTCCAATGAGACAGTGCTTCACATTCGAAGATAATGTGAGAGGCTGTTTCCTCCTCTTCCATCCACAACCGATAGATAGGTTCCTCCCTATATGTGCCAAATTGTATGCATGTGCTTCCTTAGGGTATAGTGACCGGTGAGTAATCCCTTCACTTTCCTTATCTGGCTCCTGCTGGGGTTTGATATTTCGTTAGTCAGCAGCTCCGAGGGTTTTTTGACCAGGAGTTTGCTGTGTCTCCAGTACGTACCACCACATGCAGCAGATTTTGATATTCCAAATACTGGTTCAAGACCAGTGAACGCAGTTTCAGACTTTGATAGGGTGTCTGCCTTTTCATTGCCTACAATACCCTTATTACAGTAATTCATTTTACTAATTTTTGCATTTGCAGGTACGCTGAGTTCACAGCAAAAGAAGTTGCAAGAAGCTAAATTCGAAATAATCACATCTGAAGCTTCTTACTTACACTCCTTAAACGTGTTAGCAGATCACTTTGAAAAAAAGTTTAAGAAATCCAATATTATTAACGAGAAGGAATTTGATATTCTTTTCGAAAACATTAGAACAGGTAAGAGTTTCGAACTAGATTATTCTAGAATGATGTCACTGACAGGCAATAGTATTTTTACTCTATAATGAAATTTTTTATTTTTGTCCAGTTAGGGCATGTTCAAGGAAAATTTTACACGACTTTGAAAAATGCTGGAAAAACAATGTTTTATTAGAGGGTCTTTGCGATTTAGTGCAAAAACATGCTGTAGAAAATTTTCATGTATACGTACCTTACTGTAGTAACCAAGTTGTGATTAACGAAACGCTCAATAAGTTAAAGTAAGTAATTGATGTTTAAAAAAGTGAAAATGTGTAATAATCTATGTTTTCAGGGAAAGATCAGACTTTTCGATATTTTTAAATGAATTGGAATCTAGTCCTACCTGTCAATTTTTATCCTTATACTCATTTTTAATGTTACCAATGCAACGGATAACAAGATGGCCTCTACTAGTAGATGCCATTTTAAAAAGACTTTCAGAGTCCGATCCAGAATATCTCACGTGCCAATATGCTCTAGCAAATTTGAATAAGGTAAGTTTGTAAATGAAAATCTTTTCTTTTTTAATTGAAATCTCTTATTTAAGACTGTTACTCAATGCAACGAAGCTGCTAGGAAAAAAGAACAAGAACTGGAACTTAAAAAAATTTCCGAGTCCTTAGAATTTGATAAAGATGTTCCTCCAATCGAAATAAATGTTGAAGGTAGATACATTATCAGAACAGGTTCAATGTTACGTTATCAACCAAGAACTGAAGACTCTCGAATGACTTTTGGAAGAAGGTTTAGCAAAATTACGTTGTACTTATTCTTATTTAATGATTTGTTTGTCGTCAGCAAGAAGAAGAGGTAAGTTTATTCTAATTTCCCATCGAATCCCATACCATTTGCCATCTATTAACGATTTTGAATGTTCCAAGACTGCTTTAAAATTTTTGTAACGTTTTCAGTGAATTTTCTTACACGGTGGTGTATTATTGCCCCAGAAATTTAATAGAACTGAGAAGTGTAGACATGTTCCCTGCTCTAAAGAAAAAAGATGTGCAGGATAAGAATCTTCTGTATCTGTCAATTTTGGAAAACCACAATAAAAAAGTCGTGGAACTGGTGAGTATAAAAAGTTGAGCCAAATTAAACATAAGAGAGTGAGGGGTGAAAAGAATGATATCTACTAAACAACAAAAATAAACAAATAGCCTATAATAGAGATTCATTGAGAGGGAACCAAATTTCTGCTTCGGTTGGCGATAAGACCAGCGAGAAACTTAAAGAAGGGTTGAGACTTGACTAAAATTTATATTTTTGACAAAAATCCTAGTAGAAAATATAACGTAAAAAGTACTGGAGGAATCTCAATGGTTTGTGAAGATAAATCGGGCATTTTATTACAAATCGAAAATATAAGTTCTGTTGCTCTACTACTATACTTTTCTCTTAAAATTGAAAAATGACAAACTAAATTTTCAAAAAAATTAGGTACTTTTTATATTTCATATTTCTACAGTATTATATTTATTGGACAAGACCCATTAATATGTCACCTTACTTTATTTATTAGACAGGACAAACATGTCACTTGAATGTTGAACCCAGTTTTGTTTATCTCATCTCCTGTAATATACATGGCCACGGGTCGAGGGGATCGGAAAAGGAAAGTGACCTGGAATATGCAGTCAATGTGAAACCGTGACGTTGAAGAGAATAAGAAGAGATAGTTGTATTATTATCGAGTTTTATTATACTTTATCCTCTTTGAGTCTTACATACTCTTTTTTCTGCTTTTTCGAATTTGCTCGGTTCCTAATTATCCGATCAAGATTCTCGACCCCTCATTTTGTTCGTATTTTAACAACCTATGATTTTTCTATACATAAAAATGAGAACTTTTCACGTTATATGAAAGTTTATAACAAATTACTGAAAAATGTTAACTTGTTGCAAAATATAAAAGTTATTCTATGTATTATTTGAGGTATTATACGATTTATTTGTTCACAAAATCCCTCCAGTTTCGAATAATGTTACAGCTTCATCATACATATATGTATATTACGTCGTAGTAAAAAAAATAATTGAATATTTAAACAAACTTTCCATAAATATACAAAATTTAAAATATGCGTGTAGTTTCAATAGATTTTGTGGCACAGGATAATTGAAACAATTTTTTATTATTTTGACGTAAATTATTCCAAATAACACACATGAAATCATCGGTGATTAGATAAAAATACCCATAATATTTATATAATGAAGTTTAAAAAATCCCTCGAAAATGTGTACCTAAGAAACCCCAAAAATTCCTCGAATTGGCATCATTGTTATGGTCGGCGATCGATTCACGAGTACACAGCTGGGCATCATACTCATTGACGTCAGCAGCTTTGGCGCGCTATAGAGGTAGTTTGAAATGATTTTAAATAATACGGAACTTTAAACTATGTTTCCCAAGTTAATATTGATTTATAAAAAAAATCCTTGGGTATTAGGTTTTTTAGACGCCACTTAATGATTTTATTGAATAAAAAAATTGGAAAGTTCCCTATTGAAGCTGTACAAATTTAATTAAAAACGTCCCACAATAATTTATTACGACACCTGTAACAAAAATTGTTTACTCTTTTCTTATTTTTATTAAAAACAAAATTATACTAGGTCAAAATTTACGACGGAATGCACATTTTATTTGAAAGGGTTTCTAGTCATTTAAATTATGTAGTTGGCGAATCCACGCAAAAAGATAAGTGCCGAGCTATAAAACGTGTAAAATAAAGGTGGTATTACTTTATGCGAGAGCCAAGTTTAATAAGCAAACTATTCATTTGCATGGTTACAACTTTAATGTAAAATATTTTCCCGGAAATGTTATTAACTAAATTACATAAGTTCAACACAGCGGAGTTGAAATTATTATACCATGTCTAAGAGCAGAAGTATGCACGCAGAATGCACAAACATGTTTATTTAATTAATATTGTAATGTACGTGTTTTTGTATATTATGTGTAACCACAATAGCAGCTCATTAGGAACGTTTATATATAAAGCACCTCAACATTTCTACAGTAATGTACTGGGTCAATAGGGTAGCCACAAATACCTACAGTCTAGACGTGAAATTTTACACGTAAAATAAATTTTTCAACGATTGTGATGCAAATTTGAACTTTTTCAGCTTGTTACGTTTTTCGTTTTCATTTTATTCTGCTTATTTTAGTGGCTCATTAGTCACTTCCTATAAATGTCGATAAACTTTCTAAAAATTCCGTTTCCATGTCGCAATAGCCACTACGAAATAATAGTCCGGGCTGTAGCATGTCTAAATTAATATCGCAAATCCTTCTTTAATTCCCGTTCGTCGTCTCATTAGCCACTTCCAATCCCCGACCCTGACTATGACCATAAGACAATTGACATCTGCCAACGGCCGCCTCCATTTTTTCAACGCTCCTTTTCGCTATCGACTGTCTTCAAGGCAAAACATACCCTTTTGAATTACCTTTTATTGCTTACCTTCTATATATTTTTTACCTAAATTGCTGCGGTAAACACCTCAACCTCAAAGATACCGTTGAAATATCAAGACACCTTCTAAAATACCGCAAGAACGCAGTTAGGACATCTCTAAGACACCTCTACCTCCAAATTTATTCAGGACCTACCACTGGGATACCTCCAGGCCAAGTTTTCCTTCCACCCTTCCTGGAGAAAACATTTTCAAAGATAAATGCTTAAATAGTACGGGCTTAATTTTTTGTTCTATCCTGGCGGAAATTTTTAAATTTCAATTCACCCGGCTATAAGAGCTGTAGGGGATCCTGTCCGGTAAACGTAAGTTTTCAATAAATAAATATCCTAATTAATTTCTACAAGGTGTTTTTATACCCTTTTTCACCTTAGTTTTCTTTTTATTCGAATTCATTTTTGTTCTTTCGTCGACGTCTACAAGGTAGTGGCGCCCTAAAGTTTCTTATAGTCTGACAACCCTCTGGCCTCTCTCTCTCGAGTGGCCACTCTAGCGCCCAAGTAGCATCCAGTTACAAATTGTCGAAAAACTGACTTCTACAGTTACAAATTGCCCCACGTTGGGCGCCAATTAATTATATTAATTTAAAAGTCGAAACAGGTCGATAGACATGTTACAAGCTATATAAAATCAAGTGACAATAACTACCGATTTTTTTGAAATCCTTGTCCAAATAAACAGTTGAAATAATCCCTTTTTTTCAGTTGTTATCGGCGTTAACAGAAACCGACAAAGAACGATGGATCGAAGCATTCAGTCCTCCAAAATCAGAGAATCCTGATGAAACTTTGTATGAATGCTGGGATTGTCCTCAAGTGACGGCATTGCACTGCTACAATGGTTGTCAGCCTGACGAATTATCCTTATCCAGAGGAGATGTAATTAATGTACTGAGAAAAATGACAGATGGTAATAAGTAAATAAATATTGTTGCTTATCCCGAATTTCATTTTTACATATCATTATAATAACGAATTGTTTATTTTAGGTTGGTTTCATGGCGAACGTTTACGAGACGGTCAAACAGGTTGGTTTCCTGCAAATTATACCGTGGAAATAATCAATCCACATGTGAGAGCTAGAAATTTGAAACAACGCTACAAATTACTCGCTTTTTCCGAAAACTATTTGAAGCCGTAACTTACCGTATAATTATATTTTTTATACTTACTATCGTACCTTATTCGTTATCTTAGACAAATTATTTAAATAAAATTAACACATCGATTACGCTTTTTTTATGAATTCCCTTAAAATACCCCATGTAAAAAGATGCTAGTGGGTTAGACATACCATGAGTGAATCCATTTGAAGGAAGCTGAATTTCATAGTACTTTTCCAACGAAAACTTTTTATTATTGTGATCTGTTCTGTTTTGTACAGTTAATAAAATTTTACTTAATGCAGTGGAACAGGATTTTTTAGAGTATGATGCTCCGCAAAATCCTGCGTTTCGGTGCATTTTCATTTCAAAACATACGAATGCTCACCAGTAGAAAAGCAGAGACGAGGTCGCCTCTATCTGCACTACCGGAGTAGCAGAAGCAGAGTACCAAAGTACTCCTCCCATTAATGTGGAGCCTGTCGGTAGATTAATTCCTGTTTGGTCTGACTAATTTTGGAATATCCTGCCTAAGATGACATTGTCAGGCCAGTCAGGAAAAAAATTGGGAAGGCCCTTTGTGAGATCCAATGAAGAGGATTGAACTATACGAGTAGCTGGTGTAGATAGGTGGGGCACGTTAAAACCGTTAAACGTGATGCGAAAGTATAACTGTCTAAAGAAATTCAAAGAAGGAATGGGATTTCAATACCATTATCAGACAATAGAAGGGATTGGAATAGGAGTGTTCAAGCCAAACAATCTAATGAAAGATTGGAAAAAAACCTAAGCATATTTCACGGCATAGCAAAATGTGCTCAGTTCAATATTTCGGATTTCGGATAGTCAAGCAGTCATTAAGTTCTTGTGCAATCAGTTCTAAAATGGTATGGGAATGCCTGGAAAAACTCAATGGGGTAAGCAAAAACAGCACAGTCACTTTAATGTGGTTCTAGGACACACTGGATTGGATGGAAATTAAATAGCAGATGAACCAGCAGAGAGAAGGGATGAAACACTCTTTTGTGGACCTGAACCAATGTAATATTGGAAGAAATAGGCGACGCCGAAAAAATAGAAGATCTTACCATTGGAAAGATCTAGTAGGACTAAGACGAACAAAGAAACCACTGGAAACTACAACTAGGTGATAACAAATGAATGAAGTAAGACTGCATGTAAAAGTTTTAACAGGTGCCTCGAAAGGACACTGCTGTCTGTGGATATCTCCATATTTCTGCAGGAAATAGGACTAAAGTAACTTCTAGAAAATTTAATAGTATGCAGGATGTTTGAAAAAATACTAAACTGCATTGATGAGATACAATGGATTGTCGATATCATCTGGTTTCTAAATGATGGACTTTTGGAGTTTATCTCCTTAAGAAACGATTTTCATATTTAGCCCGCGATATGAAAATTGTATGAGGAGATTATGTATGTGTATATACCAATTTTAAACACTGATTAATTCGAAATTCAACCTGGATCTATTAAATTATTCAAAAAAAGATACAAATCATATTCTCATCCACCAACATTTCATGAATCTTCAAAACTAGTTTGGCAGACCACTTCAGTATATACACAGATGCATCGAAGTTTAAGGAACTCGAAGCGACAGGAGCAGCAGTTATTACCGAGGTATCCACTCAAAAATTTTGCTTACATAAGGATTATTCTGGAAGCAATATCCAAAGCACTGCAAATTCCTCATCAAAACCAAATGAGGGCAGTTATCTACAAGGTATTCAAAAATTGTACCCTAACCATCCCGTTTTAGCCCAAATAAAAAAAGACTTCAAATAAGGAGGTAAACATTGTTTGGATACCATCACATTTCGAAATTTTGGGCAATGAGAAAGCCGACCAGATGGCCAACGAAGCATGTACAACAGACAATCTACAGGTACAAACTAGTTCAGTTCATTACTGCGATCTTTGAAACTGCAAGCAATCACTCTAGAGAGATGTGGATTGAACGATGGAAAAAGGTGAAGAACAACAAGCTGCAAAAATTTAACCCAGATTTAATACCAATCGTTCAAACCCAGCAGGTCCGCGCAACCAAGTCACCGTCTAAAAATAGGACATACGGAATTAACTCACGAACATTTGTTGAAAAAGGAACCAGCGAGTACCTGTTATTCCTGTGTCCTGCCAATGACCGTCGAAAATAGTCAAAAATTGTAAAAATTTTGAAAAATTGGTTACTATTTGCCAAATATGTTAAAAATTTTTAAATATATGGTCAAAAATTTGTAAAAATGATCAAAAATTGTCAAAAACTGTCAAAATTTTGGAAAAAGGGTTAATAATTGCCAAATATTTTCGAAAAATGTTTAAAATTTTTAAAAAATTGTCAAAAATTTTTAAATAATATAGTCAAAAATTGTCAAGAATTTGGAAAAATTGTCAAAAATTGTAAACAACTGTCAAAATTTTGGAAAAATGGTTAATAATTGCCAAATATCTTCAAAAATTGTCAAAAATTTGGAAAAATGGTCAATAATTGACAAAAATTGTCAAAAATGGTCAATAATTGTAAAATTTGAAAAAATGGCTTAAAATTGTCAAAAATGATCAATAATTGTCAAAACTGTCAGCGTTTAGAGCGTAAAGTAACAGATTGCCGCTTTCGAAAGTGGCAATTTTACTTTACGCTCGAAAAACACACATAATTTTTTCTACAGTCGCCCTTTGAATAATTAAAACAGTTTTTTATATTATCTTAGGTTATAATAGGAGTGCTAGAATTCGCTATTCATCATGATTAACCTTAAAAAGATCTTCTGACTAGGGATGTTAAAAAAGAATCGATTTTTATATAAAGCGATCATTATTTTCTTATAATTGATTTTTAGTTATCGATTTTTATAGTAATATTAATCGATTTTATAAATTACGCGTTTAAATCGATTGTCGGAAACGACTCGTATTATTTATTGACTATTTTTCAAACTTTTGACTATTATTGACCGTCTTTGACAATTATTGACCATTTTTGACAATTATTGACTATTTTGACTGTTTTTCAAAATTAGTGACCATTTTTCCAAATTTTTGATAATTTTTAATCATTTTTCAAAATGATGACAATTTTTAAGCATTTTTGACAATAATTGTCCATTTTCAACAATAATTGACAATTTTTAACCATTTTTGACCATTTTTCAAAATTTTAGACCATTTTTCAAAATTATTGACCATTTTTGATAACTATTATTGACAATTGTTGACAGTTGTGGACTATTTTTCCAAATTTTTGACCATTTTTGACAATTATTGACCATTTTTGACCATATTTCAAAATTTTTGACAATTTTTCAAAAACTTTAACAATTTTTGACAATTATTAACTATTTTTCAAAATTTTGATAATTTTTAAAAATACTTGTCCATTTTTGACAGTTTTTGACCATTTTTGATAGTTTTTGACAATTATTGGCCATTTTTGACAATTTTTCAAAATTTTAGGCCATTTTTCAAAATTATTGACCATTTTTGATAATTCTTGACAATTTTGGACCATTTTTCCAAATTTTTGACCATTTTTGACAATTATTGACCATTTTTGACCATATTTCAAAATTTTTGAAAATATTTCAAAAACTAACAATTTTTGACAAATATCAACTATTTTTCAAAATTTTGACAATTTTTAACAATAATATTCCATTTTTGACAGTTTTTGACAATTTTTGACAATTTTTGACAATTTTTGACAATTTTTGACAATTTTCGACAATTTTCGACAATTTTCGACAATTTTTGACAATTTTTGATAGTTTTTGATAGTTCTTGACAATTATTGGCCATCAAAAATTTTAACAAGTTTTCAAAATTTTTGACCAGTTTTCAAAATTTTAGACCATTTTTCAAAATTATTGACCATTTTTGATAATTATTGACAATTGTTGACAATTATGGACCATTTTTCCAAATTTTTGACAATTTTTGACAATTATTGACCATTTTTGACCATATTTCAAAATTTTTTACAATTTTCCAAAAACTAACAATTTTTGACAGATATCAACTATTTTTCAAAATTTTGACAATTTTTAAAAATAATATTTTATTTTTGACAGTTTTTGACAATTTTTGATAGTTTTTGACAATTATTGGCCATTTTTGGAAAATTTTCAAAAATTTTAACAAGTTTTCAAAATTTTTGACCATTTTTCAAAATTATTGACCATTTTTGATAGTTTTTGACAATTATCGACCGTTTTTCAAAATTTTAACAATTTTTGACAATTATTGACCAATTATGACAATAATTGTCCATTTTTGACAGTTTTTCAAAATTATAACAATTTTTGACAATTATTGACCAATTTTGACAATAAGTTTTTGATAATTTTTGATAGTTTTTGACAATTATTGACAATGTTTCAATTTTTTCAAAAAAATTTTGACAATTGACCATTTTTGACAATTATTGACCATTTTTCATAAAATTTTCAAAATTTTTGACAATTATCGACCAATTTTTAAAATGTTTACAATTATTGATAATTTTTGACCGTAAATAAGAAATTTAAATCCTTGCAAAGTTTATTGCCCATAACTTCTCATGTTCTTCCATATTTTACGAAATTTATTATTGTTTACAATAAAAGTTCTTTGTATACTGTTTTAATAGTTGTTTTTTATTCGTAATAAAAAAATGAATGCTACAAATGTTGCAAACAAAATGGATCCAATCCATTAAAAAGTTTCTGAACAACGCAGATGAACAGGGTGAATAAATAAGGATTTTCGCGTGCTGGGTCGAAGAAAATGAAAAGGATGGAATAAATAGGATCATTTACATGTGTATATACATAGGGTGTCCATTTAAAACAGCGAATGTAGAAATTTCCGGGCAAAAACATTCAAAAGTTCAAAAACAATGGGAGCATATTGTTATGATTTTTTTTACTAATTTATTATTCAATAAACATATGAAAACTATCGTTATTTTTCCTTCCACAATCGTAAGCCATAAATAAATTTGAAATCAGAGATAACGCTAATCAATATCGCAACATAAAAATAATTATATAAAAAGAGGGGGACTTATTCCATTTTTGACAGTTTTTGACAGTTTTTGACAATTTTTGACAATTTTTGATAATTATTGACAATTGTTGACAATTATGGACCATTTTTCCAAATTTTTGACAATTATTGACCATTTTTGACCATATTTCAAAATTTTTGACAATTTTCCAAAAACTAACAATTTTTGACAGATATCAACTATTTTTCAAAATTTTGACAATTTTTAACAATAATATTCCATTTTTGACAGTTTTTGACCTTTTTTGATAGTTTTTGACAATTATTGGCCATTTTTGAAAATTTTTCAAAAATTTTAACAAGTTTTCAAAATTTTTGACCATTTTTCAAAATTATTGACCATTTTTGATAGTTTTCGACAATTATCGACCGTTTTTCAAAATTTTAACAATTTTTGACAATTATTGACCAATTTTTGACAATAATTGTCCATTTTTGACAGTTTTTCAAAATTTTAACAATTTTTGACAATTATTGACCAATTTTGACAATAATTGTCCATTTTGGACAGTTTTTGATAATTTTTGATAGTTTTTGACAATTATTGACAATTTTTCAATTTTTTCAAAAAAATTTTGACAATTGACCATTTTTGACAATTATTGACCATTTTTCAAAAAATTTTCAAAATTTTTGACAATTATCGAGCAATTTTTAAAATGTTTACAATTATTGATAATTTTTGACCGTAAATAAGAAATTTAAATCCTTGCAATTAAAAAGTTTCTGAACAACGCAGATGAACAGGGTGAATATATAAGGATTTTCGCGTGCTGGGTCGAAGAAAATGAAAAGGATGGCATAAATAGGATCATGCGAATGTAGAAATTTCCAGGCAAAAACATTCAAAAGTTCAAAAACAAAAGTAAATTTTTTTTGTTTTTAAAGCATTTAAATGGAAGCATATTGTTATGATTTTTTTTACTATAAATTTATTATTCAATAAACATATGAAAACTATCGTTATTTTTCCTTCAACAATCGTAAGCCATACATAAATTCGAAATCAGAGATAACGCTAATCAATATCGCAACATAAAAATAATTATATAAAAAGAGTGGGACTTTCCTTGCATTTTACAACAAACAGTTGAATTGTAATCAGTCTCGCGGCAACTACGATTCAAAAAGCACGCCGTGGCTGCTCAAACCTTTCGCCGAGAGCGATGTGCGCGATTTTTAAATACAAAACTAGGTTATAATTTAAATGTTATCTATACTCGAGTGATATCATGCCATTTGAAAGTGAAACCGAGATTATAAAGAGGGTATTGTAAAAACGGAATTTTATATAAAAATGCACGAAAACAACATTATGCAAAAGGCTTCTAAGATGGAGGACTGCGGACTGGTGATGAAAGAAATAAAACCAAACAATACGATAATGAAAAGAATGCTAAAAAGTGAAATCGAAGTAATACCAGTTGTAGAAGAAACAGAAGAAAACGACTGTGATATAGAACCTGTAGAAACTAAACCTAAAGAATATAAAGAACCTTTAGAACGTAAGTTACCGTCGCCTGCTGGGTCCTTACGTAAAACTTCCAAAATACCACATTCCGATATTCCTAATAACAGTTTTAATTCCATTCCTTCACACCAAAGTAGTCCTAATTTCAGAAGAAACAACAGTGTTAGATCCTTGAAAAATTACTATCATTTAATGAATGATTTGAGTCATAAACCTCCTAGCAGTGAATCGGGAATCGTTTCGAAATCATCTGACGCAGCATCGCTAAGGTCATGGTCATCCGTTTGTATGGGGTCTACGGATGGAAAGAAAATGATCGTAAGAAGAGTTCCTACATCTCCTGTAGAATTGTTTAACATCGTTAACCCTCCAACGTAAGTTAATATAAAAATTATTTCCTTTATTAACTTATCGCAAACGTTGTAGGTTGTGTATTAAAATGCGTTTATAAATCGTATGATCGGTGTGGACTTGATATGATTTAATTACTACAAGGTTTCATAAGTATGTTATAACAAAACGACGTGTTCGAATGGTTAACTGACACAAATTTATGATTATATCACCGATTTAATTACTATTTATGGGTTAGTTTACATATGTAGAGTGTGTGTTATTATATACATCATGTCTCTCAACATCTGTCGGGTTAAAATATTAAAGCATTTAATGCAAAATAGTATTTGAGTTTTCGAAAAAAGTTTAATTCGTTTCTCCGTCCGGAGCAAATAATTTTTGGAAAAAAAATAGCAGTCTGCTTTCTTTATATGATTGGGGCACTACGTCCATTTAGCCAGTAACTCTAGTATTAGGATGAGGATGGATAGGACGAGGGTGTAAATTTCACACCCAGAGGTCTTTCGGGGTGGCTATGTATGTGTGTAAATTGGGGTGACATTCACTGAGACCTAAGAGATCTATTGTCCCCCCTTACTTCTACTTAGTTCCCGAGGAAAGTCTCAGAGACTAGTAGCTCCTTTAGTCCTATTTCCCGAAGGAATTTAAGGATATCTACAGGCTTTAACTTAGGTAAATGTCACTCTTCTATTCAGTAATCTCCAAGGTGTCGTGCCCTAGGATTCTAAATTGCTGTGCAATTCGCAAGTATGTGGATGGAGGTTTCTTCTTCCTCCACTATTTTGAGCTTTTTCAGGTGCCCATTCTGGCGACAATGTCCCGTTAGGAGCCCTGTTGAAACTTTTAGTGCAGTTTTACTTTGACTTATGCATTCATTTGATCTCAACAGGTTGTAGTGGTCAGATTTTCTCTTTTTTTCGGCTTTGCCTATTTCTTCCAATATTACATTGGAGCTGATACCGCAGAAGGGTTTCGGCCCCCAAAAAGGTGTTCCAGTCCCCCTCTTCGCTAGTTCATCTGCTATTTCATATCCTTCTATCCTAGTGTGTCCTGGAAACCACACTATATTGTTCTCGCTCAGTTCATTCAGTTTGCCTAGGCATTCCCACACCATTTTGGAACACAAGAGTGCTTTAATGGCTGCTTTACTATCCGACATTATGATAATCCTTTGCTTTCTATATCCTTTATCAATATTGAAGTGGGCACACTTTCTTATGGTGTGAATTTCCGCTTGAAAGGTACTCGGGGTTTTTCCCAAGCTTTCAGAGTGTCTGGTTCCTGGTCCGTACACTCCTATCCCAGTTCCTTCAATTGCTTTTGAGCCGTCTGTATACCATTGAATGGCATTCTTTCCAAGTCTGGTAATGGTATTTGGATCCCATTCCTTCGCGTTCCAATTTGTAGTATCGTTCTTAGGACGGTACAAAAACTACCTTATGGAAGGGGTGATAAAGTTGATGTGTCCATCCCTAATTCGAGTTTGCGCATTATACAGTACTTGATACGATTCCAGAACGGTTCCTAAATGCCAATTGGAACAAACCTATTATTTATTTAATTAGATATGAACCAACAAGCTTTTACTAAGAAGTAACGGTACAATAAGATAATTTTGTATTGGATATTTTTCGACGGGGGCAAGGAACATGATTCATATTCAAGAAAGCAGTGTTGCCGGATTGTTGAAGATTATCTGGATGGAAAATGAAAATGCAAATTATTGAAGAAATAGTAACAATATAATTTATCCGCAAGTGAGTCCTTAGTTAGAAGCACTAAAGAAGACCAGGTTATCATATAATTAACAACACGTAGGGTTCAGCCAAAAAATTTAATTGAGAGAAAGTGAAATTGTGATATAGGTGTGCTCATTTTATAGTTTTAAGGGTTTTTCTTTGCGAACGTGACCTCTTAGCTGAAAATGACTTACACAAAAGTTGTCATTAGCTGGAGAAGAATTTTATTATTATTTTGACGTAATTTAAATTTTCAGATTTTTTAGTTCTATACATACTTTTTTTCGTAAGAATTATCAAGTTTATATGGAATTTTGTGAAAGTAGGTATTTATTTTTTTATTGCATAAACGTATTTTCCGAAATAACTAGGCTACGAAAAAAAAACCATACCATTCACGGTAATATTTATAACTTCATTGATATAATTTTCACTCAGCTACTCTAGCTGGACTCAATTTAACTGTAAATATATTTAATTTAAAATTGTGTATAGTTTGGCAAGTCTATCTGAAGCTACGGGGCATCCGTAAGGGGGGAGGAAACATGGCCAATATCTGTCATAAACGTACCAATAGCGTACGGTACCTATTTTATAAAAATGTTATAAATGAAACTAACTGTTTCTAATTAATTCCACTATTTAATTAAAAAATCCACAAAGTAAGGGTCCAAACAGTAAATTCAATTATTTTATAAAAGTATTAAAAATAATAATAATTATTATATAATAATTATATATAGAAACTGATTTATGCTTTGCTTTAATGGTAAGGTATTTTCCAAAACACGGTACCTATTTGTTAAAAATCGTACTTGAATTCAATATGGATACGAAATAATAAGATACCAAGTAAAACTGAAAATACGAAGGTAAATACTGACAATTATTTAAACGCCACTGGATAATCAATGTCAGTCAATTGTCGAAGTGACAGGGAAGAACACACGCACGCGCTTGCCAATAGGAAGTCAGGTGGTTACTTAGCAACGGCATTTCGATAAATATTCACCAATAGAGTTAGTTCGGGGGGCGTGGTAATTATGATTTTCGCACGACGTTGCCGGCTTGAAGGAAACCCATAATATATTTGGAAAAGTGTTCATCTTTTAATATTCAGAAATTGAAAAAATAATGTTAATAGACAAAATCCAATGAAACAAGCACATTAAAGAACTAACGTTTAATCATTATTGACATATTGTTAATAATAAAAAGTCCATTTTCTAATTATTATCACTACATACTTAGCACTTTGGGTTTTTCATTTTTAAACGTGGCAATATCGAATGTTTTCGACCGCATTCCTTTCACAGCTTCAGTTATGTTTGCCAAACTATATACATGTTGCTGTCCTATTATCCATTATGAAACTTTTAAAGTGATAATTCAAATTAACCTCAACTTAATTTATGATTTAAATAATAATATTCGTTAATATGTGACATGTAGTCACAGTACTTCAAAAACATTGTGTGTGTGTCAATTTTTCTCTATTTTCTAGCTCCCAAAATTGTTTATTCAATTTTAATTTTAAGGATGGTGACTAATTATTTAATATCAATATACATTTCTTGAATTGAACTCCAAAGTCCAAGACATGGCCAAAATAAGCCAGTAAAAAACTATTTTTCTACAATCATTAATAAAAGTAACGTTTTTTTAATCGATTTTCGTACATAAAATATGTATTTGTTAAACAGTTTAAAAAAGTGACATTAGAGTGAGATAATAGTATATTATTCAACAAGCATATAATGATGGCTATTATTCACGAAGCTGCGTTTATGTCACCTAAGTGAATATTAGCTATTATATGCGAGTAGAATACTATATTTTGTCCACCACTATTAATTACCTATTTATAAATGAATTAATTTTTTTCTCTTCCCTCCAATTTAGGAAGGGATCGTAGGCTTTCATATAAAATTCAAGGATACTATTTATTCTGCTTCTCTAATTTTTGGCAGGGTAACATTAATTTCAGTGTCTGATTCACTTTCCATATTATATTTGCAGATTGCACTCATCTGTCATTTTACTTAGCGTTTTGTCATCATGACAAACATAAACATTCAAATCGACGCCATTTTTAGTCCAATTAGAGCAACCTAAATAACACATTTTTTGGTTTTTGCTAGATTTTATAAAAAATAGTGTACGCTACATATGCATAAAGTGTCTTTTTTCACTCATGGAATTGACGAATTTGCCTGGTCAATTTTTCCACTCGTGAGAAAAAGCACCAATTAATGCACTTGTTGCATAAATAACTATTTTGGGATCGTATTCAAAAAACTAAATTAATTATCACTGGGACCATAAGTACTCATTATTTTTGTATTTTTGACCGCTCATGAACACTAAAACCAAAAATAATTAGGTTCTGAAAATAGCAGCTAAAATAAATAACTATTACCATTGCAATTAAAATATTTATTTGGCACGATTATGTGAGTACGAGTTTCCGTTGATTAAAATGCAAATGAAACTATTGTAAAAATATAAAGAACAATTAAATTTTTTTTCAACGAACAACTGAATCCAAACAGATAACTTGTTGTAAACATATGAATTATCTAATTGGTGTTCATTATTATCTATAATTATGAGTTTTGTCGTAATTAGATAACGTCTTTTTATCCAGCGAGTTTAATTAAAATAATCTTATTAAAATGGTTATATTTGGGCTGAAATAATATCTCAGACACTTATTTGGGCTTCCCCACGTCCCAACGGTGAATCTGTTAAAATCTTTTATTTTAATTTCATTTTTTCAAGTTCCACATTGATAGCTAGTACTTAATATTAATTTTATTTATTCAATAGAAAATTTATTTATATTTATTATTTTATTTAAATTTCGTTGTGCCCCAGCCAAAACTTCCCAGGTTATAGATTAAGAATTGTTATTTATTCCTATCAAATTTAATAAAACTGTCAAACAAATTTTTTCTCCTTATATAATTATAAATAAAAATCTATTTTTAATTCCCGACTTTAGAGCTCTATTGTTCATTAACGAAGGGCGTAAGGAAAAAATTCCTGGGACACCTTGTATATTCCATATAATAATTTTATATACCTACAGCGATGACCGCTAATATTAAAAATAATTATAATAAATTTGCGATTCTTAAAATAGGTGAATAAAACAATAGAAAAAATAATTGTTTTCGACTAAAGAGGATCCTATATTTCGATTAAAAAAAATCCAACACTAATTGGTCACGAAATGTGATAAACCCATTACGTTGAGTTTTATGTGAGTGCCAGTAATAATCATATACCAGATACATCCGCTTCCATTATGTGTATATCCAGACTAACAATACAATAAGCCTGTTATTTAATATTTGGCGTTCGATGACACCGATTTATAACATGATAAAGTCACTGAATCTCGAGAGAGGTACAGTTAAAATGTGTATAGAATGTATTTTAAGAAATAAATTAACCTCTTAAAAATAAATTAAATTATTATTTCCCCCTTGAAAAAAATGTCATCCTTCGCATGTGCACCATCTGCTCGGAGCTGGAACTGTCAGCGTAGGTAACTTTGTTGTTTACACATTTATGACGTAGAGCTCGCGAGAAAGTACAACTACTTTACCTACTTCTTGGATCAGTCAATTACTACTTTTACGTAAAACTATATCGAAATTTTTATTTATTGAATTTCCGTTGATACTGAAATCAAAACAAACTCTTGTTGTGAAACTTTCATTTGCATTGTTGACAGTCCTTTTGACTGAAAAGGTCAAATTGATAAGTGTATTTACAACGTTATAATCCTACGTATTTTTGACAATGACCCATTTTTCTCATTTGTTCAACATATCATTCTCCTTGGAGGTGTCTAAAATTCTTATTTTTTTCAGGTTGTTATAAGTATACAGGGTGGACCGGATTTAATTGGCGTAAACCGCATTAGATACAATATCGATTAAATGGGGAAAAAGTTTGGTATATTGATGGTTCAAATTTTTTTTAAATATATCGTCTAGTTACGGAAATATTCGACAAAATCTGAAAATGGTCCTTTTCGTTTTTTAAATGTGACGTTGTTATTATAAAAGATATCAAAAAAATTCTTCTTAACTTTTTTTAATAAACAGGGTTTTCTATAAATTAAAATACCACAAATTTCATCACGACGTTTCGTCTTTACAGGGTCACCATCAACTCTATTTTTTTAAATACGGACCTGGATTTTTTTAGTGCAATCTTTTTATGTATTGTATAAGATACATACAATGGTGTAGCATACTTGACGACGTTTTGTCATTGAAAAATCAACATCTTTTTTGAGACCGCTTTCCTTTAGTAAACTCAAATTAATAATTTTAAATATTGGGCATTAAATGGGAAATTTTAAAGAAAATGAATGCACTAAACATTGACCGAAAATGTTAAGGAGAATCGAACTATGTATTGCACAGAATGGACGTCATTTTCAACAACTTTTATGACTGATTTTTGATTGAATTTTTTAATTTATTTTTAACTAATTGTTTCGAACTAGCTAACTAACTGCTACGCACTCGATAACCCGCGTATATATAGTCTTTATCGGTTCTGGAACACTCTAGTGCTTTCGGCGCTCGGGCTACGCGCGAACGAAACCGTTCCAGATTGTTCGAGTACATTTTAACAAGGAGCAAGGGGAGCGCAGCCACCAAAATTTACACTCGTGGAACAGGGCCGGCTTTGAATTGGTGACCTCGCAACATAACCTTAGAGTGTCATTTTTTTCCCTTTTTATTTGCAATCTATAATACTAAACAAATTATGTGATAATACAATTCTGTTGACATGCTCGATAGGAATCCACTGATTACTACCTCTTACAGCTATAATTAATATCTAGATTAATTAGGTTTGTCTAACACTTAGTTAGGTCGTATGGAAAGTAACGTTTAAGTCTACGCTGTGCTTCTGGTTGTACAATGAGGTTAGATGTCAGTCTGTTTGGTTATCTATTTTTATAGCTTATGGATAAGTTTTTTATTTCCGATTTGACCGATTCCACTTGAAGATCACGGGCTATAACAAGATTTGGCACAAACCATGGAGCATCTAAGATAATTCTTAGCACTTTCGATTGGAATCGCTCCAGAATTTCAATATTGGAATTAGCTGCTGCTCCCCACAGTGGGATACCGTAGGTCCAAATGGAGTTTGTAGATCACTACCTTATTTTTTATAGATAATTGAAATTTTCTACCTATCAGCCAGTATAAATCTCTTAGTTTCAAACCCAATTGTTTGCACTTGGTAAAGATGTGCTTCCACCAGGTTAGGCGCTTATCTACGTGCATGCCTAGAATATTTGGCATCGTCCCGTTGTGGTAGAGTTTGATTGTTAAGAGTGACTTCTGGACATTTGCCTTTACGGTTTGTAAAAGTTATTTGAGCAGACTTCAATTCATTTGCAGTAACTCGCCATTTCTTTAACCAGTTTGATGCTACAATAGGATCTTTTGTGATGCTAGTTTGGCGGTGTCATCTGCGAATGTGGCTACTAGTACGTCATTGCTATTTGGTAGATCGGCCGTGAAGAGGAGCAGGTAAAGTAGGAACTCCGGAGTTTATTTTGAACAGTGGTGTTTGTTCATCAAGGTATTTAACTAGGAAATAGCGATCTTTGAGGTAGGAGTGAAGGATTTGGTAATAATTGATAGGTAAGGATATTCTGATTTTAAATAAAAGACCATCATGCCAAACCTTGTCAAATGCCTCCGTGATGTCTAGGAGCACAATATCTTCTATTTTCTAGATCTTCGTTTATTTTTTAAGTTACCCGATGAACTTCTTCGATTGTTGCGTGCTCTCGTTTGTATAAATCCAAATTGATGATTTGGTTGTATATTTCTTTGGTCAATGATTGGTTACAATTTTAGTAGTTTAGTAGTTCTGTATGACTTCACATCTTGTAATTGCTCACCTGATTTATGAAGTAGTACAATTTGTGCCACTTTCCACTGTGATGGGAAGTGTGCTGTCCTTAGCGTGGCGTTATAGATATAAGTTAGGTATTTTATAGCTTTGAAGCTCAATTCTTGTAATATTCTTGCTGATATAAGATCATATCCTGGGGCTTTTCGAGGATTTAGCTTTGTCCTGATAGAATTAGTAACCTGCCTTATTGTAAATTTCTCAAGCGGAAGTTCTAGCTGAAAGAGGGATTGTGAAAATTCAATAATTTCAGCACCTTTGTTTTCGACGGGATCCATTGGAAACGGCTGAAAAACTGACACCAAGTGTTTTCCAAACGATGCAGCTTTCTAGCTATTAGTCTTAGTCCATTTACCATCTTCTGTGCGAAGTGGGGATTTATAGAGTTGTGGTTGGTTTATTATATATATTGTTGGGAAAAGTATTTGGATCACTTAAAACCACTTATTTTGAAGAATTATCATGAGGTTAATAAAATAAAACATAACGTAATCTTAACGTTTATTAATTCTTCCCATAACATACCACACTTGACTAATAATTAATAATGACTAATGACAGCACTGACAATTGACATTGTCATCAAATAAGCACCATAGATATCTACGCCATAGATAACAGATGTAAAGAGTATACACTCTATAAGGAAGTTACAACAGTTGACGATTTTATCGAATTTCATAATAAATAATAATACTGAACACCATTTGAAGAGAAAAATAAAATACTTAGTTAATAATCAGAAATTCAAAATTTTTCTTATAATCAAATATTTAAATCAACATAGGTATAAGAGAAAAATATGAAGAGTGGACCACAAAAGATAATTTTTATAATTTCTATAAAAATTCTTATTTAATGCCCGATATTTAAAATTATTAATTTGACTTTAGTAAAAGAGAGCGGACTCAAAAAAGATGATGATTTTTCTAAGACGAAACGTTGTAGAATCGTCAAGTATGTATCTTATACAAAAACCTAAAAAATATTGCAATAAAAAATCCAGGTCCGCATTAAAAAATATAAAGTTGATGGTGACCCTGAAAAGGACCATTTTTGGATTTTGTCGAATATCTCCGGAACTAGTCGATATATTTAAAATTTTTCTAATTTCCCATCAATGTACCAAACTTTTTCTCCATTTAATCGATATAGTATCTATTATTGTTTACGAGATCTCTGTATACGTCAATTAAATCCGGTCCACGAAATAATGTATGAAAAATGTCGTGTCATTTATATAATCTGTATTGTTTAATGGTAACCAAAAATAAATGAAAATTACTTTGAAATACAATGCGTATATTATGTTGTTTAGAGGCCTGATATATCTGTTAATGCATTTAGAATGTCTGGTTTAAAAGTACTTCAATGGGCGTAAAAAAGGTGCTCCGTGAAAAAGCATATTCACACTCATAAAACATTATAAAATACAATTAAGCCATTTTTAATGGGAAATATATGTTTTTCTGTTTTTAGTTATAAATTTACTTTTATATTTCATTAAAAATGTCGCTAAAAGTTGTTAAAATTGCTTAATTTCCCTCCCTGAATCGGTTATAGATAAAACGGTGTACATCACACGTGACAAACAGAAAGTTACCTCTACCCTCGGCAGATGCAGAAAAATGTGTGTATCAACCCAAAAATAACGTTTCGGATACACATTTTCAGAGGTACCGTTATTCGTAATTCGGGATACAATACCAGAGAAGGAAAACAAAACGAACATAAATGAGGAGAAAAGCCAAGCTGTATGATAATTTAGTAGGAGAACAGTGAACTACACTGTGTTAATTCAACAAAACCACAATGAAAAAAATTAATAATTAATTGGTTTGTCAATTAATTAGTACATCAATTAAAAATATTGTAGACTGCTTTTAAAAACAATAACAAAAGTAGTATCGTATCGTATCGTATCGTATCGTATCTACAACCGGTCATTAGTTGTTAATTTTAAAGAAAGTTATTAATAAATATGCGACAAATATTCATATAAATATTTTCAGTTTTGAATACAATCCAGCAGTCGCATCTATTATGGTAGGTTTAAATTTAAATTGGAACGTTTGTTGAAAATACAGGACGTACCTATAGAAACTCCAGTGTCACATTATTTTGTAATATGTCACTCAGCTATTATTTCCATTGATAGATATATTGATATAGTTTGAAAAATATATAAAAAAAATTGTATGTGTTCAAAATATGGAAAGCAATATTGATTTATAATTTATTTATTATTATAAGGTTTAATACTTACCTTTTTCTATATATTATTTTGAAAATTTTTATTCAGATTTAATTGGGCGCCATCAATGATTATTTATTTTTTTTTTATATGAGACTCTTATTTTTATTTAATATTAAGAAATTTATATTATTATATTTATCTAATCTCAGGGTATATTTTAATTGTGAGGTCAAATTACAAAATTTGAAGACCGACTCTGTTCTTTGGTCTTCGTGTTGAAAGTTGGCATTCTAGTATTTTATTTCAATGGTGTCACAGAAATGTAAACAAACAGCCACATTAAACTTGAATAAATTGTATCTTATTCAAACAAACAACTATTTTATATTATGTTTTTATAATAAAATATTCAAAAACATTTAACTTATTTACATTCAATTTGCCTACCTAAATTTCATTCATTCATACAGGCGCACTATTAAAAAAAATATACTCACAGAACTAAATTCAATTACGTGGATATGAGCTTACTTATCATAGGATATTTTACTCCATAAAAAAGACGAAGTTTTATTCTGTTTGTTCCTTTAGATCGTGAAAGGTTAATTTAACGAATTGATTTTATCAAATGCTCTGTAAGTATTTTTTTATCTAATTATAACTAAGAAAACAAATTAATAAGAAACAATTTATACTATATCATGAAAAATGACTTTAAAATTAATATGAACAGTACCTGAATGTCTATTGGGTTATATCTATTCTATCTTCAAATTCGAAGGTTTCAATGGTGTTGGAAATGTGGAAAAGGCCTGCAGAAAACTACAGACGGTCCAGTGTAGATCAAAACTTGTACATTCCTTTTTTAAAATGTGGATTTTACACAGTCCGTTCGTTGTGGATAGAATCTATTCTATGTCCAATTTCCTCTATAGTGGATTTTTTGTTATATCAAACAAAACGATGCCAGATATATTAATTCGTGGTGAATTAGATGTGATGTTTCAAATATAGTTGCTCGCTTACCGGCACTTTGTAAGTATTCTTTTTTATTTCACTTTACTTATTTTAAATCACTGGATTCTTATATTAGATTTGTTTTAAAACATGATTATTCACTTTTTGAATATTTTATATTAATATTCATCAAGATTTTTCTTTATAAATTTCAAATTAAATTCTCCAGTCTTTCTTCAATTGAGAAATTTTTGCTAGTTGTTGATTTTTTTCATTGTTTTCTAAACAAATTTCTTTTTTTATTTTTCAATCAATCAGATTCATTTTAAGAGTTTGTTACTAAATTGATATTTACAATCTTTGAAAATATTGTAGCTTTATTCAAATGAAATTATGTTATAGTTTCTATATGGTATTTGTTTCATTTCTATGTTGTTAATTTTATAATTGCAGTGGTCAAAATTTTTATATTTCTATTTTTATACCCTTAAGTTTTAAGTTGGTATTTTACACAATTTGTTTGAAATTGGTGCTCCTGTGTTTATCTGTCAATTTATAACTTAAATTATTTGATTATACGGGGTTTTTCAAAATTGATTACTAAAATTTAGTATATAGTGTTTGCCAAAACTTATTATATTTCTTTTACTGTGATGAATTTATTTAAATTAAGTAAACAAATAACAGAGTTGGTCGTATTGCTTTAGTTATACCTTATGATTAGTTAATATTTTATTTAGGGTATTTTCATACCATAACAATATATTTTTGTTTTTTGTTGCTAATTCTTGTTAGAGTGTACATACTTTACTAGTCCATCCAGATCGCACTGGTAGGTATGAAACCGTCTCCGAGTTATTTAATTATGACGGAAGCTCAAGAACCGCTATTAACCTCAAGACGGAAAAATTCCGATAAAAAAAACATAATAAAGTGCCGATATTTTGATACGTTGTATGCATAGGCGTCCGCAAAATTTTTACCAATAAATAACAAAATTGGAAAATAATTAGAATGCAACTGCAACTAGTGCGAGAGTCCATCTATTAAACTATTATTGCGATGTGATCAAGTTACAGATTTATGTCAATATTAGATGTAGATCATAATGCTATATATTGCAATTTCTATAATTATTCGAAATACTTTGTTTTATTAGCAAAGTATCTAGACTGGATCATTAATATGGAGGTTATGTTCTTTCGAATATAATCTTGTCTTTACATTGATTGTACTTTGAACGCAATAAAATTTATTTTAATAAACCGTATGGATGGATAGATTTCACAGCGTAGAATTTGGAAAGTTTTTATATAAACGAACGATATGATTTTTTATTTATATCAGTGCTGTCATAAATCCGAATAACGCCGCAATAAATTATTGCCGTCGGGATAAAAATTAAATCTTCATATTTATTAAAAATTGCAATAAAACTGGGTGATAAACGTATTTCAATTTTAACCTTATATAGTACACACAATGAATAACATAATCCACTGTAAAAATTTATCTGGTATATTTTATATAAAGGAAAAATTTCTCGTTCTAACTGGAATTAACTGGAATGAGATTTCTGTCGTGAAAAAAACATTATTATTTCATATTTATTTTAAAAAAGACCAAAACCACACATTAAATATACTTTTTCGTTGACCGTTTATTAATTTAGATATTGATGAATTATTTTATTTAAAAAAAAAAAGGTGAGCGGTCGTCGGACCGCCGACAGAAGCTTGCTTCTTATGCGCAATAGAATGTCCATTTTTCGTGAATTTTTCACCATTTTTCAACATTTTTGACGAATTTTGACAATTATTTACCATCTTTGACAATTATTGACCATTTTTGACAATTTTTCAAAAATTTTAACATATATTTGGCAATTATTGACCATTTTCTCAAAATTTTGACAATTTTTTCAAATTTTAACAATTATTGACCATTTTTGGCAATTATTGACCAATTTTGACAGTTTTGACAATTATTGATCATTTTTGACAATTTTTCGAAAATTTTGACCATTTTAGACCATTTTTTCAAATTTTAACAATTATTGACCATTTTTGACAGGTTCTGACAATTATTGACCATTTTCCAAAAATTTTGACAATTTTTAATAATTATTGACCATTTTTCAAAAATTTTGACAATTTTTAATGATTATTGACCATTTTTGACAGTTTTTTATAATTATTGACCATTTTTTCAAAATATTGACAATTTTTGATCATTTTTCAAAAATTTTGACAATTTTTGACAATTATTGACCATTTTTCCAAATTTTTGAAAATATTTGGCAATTATTAACCATTTTTTCAAAATGTTGACAGTTTTTGACAATTTTTGACGATTTTTCCAAATTCTTGACAATTTTTGACCATATTTAAATTTTTTTGACAATTTTTCAAAAATTTTAACAATTATTGATCATTTTTGACAGTTTTAGACGAATTTTGACAATTATTGACCGTCTTTGACAATTATTGATCATTTTTGACAATTTTTCGAAAATGTTGACCATTTTAGACCATTTTTTCAAATTTTAACAATTATTGACCATTTTTGAGGATTTTTGACAGGTTCTGACAATTATTGACCATTTTTCAAAAATTTTGACAATTTTTAATAATTATTGACCATTTTTGACAGTTTTTTATAATTATTGACCATTTTTTCAAAATATTGACAATTTTTGATCATTTTTCAAAAATTTTGACAATTATTGACCATTTTTCCAAATTTTTGAAAATATTTGGCAATTATTAACCATTTAAAATTTTGACAGTTTTTGACAATTTTTGACGATTTTTCCAAATTCTTGACAATTTTTGACCATATTTAAAACTTTTTGACAATTTTTCAAAAATGTTAACAATTATTGATCATTTTTGACAGTTTTTGACGAATTTTGACAATTATTGACCGTCTTTGACAATTATTGACCATTTTTGACAATTTTTCAAAAATTTTAACATATTTGGCAATTATTGACCATTTTTTCAAAATTTTGACAATTTTTGACCATTTTTCAAGATTTTAAGAATTATTGACCATTTTTGATCATTTTTGACCATTTTTGACAAGTTTTGACAATTTTTGACAATTTTTGACAATTTTTGACAATTTTTGACAATTTTTGACAATTTTTGACAATTTTTGACAATTTTTGACAATTTTTGACAATTTTTGACAATTTTTGACAATTTTTGACAATTTTTGACAATTTTTGACAATTTTCGACAATTTTTGACAATTTTCGACGAATTTTGATTGGTTTTGACAATTATTGACCGTATTGACCGTATTGACTCAACTATTAAAGGCACTCAGTCGCTGTCGCTCGTTCGTGCTTTAAACAGTTTCGTTTATTAATCGCCTTCATTAACAAACTAGTTTATTAAATAACTATTAATAATTAACCAATCCAGTAATAACGTCAAATTGGCATTGAAGGTGACAACTAAGTTAGTCTATGTTTGAGGTGATTGGGACCATTCCAGAGCACGTGTCTCTGAAAGGTCGGCCATATTGTGCTGAAGGGCAACCGAATCGATTAGTTGGAGTTGAAACTTGTGTGTTTGTGTTTTATGAACAAAAAATTGACTAATATAAGTACAACAACTAACCCGAAAAGGGAAATACTTTCAAGGATTGAGCAAGCGAGAAAAATCTTCATGAGTATGAAATAATTTTTTACAAGACTAGACCTTAGTTTGGAATTCAGAAATCGAATGATCAGATGCTACTCTTCTCTTCTCTGTCCTACTCTAAGGATGTGAAAGCTGGACACTAAATTCACAGATTGAAAAGAGAATAGAAGCCTTCGAAATGTATGTGATAAATACGGAATATTACGTCTCATAATAGAGGGCAAAGTTCAGGGGAAAAGATCAGTAGGAAGACGCCAGAACTCATGGCTAAAAGATTTAAGGAGATGGTTCGACCGATCGTTTGCAGAAATCCTTCGTGCTGCAGTTTCCAGAGCTACAATTGCCATTTGGATCGCCAACCTTCGGCAGGAGAGGGCGTGATAAGAAGAAGAAGAACTAACCTAAAATGTCGAGAACACTCGCCAAGTTTAAAGTTGTGTTTCACAGAGAGATCAATTAAATAGTCACCTTCGCCTAAAAAAAACCTTATCTCTTTCTCCCCGCATTCCATTCTTACGTATTCTGGAACATCAAGGAGGAAGCATGAAACAAGGAACAAATCCACAGCGATGCCAAATTTTTTGACCAATCATAATACAAAATTTTTTGATAGACACAATAAGAGATAATAATTATGCCTTAATATACCGATCGTCGAACATCTTCCATCATTTCTTCTCACAACAGAAACCTTTGAATATTAAGCAGCAAAGAGTGTATAAAAGTGAGGTTAATGATCCTCAACGTCAAATAAATTCACAAAACTGTCAAATTATTTCGTGTTCCCTGGCTGATTCCTTCAATTCACCCAATTTACGTTCTATAGAATGACGTCCAAGATCAGTTCCCAAATCGTTTTGACAAAGCGAGGAACTCTAAGTTCGAGCATGGCTTTTAAGTAGTTCTGAATCAAGTTCTGAGATGGAAATTTTCTGTTGGAACAAACTTATTTATCACAAAATCTCCACTATTAAATATTTTCAAAATCCCTAGCGCTGGTACACACCGTATTTTGAAAATTTAATCCAGCTATTTAAGAAGCACGAAGGAAATCAAACTTACAAACCACCATTATAATAATGTGATAAAACTGATAAAAGTGTCAAGGTCATTAATACTATATCATAAGAACGTCACTCAAGGTAAACTGTATTTCTATAATTACTTTGGAAATTTTTTGCTGGAATATTCTTGATCAAAATGAAATCATTATTCTAAGAAAATGATTGGAAGATTGTTTCAAGACAAAAAAAATTTTTTTAATAAACGTGACACACTTTGTCGTACGTTGGCTGAAGGTGATTCAGCGACGTAGACGAAATTTATATAAAATATACTTCAAAGGTACTCAATTATTACGGTATCACAAAGGTGAAAAATTTTCTTCCTTGACATTGTTATCCTTATGTAGGTACTTAGTTAAGAAAATCAACTGTTTGATTTTTAAATCCTGTGTCCTTTCAGTGTTTTTATTCTTCTTTCTTTTCTTACTGATTGCCTGAAAAACTAATGAGAAAATCTTTTTCTGATAATTGAATTCAGGATTTTTGTTCAAGTCCAGTACAGGACGCATCAAGAATGAAATAAACAAATTAAAATCAAACGGACATTCAGAATAAAACGATGATTTCCTGCGGAGGATACGACAAAATTGTTGACCTTGCGCAGTAATATGACCTCCAATTTACTCACCATCATTCACGTGAGAAATTACCTAAGTGCCTATTTCAATTTGTATGATTACCCAGTTAACAACTGGAGAAATTGTTTAAAAACAAATAATTATTATTACTTATATGTAACATCTTACCTTACAAAGCAGAAATAGCAATAAAAAAAAGGAAGTGCCGCTTTCGTCATATGTTTTATTAGTGTTATCTACTAGACTATGAATGTTATGGTTTTAACAAAATTACTCATCTGACCAACCTATTCTCGTTTTTCTTTATGATATTGATACAATGAGCACCTGGAGAGGTTTGTTTCTGGTGGGTTTATGCTCAGATTAAGGATGTGAGAGCTCGCCAATCAAAAGAGGTTGCTGGTTTTTCAAATGCTACGTAGGAAGAGTCAACAATCTTGGAATACTGTGAATTGGGCAGCTCTTCATCAAATTCGTCCATATTAAAAATATTTACTCCTTGTGAGAATCCTTAAAAGTCAATGGACTTCAAGGTCACCTCAAAATCTCACGTAATCGTAAACGGAAATTGTGGTACTTAAACTTAACCTCACTTTCAACTTTTTAAATTATACAAGATGTACATCTTACATGAGCATAAACCCAACATAAATGAGTTAACTAAAAAATTTATTATTAGAATAGTTGTAAATTAATTAACTTTTTTTTTACAATTAACGGAAATATGTGTTTTGTGCTAATAACAATTTCCTCTGTTATTAACAATTTTCTCACCAATAACCACAGGTATAATTTACACCAGTAATAATAAATTAGTTTACTCTCGACAATTATTTATCATCCTTATAAGTTTGTTCAATATTTAAATTAACATCATGGTTAAAAACAGATAAATTTACATACTTGTCGTAATTTTAAAGTAAATACGAGAGAAGCTGTGCCAGAAAAGTAATTTTTCTCTAATCATGTTGACGCAAATTTGTCAAAAGTTGAGTTGTGCAAATAACATTTTTTTTAAATTACAGATGAAGATTTTAGGTTGGATTTAGATTCTGCGGGGTCGAATTTACTCAAAAGTATCGGAAAACAGGAAGTTCGGATTTTGGAATTTTAAAATTTCAAGATTTAATGTCTCAAAAAAGACTAAATACGCGTACACGGAGGCTTTTTTTTAATTGAATATCGCATAATTTCGAAAACACAACCACTCAAAGAATTTCCTGCTGAATCGAATGAAATTGGCTAGAGTACTTTACGACGTATGGTAAATATGGGAAATATTTTGCGATACAAATTGCTTTTTTCTAACTCCCTTAATCCTCGGAAATATCGACTCAAAATTTACTAAGATATGTAAAATTGTCCCCTCTATCGATTGGTGAAGACTAGAACGTTCTATCTTACCTCTTAGTCGAGTTAAGAGTATTTTTTTTTTGAAAAGTGGATTTTCGAAAATTTCATGACTCTATTTGAAGGCGAAAGATTGATTTTATCAAAAAACTGATTGTGCCAGTCGATTTTCCGGCCCAAAAAACCCCTCTTTACGAATTTTAAGCATTTTTTATTTTTTTTTGTCGAAAATTTAGAACAAAGGGGTAGGTATGGAAATATTTTGCGAAACAAATTGCTTTTTTCTAACTCCCTTAATCCTTGGCAATATCGACTCAAAATTCACTAAAATATGTAAAATTGTCCCCTCTATCGATTGGTGAAGCCTAGAACGTTCTATCTTTCTTATTTGTCGAGTTATGAGTAATTTTTGTTTTGAAAAGTGGATTTTCGAAAATTTCATGACTCTATTTGAAGGCGAAATAATGATTTTATCAAAAAACTGATTATGCCAGTCGATTTTCCGGCCCAAAAAACCCCTCTTTACGAATTTTAAGCATTTTTTATTTTCTTTTGTCGAAAATTTAAAACAAAGGAAATATTTTGAGAAACAAATTGCTTTTTTCTAACTCCCTTAATCCTTGGCAATATCGACTCAAAATTAGGGCTGGGCGATTATCAAGAAACAATCGATTATCGATTATATAAAATAATCGATTATTTTCGATTAATCGATAATAATCGATTAATTGATCAATCGAAAAAAATCGATTAATCGAAAATAATCGATTATTTTCGATTAATCGATTAATCGATAATAATCGATTAATTGATCAATCGAAAAAAATCGATTAATCGAAAATAATCGAATAATCGAAAATAGTCGATTAATCGAAAATAGTCGATTAATCGAAAATAGTCGATTAATCGAAAATAGTCGATTAATCGAAAATAGTCGATTAATCGAAAATAATCGATTAATCGAAAATAATCGATTATTCGAAAATAATCGATTAATCGAAAATAATCGATTAATCAAAAATAATCGATTAATCGAAAATAATCGATTAATCGAAAATAATCGATTAATCGAAAATAAACGATTAATCGAAAATAATCGATTAATCGAAAATAATCGATTAATCGAAAATAATCGAATAATCGAAAATAATCGAATAATCGAAAATAGTCGATTAATCGAAAATAGTCGATTAATCGAAAATAGTCGATTAATCGAAAATAGTCGATTAATCGAAAATAGTCGATTAATCGAAAATAATCGATTAATCGAAAATAATCAATTTTCGGTGATTCGAAAATTTATTATTTTTCATTATTCTTGATAACGGCAGCTGGACCGCTACCGAAACTTTAAAAATAGAGTTTCAACAAACATCGTGATCAAGAACTATTATATTTAACTAATTTTTTCCCTAACTCACGCCTTTAAAAAGATTGACAATTTGGAACTTACGAAAATATTTTGAAGTTTAAGACTTAAAAAAGTTGTCAAGATTTGCCAGACGATTTTCCGGTCCAAAAAACCCCTCTTTACGAATTTTTAGCATTTTTCAAATTTTTTTGTCGAAAATTGCTTTTTTCTAACTCCCTTAATCCTTGGCAATATCGACTTAAAATTCACTTAAATATGTAAAATTGTCCCCTCTATCGATTGGTGAAGACTAGAACGTTCTATCTTTCTTATTAGTCGAGTTATGAGTATTTTTACAGCTACAGTCGAAATAATAGACGAGTGTCAAAAAGTACGATTTTTCGAAATCTAACTCTCTGTAACTTCTAAACCTAATGTCCGATTAAATTTTTATGCTGATTTTCGGAATCTACGGGGTCGATTTAATAGATTTCCGTATCAAAAATTATCGGGAGACGTAAGACTTGGATTTTGGGATTTTCAATTTTCAAAATTTATACTAAGTCAGTACTCACCGCAAAAATTGACTAATTCGCGAACACTTGGGAAATCCCAATTATGCATTTTAGAAAGTCAAAAAATTGAATCGAATGGCACAGTCTAGAGTCCTCTACGACGTATGGTTTTACAGCTACAGTCGAAATAATAGAGGGGTGTCAAAAAGTACGATTTTTCGAAATCTAACTCTCTGTAACTTCTAAACCTAATGTCCGATTAAATTTTTAAGCTGATTTTCGGAATCTACGGGGTCGAATTAATAAGTTTCCGTATCAAAAATTATCACATATATACAAACTGATTTCTCGTCTATAAAATACATAACTTTGGAAGTTGAAGCGGCCGCATTCGCTCAATTAACATTTGTATTGGCCGCTGCAGTCGTACTACAAAAGTCGAGCGTCTTCAGCCGCGCGGCCGTAGTCGTTCGATTGGCACAGTACTAAAACTGGCGAGCGGACGCCGACGTGCAAGCACTTGTTTACTCTTGCAAGTTTTGATTTATTTCGTAGGAATTTTTCACCACCGGCGCCAGTGATTCTAGAAGGATGCAGACTTTTTTGGTCTATGCATTAAAAAATAAAAATTGTATGCAAGTCTATGTTCACACTTGCTAATTTCATTTTTTAATGACGCCACTAAATCCATGTATGTGTAAACTCACCTTTATGTTCAACTATTTAATAGTTATTGTCTATTAAATAAACAGCTTACACGTAATATAATTCAATTTATTTAAGTTCAGAGAGTATCCGTGGTCGTATGCAACTTTTCTTTAAAGCTTATAATCGCTTACTACTGTTAAAATGTATTGTTTTGTAAGGGTAGGTGGCACATCACTAATGATGTATTAAATAAATTAAATAACAACAACTATTACTGTTGCATAATTGTTTATTCACTTAATATTAGAGAGTTATTTTGTTCTTCCTGCATTTTAATAAAGTAATTTAAATTAAAAGACACTACTAAAGTGGACGTAATTCTGAAATGACCCCTGTTATTACATTACGACCTTCAGAGCGATTATTACAATTATTACAATCTGCAAGCCTCCGGTCTTGTATTTTGGTCAAAAATGAATTGTAATTGGGCTAATAGCTAAAAAATTGCTAAAAACACCATTGAAACTCGTTAGCTTCATTATTCGTTGACAGTTATGAAAATTAGATAAAAAGTATATTTTTCTTAATAATTAGCTAATTATTTTGATTACATGCTCTAAAGTTCAATGTGTGACTAACTGAAATAATATTTGATTTGGAAGAAATGTCAAAAACGAATGTTCAATGTTCAACCTTGAGTCTTGTTTATTTATTTTTATTTTAAAAATCAGGACAATATTTAGAGGAAGAAAAAGTTACATAAACTATTAGCGATGACTAGACCCAGCGTTTCAATTAATTATCAAGTCCATAGTAAATAATATGGAAGTGATTTTGGTGATTTTTTCATTTAATTACAATGTCATACGTCATTTGTTAGAAAACAAATATTGACAGCATTGCAAGGCTGTAAAAATTCACAGGAAACTCTCAATAAATTTGGTGGAAAATAATTCAGTACATGTCGAGATTTCTAACTACGAAGAATGGCGGAAAGTTTAAAAAGTAATATTTATTATATCCTTCCCAAACATAAGCTTACTGGAAGAAAAAACGGAAAAATATTTTCATTTCCATCCACCACGTAAGTAGTAACTGCTATATTCTTCGTACACATAAGAATTTCTTTGTTACATCAGGTTTTTCTCTTCATATTCCTACATTCACATTTTATAAATTTACAATTATTCTTCAAATTTATTCATACTTCAGCTCGAGTTTTCTCAACATTTGGTGAAAAGCAATTAAAATTTTGGTACAAAACCCGAGTAAGACAAAAAGGAGTTATACTGATAAATAAAGGGAGGTGCAATGGGAAGTATTTCGAATCCAATGATATTATGACATGTTTGTGGATAGTATGTGGAGTAGAATCTAAGTTTTCGACTTCAAAGATTCTGGCTAAATTTTGGGGGATGCCGAAAAGCCTAGAAGATTATCCGTTTTTCTCTTAACTGTTTAACCATGCATTTTTAGAAGCATACTACTTTTTACAAAACTGGAGAACATTAAATTTCCTTCATATTTGGTGGAAAAAAGTTTTTAACACGCTTTTATTAGCTTCACCTGTATGTGAGTTTGTTTGTAACTCTCCTAGCAAGTGGCTTATTACTGTTAGTATATCCAAACAATTTAAGTACGTTCGTTGGCCGAGCGGGCTAAGGCGGGTCTTCGATGACGGCTAAAATTTACATTATTTTTATATAAGGTTCACTTGTATGTATGTATGTATGTTTGTTTGTTTGTAACGCAATCGCTTTCTTAGCATATTAAACTAAAAAGTGAAAATTAAATATAGTTGAAAAAAACTAAAAAACACGTTTTTAAATAATATCGGACTAAAAAGTTCAAAATAATTTTTAAAATAAGCTTAAAGTAATAATGAACGAAACTAGTATTATTAGTATTATTGTGAAAAAAGCATCGGGCGCTCGATATACAAAAAATATGGCTCAAAGCGCCCACGCTTAAAAATTATTTTGAACTTTTTAGTCCGATATAATTTAAAGGCGTGTTTTTTAGTTTTTTTTATTTATTTAATCCAATGGTTACTGATATTCAGTAGTTTAAAAATGTCTCAAATTATCAAAAAAGTTTTATTGGATAATATCGAAAACAGATCCGATAAGATCGAGCCTGAAGTTACTTAATGAAAATTATTGAAATATGCAGCATTCTTTTCACGTTATCGAAATAACGAATTTTAAAAAAATAAATCCATGAAAAGTCATTTACGGAAGATTATTTTCCATGGAGAGGGCAAAAAAAACATTGGATAATCAAAAGGGGTTGAATTAGCCCATTACTTGAAATAATGCCAGAAACGAGATACAAAAGTGAATCCATATTTTAATTTCTAAGTTCAACAAAATCAATCGAAAATTTATCAGTAAAATGAAGGAGAAAGGAACAGAAAAAAGCTGAACACAAAATAAAGAAGTGAAGATTCTCAGGTGAATAATAATACAAAGTAAAAAAATGATGTGTAACATCTGACATCTCACTTTGGTAATAAACAGCATTAGAATAAAATTGTTCTTTTCTAGCTTGAGTACATCATTTAAAAATACGGCATCTTCTCCATTAAACGGTGACAGAAAATAACCTAAACATTTAATAAAGCTAAATAATAACGGCGAAATTTACCACCACTCGCGCTCATTGGTCAAATCAAATAGCGCGCGCTTCACTGGCTTCCTGTTACACACTTCCGTCCCATTTCACGAAATCACTGCCACAAATTGCAGGAAACCGTGCGGAAAGATGTTACACATCAATAAAACTCGAGAAAAATATCACGCTTAAAGAAAATAAGAAAATACCAATAGCAGATGCAATGGACATGAGAACAATGACAGAAAGCGATAAAAGCGTTGAATATCGACATGTTTACTGAGAAGAAAGGCAAAACTCAAATTAGGAAGAAATACTAAGGTGTCTAAAGGACTAGAATGGCAATCACGTGTACTTAAAAGGTAGATAACAGTTTTAACTTGAATCGCATAGCAAAAATGTAATACCCGTTTTCTTGGACTTGTGATGATCTATAAGGGCTCTAAAACTCCACGCAATGATCAACACCACCCTCGGACACCCGGAACACCCCTAGAGCAACTCCTAAGTTGTCATTTTCAATGTCTAAATCCTAAATAAGCTCCGACCACAATGATTTATTTTTAAACTTATTCTAGAGAGAACTCGAAGACGAAAAAAAACAACACCACCCTCGGACACCCGGAACACCCCTGGAGCTACCCCTAAGACGCGATTTTTATTGTCTAAATACAAAAAAATACTAAATAAGCTCCGACCACAGTGATTTATTTTTAAACGTATTCTAGAGAGAACTCGAAGACGAAAAAAAAAACAACTCCACCCTCGGACACTCGGAACACCCCTGGAGCTACCCCTAAGACGCGATTTTTATTGTCTAAATACTAAAAAAAATACTAAATGTGCTCCGACCTCGCTGATTTATTTTTAAACTTATTCTAGAGTCGTCCTGGAACGTATAAAAAAATCAACACCACCCTCGGACACCCCTAGAGTATTTTTTAGTATTTAGACAAAGAAAATCGCGTCTTAGGGGTAGCTCCTGAGCTCCTGGGGTGTTCAGAGTGTCCGAGAGTGGACTTGATTTTTTTTCGTCTTTGGGTTGTCTCAAGAATGAGTTTAAAAATAAATCAGCGAGGTCGGAGCTTAGTTAGTATTTTTTTAGGATTTAAACATTGAAAATCACGACTTAGGGGCTGCTCTAGGGGTGTTCCGAGTGTCCGAGGGTGGTGTTGATTTTTTTTATACGTCCCAGGACGACTCTAGAGTAATCTTAGAAAAAATCGGCGTGGTCGGAGCACATTTATAATTTTTTTAGTATTTAGACAAAGAAAATCGCGTCTTAGGGGTAGCTCCAGAGTTGTTCCGAGTATCCGAGGGTGGTGTTGCTTTTTTTTTAGTCTTTTTTTTAGGATTTAAACATTGAAAATCACGACTTAGGAGTTGTTATAGGGGTGTTCCGGGTGTCCGAGAGTGGGGTTGATCATTGCGTGGAGTTTTAGAGCCCTTCTAAAGGATCACAAGCCCAAGTAAACGGGTACTATATTTTTTTTTATAATTTTTTACCAATTCGTTGCGACAACTTTCGGATCTTCAGGTTCATAACTTTTTAATAATAGATACGTTGACACTGTTGATTGGAAATATTCTTATAATACTACCAAAATTACTATCCTTTCTAAATAGTTAATTGCTATATCTTTGCAAATGAAAATAACTATTATACATATCAGATATGTTTTAATGACAAAACAATAAGTGAATCTTATTAATAAATCAAAAATGACTTGTTAGCACTGATAACAAATCTCATCGTAAATATCACATTTTCTGACAAGTCTTCAACTGTTTACATACATTTTTTTTATGACATTGAACTTAAATGAAATGTAAAATTTCAATTAATACCAAAGGTTGTACGTTATTGAAATGGAAAATGTGGATAAAAGTGCGTTTTATATCATTCCAAACCGTCAAGGTTTCACTAATAGCGGTGGTTTCGTATTTCCTCTAATTGCGACGTAAGTAACTTCATGATATTACGTTAAATTGTTATGATTACTCAATTTTCACAGAGTGTAATCACGTGTTAAGGTTGTAGTTGTAAGAAACACCGTATACCGCTTATTGCGGTTGTATATTGAGTCATAACATCTGCAAATTGACGGGGTTACTCTTCTTAGAGGCTTCGTTAAAATCGTTAAATGAGTCTTTAGAAATAAGCTATGCTACCTGCTTACATCGATTGAAATTGGTACGATGCTGTTTTGATTTAAAAAAACCCTTGTTCTTTAATTATTTATTCCATAGATAAACTGGGAGAAAAAGCTAATTGTTCTCTAAAATAAATAAGAAAACTGAGCGTTGTAATCCTAATCTCAGTCGTAATCCGTAATGTGTAAATCAAACACAAAAACGACACGTCGTGTTTTCCGGAAGTCCAAGTCTTATCTTTGTGATGATTCAGATAACATCATAAATAATCCTCTTATTGATGTAAAATATAATTATCTTGATGTATTTTGGCAAAGAAATGATTAAATCCTTGCATTAGTATAATGACCAGGAATACATTGTGACAATCCAAAAAAATATTAACTAATGTTTTTTTTAGAATCGTCATGCTTGGATGTATGAAGGCTCTTGAGTTGCAGGTTCTGGTACGATAAAATCACCTGTGGTACTCTCCCTTACAAGGGATTATGTATTTTTATTGCCATCTATACAAAAATAGCCGGGAATCAAAATTAAAGATTTCCTATAAAGGAGAGTATTTTTTTGCAGTTTGATACCAATTCAGACTTTTGAAGCCTCTTGGCTGCCCGAGAAAATTTTTATTGTTTCATGTGTGAGATTGTGTCCAATCTCTCCACACATAAATCGATGGCGTAAAGGATTTTATTTCGGATGATATTCATGTCCTAGGTCAGCGAATGTATTCACCTGCACCAGAGCCTGAGGGTTGAAGCAGTTATTTGCTCTTAGCAGTTCCTCCTTACGAAGGAACCAGTCATCTCTATTCGAAATAAAAACGACAAAAGGTAAATATTTTGGGATTTGTCCATCTAGCCTCTCTTTCCAGAAAGAGGTAGGTCCACAAGGACTTCCAATATTTCCATGGCTGCAGATGGTCTATGGTTGAAATTTTGTTAAATTTTGTCCACTGTATTTTTGAATTTACTGTTTGGACACTTACTTTGTGGAATCTACTCATATTAATGTTATAAATGAAACTAACTGTTTCTAATTAATTCCACTATTTAATTACAAAATTTATGAAAATTATTAAAGGACATTGATAATTATTTCGATATTGACATATCATCGTCAGAATGACAGAAGTTACATTTTATGTGATACCTACTTGATGTTTAATATTTTGGCTAGACCAAATTGTAAGTGACCTATCTTGTGATTGACTTAATATATATGAATAGAAAAAAGAAGAAGATATGATTTTACAAATATTAAAGCTTAGATATTATTAGCCCTATGGGGATATCCTGGATATCTTTTTCCCATTTAAGATCAGTATAACTGTGCAATTATATAGAAAACCAAGGAAAACTATATCTGCTGACCTTTACAATTATTACTTAAGAAGACAATTTATTAGTGGAGAGCTCCCTAGATTTATCTGTTCATTGACAACTTCATATTGTGGGTCTCTTAAGTGTCTTCTTATTTCTATTTCTTCAAGGAAATCTAGTTCTTGTTTCTTATCACAAATATGCAGTATTTCTAGTTCTGTGATAGGTGTTAATGAATGTTTTGTGTCAAGAAGATGTTTTGCGTAATGTGATTTATCTGGCTGTTTTAATCTGTATGCTCGTGAGTGTTCATTGTATCTAATTTCAAAATTTCGAATTGTTTGACCAATATAGACAGCATTACATTCTGGACATTTAAGTTTATATATTCCAGACTTTTTTAATGGGGGTATTTTTGTTTATACATTTAACAATTTTTTACTCACATTGTTTTCTGTTTTAAAAGAAATTGCTATATTTGTTGAACAAGATATTATCTTTGAAATATAGAACTAATCAAAAAATTAAAAACATACAAATTACAAGATAACTCTAAGCTTATTTCATTTGATGTTACCAATATGTTCTCTAAAATTCCTTCTAAAGAATGCATAACACTTGTTAAAAAATTACTAGAGGATAAAAATATCTATCCAGGAATAATATCAGATATACTTAATTTGTTTGATGTATGTATTAATCAGAATTATTTTACTTTTGCTAATAAGGTATATATTCAAAATGAAGGTTTACCAATGGGAAGCCCCATATCACCAATTTTAGCAAACATTTTTATGGACAGTTTAGAAAGAAAAATCTTTGAATGTAACATTTCAAAAAATATATTATTTTGGTATAGGTATGTAGATGTCATATTAGCTTGTTTTGTAGGTAGTGAACGACAATTAGATATATTTCAATCATATTAATAATTTACATCCAAAAATTAAATTTACATTAGAAGTTGAAGAAAATAACTCAATCAATTTTCTTGATATTAAAATTCAAAGAGTTAATAATATACTTGATTTTTCAATTTACAGAAAACCAACACATACTGATGTGACTATACCATATAGTTCCAATCATCCCATTTCACATAAATTAGCAGCATATAATTCAATGATTTATAGAGCATTTTCAGTTCCTAAGAACAAATATAATTTTGATAGAGAAATTAATATAATTAAACAAATAAATTAATTAATAAAAAAGAGGAAAAAGTGGCATTACAATTAATATTTCCTGAAAAAACTAGGGAAATACAAAATTACAAAACCATCACATATGCTGGTAATATTTCTAATAATATTTCAACGATAATATCTTGTTCAACAAATAAAGCAATTTCTTTTAAAACAGAAAACAATGTGAGTAAAAAATTGTTAAATGTAAAAACAAAAATACCCCCATTAAAAAAGTCTGGAATAAATAAACTTAAATGTCCAGAATTTATTGCTGTCTATATTGGTCAAACAATTCGAAATTTTGAAATTAGATTCAATGAACACTCAGGAGCATACAGATTAAAACAGCCAGATAAATCACATTACGCAAAACACCTTCTTGACACAAAACATTCATTAACACCTAACACAGAACTAGAAGTACTGCATATTTGTGATAAGAAACAAGAACTAGATTTCCTTGAAGAACTAGAAATAAGAAGACACTAAAGAGACCCACAATATGAAGTTGTCAATGAACAGATCAATCTAGGGAGCTCTCCACTAATAAATTGTCTTCTTAAGTAACAATTGTAAAGATCAGCAGATATAGTTTTCCATCATTGCACAGTTATACTGATCTTAAATGGGAAAAAGATATCTAGGATATCCCCATAGGGCTAATAATACCTAAGCTTTAATATTTGTAAAATCATATCTTCTTCTTTTTTCTATTCATATATATTAAATCAATCACAAGATAGGTCACTTACTATTTGGTCTAGCCAAAATATTAAACATCAAGTAGGTATCACATAAAATGTAACTTCTGTCATTCTGACGATGATATGTCAATATCGAAATAATTATCAATATCCTTTAATAATTTTCATAATTAAATAGTGGAATTAATTAGAAACAGTTAGTTTCATTTATAACATTTTCACTGTATTTTTTTTGTTTTTCTCACTTTTGTTGATATTTAAAGTGGATTTTTATAAAACGCTCTACCCTTTCGTTTATTTTTGCTTAAATCACTCACCAGCGGGAAATATTCAAAAAGCTAGTTATAATGCTAGTCAACTTTTTATTTATTATTAAGAGACGCTCTTTCGTTTTTTTTTGACTTTTTTTCTCTCCCAATATGAAAAGAGTCATTTTTTATCTGCTATCTCAACAATAGTAAATCGAGCCTAACGGATATATGTAAACTTGCATGCATGATGACTCAATCTATGTGACGGAATGTCCCTGATCGAAGATACTATCGACGAATGTATATGAGTGGAATAAACTTTTTATTAGATCACATTTCGGTGTGAATATTGAATGTTGCTTGCTTTACTGAGAAAAATGAATTCTAGATAGATAGAAAAAAAGGTTCGTTTGGAAAATTTAGAGATTTTAAGCGAAAAAATGGTGAAATCTTTCGCAGAAATAGTCGTAAAAGCCCTATTTTATTTAACCAGTACTGACCTATATTTTATACTAACGACCTGTCCCGGCTTCAGGGGAAGTTTCTGAGATACCTCTCTTAATCAGACATCCGCTACCTTCAAGTAATTTAAAACTATAACGTTTGACAAATACTTAGTTGATATGAACATGTTTCATTTGACATACTTGTTTTAATTGTACTATTTACTAAAATTTATGCATTTAAAGGTGTGCGAGAAACAATGAAAATAACAATATTACCATATTAAAATAATTCTATGAATTTTAATACAGAGTTTCATAAACAGTGTGTAAATACTGGAGCTACTTGGCAGCAGGTGTGTAACGCTTTTAACGTTTACGTGCCCTCATAAATATCTCACAGAAACTCGAAATTGATCATAAACTTATAATTTCCTGTTTTACCAATATGGCTTTAAGGCTCGGCTTTTGCTTTCAGTTCTGCGAATTGAAGTGATTTATAAAAGTGGGAGTTTTCGTATTTTCTAGATCAACTTTATAAGCAAGAAAACGAAAAAAGCATTGGGTTTTTCACATACAAAGGTTATAAGATGGAATATTCGTTAAGGTAGCGTGAAAGTGAAAGATCAAAGGACTTTCTATCAGCTTTTATAATATTAATTGTCAACCGTTTTAAAACAGTACACATTTTTTATTACATTCTTTCAGAAAATTAGAAAAAAACCGGAAAATTAGTCAATTTTTTGAAAATTCTTATTTTCATCATTTTTCAATTGTAAGAGCTGAAACTTGCTCTACATCTACACTTTTTAAAACCGGTATAAAATTGCTATTGCGATAAAAGTAACCGTCGCCTGGCGTCTGATATTCGCACATATAAAGTGCATATGAAGAACTTTCTTTGTACCAAGTTTCAGATCTTACAATTGAAAAATGGCAAAAATATGAATTTAAAAAAAAAATGACTAATTTTTCGGTTTTTCCCAATTTTCTCGGTTCCCAATTATCCGATTAACTCGCTCGACCCCTCATTCTGTTCGTATTTTAATTACCTAGGATTTATCCATACATACTAAAAAAGGAATAGTATATTGTGCAACAAGTGAGAAAAGTACTTTCCCCACATGTTGCACACTATACTTTTTCTACAACTGCACAAATTTAAAGAATACAAGTAAAGTAACTCAATATTTATTTTTATGGTTAGTAAAACAAAAAGAAAAGGTGAGCGGTCGTCGGACCGCCGATAGAAGCTTGCTTCTTATGCACAATAGAATGACCATTTTTCAAAATTTTTGACAATTATTGACCATTTTTTCAAAATTTTTGACAATTTTTTTAAATTTTAACAATTATCGACCATGTTTGACAATTATGGACCATTTTTCCAAATTTTAACAATTATTGACCATTTTTGACAATTTTTGACCATTTTTGACAGATTCTGAGAATTATTGACCATTTTTGACAATTTTTAAAAACTTTGACCATTTTTCAAAAATTTTGACAATTTTTTACAATTATTAACCATTTCTGACTATTTTTTCGAATTTTAACAATTATTGACCAATTTTGACAATTATTGATCATTTTTGACAATTTTTCAAAAATTTGGACCATTTTAGACCATTTTTCCAAATTTTAACAATTATTGACCATTTTTGACAATTATTCATCAATTTTGACAATTTTTCAAAAATGTTGATCAATTTTGACAATTTTTCAAAAATATTGACCATTTTTCCAAATTTGAACAATTATTGACCATTTTTGCCAATTTTTGAGCATTTTTGACAGGTTCTGACAATTATTGACAACTTTTCAAAAATTTTGACAATTTTCAACAATTATTGACCATTTTTGACATTTTTTTATAATTATTGGCAATTTTTTCAAAATTTTAACAATTTTCGACCATTTTTCAAAATTTTAACAATTATTGACCATTTTTGACCGTTTCTGACAATTATTGACCATTTTTGACAACTTTCAAAAATTTTGACAGTTTTTGATCATCATTCAAAATTTTAACAATTATTGACTATTTTTGACCATTTTTCAAAATATTTAACAATTTTCGACAGATTCTGACAATTATTGACCATTTTTGACAATTTTTCCAAATCTTTGACAATTTTTAACAATTATCGACCATTTTTGACAGTCTTTTATAATTATTGACCATCTTTTCAAAATTTTGACAGTTTTTGACAATTATTAACCATGTTTCCAAATTTTTGACAATTTTTGAAAATATTTGGCAATTATTAACCATTTTTTCAAAACTTTGACAGTTTTTGACAATTATTAACCATGTTTCCAAATTTTTGACAATTTTTGACCATATTTCAAAATTTTTGACAATTTTTTAAAATTCTTAACATATTTTCTAATATAATCTGACAGTTTTGTGACAACTAAGTAGGTATTTGAAGATGACAGTAGCCTACTAAGTTTTTGTCGATTTTATTTGATTCTCCATATAAAAATATATGTGGCGTGGGCAAAGTGCCGTGAGAAATATTATTTCTCACAGTATGAGCAGCAATATTTGGTTTCGAAATTAAGTAAGCTATGAGAAATACGTCACTTTTCATAGCAGTTGTAGAAAAATATATTTTTGTATAGTTTTTCATACAGTACGACTCATGACACTGTTTTTTTTTAAATAAATATCGGGCCAAGAACTGATTGAAATGGTAAAAAATTATTTTTTGTATTTCTCTCTGGATAAATCAATTTCTATCATTTTACCTGACGATTCTGCTGTGTCATTGATTTTATTTGATAATTATGGAAATATTCCGCGTAACAATTAATTTATTAACAATTTTAAAAACTTACATAACACATCGACGAATGGCGTTCTTTGTTCAGAAATTTCACTATGAGTTCCATAAAGTTTTCACTATAAAAGTAACTAAAGTCACAAGATAAAATTTGCGCATAGTAATAAGTCTTTTTTCCGAAAAAATGCCCTCCCGATATACACAACCTTCGATTATAAAATTCTTATTAGGAATAAATCGAGCTTTGTTACTCATAGTCATCGTAACGTTTTTTGTCAAAAAAAACAACAAATTAACTGATAAAGCGAGTCGGTTTTTGTTTCTAACGTAGCAAAATCATGTTAAATTGAAGAAAAAGAATAGAAGATATAGAAAACTTAAATAACATTTTAATTTTTAAACCCAACAACTAGAAAATAACATAGACGAGCTTATTGTAATTTATGTTATTTTATATAGGTCTTACACATTAATTTATTTATACAAATGTATGTAGGTATATTACAAATAAACATCATATTATTATTATTATTAGTTTCAATTTAATCTGACGTTTTGAAGTAAATGAAAATTACACTTGAAGATTCCCTTATACCCACATAACAAAATCAGGATAAAAATTGTTGATAACGACAGCTGGAATGCTACCGACACCTGGAAAATGAAAAATTCAAAACATATTTAATTTTTTATTTTATTTACGGGCAAGCCCAATTCCATATAAAAAAGTGAACATTAAAGTTTTTTTATAGTACAAATACCTACAAATGCATCATACATTATAAAATACAGTAATAAAAAAATACAATACAATGATGAAAATGACTACTGCAATAAAAGGACAATTTAATAAAAATGGTAAAACAAAAAAAATTGAATATTGGTGAATATGCAGAAGTAGGTCAAAACTGGTCCAAATTTTTTCGTAATCCTTTGTTCCATCAAGAGCATAACTCACCAATATCTAAAGTCTAAAAAAGCCTCACCGTTATGTGATCAGTGCCAGAGTGTGTTAATAAAAGTCTACAATTTTTGAAAATAATCATTTATAATCTTTATACCTTTATCTAATATTTCTATGCAAATACTTGTGTATGTACCACCTCAAATTTTCAAACTACAAATGGAACTACAAGTGATTATGCTGAGAATAAAACGCAAATAATGAATATACCACAATTAACGTACAGAAGATATTAAAAAACAAATCATCAAAAAAAATGTATAAGGGCCTATCTCAAAGTGTTCATAAAAATGAATTTTGAGTCAATATTTCCAAGCATTAAGGGAGATAGCAAAGAGCAATTGAGGGGTCCAATGCATAAACCAGTCAGGTCACATGAGGAAAAATGTTGGGAAAATGTGAAAAACATTTTTAGTCTAAAATTTTTACATACTGAAAATTTTCACATTTGTTGTTATTTTTTGATAACCTTGCTATACTATTTTTTTAAACTATCAATTTATAAACCCAAAAATAATTGAGTTATGAGGATAATAGTAATGGACTTAACCGGTTTATGCAAAGTATTTTGATTTTTTAAGGGGGAAGAGCAAGAAAAATATTTTTTGAGTTTAAAAATATTATATTTTATTGAGTAATTGAATGAAATAAACAAGTATATGGTTTAACTAAACTATTAATGCAAACATAGGATATTTTCAACTTTCATCATCACTGAATAATTCTGAAGCGGAAGTCTAGGACTTGACCGGTTTATGCAAAGTATTAAAGTGTAGGCAACCAATTATACACTCTAGTTTCCATGTTAGAGGTCTGGTTTATGCAGTGGAAGATTCAGAATTTAAAACTGTGCAAGAGTATTAACCCAACTCATTTTGCCCAAAAAGTGGACTTGACCGGTTTATGCATTGGACCCCTCAATTTAAAACGCGAAATATTTCCATACCTACCCCTTTGTTCAATATTTACATCAATTTTTTTTGCGACACGGAGTTTTTTGGGACGAGAAATCTGCTGACACCGTCAATTTTTTGATAAAACCATTCGTTCACCCTCAAATAGTGCCATGAAAATCTTGTAAAGGGTTTCCGTTTTATGAATAATAAATATAAAAGTATTACTTGATGTATTTTCTATTTATCTAATTTCGTTACAGACCTCCAGAAGTATACAATATTGTTGATAATGATACAGACGACGAAAGCGGTGACGAAGAAAACGGCGATTTTGTAAAACCAAGAAGACAACAATGGTCGAATAAATTACAGTTCGTCCTTGCTTCTATTGGTTACAGTGTTGGACTGGGCTCAATATGGAGATTTCCTTATTTATGTTACAAAAGTGGTGGAGGTAATGTATATAAAAAATGCAATTAACAAGACTTGTTTTGTTCTTCAAAAAGAAGTCTCATTCCATGGACGTTGTTGTTATTAGTTATTTCACTGTTTCAGCTGTTTTTCTTATTCCATATGCAATTATTATGATATTTATTGGCGGACCAATGTTGTACATGGAATTAGCTGTAGGACAGTTTACAGGACGAGGTCCAATCGGAGCTCTTGGACATTTGTGTCCTTTATTTAAAGGTGTGTATAAACATACATAATTATTTTAACCTTGGTGTGTAAAAATGCGGATATAATGCAAAATTTAGGCTTTTCATAAAGTTCCTAGGCGTTTTACCAAAAACCGGCAAATCAGAAGCGCTAAGGGTCTCCAGGAGGACGCGAGGTTGAACTTTCCAGTGAATGGAAGCAGGATTGAAGACTACTGATTGATTGCACCCTCTCACTTTTTGACAAATTTTTTGAGGAATTTTCCAAGAAGGTGAAGTCAAAATCCTGCTTGCATTCACACGTGCACTGGAAAGTGACAAACTTGGGTCTCGTACGTACCCTAGCACGGTAGCACGTGAAGATCGACATTTGCCTCCAGGGGGCATATCTGTTACGATTCGGAGGTCAAGCCTTCCAAAAAGTAGTTGTAAGTTTCTTGCTTTACCGGCACTTCATCAATTTGCCTGAATTGGCGCAGTCACCCATTTTGCCGGCTTTTTGTAAAATGTCTAGGAAATTTATAAAAAGTCTAAATTTCCATGTCTCCGACATATATACAAACAAAACAACCTGTCAGAAAGGTCCAGGGGGTATTCCTTGGCTGTCATAGTTTTAAAAAATGAGACCATTCATTTATTCATTCATTCAGTGGTTTGGGTTGTGATCAATAGCCCAGGCACTTGAACTGAATGATGAGATATTATTTATATGTATCAGTAACTTCGTGTAAAACTGAGCCTACACCTATGATTTCCTACCTTCTTGACCTTGTGATGCATTAGACCGCAAAAAACTTAGCTTTTCTAAGGTTTTGTGAAAAAGAACTAAAATGAAAGCTAATGCTGAAACTGTTTAAAAATGGAACACAGAAAAGGCAGATAAATCATGACAAAAAATACACTTGAGAAGGCAAAAAACAAAACGTTGGATGTAAATGAATAAAATGGAAAGTGGATGAAAAACTCCAAAATGGGATGAGTAGTTCAGAGGATAATGAGAGGAAATTAAAAAGAAAGGAAAAGAAGACACCAGCAATGGTATGTAGAAAATATTAATCTGTTCTTGATGAACTAATGCGATGAATATTTGGTTCTAAATTTACGTAGGCTTCACGAGTACTCGATGTTTATACCTACCTATTTTTTGAAGTGAAAACTTCTTTTGGTTCACCGCACACAGATTTTTCCGTAGGTAGTAAGTTAGGCTGATCCGTCACGCTCTGAGGTGAAAGGCTTGATCGGGTGAACTCGCGACCGCCGAGTGTACCCGAGCGAGAAAGATACAGTCTGCTGCTCTTCACTGTTGTGTCGCTGTTTAGTATATTCAATTCATACCTAATAATTGCCTTTGTTATTTAATAGGTATTATTGGTACGTAATAATAATTATTTAAAGAAAAAATTTGCGAAATAAACATTGATGACAATTCACCGCCAATACAAGTTCAAGCACATGCTTCCACTTCTCAATTCAACAGATCATGGACATACAGTTTTCACTTCTGCCGTGCGGTCTTAAGCACACACTCTAATTTTTTTGTTCAACTTTACAGTTCAACAGCAAGACTTATCTTTGTTTTGATTTCATTTTAGGAACTGGTATTGGTAGTGTTGTGATTTCCTTCCTCCTTTCAACGTATTATAGTGTGATAATAGCGTATGGCATTTTTTATTTCTTTACATCGTTCAGAGTGAATCAACCATGGGCAGACTGTGGACATCGATGGAATACAGAATTTTGCTGGGACCAAAGTAAACGCACCCGTAACGACTCTAAACGTCAATTCACTCATTCGCCAGCTGAAGAATTCTACGAGTAAGTTTTTATTGAAAAATGTAGCCTCCAGATCGAATTTAATCAATCTGCATCCTTTTTATAACTTATTGTTTTCAGCATCAAAGTTCTTCAAATAGGCAAAGGAATTGAAGATTCTAACGTTCTCAGGTGGGAGCTGGTAGCATGCTTGATATGCGCCTGGATCTTGATTTATTTCGCCATATGGAAAAGCATAAAATCATCAGCCAAAGTTCGTTATTTCACAGCAACATTCCCTTTTGTAATCATTGTTATTCTACTCATTAAATCTTTGACCCTAGAGGGAGCCGATATGGGAATGAGATATTTTTTCAAACCTAAATTCGAGCTACTCCTCAACGCAGAGGTTAGTTACATAATTTTTGTACGAAAATTGTAAAATATATTCTCATTTGTCAGCTAACCATATTTATATTTACTTAGGTTTGGGTGAACGCAGCTAGTCAAACATTCAACTCAATGGGTTGTGCCTTTGGATCAATGATCTGTTTCGCAAGTTATAATAAGTACAATAATAGTATTTTACCAGATACAGTAGCAGTGTGGCTTGTAAATAGTATAACTAGTTTAATTGTAGGAATTTTTGCTTTTGCAACCATAGGAAATATAGCTACAGAGCAAGGAACATCAATAGAAGATGTCATCGATGACGGTATGACTAATATTATAAATAAATAATGAGCGTTTTCTAAAATTCGTATTTCTATATTTCATGATAGGACCAGGACTGATATTCGTCGTCTATCCTCAAGCTATAGCTAAGATGCCAGCAGCTCAATTATGGGCGGTGCTCTTCTTCTTTATGCTGATTTGTTTAGCTCTAAATAGCCAAGTAAATAAACAAATGTTTTTAGATAAAACAGCTGTATGAAATTTCATTAAGATAATTTGCAGTTTGCGATTGTGGAGGTGGTTGTGACGTCAATACAAGATGGTTTTCCTGGATGGATATCTAAGAATCTAATGTGCCACGAGGTTCTGGTATTGATTATTTGCGTTGTTTCCTTTCTATGCGGAATTCCCAACGTAACACAAGTAAGTATTCTTCAATATCTATACCAGGAATTACATTTATGCACAGTGCAGTCGCCGCAGGGTTCAAAATCAACAAATAGTACTTTTGCAAAACATAATTCTCATTTTCTTTTTAGGGTGGTATCTATTTCTTCCAACTAGTAGATCACTACGCAGCTTCTATATCGATCATGTACCTCGCATTCTTCGAAGTAATAGCTATAACATGGTTTTATGGAGCTTGGAAATTGTGCAAGAATGTAAAAACTATGACTGGAAGACATCCTGGTTATTTTATCAAATTTTGCTGGTTAATAGCAACACCACTGATGATCTTTGCTTTATGGGTGTTTTTAATAATTGACTACGAACCACCGACTTACAACAATGGAGCATACCATTATCCTACTTGGGCGGTGGTGTTAGGATGGATCATAGCTGCAGTGTCGATTCTTTGCATTCCCATTTCGATGATTTTTGTAATTTTGAAATCTCCTGGAACTACATTTATGGAGGTTAGTATTTTGTATCTACACTATCAAGCCGTTCAATCCCTGTAGATTATGACTAATACCAGTGCATTTTAATCTTTCGGTTATCACAATCTGTTGTCAATACTGGTCTCGTTATCTTTTTCCACTCTTTGCTGTTCTCACTTCTTAATTTCCAATCCTTTATTTGCATTCCCTTTGCAACTTTCTCTATAGCATTTTTCCAGCGTTTTCTTGGTCTCTTTCTGGTTGGAGGCCAAATTGGGACCCTATCTATTGTTTTAAGACTGAGAAAACTTTAGTTTTATCTTACAAAGGAATTTTGCAACCTCTCAAATTATACTTAATAAGATCTTCAAATTCGATTAAGTTTCTTGGTTTCCATATTGACGGTGCCCTTAAATAGTCTGTACATGTAAACACTTTAGCGAAAAAATATCCTCTGCTTGTTTTGCCATTAAATCTGTGTCTAATCAGCTTGATTCTTTTACTGCTTCAACAACTTACTACTCTTTCGAATCGCACCTTCGCTATGGTTTGCCTTTCTGGGGTTCTTGTAGTTTGCACCTCTTGGAATCTATCTTCAAATTACAAAAAAGAGCTGTTCGTTACATTTATGGTTTAAGTAGTAGGACCCATTGCAGATTCTATTTAAAAAAATACAAAATTTTAAATCTTTCCACTCTAGTCATTTTGGAATCCGTTTTTGGTTCTAAAACACTTCAACAATTCAACTGAGAGACCAATTCATAGTTACCCTACTAGAAGAAAAAATTTCGATATTCATTTAACAATGCCCACCTCTGCTCTGGTAAAAATATTTTGTCCTCCAAGTACCCCCTAAAGCTCCCAGTTCCATAGGGATTCCCAAAATTTCTAATTGTCAATTTTTTATCACAATGTATGTTGATTTAGAAACGCAGATAGTTGAGATAAAAAAAACATAAAAAGTTTTCAATCCATTTTTATCTGCAACATAAAAAATACTGATCCAACTTATTTTCCAGAAATTCAAAAATTCCATTAAATCGGATCTCTTGGACAAATGTCCCAAGTGTAGTGATATAGACTGTGACTGTATATTAGATGACGATAATGGTCCAATGCTTATTGTGAAACCAGTTGCTGATATTCAAAATATCAAAGAAGAAAATACTAAGGAAACTACACCATTATTTACCGTTGCCAGTAGTCCAAATCTACAAAATCAAGAGGAACCAGAAAACGTTCAACCATCGGAGACACTCAGCGAGTATGATAACGTTACAGAACATGAAACAAAAACTGAATCGACTGCAGAACATTTATAAAAACAAAAGATATTTTATGTGATAACAGAGTAGGGAACAATCATGCGTTTAATGTTTTGAAAAAAGTTGATAAGCATTAAAATGAAAATTGTAACTGAGGAACAGAATACATTGTATATTTTTAAAATTTGTTTAATTCTTTTTCTGCCCTGATGTTTTGACCTATTTGTTGTTGACAGTTAGTTCTAGGTATCGTTCGCGCAAGTGCTGTACACACCTATAATCAAGCAACACTAGGAAACATGTATCATACCTCATGTCGATGAAATAAAACAATTTAATTTGCTTAAATCTCCATTATAATTTGAACTAACGTTCGATTTAAAATTTGTGACGCGTTTCGCTAACACAGTAGCTTTATCAAACTAGTGAAGGTATAGTGAAAAAATTTTAATTTATACAGTGCATTAATACGGAATTTTTAGGATATTGACAAAAGTATTATAATATGTTTACATGGAAATAAAGTACCTAAATACGGAATTCTACGAATATTAACAAAGGTATTTAAAAAGTTTATCTGGAAATTTATTGACAACAATCACACCTGATTTATCTTCTAGGTAAATAGGTTTAATAAAGGAGAATATTTGGTAGTCAAGAAGATTACCTGAATATTTGTTTTTATTATTCTCAAGGGCTTCTAAAAGATTTAATTTGAAGGATTTGGGTTCTACTTGCAAAATTTCAAAATTTGAGTCGAAAGTGTGTTGGTTTGCTAATAAATGATTTGAATAGTTAGAATCTAATTTTTTGTTTTGTTCTACCGATATAAATTTTGTCACAGTTGTCAATACCTCATTTTAATTTATAAACTCCTGATTTGTTTAATTTTGAAGATTTAGATTTGTTATTTTTAATGAGTTTGGATGAATTGTAATCGGTTTTAAAGCAAACATTCATGTTTAAAGTTTCTAAAAATGATTTAATGTTCCAAAGTATGTTAAGCTTTTAAATTGATTATTTTTATTTTTATCAGAAGGAAATATTTGTTCTAAAGTACGTTTTTGTATCTTTTTATTTATGATATTTTCAATTGAATTTGGATCGTAATTATTATTCACTACTTTTTTTTTAATGATATTTAGTTCTTTGTTGAAATTATTAGTATTTAATTGGACTGTTAAAATACTGTGTATCATACTATTGAAGGCTGCTAATTTATGACTGAATGGGTGGACCGAAGATAATTCAGGTGTGATTGTTGTGAATAAATTTCCAGGTAACCTTTTTAATTACCTTTGTTAATATTCGTATTAGGTACTTTTTGTACTTTATTTCTAAGTACACATATTATAATACTAATAATGCACTGTATAAATTAAAAAATGTTCATTATATCTTCACTAGTTTGATAAAGCTACTGTGTTAGCGAAACGCGTCACAAATTTTAAATTGAACGTTAGTTCAAATTATAATGGAGATTTAAGCGAATTAAATTGTTTTATTTTATCGTTTAATATGGATCTTCATCAAGTAAAAGCCTCATCTATTCAATTTTTGAATTCACAGTGTTTTACTTTTATCTTAGTCGTTTTCTATCATCACAATCATTAATTCCGCCTATTATGTTTTGTGTTTAACAATAAAGCAAAAAAAGCAGCAATTCCAAATCAATATTGATTGTTTTATTTATTAAAAAGAACTAACTCTTATTTATTTCAAAATTACTATAAAAAATGAGTTAGTTTGATTATATATTTCTAGAATGGTAAGGATCAACAGGAATATTTGAAGCTGCGACTCTAAACCCATGAATGGCATCCGCAACATAGTGAACAGTCTGCAGAATTCCATTGGCATCTATATACGAATATCCACCTCTGGTTACGCCATCTTCTGATCTGGATTCTGAATGAGAGCTGTGAGGACCTGTGAAGTAATTAAATTATTTCATAAAAACATGTCTTAGATTTATTTCTATTCTGAGAAAATTTTTAAGACTATTCCCTTATAAAACTTTCCTCCTTCTTCCTTATGTAAGTCCCTAAATTTTGGTCTATACCAACAATAGGCAACTTCCCATTTTTTTATTAAATAAAATTTTTTTTTATTCAATAATTACTGGGCAAGCATAGTTTAAAGATTGGTGCTATTTATATTAATCAACTGATCGACATTACCAGGCCGAAAGTACAACCTTTCCACCAGGGTCAAAAGTGAAAGTATATTATCCAAATTTGAAACCAGTAAAAAATCACTCACCTACATAACCGTATGAATATTTGCCCAAATTTCCAAATTCAGACTCTACTGGATTATAAGAAACCTCCGCAGTATGAGCAACAGCATGAGCAGGAGTAACATAAGTATTGATAACCGTTTTAACTGGAATAATTCCATTTTTATCAACTTTGGGAATATTACTCAGGTTAATTTCTTCGGCAATAATTGCATCACGGATCTTAATTTGTTCCACTGCTGCTAAATGCTCTGCACGTGCTCTTACAACTTCTGGTAAGTCTTCAACTGGTTGTGGTGGAACTGGTAATAGGACAGATTTAGCATAGGCTGCATTTAAAATTGCTAGATGGTCGTTTCGAGCTTTTACTACCTCTGGTAAATCATGGACGGGCTGAGGAAGCTGTATAAATGAAAATTTATTATTTATGGTATAGATTGATATAAAAATGTTAATATTTTTATACATTATTCATTACTACTTTCCTTCCAAGTTGGAATCACAGTGGAACTTGCAGAACCTTCATTTTTGTTAGACAAATACCTACAAACTATTTTGAATATTCCTGTTCTTTTCAACCACCAATTTAAACTCCATTCAATTACATTTTGGCTGTGTAGGTACATTTTTCATCAAAACTTTAGACATAACCTGTATAATTTACCTGTTGATGGGGAGGTATATGTGGAACCGCACCAATAGGTACAGCAATGGGATTGGAATAAGATACAGTTGCGGCAGCTAGTCTAGCGTTTTCTGCTTTAATCGCTTCGTATTGTCTAATATGTTGCGCTTTTGCCAAAGCGACATCTTGTAAATCTTGTGGTAAATTTGTAGCCGCAACTCTGAATCCGTGAATTGGATCCACAATGTATTCAACTGTTTGCAAATGTCCATTTGTATCAATGTATGAATAACCGCCCTACAAATAGAAAGTTAATAAGTTTTATATCGTCACCCTAATTATCAAACCTCGTAACTCCAAAATCACAAAATTTTCAGGAAACACAAAAAACCTTCCAAAAAATTCAGATAAGTTGCGAGGTATTCTATAGGGCACGCTGATGTATATGGAGTTAAGAGGTTTTCTCTTCTTTCCATATTATTAAAATAAAGTAATGTGGAGTTAAATGGTTTTCACCATCATAGGTAGTTTTTTTTTCTCTCACAGATGGCACCAAAATCTCATTTTTGACCAAAATTGGAGTTACGAGGTTTGATAATTAGGGTGACGATATGTGTTTCTGTCATTTATTGATTTTATTTAACATTAAATTCGTTATCAATAGCTCATGATGGCCATATGTAACATTATGCTTTTTATTAAAATTGTTATTTGAGCTGGGCAATAATTTTTTTTTATATATGTTGGGATTTTACTTTGGTAATTCCATTTTCCGTTTTTTCGCTCTTCAAAGCTGTAGGTGTTGCATAACCATACACGTATTGTCCAAGTTTATCTTGCGAATGGTAGAGAGAAAGAATTGGATGGTACTGAGGATCAAGTCCGAATTGGGCAACAGCAGGTAGTAAGTTGACTTCTGATGCTTTGGTTACTGATACCAGCGGTACCAAAAAAATCGTTAAAACCTGCAAAGAAAAAAAAGATAGTCTGGAAAAAATGGCAATAATCTACTTCACCCTACGGTAATTCGATAATATATAGTAACATCGATTGGAGCATTGGCTTTTTTGAAAATTTGGGTAAATCGTATGGAACTGGAGAACCTCAGTTTTATATAAAAATAGCCGCAGACTGTTGACCCCTGGTCTATATTGGTTCGTTATAAATTCCCATGCTAATACTATGCTTAGTTAACACCTAATTAGATAATGAGTAATTAGGCTAGAACAATTATTCTAATTATACTCGCAATATATTATTTTACAATACTTTCCTTCTGATAAATTGATTTTCTAATTATCGATATCGACATATAAAAATTCCCATAGGAATTCGCTCACTCGTCATCGCTTAATAATTGTACAATAGTTGGAATTCTGTTACAGTTACAAGCGGTATTGATTGGGTGGTCTCTAGTGGCCAGATGTAGCGCACCAGAATTTAATTTCTACCCGCAAGGGTAGTTCAACCAATGAGAAGAATAAATATGCACATTTGAAAGCTTTTATATTATTTAGAAAAGTACCAAGTCTGTTTAGTTCAAAAAATGGATAGGATAAGAGTGGGGAAATTTTCTTCATTAGAAACCAAAGTTCATTGAACAATTTATGTATACTGGTCAATAATAGTCAATAGTTCCTCTATTTATTGTTGGCCACAAATGCTCTGAGAACCTCCTAGTGGCTTCAGGTTTTGTGGGCGTGGAAACATTTTCCTGAGGCCCATTGTGATATCTAAGCCAATAAACCTCTCTTCATAACTTCGTCTCCATCTCTGGGTCTCTTACTTTTTCTTTTAGTGCCTGACAGTAACAGTGATATGTTTTTTATTTTCGGAGATTCACACCCGTGAATATATCTGTTCCTATTTTTTTCCTTGTGTATCCTGAGCACAGGGATCGGGCTATATAGCAGTATTTTTGCTGGTCGATCGCTATTCCTGTTTGTTCAAGAATATATCATCAATGACATTTTTGAGTGACTTAATTGGTGGTAGTGTTGAGCCATTGTTCGTGTATCTATTAATATAGTTATCCTTTTGTACAACTATACTTCTCTAAGAATTTTCGGCTGAGCTACCACTGCACAGCTGCTGAAAATGGTTGCGGTGAAAAGAAATGGTTGTTAAAATTATAGATATTTGATCCAGGTTTGGGTATGAAAAAAATTTTTTGACTCAACTATTGATTAAGGTAAAATGAGTACAAGAATCTTTGTTGCATTGAATATGGTATTGGAGGTCACTTATTATAAATAAGAGAGGACCCAATACTGAACACTGAGGAACAACGCTTTATACGGGAAGTAATTTTCCACTTCAACATCCATTTTCTGTTGATTATTTACTGAAATTTTACACTCAACGGCAACTGAACAGTAATTTCCTTTTGCGAAAAACTACATTAACTCCATCACTTTCAAGTGAATTATTAGCATAACTGCATACATAGAAATGAAACGTTCAATTTCATTTCACAATAAAAGATGATCATTTTTTCACAATCGAATGAACGAATTAAATCACACTGATTAAAATGTTATTCACTATCGATCGTATTTTAGAAGCCTATTTGCCCCTTGTGAATTCTACATGCGTCAAAGGAATTGCAGCTTCACTCCATATTCTAAAATTAATTCCATTAAATAAATATAAAGATTTCTGAAGTTCGCATTAAATATAAAACCGTCAGTCTATAAAATTATAATTATGTTTTAGTGGGAAAGGCCGTAGATAATAAATTTATTTTCTTAGCTTCGTATTTTCGTATTTATCTACCCATAAGAAAATAATTGATCGGTTTCTGGAATTTCTCCTAATATTAACAAAGAACGGTAAAGGTTTTATTCAAATTCAGCATGGACGGACTTAAATTCATGACCTTAAATGAAATTTCACTAATATCATTAAAAACCACATTGTTTCTCTGTATACGTTCGTTATTTTTCAGTTTTTAATTTTAGTTTATATCAAGAAAACTGAATAAAATAGGTTAGAGGAGGCCCGAGAGGTGCTTATTTTTATTATGAGTATATTTATTATGACATTTTCTGAAAATTAAGACTAATAATCTAACATTTCAATGCGCCTTTTGGTGTGGCTCGTAAATATAGGTTGTGGTTAGATTATAAAACAATATGTTTTGAAATTTCTTCATTTTGCAAGTGACCTCAAACTTGCACGATTATCTCAAAAGATGTTGCAATATAAGTACACTCCTCCCAATCGTTTTCTGATTTATCATCATTTATGGTGCATTTCAGACTCGAAAGGTCGTAATATACTTCTTAAGTTAAAAAAGATCACTTACCATTAAATGCATTTTCTACACTTCAACTGACTTTCGATTCGATCAATTCTCGCGAGCGTTGTCCGTATCGACCTTTAAAATTTACAAATATTTACCCCGCCCTGCATTTATTTGAATTTATAAAAATGTACCAGGTGGGTTCACATTATATTTGATATTTATGCGAATTACCTTTCACGAACTCTGTTTGATAGAGGTAGGAGATAAGATTTTCATAAAGGATAAAATAATGAAAATGTGAAAACGTTAATGAAAATATTCTCCTCCAAATCTTGGGAATGTACCTCAGAGCCAAAAGAGATAAAAATATTGAACAATAGGGGTCCCAAGATAGAACCTTGCGGAATGCCTTATATTCAGCAGACTTAAATCCATTAATCTGAACAAACTGCATTCGATTTAAAAAGAGGGAAGCTTGAGATTGCCCTCCTAATTTTGTTTTCATCAACGATCTTTCTGGCGATTTTCCAGCTTTCGTCTGATGGTTTATGTTTATCTTCCTCGACCCACATGGTCACGTTTGTAGTAGTGGAGCCAGGAAAATGAGTTGACATTAGAAATTGGATACTCTCTGTGAGGTAAGCAGGTGTGCCATCCTCTTTTATGCTGCGATATGGGACCTTGTTGAGATTCCATTGGAGCCTTGCAGAAGGTTCTCCAGGCTTCCCTTTGTTTTTGCCTTACGACTTACTTGAACTCTTTGTGAAATCTGTATAGATTCCAGGTTTTTGTGTTTTTTGCTTTGTTCAACAATTTTCTGGCCATCTTCCTGAGCCCTTCCAATTCTCGAGACCACCACGGAGTAGTGGTCATAATTAGCATTTTAAATGCAGATTGAATGGTGGTTTGGATAGATACCACGTACTTTTCCAAATCACTACTATTATTTGGCCTCTCAGCCTCTACCTCGTGCAGCGACCCATCAATGTGGATGTTGTCAACCTCTTAAGTTGTTTTCGCAATTTAGGTGGTGTGCGTTAGAGTCGCAGACTATCACCAACTCAAACTTCTAATTGAGGCAGTGTTTCACCGGGTTCTCCATTTCTCTGCTCGGTAGGCTCTGTATACTCGTGTTACCAATGAGCCTTTAGTCTTTTTGTTACAATATTTGATCATGAGACCGAAGTAATTGTCGTCATTGGGATTTTTTCACATTATATTTGATATTTATGCGAATTACCTTTCACGAACTCTGGTTGATAGAGGTAGGAGATAAGGTTCTTACAAATGGATAAAATAATGAAAATGTGAAAACCAAGATCAGTAAAGGTTTGAGGTCGTTGAATGGGGAGGTTTTTTTACACAATACATAAACTTAAGCAAATCAGTTTTGAAGCCAAATGATATGACGTTGCATTTGGCTGGATTAAGTGGAAGATTGTTGCTTTCACACCATTGAACAACTACATTCAAATTCGCAGATATATTTCCACAGTCCTCCATAGATTTCACACAACTGTATAGTTTTAAGTCATCTGCATATAAAAGAAAACCTATATTGATGACTGCAGAAATATCATTTATAAAAATATTTAACAATAGGGGTCCCAAGATAGAACCTTGCGGTACGCCTGACGAGGCCTTATATTCATCAGATTTAAATGCATTAATCTGAACAAACTGCATTCGATTTAAAAGGAGGGAAGCTTGAGATTGCCCACCTAATTTTCTTTTCATCATCGATCTTTCTGTCGATTTTCCACTCGTCGTCTGATGGTTTATGTTTATCTTCCTCGAACCACATGGTCACGTTTGTAGTAGTGGAGCCAGGAAAGTGAGTTGACATTAGAAATTGGATACTCTCTATGAGGTTAGCAGGTGTGCCATCCTCTTTTATGCTGCGATATGGGACCTTGTTGAGATCCCTTTGGAGCCTTGCAGAAGGTTCTCCAGGCTTCCCTTTGTTTTTGCCATACGACTTTCTTGAACTCTTCGTGAGATCTGTATAGATTCCAGGTTTTTGTGTTTTTTGCTTTGTTCAACAATTTTCTGGCCATCTTCCTGAGCCCTTCCAATTCTCGAGACCACCACGGAGTAGTGTTTTTTTTACACAATACATAAACTTAAGCAAATCAGTTTTAAAGCCAAATTATATGACGTTGCATTTGGTTGGATTAAGTGGAAGATTGTTGCTTTCACACCATTGAACAACTACATTTAAATTCGCAGATATATTTCCACAGTCCTCCATAGATTTCACACAACTGTATAGTTTTAAGTCATCTGCATATAAAAGAAAACCTAAATTGATGACTGCAGAAATATCATTTATAAAAATATTTAACAATAGGGGTCCCAAGATAGAACCTTGCGGAACGCCTGACGAGGCCTTATATTCATCAGATTTAAATCCATTAATCTGAACAAACTGCATTTGATTTAAAAAGAGGGAAGCTTGAGATTGCCCACCTAATTTTCTTTTCATCAGCGATTCTTCTGGCGATTTTCCACTCGTCGTCTGATGGTTTATGTTTATCTTCCTCGACCCACATGGTCACGGTTGTAGTAGTGGAGCCAGGAAAATGAGTTGACATTAGAAATTGGATACTCTCTGTGATGTTAGCAGGTATGCCATCCTCTTTTATGCTGCGATATGGGACCTTGTTGAGATCCCTTTGGAGCCTTGCAGAAGGTTCTCCAGGCTTCCCTTTGTTTTTGCCTTACGACTTTCTTGAACTCTTTGTGAGATCTGTATAGATTCCAGGTTTTTGTGTTTCTGCTTTGTTCAAAAATTTTCTGGCCATCTTCCTGAGCCCTTCCAATTCTCGAGACCACCATGGAGTAGTGGCCACATTTAGCATTTTAAATGCAGTTTGCATGGTGGTTTGGATAGTTAACACGTACTTTTCCAAATCACTACTATTATTTGGCCACTCAGCCTCTACCTCGTGCAGAGCCCCGTCAATGTGGATGTTGTCAACCTCTTAAGTTGTTATCGCAATTAAGGTGGTTAGAGTCGCAGCCTATCACCAACCAAAACTTCTAATTGAGGCAGTGTTTCACCGGGTTCTCCATTTCTCTGCTCGGTAGGCTCTGTATATTCGTGTTACCAATGAGCCTTCCTCGTATCTACGTATAACAAGATTATACCATTGAAGAAATTTTAATTATCATCTTAGAAGGTTTTCCTGGGTGTTGATGATATGTTTCATTAAATCCTTGAATTTAAATCAAAAACAACTTTATTATACCTACTCTAAATTTCTTGTAAATATTAGGAGCGATCGGAACTATTTCTTATAAATGTTAATATTGTTTTTCTCGACCTTCTTTTTAAAGACAAGACGAATTTATTGTTTTTTTTTTGGTAATATATGTATCGTTAAAACCCCAAATGGAAAGAATTGAATACATTCACAATATATTGTCTTTCATGTTAATGCAATACCATACAGGGTAAACGATTCTTACGCGTACATATTTAGTCTTTTTGTTACAATATTTGAGCATGAGACGAAAGTAATTGTCGTCATTGAGATTTTTCAATTAAAAAAATAATTCGTACTAGTGAGGTCACTGAAAGAGACATTCAGGGTCGTTTTTAGACACTCGATTGAAAGTATTGAGGGCTTAAGGTTTTTATACGTTCGAGACAATGAATGCATCCTCAACTTAATTAATATAATCATATATCCAAAAAAAAAACACTGAACTGATATATTTCTGAAATAGAATTAATGATATTGAGGAAGCCGCTAAAAAGTGAGAAATAACAGCTTACTAGCTGTAAGTTTTATGAGAAAATTATCATTATCAAATTTGATACTAGACCTGATTTATAACGCGTTTAGTCATAATAATGTCTGCGAACTATAAAAAAAATGGTTTGTTATAATTGTCATATAATAATGTCATTCTTCTTAAACATTTTTAAAATTTTTTTTATTTCCCTATTTATTTGCAATCTATAATACTTATTATAATTTATAATAAACAAATTATGTGATAATACAATTTTGTTGACATACTCGATAGGAATCCAGTGATTACTATCTCTTAAAGCTATAATTAATATCTAGATTAATTAGTTTTGTCTATTGGGAATACACTAACACTCGTTAAACCCTATTAGTTAGGTCGTATGGAAAATAACGTTTATACTTCTTAAACATATATCAACTTTGATAAATCTTAAATTTGTCGTGATAATCAGTTGAATACGTTCTTAGTTACTTTCTCACAACTGAGACTTAAGAATTTTCTCAATCTATAGGTCAAGTGCAATGAGTGTTGCCTACCCATTTCAAGAAAATATTTGAATAATTATATTGATATTTTTCAATCCCATTAATGATAATTGTGTAATAAACTAGAGTAGTGTTTTTCAATCTTTTTGAACAAGCGACCCCTTTAGGAGTTGAAAAATTTTGGCGACCCCCTTGGGCCATAGAGAGACAAAAAGTTAGTAATTTAAAAGGCTACGTTTATGATCTTCTCTATTTTGGTGTATATATTCATTATTAAAACCTAAATTCTGAAAGAAGCTGCGAAAGCTTTGAAAGTAGGTAAGTAAGTTAAGTTGGTAAGGCTGCGTGTGGCTTTGATTCGGACGCCAGCTTGAATTGTTAATGTTCTCACAAAATGCTACATCTGAATATGCTAATAATTTTTCTGACCCTGTCTGGCTCTTGAAATTAGCATTTCTGGCAGATCTTTTTAGCCACCTTAATAATTTAAACAAGAGCCTCTAAGTACAGAAGAAAGGTACAGCTAAAGATAAAGTCAAAGCATTTCATGCAAAACTTCATTTGTTGTCAACCACTCTGCAAAACAATATATTTGAGTCTTTTCCATGTGTTCAGAAAACTGTTGAAGATAATGCAACAGACCGATCGCTGGTAAGGGTCCACATTACATGATACAGAGCATAATTTGTAGAAGAAACTATTAACATCATTTCCAGACTTACACTCTGAAACTGACAATGAGCGTAGATGGATTCTAAATCCTTTCTTGGATAAGTCAATAGAACTGGCTGATGTCATCACAAATATGAAAGAAAATCTTATAGATTTAGCTGCTGACGGCATGCTTTAAATTTTTTCGCAAAGTGTTGACGTGTTTGGGATGAAAAGAAAACATGAATACCCAGAGCTAGCAAGGGAAGCTCTAAAACTTACTGAGATTGTGTTTTTACTGTAGTGTAGAGCCTTTTTCCTTTTGCCGGCGACAGCATTCATTTTTGTTCTTTCGTCGACGTCTAATAGGTAGCGGCGCCCTAAAGCTTCTGCATACCCTCCGACATACCTAGTGCAGCACTAACATGGAAAAGAGCCCCTTGAAAAGAGACTCATGCCGGCATCTCCCTCGAATGGCCACTCTAGCGCCCAAGTAACGAACAACCGACTAATACAGTTAAAATTTCCAGTCTTCACGTTTTCTTTTGAAGTTTCCAGCGTAGCCTTGCTGGTAACCAATTATGAATTTTTTTTTGTTACAAACTGGCGCCCAACGTGGGGAATTGGATAAAAATTATTGTTTTATTTTGGAGTGGATAATGCGACAAGAATACGGGAAATGTAGAATTTTTGTTGAAATTTAGTATGAAGTGACTAATGAGCCACCGAAATTAACTAAATAAAATAGTTTTGAGACGAAAAGCTGAATGTTACAATTTGCTTTAACTAAATTGTTTTGGGAATCTGAAATCGTCTAGAGACTTTAAAGTTTACAGTGGTATTGAATCTGGAGGAAAATATCTTTTCATTGGATTGTTATTTCAGTGGAATATTTTTTTTTCGAATTAACTGACAATTTTTGTAAAATAAACAACATTTAATGGATCTCGGATTATTATCACGAAATGATATAAAGCAATGTTTTTCAGATGTAACACGGAAATATATTTTCCGTTTACAAAGTTGCAGTTTCCCATTTTTACTTTAGTAACGGTTAATCAACATCAATGCGATGCATTGCCGTAGCACCGTTTCCATTCGTTGTTCTGTTCTTTTATCTTCAAAGTTTATTGTTAAAATCCTGATTTAACATTTACTCGAAACTCATTTTCATCCAGTTTATTTCCGAGTTAGTATACATTTTTTATTATCGTTTTTATGGCAAGTTGAAATATAATTTCACCAAGGAAAATACGAACTTTTTACGAAGTCGAAAAACTCCCTCATCACATCTCGTAAACCGTCCGCTTAACATATAAAAATGTTAAATGTATTTTTGTAGCACTATTCGGAGCGGAAATTTTTTTATTTCATTTCCAGTACCTGCTTCAACTCTCACTTAATGACCATTGTTATATTACAAAAAAAGTATACAGGGCGTCCAGAAACTCGCAAACTACAGATACTAGATGTAACCCAATTGATGGTTTTAAAGGAGACTATTTTGCGGGGGAGCAGCTCGTGACGTTTCGAAAGTAGGTCTGAAGAGGAATAAGTAGGTATTGTGAAAAATAACTGCTGAGTGTGTATATCTAAAATATGTAAAGTTTCGTCATAATTTGGATTGGTTTTTCGTATGAATTTCTTTCCTTCATGAATTATGAAACTGGCAAACATTTTATCAGAAAATCAGAGTTTTATACAATCAGTTTGGGTTTAGACCTACTTTTGAGACTCACCGCTAGATCCCGCCACGATTTGCTCCCCGCATGATGGTCGCCTTTATAACCATCAATTTACTTTTATGCAAAAATTTTCCTTTGAAGATGATGCAGTCGAGTCAATTTTCTGAGCATATCTCAAACAAACGCTACCCACAAAATTCAAACTTGCTACATTGTATAACCCTGCAGTGATAAATTGTTCACTAAAAACCTGAGACTTTTATTGCTATCACAAACGTTCAACGTGGAAGAGGAAACGAGTAAAGTACCCGAAACATGTGCACTGAAAAGTGCTGTTGTTTTGCTTCAGTTTTATCATTCAGTGCTCCTCCTAGATTTGGATCGTTAGCTCTTGTCTTTTCGGTCTGTTCGTCGGCCGTTTTCGTTGTTGAGGAAATTGATTTTTTGCTTGCGGTCCAAACTGTTTCTGGTGTACTTTGTCGGTTTTTGGTCACTTATTTACCATCTCTATCGATAGAAGCAAATAATACACCAGCCAACAAAAAGCGAAGCCCGACGCATTTTCTTTGATGTTTTGGTAACCTTGAGAGACCGTCGTTGACAGCAGTAAATACACTGAGAAAATGATAAAATTTTCAAATATCGGCGATATAATTGGTCGACAAAGTGGAGTATGACAAGTATCTTATTATAAAAATGGCGATTTTCAGACATGCGCATACAAAAAATGATCGGAAGTTTCGCTTTTTGTTAAATGGTGTATTCTTTGATAGAAGTGAAGTGTCGAGGAAGTTTTGGTAGTTGGGAGGAAGTTCCTCATAAGGGATTGTTCGAAGAAGTCGTAGTGGCGGACGAGGGAGTTTATTTTTAGGAAAACGAGAAAGTGGAGGTTGATATCGTCTTCTCCACGGCAGTTTGAGTGTTGTTGGATGATGGTGTTCGTGTATCGAAGCTTGCTGGTAGTTTTCGAAGTCTTTCTGGTATTAATGTAAACCTCGTTGCTTGGTTAGCGGAAATTTTATATTGACAAAGTCTCGCTCATTGAGAAGACGTCGTATCAATTAAACTCCAAAGCTATAAAAAGATGAGCTCCTGTTTGAATTCGCTTTCAAGAAAAATAAATTTTGATTTCTCGTATTATTTGATTATACTAAGCGATGTTTACAGTACTCTGTAACTTTGTTATAACCATATGGTGGAGTATTATGTCAACTAGAATGTGAAAATAATGAGAAATTCAAATAAATATTATTGAAATATCCGATAATTATACAAATTATTGCGTAAAACCAGGGTATGCCTATAAGTGAAACTAGAATTAACTACCACGACGAGCTAAAGCTATTTTTTCGATCTTTCCGTTTATTCACTGCATTTCGCGGTATATATTAGATGTATTTAAGTAAGCGTGTCGATATAATTCGATTGGTCAAAACAAGTATTGGCATTTATATTGAAATATTTTTTACGAGAGTAAAAGCTTAAACTTAAACTTGTACCGACATTTATGGAACCATTCGGTTTTATGAATGAACCAGATAATAATTAGTGTAAATTGCAACTGAAATATTTTTCTCCTAGGTACTCCTGTACAAACAAATTCCCTAGACCGTAAGGATGGCATCCAGATGTGGGAGTGTGGGGTTGTGCTATCAGAATCAGCTTAGATAGAATCCAGCAGTATCAAAACAAAGTACTGAGGTGGATTGTTAATGCTCCTTGGTATCGCAGAAACAGTCACCTCCACGAATAACGACCTCTTCATCAGATCAACATCGGGCCATCCTGCCCTCGACAATACATACTAACTAGAGGAGAAGACTCAAGAGGATCAAAAGTTTTTGCATTGCATCAGAGAGAAGTGAGAACATTGTCTGAGAGAAGAACTATTGTGTCCTCTCATTCTGCTCAGGAGAGACGCAATCCCATTGAAACTAAGAAAAGGAAGTAAAGACTCTTGTTTACTTTTTTTAGTTTATAACAAAATTCTTAGAACAGAATGTCTAAGCAAAAAAATGGGCGGGTAATTATAGGAGATCTGACTAAGATTTTTTTTTATTTGAGATATAAAATGAAATGTAATATTTTTGTTCGTGAACGTATAATATTTATTAGTATTCACCTAACAATCCTAATTTTACACTTTTCCCAAGTGCGTCTAGCTAACGACTTTTAAAATGGTGATTGTCTGGAAACTTTCATACATAAAATAAATAATATTTTTTTCCGATACGATCGCACATTTGCACGCATATATACAAAGAGAGCACATTGATTCTTATTTGATAATACTTGAAGTATTGTTATTAAAATATCGATTAAGCTTTAGTCGACCAGAACTACTCACAATTTTATTCAATAGGTATGCTTATGTTGGTACATAGTTTCGATGTTAATTTGGCCTACTTTATTGTAGTGCAATATGCAAAGGTGTATAATTAAAGAAAAACAATGCAAAATGTTGTTTTGTTCAGTGATTGTGGCAGCACCCGTCTGTTTATAGCAGCCTTGTGCAACAAAAAATACCTTATGTCATTCAAGTCTGCTTTTCACAGTTGAATAGATCCACACTGTACGTATCTTTAATTTTTTTAACACTATTTGTTCTTAAAACCATAATTATTGTGGATTGTAAAAAATACTTCGTTCAGGGTAAAAATTATCTGTTATTAAACTAAATTACTAATATCATTTTTGTGATGAAATATTCAAATAAATTATTTGAAATTATTGTTAATAAAATGCATTGTTACTAAAATTGTTTTTCTTTCAAATTGACGCAATTTTACAATGTCCGAATGAATAAAAGTGTACACATTTTTTTTTACAAAAACATTTACAAATTTTTTGTTTCTTATTTTGCTTTTGTTACTCGTTATTTCGAAGTATCTAGTATATGAAGAAATATTTCAAGAAACCCACAAATATTTGAGCTCTTATTTTATAGTAGTTAAAAAAAGGACTAGGTAGTCTTAATGATGAGCCTTTAAAGAATTTCATCGTCCATTCCTGACAGAAATTTTTACAAATACATTGATCCCTTACAAAAATTTCATCGTACGCACATGATATAGTAATTACTACAAACAAATTGATCCCTTATAGATAACCTGTAATTATTTCTAGCCTATTCCTATTGATCTTTAGTATTATTCGAACTATCCCATATAAAGATCTTATGTGTACCTAAATTGAAGTATCCCTCCACTGTTGCCTACGTTCCCTTCGTAGCCATTTTTATTTTTATTTTCGGAACACGTTTTTTGTGATCTCAAGGACTGGTTCTGGTCCAACATCATCAGTTTGTTTATTTCTAGAAAGATCGTCAAGTCCCGGCACCCATACTAATCCTACTTCAGTGCAGTCTGTCAGTTCATTTAGTTTTTTCTGACATTCCCCTACCAAACTGGATATCACCTTCTTATTTGAAGCAGCCTAGCTGTCAGTTAATATGTCAGTCCCGTATTTTTTCATTCAGGCACATTGTAGGAAGGTATAAATCTATTCGTAAAAAGGAACATCTTTCACCATACACTCCTACTCCTGTCCCTTCTCTAGTCTTTGACCTGTCTGTTTACCAGGTCTCACCTCAGTTAGTTTGGGTTTTGACAGTCCTTATATTTAGGACCGGAAAGAAGTTTAGTAACCACACAGTCTGTTTTCTATCAAGATAGGAAACTCATTTTTGAATGGGTCCAGGACCCAAACAGTGTTAGACTCATCCCCAAGGGGATGCCTACCAACCAAACCCACCTCAAACTCGTCGTTATCACCGTCTCGGAATCACTACCCTAGCATACTTCGAGACACTCCTACCTCTCATGCCATATCGAGTCCTTCTCTCCCCCTAACCAAGCTCTCTAGTACTCCACTCACCTCCATCCATTCCTCCTCCCCCTCAACATTATCTCCCAATACACCGCCTCCCTAGTTTCCTCTCCAACTTCCTCGTTCCTCCAGCATCTACACACATGCCCCACATCATCCTCCATGTATAACATGGGAGTAAAGTGCCTTTTCCTCCTTTGTATGATTACTGAGTAAACCTCATCCTCGGGAGGAAAAGTAGCACTTTCGTCCCTTGTTATACAAATAGCTATTTATAAAAACAAAAACTTTACTTGAGAAAGTCAAGCTCTTTACCTGTTATGAGATTTCTCGAATAAATTATATTTTATTAGATAACACTTTTGCAATTCGTTAATGGGGTAGAATATTTTTCAGTTCCTAAGAGGTGGGTGTGCCCGTATTTACTCAAAAGATTTACTGTTGCACTGACTGTTAAACAATATAAATACGAGTAATTTCTAATTTCACCAATAAGTTGAACGCCAAATAAAAATTTCGAGTTATTCGTGCGTGAACTGTATAATAAATGTTTTACTTTTATTTTATTTTGGAAAATACATGTTTACGTTATGCACTATGGAGTATTATATGTTACCCCGAATTAAATTTATGATATAATTAATATTAATTAACTGGACAATAAGTTAGTTTTATGGTCGGCGGTCGCATTCGGTTTATTCTAAGAGTAGGTTGTTTGCCATTAAATTAATAAATTAATACGTGACTATCAATTATTCGCTCTTCAAATAATTAATTTGCACTAGAAATAGATCGGCGCAATATTTATTCAGCGATATGTATAATATATTTTTATCATATTGATAGCACGATTTCAGGTAAGGATTTCAGGTAAGCAACCCTAAAACCGCAATAAACCATAGGCGGACATTGGAATTTATGTTGGAGCTGAAGATTCGTCAGATTCTGATTAAATGGAATTTTGATTAGGTACATCATCTGCAAGTTTTTAGGGATACAAATCATTCTTATATGTAGAACTTACTAATTAATTAATTAAATTGAATAATCTAGGATTTCCGTTTCTATTGTTATCACTACCTGGAGTTCACTAAATAGCGTAAATACGTTGAAAGTTATTAATTAAATATCTGCGCTACTTATATAAATGAAATAAATATTATAGTAAAGTACCAAAAATAATCTCATTCTTACCCAACTAAACTGCACTTCACGGCAAATTTATCACTTTTAAATATATTTGAATGGTAATGGTATTAGGGTTATATTGTCCTCGCTACCTGCAGTTCACTATACAGGAAGAATCTAGCGAAAGTTTCTAACTGAACACTTATGTACATGAAGAAGCGCTTACAATTCTGTTCAATTGTTTGAATCACCCTGGAGTGTTACAGACACGTTTTTGAATTTATAAAGAGCTCTTCAGCTATCAATATGATAAAAATACACTATGGTAGTATGATGGTTACTGATTTATTGTTAACTAAACGATTTGATAAAATCCTAATATAATTTATCCTTGCGAAGCTGAAGCGGGTCGCTAGTTCTTTTATACAAATAATAAAAATTGTGAAATGAACTGAATGCTTGAAGATAGCGTTCGAATTTTTCTCCTGCAATATCTTGTTTTTCCTTTTCCAATAAAAAATGTTAATACAGCCGTATCTTTTTTACATAATTTAATTATACTTCACTACTTGAACATATGAATAAGCTCGCATAACGTAGGAACTGTGTTTTATAATCCTGAGCTGAATTATTTACAGCTAATTAAAATTCACGTGCTGCAATATCCATACATCAGAAGCATTTGCTATCAAAGAGCCTTCAATCTGCTGCATTCAAAACAATATTCCGAAAATCGTTATTTCAAGAGACTTAATCAGTTTCACGGAGAAGCATAAAGAGGAATATTTTGATTGCAATATAGTATGCAAATTTTTAAATACAATTATAAAATGGTCAATGATAATTATAGAATAATATTTATTTGGCAAATTAGCTCAGAAAACAACCAAACGAGGGAATAATAGACCATTCCACACCCCTTTCAACCTCTCCTCGACAATCTTTATAAGATTTTAACTTTAAATAGTACAAAATTGGATTTTTAATAATTCATCTTTGCCAGAGGTTGTAACTTTACAGGGGCGCCAATTTGTAACGGTGAACGCTCCAGTTTGAAGGGCTCTGGCTAGAGACTCCTCCCGAAGGTGATTCGACCCCAAGTTTATGTCGCACAAGGATAACAGAAAGGTTGTAAAAATTGAGGGCGCCACTACCTTTTTGACGTCGATAATCAATGCATATACACAGATGCTTCTAGGGACGCCAGATGTGTTGGGGCTGCCATAGTCACTTTTTCTCAGAAAGTAATGTTTCATCACAATCCTTTCAGCAACACGTTTTCGTATTTAAATCACAACAAACACACCTTTCTTCCCAACAAATATGCTGGATATTTTGGGCTGCTTCAGTAGTGATAAAACCCACTTTTTTCAATAAAAACAAAACAAATTTTCACGATATCATTTTATTGACAGGTAAGTCTGGTATTGGTTAACAATTGGTGTAAAAAAATAATCCTAAGTAATTTATAATTAATATATCACTTTCTCCCAGCAACAACAAGCCGACGGCTATGTGGATATCTAAAAATATTTTAGAACCACAAACTCCAATCGCTTTAACCGAAAATTTTGATTTAATAATGATAGTATCCTGGATGTCCTGAGCTGACTGCTTGATGAGCAGCAAAATGAGCAGCCTTAGCGGCTTGTACTTCAGGTGTTTCAAGAGGTTGACCGTCATGTCCGATTTGAGCGGGTGGGCCTCCAGGTCCTCTATAGTAGGAAATAGGAGCTTGAGAGTAGACAGCAGGAGCGGAAGGAGCAGCAGCGTAATGACCAGCACCTGCACCTGCACCGTAAGAGTATTCAGCATTATCGGGGATATTTTGTCCTGGACGGCTCAAAACCTTAGCGTATTCTGAAAAGTGATGAGCTTTAGCAGCTTGTACTTCTGGGGTTTCTACAGGTACGCCATTATGGTCAAGAACGGGAATATGGAAGTCGTAGATTCCACGACGTCTTCTGTAGTGACCATGTCCGTATCCAGACCGGGAAGCAGCTTCAGCATAAGCAGCGAAATGTGCAGCTTTGGCGTGTTGTACTTCGGGTGTATCTACAGGATGACCTCCATAGAGACCAGTGTAGGGTGCATAAACAGCGTTTCTTTGAGCTGCTACTGCGTAGTCGTGGAAGTGTTGAGCTTTTGCTGCAGCTACTTCAGGAGTATCTAAAGGTAGAGCATTATGTGGTGCATATCCGTGATAGCCAATGCGAGATTTTGCTTCAGCGTGTGCTGCTAAATGAGCTGCCTTGGCGTATTGGACTTCAGGTGTTTCTATGGGTCGACCGTCTGGACCGATTACAGCCTGTGGTTGGAGATAGTGGTAAGGGGAAGCATATCCTGCTTGGGAAATAGCAAAGGCGCAAGAGAGAAGAATCTGAAAAAAAAATCACAATTAGAGTTAGATTCATATCTTATGGTCGATATTATTATAGGAGCTGTACGATACATTGATTGCACTATTTACCTGACTCTATAATGAAGTTTTTGGAAATGGATTTATTATGAATTAGAAGACTCTAATTGGTTGGATAATGTCATCAGTATTAAGCTACTAATTAAAGGAAAATGAGTATATGCTTGCAACTGAGTTACTGTTAAGATAGAAATTAGATATTAGATTTCAATCATTGCTTAAGTCATCAGAATTCCTAGTTAAGCCTTAAACGAAATTTGTTATCCTGATTGAACAGTTTAAAATTGTAGCTCCGTCACTGATAAACGAATAACTATAATTAAAAATTTAATACCTTTGGATGAACAAAAATTTAAAAATTTTACTTGCGACGAATAAAATTGATTATAAAGAAGTTATTAATGGAAATTATTGGGAAACATGAAGAGAAATACAAGCATGAAGTTAATTAGGGTACTCATAACAGAAATTCTGGGAACTAAGCATTAATAGAGAGCCGAGCGTCTATAATATTTCGAGGAATACAAATTGGTGGGATGGAGCCAAAATAATTACTGTTTGCTACAGGATGTCAAGATATAATATTGATAAAGGATGAAACAGATGAAACAAGAATCGCCAATGAGATATGAACTAATATAAAATCAATTTCTGTGATGTAAAAAAAAGAAGATTTTCAAACCAGATTCATATTTCTAGTCAGAGAAAAAATATTCATGAGTATATGTTCGGATGGGTTGAATAAGATTATCTATACATTATTCTACATAAAAACGCTTAATAACTTCTCTCACTATTATCTGATACATTTTTTAAGAAACTTTATTTTTTAAAAGAAATTACGCAACAGTAAACTTACGACGATACTATCGTAGGTAAGATTATAATCATTTTACTGTGTGCCTATTGTATGAAACTTTCACAGTTTACAATCTCCATTTGAAATAAAAATTTATGTATTTTCTATAATATTGTTCAACATTGTTTAGCAGCTCTTTTAAATAATCTGTTTTTGTTAAATTCAATTTATTCTTCATACAAAAATAATACATATCTATTATTCTATGAAAGTTAGACAGATTGTGATAATATAACCACAAGAAACTGTTCCGAAGATTAAAAACCAGCTTGGTGAAAAAGATACTTCATTTAAAAAATTAATTGAGGTTCGCTCTTAATTATCCCGGTCTAATAAAATAGTTTATGACTAATTTTATTGAAAAAAATAGAAGTTTAGCTTGGGGAAGTTAAGCAGAGGATTTACTTATACTGATAATGGTGCAATAAAATCGAAAGGTTGGTTTGTTTTATTGAAAATCCAAAGGAATTGATTTGTTGGAATATCTTTTTTGTGAAAATTTTGTTCAGCTCTTTTTCTAGATTCGGCGCAAGCATTTGACAGAGTGTATACATTTATATAGTCAAAAAATATGTAGAAATATTAACCTCATATATATCAATTATATTATTTAGAATTCAAGTAGGAGTACCTCAAGGAAGCGTTCTTGGACCAGTACCTTACCCTCTATATACACATGACATGCCAGAAGTAGAACAAGTAGCACTGGCAATTTGCAAGTCATCGTCGACCCCTTGAGGTCGATAAAGACCACTTCGGCAATCACTGAACTAAATAATTTTTCCTGGACTAACCTCATTTTTAATGAAGAGACATTTTTGTCCATAAAATGTGTTACATTGTTTTGAAAAGTATATGAAAGTATCACGTTTAGTGCTTGTAATGAACTGTAAGATATCGTAAAAAATAATCACCAATCAAAGAAAGTTACTGTAGACATGCAAGTTTCTAGATAATTTACCACCATAAAACCCAAATAATTTAAACCATAAATATATTTAGCACAGGAATATTATTTGTACAAATTTAAACATAGTTTGATAAATATTAAATATAGTTATGAACTCAGAATTATCACAAGAATACCTACCGATGGTGCTGAATCAAGGAAGGATGCCTTATTTTCCGGAAAACAAAATCAGCGGTGAGCAGAAATTTTGGTTTACTTAATTCATCGCTCATTTCCACGTCCCTATTATATGGATATACTCACATACTGGTAAACCTGCATGCCAAAACAGCTTTAACTGCTGTCCCAACAATTCCTCATATCCAGATTTGGAAAGATATTAAGGCAAATTCACTGGAACTTTCTCAATTCTTCTCTACTATCTATCCAGACATTTCTCAACACACCACTCTTTAGTGGTCTCACTGGATTCTCAAGACAAGAAGTATCAATATTACGAAGACCTGTTAGAATATGTTACACGATACTGACTCATTTTTTAATTACCCCGAGTAACATACCTTCTTATCAAAGCTGTCAGTGCCAACTGTGAAACACATCCTCGTTGAATGTCACTAATTCAATTCAAGAAGACGACAGCTTAATCTCAAATCCCAGCTGCATGCAATCCTAGGGTACCCAAACCAAATTGAAAGTAAATATTTTAGGGATCTCATTTTCACACTGCTACTAAAGATTTACACTTCATCATACATTTTCATTGCGTGACTGTTATATATTTTTTCCAGTTAATTTTGCATTTCTATATATATATTACGTTGAAACCTTTTTAAATAATCTACAACTGCTGCTATATATTTTAACGTACATTAGATAGATTCCTGGATAAAATTCAACATCTCCCACAACACGAATAAAAATATATCAAACGTTATCTCCCACTGGAAATATGAATTAATATTTCATTTTATCATATACAGTGTGTTCCACTTAATAGAAATTGTTATTATGAAGGTAAATACATTTGCAGAGAAACACGGATTCTTGAATTCCCCTAAAGACATACGCTACTGACACAAACCCAATATTCATAAAGGCAACCACTCAACTAATTGTCTTTTACTGATGCATGTATACAGGGTCAGACAAGACAATTTTTGACGACGTACATCTCAGACACCGGTGAAGTTACATCACTCAAAATCTATCTTTACGTGTTTAAAGAGATATTATTTACGGTGTGGTAACCAAAAGTTCAATGAAAAAATCGGTACTTTTTTTTTTTGAAAAATCGACTTTTTCAAAAATGTACGCTACTGACGAATATCAAATGTCAATAAGTGAAAATAGTCCCTTTCCCACCTTCTTAAGCCGCCATTATGTGCAATTCATCAAATGTCAATTAAAAGCTATAACAGGGTGTTGCGATCTCAAGTGGGCCACTCTGTATATGTGAATTATAAATATATTTTCCTGCACGACACACACGGTACGTATAGTATAAAATGTTCCACGAATGTTATACAATATTCATGAATCTCTCTCTGCAACTGAAAATGATGTATGATTTCGTTACTGCCACCAACTCCTTTTTTTATAATTTATTTAAAATTTATTTAAAATTTATTTAACTCATTGCCGCGAAAATTCAAGGTTGATAAGCGCATATTTAGTTAAGAATTTAAGTCTGCATCCGTAATAAGAAGGCAGTAAGCGATTGTCGGACGCAACCTATCACGTTGGATGATATTCGTGGAATTTGTATATTAAAATTAAAATGAGTTTAAGCTAAATTACACTATATAAGTATTAATATTATTTATTATACAAAATTATACAAGCAAGAGAAATTATTTCAGGAAAAATTTCATTTCACCATTTCATGGGAAACTGGGAGAAAAAGAGACCAAGAAAGTGCACACCATGATTAACGCCAAAAAAAAATGGGACATTAGAAAGATGGTGGGAATATCTCCAAGAAGTAACTAAAACATAGGAACAGACAGAAGAAGGAGATAATCAATTTAGGAGAAGATCAGTTAACAGCAGAAGAGGCGAGGATTTAAATGGGATGGAATTAAAGAAAAAGTTGAAGGTCGAAATGTCAGTAATGTCAGTAATGTCAGCAATGTCAGCAATGTCAGCAAATGTCAGCAATGGGAAATTCCCAGAGGTGGTTATGAATCTCCTACAGGAAGCACTGCGAATTGTGGAGCCTTAAAGAGTACCTTTCAGTTTTACGAATAGAAGAGTTCTCCCGCAGGGTAGAGTACTGTTGTTCGGAGAAGAACTAGAAATATCCAAAGAAGTTAAATATCTGGGAGTGACTCTTGATTCCAAACTGAATTGGAAGGCACACCTGGAACAAATTACTACCAGGGCGACTAGGCTTTTCTGGCAATGCAGAAGAGTTATGGGCAAAACCTGGGGAATACGACCTGAGGTGGTTTACTGGCTCTACACAACTGTTCACCTATGGAACAATAGTCTGGTGGAGAAGGACATAAGTGTCCTCTGCAGTTAATATATTAACTGCAATCCAAAGACAAGCCCTTCTTGGTATTACCGGGGCAATGAACAGCACGGGGACGGCATCAATGGAAGCCCTTATTGAACTTCTTCCTCTAGAGTTTTTTTATAAGAGCGGAGGCAGTTCTTAGGCTGAAATCGGGAGACTTATGGTCTCCGAACAATGTTCGAGAAGGACACACTGATACAACTGGGACATTACTTTACGAACCCATATTTCACATTAGTTTTGATAGCATGACACCAGAGAATATATTCACTGAGCGAGTGAACATCTTCATCCCATCTAGGGAACAGTTGATGTACCCAGGTAATTCTGGAGAAATCATCTGGTTCATCGAAGGCTCCAAAACAAATCATGGCACTGAGGCTGATATAAAAGAACCTAGAAAGAGAATGTTCTTTAGCCTTGGTCGATATACGAGTGAATTTCAAGCAGAGACGATTGCCGCTATAGCCTGTATTAGAAGAGGATATACTGGACAAAAAATTTAAATATTCACTGACAGCCAGGCTCTGCTTAAAGCTATCAGGCAAAAGACAACAAAGTGACTCTAATATGGGGGCCGGCACATGAGGGGTTTGCAGGTAATGAAATGGCGGACCAATTAGCTAAAGAAGGCTCTAAAGAAGACTTCATAGGTCTGGAACCGTTTTTTGGAATCACAAAAGATTGCATAAGAGGGAAAATCGGGAACTGGCTAGATAAGGAACACCAATTCAAATGGAGGGTGACACAAGGACACCTTCATACAAAGAGTTTATACTGAACAAGGAAGACAAGGAACTCTCAACCAGGCTACTGAGACTGGGAACTGCACCTTGAAGAATCCTCTGTACAAAATGGGCAAAGTTAGTGAACCTATGTGCAGAAAATGTGAACTGGATGATTAAACACCTACTCACATACTCTGCTTCTGCGAGAACTTACAAGTACTTAGATGGAAGTACTTTGGAGAGGAATTAATACAACCATCACAACTACTGAAAATCCCTCCAGTCAAACTAGTGGCCTTTATAGAAGACACCAAGCTTCTGGAATGGAAGTAGATAACATGGGAAATGGTACAAAGATTCAGTTCAAGTGCCTGGGCTGATGAGCACTACCCATATATATGAATGAATGAAAAAAAAAAGGTCGAAATAAGCGGAAAACGAAACTAACGAAATAAAACACAACCAAGGGTGTAGGTTGTGTAATCTGAAAAGTTTGAATTGATTTGGACTATTTCTAACAATGGTTCATAAACGTGCTTGCTGGAAACTTGTTAAACTTAGAACGTACCTCGAGCTGCATTTTTTTGTAAATTCTTATAAAATGTAGTTTCCGTTATTATGATTCAACACGGCTATCAATACTTCTGCATTGTTTACAGTTTCGAATTTCTTTTCCCGTTTCAAAAAAGTGAAGGTCTAGAAGAATATAGATTTCAAATGATTAATTCAAAGCATACTACGCATTACTAATAAATTATGTGGTTTTATAAAAGGAAAATAATTTTTAAAATGTAATAAAATATTAATAAAACATCATTTTGACGTAAAAAGTGTGTTTACTTTACGTTGTTTACTTGTTTTATGTCAAAACTAATGGATATATTATAATACATGCCATTGAGTTTGTAGGCTGAATATTATTAATTGTTTATATATAATGTGTCCCTTTTAAGAAATTAACATTTATAGTTATTTTGTTTGTTATTAGATATATTTGAAATTTTCGTAGTATGAAAATGTTGCCAAGGTTTCATACATTTTTAATAGGCTTTTAATGAAAAAGTAGATACAAAGCTATAGATGTTAATTACCTAACACTTGATGCGAATGATACATACTCTTCTGTAATCTTTGTGTGGTTTTAAAAATGGTACATTCGAAATTGAACTTTGTATATTGGATTTTTTACATGAAAGAAAGTTATATTTCATCTCAGTGAAGCCCGACTTTCGAACAGGGTGAGAAAAGTTGAAAAAATTCGAATTGGATTCTAATTATAGGTTAAATTAAGTCGAATAACTCTAACTCTAATTTGAAAAGAAATTAGAGGTGGGTGGGTGGCGTATTATACAATTTTGAGCTACAGTTTTATGATCAATAAAAGTCTTCAATTTCTGAGTTTCAAATGTGTAATTAAGGCTGAACGTCTTGCCATATAATTAATTAGAAGTTCAAGGTATTTATTAGGACTGAAATTATATTATTTCCAGGGATTATTCAACATTCCAAAAAAATTTGGGGGTTTGAGGTAATTATTAACAATTTCTTACGTTCATTGTTGACTTGTTAGAGTAAAAAACCAGTCGATTTCCACGAAGTTTTAAATTTTCCAAACTACAAGATAATTTTTTTGTCTGGGTTGTATTAAGCAATGAAAATATTGTTAAACGTTTTAATCAAGTTGTTCTTGGTGTGAGCTTGAGATGGAGGAGTGGATTTAAATATTTTAGAAGCTAAAATAGGTTTTTGCCCAATTACACTTTTCCGCAATGCGAACTATTTTCATAAATTTTTCAATTAAATAGTGGAATTAATTAGAAACAGATAGTTTCATTTAAAATAGTAAATATTTATTCATATTATCGAACATTATTAATTTGTATTAGGATTTAAATAAACTTTTCGCTGCGAACTAAATATCAATCAAAATCAATTTTTTTGTATCTTATGAAAATTGTTAGTTAATTTGATTTTTTCCAAAAACTAAAAATTGTGACACCTTCTAAATTAAAGCACTGAAATCACTGTTAAAAATCACATAGCTCCACAATGCACTTTCATTTATTTTGCACTAAGTACTCACCAAAATTTTCATTTTGCTGTGTGTGTGTGTATAAGATTTTCTGAACCTCCTAGTGACTAGGACTGTTAGAAGACTATGATTTACACTTCAGCCCCACGCTGTATATATGAAGTCCCCCCAAAAGCCAAAAATCCCCATAAATGTACCTCCCTAAGAATTGCAAGGTTTCCCTTTCACATTTTGTGGGTTCTTGGAGCTTGCAAAGAAGCGAACGGACAGAGATAGCATATGCATATTTTTTATGTTTCATTCAAGCGCGTGCAATTCAGTGCTTAAAAATTATTTTATTTGGAATAAAGCAATTTTTTATGTTAAACAAAAGGTACGTTGTTGAATTTACTGTTTGGACCCTTACTTTGTGGAATCTACTCATATTACTTTTTTAAATTAAACTAACTGTTTACTATTTAATAAAATAATTTAAATAGTGGAACTAATTATAAACGATTAGTTTAATTAAAAAAAGAAGTGATACAAAATTTAATCAGTGATATGCCAGTTTTTAGATGTAATAATTCCATATGAAGAAAATATTTTTGATATTTTTTCTAGGCGCCATATTGTTCTTTCTCCACTGTTTGGGAATTCAGTAATTCTCTCCAGATTTAATATTTCCAGAATAATTTTCTTTACTAATATTTTTAATTTTTGGACATTAATTATTTTATTTTCAATTCAACGTACAAGGTTTTTCTATATTAATAACAAATTCAATTTTGTATAACATGTCAAATGTCAATCGCTTTCCAATTTTCAAATTTTTAATATAAGTTAATGTTTAGGGAATTTTCATCTTTTTTCGAATGGAAAGTATCTCAAGAAAAAGCAACAAAGAATATTCTTTTTATTTCTTTAATTACCTACAGAAAAACATTTTTTTTAATGGAATGATGGGGATATTTTGGTTTTTTCTGGATCACCATTGAGGTCTACATTACTGGTTGATTTTTTTTGACTAACCTATACAACGTTGCCAAGTTATTACGGAATTCGTCAAAATTTATCATTTTATATTTTTATAGGTTAACAGATTCGTTCTGTTATAAAAATGTTATTCTGTAACAGAAAAAGCTTGCAAATGTTTGCACAAAAGTAAAACAGTGAATTATAAAAGAATATCTGGTTTAAAACTACCATATTAGTATAAAAGAACAGTTTATGACCACGTGTTGAATTTAATTTCGTCTATCTCTGTAAAAAAAATAAAGAATGCATACAAAAATTATATCAGACAGTACTTTAGAAGAAGCTTATTAATTATAAATTATGATTTTGAATTTACCACAGCAAAATTAATTAGATAGGAAAGGTATAAAAGCGATAAAAAATAGAGGTCTTTCCTCGAAGAAGGTCGATAGCGGAAAGGGCTGTCCCTCGTGGCGTTGAAAAAATGGAAGCGACCGTTGGCAGACGTCAATTGTCTTATGGTCAAAAACTATCTCTTGACTGAGGGAGTACAGCTTCTCGAGACAACTACAGTGACGAAGTGAACAAAAAAGATGAAGACAAAATATGTGCTCTTTCGGGAAGCTCTACTTCCTCAGTCAAGAAACTGGTCCCCAGCCACAACACTTGGTAGATACTGGATGAAAAAAAGACTAGTCTAAGCTGAAGTATACGGACCTTCTAAATCTCTTCCAGGGAATAGGAAATACTAGTCCCAGAGACCTTGCTCAGTAACTTATTAAAAAAAGGAGGAGTTATAAATCTTTTAGGTCTTAGTAAGTGTTCACCTCGATAATACATACAAATTGTATCAAATACCACGCAGAAATATTATATTTCTAATATTTTATACATTCTACTTCAAATTATATTATATTGTATATCACGATATATTGGAAATCATTTTATGCAGTCATAATATTTATTTATTAAATGCAACAATGTTCTCGGATGTTTTGCTGTTTGTTTATATTGAATTGTAAGCAAACAGAGGTAAGTTAAAAATGCAATTACAAATTTGCAGCTAATGTAAACAACTGTGATGGAATTTGAAAAAAAAAAACTACGATGGCAGTAGTAGATGTAGCAATACCGCAATACCTCGTAATTTATTTAATTGAATGGAATCAAAATAGGTGAATGTTATCTTTCAAAATATTTCATCAGGATATGTGTCAACAATAATTTCATATTTTGCTAGAAAAGATAACATAACATCGATGAATTTGACCACAAAAATAAGAAAAAAAATGACAGTCACGTTTGTAAAGATATTTAGTACGGCAACCGATGTGACGAAGTAAAATAAAAATAAGTTTATATCATAACGAAACTAAAACTGTATTGTGTGCAATGTATAAAGGACTTGCCCCAGTAGCATTCCCTATTCAGACAGTTTGTATTTTCATTGTCGGCCGTTTGCTTAAAAAGCATTAGGAAGCATGGTAAAAAGGATCACATTTCAACACATCGACTCATTTTTTATTTAGTTAATATTATTTATTTAAATAAATAGTTGAAAAAGCAAAATAAATACAAAAAGTAGTCATTATATAAACCCCTTTAAATTTTTTATTGTACGCCTTTGGTAAATGGAAAATGTTAGAAATTAATTAACCCATTATATTAATGTTATCGAACGCCCATGGTAGATGGAAATTTTCACTAATAAATCCTTTTAAAAAAATGTATTGCACGCCTAAATAAATCAACCCCCTTTTGAAAATTTAACCTGATAGAGATTCTTACAAACAAATTGATCCCTTGAGAATTTCAATTGTATGACTGTTGTAGATGAAACTTTTCGCAGTTAAATTGAACCCTCTAAAAAAATTAGCGTACGCTCGTACTAAATGAGAATTTTTACAAATAAATCAACAACCTTCAAACATTGAATTGTACGCCTATGATACGCGGTGACGGGTTGCCTAGTATCATATTGAACAGCGTAGTAGACAGAGGATCTCCTTGTTTTAGTCCAGCATTTGTCTCAAAACTGTTTAATATGTTGAGGTTGTTCATAATCTTTTATAGATGGTTTCTATTAACAGTATCATATGCCTTTTGGAAGTCAATAAAATTTGCATATATTGGTAAGTCGTATTCGTATCCCATTCTTTGTGCTTTCTTCAGATTGATTATAAGGTCAGTAACTGATCTTCCTACTCTGAAACCACCTTGGTAGTCCCCAAACCGATTTTCTCGATGTTCCTACAGCCCAATTTCAGTAATTTCTATACATTTTGTCATAATTTTATAAGCGTACAATCCTTCCACGATTCCTACATTCGCCTTTTTTTCCCTTTTTTGTAAATTGGCAGTACTATTGCAGTTTCCCATGCTTCTGGTATTGACTTTTGTTCCTATATGTTGGCTATTAATTGGTAGATTTTTAATTGTTAATACGTCTCCGCCATTGGAGGAATGCTGCCTTGAAGAGGACCTTTCAGTTAATCCAAAAAAACCAAACTAGTTGCTTTTACGAATAGAAGAGTTCTCCGCAGGGTAGGGTACTGTTGTTCGGAGAAGAACTAGAAATATCCAAAGAAGTTAAATATCTGGGAGTGACCCTTGCTTCCAAACTGAATTGGAAGGCACACCTGGAATTATTTATTAATTACTACCAGGGCGACTAGGCTTTTCTGGCAATACAGAAGAGTTATGGGCAAAACCTGGGGAATACGACCTGAGGTGGTTCCCTGGCTCTACATAACTGTGATAAGGCCAACGATCACCTATGGAACAATAGTCTGGTGGAGGAGTATAGAAGTGTCCTCTGCAGTTAATATATTAATTGCAATCCAAAGACAAGCTCCTCTTGGTATTACCGGAGCAATGAACAGTACAGGGACGGCATCAATGGAAGCCCTTATTAGACTTCCACCTCTAGAACTTTTTATAAGGGTGGAGGCAATGATGGCTATCAGTAATCCAACAACTAGGTCTAGACTGGTGAAAAAGTGCAAAAAATCCTTCAAAAGGCTGGCAAGAGACAACAAAGTGTCTCTAATATGGGTGCCGGCACATGAGAGGGGATTGCAGGTAATGAAATGGCGGACCAGTTAGCTAAAGAAGGCTTTTTGGAGAGGAATTAATACAACCATCACAACTACTGAAAATCCCTCCAGTCAAACTAGTGGCCTTTATAGAAGACACGAAGCTTCTGGAATGGAAGTAGATAACATGGGAAATGGTACAAAGATTCAGTTCAAGTGCCTGGGCTGATGAGCACAACCCAAATATATGAATGAAAGTATCCGCCATACTTTATCAGTTCTAACTCTATTTGGTTTTCTCCAAGTGACTTGCCGTTTTTTGTTGTTGAAGCTTGCTTCTTATTGGACTACATAGGACTTTTGAGAAGGCTAGTGAACTCGTAACAGTGTTTCCATATTTCTGAAAAGGCTAGTGAACTCGTGTAATGTTACGAAAAAGCGAAGAAGGGTTCGTCACGCAACAGTGTTGCCAGATTTCTGAATAATCTACTAATTCAATGAAATTTAAATTGAAGCTTGCTTCTTATTGCACGACATAGGACTTTTGGGAAGGCTAGTGAACTCGTGAAACGTGTGATGTTACGAAAAAGCATTCGTCACGCGATAACTCATTCAAGCGACTGTGCGCAATCTCTCTTGCCGCACTGAGCTCGCACACCTATAGGTGTGAAAAATTGTCAAAAATTGTCAAAATTTTGATAAAATGGTAAATAATTGCCAAAAATTTGGAAACATGATCAAAAATTGTCAAAAACTGTCAAAACTTTGAAAAAATGGTTAATAATTGCCAAATATTTTCAAAAATTGTCAAAAACTGTCAAAATTTTGAAAAAATGGTTAATAATGGCTAAATATTTTCAAAAATTGAAAAAAATTGTCAAAAACTGTCAAAAATGGTCAATTATTGTCAAACATTTTGAAAAAATTGCCAAATATATTAAAATTTTGGAAAAATTGTCAAAAATGGTCAATAATTGTCAAAGACGGTCAATAATTGTCAAAATTCGTCAAAAACTGTCAAAAATGGTCAAAAATTGTCAAAATTTCTGAAAAATTGTGAAAAATTCACGAAAAATGGTCATTCTATTGTGCATAAGAAGCAAGCTTCTGTCTGTGGTCCGATGACCGCTCACCTTTTTTTATTATCTCTGATATCTCTTCTGCTGTTGGTGGCAATATTTCTTCGTTGTTTTGTACAGTACCAGCTCTAATTTCGCTTAATTGCTCTTTTTCACTTTTTGTGTTTAATATTTCTTTAAAGTACTCCTCCCATCTTTTTCCAGTTTCATCTGTTATTTAATGTCCTTGTTTATTTTTCATATACCTATACAATTATCTGTTCAGCTTTCCCTTTTTCTCTTTTGACTTACTGATAAAAGTTCTTCCTTTCCTTGTTCATAAAGTTTTCTTCAATGCGTTGTATCCTGTTCTCTATAAACTCTCTCTTTGTTATTCTTCTCTTCTCTTCGTACTCTCTTTTGTCCTTAGTTATACCTGTTTGTAACAATTTATTTTTGGATTGTTTCCTCTTTTCTATTTCTTTTTTGCACCCTCCATCAAACCAACTATCTTCCTGTATAATGTTACTTTTTTGTTGTATTGTTTTTACAGCTGCTTTCTTTATAGTTTCCTGTATGTGCTTCCATTCGTCATTTATGTTAAGCAGAAGATTTATTATTGTCAAAACCATCAACAATTACCTACAGGCAGACATAAAATTATCCTTCCTCTCCACGATCCCTTTTATTCAGAGTTATTATGCCTACATCAAATCGCTAAATGAATCCTAATTTTTTGATTTAAAACTCCAATAAAACCACCTTTCTTCTCATTTTGAAAAATGATTTGATTCGTTTCCGTTCACAGAGAAAGTTTTTCTAAGATGGGGGTCAGATAAAACAATAAGGTTGAAAGCAGCGCTTAAAACAAAAAACAAAAAAACTTTTGACGGCAAATTATAAAGTTACACTCTAATTACATTGTGAAGCTTCATGTTCCCTGGATAAAAAGATTGGAAGTATGGCACACTATATAATCATAAATTATGAAGTTGGAAATGACTAAGGGGTTTAGCAGCATGATATAAATGGAGTTTTTGGACGATATTTTCATCCCATTACTCTCTAATGCTGGGCTTAAGGTTTTACAAAGATCAGGTAGTTGCTAGCAGTAGAGTTTAGAGAAAAATACTAAATCATTTCCATTGAAATATTTATTTTAACCGAATTTCCATAATATTAGGTGGATCTACGATGTTCGCAGGCATATAATTTATCCAAAATATTTGTTATTTCTGCTTTAAAGGAGAAATGCAATTTATTACATCACGCTTTAGTAAACTCTTGTTAGCTTGCAAGTGCAGAGCAACTTTTTGGTAAATTTCGATGTTAATTCATTAAAGGAATTTTGTATCTGGAAGGGGGGGGGGGTGGTATGACTGGTATGTTTTTGATAGAATGTTAGGGATGTTTCTATACTATATGGTATTTGAATGATCCATGGAGGGGTATTTAATTTTGATGTTAAAGAGTGTTTAAAGTGCTCATTGTCGTAACCTATCCTTTGGTAGAAAGGTAACTTTTTTGAGGGTTTGTTTCTAGCAAAATTTATGGTGATATTTTTGAATGTGGAGGAATATAAGTTGAAGATGTTTGCTGATATTCTAGCAGCGTAGTTTAGGGAGAGCTAATTCTAGGAGTCCGCATACAGTGCTGGTTCTGAAAGCACCAAACTGATGCCCGTATGGCAGTGGATTGGATGGAGTTTAATTTTTTTAGCAAAGTTTTGTTGGCTGTTTCGTAGCAGATAGCTCCATAGTCCAGCTTGCCCCTTATCAATGATTTGTATAGACTGAGTAAGGATGTAGTGTCCGAACCCCCAGTTCTGTTTGATAGAATTTTGAGTGAATTTATTCTTGGTTGACATATTCGTTGTAAATTTGCTAAATGTGTTTCGCATTTTAACCTATAATCACAAGTGAAACCCAGAAAATTAATTTCATCAACATCAACTTTAACAATTTTTAACAATTATCAAATATTTTTCAAAATTTTGACAATTTTTAACAATAATTGTCCATTTTTGACAGTTTTTGACAATTTTTGCAGCTTTTTCTCAAGTTTCCGGTTTCTTTTGGAAAGTTGGCAATCGTATTTTGCACCGAGGGATTGTTAGTATAGTTTTCAGCCCTGCTCTTCAACATCAAGCTGTTAATTATTCGACTCTCTAGTGTCTGTACATTGTCTTTCGACATTTGACAATAGTCCATATTAACGTATACTGTCAATGTTGTTTATGCACGCCTTATTTTACTTTGCAAGCTACGGATTGGCTAAATGAAAACTTAATTGACCATTTCTCAAAATTTTGGCAATTATTGACCATTTTTCAAAATTTTAACAATTATTGACCATTTTTGACAATTATTGACCATTTTGATGATTTTTTACCATCTCTCAAAATGATGACAATTTTTAACCATTTTTGACAATAATTTCCCATTTTAACAGTTTTTAACAATAATTAACCATTTTTGACCATTTTTGACCATTTTTGACAATTTTTCAAAATTTTAGACCATTTTTCTGAATTATTGACCATTTTTGATAATTATTGACAATTTTTGACAATTATGGACCACTTTTCCAAATTTTTGACCATTTTTGACAATTATTGACCATTTTTGACCATATTTCAAAATTTTTGACAATTTTTCAAAAACTTTGAAATTTTTTGACAATTATCCAATATTTTTCAAAATTTTGACAATTTTTAACGATAATTGTCCATTTTTGGCAGTTTTTGACCATTTTTGATAGTTTTTGACAATTATTGGCCATTTTTGACAATTTTTCAAAATTTTTGCCAGTTTTTAAAAAAATTTTCAAAATTGTTGACCATTTTTCAAAATTATTGACCATTTTTGATAGTTTTTGACAATTATCGACCATTTTTCAAAATTTTAACAATTATTGACCAATTTTGACAATAATTGTCCATTTTTGACAGTTTTTAACAATAATTGACAATTTTTAACCATTTTTGATAGTTTTTGACCATTTTTGACAATTTTTGACAATTTTTCAAAATTTTAGACCATTTTTCAAAATTATTGACCATTTTTGATAATTATTGACAATTGTTGACAATTATGGACCATTTTTCCAAATTTTTGACCATTTTTGACAATTATTGATCATTTTTGACCATATCTCAAAAATTTTGACAATTTTTCAAAAACTTTAACAGTTTTTGACAATTATCAAATATTTTTCAAAATTTTAACAATTTTTAACAATAATTGTCCATTTTTGACAGTTTTTGACAGTTTCTGCAACTCTTTCTTAATTTTCCGGTTTCTTTTGGAAAGTTGGCAATCGTCTTTTGCACTGAGGGATTGTTAGTAGTATTTTTCAAAAACCTGAACAATTTTTAACAATTATCAACTATTTTTCAACATTTTGACAGTTTTCAATAATAATTGTCCACTTTTGACAGTTTTTGACAATTTTAGACCATTTTTGATAGTTCTTGACAATTAATGGCCATTTTTGACAATTTTTCAAAAATTTTAACAATTTTTCAAAATTTTTGACCATTTTTCAAAATTATTGACCATTTTTCAAAATTTAAACAATTTTTGGAAATTATTGACCAATTTTGATAATAATTGTCCATTTTTGACAGTTTTTGACCATTTTTGATAGTTTTTGACCATTTTTGACAATTTTTGACAGTTTTTGACAAAAATTGTCTATTTTTAACAGTTTTTGACAGTTTTCAAACAATTTTATTTGATTTTTTATCTGATAAATTGTTAAATATTCACCAATTGAGTTAATTCGGAGGACGTGGTTTGATTAAATAAGCGAGCGAAAAAGATTCCTTTTTTGCGCTAGAGCGTAAAGTAACAATCCTCGGCATTTGTCGACTTTACGATTTTATTTGAATATAGTAATTAGTCATTTTACGCGCGACTGCAGAAAAAGATATTTATAACATTCCAATAAAAAAAACAGTTGAAAATGAGTGTATAATATAAACAAAGAGGTTGATGAGATTTCTAGGGATGTGATGTGATGTGATACGGGTAAGGAAGGTCATAAGAATAATTATCAATATTATTATTCCATAGTCAAGTGGTAAGTCAAATGACATTATCAAAGGATACACCAATGTATGAACTATAGTTTTATACCATATGAGTCGAAATTTTTGTACGTTTATAAAAACAATTATGCTAAAAACTATGCCTGGTGTTTTCGTTTTTTTTTGTTACAATAATGACAAATTATTAGATATATATATATATATTTATTACAAATCCTTGAGGCTTGATAATTTGTATTTTTTTAATTTAAATTTGTTGGTCAGAAAACATCATTAATAATGATTTATATCCTTAATCCAACCAAGAATTTCTATATCTAGAACTTGTATGTAAAATAGATCAATTTTTTGTACAGGATACTTTCAAAATCATTATAAATAATTACGTTTTGTAACAAAATCAGTAAAAAACAGGACAAATTATTATTTAGGATAAATTATGAAGTGAGGCAAAGTAATATTTATTGTTAAATTTTTTATGTTATCTCAAAGTTTTGCAAATTTTATCAAACTTTATTTTATTTTTTTTATTAAACATATACTTCGACACCACCGGCATTTTAGTGGTTTTTTTTTGTTTGGCCAGACGGCCTTTTGGCCCCATTTAGCCACGAAAATTTATTATTATATTATATTTTATTAATACACTAATCTTTCATGTACAGGGTTTCTCATTATATTTTGACCCCCACTTATTTTCATTAATTTCGGGAATACCAAGAAAATTTCAAATAAAAGTTGTATTATTTTATCTGTACCGACCAAAAATGTAGCAACAGACTGAATATTGTATATAGGGAGTGCCCAATAAAATGCATCTCCAATATTTTAAATGGGACACCCTGTATTTTTTTATAGTTTTGAGTAGCCCTGCATTTCCTGATTACAAATATATAACATTGTGTAGCATTAATTTTGTTCTATAATGGAGTAATGCAACTGACATTTAAAAATGAAACAATTATTAATTCATTATAAGCTGTCAGTCCTTACACCAAAATGGGTTACACTGCAGATGAAAAAGTAACATATGGCAGCAGGATGGAGCACCGCCACATAATGTCGTAGCCGTTCAAGAACATTTAAGTAGGTAACCAATTTCATGTGTGGATCGGCAATAAGGGTACCATTGAATGGCCGCCAAATAGTCCCGACTTAACACCATGTGATAGCTTTTTATGGGGATTTAATGCATGGATTATCAAACTTTCTTCACATGTTTTTGAATATTTCAAAATAAATAACAGTATTCCAAAAAAAGTGTTTAATGAAGGTTTAATAAACATATTAATTAAATAGAAAAATTATGTTAGAACGTGTAATATCGTTTTGCAACCTTGTTGCAAGTGTGGATTGCCAAAGCTAGTAATTATAATGTTATCACTTAGTTGTTTAATTGTTCTAATTTTTTCAAGTGAAATACGATTTCTTTTCTAAATTCATTTAATTAATAAGTATTAGTAAAAAAAAACTTATTAGAATAAATATATTCGCATTATGTTAGTTGTGATTTAGAGTGAATCATCGATGAGCAATATTTATAATTTGATGTTTGTAAATTGTTCCACAACATTTGTGTGATCCCTAACTATTATTGTAATAATCCAACTTTAATTTATTTCCTAATAATTCATGAGGACAATTTCCAGCATTATCATTACCCATCTATTTTTGGTAAACATTGAACGAATTAAAGCTTGTAAAGGATCGGGTTGTTGTTAATAGAAACTCTTCTTGGAAGTAACTTTATATTTAAACTCCGGCCAGGCATCTGACCTTATTGGAGTTTAAGTTATAATTAATATGTCATCATCAATATCAAAACATCACCGTGCAGGAGTTTGAGGAGAAGACCCCACGATGATTAGTTAAAATAAACTGCAACAGTTTAGTTACCAGGCATCTCAGATCACAAGGGCAATATAGAGGACGATTCACTAGCAAGATGTGTTTCTATTGGTAAAGAACCTTTTTATGGTTTAGCGAAAAACAACAAATAATAGTATTTGGATGATGAAATATTAGAAAAAAGGTGAGCGGTCGTCGGACCGCCGATAGAAGCTTGCTTCTTATGCACATTAGTATGACATTTTTCGTGAATTTTTCACCATTTTTCAAAAATTTTGACAATTTTTAACCATTTTTGGCAGTTTTTGACGAATTTTGACAGTTTTTGACGAATTTTGACAATTATTGACCGTCTTTGACTATTATTGACCAGTTTTGACAATTTTTCAAAAATTTTAACATATTTGGCAATTATTGACCATTTTTTCAAAATTATGACAATTTTTGACAATTTTTTCAAATTTTAACAATTATTGACCATTTTTGACAACTATTGACCAATTTTGACAGTTTTGACAATTATGGATCATTTTTGAACATTTTTCAAAAAATTTGACCATTTTAGACCATTTTTCCAAATTTTAACAATTATTGACCATTTTTGACAATTTTTGAGCGTTTTTGATAGGTTCTGACAATTATTGACCATTTTTGACAATTTTTAAAAAAATTTGACCATTTTTTTCAAATTTTGGCAATTTTTACTTTTTATTGACCATTTTTGACAGTTTTTTATATATTGACCATTTTTCAAAAATTTTGACAATATTTGGCAATTATTAACCATTTTTTCAAAATTTTGACAGTTTTTGACAATTTTTAACGATTTTTCCTAATTCTTGACAATTTTTGACTATATATAAAAATTTTTTAAAATTTTTCAAAAATTTTAACAATTATTGACCATTTTGGACGGTTTTTGATGAATTTCGACAATTATAGACCGTCTTTGACAATTATTGACCATTTTCGACAATTTTTCAAAAATTTTCACATATTTGGCAATTATTGACCATTTTATCAAAATTTTGACAATTTTTGACGATTTTTCAAAATTTTGACAATTTTTGACGATTTTTCAAAATTTTAACAATTATTGAATATTTTTGACGAATTTTGATTGGTTTTGACAGTTATTGACAGTCTTTGGCAATTATTGACCATTTTTTCAAAATTTTGACAATTTTTTCAAATTTTAACAATTATTGACCATTTTTGACAATTATTGACCAATTTTGACAGTTTTGACAATTATTGATAATTTTTGACAATTTTTCAAAAATTTTGACCATTTTAGACCATTTTTCCAAATTTTAACAATTATTGACCATTTTGACAGGATCTGACAATTTTGACCATTTTTCAAAAATTTTGACAGTTTTCAATAATTATTGACCATTTGTGACAGTTTTTTAAATTTATTGACCATTTTTTCAAAATTTTGACAATTTTTGACGATTTTTCCAAATTCTCGACAATTTTTGACAATTTTTAAAAATTTTAACAATTATTGACCATTTTTAACGAATTTAGGCAATTATTGACCGTCTTTGACAATTATTGACCATTTTTGACAATTTTTCAAAAATTTTAACATATTTGGCAATTACTGACCATTTTATCAAAATTTTGAACATTTTTCAAAATTTTAACAATTTTTGACAAATTTTGATTGGTTTTGACAATTATTGACCGTCTTTGACAATTATTGACCTTTTTTCAAAAATTTTAACCATTTTTCAGAATTTTTGACAATTTTTGACCATTTTTGACAATTTTTCACACCTATATGTGTGCGAGCTCAGTGCGGCAAGAGCATTTTTTATTTTTTTGTCGAGAGTAAAGCCATTATTATAAACAAGCCCAGCTGAATCCGATAAAGTAAAGACGAGAAGTAGATATTACTCGATGAGGAATAAGATATTCTCATTACAACTAAAACTAATTAATATTTATAGTTGTTTATATAGGAAACATATCATGTGGGATTTCTTATATTGCTCAAACAAATCAAAACAATTAGGTTTTTATAATTCATTTATCAGAAAAACAGATTTAATCACAAATTAACAATTCACGAGTAAGAGTGGAAACATAAACCTCAATAAGAAATAAACACAGAATGATATTTTACTAGAGAAAACGTTCTACCAGCATCTTGTTTGTTATAATTTAATTTCATCTAACTGGCTTTACATCCGCACATTAGGGATATCGCGATAAAAATCTTAGTGCATGTATATCATAAAGTATGTACCGTGTTGGAAGCTGGAAGGAAGAATATAAGATTATCTTTGCTAATGAAAATTCTACATCCACAACGTACACTTTCCTCGGGAAGCTGCTTTCACAATGAGTTATTTCTTTCTGAGGTACTTTATTGTAGATAAAGAGAAGCTTGGAAGTATACTTGGAAATATCACAATTTACACTTTATTTATATTATACAAGAGTACTTATTATCTATAATAATAATGTTATAAAGAGGTATGTTTGTTAGTAATGAATAAACAACTGAATTTTGTTGTTTGTAAATTTTTTTTTCTATCATAAGCGAAGGATAGTTGTAGAGATGTCGCTGATATCGCACTCTTACCATTTCCTTTACTGAGGCTAATGTATTGGTGTGGTATCAACGTAGTCTCTAGTCCAGTAGTCTCTCAGAGCTTCAGGACGAATAGCATCTACCTTGTGCTGATGAGGCGCAAAAACGCCGAAACCGGTGATGTTATTCCTTCTAATCGCAAACCAGAATGGTTGGTTCTATCTTAACAGATATACCAACCCTGTTTACTTTAGAAGTGTAATTCAATGTCTGTCGGGGCATATAGCCCGAGAAGTAGTTGTTGCTTTTTAGTGGACGGTCTGCTCTTTGGAAATTTATTTTTCTAATTTTGTAAACCGTTTAATAGTATTGAACTATTATATTTTTTGACGTTTAAAGCGTTTTCCTCACAACTCACGTTTTCAAAGTCGGTGCCCCTCATAACTTCAAAACTCAAAACTTCAAAATATGGTCACAAATGGTCAATCATTGTCAAAAATGGTAAAAAATTTGGAAAAATGGTCCATAATTGTCAACAATTATCAAAAATGGTCGAAAATTTTGAAAAATGGTCTAAAATATTGAAAAGTTGTCAAAAATGGACAAAAACTATCAAAAATGGTTAAAAATTGTCAATTATTGTTAAAAACTTTTAAAAATGGACAATTATTGTCAAAAATGGTTAAAAATTGTTAGCATTTTGAAAAATGGTCGAAAATTATCAAAAATTTGGAAAAATGGTCACTAATTTTGAAAAACAGTCAAAATGGTCAATAATTGTCAAAAATGGTCAATAATTGGGAAAATTTTGAAAAATAGTTAATAAATAGTACGAGCCGTTTCCGAAAATCGATTTAAACACGTAATTTATAAAATCAATTTAATAAAAATCGATTAATATTACTATAAATATCGATAACTAAAAATCTATTATAAGAAAATAATAATTAATTATTTTTTAACTATTTTGCCGTTTATCCTTGATACGATTATTTTGATTATTTTGAATTTAAAATAAAACACATTACAGCTGCAATTTGGTAATATTGCGTTGATATTCAGAAATATTTAGCACTTTTTACATGTACTTATAAGTACCTACTTCTTGAATAAGAGAAAAAAGTAGACGTCCTTTTTAAGACTAAATATAATCTCAACCAATTATCTTAATGTCTTTCAACGTGAACAATTCTTTTGCTAATAAAAAGACACGACTTTAAATAATAAAGCAATAGAAATTCCACAACTGATAAATATGAAGAATTAGAGCTGTATTTTCACATTAAATATACGCTGACGGTAGAAAAAGCAATTTGTTATTGGCTGCTGTGCTCTTTGGTATGTCCGTTCAGGATATGCATAATATTTATCTACTCTAACAATTAATTAATTTTCAAATGTAAGGTCAAAACACGTTTGCTGACTTCATTTATTATTTTGTTTTGAACGATCATTTGGTGCTTTCAACTAAACAACCATTAAAATTATGAGTTTTTAATTAGCGAAAGGAGATTTGAATTTAATTTTTTTTAATCCTTCAGAAATAATAAGAAGTAGCATTTCTAACTACTAACTTTACTGTTTTTAGCATTTAGTATTTCTTTCTGCGGTTCTCGTTATGTTTCAACGGGACGTACATAAAATACGTTCGTACAACAAGAAAAACTGGCTGGAAGAAATTTCAAAATAACATAAAACAAAATATAAATTTAAACATAAGAATAAAATTCTCACCAGATCTTGATGAGGCAGCTCAGTACTTCCCTAAACTAGGTCAAAATGCAGCGTGGCAGTCTACTCCCCACAACAGTCAGGATACAAATGGTGATACCCCAAGCATATCAGACAACTTATAACCGAGAAACGTCGAGCAAGAAGAATTTGGCAACGTTCACGAAATATTCTAGACCAACATAACTACAATCGGCTCAGTAGAGAACTAAAGACAGCACTCAAAGATGCCCAAAGCATCACCTTCGAACAATACATAACAAGTCTATCTGTTGACGACCACACACTCTGGAAGGCGAAAAAAAAATTGAAAAGACCACAAAGACATGTACCTCCAATCCGTAAACCAAACGAAAAGGTGACAAACTTTGCTGAATACCTAACAGAAGTTTTCATACCTGATGATGAAAAGATAGATAAAGAGATGGAGAGATTTCTAGACGCTAGCTACCAAATGTCTCTACCTATCAATTCTTTCTCTCCTGCAAAAATCAAAGAAGTAATAAGCAAGCTGAACCCTCGAAAGACTCCTGGTTATGATCTAATAACAGGACAAATATTGAAACAACTACCCAGAGAAGCAATCATCTTACTGACGACCAAATTCAACAGAATCATAAGTCTAGCTTGTTTCCCCACAATCTGGAAGTACGCTGAAATCATAATGATTCCCAAGCCAGGTGAATCTCCACACGAACTAACGTCTTACAGACCTAGTAGTCTATTAGCTACAACAAGTAAAGTTGTTGAAAGACTGATACTAAAAAGGATCAACCAAGAACATGAATTACACACACTCCTTCCAAATCATCAATTTGGTTTCCGAGAGCACCATATTTCTCCGTTAAACACGAAGACACTCAATCCTACATCAACCCAATTAAATCCGGCGTCCCCCAAGGTAGCGTTCTTAGACCACTGCGCTTCCTTATTTATACGTCTGATATACCCGAAACCGTAAACACCACTATAGCATCTTTTGCTGATGGCGTAGCAAAACTATCAGAGGATGAAAACTCAAATAAAGCTTCAGAAAACCTCCGGCAACACCTTAACCTCCTCAATGACTGGTATAGTAGATGGAGAACAAAAGTCAACCAAACCAAATCGGTACAAGTTAACAATGAATAATATACCTATACCCTTCCAACTCTACTCAACCAACACATTTACTTAATGCTCTTAAGAAGCAGATTGTAAACTGTATAGCCTCCACGTTGTAAACATACGAGTTAATTAAAAAAAAAACTTATAGGTGGTGGAGGGATGTTTAGTGACAAAGGGTGCCGGGGGCGTCTGAAGAAACGTGACGTACTCTGCTATCAAACAATTTTATATTGAGGAGCATAGTCTAGCCAATCCATATCCGTTCTCGTTGTCCTCATGGCACTTGTATCCTGGAACTCGAGTGGTTCTTAGACCCCTTATGGTCCCTTAGTGTGTTACTTAATAGCCTTATTGCCTCCACCTGTTGCATATTTGTCCACCACACCACATACCCATAGGTTATTATCTAATAACCCTTGTATATAACCATAGGGTCATTTTGGGATTCAGCTCTTACCAGACATTCTTCTGCATTTTTCCAACGAAGAAGCTGCTTTCGTATTGTGACTATAATATTTTGTCTCTTTTTTAAGTCAGTTATTGATTTTTTTTGGAAATAGTTATTTGTGTATTTAGAGCGTAAAGTAACAGATTGCCGCTTGAGAAAGAATGTTCTACAGTCGCACTTTTAATAATTGAAACAGTTTTTTATATTATCTTAGGTTATAATAGGAGTGCTAGAATAATCGTCATTTTCGCTATTCATTATGATTAACCTTAAAAAGCTCTACTGACTAGGGATTTTAAAAAATAATCGATTTTTATATAAATCGATTAATATTTTCCTATAATCAATTTTTATAGTAATATTAATCGATTTTTAGTAAATCAATTTCATAAATTACGTGTTTAAATCGATTTTCCGAAACGGCTCGTATTATTTATTGACTATTTTTCGAAATTTTGACAACTTTTGACTATTATTGACCATTTCTCAAAATTTTTACAATTATTGACCATTTTACAAAATTTTAACAATTATTGACCATTTTTCAAAATTTTAAAAATTATTGACCATTTTTGACAATTATTGACCATTTTGAATGTTTTTCAAAATTATTGACTATTTTTCCAAATTTTTGACCATTTTTGACAATATTTGCCAATTTTTAACAGTTTTTAACAATAATTGATGATTTTTAATCATTTTTGATAGTTTTCGACAATTTTTGACAATTTTTCAAAATTATTGACCATTTTTGATAATTATTGACAATTGTTGACAATTACGGACCATTTTTCCAAATTTTTGACCATTTTTGAAGTTTTTTGACCATTTTTGACCGTATTTCAAAATTTTTGACAATTTTTCAGAAACTTTAACAATTTTTGACAATTATCAACTATTTTTCAAAATTATGACAATTTTTAACAATAATTGTCCATTTTTGACAATTTTTGACCATTTTTTAAAGGTTTTTGACAATTATTGGCCATTTTTGTCAATTTTTCAAAAATTTTGACCAATTTGATAGTTTTTGACAATGATCGATCATTTTTCAAAATTTTAACAACTTTTGACAATTATTGACCAATTTTGACAATAATTGTGCATTTTTGACAGTTTTTGAAAATAATTGACAATTTTCAACCATTATTGACCATTTTTGATAATTAATGACAATTATGGACCATTTTTCCAAACTCTTGACCATTTTTGACTTCAACAATTTTTGACAATTACCAACTATTTTTCAAAATTTTGACAATTTTTAACAATAATTTTCCATTTTTGACAGTTTTTGACAATTTCTAACCATTTTTGACAATTTTTCAAAATTATTGACCATTTTTGATAGTTTTTGACAATTATCGACCATTTTTCAAAATTTTAACAATTTTTGACCAATTTCGACGATAATTGTCCCTTCTTGACAGATTTTGACAATTATTGACCAATTTTGAAAATGTTTGACCATTTTTCAATTTTTTTTTAAAGTTTTTGACAATTATCGACCATTTTGACAATGATTGACCATTTTTCAAAATTTTTGACAATTATCGTCCATTTTTCAAAGTTTTAACAATTATTGACAATTATTGACAGTTTTTGACAATTTTTGACAATTTTTGACAATTTTTGACAATTTTTGACAATTTTTGACAATTTTTGACAATTTTTGACAATTTTTGACCATATTTCAAAATTTTTGACAATTTTCATACAGTTTTATTTGATTTTTAATTCGGAGGGCGTGATTTGATTAAATAAGCGAGCGAAAAAGATTCCTTTTTTGCGCTAGAGCGTAAAGTAACAATTCTCGCCATTTGTCGACTTTACGATTTCATTTGAATATAGTAATTAGTCATTTCACTCGCGACTGTAGAAAAAATATTTTTCGCCAGGGTAGGTAACTTTTCATCTAAGAGTCTGGGATGTTCACTTTTTTCCTCCTGAACATGCGTTCGTTTCACTTTTAAACTGTTTTCTACAGTTTTGGTGTTGGATCAGAATATCAAGGAGTTTTAATTGGACTCCATTATTCTCTCCATCTATTGAGATGCTTCTAATTATCTTGATGAAGCTTAAATAACTTTTTGTTTGTACAAGTAGACTCTGGAAATTTCCAGAAATGCTTTCGCCACGACGTAATAGTAAATAGTTATTGTTATCTAGTAGGTGTTATAGATTCAAGATGGCAAATGTCCCTGTCAATAACTTCGATTTGATTTTAATGCACATAAATATCTCATTGTGTTCTTATGGTCACACCTCGCGTTGTAGGCGCTTGCAAGGTTGATAATTTGAATAGAATTTGATAAATCATAATTGTAACAATTTTTTTAAAAAGAAGACTTTGATTTCTTAAGTAACTATTTCAATATAACCTCGGAGAATACCTTTGTATTCGTTTATTTCGGACTATTTCTAAGTAGTTTTGGTATATCTAGTTATACAGAGTGTCTCCAGTTACTCAAACTTGTTTAAAATCGGAAACAAATAGGAAATGAAAAACTATAGAAATTTTCACCAAAAACCAAAAGAGTCTATCATCATCGTCAATAATAATTAAAAAGGAATAGATATCGAAGAATAAAAATATATTATTCCAACGCTCACAACAATGTTTTGAAAAATATATTTCTCAAAAACAGTGACCGTTCAACGAATAAGAAACAAGCACTTACCGGGCTACATGCCCCGACAGACATTGAATTACACTTCTAAGTCAAACGGGGTTGGTAAATCTATAAGATTTTGACCAACCATTCTGGTTTGCAACTAAAAGGGACAACATAACTTGTAGACCGGTTTCGGCGTATTGCGCCTCATCAGTACAAGGTATATGTTATCGTCCGAGAGTTAATCCCGAACTGAATATGTCTCTACAATCGCCAACTGTACATACCTTCCAATGACGGAAATGTGTTAGTTGCGAAAGTAGCGACACCTTCACCTCCAAGTCACAAACCAAAATTCGAATGTGTCAACAAGCCCGTGAGCTTGAAACAAAAATGAATTATTACAAGCGTTGGAATAATATATTTTTATTCTTCGATATCTATTGGTAAAACGCTTTACTAAATACGACAATTTTACAGGAAACTGTAATAATTCATAAAAAGGAATAATTCGTAATAAGCACACATAGTTACTAATTATGTCAGATCTCTTTTGTTGCTGTTGCTTTTCCGCTACAACTTCTGTAACATTTTTCTGTAATTTTTGTTATATATTTGCCAGTATGAAAGTTATATCTTTAAAAAAAGCTACCAATTTAACGGATAAGAAGCTATCAGCTTTAGTAATTTTTAAATGGTCTTAATGCCAGAATTAAAAGGAGTGGTCGATACATTACACCCATAATTATCGAGCGATTTACAAAGAGATGTTAGTAAGAAGCCACTTTTTTTAAATGGAATCACTTGTTATCATTGACTGGTACGTGCGATCCTGTAGCCCTGGACACACCCATATTGCCAAGGTATTTTTATTGTAGATTTCTTTCTTCGAGAATTAAATATTTATTTATTTCACGCGCTGGGTTGTATATAAGGTCGCTCTATTGGATTTTATAAATCGGTTCATTTAAGTATCGGTGCATTAAAATCAAATAAAAATGTTAATGTGATAACTGTATTTATACATTAAATATATGAGTTGATAAATTGTCGTATATCTACAAAAAAAATTGATAACGGTTGATATTTTATGACATAATATATTTTAAATACGTTATATATTACGATATTAACAGGAATTGAAAGCTTTGAATGTTTTAAACATTTATCATTGTTCTGGTTGCGAAGGAAGAGTAAATTTTTTTTATCACTTCCGGTTTGGTGGGGTTTAAAGTGAATCCGCATTACTTTACTTTAGGCTTAAAATTACTACAGCACTGGCATAGGTTGAGCTCTGCAGTGTCCTCCTTTGCACATGACTTCCTCTGTCACCCCATTTAGCTTTGCGTGCCCTACAACATGCTTTGACAGTTTTCCTATATTTGCTTATTAGGTCTGCCGTAATTCCTTATATAAGAAACCATGATTACAGGAAGAGAAGGGTCAAGGAGGTCGATCCCACCGATCACGTTACAGGAGATATATAGGAATCAGCCGTGAAACTCAAAACTGGTTACCGGGACCAGATAATGTTGTATATTTAATCGCTAAAAACCGACTTTGTCATTGTCAATTGTCAATTGTCAATTAGAGTAGTGTAGTATGTAAGAAAGATAACAGGTTATGGGCCCAGACAATCGAAGAAAGTAAAAGGAACGAGGAAGCATTAGTATTTTTATAAAGAAAAAAAAAGGTGAGCGGTCGTCGGTCTTATGCACAATAGAATGATCATTTTTCGTGAATTTTTCACCATTTTTAAAAAATTTTGACAATTTTTGACCATTTTTGACCATTTTTGACGAGTTTTGACAATTATTGACCATTTTTGACAATTTTTAATAATTATTGACATTTTTTTATAATAATTGACCATTTTTTCAAAATTTTGACAATTTTTGACCATTTTTCGAGAAATTTGACCATTTTTCAAACATTTTTACAATTATTGACCATTTTTCCAAATTTTTGACAATTTTTGAAAATATTTGGCAATTATTAACCATTTTTTCAGAATTTTGACAATATTTGACCATATTTATAAATTTTTGACAATTTTTCAAAAATTTTAACAATTATTGACCATTTTATTGACAATTTTTGACCATTTTTGACAATTTTTTGAGGAATTTGACCATTTTTCAAAAATTTTGACAATTATTAACCATTTTCCCAAATTTTTGACAATTTTTGGAAATATTTGGCAATTATTAACCATTTTTTCAAAATTTTGACAATTTTTGACAATTTTTCAAAAATTTTAAGAATAATCGACAATTTTTCAAAAATTTTAACAATAATGGACAATTTTTCAAAAATTTTAATAATTATTGACCATTTTTGACAAATTTTGACAATTTTTGACCATTTTTGACAATTTTTCGAGAAATTTGACCATTTTTCAAAAATTTTGACAATTATTGACCATTTTTCCAAATTTTTGACAATGTTTGAAAATATTTGGCAATTATTAACCATTTTTTCAAAATTTTGACAATTTTTCAAAAATTTTGACAATTATTGACAATTTTAATAATTATTGACAGTTTTTCATAATAATTGACCATTTTTTCAAAATTTTGACAATTTTTGACCATTTTTGACCATTTTTTGAGAAATTTGACCATTTTTCAAAAATTTTGACAATTATTGACCATTTTTCCAAATTTTTGACAATTTTTGAAAATATTTGGCAATTATTAACCATTTTTTCAAAATTTTGACAATTTTTGACCATATTTATAAATTTTTGACAATTTTTCAAAAATTTTAACAATTATTGACCATTTTATTGACAATTTTTGACCATTTTTGACCATTTTTGACCATTTTTGACAATTATTGACCATTTTCCAGAATTTTTGACAATTTTTGAAAATATTTGGCAATTATCAACCATTTTTTCAAAATTTTGACAATTTTTGACCATGTTTAAAAATTTTTGACAATTTTTCAAAAATTTTAACAATAATTGACAATTTTTAAAAAATTTTAACAATTATCGACCATTTTTGACAAATTTTGACTATTTTTGACAATTTTTCGAGAAATTTGACCATTTTTCAAAAATTTTGACAATTATTGACCGTTTTTCCAAATTTTTGACAATTTTTGAAAATATTTGGCAATTATTAACCATTTGTTCAAAATTTTGACAATTTTTGACCATTTTTCAAAATTTTAACAATTATTGATTCTTTTGGACCATTTTTGACAATTTTTGACGAATTTTGATTGGTTTTGACAATTATTGACCATCTAAGACAATTATTGACCATTTTTGACAATTTTTCAAAAATTTTAACCATTTTTCACAAATTTTGACAATTATTGACCATTTTTGACAATTTTTGACAATTTTTGAAAATATTAATACCTATCAAAAGCTTCAAAAACTAAGAGACACATTGGTGAAATGGCAAATGCAATAAATGATACCACATTGAGGCCTTAACAGGTAATAACTATTACAACTGGAAGTTCCGCGAGGAAACTCTACTAGCGGAACAGTTAGTATTGGATTTAATGAAAGTTCAGACAGACGTGAACACATTGGAAACAATGGAAACTGCAGACCAAGCATCGTTTATAACAAACGACCGCAGGCTAAATAAATTATTATTCATTATATCGATGACACAGAGTTAGAGGTACTGAGAGAAAAAGAAACTGCTAATGATTTGTGGAAAGCGTTGGAAAAAGCTTATGAGAAAAAGGGAGTGCAGGGACAGAAACAGAAATTACTATCTATGAAAATGGTTGAAAGCCAACCGATAGAAGATTTTTTTATGAAGTATGAAGGGGTCGTGAGAAAAATTAAAGGGTCTGGGATAGAATTAGATGAACAAGATATGATTTGTAGCCTTTTACTAGCCTTGCCAGAATCATATGAAACTATAGTAACAGTTATTGAAAAAATAGTTGAAAAACTGACATATGAAGAAGTAAAAACAAAATTAAAAGGAGAAGCAGAGAAGAGAAAAGTAACCAAAAGAAAGAGAGAAGACAAAGACACTGAGCAGATGGCATTTTTATCCGAACTGTGGAAAATTTGAACATTTTAAAAGGTAATGTAGGCTAACCAGGCGTTTTAGAGGAAGATTAGAGGGAATTTGAGTAATTACCAAAATGAAAGACACCATAATCAAGGGTGGTATAGTCAACAGAATCAAAGAGGAAGATTCCAATCAAGATGCTTACCTGCAAGGTATATATCGAGGAACAGGACAAGGTTCCAGAAGTAAAATGTTCAATGAGCAAGATGAGAATGTAGTGGAAAATAATAGTGAAGCTATAAGCTTTATTGGTAAGGTAAATTGTACAAAACATAAAAATGAAGGTAACGATACAAATTTATTATTTTGTATAGACAGTGGTTGTACTGATCACATGATAAATCATAAAACATATTTTTCTGACATGATATTTCATTGAGGTTTTTTTCAGGCTTTGCAGTGATCTACTTAATTAAGAATAAGTGTGATGTTTTTGAAAAGTTTCAGGAGTATGTAAATATGGTTGTTTCAAAATTTAATCAAAGTTGCGATGTGACAATGACTGAGGGCGTAGCAGAACAATAATTAATCATGAAAATATGCCTAAAGAGTTCTGGAAAGAGGCAATAAGGGCATCTACGTACATTATGAATAGGAGTCCTACTAATAGTAATGAAAATAAAGCAACTCCAGCTGAAATTTGGTATGGAAGAAAACCAAACGTATCAAATTTAGAGATTTTTGGTTCAATGGCATATTGTTATGTACCGGGGCAGTTCAGAAGTAAGTTTGATGAGAAAACTGGTTATTCAAATACAGGGTATAAACTTTGGGATATAAGAAAGCAAAAAATAAGGGTTGTGCAATTTGACGAAAATAATTTCCATTTCAAATCGAAAATTGAAGAGTCCAAGAACGAAAGCTTGAATGAGACAGATACAATAAGTGAAATACAAGAGGAAAAATTGAACAGATTACAAAGCAGTGATGAAGTTGAAATAGAGGAAGATAATAAGACTGAAGGAGAACATAGTCCAGAAACTTGAGAAAATAGTTTGGGAGTAAGAAAAGACAAAAGAGAGGTGTAAGTGTTCCAATCTAGCATAATGACTATGAAATGCACTGCACTCAATGCAGTGAGTTTTGTTGAAAACATCCCAGAAAAATATGAGGACTTGGAGAACAGGACAGAAAGAGAATTTTGGGTAAGAGCAATGAATAGAGAACTTGATGCAATAAATAAAAACGATACTTGGGAAGTAATAGAGAGACCAGAAGGTGTAAAAATTATAGACACAAGGTGGGTGTATAATTACGAAGCTTTGGAAGAATTAGAAAATGATAAGTTTAAAGCTAGGTTAGTTGCTAGGGGTTTTACACAAGAAATGGTTAAGGACTATGATTCAATTTATTCACCGGTGTCTAGAATGAATACTATAACGGCATTGTTAATGAAAGAGGATGCTTACATATACCCGCCAAAAGGATATAATATTGTTTCAAATAAGGTTCTAAAACTTAATAAGTCACTGTATAGGTTGAAACAGTCTTCCAAGCACTGGAATACTGAAATTAATGATTTTTTGTTAACGATAGGTTTCTGTCGATCTGATAATGATTTCTGTCTGTATTATATGTCTATCAATAATGAAAATGTATACTTTCTTATTTATGTAGATAACACTATTCTTGCAGGGCCAAATTTAAATGTGTTAAATGAAATTGTCGCGAAATTGTCCTCTAAATTTGATATAACAACAAAAGGTGAACTTGAACATTTTCTCGGACTAAAAATTGACTATAATAGGAAGGATGGAATTTTAAGAATTTCTCAATCTAAATTTGCTGAAAGTATTTTAAAGGGATTCAATATGGAAAAATGTTCCCAATAGATCCCAAACTGCAATTAGAACCATGTAGAGAACAGGTAACCACAAAACCTTTTAGACAAATATTGGGCAGCCTCATCTAATCTAATGCTGGGGAGCCGACCTGATATAGCATTTGCTTTAAATGTCTTCAGTGGTTTCCAGGATAGGGCAACTGAAGAAGCATATAATCATTTAAAAGAGGAGTTGAAATATATTAAATGTACCATTATTGTTGGTCTTGAATACCTTAGAGATTTTGGAAATCAGCTTATAAGTTATGTAGAGATGCTCAGATTAAGGACAACCAGATAATATACCAGCAGATACCTGGAAACTTGTAGCCAAGTTTAATTCACAAACATTAATAAAGTTATGAGTAGATAAGTGAAGAAACAAATATTCTTCCTTAAAAAATCCAATCTTGTTCTCATTCCTGAGTCAAGCAGACCGGAGACTGAAAAAGGATTGTACAGACCAATTTGTCTAATTGACTACCTGACCAATTAATAAGACGTAGTGAAGCTTGTGAATTGAAATATACGTAGACTGCAGGCAGTGTAGTGGCCTTCAGAATCGTACCTTTTCAAAATTTTTGAAAATTGTGAAAATAAAGTATAAATAGTAATGTCTAGTATACCGCTTTGCTACAGAGACATCTTTTCTTTATTGAATACATTTGGTAATACACATGTAATTATTTTATTTCCATTACACTTTACAGTTCATATTGTTTTCATTGTATAAACTTTTTTTGCTCAGATGAAAGTAACCATTGAACTGTGAAATTAATTATTATGGTAGACATCAATTACTTTGTTTCTTTTATTAATAAATTCTCAAAAAATCATAATAAAAGTACGTGCTAAGTAAGTTCACAATCTAACTTTTAACTTGGATAATTGTTTTTAAAAATAATTTCACACTTTTTCTATTTTATGTCACGTTTTTTTAAATAAACTTTCGGTATACCGAATCGGTTTGTTTTTAAATCAAATCAAGTAAAAGAAATGTTAACCTTTTTTTGTTTACTGTTAAACACTCAAGTAATTTGGAGCAAAAAATCTTAACGCATGCCTTAAATGGTAGTTCGAGATAATGATTATAATCGGTAAAGGCTTCGTCGAGCTAAATGTAAATAGTGTTTATACAATGAGCAGCATAAATAAATTGTTGTATACAAGGCAAATCTGCCAACATAACGAACGAAAAAATACTGAAAAAGGTTAGGAAGTGGTTTTTCCGATAAATTTTTGATTTTTCTTTCATATTTTGGGTCCCTTTACCACCCATGCTGTACCCGAAAAGTCTGGAGATCTTTTTAATTTGGGGTATTTCACATCTTACGGTTGACTGAAAACTAATCTCAGCTGTCAACAACGTATAATTAAGATATTGGACATTATACTTGTTTTGCTGTTTGTGTGTCTGGTATTTGTACATTACTGATTTTTATTCTTCTAACTTTATCTGTTTGTGATTTATGTGACTCTAGTCTGCTTTTATTATTGCAAATACCATCGAGAAAAGTTATTTTGCCACTTTTATAATAAAATTCTTTGACCCGAATCTGTACTATAAACGGTTTCTCAAATCTTATTGGGACATTCGGTACACAGTGGCACTCTTACAAGATAATTATTGTCTGTTTATTATATATTTTTTAAGAAATTAACAGCCATGAACGTATAACCTGAAGACTAAATAAAATTTAATTACTTTTATATCGCCAAAACGTATTACGACGAACAAAATTATAACTATAAAGTTAGAGCTACGCGATATTTCAAAGTTCCATACTAGACTATATACCTAAACCAAATTATCAAATACAAAAGTTTGCCTGAAGAATATAAAACTTTTAGACACGGATCCAGGCTCCTTGCCTAGGGACCAATAAAGACAAACTTAGTGTCGTCCTAAGAAAGTTATAACCGAAGGGTAGTAAACAAAAATGTACCTACTATGACAAGTCCCAGATGACCTAGCTCATAGGCGTATGTTTTTAGTTTAAAAATGTATGTTAAGCAACGTATATAATTTGCATTTCCTATAGACTGGTTGAAAATAATTATTACTAAACCAAAAATAAAGTTATGGGCCTTTTCAGTAAATTTGTTTCAACTTCGAAATTGATTTTTCTTGCAATAATATTAACAAAAAAATCACAAGAGTAAAGTAAATGAATCTAACCACAAAAACAAGGCAAGGTCCTACCCATTGGACGTGATGGGTAGAGCTAGGAACAAACGCTGGAGGGGTGCGACCAGAGAGGAAGTACAGAAATGGATAGCGGAGGAAATGGAGAGAAGGTGGGAGGAGTATGAAGGCGCGCTAAAAGGAGCGATTGGGAATAGGAGAGATTGGATGGACCGGAAATTCGGGGAGGTGAACTACTTCTTGTCACAGGGGTCCACTGGACATGGGTCGAGAGTGGGGTACCTCCACAAGATTGGGAAAAACAGACTGGAGTGTGCGAGAGTTGTGAAGTGGAGGATGATCACTTAAATCAGTTTATTCAGCAGGAAAGAATACTATAATCAGTGATGAGATATCTACTGATTTATCAGAAGATCTACTGATTTCGGGTTCTATCTACTGATCTACTCATTTATACATGCAATCTACTGATTTAACCATAGTTGTTTTTTTTTATTGATATTTCGGTAAAATAACTATCGATATTCATTGATTGTTATATTTTTACTATAGATTACTATAGATTATTATCGATTATTTTCGAGAGTTTTACAATCGGTAACATCTTTGTACGATTTTTGTCAAAAATTTTGAAAAAATGGTCAATAATTGTCGAAAACTATCAAAAATTGTCAAAATTTTGAAAAATGGTCTATAATTGTCAAAAATGGACAATTATTGTCAAAAAACGTTCAAAAATGGTCAATAATTGTTAAAAATGATCAATAGTTGTTGAAATTTTGAAAAATGATCAATAATTGTCAAAATTTTGAAAAATGGTCAATAATTCTAAAAAACTATCAAAAATTGTCAAAACTTTGAAAAATGGTTAATAACTACCAAATATGTTAAATTGTTGAAAAATTGTCAAAAATTTTGAAATATGGTCAAAATTTTGGAAAAATGGTCAATAATTGTCAAAATTTGGGAAAAACTGTCAATAATTGTCAAAATTTTGAAAATATGGTCAATAATTGTCAAAAATTTTGAGAAATGGTTAAAATTTTTGAAAAATTGTCAATAATTGTCAAAGAAGGTCAATAATTGTCAAAACCTATCAAAAATTGTCAAAAATTGAAAATATTTTGAAAAATGGTCAAAAATAGTCAATAATTGTTAAAATTTTGAAAAATGGTCAGAATTGTTAAATTTATTGAAAAATGGTCAATATTTGTTAAAATTTTTGAAAAATTCTCAAAAATGGTAAATAATTGTCAAAACCTGTCAAAAATGGTCAATAATTGTTAAAATTTTGAAAAATGGTCAACAATTGTCAAAATTTTGAAAAAATGGTCAAATTTTTTGTAAACTGTCAAATATGGTCAATAATTGTCAGAACCTGTCAAAAATGGTCAAAAAATTTCAAAAACTGTCAAGAATAGTCAATTATTGGTAAATATTTTGAAAAATGGTCAAAAATTGTTAAATATTCTGAAAAAATGGTCAATAATTATAAAAAACTGTTAAAAATGGTCTAATAAGAAAAAGAAGTCTTACAATATTCCGAGGGAGGCGAACCTTACCGAATCCGTCTTAGATTCTGACAATTTGAAATATTGATTGTAATCACACGCAATACACTTTCTTTTTCTCTCTCCCATTTCCCTCTCTCTTCCATATCTCACTTTTCTCTTTTTTTCCCATCTCTCTCTATTTCCTATCTCTCTCTCTTTCCCATCTCTCTACCCCTCTCTCTCTCTCACTCTCTCTCTCTCTCTCTCTCTCTCTCTCTCCTCTCTCTCTCTTCTAAATCTGTATCTCCCATCTCTCTCCCTCTCTCTCTAATATTTCTCTCACTCTCTGCCATCTCTCTCTCCCATCTTTCTCTCTCTCCAATCTCTCTCTTCCATATTTCTTTCTTTATCTCCCATCTCTTCTTCCTCTCTCTTCTTCTCTTCCTCTCTCTTTCCTATCTCTCTATCCCATCTTTCTCTGTCTCTCTTCCATATCTCTGTCTCTCCCATCTCTCTCTCTCTCTCTTTCCTATCTTTCTTTCTCTCTCCCTCTCTCTCTCATCTTCACTCTTTCTCTCATCTCTCTGTCCCATTTTTTGACCGCATTTTTACTCATCTCACTATATCGATATAGTACCGAAAACAATCGATTTTTTTGGATAGTCCAAAATATCGATAAACCATCATCGATAGTTCTCCATTCCTAATTCTGTATTGTTCGACGTCCTTGTGACGGTGTACAGATTGCTACAGATTTTTTGGTGGTGTAGCATCTACTGATATAAAAAAAGTTGTCATCTCATCACTGACTATAATTTTTAACCTACGCTCTTATGAAGAAGTCATATCCTGTTTCCCACAATTTCAAATAAAGCACATTAGTCATAAATGAAATGACCACAAGACGCTTCTAACTATTGACACGAAACAGTTTAAGATAAAAAAATAAGGCATAGATGAAAAAAGAAAATGGAATAGTTAATTATTTATCAAGGCCCATTAATACATTGTCGATAAAATTGAATTTTAACACCCAAGTAAACACATACTCAATATTTATTCATGAAAGCGATACATAAGAAAGTTTATTGCTTATTAATTTTTTTTTATTAAAATTAATAGAATATTTCTCAACCACTTGTTTGGTGTAACAAAATTTGGGTATTTATTAAAACAACATTCCTTTATCCTTTGAAAATTCGTATCCATAAAAGTTATTATCAATGCCACACATACCAGAGACTTAGTAGAGCTTGAAACAATGAACAATAACGTATTCTGCTCACATTATTGTCACATTGAAAATATTTGCCTAACCGATCGCCTTTTTAAAACTGAAAATTGTTTGTACATAGTGAGATATATTTAATATTAACAAATACTATTGTGACTCAACAAAAAAAGTTTGCATACATTTAATATGGAAATATCAGTAGACATATTTTTTATTATCAACAGACTTTTTATTCACTTGACCCAAATGTTTCGATAAGTTCCAGACGTCCAGTAAATTGAAATTTTTGCTGTAATAAGTGAGGTTAGGTTGGCAGGCAGAACAACGAAGTACATCTGACGAAAAATGGGGTTCCTTGCATAACCAAGAAACAGTATTAAGTGCGTTTTTGGACATAGAAGGAGCTGTCAAAAGAGAATTAAATAGTAGAAGTGTAGACACCACAACATCCAAATGTATATCAAAACTGCTCACCACTAGGATAACAGACGAGGACAAGTGAATTCATCGTCTCCATCTGCACAACCAGGAGGTGTCCACAAGGAGGAGTGGAATACTCGTTAAAGTGGAGTAGAGTATCTAGGTCCGATTCTAGATAGTAAACTCTTGTGGAGCAAATACGAGAAGAAGATTATATACAAAGCAAAAATGACTCATGGTGTACAGGGGCCTGGTAGGGGCTGTAATCCAAGGATCCAATGCCAGATGTACACAGCCATGGTCCAATCAATTATGGAGCCATTGCGTGGAGTAGTAGGTATAGCTTTTTGATGACGAGGGATAATCTCTCCAGAATTCAAAGACTAGCATCACAGGAGCAATGAAAACATGCCCAACGTCGCCCAACGGCGGTTATGAAAGTGGTTCAAAAGTACTGCAGAAAGAACTAGATACAGTCTAAGCAGAGAGGGAATCATTGAAAAAGACACCTACTAGCTTTTTAGAAATCGTAAATACAATAAATTCATGCTATTGGATGATTATTACTTTTGAATGATACGATATGACAATGTCTGTGGTGATTTTGGATTTTAATGTTGGCTTCAAGTAATTTGTGTGTTTCGCCTTCTAGCAGGTTCATTATTCAGTTTCTTAACATTTTCCAAGTGGTTAAGGTTGCTTGTAGTTTCTTAAAGCTTCCTCAAATTTTTTTGCTACTCCAATTTTCTTTCAGTTCGTTCTGGCACCTTTCATATAATTCTTGTTGTACTACAACCAACTGCAACTTTTAAATCTACCTGCAGTAAAGCTAGTCCATTTAGATGACTATCCGTATTAGGAGATATCGTTTGAAGTACACCGTGTATTATTTAAAAATACTAGAGCATAACAATAAAAATAAGATTAAAACCTTTGCGGCTTATTTTCATAAAAAATTTGGCACTCGGTACGTGATTTTTAGTATATAATATTACATAAACTGAGGTGTAGATCTAATCAAATTCGATTCCAAGCTGCTTACGAGTTGTCACGTTCAACATCAAATCAACAATTATTTGATATAAGAGAGCGATTAAATTAGTTAATAAAAAAGAAATTGTTAATGCTGTGAAATATTATTTTTTTGTTTAGTTTGAAATGAGAATTGAACGAGCTGACGTAGACACTAAATAGGAAGTGATCATTAAACTGATCCACAAAAGTTACCGAAGTTCACAAATATTAGATTTATATTAAATGTTTACTTGCTTATCTGACTAGTTTTTTAGAGTTTTGTTGTGCGGATGGAGCTAGTGGTATTATTCGTAGATACCAAGCAGCTGGTAACATGAGAGGAAAACCTAGAAGTTTACGAGCAAGGGTTACCACCACCGCACAATCGTTATCTGTCTGTGTATACGAGGTAAGGCAGACCGATATGCCTACTCAACACCTTTGGCAAATTGTTCGAACGAATTATAGTTAACCGACTCAACGAAGAACTGGAGGAGAAGAAGGCCATAGCACCAAACCAACACGGATTCAGGAGTCAGCGATCAACGGTGACGGCAATGCGGCATGTCAATGGAAGGATAAAGGCGGGGAAGCCTAGGTGGTGTGTACTTACAACCTTGGATGTCCGAAATGCTTTCAACACAGCCAGGTGGGGGCTCATCGTCGAAAGCCTCATCGACGGAGGAATAAATCAGTACATAGTAGCGGGTGTGGAAAGTTACTTTAATAAGAGAATTGTGACGTCCGGTGCGGTCCATAAGTGTTCCATGGGTTTCCCTCAGGGTTCCGTTTTTGGCCCGGTACTGTGGAAGGCCAGGTATGACGGCGTCCTGAGGCTACCATAAGGTCCAGAGGTCATGGTGGTGGCTTATGCAGATGACCTGCTCTACCTGGAGGAAGGAAATAACACAGTGGAAGTCAAGGAGAGGGAGGGAAAAACGGTAAGCTCTGTAGTGAACTGACTGAGGAGCAAGGGATTAGAGATTGCGCCCCAAAAGACGGAGACCATGGTGGTAAGAGGCTCGAGGAAAATAGAATCTTTTAATAAAACGGTGGAGGGGGAGCAGATAGAGGCAAAGCAACAAATTAAATACCTTGGAGTCGTCTAAAGCAAAAATATAAATTTCGCACACCATATAAAACTGGTGATAAAAAAGGCGTCGAAAAAGGGCGCAAAGTTACAAAAGATTATGCCCAGTTAACACGAAAGAAGACTGTTATGTGGAGTACAATTAAGGCGAAGACCCATTGTGACCAGATGGTAGCCATACAGAGGAAGGGGCTGCTCCGGGCGGCACCTGCTTATAGGATAGTTTCCGCTGAGGCTGTGCACGTGATCGCGGGATTTCCGCCGATCGCCCCTTTGGTTGCAGAAAGGTGCTTCCTGTACAAAGTGGGCGGCCGCCTCGAAGGCAATAGAGAGGCCGGAGAGAGAACGTACAAAAAATGGCAGGATCGATGGAAAACAAACATGGGAAAAGCCGACTGGTCAAAGCGGTTGATAGGTAATATTAAGCCGTGGATTGAGTGTGAACACAGTAGAAATTACTTAACCCAATTTCTCACTGGACATGGCTCATACGGAAGTTTCACGTACAAAATGAAAAAAAAAAACTACAGTCGATCTCTGCCGATGGTGCGGTAGAAGAGACGACCCAAACCATGTCCTGTACGAATGCGTACGCTGGGGAGCGTGCTGCAGTAATAGCGGAGATAGTGGACTTACCAAAGGTCAAAGAGATCATACCAAAAATGCTAAGAAGCAAAGAATACTGGGACAAAATGTATAACTTCATTACCGACGTCTTGAAGATGAAGGAAAAAGAGAGAGAAACTGAAAACAGATGAAACAACTTGGATGCAGGAGGAACGCCGATGCACGGACTACAGTTTCTTTCCGGTGTTCTTCTCCTCTAACAAGAAAGAGGAGGGTGGTTTAGTGAGGTGGAAGTCCCAGACACATCCTAACATTTGTAACACATGTAACATTTCGAAAAATATATTATTTTGGTATAGGTATGTAGATGACATATTAGCTTGTTTTGTAGGTAGTGAAAGAGAATTAGATATATACTAGATAAGATAAGAAGACACTTAAGAAACCCACAATATGAAGTTGTCAATGAACAGATAAATCTAGGGAGCTCTCCACTATTAAATTGTCTTCTTAAGTAACAATTGTAAAGATCAGCAGATATAGTTTTCCTTGGTTTCCTATATCATTGCACAGTTATACTGATCTTAAATGGGAAAAAGATATCCAGGATATCCCCATAGGTTAATAATACGTAAGCTTTAATATTTGTATTTTGACTTTCTTACCAAAAAAATGAAAAGAAAGTGATGCATTTAACTTATTTTCTTAAGACGTGCCCTATTTTTAATCCAAATGCACTAGATAAGTTGCACATTAGCCGAGTACATGCAATTTACCATTATAATGAATAATAAACCTTTCCCGAACCTGAAGTGTAATATTTTCTTCAATAAAATAATCGCCGATCAATAATTATTACCGATCTGTTGCATGGCAATACATCGTTTTTTCCTTAACAAGTCTCGTTAAATATGAACTCTACTTCAAGCTCCATTAATATTTTAATGCCAAACATTTATTTATGAATATCTAATTCCCATATCAGACTTTACTATGTAACGAGGGATTATATGTTTGTAACAATAATGTAATTGGAATGATTAATTTATGATACCAGCTTCAGAGAGAGTAGTTGGTTCACTAACGGTTGGCAATGCAGAAATTTCAAAGGTAAATTAATGTTGAATTCAATAAAATTGTTGTTTTGCAAAAGTCAAACCTTCAGATAATAGTATAGAGTTGAATAAGTTTAGAGGAAACTCCTATCAAATGATTTCGAAACAGCTTGGAAATGTAATGCTCTCCAGGCACTAGTGCTTTTAGTGTTTATATTCAAATCACTTATCATTGGTCAACATAACTGAATAGGTTCACGAAAGTGCACACATACCTTGAGGAATACATTGAGATTATTATTATAAATACAAACAATTAGGAAGACATTTATTCACCTTATGTTTAACCACAGAATGAGCGGAAAACTACAATAATGATGTGAACAAAGGAAAGAATATTGGGCGTATCTTTGGCAATGATAAAGAACAAAATATGAAAATTGGTGAACACACCTTTAAAGTGATGTAGAATTTGATGATGAACTTAAAATCACCCCAACCCCAATATTTCCCAAACTCACCCCCTTCCCTTTCTTATAGTATGGGGTGAGCCTCTAATTTTTTTTGTTCCAGATACTCGCCATCTTGACTTGACAATATTTTTTTCATTTTTAAATAAAACGCCTAAAGGGTTCAAACCCTTCATCCAATATCGACAAGTTTTGTCTTTTTTTCAAGAAAAATCACAAGTCTCCCTCAATAATATTCAGTGGTTGTGTTTGTTCTATTTACACTTTTTTTTCAAATACATTAATTAGGGGCCGATGATCTTAACATTTACTATCGTAGTCCCCTCAAATTCTCCGTGTTCACTGCTCTCCTTGTTCGTCTGACTTCTGTCAACTATCCGCTGTCAGTTGCCACTCCTGTTCGTTGGGATTGCACTTAGTGCACACACATCTCCCGTTTTCACATATATATTTATTTATTTTTTTTCGAATCACACTTTACTTACTTATGTCTAATGTTTACATTTATACATTACATACATTGGTTCCATACCCTAATACATAAAATTACAGAATGTTTACTTATGGGTATACGACATTTAAATCCTAGTAATTACTTTCTCCACGATCATCACAGAATTTGACAATTCTGAAATCAAATTTGATTACAGAATGCTGGAATTCTCTCTCTTGAGATTGAAGAAATATTCTGCAACACATCTGCCCCCATGCAATTTAAATGTATTTACATTCTCTCTCTAGTGATAGAATAATATTCTCACACTGGTTAGCAATAATAACATTAGCCTTGACGCAGTTGATTGTCATTGTAGTGTCAAAAGTGTCAAAATTATTGCTGTCACGTAACCGTAACCTAACATAACCACACAATTGTTGAAAATACCCCCAATAATGCACCAGTTTTTTATTTCGAGAACTGTAGAAATATAACAATTAATACAAAGTAGAATGTTTCTTGGATTATTGAGTGTTTACCTAATATAATAATTGCGATTCAGTTCTGTAATATATATTAACTTTTGTTCATTTTCACTTAAAAATTTATATTTAAAATCTTTGATCGTGGAGAAAGTATAGTCTGCTACTCGGTTAGAATGAAAATTCGTGATGCTCGTGGTTCCTCACGCTCGCCTTCGGCTCGCGCTCGGAACTTTCCACTCGCATCGAATTTTCATTCTAACCTTGTTACAGAATATACTATTATCTTCCAACTACTGATCCATTATCTAGTTTAACTGTAAATGTTCCAGGTTTTATGGATTTATCTACAATGTTCCCTGGTTTCCAACTACTTTTATCTTATTTTTGCACTCTTACTTTATCGTTTTTTCTCTCTTTTGTAATTTTGTCTAAATAGTTTTTTTGTATTATTTGTTTCCCTTTTAGTAGAGGTTTATTTACATTTTCCTTGGTGAGTGAAACTTTTGGTAAAAGACTATTTACCTACCTGTTAAAAAGCATTAGGGCTGGTGATGGTATATTGGTGTATTTCGGTATTCTAAAAGACATAAATATAGATATTTCGAGTCATATTCAGCTTTTTTCATTATGTTTTTGAAGGTTTGTATACTACGTTCAACCATTCCGTTAGATTGTGCATGCCTAGGACTCGACGTTACATGTTTTATATTCCACGAATTAACAAATTCAGCAAACTTTTCTGAGCTGTAATTTGTACCATTATCTGACCGGATTATTTGAGGTATACCGGGTCTAGCAAAAAATGACTTTAATATATGAATTGTACTACAGCTATCTAATTTATCGACTGGGACCACTTCTACAAATTTAGTGAAATAATCTATTGCCATAATGTAGTTTTTCCCTGAAAAAGAAACAATGTCTGTGCCAATTACCTCCCAAGGCTTCCCTGGAACCTCTGTCTGTATCAGAGGTTCTTTGACATTTGATGTTCTGAAATTTAGACATGTGTCACAATTTGTTATGGATTTCTCAATATCTTTGTTGATGTTTGGCCAATAAAGGCCTTGTCTGGCTTTTAATTGACATTTTGTAATTCCCATGTGATTATAGTGAATTTTTTCAAGCATGTCATTTCTTAAGATTTTTGGTATAATAATTTAGTTATTTTTAAATGGCACATTGTTTATACTAACTATATGTTTTAATTTCACCCAATAAATTATTGTTACTATTCGGCCACCCTTCCAAGATAAATTTTAACACTATTTTTAGATCTGTGTCCTTTTTTGTTTCCTCCTGTATTATTTTAAATTTTATGTCTAATACCCCAATTATTTTGTCTATTAGGTTTACCTGATCTTCAATTTCTTGCTCCAGGTCTTCATTACTTTTGTAACCATTTATAAATTGTCTGGATAGACAACCTGCTAAACTTAATTGAGATCCCGGTTTATATTTTATTTCTATGTCGCAAGATTGTAGCTTAATAAGCATTCTTTGAAGTCTTAATGGGCATTTTATTAAAGGTTTTTTGGAAATAGATGTTAAAGGTTTATGGTCACTTTCTACCCCTGGTATATCCTCAAAAGCTTGTTTGGACGCTTTATTTAATACTTCAGGGGCTGATGATATGCCAAATGGGAGTCTATTCAACATATACCTACCGAATGGGGTTGCGAACGTGCATAATTTTCTGCTTTTTGCATTCAGTGGTATTTGGTAGACACCCTGGTTTTCATCTAGCAAACTGAATATTTTTGAACCCGCTAGTTCACTTAGAAGTTCCTCGACAGTAGGTATTTGAAAAAAATTACTGGTCCCGAACCAGCAGGTAGCATCCAGTTAGGTCAGGTTGGAAAATGAGACTAACGAATTTGTATCAAAAATATATTTCAAATAACCAGAAAACGAGCGGTTTATATCTAGGTAGCGATATGATTTTTCAATTAAAAATAATAACATTAATCTTAATCATGAAAAGTAAAAAAAAACAAATTGTTCACGTCCACAGATAATTATCCACATAATAATACTGTTTCAGTTTTTGTGTAGAGGAACATAAAAACCTGCATTCGTACTTCAAACTTCATACCGAATAAAAATAAAATATGAAAATTCTATCACTACACTATCACTATAACTATATTCTAGTGAGTTTATTTTAATTATCAACACTCTTAACATTCTAAAAACCATTTAAAATAATTGTTCTATCTTCACACATTTTATATAAAATGTAAAGTCTCTATAAATAGATTTGAATTAAATATTGTAAATATTATTCAGTCAAATTATGTGATTTACATAATGTCAACAAAAAGCATTTGGAAAATTTTAGATGTATTTTTAAACTACGAAACTCTAGGCAAATCCAATATAATCATCAAGTCTGTTTTATGCACAGCATTAAATGTGTTGCAGAACTGGAAGTTTCGAAAATAAGTGGTTAAAATACTAATAACTTTTTTTTCCTGTATTTTTTGATAAATTTGACTCTTTTTATATATAGTACTATATTGTTTGCAGCAACTACCATCATCTGAATAAATGCTTAACATATTTTATAACAGTTTACATAACAACAAACTATTAACTGTGAAGTCTTCACGCATTGACTAACCAGCTAGATAAATCTCATTCGTGCTTCTAAACATACATTGGTCTATTACCGCAAGAAAACTGGGCCACTTAAATTAAAGCTTTATTGACGATTTCAATTTCTCCGTTAAAAAATACCGCACAATTAAAGCACTACAGTACAAATAGATCACAGAAGTTACTAAAAGTAATAGGCATACCATTACATTTTCTTCAGTGCTCTAGCAAAAATCACAATTTCGTTTTGTATATACCATCTATTGATTCATCTGATAGATCTGAGGTGAAAGTAGGGTTAATGCTACCCCTTTTGAGCTCCGGATTTGAGAAGCTTGTTGAAGGCTGCATAACGGTATCATGCTTTCCAGATTTTTCGCATTTTTCTGGTTTATCATCTTCGCAAATTACTTTTTGTGAGTAGATTCTTCTCTTTCCCGGAAACATTCTTGCCATTTTACGAGCTATAGGATGAATGAGCTCTTCATCGTATCTATCACTTTCGCTGGCGGTGAAGTAAGACACAGTCCAACCGAATAAAATTGTGATGAAGCATCCAATAAATGAGTAATACATGTAAGTTACCGAGTATAATTGAGTGAGTGGATCACTGAAACAAATAAAAAATACATTAAATTAATCAGAACTATTCCAAAAGAAAATTAAGAGTACTCCAAGGTGGAAATATTGGTGTGAGTGTAGGCTTCACATCTTTCTTATTAGATAGAAGAGTTTCGGTCCAATGAATGACATTGATGTGCCTGGCAATTTCATTCGCCTTTTCGTTGCACTCATGATCCTCGTGGTACCTCTGGTACCCAGGCAACAGTCTCCGAGTGTGTTTAGGGCACGTGCCCGAGTATACCTTTCTTTCAGTCTTCCCTACCTAGTATAGATATTCGAAACCTTCACCTTGTGACTGTTGCGACAATTTTTTGCCCACTAGGTCATCCGCTTTTAGCTCCTGGGTTATGAGCTAATGATATTTTTGCAAACCAACTAGTTGTTGGTAAATGAGTATTTATAACGATGGAGATGTGAAGTTAAAAAAATACTTACGATGGAGCTGCTCTGGTAGTATTTAACAAAGTATGAGTATCATTATAGATGTAAAATGGAGATGGAGTAGTTATGGGTGTCCAACTTGGGTATCTGTGTTCTGGTTTTAATATATGATCATTGAAGGAGGTATTACTGCAACCATCTGTGTAGACTGGAAGAAAGCTCGCTGGTGGCTTATCAATTGTCAAACCACCTATGGCAATCCAAAGAGTTACTATGTGTCCAGAAATTACTCCAATTGCAGCGCCCTGAAATAAAAAGAATAGTCAATTGAATATGTTTCAATACCCATGAACTAATCCCCAATTAAAAATAAAATGGACAAAAGTATTAAATTTTTCCGACTGAATTAATTTTCTTTAAGAGCTTCAAACTTATTAAATGCTTAACTGGAAACAAAAATAAATTTATCTTTTTATGGTTTTACAAGAATGTAATAATGAAAGGAAGAAAAATTTTTTTTTTCGAAGATCTGTGTAACGTTGTCAATTAAATTAATGAAGTCATTAAGGACTCTAGTATAATGTACTAATGGAGTTTAAGGGCAAAGAACAAAGTACGCATTTCTAAAGAGGGTCTAAATTTAAATTGTGTGTAGCTTCTTGAGACGGTGTTTTTAGATAAAACAGGATAATGAGCGTGTTCGACAAGTGTTGAAAAACTAAAAAACTCATATTTGAAGAAAAAAATTTCAAGAATTCGTTGTTAATTTGTTGAAGCTCGCTTAGCAACTAGTGGATTGCGATTTTAAACAGGATGGTCAATGTTGGACTAAAAATATCATCAACTCTTCTAGAAACGTATTAAACACCAAATGATAGCCTATACAGACGAAATCGCAATAATATGACAAGAAGAAGTGCACAACGACTTCAATGGTTAGGCCATGTAGGCAGGATAGATGAAGAAAGGTGTGTGAAGAAGAAACTTCTTGGAGCTGAAGGAAGTAAGAAAATACGGGACGACCTAGGAAGAGATGGATGGATGCTGCCGAAGAAGATTTGAAACAGATAGGAATAGTGGATTGGAATAAGATTGCAATAGATCGAATAAAACTGGGAAAAATAACAAAAAAAGTAGAAGCTGTGGGCTTCTAAGAAACGTACTAGGGTGACAAGAGCCAAAAAGCATGCAGAAAAATCGTCACCAGGACATCTTAATGAACTGATAGACCTGTAGATGTTTGAAAGAGCGGTAAGTGGATAATTTAGTTCAGGTTTACCACCAAGACTCAATATTCTAGTTGTTTTCAACAAAAAGAACAATAATGCTGTTTGGTTAGTGTTTACTTGGGAGGATGATAAATTTAATGTTGACAAAGTAGTTCATCTACAATTATTTAAGGTCCAAGTCTGTTCTAAGTAATCGTTAATCTTGATATATTACATTTTGTGTTCTAGTTGACGTGTATGCGTGAATTTTCAAGACAATTCAATACAAAGCTCATCACAAACATTAAACATTTGTGCATTTGACCATAGCTGTACATACTCATCCGCTGTGGCGGATGCATAATTGATTAATCCTGCATTGCATATAATCAATTCATCTAAGGCCAAAACGTTAATTTGATTGGTAAATTTCCAATGAGATTGATTGTCTGTTTACTAATGATGCTTGCAGAGGAGAATTCCAACGTTTACTTTCAGGAATTTAAAGAAAATTGGATGGGGCATTATTGAGGGTGTTAACTTATTGAACATTTTTTTGTTCCATTATTTTACAAAAAACACTAATTTAATTGAAATATAACAATTGTAGTTTCATTAAGTAAATGCAAATATCTACACAAGTTCTTATACAGCGTGATCATTATCCTATGGCACAGCATATAGGAGACTACTGGTTACAAGATGGACACTGAACCCTGCAATATCATAAAACTTCTGCAGGAAATAGTTCTAAAAGAACTACAAGTCTCTGAGACTTTTCTCAGGAGACAGAACATTTTTTCAGTTTTTTTGTGTGTGTAAAACTGGTATATGAAACTCCAGAAAAGTAGCCCTAACAATAAAAGCACATGATCCATTCTATTTAAAACTAAAATTAGATTTTTTATGTAAATCGTCCTCCATACAAACACTTTAAAGGGATAAATAAGTATGCTCTTACCTTCCAATTGGCAACCGGTATTAACAAAGCCATCACGAATACACCCAGTAGAGGTCCAGAAGTGGCTGAAGTTACCAACATAGAAGATTCAATAACACCGTCTAAGAGTCCTACTCCGAAACTGATTCCCATGATGACCAATCCGTAGACAACTCCGATAAATTTAATGGCCCAGAGTTGACTCGAATCCTTCATGTCTTTGAATATAGGAATGGGTCGCACAAAATCTTCGAAGGTTACCGTCGCCAGGGAATTTAAATTTGAAACGTTCAAACTGCAAATACATAAAATATTTATTAAGGGTGGACATGTAAATAAGACGCTATTGTTAATCTAGTTAACAATATGAATAAATAGAAATGGAGTAACGGAATTATATGAATAAATTAACGTCTAGAATTAGGTTTAATTGTTTATCTCCAACTTACCTCAGAGCTCCATTAAAAAGACTGGCCATGAATAATCCCAGTATTCCAGGTAAATAGCTGAATCGGTCTTCAACGAAGAATGGAAGGATTTCATCATATTTTTGGATATATCCAGATGAAAGTGGATCACAGCTGGCGTACACAGCGTACACCACCATACCCACTATCCAGGATAAGCTGAATAATACAGTTATTACTGGGATGTTCCACATCATAGTCCTGAAAACGAAAAACAAAAAAAATATAAAACATTCCATTTATCATCGAATATATTAAACCAATGATAGGGGGGATAAAAGGTTACAGCTTTTTCCTAATTTCTTCGCAAAACTTTATTAAAAGATCCATAGAATTAGTTGATGATTATTATACTGGATATACTTTGAATGCTCGGTTTTATAAAGGTTGGATCGCCTGTGGTTGAGTTTTAAGACTCCGGTTGACAGCTATAAGTTTTATAAACTTGCATCTAGTGCCACCGTTTAATTTTCTAGCCCGCATGCATATCATGATCAGTTTGGCTTCTAATTTATCGAGAAGGGCAAGGAAAATCATTGAAAAAGCTATACAGAAGGGACAGGGTGAATGGAAGGGTTAGATTTCCTTCCTCTTCTTCAAAAATTAACCAAAAAAATTATGAAACTTATTAGAAACAAAAACAAGTAGTGGTTCCTAATTATTCTAACCAAAAAATTCAAAATGACAAGACAAGGCAAACTGATCATGCGTGCATGCGGGCTAGAAGATTAAACGGTGGCACTAGACGCAGAAGTTTTATAAACGCTAACCAGCTTCTGGTAACCCAACCGACAGTTGGAAGTACTTCCTGTAGGTTGGCAACCCAACGATTTTTGTTCCAACCAATAAACAACCAGCATTCAATTTCATATTTTGACATTTTTGACTTATTTTAATAGAGTGAAGTGTGAAGTTAGTAGACTCTTGCTAACCAACGAATGTTTGATATAAACAGTAGTAGTGTTAAGGAATTTTCAAAAGAGGATCGAGATCCTCTTTTTGTTTGATAAATGTTGTATACATAATAACGTTTCCCAAAATATCTCAACGGCATTAAAACATTATACTCCCACTACATAATATATAGCTTCGTATTTATAAAATTTGCAAATCAAAACTTTATTCTTGTTCACCAATATTTTTTGGAATCTCAATTGTCTGTCGCATAAATATATCTCTGTATGAATCAAACATTCAGAAAAAGAAATATATATTTCTTTCACATAAAGGGTCAGCTTCGGGTATTTCTTCATTGTTCGGTTCAACAAAACACATTTTTTTAATAATAGGAAGAATATACAAAACACATACAAATAAATCATTCCATAAATAACCTTAAACAGTAGCAGTGGCGTACGTTGAAAAGGGGTTAAAAGCATAGGTTTGAAGCTACACTCTATCGTGGTTCAAAAGCCTAACTAGAGGTTATATATTTAAAGAAAATGGATGAAAAAGTCAGAAAGAACTATTTATTGTGCTATGTGTCAAGTCTTTATACATTCTTACCTTGTTACTGCCTTTTGGGAGTCCATACTGCAGTATCTTTGAACAAAATTCTGTTGACATCCAAAAATTGAGACTGACATGAAAAGTTGACCAATAATTGCAGATGTTGTTGTAACTCTTGATGTAAGATCCATGCTGAAGCTGGAAAAAAAATCAAAATTGTATAAGTAGGTAAAAAGAATACAGCCGTGAGTGTGACAAAATGTAGGTTCACTAGAAATTGAACCAAATGCGTTCCCAATTCATTTTCGTTAACGAGATTTTTTGTTGGATAAAAATTATAATTTTAAGGATAACACAATAAATTAAAAAGAGCATTTTTAATAAGGAAAAACCAGATAATTCAAATTACTGAATCTAAATGAAGTGATGTGATTAAATAACATCAAAATTCCCCATTTAATCCAATTATTCTTGTAGAATGCAACAAACATAGCTGGGAATTTGAAAATATTCGTTCACACTGTGATTTATGCGGGTCGGGGAAATCCACACTCCCAGCTATATTTGTTGGACCTAAAGTCCATATAATTTAAAACAAGGTTTTATTCTTTATCACCAAGCTGGTGGGTATCGCGTACATTTTAATTTTAGAAAATGATTTTGTATTTGTGACATTTCTGCGTTGGGTCTAACATGATACATAAATATGAAAATAATTTCGCTACCAACAAATGCGTCGAGCTTCTAAAAAGTCAAAAAGTTTCTACTGGTGCCCTTTCAGCAGTTAACTTAAGCATTTCTCATTTACATGCTTCCAGGGGTGTTTTCAGAGGCAGGATTTATTGAAACTCAATTAATTAGAGAACTGGAATAATTATGAATTATACAGTATCAAGAGAAAATTTTAAGTCCTTATCAAGTGTTGTTGCTGGTCTTGACCTGACCTGAAATTTCAAGGTCATTTGTGGAACGAATAGCCTTAAGGCGAGTGATACTGGGGGAGTGATACAGGGTAATACTGGAAGTAGATCTAAGATCAATAATTTTGAATAAAGACAACCAAAACCAATGGTAATCATACTGGATATTGCTGGAAAACTGTACTTGCACCATATGTTTCTTCCTTTTGAAACGGTTCTGGATTTTACTGGATGAAAACTGACCCCCTATTGGGGATTAATTGTTTTACCAAACTCGGATTTTAATGAAATTCAAACAGTAAATTTTATAATCAAGCATTTCTGATGCAAATGCCTTTACTCAATTTGCTAACAAAAGTCTCCTTGCTGCGGAGTTGACTTCTGGAAAATACAGTGGCGTCGAAATATTGTTTTATAACACCTTATTAAATATTACTAGTGGATGGAATATTAAGAGGATCACCAGTGAGAGAGAAAATGATTATCAACCAAAGTATGAAACATCTGATTTCCACGATTTCAGTATAAAAAACAACACCTCAGGTTATTGTAGTCCATTGGAAATCTCTATAAAAGCAGATTCTAGATTCTAGATTATTGGTGTCTTTCATACTAGATAATGATGTTTAAATCTCATCAAAATATCATTTGGAACAAAGTATGGATTCCTCCAGGAAAATTGTCAAACTTCACAATAGAAACGTCATAATTCAAATGGCAAGACCAGAGTTAATATTCTCAAAAATATAAATAGTACAAATAAATATGTTGAGTTTTTTGTTTTGGAAACGTACGCTACTGTCTAGAAAATTGTATTAGCACATAAAGGACAGAATAACTCTGGCCCAATTTATTGGTAACAAATATTTCCCACTGCCTCGCTACAATAATTTTCAAATCTGTTATTAAAATCTGGGTCTTTATTAAACTTGGGACAGCACACCCCCGTTGCCTAGTTTTCTGTGGAACTGCTGCTGGAAGTTTATTAAAAAGGGAGTTTTCAGCTTTCGGGATGGACGATTCGTTGCCAATAGACGACAAATTAAAAAGTTTTTACAACAAAGTATTTTGTATGACAAAGAATTATTCTCAGCTTTGTCTTTGACTGTGTTTCGATGATTTGAATTAAAAATGGAGATTTCATTGAAATCGAATAATTCATACAATGTATAAGGTTTTATGAGATTTTTAAAAGGACTGTAAATATTGAAAAAAGATTAATTTCAATTTAAATATTGAATATTCAGATAAATTGAATTTCTGGAACTGGTTGACTGAAATGTTTTTTCGAAGTCGCTTTTTGTACAATACTTTTTATATATTTGCATTTGGACGGAAAATATTGAAGAACTACTCAATAAAATATTCTGATAACCTTCTGGAATCAAAATCTTCAATAGTGCTGACCACTTTGGTTTTTCCTACAAATAAAACTGTTAATTCTTGCCAAGGGAATGCAATTTAGATCTCTAGAATCACCCTACAAATCTATAAGACTTTGATCAGACCAGTCATTATTTACGTACTCGAAACAACTATAAACAAAAAAGAAGAAGAAGATCTAAAAATAATAGGAAGGAAAATATTGAGAACAATACTTGGACCAGGCATAACAAGAAATGGAGAAAGAAGATTAAAGAGAAACATAGAAATAGAAAAGGAAGCAGGTGGAGAAAATATAGTCCAATATATAAAAGCAAGGTGACTGGAATGGTTGGGACACATTATGAGAAGAGCACCAACAGGAATATTAAAAAGAATAACAACATGGTTTCCATTGAAGACGAGAACAAGAGGAAGATGGTGGGATCAAGTAGAGTAAGATATAAAAGCATTGAAAATCAGAGACTGGAAAACAAAATGCAGAGACAGAAGAATATGGAAAACTATAACAAAAGAGGCCTGGATAGATAAAATATTATAGTCGCACTGATATAAGAGGAGTAATCCACCTCGTCAATAGGATTAAACACAGCTCTATTGTGCTAGCCATAATCCCTCGGGAATGAAAGGCTATGATGATGATGATGATGATGATGAGAATCACCGTACCAGTGAAAAAAATCCTCCAAGAAGAAGCTGTCGAAGAAAAAATGGTGATCATCATAAACTCATGGACAAAATTTTGCTTATTTTTATTTAGAATAACTTTGATTTTTTTGGCACATTGTAGGAAATTCATTAGAATTGTCACAAGCATTTTGAATTTTTGTGAAAATAGATTTCACAATTTATTATACCGGGTGGAATGAAACAATATTCATGTACCGTAAATTCTAAACACTCTGTGAATGCTACAAATGTTTTCTTTGTAAATGATTAGGAAGACTTATTAATTCTCGATATTTTATTTTTTGATTCATTCCAATATCTTTCTCTTTACAAAGATACAAATTTTTAAAGAAAACTCTACAATTTTTATAATTCAAATTAAACTCGCAGTGAATTATTTACAAAAGAAATCATAGCTGGTGGGTGTCAAATTTGCAAAGAAAATAATATTTATTTTATTGTGTCAATATTAAAGCAAGAAAGGTGTGGTTTGAGAGTGTTTTTGCATTGATAAGCAAATAGATCAGTTTGAAAGGCGTAGTTCAAGGTATCATGAATAAGGCACATAATTTAATCAACGACGAATTTGTAAGGGATAACTTTGATTCAAGAGGGAAGAAGTGTGCGTTATGTGGCCAATTTGTTAGGTGTTAGTACTTCAACCATCTGTCGAATGTTCAGAAAATTTAGGGAAACTGTAGTTTTCTTTAAAAAATTGCATATTTTGTAAAAGATATTGGAGTAAATCAAAAAACTAAATATCGAAAATTAATTAGTGTTTCTAATCATTTGCCAGGAAAAAAATGTGTAGCTTTTCACACAAGCCTCAGATCAAGATCCAATATCCCTTGGTTCGTATATTCAATACAGTTCCATGATTTTATTGGAAAAATAATCGTCAAATTATTTTGTACGTATTCTGAGAGTTCCAATGATGATAACAACAAAATTTGTAACGTTAAAACCAATATTCGCCTCATTAGTGGTGTAGAAAATATTCAGATCAAATTGAAATTTGAAAATTTAGTTTCTACGCTAGTGGAGAATAATTTTGCATCAATAGAGAATGGGGGAAAATTATCGAAATATAAGAAGTGAAAACTAGTGGGTAATGTGAGAATGGGTTGTCTTTTTTTATAAAGTAATTGCCCACGTTCGTGTCGACCTACATCCTGATAAGACTTATAGTCCAGGCAACGAAGACCAAAAAATACCAAATAGCGGAAAAAATTCATTTAGAAGCCAATTTTGGCACACTTGTAGGGGAAGGTGTTCTTAACAACATACTAAAAGTAATGAAGATTGGGGGTGAAGATTATGGTGGAGGAGGTCTCTAAAGGTCCTTTCAGTTTTTTGGTAATAACTCGAAAAATACTTTAGCAAAATAACGTTCATATACTAAATAATTAATCTACATAAAATTCTCTATAAAAGTTTCTATACACTTTTTTGCTGGGATTAATGCTTAAGGAGATATGGAGGGTGAAAATGGAAATTAGAAAAAGTTTCCATTCATTTTTAAAAATGAAATGTGTATTGTTAAAAATATCATGTTTGTAGTTAAAAATAATATGTTTATTGTTGAAAATGAAGTAATTAGTGTTTAATGATGTATTTTGAACATTAAATTTCGACGAAATCTAAACTTTCATCTTGATCGCTGTTGTGATATTTGTGAGTATTTTTTTTTAATATTCACTAGTTATAACACAAGAGGTGAATATTTTTTTTTAATATTTTTTGACATTTTTGTGTAAAATTTCTGTAAAAATTGCGCGAGATAAAAATTCTTTAAAACTATATATTTTTTAAAAAGAATTTTTGTCGAGGGCTATTTTTACAGAAATTTTGCGAAAAACGTCAGAAAATATTCAAAACAAAATATATACCTCGAGTGGTATATGGTCAGATTATATATCGAAAAAATATCGCAAAATGGCATTTGATTGGTTAGAAACGGATGGAGTTATATAGTCAGGTTTATTTCATTATCCTTTCCTGTAATTTGTATAGCATAAAATAAATCTACTGAATTATTGACAAGGTATTTACCGATGAAATAAAAATCGAACTGGCAACCCTGCCACCCCTACCAATCCTACTAAATCAATTGTATGGTGGTTTTTAATGGTTATAGTGATGTCGACATTACAAAACGAGCGGAGCAGAAGCGGAGAGGGATCACAAAAACTTCTGTTGACATCAACTTGGGCAAAGATTATTGTAATCTTTGATTTGGGCATCTCTTCTCTCCAGAGCCGTAGAAAACAAAAAGTCCTTTTATTGCTATTTAACATCCTCAATGGTATTTGTAACTGTCCACAGCTTCTTAATAAAATTTTTAAAAAGAAAAACTTTTTTAAATTCTCCATTTCCCCCCTCAATATCTCCTTAAGCATTGATCCAAGCAAAAAAGTGTATGGAACTTATTTTATAGAGAATTTTATGTAGATTAATTTAGTATATAAACATTTTTTCGCTAGAGGCAGTATTTTTGGACTGAAAAAAAGGAACCTTTAGAAACCCCCACCACCCTTAGCTTCACCCCCGCCCCACAGTACTTTTAGTATATTGTTAAGAACACCTTCCCCTACAAGTGTGTTAAAATTGGCTTCTACATGAATTATTTCCGCTATTTTTTTCTACGTTGTCTGGACTATTAACGCTATTTTCATCATCACTTACATTACAAAAAATATATAATACAAAGTGGAAGAAAATCGTAAAAACGTATCATTTAATTTAATCCATTTAGATTTTTTTATAATATGAAACTGGTCATTTATTCATGAGGCTTGGTAGGTTTTACCTAAATTTAATTTGAATTCATCTAGCTTGTGCATAATTCATTCCACATGTGTTGTAAAATAGTTTATCCAGTTTAAACGGAAATGAGTCGCTACTTTAATAGTTTTTATCACTAAAATTCATTAGATTTTAATTTTAATATCCAATTAATTCTAGAAATCACAAAAAAACTGTGATTTCCCACGATTCAAAATACATGAAAACCAGCCTAATTCAAGGTTAAAAATATCATTACCGAAAATATGGTTTAAAAAAAAAACTTACTTGAAGAAATTAAGTCGTCCGTCTTCTCTGTTAACTTCAATCACTTTTAAAGGTCCTCCAGCTTCAAAGCATCCTTGGAATACGAACGCCATACTAACTACTATCATTGTTACTCCTTGCATGACGTCGGCCCAAATGGCAGCTTTCAGACCACCCTAAAATATCGAAAATTGTTTAATATTGTGAAAAAAATCAGAAAGAAGCAGAAGACTTGGTATTCGATATTTTATGATTAGAGAAAAGTTAGATAATTGGTATAAAAACGGAGAAGCTAATGGTCCAATACATTCCAATGGCATTTAACAGTCTTCGGATAAATCTAACGTCCGAGAATGCATACGGGACTGGGTCAAACAAAAAGAGAGAGAGAGACAGGAGTGGAATGTTTATTAAGAATCGTCGGTACACAACACTGAAGAACTTCTCAAGCCGAGCAGGAATCAAATCACGTGTCTTCTCTCTGGTTGCAGTCTTAAGAGAGAACACCTGCAGAAAAATGGTCTGAAGAACGGAGAACTTTACAGCAGACAATGTGGTGAGGCGATAGAACCGTCCAAACATACACTGTCAAAATGTGAGGCATTAGACCGCTGAAGACAGGCAAAATTTTGGCAGCCTAGGATATTGTACAGGGAAGTAGAGATAAAGCTAGGGTGGGTGCTGAACGAGCTTTCCAGCCACCAGGATGCATGGAAAGCATAAAAACACTCCACAAAGCAGACTTGTATCCTCTTTAAAATATAATGAAATTCCAGATTTCAAATATTGCTTTTATTTTCACATATGAATCGACTGGTGCATCTCGGATTTGAAACCCCAGTTTGAATTAAACTTTCGTATTAATTGTCACTTTATGAACTGAGAGCTTTGGGGGATCAAGTTGTTTTATCAATCCCCCAAAGACATGATGAAACGAACTAAATAACGTATGGAATCAAATAATAATTGCTACCAGAGCTTTAACAGAAACATCAAATGAAGGAAACATTCAGAATAAACTGAGAATTCAAATTAGTAGATAGATATGCATGATAAACATCTTACAGAGTGTTCGAACGATACGAAGAGTGGGCATCGTATTGATCCATATGTAGAAAAACTGAAAGTAGAATAGTAGTTTTATTGAATTTACTGTTTGGAAATTATGACACCGAGTCGAATTACTGAGACAGAAACTCATCAATCAAGAAAATAGTTTGTCGAGTGATAGACATCTATTCATTGATAATAATCAAAGCTCAGTCAGCACAGCAAATATTGAATACTGAAAACAAACACTTTTGTTGAGTACCTGAATAATATAACGAATTTATTGTTCTTTTTAAAATAAATCTGATGAGAGTATTGTTATAAATATACTTTGTAATCCGAAGGTTATATTCAATCTAAACCAATCGTAATACCAAATCTATCTGTTTTTAAGGCCATTCGATACTTGAAAAGATTATTAGAAAAAAAGTATTTTACTAAAAGCATTTCTTTTTATAGGAACTAGGTATTATTTATGAAATAATTAAGGTTATCAGTAGCAGCTGAATAAGCAGAATAATCAATTAATTTTATTGATTTTCCTGTTTTTCCTTAAATAAAATTAAATACTTCACATGTTTGATTGTAGTATTTAAATATTGTCTTGAAATAGATGCTGTCGCGTAAACGACAAAAATTTCATTTAATATATTTTTTCCATTCCGAAATGACCAGTCAATCTTAAAGAAAAAAAAAACATGTCTACTTACCAATATATTGAAAATAATGCTGACTATCGAGATTCCGGCTATTGACGCCCAATAAGGAATTCCAATAATAGTGTTAAGAGCAACACAAGGAGTGAAAACTGTCACGCCCTGATTGAGTAGCGCTCTTACGATGTAAGTTCCAGATGCCAGCTGTTTTACGAATTGGGATTTAAACCGGAGATCCAAATATTCATAAACGGAAGTTATTCCAAGGCTGAAATACACCGGCACGAATATGAAACAAACTATCGGATATGCCAGCACCATGCCGTAAAGGGTTTCCCACATTGTGGCTCCTCTGTAGAATAGTTCGGAAGGATAACCTTAGGGAAAAACAAGTTTTTAGGTATATATATATATGACAGGATAGCGGTTTTTGGGTTTTGGAAATATGATACCCTCAACATTGTTTATAACATAATTTATATATAGGTACGTTGTTTTGGAATAGCTTTTACATAACAAAATATTTTTGCGATTTTGCGACGCTGCAGAAGGGTTCTGGGCCAATGACCTAGACCTACATTGGAGATTTTGCATTTAAAACCTTACATAACAAATCTCAACTAGATGTTGTATATACAGATTTCCGGAAATAAATCACGATATTCTGCCACACAAACTTAACAAATTTGGTGTATCAGAGTTAATTAAAAGTTATTTAATTAATAGACAATTTATCGTTAGGCATAATGGAAACACATCAGGAAAGTTTTATACGAATTCAGGCGTACCGCAGGGATCTAATATGGGACCTCTTCTGTTTTTACTGTTTATAAATGACCTACCCACCGTATTGAAATATTCAGAATGTTTACTGCGTTTCACTTCAAAAAGATATAAATAGTGTAATTGAATGGAGTGATAATAATAAATTATACTTCAATATAAAAAAATGCTTCATTTTAACGATAACTAGATCGAGTATTATTTTTGAATATCTAATGGAGAATGCGGTCCTTCAGAGGAAACTTGAAGTCAAGAATCTAGGAGTTATATATGATACTGGTTTTTCTTTCATATCACACAAATAACAAGATCAGCTAATAGAACGTTAGGATTTGTAATTAGGGAAGCACTTAGGGAACTTCTTTAGTATACCCTAGTTCGATCTAAGTTAGAGTTTGCTTCAGTAATTTGGTTTGGGGAATATATTTCTACATTGAGAAACACTGAAAAAATACAAAACAAATTTATGTACTTGAATGCTTTTCCAGAATTCTTAAGTTATTAGTTAATAGAGCATGGAGCATCAAGTTGTATATTTACCTAAAAATGACCGAACTCCCAGCGTCCCTCTGGCTATACTTAACATCATGGCAGCCATGGAAACTTTGCCAGCTGCGAAGACATAATCTGCCTTTGTTGTTATTTTTGGACCGAAACATTTTGAGTACAGAGCTACAAACGTACTGGCTATGACGAAAATAATGAAGACTAGGTAGTCCCATACCAAACTTTTGGCATCCTTCGACATTTTTTATATATTTTTGGTGATCTGAAACAAACAAATAGATGTAAATTAGTGTGTTTTACATAATTAAATTTAAAATTTCTTATATAGACCAACAGAATTGCACTTTGACAAACAAAAAAATTGTAAACAGGAATTGGCAAACTGGAAGTTAGGGAGTGGTTAAAGATGAACAAGAAGAAATGAATGCGAAAGCAGAGGAATTCCGGCAAAAGATGACGTCAGAGACAAACTGACATAACCTCAAGATGTCCGAGGAAAATGCAAAAAATTGGTATTTATTGTGAGGAAAGTAAGGAAAGAACTCAGATCAAAAAGTGATGAGATGTTTAAGATATTCATTCATTTTTCTCTTTTTGAAAAATAATGGCCAAAAAAGAGGTTTTACAGACAATACAGACGCGTATCCCATCCAAGAGGGATTTCTTCAAGATACCGGAAACAGAAAATTACGTCGTAATTGAAACATTTGTAATTATTATAGTATTTTTGTTTTTCAAACTTAGTGACAAAGTAACCTAACCTGGTCATTTAGAAAGCTTTTCGATTCTTGCCAATTTTAATGTTCCACGTATAAAAAATGTGACCAAAAGCAAAAATTAATAACATTTGTGAAGTTCAAAAGTGGAACAAAGTAACCCCACTTTACTTTACTTTATAGTGTGGAACTCAAAAATCCTGCATAATTTAAGGTCAAAAAATTGATATATAACTAACTACTAAATTAAAATTAATTATTTTAATTTGCAGAAAACGTTAACTTCGGCTCTCTTACCTCAAACTTAAATAATAAATACCTAATAATTTACTTTTAATGGTCCACTATTAATATTAGTAATCAAACTACCGTATTCAACTGAACGCCATTATGAACGACCAAAGTGTATTTAAATGTTTTAAAGATAATAAGTAAATATTTAAAGTGAACGTATTATTGAAATTTGTATTGATAAGATTCTCGCAAACATAATATATGAAAACGTGCATCAAAGGATTTCATTAATACCAGACTTATCTAACTGTTCACATTATAATATACTCACTACATACACTACTTAACTTAAAACCTGAGAAATTTGATGTTATCGAATGCAAAATTAGATTTTGAGATATAGACAATTAAAAAATGGGATAATGAGGCATGTTTTTTTATTCTCCGATATATCCACCAACATAAATGAAGAAAACAAGAAGATTGCAAAATATGATCTAGACAAGTTGAAAAGCAAAGAGATAATTGTACGACTGGAACAGGAAACAACAGAAATATTAAGCAGGAATTCATAACTTAATGACATACAGGAAGAGTGGAGAAATATTGAAACAGCACTAAAGGAAGTAACAGGAACGGTACTGGAAGGAAAATGTGGGAACAACTGGTTTGATGCAGAGTGTAGAGAAGTACTAAGAGATAGAAATAGATCTCGACTGAAAATGATAAGTGCTCCAACCGAAGAGAACAAACTGAAGTATGAAAGAGTGGGAAGAAAAACGAAACAAATATGTAGAAAGAAGAAGCGGGAACGGAAGGATGAAGAATTAAGAAAAATTGAAGAAACATACAAAAATAAAGTAATCAGAAATTTTTATCAGGAAGCTAACAGGAATAAGGAACATAATAAAATATTGTACCTTAAGAATGAAGATGAAGAAATGGTTGGAGATAAAAAAGGAAAATTGGTCCTGTTTGCAAAGTATTTTGAAGGATACTGAACAACGATAAAAAGTACAATAATATGAGCTATAACCTAGAGGAAGAAGCAAATATGTAGAATGAAGAAGCGGGAACGGAAGGATGAAGAATTAAACAAAATTGAAGAAACATACAAAAATGGAGTAATCAGAAATGAAGAGTGGAAGAAATATTGAAACAGCCCTAAAGGAAGTAACAGGAACGGTAATAGGAAAGGTTGAAGGAAAACTTAGGAACAACTGGTTTGATGCAGAGTGTAAAGATATACTAATAGATAGAAATAAATCTCGACTAAAAGTGATAAGTGCTCCAATCGAAGGGAACAAACTGGAATATGAAAGAGTGAGAAGAAAAACCAAGCAAATATGTAGAAAGAAGAAGCGGGAACGGAAGGATGAAGAATTAAACAAAATTGAAGAAACATACAAAAATGAAGTAATCAGAAATTTTTATCAGGAAGCTAACAGTAATAAGGAACATAATAAAATATTGTACCTTAAGAATGAAGATGAAGAAATGGTTGGAGATAAAAAAGGAAAATTAGACCTGTTTGCAAAGTATTTTGAAGGATTACTGAACAACGATAAAAAGGACAATAATATGAGCTGTGACCAAGAGGAAGAAGCAAATATGTAGAAAGAAGAAGCGGGAACGGAAGGATGAAGAATTAAACAAAATTGAAGAAACATACAAAAATGGAGTAATCAGAAATGAAGAGTGAATGAAGAGTGGAAGAAATATTGAAACAGCCCTAAAGGAAGTAACAGGAACGGTAATAGGAGAGGTTGAAGGAAAACTTAGGAACAACTGGTTTGATGCAGAGTGTAAAGATATACTAATAGATAGAAATAAATCTCGACTAAAAGTGATAAGTGCTCCAATCGAAGGGAACAAACTGGAATATGAAAGAGAGAAGAAAAACCAAGCAAATATGTAGAAAGAAGAAGCGGGAACGGAAGGATGAAGAATTAAACAAAATTGAAGAAACATACAAAAATGAAGTAATCAGAAATTTTTATCAGGAAGCTAACAGTAATAAGGAACATAATAAAATATTGTACCTTAAGAATGAAGATGAATAAATGGTTGGAGATAAAAAAGGAAAATTAGACCTGTTTGCAAAGTATTTTGAAGGATTACTGAACAACGATAAAAAGGACAATAATATGAGCTGTGACCAAGAGGAAGAAGCAAATATGCAGAAAGAAGAAGCGGGAACGGAAGGATGAAGAATTAAACAAAATTGAAGAAACATACAAAAATGAAGTAATCAGAAATTTGTATCAGGAAGCTAACAGGAATAAGGAACATAATAAAATATTGTACCTTAAGAATGAAGATGAATAAATGGTTGGAAATAAAAAAGGAAAATTAGACCTGTTTGCAAAGTATTTTGAAGGATACTGAACAACGATAAAAAGGACAATAATATGAGCTGTGACCTAGAGGAAGAAGAGTATGATAGGATCGTTAAAATACCAACTGAACAAGAGATACAGGATACCATAGACCAACTAAAAATTAATCAAATTACCGGAGAAAATGGCATACCAGCAGAAATAATAAAGAACTGTGGAATAATAGGAAGATACAGAATAGAGTTAATTTTAAAAATATGGAAGGAAGAAAATGTACCAAAGGATTGGAATACCGCCCTATTGTGCCCAATTTATAAAAAAGGAGATAAACAACAATGCAATAACTATAGAGGAATCGCCCTTCTTGACGTTACATATAAAATACTGGCAAATATACTTAATAATCGTTTGAAAATTTATCAGCAGACAACAGTCGGTGAATACCAAGGAGGTTTAAAGTCAGGAAGATCCACAATAGACCAAATATTTATAATGAGACAGCTACAGCATAATAGTTATGAACAAAACTCAGTTTGCATATGTTGTTTTTAGACTATAAACAATTCAATTGTAAGAATGAAGTTATACGAAGCTATGAGGAAACTAGGTATACCCAAAAAGCTCTGCGAATGACTCTACAAAACACATGTAACAAAATCAAAGCAATTTGAAGTAGAAAAAGGCCTAAGACAAGGTGATCCATTCTCCACGACATTATTTAATATAGTATTGGAAATCATCTTAAGAGAAAGCTCGATAAGGACAAATGGACTAATTTACAACAACAAACACCAATGCCTGGTATATGCTGATGATCTAGTTCTAATGACGAGAACACAAAACGAACTAGAGAGAATATTTAAATTACTGGAGAAAAAAGCAAAGGAATATGGCCTGGTAATTAATGAAAAGAAAACTAAGTACATGGTTATGGGAGATAAAAATACGGACTTAAATATAAAATTCGATGGTTGTACCTATACATTTGGTAAAGTGGAACAGCTGAAATACTTAGTAGTGGTCTAAACAGCAGAAGGAAGTGAAGAAAAAGAAATATAGAAAATAATATCCGAAGGTAGTGAGGCAGCAAGAATATTTTCAAACATATTAAAAGCAAAAATGTATCCAGAGGGGTGGGATTAGAATATATCAAACAATATTAAGACCATCAGAAATATATAACTGTGAAACATGGGTTATGAATAAAAAGGAAGGGGACAGACTAGAAATATGGGAGAGGAAAATGTTGAGGAGAATATTTGGAGGAGTAAAAATAGAGGAGAACGCATGGCGAAGAAGAATTAATAACGAATTACTAGCGTTATACAAGTTATACAAAAAACCAACGTAACCCACAGAGGGCCAGATGGTTGGGTCATATTAGCAGAATGACAGAAGACAGATGGATTAAGAGAGTTCTAATGGGTGGAACAGGTAGCAAAAGGGGAAGGGGCAGACCTAGAACAAAATGGCTGGATGCAGTCAAAGATAATCTGAAAAAAGTAGGAGTACAGAAAATTATTGAAGAATAGAAATCAATTTAGAATGTGATAATGAAGTAATGACTGCACTATTAACAGCGTCAGAAACTGAAGAAATTTCAAGTGGTATCATCGATTGTCAGTTGTCAAATATAATGATGAATGAGGTAAACAACAACAACTGCTTTTTTTATGTACCGATGGTAGATAGATAAATAGATAGATTTTTTGGTCTTTTTGCGTCATTTACATGACATAAGACAAGTCCCGAACATAGTATAAACATAGGTAATGTACAGTTAGTTGATAAATAGTAATACTAAGGTAAAAATTATCTTAACAAAAAATAAAATAATGATATTTATAATATTGACAGATTAAAATTACGAGACTGATAAAATATTATTAACATTTAAAGTATAAAAAATGCAAATGCAAAATGTAAATTAATGATGTGAAAAAAAAGTGCCTATATTCTAAACAATTTAAAATCTCAAAACATTTAACTGGCCCAACTGCCACTTAGATCAAATTTCCGTATCAAAAAGTATTAAAATCCCGATGCAGCCCAAGTGTTTTTCTGCGACAACAAGTGGGTAACAGAGACAATTTATTTCGTTCCAGATTTTCAGTTGAACCACTCTGTTTCTGAGCGACTCAATGGGCGTTTTAATTTTATTATCTAGTACTACTTTATTTATTCCCATTATTAAAGCTCATCACCAAAAAACACAAAATAACCTAACCTAACATTTGACAGCGCTGAGTAATAGAGCGTTTCCAAGTGACGTCATCCCGCGCCATATTGTCAGCTTATCACGGATAACCTTCAGAAAGATGGATGGAAATAGCATTTTTTACTGATTTAAATATAAATCGAGAACAAAAGTTAATTGGTTTTGGTAAATTTGTGTACTAGTGTGTTACGAGTATTATCGTGTTGTATGATGCGGTTTGAGGTTATATAAGAATTTAGTGTGAATGTTGTCCGGTGACAGAAATATATACTTAAGTAGCTCTATTGCAATCAATACTAGAGATTGACACGTTTTAACTTATTAATTGTGTCATTACATTTGAATAAATTCACTCTCTTCGTCCTGTCAGATTTTAAACTATGTCGCTTGGGGTAAGAGTTCGCAGCGGGTAAGTGTGCGCAAGCGTTATCTTTAGTACAAGAATAAAAGCAACAGCACTCACTATAAGGGCTATTTAGAACATCGTCGGCAACCATAAGAATTGGAGGAGCCACCGTCTGTAACGGCTTTCGTTTATGAAATACGAGCAAATATAAAGTATCGGCCATTTTGCTAAAATTGGTGTCTGCTTCTCGGTGTGGATTAACAAACGTAACGTATATACACATGTTCTGAAATATATATGGATTGAAGTTTAATTTCATATCTGAACATAATTTGCACGTTGTTTGTATATCCTCAAATTTGAAGCTTTTTAAAATTATTCGTTGTTGGGGGGTAAGTAAGTGTGTGCGGTTAAGTGTACGCATGCGTATACTCACCCAGAGTTTTTCTTTCAGGAAAATGCCTATAACTATCGAAGAAAAAATCCAGATAAGCGGCTAGTCACCCAAGTGCAAATAGATGAGGTTTATTGAATTTGGTGTGAGTCAACGATCAGCGAAAGTGCCCTGAGAAAAAGACTGTCTTTACAGTGTGTTGCAACGTCTTTAGTATGTTTTAAGCCTACTTTTACAAGTGTTCAAGAAAATGATATCGTCGGATATTGTTTGAACATGGTCAATCTTTTTTCCGGAATCACAATTCAGTCATTACGAAGACTTGTTTTCCAGTATGCAGAACTTAATAAAATTCCTAATCGGTTTGACAAAGCTAGAAAAATGGCAGAACTGGGCGACTGGGCTGGATAATTCCTTAAGCGACACGAGAGCCTGTGATTACGTCAATTAATTTCAACAAGTCTTGCAATGGCAATAGGTTTTAATAAAGTGCAAGTTGACAGATTCTTTGGTGACTTAATGTATGAAAAATACAATTTTAACCCGAATCGCATCTTTAACATGGATGAAACTGGGATGAGTATGGTAACCAAAAAGACACCCAGAGTCGTATCCGTGGAAGGACAAAAAGTGGTAGGAAAAGTTGTAGCTGCAGAGAGAGGAATCACAATAACCAAATGCGAAGAGTGGTGGCATGAACAATGCACCTCTTATGAAACAGGGGTATTTTTATGCGATTCATGCGAATAAATAAGTGCGCACTAGCGCACACTTAGCCTGAAGGCCGCGAACAGTTACCCCAATGGTAGGACAAGTGTGTGCGCATAATCACTTGTATCAGTTTAGAAACAGGCATCACAATAACCAAATGCGAAGAGTGGTGGCATGAGCAATGCACCTCTCACGAAACGGGGGTATTTTTATGCGATTCATGCAAATGAATATGTGCGCACTAGCGCACAATTAGCCTGAAGGCCTCGAACAGTTACCCCAATGGTAGGACAAGTGTGCGCATAATCACTTGTATCAGTTTAGAGTCAGGCATCACAATAACCAAATGCGAAGAGTGGTGGCATGAAGAATGCATCTCTTATGAAACAGGGGTCTTTTTTTGCGATTCATGCAAATAAATAAGTGCGCACTAGCGCACACTTAGCCTGAAGGCCGCGAACAGTTACCCCAATGGTAGGACAAGTGTGCGCATAATCACTTGTATCAGTTTTTTAATAATAAGACTGAGAATCCCAAAGTTTATGTTTTTTATTTTTCATATGTTTATTTGTAATGTACCGATGTTATAAATACTTGTGTATGTACTTCCTGAATATAATGGTTTTCTTTTTAACATACTTTAAACGTGAAAGTGCGTTCTCTTACCCCAAGCGCCACTGTCGCCTAAGGTGTTAAAATACTTCAATTATTAGATAATACCAAGCTATATTTATTTTATAACCTCGGCAGTGAATCAAATCAAAGTTTTGAATGACAAAGTAATCTATGCTGTTAAATGTAAACTTTTATATGCTGCATCGTAATTACATATTGCGATTTACCACTGATTTTAACTCAATGAACAGTTTATTAGTATAATTACGTTCCAAATGGCACTTTCCAATTCTCTTATTTTATTAAGCATTTAAATACCTTTATTGTGTTGGTATCATTGCATAAATTACTCAATTTGAACGTAATTGTGTTAATTAGAATAGAAAATAGTGTAAATTTATCATAAATATGACAGTTCTATGATAGAGTTTATATGATGAGTTAATTATCGATCTAGTGTAGCCTGTTTCCAATTTCGTCATATTCTTAGTACGTATGACTAAATGTCCATAATATAAGGAATAATCAACGTACTATAATGGAATACACTAACTACTTCCGTACAAGGTTGAATATTATTAAATTTATTCATTATTTTATTATATAAATCTGTGAAACATAAAAAATCCCAGACTCTGGCAGACTTAATTTTTTGATGAACCTATTCACAAGGTTAATACTATTAAAATTTTTGTTAAAGTGGAGAAAACGTTCTAATATGCAAAAAAAACAATATTAAATTTAACGATTCTGAATCATAATGAACTTTAAAATCTAGTTCACTAATAACTAACCGATTTTTATTTCAATTGGATCACTTGATAGTGAAGTTAATTGAAGAAGATAACGATGAAAAAATGAAGTTGAAATAATAAAACTTGAAAAACTAGTAACAACAAACGGAAAGAGAGGAGAAGCGAAGAACAAAAGAGACTGAAGATTAGATTTGATGAGGTCTATTCCACTGCGACCTTCACAGATCTATTGGGGTCCTCTGAATCTAGATTACATTTTACAGCCCGATTCTTTTTAAGTAGCCTCGAAACTGAATCTTTTATGTAATTTATTGCCGGTGGCTTCTAATACAAGAAACCACACTGGCATAGAATGTGCTCTGCAGTTTCTTCTTCAAGGTGACAGAATCTGCTCTTGGCTTCGCCTGTCAACCCATATGGCTTTGACAGTTCCTATCTTTGCTTATCAGGTCTGCCGTAAAAGTTGGAGAATGTCCTCTAATTTCGCCTGTCTCTGGAATAGTTATTCAGAACTTATGATTGAAGCTTCATCTTGTAGTCGTTGCGTCAATGGGTTGTCCCATTAAGTCATCCGCTTTTAGCTCTTCGATAGTCAGCACTGTGCGATTGGGTCATATGTTGTTGACATGTTTTCACTTCTACTTTTGGACATCCTCTACCTGTCCTTGTCTCAATATTGGTTTGTTCCAGAGTGGATATTATCGTCCCATTCTCTAGAGAGTGTATTCATTGCATTGGAAGTTCAATGGTAGTATTCAATGTTATGTTATAATTGTATATGATTATAAATGTTAATGTTGGGCAGTGTTTTTGATGTGATTTCCTAATAACTTAAGTATGAAAAATATGAAATACAGTTTATATGTTTTTGAAGATAAGCAAGCATTTATCAAAAAAGTATTTGTTCCATATACATTTCAACCGATATTTTAAAAAAAGTTTCATAATTTTTAGCAAATAAAGATAAATCATTGTGTAATTGATTAAAATATATTATAAATTTTCCAGAATAATTGTGCGGACGTAAATGAATCAATTTTATTGCTGATGTTAATTAAGAAATATCACGTTTTTGAGTGTCGTCTGATAAGGTTAGGCGAGTGTGGTTAGAGAATGTAAATTTAAATGGTATTCATCTATAAATATTTAGCGTGTACGAAAGGATTAAACAAATTTTATATTCGAAAAATATTGTGAGAGTTCAATATTGAGTTTGAATAAAAAGCAGTAATTTATTTACGACATTAAACAAAACTGCTTTTTAAATATAGCTCACCTATGTTTAAAATTATCAGCTCCATTATCATAAGCAATAATTATTTTTCACAGTTTGCCCATTCTCGCATAATATTGGGTTAAATTTAAGTGATGTTGATAGATCGTTTTAAAAATTAGGTATGTTTAACATTATCAGCCCCATTATCAAAAGAAATTATTTTTCACAGTTTATCCATTCATGGATAATATTGGTTCACATTTAAGTCTAAAAGATATTTTTGAATACATAAAAATTTATAAGAATTATTGGAGTTTGGAGATCTAAAATAAATGAAAATACTTGAATACAGGATGCAACTGAAGTTAAAATTGGTGGTGGAGAACCCAAGGGTGAACTATTTAATAAAAATATTGCTTAAGTTGTTTATGATTTCGGTTCTTTAGCCTGACAATTTGAATTTAGTATATAATTCCTGGATAGATATAATGCAAGCTAGAGCTTCAGCAATTTGATCAAGATTAAGTAAAGAATTAATGTCTTCATATACATAATTCTGACCTTTTTTAGTGTGTGCTTGAGTTAGTTCCTGAATGTTTTAAGTCACACTTAGATAGATAGCGTTGCAATCGAATTCATATCGAACTCCTCCCCGAATTATCGCTGCGGATAACTATGCACCAACCTAATAGGTAAATGCAATTTATCATTGTTATTTGGTATATATACGTTTTCTGTAGCTTAATTCGTTTGTTCAAGGAATTACGACACTCTTTATATTAAATATATTGTTCCTTGAAGCTATATTTAGCTGTGGTGTGCAAAATATTTACTGTTTAGAAAATTGGTGGAGATACTAGGAGTGATTAGATTTGATTGAAGAAATCTATGAACTTTGAACGAATCTCGTAAAAAACCAACGAAAATTAATGTTCTAGTGACGAATTATAAAATGAATTCGTGCGTGTTAATAAATTAAAGTCACGTGAACTTCAGAAACGCTAGAGGTTATCGAATCACGTGAAATCTGTTGAGCATGGTTATTGTTTAACTCATTTATTTAACTACCGCTTATAGGACTATCCCATTGTTTATTTTTTGTACAATGTATCTTTTTCATAAAATAAGACTAATTCTCATTACAACAATTATTATTTACTACATAAATTTTAATTTGTATTTTGAAAAATATGCATTAAGTATTATTAAAATTCTTGGATAATGTTAATAATTAAATTTTAGGTTGAGTTATATTTTTGGCAAGATCTGGTAGCAAAAAAACCTTCCTCTGAAGGAAAATGTTTAGAAAATGTCTCAGATCTGCCCAAAACAACCGAGAGAAAGGAGGCGTGATTCTATTGAGAATCGATAGATGGTATTCCTGAACGTTTCTGTCACTGACACACCAATTTACGGTGTCTAGTTCATTCATGACTTTTATTGACCATATTTTCATTTAACCACTTTTTCCTCCGTTATTAATTCTTGTTGGTTATTCCATTAAGGTTGTTACCGTTATAAACATTAAACGAAATGTACACTTCAATATTTTGAGGTCGGAGTTAATTTTAAATTTAACGATTCTTTTAGTTTCACATTTTATAGCAATATTTGCATTGGATCACGAAATACTGAAAGTTGGTTCCCAAAATAAAAAAAACTTCCTGGGGCTACGTGATACGACATACATTGAACGAAAAGTGTACGGGAAGTATGGTAAAGTTTATAATTAAGATGATATCAGGCAGAAAATAAGCTTGGCTCAAGTTTCGTGAAGCGGAAATCACTTAAAAAAAATATTCTACACAATGATTCTCCATAGAAAAACCTTGGCATAACCTATGTCTTTATTTTTTAGAAAGTTTGGATATTTCAAATTAATAGTTTGGTCGAGTGGAAATCATAAATCAGAAAATTTAGAAAATCTTGATGATCTTTCATTTGGCTCTTAAATAATGTTGTCCCTGTTGTCCCAATCGGAGAGAGGTCCAGCAGTGTTTCCATGACTGATGAGGAGTTGATGTAGTTTTAAATATCCTCCGTTATGTCGAGGCGTGCAAGTCTTTGTACCTCACCCAACTCAACCACGGCTATTTTTTGGGTTATCTTCAACCACCATACCAAAGATGCGCATGTGATCATCGGTTTCATCACAATGTATATCAATTACATCATTTTCTGACTTAGCCCCCATGTTTTCCTCTATGCTCGTCTGACTATCATCATAGTAGCCTCTGACAGCCAAAAGTTTCAGAGGTCCTAACCCCTCTAACTTCCCTCCTTCTTCGAGTAAAAGCTCATTTGGAGGGACTTATCTACAGGCCCTCTTCCTAATTCATGTACTGACCAGATTGAGGTAGTAGATTAAATTTTTCTTGGACCATAATGACTATATCGATTGCGTACCCAAGTGATCTGTATATATTCATTAGCAGGTCCTCTACCACCAAGTTCCACAGAAATAGGGATAATAAACCCCCTTGCGGACAACCCCTGGTGGCTTTGACTGTAGTTGCGAGTAAAATGTTTGATGCTTTTTGGTTTGAAGATGTACTTGGCAATGAAATACATAAGTTTCGTTCCAACTGGCGATAGAACCGTTCTAGGAATTGTTCGAGCAAGTGCTGTATTTGGGACTGTACAAAAACTTCCTTCTGGAAACGGTGATCAAGTTGATGTGTCCATCGTTCTCGATACGATTCCAGAACGGTTCCTAAATGCCAGCTGAAACAAACCTATAGTCACATGCTATACGAATATTTTGCAATTTCAATTTGCTCAACTTTTCAAATATTTGCAAAAGTTATTTATACAGATCATCCAAAGTGAATGTACCCAAGTATTAAGCTACATATATTTCTTTATTCCTTACGCTAGACGAGTAAATGTTAATATAAATAATTGTCACATGACACCCGCCTACAGAAAAATACTTAAACAAAAAACGTAGATAAGATGGGTAGAACAATTAGTAATTACGCACTGTTCATCTTTTAACAACGTTTTCGGTTAAATATTTATTTAAGAAAACATTTGTTAGTCACGATAGAGCAGCATGATTTTCATTGTCAGGTGCTTTATGTTCAGCAGCTATTTGACTATGAAATTATTTGTTGGTCCTGACATGTTGGTATTAAAATTAAAGGTAATCCGCACATCTTTAGCAACAATATATGCTGGACCAGAACCAGTCCTTGGAACAGCAAAGTGAGTGGTCCGAGGACAAATACAAAAATTGACTTACTACCGATAGTCTAGTCTACAAGCTTAATAACTAATGTAAGTTAGCAAAAAATGGCAAATCAGTCATTTATTGTTAACTTGAAAAAATTATTATAAACAAAGTATTAACATTTTTAAAACTTTGATGACGCAATCTTGTTTTGTATGTTTATGAGAAGAGCTCCACGAAGCGGAATAATTTTACGGCAATTATTTAAACACTATTTTTAGTTTAGAACGACGAAGGAAGTTTGAAAAAATTTTGTTAATTAACTAAAATTAATTAAAAATTTATTTTATGAAAAATTCCAACGGGAATCAATTCTTTAAAGTGTTTAGATTATACTATAATTTTTTTAGATTTTTCAATTAACTTTAAGTACTCAAGAAAGTTTTTTTAAGTGACATACTCGCTTTCTAGGCCGTGCGCGCAACCTAATAAAGGCGCGCGGAGGGCTATCTTCAGCGTTAAATTAAAATTATAAATAATGGAGGTACAGTTCCGGGAGTTGGAACTTTTTTTACTAAATTTCCTCCTCTTTAAGGATCTTTTTTTCGAATATCGAAAATATTATAACTAGAAAATGTATAACGTAATAGCATAATACGCAGTTTTTAGGCTGGAAATATACCATGAAACCATCAAAATCAGTTAAGACTGTAATCATTATGCATATAAAATGAATGCAATAAAAAAATGAAAGTAAAAGTAAATATACATAGCGTTGTGTAATCTAAAGTCGCCAGACTTAAAAATTAACTGTAAGTCACATGGTTCATCTTGCCATGAACAGTATACAGTTTATAAATTTTGCGCATTATCGATGTGAGGACTGTGAGGGATATATGATGCTGCTTCATCACCAAATAACTCAATCTCAATTTGTAAACACTCTGTAGAGTCAAAGTCTTGATGAAATTTTAAAAATTTAATAGTTTAAACGTTAGATTTTACGTAGCTACAGCAGTGATACCAATTCTAGAAAACTCTGCAATCCCAATTTGCTTCGTTAGCAAACCTATATCCGGCTTTGACAGTTTCCCTATCTTTGATCGTTACGTCTGCCTGAGTTTTGAGGATGTCCTTTTGGCATGTTTTTGTCCTGGTGAGATTTCCCACCTTTCTAGATAATTATGGTTGAAGTACCGAAAGGTCTTGGCACCCAATGCAAAAAACTTACTCCTTAGGATATTTCTTTTCTCCGTTCAGTTTTACACCGATTGGAGAAAGAACCAAACCTTTTGACCCGCAGATTTATTATAGGATATTTTATTTCCTCAGAAGTTGTTGATAATGATGAAATTGGCTGGTAAGATGAAGATTTTGCCATCACATACTTCAATTTTTGACCACAAGTGCTTTGAAAGGTTACTTGAATCTGAACATCCTCATTATTTTCACTTTGTTTGCTGGTTTCAGTGAAGCAGTCTGATAGTAGTTTATAGATATTAAATCTTTTTTAATCTTCATTTTGAATCATGAAAACATGCGTTATTATTCTCCCTCTTATTCGAACTTTGCATAAAACACTAATTTCCGTCGCTGATGTAGGAATAATGGAGTTATACCAAGAGGATTAAGGTTACATTCTGCCTAAGGAAGAAAAATATCCAGAATATTGGAAAAAACAAGTTTTGCTATGGTTCGAGAACGCCTTCAGTACCATAGAGATGACGTATTCAATATCCAACAAGATATCGTAGGTATTGAGGATTTTTTTTTTGATACGATGAAATAATATCAAATATAAATATAATATATACTACAACGTATAAAAAACAAAAACAAATCCAAAAGATTTAAATATTATTTGAACAAAAAATCCGAGAAGAACTAAATAATTATCAATAAAACAATGTTCCAAACAAGACTGTTTACCTTCAGTCTCTGAAGAAGATAACTTGGTTATCGAAACGCGCGTAAGATAGTGTAAAGTGTTAGTGTTGGTGTAGTGGTAGTGTAAACAGTGTTCAGTGACAAGTATCGCCAACGGTTCCAGAATTCCCAACTTAAAGTCAGTTTTAAATAACAATAATTACAAGACGGAATTTATGAACTTGAAGACCCGACAGACGTTGTCCTGTCTTAACATCTAGAAGACACGACAGACGTTGTCCTTTCCTAACATTGTCTTGTCAATAAGATATTATTCAAACGGTCGCTGAGAGGAGTGTTAGAGTAGCTTTTGTTTATTTCAAACTTAACGATACCTAAACGGAAACTTTTAATTTCAATTTACCGCCATTGTTTGTCCAAAGCAGAATTTTCTAAAATAATGTCTCCCATGCAATAACAAATCAAAAACCATGAAAATCGGTCCAGCCGTTCTCGAGTTAAAAATGTTCCAACAAACTCGACTAAATAAGATATTATGGAAGCGGTCGTTCTCTGCTCGTTGAGTGGAGTGTCAGAGTAACTTTTGTTTATTTCAAACTTCTATAAATGCCATCCTTACAATTAGCTAATCTCCAAAATTTTTTTAAATAATGTTTTTTCCGTGAAATTTTCCTAAAAAAGTCCCTCTCCTGGTTCTAAGCTACCTCCCCACCAATTTTCAGCCAAATCGGTTCAAATGGTTCTAAACCATCCAGTTACTTACTCAAGCACACAAAATTTCATCAAAATCGGACCAACCGTTAAGGTGTTGGTTATCATGAACCCGATTGCAGCGCCACCTACTGGGACCAATTGTGAATCTAAACCATTCTCGAACACATACAAAATTAAATATATATATAAAGATAAATTGGGAATATAGAGAATGGCTCATTGTTAATAACCGATAAAAATAATAATTCAACTAATATAATTTCTAAAAACTTTACAATACCGTATGTTAAGAGTTTACCAGAAAGAATTAAGAAGATCTGAGTAAATGAACACAAAAAGTAGTTAGGTTTCGGCCGAATGTAGTCAAATTTGGTTTCCAATGTTAGAAAGAGAAATTTCCAATAATCAATTACCTGCGTTATCAGGATAGTATCATAAGTTTTTATCCAGGTTTTCTTATGATTTATCATTGGAATTGTTGTTAATCAATAGACAAAATATGAAAAAGTAATTAACAAAAATAATAATACAGACAACGTTACCGTTTCTGCAAATAGGAAAATGTAAATTAAAAGTTTATCCAAGTTCCAAAATCGTTATGTTGAATTGGTTCCTTGGCTCAGTCTAGCCAACTATTAATTATTGTATGAGCTTACACGAGATCGCCATGAGGTTATGTTGTGGTGGTCTATAAAATTCGTCGGCGATTCCACGAACTTTGGACTTGAACTAACGCCACATATATTTCTGATTTATCAATCGCATCTCTGCCAATTACAAAACGGAAAATTGGCAACGGAAACATACTTATTGGTGGTTATATAATTCCGTATTTTTAGCATTTACATTTTTTGCTGGCGTGATCTGCGAATGTTATATGAAAATTTTTTCAATTTAGATTATAAATTGAATTGAATGCCAAAATCTAAGTGGTTAATAGTACAGACAAGATCACTATATTCAGGTTCACTGGACCGTTATCTGCTGATATATTACTCAATAAAGCAAAAAAGAAGAACCTAACCTATCCTCACTCACTACAGCATGACGATGACAGGTGTCGGTTAAGCAGTGTCAGAACCGCGACCAACCCATAAGTTTTAGCCCTACCATAAATGGCTTAATGCGACTGAAGAAGTTTTCTTGTAAAAAAACATTAAAAGCTCTTTACTAGTATATTTAATTTTTATGGTTCCATATGTGGTTTGTGCTGGTACAATGGATAAGTGGCGCAGTCAGAAGGATTTATGCTCAATTTTTTTTAGATACACTAGCTGCAATGAATGATCCTCGGCAGCTTATTATAATAGACTTTCATATTCAGCTCACAGATTAGATACTTGAATTCGGTTAAAATATTTTCAAGATGAATGAACCATCCGCTAAAACGAATTTCGTGTGTTAATCTAAAGAATTTTTATGAGAATGGCGTCGGGTGAGGAAATCCAACTATTTATACGTGAACGTACTTAGCCTGCTATTTTTATCAGCTCAATTTTACAGGCAAGAATAATTTGTAGTTTCCAGTTATTATTTATTTCATCTTGAACTGTATTACTTTCCAATACGAATTGATTCCACATCAATGAAAAAACATTCAACTATCGCAATCAGGTGGCGGTAAAAAAAATCAGGTGGCGGTAAGTCTGGTGACCTAGGTGGCCACTAAATGGGACCTCTCCTTCCAATCCATCTATTTGGATAATTATTGTCTAACCAGCCCCTAAATGCTACTGCGTGATGGGGAGGTGCTCCGTCTTGCTGGAAGTGCAACAAATCTTCATTTAGAGCTGGATTGCCATCGCCGTCCTGTTGGTTCTCTAATTCTTGAACAATTAAGGGCACAATAGTGTTCTTCAGCATATCGAGGTACACTTCACCGTTTAAATTTCCCGGTATAAACAAGGGACCAATCACAGAATCTCCTAATACCCCTGCCCAAACATTTAGTTTCTCAGGATACTGAGTGTGGTTTTCTCTAACTAGATGTGGATTTTCATTATTCCAATAACGACAGTTTTGTTTATTTACATTACCATTTAGATAAAAAGGGCACTCATCATTAGAACAAATATTTTTAAAAAGTCTAGGTTCATTCTTAATTCTTTCAGGCATAATTTCGCAAAACTGAATTCTTCGGTCCGGGTCGGCATCGGACAATTTTTGAAGACATTGCATTTTATAGGGGTGAAATTTATGAAGCTTAAAAACTTTCAGTTAGTCCAGTTAATGCAGAGATGTGACGAGTTGATAAACTAAAATTGTCCAAGGACTTCAATTTGAGTTGCTTCATCGAGTACTCTTGCGGCATTCCTTCTTTTATTTGCCATTGAACCCGTCTCTCTAAATTTTGCGACTGAATGCACTTTGTAAGAAGCATCGTTCCACAATTAATTGTTATGTTGGTTGTAAACTACATTTTTCTTCTTTATTTCACCCTGGCAAATATTCAAAACCATGATCCTAAACGCTGCCAAGGAAGTATGTGGAGTGATAAAGATCAATAAGAAACAGAAACAGACACACTGGTGGAACAACAAAATAAAAAATGAGGTCAAGATCAAAAAACAAAAGTGGCAAGCTTACCTGAGTTCTAAAAAGGCAAATAAATACGAAGAATACAAAATACAGAGAAAGAAAGTAAAAGATCTTATACAAGAAGAAAAGAGGAAAACTTGGGAAGAATTCGGAACAAAAATGGAAAAGGACTACAAGTCAAATCAAAAACTATTTTACAAAACGCTGAAAAATCTAAGAAGCGAAAAGATATTCCAAGAAGTTAAGCAGATTACAAATAACCGAGGAGAAGTGCTAACAGACGCAAAAGATATAATGGATAGATGGAGAATGTACTTCGCAAATCTGTTGACCACAAACGAAACAACAGCAGAAAGCGAGGAGATTGGCCAAGCTGAAATAGAAAGAAATGGAGATGAGATAACTGAGAGCGAAATCAGAGAAGCAACTGCAACGCTTAAAAATGGCAAGGCAGCAGGGCACGATAAGGTCACAGCGGAGATGTTAAAGAATATGGGAAAAACTGGCATGGAACTTTTAACACTCATATGCAACAGGGCCTGGCAAGATGGGACAATACCCAAGGATTGGGAGGTGGGAATTATTCTACCTATATTTAAAAAAGGAGACAAGCGAGATTGCAAAAACTATCGAGGAATAACTCTACTCAGCGTGCCCTCAAAGGTATATGAAAAAATCCTACAACAACGACTAACAAAAGAAATAGAAGAGCAACTAGAAGAGACGCAAAGTGGGTTCAGGAAAGGACGAAGCATTAACGATCACATTTTTACAATAAAACAAGCCATCGGAAAAATCAAGGAAGCAAATTCTGAATTATATCAGATCTTCATAGACCTCGAGAAAGCTTTTGATAGTGTGTCAAGGAAAACAGTACTAGAAATTCTGGAAAAAAGAGGTGTAACAGAATCCCTAACAAGAGCTATAATGAGCCTACATAAGAAGAATAGGATGTATGTAAGGACTGATAACATGGAATCAGAAGAGTTTACAGTAGATGCTGGACTGAAACAAGGAGGGGTACTAAGCCCGACATTATTTAACCTGGTGATGGACGATGTTACAAAGGAAACGAGAAATAAAACGAACAAGCTCTACATTGGACATAGAGAATTAAAACCAATATATCTAGAAGAGTGCCTATTCGCCGATGATCTAGTTATATGTGCAAAGAATGAAACAGAAATGAAAAACAACTTGCAGATATGGGAAGAAAAACTAAAATCCAGAAACTTAAAAATCAATAAAGAGAAAACAAAAATAATGATCAGTAGCAAAGAAGAAAAAACAGTAGATATAAAAATAGATAATAATAAGATAGAAAGAATGGAGAATTTTAAATATCTAGGAGTGTACATAAATGATAACGGAACACAGGAAATAGAAATCAACAAACGAATTGGAAACGCCTCAAAATTGTACCACTCCATTAAAAATAGTTTCATCGGGAGAAAAGAAATATCATGGAAGACCAAAATAAACGTATACAACTCAGTATTTGTACCAATACTAACTTATGGGTCAGAGAGCTGGGTACTGACAAAAAAGCTAAAATCAAGAATACAAACCATGGAAATGAAGTACCTGCGAAGAATTTTAGGAGTGACGAGGAAAGACAGAATAAGGAACGACCATATCAGAGAAAAACTAGGTGTAAAGCCAATTTCAAAGACAATCGAAACCAATCAGTTAAGATGGTTCGGACACCTAATAAGGATGAACAGCGAGAGACCGGTAAAACAGATATGGGAGGCAAAACGACCCACAAAAAGGAAAAGGGGCAGACCAGTTATAACATGGGATGACACCATCAATAAAATATTAGAACGAAGGGGGATCGATAGAAGAGAAGCAATCAAATTGGCGAAAGACAAAAAGAAATGGAGGAAGTTCGTCCACGAGGAAGAATAATGGAAACCTCGCCCTACACCTATCCTAGGTAGAAGGGTATATGGATTATATATATATATATTTCACACCCTGTATAATTATGACTTAGACCGTTGGAAAGCATTTTCTACGGGCTTTCTAACGACGTATCACAAGTAGGGGGTTGCCATTTAAATTTTTGTAGGTGGGGCATAGGGGGTTGATGGGGGTGCGTTCTCTCTCATGTCATTTTAGTTCCCCCTCTCTACCCTAGAAACGGTTTTGATATTTTTTTGGAATCTCTTTTCGTTCACGTTGTAAGTTTTAAAATTGACATGCTGTATGATGCTAAACACAAAATAATCAATACTCATTAAAAAGCTCCATTTCAAAAATTATCATTAGAGTCTGTTGCGTTGTGCTTACGATATTTTAATCAGTTTATTGTTTTGAAAAATACACATGTGGTTGTTGCGACGAACATAAATCTACAAACACTGTCAAATTCAGATCATTGTCGCCCGCTCAATTAGAGTTTCTAACACACGAAGCAAATAATACATTATTAAACATGTCATTCACATCGGTCTAGTATAAACTAATCCGAATTCATCACAGCAGAAAGTGTATCGAAACTTTTGAATTTACTAATTAATTATTTTTTTATGAAAAATATGGAATATTATGTCAATAATATTGTGAGTTTAAAAAAAAAATACAATTACACAGTGAAGTGAGTCGGAATATTAGGTACTTATAAAGAGCTTTATATTGGGATTGTTAGGAAACGTGGAAAATATGAAATAATCTTTTCCGAGATAAAAAGTCCGAATTACGAAAAAACAAAAAAAAACTGACAAAAACACAAATGATCTGTGAGAGTGTGATGTAGGTATATAAAATTCACTGAAATTTGTATATCTTGTTGAAATTTTAAGAAGAAGAGATTTAGACCAGTTTATAAAGTATTAAGTGAGTGGTGAAACAATTAGTTTTTAATATTTATCAAATATTTGAGGTTTTAACACACGGGTGTCAAATTAACACGCGGGTGTCAAGTCAATTAGTATTTTTCCTTGTTATTTGTTAACAGTTTAATTTTGATTGAGCTGTTAAATAAAATCACCTTCGTTATTGTTTTTATTATCACTCAGTTTCTTCTCCACAAACAAGATAAGTGAAGCTTTAAAAAAATAATTACATTTAAAGATATTATTTCACTACTATATTTTTTTAAACTAAACAAATTTTAAGAAACTTAAATTTCCATATAATAAAATTATCTCTTATGTTTAAGAACTGCTGATAACCTTAAAGTGGGAAATCAAAATGATATCGAACCGTAAATTTAAATATCAACACAGAAATATATTAGATAGGAGAAGCGAAACTACTGTTAACAACAAAATAAAAATATTTTCAAAAAATTCTCTCAAATTATTTAAAAAAAAGTCTGGTATTTATTCCAACAAAAAGTAGTGAATAAAAAATGTGTTCACTTGACAGATTCAGTTGGATATTTACTTTGTTTATAATGGTAGATTTTTTTCGAAAAAGTCACAAAAAGTTTATTTATAGGCAAATCAAACTCACATAGTTAATTCACTACACTTACACTAGTCACTCCCATAGTACCCAAAATTAAATAAACTGAATACAGATCTATTTGGCTAACCACTAATACAAACTAAAAACGAGAATGTTTATTTTCATTATAGTTCAACGAAAACACACTTTAGAATCATGACCAGTGGGTAAGGAATAACTGCACAAAGTATCATGATTTTAATCCTGCAAATGATCGACAACTATTAACCATACATAAAGTTTTTTCATACATTTAACATTATTTATCAAATTTAAAAATAATGTTTGCAAACCTTACCAACTTTTTAAAAATTTTCCGGTAAAGTTTTCAATTTTTATGGTAGTTTTTCGCTTATAATGTTAGACAATCCAAAGTGTTTTAATTCTAAAATATATTTTTTACTGCAGATTTTAAAGCATAATTTCTTTTTAATGAAAATAATGTCATATTCTTAGGACTGGTAAATTCTTCACACACTCTCCAAACTCTCCAAATAATGTTTGCAAACCTTACCAACTTTTTAAAAATTTTCCGGTAAAGTTTTCAATTTTTATGGTAGTTTTTCGCTTATAATGTTAGACAATCCAAAGTGTGTTAATTCTAAAATATATTTTTTACTGCAGATTTTAAAGCATAATTTCTTTTTAATGAAAATAATGTCATATTCTTAGGACTGGTAAATTCTTCACACACTCTCCAAACATTAGATTAGTTTTGATGAGGTGGAAAATCGGCCTTTTCCAATGCGACCTTTCCAGATCTCTTGTGGTTCTCTGAATCTAGATTACATTCTCCAGCCCAACTCTTTTTAAATAGCCAATCAGCATCGAGATTAAAACTTTAATGTTATTTTTTCCGGTGGCTTCTCATCGCCTAGTATCTACAAGAAACCGCATAATCGCCATTCCATACTAACTTAGAGTTAACAGTGTTGTCAAGAAATTACTAGAAGTTACTGTCTTCTAGATCGTCTTATAAGAAGACTTCTGTCTGGAGAGAAGGTGCAGTGGCGGTCCAAATTGGGAATTATTTGTTTGAACAGTATTTCACTTCGTTCCTTAAACCCTCTCACTCAAAAAAAAAAACTAGTATACCCTATTCATAATACTAACCACCACGACCCAAACGACAAAATGTACATTTGACATTTGTCGTATTTAAAATAAATATGGGTGTGCGCTTCAACTTTGTTTTGATAGAACACGTATTCTGCATAACTGTGAGAATTATTGCGTCAGTCTATGTTTCATTACACGTAAATACGAATCTGATTATTTAAATCTAAAGGCAATAATTATTAATGCAACCTTTACATAGGTAATGAATGAATGAGTTAAAAATGACTAATACGATTTAGTATTTGTCATTATTTAAATAATACAGTTTACAATCATTTACATTAATATAATACCAGTACGAAGGTAATTGGGATTGTTACATTTATTATAAAGAATAAACAATTATTTTATCACTCATAGTGTTATTAAAAGTTTGTACAAAGAATAGTAGTAAATATTATGTATATGAATATTTAAATTAGACAGAGACTGTGTGAAAATATAGTTGAGCCAAAGAAGAATGATGATATACAGATACATTCAAACACAAACGGAACATAGGGATTTAATGTATTGTCCGATCTAAATAGTCCACCAACAAAACATTTCTATAAGTTCGCTTCAATGAATATCAAGTATTGATCTGGATAGCTGGATTCAGACCAATGTAAGAAACCCCGCCCATTCTCCTTCCAAGATTTGTTAGTTATGTGCGAACTGCAATTTAGTATTTATTAATTATTTGATGGAGGTAGTAAACGTCGCTACATATTGAAACAATACGATTACGTTTTATGTTGTTAAAATCGAAAATTAATGGTTAAATTTTTTTTAACAATTAATTTTTGTTTGTTTGTTGGTATATCTAAATTGATACCCACGTTTTGCCCCCAATCGTCATAAGACCTGTGTAATATAAATGAAGCTTTGGGTATTATATTCTTCTAAACTTATTTTGTTGAATAATCCTGTTTATTGGTTTATAACCTTGCTACTACTAGTAATTTCATCTGGATAAGTGAAGCTGTCACAAAAACTCTTGTTCTTACTACCTTCGCCGTTTTCATGAAAAATTGGTAAGCATTTTTGATCATTTATATAATTTTGGTGCCTGTGCTCTCTCTTGTTCTCATTTCAGTACAATATAAAATAGCGTAGAGGACAGTAGATCTCCTTTTAGTCCATGATCAGGCTTCATACCAAATCATTTCTAAAAATTTAAGTCTACTGGTATCTGTCATTAATAATTTCTGACCAATTATATAAAAAATGTATGTTTTAGCAATAAAATTAGCAAATTGTAACGAATTTGAGTTGTTTGTGTTAGTTTCTCATGACTTTATAACGGTTAAACCTACTCGCCAAAGTCTAAGAATAACTTATAAATAGAAGATACCAACAGGTCTATAAAACCACCTTGTTTGTCTAAAAGAAGCGCAAAATAATCGTGAAGATTACCATTAGAGGCATAAATGGAAATAACCATTTTACAAAACCGGTTGCATTTGTTCTTATAAAAGCCTATGGGTTATTTTTAAACGTCTTTTAGATCTATTTTGAGATGCAACATGCAGTTCTTCGTTTCTTTGTGTTGATCAACAAAAAAGTTACCTTTAGAAGAAGTCAGAGTTGATGGTCCGCGGATATTCAGTGTCGGCACCAACTGAAAACAAAAAAATATAATTGATATTTTTAAAATATTAACAGAAATAAAATTATGGAATATACAGATTTTTATTGGTATTATTTTGAGGATCTCTGAGTTGAACTGAAAATTTGAGTGCGACGCGTCCGTATTTCTTGAATTTTTTGTGAACCGGACCTGATACTGGGGATTTCGAAACGTCCTATAAAAAGAAAAATTTTTAATTGCGAAGGAGAAATTCCTTTTCAAAATTGAGACTTAAAAGTATACACTCATTTTTTTCTGTATAATTCCGAGTTAATTTATTACAACACCGTTTATAAAGTCACTTATATGAAAATTACACAATATCAAGGTCACAAAGTGAACTTATTACACTTTAGGCTAGTGGAAGAAGCTTGGGGCACAAAAGATTAAATATCTACCCTGCGGAGGTTCAATCACCCCCAGAACAGCAGTCAAAGACCGGCCTTGATGCATTTTACATTTCATGTTTACAGCCAGTGGCTAAAAATATGCAAATTAAATTCTAGCGAATTTTCATTAATAAAAAACCGGTCTTCCAGCTACATATTCGCGAGGAGATGTTTCGAGCAGTAGTACGAAATTGAACTTGGGTTCAAAAAGCAACAACGAAAATGTATAAAAGGACGTTACTACTTCTCTCAGTCGTAAGTTATTGATCCTTGAAAAATATCAAAATAAAGGTTCGAAATTCTCGACTCAAGTGGTTTATTCAAATGAACCTACATATATTGATAGATGACGACAATTTGATTGGATTTTTTAATCCTACCAATCTATTTGCTCACAATTTCTCATGCATCATTTCCGAGCGAAAAAAATTTAAATTTCCCATAAAAGCTGATATAATAAAAAGTGGGGAAGGTTAGGTTTATGGTGAGGTTTATTAAACCCTAAAGATTCTATTGTGGCTCACACAGGCACAAAGTATATGCTGCTGTCTTATCATTTTCCAGACAAAGACTGCACGTCGTATCTTAAGACAGTTCACTATATGACTTACCTGCTGAAAGGTCTGTGAAAACTGCTATAGTCTAACACATTCTTCGAAGGATAAATGCTTTTGAATGGACCAATCCTAGAAAATTTTGCCAGAAGTCTAAATTCTTCGGGCTGTCCAGGAATAAGGTGTTTGTTAGGCAAAACATTATGAAATGCCAATCGCAGGTTCTGGTCCGAAAAGATCACCGATAAGATCACCTACGACACCCACCATCCAGTCCATTGCCACCAATACCAGAATGGCAAGGGATCCAGACCAGAAACACTTTGTTGAGTCTTACTATCTAGGAGTCTTTTTTGGCGTAAATTTTCGCTTGAAATACAGTTGCATAGAATCCTACAAAGGTTGTCCAAGCTCTTTGACTGTATACACCTACTCCAGAGCCAGAGGGAGTTTTTGAGCCATTTGTGTACCAACACCTATCTGCTCATAGTAGCTTCTCCTCACATAATTTTGACCTAAAGATGATAATCGCTCACAACTGTTGAAATGTATTGTTTTGAGGTGGAATATTTTCTTGTTCCATACTTTTGCAGGTAGTCAGAATTTAATTTTTCACCTTCCTTTTTATTTCAATAGGTGTTAGAGCAATGCAAGAGAAAGCTTGCTGTGAAATATTTAAAAGGAATTAGTGCAGTTGAATCAGCAATGAATCAGTGCCAGTTTTTTCATCAATATGCGGACAAAAAACATGGGGTGTCGCCAAAAATTGTTCACACCTCACTTAATAATTGAGACATGGAATGTAGCCCAAATCAAATGAAATGAAACTAAATCAGTTGATTTTAACTTTTTCGAACAGTTTTTTGTTAATAACATTTACGAACACTGGAAAATATTTGGCTAGAAGAAGATACCGTGATACAAGCAAGAGTTCATGTCAAAGAAATATGTTTTGAAATATTATATTGGCTGCTTTGTTCCCTATGAACCTACAACATCTTAAGACAGTTCACTATATGACTTAGATCGCAGTACCTATTAAAAAGTCTGTGAAAACTGCCATATTCTAACACATTCTTCGAAGGATAAATGCTTTTGAATGGACCAATCCTAGAAAATTTTGCCAGAAGTCTAAATTCTTCGGGCTGTCCAGGAATAAGGTGTTTGTTAGGCAAAACTTTATGAAATGCCAATCGCAGGTTCTGGTCCGATAAGATCACCCACGACACCCTCCTTTGTAAGGGAGTCTGTCATCCAGTCCATTGCCACCAATACCAGAATGGCCAAGGATCCAGAAACACTTTGTTGAGTCTTACTATCTAGGAGTCTTTTTTGGCGTAAATTTTCGCTTGAAATACAGTTGCATAGAATCCTACGAAGGTTGTCCAAGCTCTTTGACTATATACACCTACTCCAGAGCCAGAGGGAGTTTTTGAGCCATCTGTGTACCAACACCTATCTGCTCATAGTAGCTTCTCCTCACATATTTTTGACCTAAAGATGATAATCGCTCACAACTGTTGAAATATATTGTTTGTTTAGGGAACCACGGCTATCCTCTGAACATTGATAGACGATATATATTGAATAGATTTTTATTCCAGATGAGAATATTTTCTTGTTCCATACTTTTGCAGGTAGTCAGAATTTAATTTTTCACCTTCCTTTTTATTTCAATAGGTGTTAGAGCAATACAAGAGAAAGCTTGCTGTGAAATATTTAAAAGGAATTAGTGCAGTTGAATCAGCAATGAATCAGTGCCAGTTTTTTCATCAATATGCGTACAAAAAACATGGGGTGTCGCCAAAAATTGTTCACACTTCACTTAATAATTGAGACATGGAATGTAGCCCAAATCAAATGAAATGAAACTAAATCGGTTGATGTTAACTTTTTCAAACAGTTTTTTGTTAATAACATTTAGGAACACTGGAAAATATTTGGCTAGAAGAAGATACCGTGATACAAGCAAGAGTTCATGTCAAAGAAATATGTTTTGAAATATTATATTGGCTGCTTGGTTCCTTATGAACCTACAACATCTTAAGACAGTTCACTATATGACTTAGATCGCAGTACCTATTAAAAGGTCTGTGAAAACTGCCATATTCTAACACATTCTTCGAAGGATAAATGCTTTTGAATGGACCAATCCTAGAAAATTTTGCCAGAAGTCTAAATTCTTCGGGCTGTCCAGGAATAAGGTGTTTGTTAGGCAAAACTTTATGAAATGCCAATCGCAGGTTCTGGTCCGATAAGATCACCCACGACACCCTCCTTTGTAAGGGAGTCTGTCATCCAGTCCATTGCCACCAATACCAGAATGGCCAAGGATCCAGAAACACTTTGTTGAGTCTTACTATCTAGGAGTCTTTTTTGGCGTAAATTTTCGCTTGAAATACAGTTGCATAGAATCCTACGAAGGTTGTCCAAGCTCTTTGACTATATACACCTACTCCAGAGCCAGAGGGAGTTTTTGAGCCATCTGTGTACCAACACCTATCTGCTCATAGTAGCTTCTCCTCACATATTTTTGACCTAAAGATGATAATCGCTCACAACTGTTGAAATATATTGTTTGTTTAGGGAACCACGGCTATCCTCTGAACATTGATAGACGATATATATTGAATAGATTTTTATTCCAGATGAGAATATTTTCTTGTTCCATACTTTTGCAGGTAGTCAGAATTTAATTTTTCACCTTCCTTTTTATTTCAATAGGTGTTAGAGCAATACAAGAGAAAGCTTGCTGTGAAATATTTAAAAGGAATTAGTGCAGTTGAATCAGCAATGAATCAGTGCCAGTTTTTTCATCAATATGCGTACAAAAAACATGGGGTGTCGCCAAAAATTGTTCACACTTCACTTAATAATTGTGACATGGAATGTAGCCCAAATCAAATGAAATGAAACTAAATCGGTTGATGTTAACTTTTTCAAACAGTTTTTTGTTAATAACATATACCAACACTGGAAAATATTTGGCTAGAAGTAGAAACCGTGATACAAGCAAGAGTTCATGTCAAATAAATATGATTTGAAATATTATATTGGCTGCTTGGTTCCCTATCAATCTACAACATTCGTGTCTGAAAAATGGGATCTACTTGAATAGTTGTGGATCAAGCAGGACTTTATCGAAGGAAATATATTAATTTTATTATAGTTCCAATTTTTAAGTTTAGTATTGCTGTGTAGTGTTTTTTTAATTAGAAATTACTTTTTCAATATGCATTTAATGTCAAGTTCAAACAATGTAAGTATTACAAAAATTTTACGCTACCTACGTAATATTTATTTTCATTTCTATTAATTTCAACAAAACAATTAGTTTCCATGATAATAATAAATTGTGAAATGTAAACTCAACGCGGAAATGTAGATTTCTGTTGATATAATACCATTCAGTAATCAAACCGTGCATTTTCCTCATAATTGTTTCAACATAAAAAGTCATGTAAATACCACAATACTATTAATTTTGAACTGAAATTTCAGGACGATTTTGTCAAAAGATCAGTGAACCAGGAAAAAAATCAAGAAGAGCATAATTCGAAGAGTTCTCGACTAATTGAACTCGACTAATTGAACAGTTAGAACGTTCTAACAACCACCAATAGATTCAGAGGAAAATTTTACATTTATGAGAAGATTTTGAATGGATATTTCTAAGAATTAACGGAATTGTCGCAAAAAATTTGCAGTCGTGATTAAAATCTCTGCTGTATATATTTTATTGGTATAATAATACTTCTTTTAACATAAAGTTCGACTTTTATTTATTCACTGGATATAACCGAGATGATTACAAAATTCTAATATGTACATTATGTACGTATATAAAAATTCAGAACGTTGCTGTATTCATGATTATATAAATTTAAATGCAAAGCATGAGAAGTCTAAAAATAACGTAACATTAAATCAACGGGTGCCAACTTAAAACTTCTACACCGCCACATTGATGTGTCCAGAAGAATGCTGAGCTACATTTGTTATTAAAATTGATAATATTTTCTACAATTAGGGGTAGTTCGTTCCCCACTCTGTTCCACGTGTTTCATTTAATTTAAAATTGATATTTGTTTCTACAATTCAGTTCAGTTCCACGTTACGTCAGAGTTATTTTGTTATTTTCATCTATCCCTAGGCAAAATTACATGCCAAGTCTCTTGGATCATCACCAGCATCAATATTTCTAATAACAACTGACTATAATCGACCTTCTCAATATCAATTATTGATCTATTGACCAAATTTTAAACAAATTAATTGATTCAAGGCAATAGTCGGTCTAGCCGTAGGCTAGGTCGAAAATTGAATAATAAAAATTGATATGAATATGAAATTTGGATTATAAACAATCATTATGGTACACGCCGTGTTATCAGTATTATAATCTTATAATCGTGGGCTGCGCCGAATTCTGTAAAAACCTATCTGCGTCTTCAATCCTAGAGCTTATTACTCACGCGGCCATTTTTTCAACACTTTATTCCTTCTTCAATCATTTTCCTTGCCCTTCTTGATGAATTTCCATAATTTTCCTTGCCCTTCTTGATAAATTACGAGAGCTTCTAGGGCCACTTGCTAATGATATGATAATCCCTCTTTCGAGTAGTTCCAGGTAGTTAGTTTTGAGGGATTGGACCCTAGCCATAATCTTACGACCAGAGATCTAAGAAGGTCACAAATCATCCAGCACTAGAGTTATCAGCAGGCGGTCGAGTCTACGCAGAGCTGTACCTGCCTTAGCCATTAAATTTTGTTTTATAGGTAGGTATAATGATATTGGTCAAAGATAATTATTACGAAAAATCGCTTGAATATAATTGAGAATTGTTTATGTATGTATTATATATGATATATAACACAAAAACATTATAATCACGATAATGAGTGCAATCATAGTTCAGAAAGTTTATAAAATCCAAGTTGTTTAGAAGATAATTTATTATCGAATAAATTTAAATACACAACTGTCAACAAAGGCCAAAAATAATGGCTTTTTTATGAGATATTTTAATCCGGACCTGAGAATCTTTTAATCTATATTTCGTATAATATAGGTAATAATCAGGGTCGTCTGCTGAAATTGATTTACGACCTTCTTAGATCTCTGGTCGTACTTTACCATAATGATCCTTATATCATAAATATCTATTAATGGATTGGGTTTTTTTATTGAAAGTGAAGATATTATATTCCGTTTTGCATTAAATGGCATTGCAGCTAATACAACTTATTATCGATGAAAAATTAAAAAGAATTCCAGGACGTCCTGACGACTGAGAAGCTTGAGTAAGTGGTCGGAGATGACATCTATAAAGTGAAATGGGCGGGAGTATTCGTTTAAAGGATGAGGGGTTGAAAAATTAAAAAAAAAAAATGTCAGGATTTGTTTGTTTCCAAATTTCTTAAGTTCACCAACAATTACTGCTGATTAAATTTTTTGTATTTTTGGATTGTATTATTAAAGAGATAAAATTCTCTCGCAAAATTCGGTCTGTTGAAAAGGATATGCTGTGCATATTAAAACAGAATCCTATACGTTGATAAAAACGTTGTTAGAATTTTAAATAGGTGTTTTACTTGTTTGTATATTATTATATGAGAATCTTTATAAAATAACGGACTGTTGCTGTCCAGGATTTTATTATAACACATGATGATGAAGCTTCCATCAAGTGGACTTTCCACAAATTCATTTTTCAATCCTAACTCCAGCTCAAATAGATATTTTTTTGCATCGCAGAAAGTAGAAAAATGTCGCCAGATTGATTATTGAGTCGCAAAGAGTATTCGATGTGATACAGGTATTATTTGACTAATTTCGTTGTTCGTAGACTCATTATTGAATACTACGACCAGAACAGCTAGAGTGTTGGATATGCGCGAAGAGAGTGAATGATGCAGAAATGAAAGATTGAAAATTAACGCTCGCTGCTCGCATGCTCGCATGCTCGCTGAAACAGTAGCATACCAACAAAATAATCAAATACAAATCGTAGGAACATATACCCTCTCTATTGTAATATTTCAGAAATAATAATAATAATACGTATTTCTAATTCAAAATTAATCTATTATTCTTTTTATTCTGAGAATATAATATCTCATCATAAGGACTGGTGTTGATATTGAAATTTAAATTAATAAAATAAGTATTATATTGTTTCTAAGCCTAATGTAATGACCCATATTGATGGCAAATGCCGCCCAATGGCGTGCTTATAAATTTTTCATAAATTAGAATATTGTGAAATAATGTTTTCCATTCAAATTAATATAGTAGATTAAAATTAACCTGCATACAAAACTCATAAAAAATGTATATAATTTTCGATTATCTAACTTCTCATATTTAAATCCACGATTTAACAAAACCGCCCGCAGTTTTTTAAACATTGATAATTATATTCAGGAATATCCCGCAATTTCGCACGAATCAGTTCTAAAGTTGGTACCTATAATCATTTATTAAGTCATTTGTCTGTGGCGCCAAATTATTAGATTCCCGCGATACATAATCTTCAAATGGTCTTCAAAATGCCATTTTAACGAATTACGAATAAATTATATCTATAAAACTTACCCTAACGTCTACGAACAAAAACTAAATATTATATTAATAACAATTCACTCACGCCACTCAATCAACTAACCTTACTGAACCAACAAATAGATATTATATTAATAATACTTTTCTACAACTAAGAACTAAACTCACTCAACGAACAAATAGATATTATATTAATAATATTTCTCTACAAAACAATTCACACACACACCCCTGATTGCTCTGGTTAAAGTACCGTGAAGTCGTTAAAAATTGTTTTGACACAGTGGACAGCATTAAAACTGAACGGTTACTTCGTTATATCATGCCAAATACTGCACTGGATGTATTAGATTTCCACTGCACTGTTGCTACGTTGCCAGCTATTCAAAATTTTCTCAAATATAGTAGCATACATAAAGTGGTTTTTAATTAGTTATTCTTTCTCCAGCCATTTTAATTTATTTATTTACAAACTAGCTTTCTGTGAATATCACGAACTAGCAGTTTAATGTAGTATGGAGAATATTTTTATACTGAACCTAACAATTTTAAAAAATATATCTGACAACATTGCTTTATTTTAATGTCATTACACTGACTTTAGTTACACTATACTAATTCTGAAAAATATTTATAAATGCGAATGTTAATGTTTTCGACTGCCTAGTAGTCAATCTCTTTTCTAGAATTATCATATAATTAATTCTAGATAGTACCTAATCGGGTAAGAAATCATACAATATGCTAAACAATGTGCTATAAGTACCTATAATGAGATAAAATATTTGGTAATGTCATTTAAATAAAAAGAAATATTTCCTAAAATCGGATAATACTTTTAAGCTGCATTATCTAAATCCAATCTAAATATAATCAATAATTTATTTACATGTGAAATATTTATTATGAAATGAAATACTTTTAAATAATCAAAAGTTTTATTTAATATACAGCGTGGGCCACAGAAAACAGTCCACCCCGATATTTGGCAGTATTTCTTAGATTTTAAGGATATTAGGAAACATGTCGATTTTTGTTCTAAGGGACACATTTTTATGATACAGGCATCTGTCATTTGTACAACCCCCTCCCTCCTCCGTTTTAAAAGAATATGGAAATAATCTCAACTCGTTCTGCAATGGAATATACCATATATTCAAAAACAAACTGTCGTACTATCAAATTACTAGTTTTTTGCAATATTTGTTTTAATTTACTTTTGATGTGACAGAAAAAATGACACATTAGCAAACCTCAGGCGTTGCGTTCCATTTTTAAGAGGTGTTGTACTTTAAATTAATTGAGGCTTTTTTTGCAAAGATGGTGTAAATATCGAAAAAAATCGTGGACGATCATTATGTCTGAATACTCCATCTAAATGCCTTTCTAATGATGTGCCGTACATGGTATATTCCCTATTTAAAAATAAGGGGTTGATGAAGTGGAAGGGAGGGGGTTGACAGATGCCTGTATCGAAAGAATGTGTCCCCCTTAGAACAAAAATCGATGTTTCCCAATTTCCTTAAAATCTAAGAAATACTGCCAAATATCGGGGGGGGGAGGGCTGTTTTATGTGGTCCACTCTGTATTTACAAATCTGAGTAGTTTATTTCTTCAATATTTTTCAGGTTGTCTGCAACACCCTACAAAATTTATGCTAATTTTCATATTCCTCCTCCGAATCCGAATGATCGTTTCCTTCGCTGGAATAATCTGCTAAATGGGACTAAATGGACTTCCTATACATTTTCCGACGTTCTGATCAATCATAGGCTCTTTCTGCATATACTCATTTTCATACGACCAAGTATGCTTGCATCTGGACCTTCAATCCTCTACAGAAAAAAAAATTCCATTGTATTTAGTTCGGGATGATAAGGAGGTAATCTTACAACCTCAAAACCATTGGAAATTAAAATGTCATCGAAGGCATAGTCTTACAAAAAGAATACTAAAAATGTAACTACGCCACTGCAAATTTGTCGAAGTGCGTTGTCTGACAAACTTTTACCGTCTGAGCTCCGTCAGCGTAACAAGAAGTTTGCTGACGCGCTTACAATTCTCAACACTCTAGCTGTTCTGGTCGACCAATATCTTTTCCTACACAATCGCTGGTAGCCGCAAAAGGGCAGCGACGACTTATTCGCCAAGGCAGCTTTCAGCTCTTTAGCTACATATATTTATTTTTTTAAATTCCATAAAACTACATACTCCATTCAACTATGAAAACCTTAAATCCAACATAGTACAGAGGTTGTTGATTGAATAACTCATTCAACTATGAAATCTTGAACCCAACTATACATTTCTACCGCACAAAAGTCCGAATGTACGAATAATTATCAACTATTTAAATAACGATTATTATTATATTTGCAAATCATTGTTATTTTCAATGTTGCATAAATTTATTAAAATGTAAGCATATAATTGCCAAGATAAATGTGTCTGTTATTAAATACAATAAAACAAATGTCACACCTAACACCGTATTAACATTAAAACTATTTAGTTTTACCTACCAATAAAGTGCAAATATTAAGATATAAAAGTGTGTCGAATTTTCTAAAACTAAAAAGTATCGAAATATATTTATAAATAGACGACAGATAATTTTATAGTAACCTTAACACCGTTTTTTACATTGTAGGAAATAATGTTGTTGTCGTCACACATCATCGAAACATGCAAAAATACACATAAATATAAGGCACGTCCTACACTGTAAGGTGAAAGCAAAAATACCGTCTACCTCAAGCGATATGACATGCTTGATATTATTAATGCCTTCGGGAAATAGGTCTAAAGGAACGACTAGTCTCTGAGACTTTTCTCCGGAACTAAGTAGAAGGAAAAGGCACAATAGATCTTTTAGGTCTCAGTGGATGATACATACATACAAGAGCCTATCGGAATGAGTTACCAGACTTGTGTCCTATATCAAAAGACCTTAGAAACTTAACGCAAGAGCCTTCCTTAACATAGGCAAAGAGGAGACCAGGTCCATAATTGGAATCTTTATGGTCACTGCAGGCTTAACTATCATCTGGGTAGAATGGGGTTGGTCGAAAACACCCAGTGTCGTCTCTGCCTAGAAGAAGATGAATCGGCAGAACACATTCTGTGATACTATGTGGTTGTTGAACGAGTCAGACTAAAGACCCTAGTAGTGATGTTTGTGATCCCTGAAGATATAGATTAACTCACCCTTTCACATATTAGGTACACTAGTTTACAAAATTGAACTTTTTTTTATACCCCAAAATAAATGTATAGAAATATGTAAATCTAGCTTCCTTAAACCTAAAAGTGTTAGCCGAAATATTTTATCACGTCACCGTGACCGTTCAACGAAGAAGAAACAACTACTTCCCGGGCTACATGCCCCGACAGACATTGAATTATACTTCTAAGTCAAACGGGGTTGATAAATCTACAAGATTTAAACCAACCTTTCTGGTTTGCAGCTAGAAGGGACAACATAACTTGTAGACCGGTTTCGGCGTATTGCGCCTCATCGGTACAAGGTATATGTTATAGTCCGAGAGTTAATCCCAATTCGGGATTAACTCATAGACAATTATCTTGTTTCGAATTGATTTAAAATGTCGAGTGGAAAGTGTAAGCAAAAGTCTGATCGTTTTTGTTATGTTGTGGGCAGTTTATATTTTCAAAAAAGAGATTCGTTAAAAAGTGCATATCTTCATTATTTTGGATTTCCTGTTGCAAATCAAGATAAAAAGTGGGTGCCTAATGTGTTTTGCGAAAGCTGTAGAATCGTCTTACTCCAATGGTCATCAGGAGAAAAAGTTCACCTTCCATTTGGTTCACCAATGCTATGGAGAGAACCCAGTAATCATGAAAATGTTTGCTACTTTTGTGTTACGAAGACATCGAGATATATTAAAAAAAATATGGCAAGATATACCACATCCAGTTTGTCCCGGATATTCGAGTGCAAATATACTATGCTTTCCGATATTTACAAAAAATCTTTCCAAACATTACAGAGGGAAAACTGAAAGAGGGTATATTTGATGGCCCAAAAATCCGTAAAATTGTGAAAGATTCTGTTTGAAAGCCTTTTATCTGTTAATGGAAAATCTGTCATTCAAAATGGTTGTGAAAAATTCTTTGGGAAATAAAAAAGTGAAAATTACAAAGAAATTAGAAATTATTACCGATTTATTGGAAAAATTTCAAAAGATGGGAGTAAACATGTCATTAAAGATTCATTTTCTGCACTCGCAGAAAACTAAGAAAGTATGAAAAAGTATACCATTACCAAACTTGGAAAGAATGCCATTTATGGTACACAGGCTTAAAAGCAATAGAAGGAACTGGGATAGGAGTGTACGGGCCAGGAACCAAACACTCTGGAAGCTTGGGAAAAAACCCGAGTATCTTTCAAGCGGAAATTCACACCATAAGAAATTGTGCCCACTTCAATATTGATAAAGGATATAGAAGGAAAAGGATTACCATAATGTCGGATAGTCAAGCAGCCATTAAAGCATTGAGCTTATCAGTTCCAAAATGGTGTGGGAATGTTTGGGCAAACTAAATGAACCAGGCGAAAACAATATAGTCTCCTTACTGTGGATTCCAGGACACACTTGGATAGAAGGAAATCAAATAGCAGATGAACTAGCAAATAACACCCTTTTGGGGGCCCGGAACCCCTTTGCGGTATCAGCTCCAACGTAATATTGGAAGAAATAGGCAAAGTCGAAGAAAAGAGAAGATCTGACCATTGGAAAGATCTAGTAGGACTTAGACAATTCATGATTCTTCTGGATTATTACAACCTGTTGAGATTAAATGAATGCATAAGTCAAAGTAAAACTGCACTAAGAGTTTTAACAGGCATCCTTACGGGACATTGTCGCCTGAATGGGCACCTGAAAAAGCTGAAAATAGTGGAGGAAGAAGAATGTAGATTCTGTGGCATGGAAGAAGAAACCTCCATCCACATTACTGGATAGATGAGGGACATTTACCTAAGTTAAAGTCTGCAGATATCCTAAAATTCCTCCGGGAAATAGGACTAAAGGAGCTTCTAGTCTTTCCTCAGGAACTTAGTAGGAGTAAGGGGGCACAATAGAAGTTTTAGGTCCAATTTACATACAAGAAAGTATGAGTGACGAACAAGGGGAACGTTTTCACCAAGATTTGAAGGTTTTTGAAAAACGAAATCAAGGATTTTGGGATGAAAACATGCTAGGGGATTACTGTTGGTCCATTATAAGAGAACCTGATTGGAATAACTATAAAAAGAAGACAAAAGTTAGCCATTTTTAATTTTTTTTGTATTAATACCAAAATTATGTATTTCAGTTGAGTTAATAAATATTTCTTAAACCAGATGTAGCATAATTTTTTTATTATTTTTTCTGGATAATTCTACCTAAATGAATAATAAAATAACAACTTTCAGCTGGGGTATGAAAACCGTGTAAATCTTTGTTATCTACTTTCTCGGGAAGGTTGAACTTAAAGGGGCAATTTAATTTATATTGAGTCACACTAGTATACAGCTCTGAAGATACCACTCATAGAAAGTACTAGAAGACAGGTTACGGTCACGGAAGTTATGTTGTTATATAAAAAAACGTTGCGTCATTCTTACCATTTAACTTTTTTTTACCAAAATTTGTACCTGTCACCATCCCACTACAGAAGCGATTTGTTTCCTGTCGTTGTTATTGATTATTAAAATGAAGATGTGAAAAATTTTAAGCAAAAACTCATTTTTTTTATAATATAATTATTGTGAAATTTTAAATCGAATAATAAAAAATGAATAATGGTAGATGTAGGTAGGTACTGGGAAAAAATTATTGTTTTTTGGTGAATTCAGTGAAATTGTAAATAAATCTTGTATCATTATCTTTTAATAAACTGCAAGCTAAATTGTTTTTTTTATTAGTTGTGTGGGAACTTCTAGAGATAAATATTTTTTATTATTACTATTTCTAGGAAAAATGATCGATGTATATTTGGAAAAAAGTTAATTATACTGATATTTCCAGTTTTGTAAAATGTTGAAAAGTAATAAATTCGTTATGTAAGAATCAATAATGATTACCCAAAACTTGTTTTATACCAATTTTCGCTAATGGACTAAAAAAAGTTGAATACCAAATCAAGAAATAAATTTTATCTAATGTATGTTTTCTAGCTGGTGAAATAAACACAATCGGTGGAAGGGGACAAAAGTTGCGCAATTTAAGGAGCACTACATTGATGCCAAGCTCAGCGGATATATCCGACAAAACCCGAAATTTCCCATTTTCGTTGTTCTTTAATAGTTATGTTATTTAAACAAATAAAATGTCGGGAAAAGTATCGTTCATTTATTCTTCTCATTAAATACCACAATTGACTGATAACTTATAATGACTAATGACAACTAGGGATGTTAAAAAATAATCGATTTTTATATAAATCGATTATATTATTTTCTTATAATCGATTTTTAGTTATCGATTTTTATAGTAATATTAATCGATTTTTAGTAAATCGATTTTATAAATTACGTGTTTAAATCGATTTTCGGAAACGGCTCGTATTATTTATTGACCATTTCTCAAAATTTTAACAATTATTGACTATTTTTGACAATTATTGACCATTTTGACAGTTTTTCAAATTAGTAACCATTTTTTCAAATTTTTGATGATTTTTGACCATTTTTCAAAATGATGACAATTTTCAACCATTTTTGGCAATAATTGTCCATTTTTAACAATAATTTTCAATTTTTGATAGTTTTTGACCATTTTTGACAATTTTTCAAAATTTTAGACCATTTTTCAACATTTTTGACCATTTTCGATAACTATTGAGAATTGTTGACAATTATTGACCATGTTTCAAAATTTTTGACAATTTTTGACAATTATTATCAACTATTTTTAAAAATTTTTAAATATAATTGTCCATTTTTGACAGTTTTTGACTATCTTTGATAGTTTTTGACAATTATTGGCCATTTTTGACAATTTTTGAGAATTTTTAAAAATTCTTGACCATTTTTCAAAATTATTGTCCATTTTTAACAGTTTTTAACAATAATTGACAATTTTTGATAGTTTTTGACCATTTTTGACAATTTTTCAAAATTTTAGACCATTTTTCAACATTATTGACCATTTTTGATAATTATTGATAATTGTTGACAATTATGGACCATTTTCCCAAGTTTTTGACAATTTTTGACAATTATTGACCATATTTCAAAATTTTTGACAATTATTATCAACTATTTTTCAAAATTTTTAAAAATAATTGTCCATTTTTGACAGTTTTTGACCATCTTTGATAGTTTTTGAGAAGTATTGGCCATTTTTGACCATTTTTGAGAATCTTTCAAAATTTTTCAATATTCTTGACCATTTTTGATAGTTTTTGACAATTATCGACCATTTTCCAAAATTTTAACAATTATTGACCAATTTTGACAATAATTGTCTATTTTTGACAGTTTTTGAGCATTTTTGATGGTTTTTGACAATTATTGACCATTTTTGAAAATGTTTTTGAAATTTTTTGACCATTTTTAAAAAATTTTTAAAAATTTTTGACAATTGACCATTTTTGACCATTTTCCAAGTTTTTTTTTTAGTTTTTGACAATTATCGTCCATTTTTGACAATTATTGACCATTTTTGACCATTTTTCAAATTTTTTTGACAATTATCGACCATTTGTCAAAATTTTAACAATTATTGACAATTATTGACCATTTTTGACCATTTCTGACCATTTTTGACAAAAATTGTCCATTTTTAACAGTTTTTGACAATAATTGACATTATTGATTTTTGACCATATTTAATAAATTTTGACAATTTTCATATAATTTTATTTGATTTGATTTTTAATCTGATAAATTGTTAATGAATCAATCTCTCAGGTTTATTATCGGAATATGAAAAGCATGTACTTTTTAAAATAATACAAAAAAATCGATTTTTTCGCAGAAATCGATTTATTTTTATAAAAATCGATTTTTGACAATTCGATTAATTTTCAATGAAGAAAAATCGATTTTTATTTAATCAATTCTTTTCCATTAATCTCACATCCCTAATGACAACACTGACATTAGACATTGACATCAAATAAGCACCATAGATATCTACGCCATAGATAACAGATGTAAAGAGTATACACTCTAGAATGAAGTTACAACAAAAAAAATTAATATTGAAATCACTGGGAGTATTAAAAATTTTATACGTTTATTGAAGTTTGCGTTTTAATTTATTTTGTACTGGAACTTTTTTATTTTAACATACTTTTATTGAAATAAGATATATTAAGATTTCAATAGCTCCTTTGCTGGTGACATTGAGTAGTGAAAGTATTTTAATTTATTTATTAGCAATAAATTATATCATTCGTATTTATCATTTGATTATAAGTGTAAGCTCTGTTTATACTTTTACTATGACTCACGTAAATATTTCCTATCTAAAAGTGGAATGAAAACATGAAAACTTCTCTGCCATATTTTTTTCAATTATCAAGGTTTTACCGTCAATTACAATTTTTGTATAAGTAATTCCTCAACAAAAACAATACTGGGTAAATTCAATTTGACAAAAAAAAACGATAGGATTCATTAATAACAAAAAAATAATTGCACCTAAAATAGTGGATTTTCAAAAACTACCAGTTGTTTTCTATATGTTCAAGGATTTATAAGGTAATTGACCGATTTTATATTGGCACTAGGCTCAAATATCAATAGAAGCCAAATTCAACAAATGTTATAATTCTTTTTGTTCCGCCCCTGGTAAAAATTTTAATCTTTTTCCCATAATGGGATTATTTCAAATTAAACGAGCTTAATCATTATTAAATGGATATATTGCCACAAAATATTATTTATTGGGCGTGTATAGTCGTATTTTGTATTTTAGCTATAATATTAAACCACAACAAATTTAATATCAAAATCGTGTGAACAATTATTACCATAGTTATATAATTATTTTTACCACGATTATAATGATTTTTAATGTAAAGTAGTTAATTTCATAGTCAAAATAATATTACACTGCGCAATTAAAATAATTATGAATAAATATTTGATTGAATTTTTTGCTAATACTGTTAATTACCAAAAAAAGATAAAAACTAATTTCTCACTTTAATTGTATACTTTAACATTTATGAGTTGTGACGAAGTTTCTAATTGTTTTGATTTGGAAATTTTCCTAAGACGTATTCAAATGGACCAATAAAAGTAAACACAAATATCAAATTGTAGAACGAGTCACTATAGCATGTAAGTGGGTCTTTGTAGCTGGTCCCAAGCATGCTGGATGGGGTGATCGGGGAGGGGCGGGGGCAGTGCCAAATGAGAGATACTATGGAAGTCCGAAACGTCTTTGACTACTCGTCCAAAAAGAGGAAAGTTGGTCCAATATCAGCAGGAAACAAAGGTTTAACATTGTTAGTAACTTGTTTTACGTGAATCATGTTCCCTTCAAGCACTAACAATAAAACAAATGCCTCTCCCTATAGTAACTGTATCACCTTTGGTCGGATGAACTTCCTGCATTGCTCTTCGATTTCTGAGCACGAACACGCTGACTATTAAAAACCGTCCATACCTCGGCTCATCTGTGAACAATGGCGGATGTCCATTCAGCATTCCAATTCACATGTTCATTAGCCCATGCCATTCGAACATGCATATTAATATTTGTTGATGGAACTCTTCTCAAAAGTCGTCGTGAACGTTGATTTCGTGTAATCTTCGACTTACTGTTTCAATTGATTGTCCAAGTAGAACTAGAAAACTCTTTTGAGTACCTAGGAGTAAAATTCATATTTAACGGACTTTTTTTTAGATAATTTCAAATTCCGCGAATAAAAAGCAAGATTATCACAGGGAGTAGTGCTAAAAATTATAAATTCCTCTCATATAGCAGACTTAAGTTCAATCAAAACCTTATACAATAACGTAGTTTTTTGACGAATTTTGACAATTATTGACCGTCTTCACAATTATTGACCATTTTTTATAATTTTTCAAAAATTTTAACATATTTGGCAATTATTGACCATTTTTCCAAAATTTTGACAATCTTTGACCATTTTTCAAAATTTTAACGATTATTGATCCTTTTGGATCATTTTTGACAACTTTTGACGAATTTTGATTGGTTTTGACAATAATTATTGACCGTCTTTGACAATTATTGACCATTTTTTCAAAATTTTGACAGTTTTTGACAATTTTTTACGATTTTTCCAAATTTTTGACCATATTTTAAACTTTTGACAATTTTTGACAATTATTGACCATTTTTCCAAATTTTTGACAATTTTTGAAAATCTTTGGCAATTATTAACCATTTTTTCAAAATTTTGACAGTTTTTGACAATTTTTCACGATTTTTCCAAATTTTTGACCATATTTAAAAATTTTTGACAATTTTTCAAAAATTTTAACATATTTGGCAATTATTGACCATTTTTTCAAAATTCTGACAATTTTATGACCATTTTTCAAAATTTTAACGATTATTGATCCTTTTGGATCATCTTTGACAATTTTTGACGAATTTTGATTGGTTTTGACAAGAATTATTGACCGTCTTTGACAATTATTGACCATTTTTCAAAAGTTTTGGCAATTTTTGACAATTATTGACCATTTTTCCAAAATTTTGACAATTTTTGAAAATATTTGGCAATTATTAACCATTTTTTAAAAATTTTGACAATTTTTGACAATTTTTGACAATTTTTGACAATTTTTGACAATTTTTGACAATTTTTGACAATTTTTTACGATTTTTCCAAATTTTTGACCATATTTGAAAATTTTTGACAATTTTTCAAAAATTTTAACAATTATAGACCATTTTTGACGAATTTTGACAATTATTGAGCGTCTTCACAATTATTGACCATTTTTTATAATTTTTCAAAAATTCTAACATATTTGGCAATGAATGACGATTTTTTCAAAATTTTGACAAATATTGACCATTTTTCAAAATTTTAACGATTATTGATCCTTTTTGATCATTTTTGACAACTTTTGACGAATTTTGATTGGTTTTGACAATAATTATTGACCGTCTTCAACAATTATTGACCATTTTTGACAATTTTTCAAAAATTTTAAACATTTTTATAAATTTTTGACAATTATTGACGATTTTTGAGAGTTTCTGACAATTTTTGGAAATATTTGGCAATTATTAACCATTTTTTCCAAATTTTGACAGATTTTGACAATTTTTGATCATTTTTCCAAATTTTTGACAATTTTTGACAATTTTTGACCATATTTAAAAATTTTTGACAATTTTTCGAAAAATTTACCAAATTTGGCAATTATTAACCATTTTTTCAAAATTTTGACAATTTTTCACACCTATAGGTGTGCGAGCTCAGTGCGGCAAGATAGATTGCGCACAGTCGCTTGAACGAGTTATCGCGTGACGAACGCTTTTTCGTAACATCACACGTTTCACGAGTTCACTAGCCTTCCCAAAAGTCCTATGTCGTGCAATAAGAAGCAAGCTTAAAAAAAACTGACTATTGACGATTTGAAAGATAAGACGATATCCAATTCAGTGACGTGCCCCTGAACCCATACACCTCAAGTTTGCTCAGCAGTATTCTATGATCCACACAATCAAAAGCTTTAGTTAGATCACAAAACACTGCCGTAGCAACCTCACCATCACTCAACCCCACATACAGGTCCTCAAGAAGGGTAAACATGGCATGATTTGTGTTTTTAGAGGCCTGAAAGCCAAATTGTCTTTCACTTAAAAGCTCCTGCCTGTTGATGAAGCTGACCATACGTGTCTTAACAAGCTTCTCAACAACCTTTCCCAGAGTCGAGAGCAATAAAATAGGCCTGAAGTTTGACGATGTTTCACAATCTCCTCCCTTATACACTGTAGCCAGCTTCAAAGAAACAGGAAACATTCCAGTCTGAAAAGAATTATTTATTGCCTCCGCAAGAACCTCTAACAAGAATATTTAAGGAAATACCGTCCCACCCGGAAGTATTTATATTTTTTATTTGACTAAAAATAGTTTTAATTTCGTCAGCATCTGTAGGATAAAAGTAAATTAATCTTTACATCATTTAGGAAGCTTAAAGCATCAGTTTTGGGATTAGTACTGCCAGACAGTGTGGAAGCTACTGAACAATAAAATGTATTCAGTTCCCCAGCGGTAATGATTGAACTAGGAGGTGAAACATTTCTACCACCTAACTCGTTAACAATTTTCCAGCTTTCCTTCTGTCTGTTATCAGACTGATTTATTCGGTCTGAATAGTAAGTTTGTTTTGCAAACTTTATTAACTTTCTATATAGTCCACGATATTTTTTGAAATATGACAAAAAGTATTTGTGCAATGAACGCATATTTCGCGATGATACTTTGAGGCCTTTTGTAAGCCATGATTTTCTATTTGTTTTCTTTATGGCTTTAAGAGGAAAAGCTTTATTAAAATTATGAGATAGTATATCGTGGAATTTAGCAAGAGGGTCAGTTGAAACCAGTACAACATTCCAGTCAGAACTAGTGCACAGTTGAGAAAATCGTTCCTAGTTCTTACGCGTAAATAGCCTGCCCATTTTTTTAGTATTCTTGGATTTAATTTTCTTCACCCTAAAACTACACAAAATCGCCACATGATCTGATAGGCCTGTACTTATGACAGAGCAATCTGCAAATTGCTCAATCCGATTTGAGCATACATAGTCAATTCAATAAGCTTTGCTGATGTCTTGGTAATACCAGTGGGCTTTTCTACATGCATAGTTAAATTATAAGAATCTAATAAGTTTTATATTAAGTGAAAATTTATTTGTGTTTTATCAAGAAAGTCAATGTTACTTAAAATGATCTGCAAGCGCTGGAACTTTTGAGTAGAATAGCAAAGCACCTATAAAGTTCTTTTGCGTTTAATTAATTTATATAAAGCCGCTAATGTTAATATAAAGTATAATTGGATATACTGTAACGAGTTATTTTTTTGCCAGTTTGATTTTTATTTATTTTTCGTAATATATTTTATTTTACCACTAGGGTGTATATAACTCGTTACTTTACAACCCTTTCTACTACCGCATTGATTTTTTTTTGGTTATTACCGTTATATATTTTAGTATAATTCCGAGATACGCAAATCCAAATTCTACCATACACAATTTATTCCTTTCCGATATCTAAATTTTTCAACTGAAGGGACGCCCGGTATATACACCATTTTAATTGAAACCGAAGCCGTTCAGTATAGGTACAACTTTTTGTTGAAAGTAAATAAATTTCACGTTTAATTCCCTCACCGCGACTACGGCCGAAAAATGTAACTAGAATTTTAAGTATAAATTAGCGAACATTTGATAGAAGAGGCTCTCAATCATTCGCTCTCAATATTTCGCTCTCGATCAATCATTCGCGCTGATTCATTCCGTTCGTGACTCTTTTCTCAACTTTCTTCCGATAACCGATGAACCGAAAAGTATTGTGAAAATTTAGTGCATTACGATTGTGTGTGGAAGCCGTATTTTATAAGGTAAAAAAGTTAGTTCAACAAGACCCCTAGAATTTTCCGTAACCTCCATCTGAGGCTATCTGGAACTCTTGACGCTAAGGGTCAAGGGGCCGTGGAGCAAACCACGTTAATAATCTGGCGCCCGAGATTTAAAACCGAATTTTGCATCGAGGGTATCCATAGTGACGCGTTCTTGTGGTAGGAGCCACGTGTAAGAATGTAGGCACGTTACAATACCAATTACACACTTGCTTAAAAAAATACTGCCAACTTGACATAATTACTACCAATATAGATGTAAATGATAAAGAACGAATTCTGACTAGATATTTGAACCTTAAGAGTACTTAACCTTAAGAGAATACTCACCATTTGTAACAACTAACTATCTATCTCAATCACACACTTCCCCTCTATACTAAAAGATTAATTGCACAATTACGTACTACTAATACTGAAACTTTGTACATATATGTAAAAATAATAACTCATATTTGATCAAAACAAAATCAGTTTGCACAATCTGTGATCAACAAACACCTGAATCCCTTTAGCACGTCATCCTGACTTGTCCGATGTATAGTGGTTTACGAGGCTCGTTAGTAAAATTCGAGAGATATTCAGATGACCTTGACGCTTTACTAACTTCAAACGACGCTAGCTTCACAGGTTTATGAGCGAGGCAATGAAACTTAGAGCATCCATTATAAATGAATGAATGAGGGCACCTCAACCAGTCCGAAATTTTCTTTTCTGTTATATTTTTATTATTTATTCTTACTCTTTATCTCATCACTCTGTCATCTACTTTATGCATTAATAGATGTAACCTAATCTTCTCCTCTTGTTCATGTATCTTCTAGAGAGCAATAAATTTAGTTGTCATTTAAATGATATTATATTGAAATGAAGCCCATTTCTATGATCTTTTTGTGTAGTTTTATGCTGAAATAACCTTCAGTTTAAATATGCAACTTATAAATACATCGGTCACACATTAAAATATGATGCCTGCAAATGCTTACTGAGGATGAGAAAATTTGAATAAATTAAGTTTATATAATCACGATACATTGTTAATAACTCAAGTGTAGGTAGTTGGAATAATATCCAGCTACTTTCTCAATAATTCGCTGACAAACAGTTTGTTCTGTAACCTTAAACTTGGAATTTTTTGCGTGCTTGTAAGTCTTGTGTGTTTAAAATATAATATTAACATATAAGAAATAATTTGCATTTACTTCTACACTGAACCAAAAAGGTAAGTACTATTAAAAATATTCATTGATCCAATGAACACCATAATTAGCTCATCATTTTTATTCGTAGAGCCAACTAATGTATATATTGATCCAATAAACGGGTTTATTGATCCAATGAAAATATTTATTAGCTGCTTCTTAAGTTCTTGTTGACTGCTGGTCATATGAAGATAGGATGAAAGGAAGGAACTTTTCTAATCCTAATTTAAAGTAAAACTTTTTCCGAAAAACATAACAGCTGTGCACAACGAAGGCAACCGATAAAACATTTATCCAATAATTTTTGTTTTGATTTGATAATAAATATTTTTTTGTACAACTGCCATTAAAAGTGACATTTTTAATGCCTGTCAAACGTGTTGAAAGAAGACGTTTACAAAGTAGCGTATTTTACTTTTAACACTAGTGTTAAAAGATACATAATCATTAAATTTTTTTAACCAAATAGAAGTAAACTAGACATAATGATTTTAAATGTTTAATGGAACTTTCAATATTATAGTATTATAATGTATTATAGTACAATTCGAACAACTGTTGATATTAATACGTAGCATTTATGAGAATTATTGTTGAAACGTCAAAAAAATAATTAACTGAAAATAAACGTCAAAATGTGATTATCTTGAAATACTTTCATTTTATTATCAAAATAGGAGTTGTACAAAAAACTATGTATGATATTTGTGTTAAAAGTAAATTTTATTTTGTAAAAATCGCTATGAAAACTGCATGGATAAGTCGATTGATTTTCATTTTTGAATAGGTAGATGGATATGACCGTTAAATCAGTTAACCTGTCATTCTGTCAAATGGATTGAGATTTAGTTCCAATCAAGTATAGGCTCTTTATTTTTCTACCTTGGTTAATATTGAACAACTTTTCTACCTCAACAAAAGTCAATAAAGTTTTTGATAGTTTTTGACCATTTTTGAAAATTTTTCAAAATTTTAGACCATTTTTCAAAATAATTGACCATTTTTGATAATTATTGACAATTGTTGACAATTATGGACCATTTTTGCCAATTATCGACTATTTTTGACCATATTTCAAAAACTTTAAAAATTTTTGACAATTATCAACAATTCTTAACAATAATTGTCCTTTTTTGACAATTTTTCAAAATTTTTCAAAAATTTTAACAATTTTTCAAAATTTTTCAAAAATTTTAACAATTTTTCAAAATTTTTCAAAAATTTTAACAATTTTTCAAAATTTTTGACTATTTTTGATAGTTTTTGATAATTATCGACCATTTTTCAAAATTTTAAAATTTTTTGACAATTATTGACCAATTTCGACAATAATTTTTGACAGTTTTGGACCATTTTTGACAATTTTTGAAAATGTTTGACCTTTTTTCAAAAATTTTTGACAATTATCGACTATTTTTGACAGTTCTTTACAAAAATTGTCCATTTTTAACAAATTTTTGACAATAATTGACAAATTTTCACAATTATTGACAATTTTCATATAATTTTATTTAATTTTTAATCTGATAAATTGTTAATTATTCACCAATTGAGTTAATTCGGAGGGCGTGGTTTGATTATAAGCGAGCGAAAAAGATTCCTTTTTTGCGCTAGAGCGTAAAGTAACAATCCTCGGCATTTGTCGACTTTACGATTTCATTTGAATATAGTAATTAGTCATTTTACGCGCGACTGTAGAAAAAATTATTTTCAGTGTAATGCAACTTGCTGGTTAATTATAAATTCCTAGTAACGTTACTTTGACCATTGACCTTGATAAGGTTTTACACGTTGGTAGTAATAATTGTAGCAATAATTGTAGCCATTTTACGATCCATCTATCATTGTAGTTATCTATTGTAGGTACAATAGCATACTAGTGTTTTCAATTTAATTCTATTTTATGATAGTTTTTAACTAAATGAATTTAATTTTTCACCAGGTCGTTTCAGGTTTTAATTCTCCGCTTTTCTTTTTAAATAGTGTGTAGAGCTAGTCATTACAGGAGGCGAACTCCACTAAATAAGGAAGAGTTTCCATTAGGTATGCGGTTACAAATGAAAGTTAAAAATGAAAAGTCCTAGATATTTTACGATAGCTATCAATTAGATATAAGTCGTTATTTGCAACAATTTTATTTATAAACTGAAATATATTAACAATAAAAATAAAACAACCTTTTTTTAATGAAAAATGGTTTTCACCTTGAAGATGTTTTCTTCAATCAGCAAATTGAATCAATTTATTTATCTTTGTAGGTATAATGAGTGTCCTTAATTATAGTCATTAAATAGCAACTTTTTGGATATAAATAATTATTTTAACGTCTAACACTGCCGCATACCAATTAGAGGTTGTTGTTGTTATTAACAATTTGGTCAGTCGATCTGTATTTAGAGGTAGCAGTTAATTTTTGTATGAATATGCACGAGAAGTAATAAGCCAATCTTACATTCCATATAGATGTTATTGGTGATTGGAAATATTATAGTCGCAAATGTTAGTTAAATTTAATAGGGTAATTAGTGTTTCTTTCAGCGAAACTCAATTACAAAAATAATTATTTAAAACCAAATCTAACGCTAAAACTCAACCAACCATTGCATATAAAAACTACGAATAAAAAAATGTGAAAACTCACATTTGCACCTTAAATCGAATGCAAATCCTCTTCTCGACCAATAAATAATATCTGCTTCGATAAGAATAATATCACTATTTCTTCGTTATTATCTAATGGAGAAACGTTTTAAAATACACATTAATTCTGAAAAATTAAAATTAATTTTATTATATATATACTTTTAACTTAAGGGGGACACTTTTTGGCGCTAATGTTTTATTGCCTGAATTTTAACGGTGGTCACTTTGAACACTTGTTTAAATAGCAGTTTTTTCTTGTTAACAGTTGTCTTTTTACTATTTGTAAATTTTTTAATCCTACTTGGATAGTTCATTCTTTATTGGTTTTGCAAGGGTCACGAAGATTTATGCCGCATTTATGATTAAACTTCAGTCAGACGATTACCAAGTTTGCCAAGTGTCACGAAGAACGACGTTTGAGCCCTGTGATGGTTCAGGCCATCCAGCTTCTCGACAACACCAAGCAGATCGGAAGACTCAAGTGAAAGAAGCCCTAGGAGCTAGATTAGATAAGATTTCATGAGGTAACTGATTGGCCCATTCTGCTGCGACCTTTTCAGATCTACTGTGTGCCTCTGAATCTACATTACATTCTCCAGCCCTGAAAGTTAGTCAGTTTAGTGCGGATTTACACATCATATAGTATGCTAGGAGCTAATAATTTTGGATAATGCCTAGAATATCATCTGGTAGTCAGTTCAAGTTGGATTGAAATTGCTTATTGATCGCAGATTATATATAATAGTGTCTAAACACCTCAAAGAGGGTAACGACGCTCTTTCGAGCTTTCTTGGTCATTTTTAGTTCGAGGTTGTACAGTCCCCACTATCTTCTCAGTTAATCATCTTTCACCTCTTGCCACCAAGAAGTCCTTGGTCTACCTCTTCTTTTTGTACCACCGGATTTCCAGTAAACTACAGCATCATCTCCAGCTCTCCACACATGTCCCAACCATCTTGCTCTTTATTGATTAATCTTTCATTATATAATCTTCAATTTCTCAAATTAAATTGCAATAATAAAAAAATTAACAAAGTTATATTCCCATGCCGTTTAATTTTTATGTGGGTAATTACTACCCATGAAAATTCAGTTTCGTAAGCAAAAAATGGTCTATATGTGATAAGAATAATTTTAATTTGCTTTTGCGGTCGCCAAACTGCCTACGTTCGTTCAGTAAAATTCCGCTTTCAGCACTTGTGTCGTAAATAACCATTATCTGTTTCAATATCATCCGAAGACCACAACCGGGTTAAAAAACGTTAAGCAATAAATAAAAACATATTGAACCACACAAAATATGTTCTAACTGGATATTAGTATAATCGAGATATAAACACTTTTAAAGTTTTTATTGAAAAGTCAGGTAGATATTTGGTTTACACCTGCTGGGCGATTTTTCGAACAGGTAAGTTAGCATTGTGAAGGAATTCAGTGGAATTAGGTATAATAGAATAGAAAAGATTTTTTGAGGTCACAGGACCTGAAAGCACTTTGTATATAATAGACCCAAAAATTGAATAAATACCATTTATCTCATAACTATTTTGAAGGCTATTCAAAATACCTTCACGACTATTCAAAACATGAAAGTTAAAATTTTTACAGATTGGAATTTAAATGCGATCATTGAATTGATTAAATATATAAACACGAAGAAAGTTAATTCGTTAATTAACAGGTTGTCCCGGGATTAGCAAGAAAAATTTGGTAATTTTTAAAACCAGAATACTTTAAATAGGATGTACAAGTTCTTGTTTCCTATTAAGGGAAATATCATTTATTTTTTATTCGCCTTCCCCTGTACAACGCCGGTATACAATAAAAATTCGATTTTCGGGTCGCTTGTAATTGCAGGCATAGCCGCACCTTTAACTGTCAGTAGGTATGATATTGAATGAAAAACATGATTACGACAAAGACTAGTCATATAATACAATATCAATTAATAATAATGATACGTTCATTACAGAGTCAATTATAATAATATTTATAACAATCAATTATTTTTATATTATGATTTACTAGAACTATTTACAACACGGGGTTATTAATATTATTCGAACACGAAATATTAGTTTTCGGAAAATGAAAAATCTGATTAATTTTCATCTGGTCCGAACTTTATAAATATAATTTTTAGATTTGCTGCTCTTCTTTGATTACATGTTCTTTGCATTTTCGCCATCTCTCTACATTCACCTGTTCCAGAGCTTCTTCAAAAAGTGCACGGACATCTTCCATTTTTTATGTGGTATTTTTCCTTGCCACCGATACTTTCACCTGAGCCCGTATTAACTCTATAAGGTTTAGCTCGCAGTGGCAAGGAGGAAGTCGAAGTATTATAATAATCCAGTTTTTTGTAATTTCTTTATCTAAATGATTTCCGATTTTTTCCAAGCGGTGGTAGGCAATTTCTCAAATCTCCTTGAATGATGAGGAGCGTTGTCCAAAACCATTACCGAGTTGGGCGGAATTGGAATGATCATTTGTGAAAAATAGTCCTCAAAAACAGCATTCATATCTTCGTGATAGTCTCCGGAGTGAATTGACTCAAATGCTAACAAACCATCTTTCAAAAACCCATCTGTACTTCCAATATGCCTAATTGTCAGTCGTTTTCCTTTTTCATTTCCATTGATCGCAAATAATTCCGTCACCAACATGCAATTTCATCTTTTTCGATTAAAAGCGACTTTCTGTTCACTTTTTCCCATCTAAAATTCATCTCTCGCAGAATTTTCCACAATTTTTCTCTTCCAAATTTCAGAAATAATGGCGAAACCCGAATAAGCTATATTATTGAGTCAGAACCATTTTTCGTGAAAAGAACTTCACATGATTTCAGGATATTGCTTAAATATAAAATTCACAATTATTGAGATTTTTAGAATCACAAGCAGGTACTCCTTTGGAATGGTCCTTTTACAAGAGTTTATTATCGCTCCCTGCCTTTTTCAAATAAAGTATAGGGACGTTCTAGTCCTAATCCTCAAGGATACAAAAAAAATTATGCATTGATAATGAATAGTTCCTGTATTAGAACTAAATATCAATAGAACATTTTTTTTAATGAACAATGAAGAATTTCTAATAACCTTGTTTAAGAGTATTATATGATTATTTATGAATATTGAATTTTTTGATTTATCGAATGTACTGATATGAGTCAGGATTGGAAATTAAACAAATCGGTTTATTATTCACTGTTCGCAATCAACGATAACTACTTGTCAGACTTCTGTAAAACACAATTTGAATCATGTAGAGATATATTTCTTGACATGTTGGCAAACAGGAAAAAATATCAATCGGCGATAAGCGTATCATATTTATTCCTCAATCCTTCATTTGCAAACTAATTTAGAATTTAATAAATTCAAAGAGTACGAGAATTACAAACTCGGGCTCAATAGAACCGAACGTGTTATAAATCACTCGTGTGCCATATCAGGTGAGTAGTTCTTAGACTGTATCCGTTCTGGTGAATTGTGATCGAGTGGTTGCTTACCATTTCTGGAACTCTAATATTCTGTGTCTTCTTGACAGCCCACAGAATGGTTCAGGTCCAGCCGGCAGCGGAGGGACCTCAATTCCCTCATAACCTTGGACCCAGTAAAGAACAATTTTGTTTCCCCTTTCCCATTTTTGGAAGATTCTTTGCATGTGGAGAGAGGCTTGAAGATCAATGGCGGACTGACCCATCATAGGCGACCAAATCCTCGCATTATATGCAGACGATGTTTGTTTGATACATATCAGTGTATATTGCCTTCTAGATAGCTGGAAGACATCTTGACATCGAAAATACTGCTTAGGGCTTCACACGAGAGCGAGATTTTTCTTGTCTCGTCTCGTCTCGAAAAAGCGGGACGAGACGAGACATTTTTGAAAATATTATGGGCGATACCAAGACCACATACAGCGCAACCCGAGAGTTTTTATGAAGTTTTTATTAGAGAAACTAGAAACGGTCTGAGTGATTGTTGTGAATGAATTTCCAGGCAAATTGTTCAATAATTTTGTTGACATTCGTTGAATTTCGTATTTTTTGAACTTTATTTCCATGTAAACCTTTTTTAATACTTTGTCAATATTCTTAAAATTCCGATTATTTTCTACAGTAGGTATGATTATGACAAAATCACGTACATCATTGAAAGATGATGTGATGCCAAGCGTTACTATGTTTAAATTCTTGGTCATCAAAAATTATTTATGGATTTTATTATCAATATTTAGAAATAAGCGAGACGAGACGAGACAACCGGTAACGAGACCGAGACTTGAACGAGACGAGACAACCGGTAACGAGACGAGACCGAGACTTATCGAGACTCAATTTTTTCTGAATTGACGAGATCTAGACGAGATTTTTGATACTCTCGCCCACTCTCGACTCTTGTGAAGCCCTAATACTGTGAGAGAATTTCCACCGTTTAATTCGGACAAGCATAGATATAAAGAAAATTTGAGTTTGTCGCCACTTTTAGTGGTGATGTTAGGTTAGGATCCAAATAATCTTAATGATTGGTTTTAATCGATAGTTGTTATTCTGGATGTGTGAGGGCTAATACGTGTGATGAAGCTACGTCTCGTTTTGTTGGTCAAAGCATTATCGTTAACACGATCGATCGTCATAATAATTATCACCGTTAGCATCATCATAACAATTACCAATATTCAGAATTACCCTTGTGATAACATGTTTTATTATCACTAAGTAGTAATTATCTATAATTAACGTAACTTGAAAGAATTGTTGTAGATATCCTCATGTTTTGCAAAGTTATTCAATTTCATTAGCCACGGTTTGAATCTAGCTAGAATTATAATTTATATGACTTTTTTAATTTTTATTACTCCGTTTAGAAAACGAAATAGCCGAAACCTGCTTTACTTGAAATGTTCCAATTTGAAGATTCACGGTTTCCTAATAATAGAGAACATGGAACTAATGCTAATTGTTTGTATTCTTGACAGGTGAAACATTTGACTGAGGCATAAATTATTCCATTTTTTATTTATTGAAAACTAGTGAGATTGAAAAAAGTAAAACACAAGGTTATGTCGATATAAGAGAGAATATTGTTTAAAAAGTTAATGTTGAATAATTGACAGTTTCTGACAGTTTCAGTTAAAACTGGCCGATAAAATAATCTGGGACATTCTATATAGGCACAAAAGTGATATATTTGAATAAAATATGTGATGATTTCTAATACAAACAAAATTTAAAACTTAAGGCAGTTCAAGGTAATATCTCGCTTAATAGATTCCAGATAAAAATAATTGCTTAATATTATGGTTCAACATTACAGGAAACTGAGTTGTTGTAAGTATTTGGAAGGCGCTTAATAAACATAAACAGATAAAACCGTTCCAAATAATCTTAACGATTGGTTTCAATCATAATACATGGAATCAATTTAAACAGTATCAAATAAAAATGAGATTGAACTACAACACTTACAAAATTCTTAACGTAATTGAAGAATATACGCCTTTGCAATGGGACAGTTAAAAATGAGTGAAACTGAAAAATAATTGAATTGCAATTGAACAAAGTTGAAGCCAAAAAATGCATCAATAAAAACTGAGCCCAGATATTTACATGATTAATTACCACGAAATTATGAATTTTTTCAATCAATCAATACCTTAAATATTTAAGCTTATTAGAAAACATTGATAAATATAATGACACGAAAATTATTTTTTATTGGAAGGAAAGAAAATTTGTTATTGTAGCTTGCAGACTTCAATGGTAATTACATTTTAGTATAATAATTATATTTCTAAACAACAAAAATATAAACAATACATAATAACTGTGACCGCACATTGCGCATTATTTATCTTGACAAGATTATTTAATTTATCACATTTTTCAAGGATCGACTAGACAAACTAACTACAATTTTTGTTTTATTTATCCATAATTTTGTACCAAACGCGTAAAAAGTCATTCCTCGCACTGTACAGTGTCTGCCAAGAAAATTACATCTCAATTCGGTATATCCCTAATTCTTTGTATTTCGTTTCTAATCTGATTACCGTAGAATGAGAGTTACTTTTATGTCATGGAAAAATGTGTATACCTTTTGTTGAGTCCGTATCGCCAACACCAATCATCATTAAAACTTCAATTCTCTCACTTTCAGCTGAAGGAAAAAAATGGAATTGTACTTGGATATTTATGACAAGTAAGACAAGACTTTTTTTTATTTAGTCGATTGGCTATAGAATTACATCCTGTATGATATATTATTCCTTTAAAAAATAGTAAATTGAAATGAAAAATCAACTTGTTTCGTGTATTTATTTATATAAAAACGTTTAGATCTTTGATTTTCATAAGATTGCTTCTCAACAACATAAAAAAAGAACTGCTGAAAACCCATTTATATTTATTTAAGGTCAAATCAAAATTTTTGTTACTTGACACTTATATTTTTCTGGCGATATTGACGATGCAAAAAACCCGTGAAACAAAATTTAAGTACGAATGATCATTTGCATACAACAACTGGTTATTGATTCAACCATTTAGATTTGATATGAAATCTTTAACGTATATACTGAATTTATGAATAGATTCTTAAACTTCCAACTGAAATTATTTCTCTAGATATAAACTTCATGCTTACCCTAAAGTAAGATTAAATATTTAAATTTTCAAATTATATATATTATATCCACCTAAAATATTTCATATGAATAATTGTTGAAGTACCCTGTACGAAGAACATTTTCTATGTTTTACCATCCCTTTATTTTATTGGTGTTTTTTTTAACGGTAGGTAGTTGACATTGAGTAAATAAATCTTGTAACGTCAACAGTTGCTGTTATAATTTTTCTTCTAAAATACTATAAAAAGACCACATCAACAATAATGAAGCACACTGTATATAAGATTGCTTAAAAAACAATTTCAGTGTTATAGTAGAGCGAATCTCCCAATCTCCTGAAGAAAGAGATAAACTTATTTCAAATCCACTCTCTATGAGACAGCTGCGCCCCTATGTCAAAATAGACATACTATTCCAACATTAAAACATATATACTACTAGAACAAAATTGTACAACTTTAATTGAAATTTCTGCTAGTTCTAGTTTTTAATTTAATTTAAAATAAAAATAAAATATGACGCTTGATAGAAAATTATATACTATTATCTACAACAGGCTTCACGTTCTTAACTTTTGCTTGAAAACAACCAAATTGTGTTAAATTGTTTAATATGCTCTTCACTGTGTGACGGCTCGGTCGGGGTCGATCTGGATATCTTGTAGCAGAATGTGTCACATTCACCATGTTATTTCGAAAGTAAGTTTAGATAATCTTCATTGTTTAAAATTTCAAACCAGCCATTTCTATCACTGTACGATGCGATTGACAATTAATACTATTTAATTATGACAGGTAAATACTTGTTAATATCTCAAAAACGCTTTGGGTATAGAGAAGTGAACATAAACTGCCTTAGAATTAAGTAAAAGAATAAAAATTTGGTTGTTTTATTTAAAAAATGAAGATATTCAGTGTTTTTGATCTTGAGCTTTTTTTAACAACCCTGTATACAAAAAAAAGTTTTCGACATGCCACCAATTACCTTGATCGTCCTACTAATCAACCCGACAAGATGTTTTTCATTTGGTATTGGGGATGTTAAAACAGAATTTTCAATATGAAGGTCTGCACCTGTCAATTTTTGATTAAAAAAATTAATATCTCGATAACGGAAAAGTTAATAATATACAGGGTGTACATTTAAAATAACAAAATCATCGTTCACTTTCGGTATAACCGGAAGTGACATGTGTGTCAAAATATTTTCCATAAATTCGTCGTAACTTGTTCTCCATCTATCCATTTTTTACAGAAATCGTGCGAGTAGTCTCCAATATATAGAGATAGTCCAGTAAATAAAGGGTACCAGAAGCGATTATACCTGCTGGTCCATGAATTTTCCGTGAAGGGTAGGGTTGGACTAGTAATTGAACATCCAGAAATTTCACACACCTAATCGCCTTTTTGGGGGGGTATTCCTGGCCCCAAAGTTTGAAAAATGGTTTTCCGCCAACATCTCCTAAAATATGGCATTTGGAGAATTTTTATATCAGGGTAAAATGAAAATTAGGTCATTATCTACAAAAATGGTTCTCATAATTTTTGCCAAAAACTCGAGATAATGGACTTCAAGCGGGATCCTCATGTTGAACTCCCGCTCCGGAGTCGAAAGAGCGGGTTCCTTGCACTTACTTATGACCGGGCGAACAAGTTATTCAAATATCTCGGGTAAAAATGCATATTTTTTTACGACTCAAAGTTCAAATGAAAGGGGAAATCCACAGCTATGATATCCGATGATTCAAGGCCCATTTTTATATTTCCACCATATTTATAAAATGGGTCAAAGATTTTGTAATAACTTTTTTTTGAGTGTCGAGAAACTACTCATATTTTTCTTAATAATAGACATTTACTCTCGATTTTTTATTATTACGGGTCCTTTAAAGGTCTTTATTGATCTTAGACATTTTATTGGCCTTATTTCTAGCTCCTTGATTTTTCAGTTGCTGTTTTCATTTCAAAATTTTTGCTGTTTTTCGATGTTGGGAATATTTTGCGAACAATCAAAAGTTTGTACATTATCGGATTGTCTTTCAAGATACGATATGACATACTAAGACTGTATTTTCGACCCCCTCTATCCACAATTTCGCAAGAAACAGCCATTTTTTCTGGACCTCAAAATTATGGATTCGTAAACATCGGTTTTTGCGAAAAATATTGATGTTGCGAAAAAAATCATGAGCACCATTTTTGTAGATAATGCCTGATCTTAATTTTTTCCCCGTATAAAAATTCTCTAAATGCCATTTTTTAGGAGATATTGGCGGGAAATCAATCTTTGAAACTTTGTGTGTGAAATTTCTGGATGTTCAATTACTAGTCAAACCCTACCCTTCACGGAAAATTCATGGACCAGCAGGATTTTTGTACACTTTGCCTACTTTTCATCCTTCATTTAGTGGACTTATAGTGTAAGCTCGTCGTGAAATAGTCTGTATAAATCTTTTCAAATTATTTGATTGGCATTTGGCATTTTGGACAAAATATTAAAATAAAGCACATACAAAAGTTTTTTCATGACAATTACTTAGTAACAATCTAAAATCACAAGAAACGTAAGTACCATCATCTATACATAAATCCAGTAGGTAAAAATCCACATATTTATCAATTATAAAAGTTGTGTCTAGGTCTACGACTTCCTAGTGGTCATGTGAAATTTCAACTACAAGTTCATGACTAAAAATAATATTTCCCCTGTCTACTATCCACTTCCCAGAGTTTATTCCAGATTTCTAAATTATGTAATACTCTTTAGACAGGAACATTTTTTATGTAAACTATTTTATTAACTTTTATTAATAAATTTGGTTGCGCAATTTTTAAACAATTATTATTTCAATCAGTAGGAACTAAAATACATAAAATGTGCTTCATATACATGTTGTTCTTCCTCAAAGGTAATATTATGAAACTTTTAACAATAACAAGAAATAATAAATTAATAAAATATGGTACCTATTTGTCGCCTACAAAATTCCAGCCGGCAGGTAGGTAGGTACACCTGAATTCAAAAGATTTTAGTTCTTAAAAATCTTATTCGAACACTGTTAACCAAACTTATCACTACAAAAGTTCACAGACAGCGGGTATTCTATACTTTACGCATGAAGATACGCTAAACTGGTCTACACAACACCATCGACCTACCTCATGGTAGGAAGATCGTACCAGAACAACTGGTCCCCACTATGGTTGGTGATGCTTTTAAACCGACATAAAAAATTGTTTACTAGTTGGGGTATTATTGGGCTGTACTTTGAAAACTACTTTGCGGTGCAAAACCACTACAATACAATGCCGCAAACAATGCTTCACTAAAAGCTTTCTAGGAATTTTGGAAATGCCGGAGAATTTGTCGTCACTATATAACACATTGAACTTTTCAAAAAACTAATAAAATTTAATAAAGAAACCTTCAAAATTTGACAAATAAGGTTTATAAAATCTATCGTTGAATTTGTATCGGGTGTCTGATTAAGAGAGGTAACCCGCAGTAACTCAGTAACTATTTATGGTACAGCTTAGAGAAAAAAATATGTATTACAAACTGGCATACGAGAAACTGTTGGAAATTATTTTCAAGTTTCCTACTCCATCGCTATGGGGCGCATTTCACAATAATATCACGAAAACATCATTTTTCTTATAATAAATGTACCGTTATAGTACCACAAAATTCTAATATTCGTAAATATTAGATCATTTTACGCATGTTTGCTTATGGAGGGTAGAAGGAAGGAGCACCATCTGAATGTATTAAAAAGTGTCCATCGAAAGGAAGCAAATTAAGGTGGCGCCATAGTAGCAAGTGGAAACATTTTAAAAACAGCGCCATGAATTATTAGAGTAATATTGACTACGTAAATAGTTCAGATTTTAAATACTTCATATTTCTCAACTACACAAGTCACGAAAAATACTAAATTTTTCAACCCAGCACACTTCACTCGATTTATAACCCTAAATTCACATCATTTCCATTAGCTTCACGAGCGCCATTTCGGTGAATCTTCGAATTATAATTTGCTGTTTACAGGTGGACAATTTTTCAACTTTTCCCCCATACAAGATGGTGCTCCTTCCTTCTACCCTCCATAAGTTTGCTCCAGTAGTTTTTCCTCTATCTTGTAAAATAACTGGTAGGGGTGAGTGGGAAAGCTGACTCAATGAAACTGTTATAACTTTTGTTCCGATTTATGGATTTTGACAAACTTAGTATCATTTGAAAGAAAATTCAATGCCTAATAAAATATTATTTATTTATTTATTTATTTATATATTTATTTATTTATTTATTCATTCACTTATTTATTTATTTATTTATATATTTATTTATTCATTTATTTATTTATTTATATATTTATTTATTCCAAACAGGTTTTATAACCTAATGACATGGAATAAGAATTATCAATACATAAATTTTTTCCTAACATTGTGTAGTATGACCATTGATAAATTTAACAGAGATATAGATTAATGAAGAGAATTAAAAACGGGCATAGACAACTAATTTCTAGGACTGTACCTTTATACACCAAATTTCATAACATATTCATAAACACTGCTCTTAAATTGTCTAATTGACATTGTCCAATCTATTTCGGTAATATTATTTATATTGTTTTAAGATGGCCTCAGGAGGGGAACAAACTGATGTTCTTAGTCTCCCAAACAATAAAGAGGATCGTGTTAACCTTAAGGGAACTTTGAAAGGAATTAAGCACAATAAATTACTAGATGTCGATATGCAATTAATTATTTTATACTAGAAAATCATCATTCAATTCATGCCGACCAGTGCTAGAGATAACCTCAAATTCTTCTCGTAATCTAGTTGTCCTAATTGAAGGGGTTAGAATCATAAGGGTCTAAGTGGCATTTTTTTAAAATATCAGTTAGGCCCATATTTGCAAAGTTAAATGTATTGTTTGTTTGGTATATGGAGGGTAGAAGGATAAGGAGCACCATCTGAATGTATTAAAAAGTGTCCATCGAAAGGAAGCAAATTAAGATGGCGCCATAGTAGCAAGTGGAAGGATTTTAAAAACAGTGCCATGAATTATTAGAGTAAGATACAAACTTAAAAAAGGAAATACTACGTAAATAATTGAGATTTTAAATACTGCATATTTCTCAACTACACAAGTCACGAAAAATACTAAATTTTTCAACCCAGCACACTTCACTCGGTTTATAACCCTAAATTCACATCATTTCCATTAGCTACACGAGCGCCATTTCGGTGAATCTTCGAATTATAATTTGCTGTTTATAGGAGGACACTTTTTCAACTTGTCCCCCATACAAGATGGTGCTCCTTCCTTCTACCCTCCATAGTTTGGTAGCAAAGAGATCCAAGTGATTCTGGGATGTTTGGCGCCATCTATTAGTCGGGCAAAAAAGGTACTAAATATTATTGCACTTAGTATAAAAGGGATCTAAGCGCACTTGGATCCCATTGTCTCCTAATTTTTCTACAAACATTTTCAAAAATTGTCAAAAATGGTCAATAATTAAAAATTTTAAATTTTTTCTGAAAAATGGTCAATAATTGTCAAAAACTATCAAAAATTGTCAAAAATGGACAAATATTGTCAAAATTGGTCAATAATTGTCAAAAGTTGTTAAAATTTTGAAAAATGGTCGATAATTGTCAAAAACTATCAAAAATGGTCAATAATTTTAAAAAATGGTCAAAAATTATGAAACATTGTCAAAAACTATCAAAAATCATCAAAAATGGACAATTATTGTTAAATAATGTCAAAATTTTGAGAAATAGTTGATAATTGTCAAAAATTGTTAAAGTTTTTGAAATATGGTCAAAAATGGTCAAAAATTTGGAAAAATGGTCCATAATTGTCAACAATTGTCAATAATTAACAAAAATGGTCAATAATTGTCAATTATTTTTAAAATTTGTCAAAAATGGACAATTATTGTCAATATTGGTTAATAATTGTCAAAAATTGTTAAAATCTTGAAAAATGGTCGATAATTGTCAAAAACTATCAAAAATGTTCAATAATTTCGAAAAACTTTCAAAAATTTTCAAAAATTGTCAATAATTGTCAAAAATGGTCGATAGTTGTCAAAAACTTTGAAAAAAAAATTGAAAAATGTTCAAACATTTTCAAAAATTGTCAAAAATGGTCAATTTTCAAATTTTTTTGAAAAATGGTCAAAAATTTTTGAAAACTGTCAAAAATGGACAATTATTGTTAAAAATTGTCAAAATAGGGGTGATAATTGTCAAAAATTCTTTGTCAACATTCTTTCTCAAGCGGCAATCTGTTACTTTACGCTGTAAATACACAAATAACTATTCTGTTATCGTTAAACTATTAGGCTTTCGAGTTTGCAAGTAATTTTTTTTAAGGACCTTTGACATTTCAAATAAGAGATACAGAACTGTTTGTTTAAAAAGGGATAGCGAAGGTTTTACAGCACACGATAAACGAGGACGTCATACGCCAGCAAAAAAAAATTGATGAAAATAATGTAATTGAGCATATAAAAAGATTTCCGCGTTACAAAAGTCATTATTCTAGATCCCAAAACAGCAACACTCGTTATTTGCCAGAAAGCTTGTGCGTATCCAAAATGTACACCATGTACGCCGAGTGGTGTGCACAATCGGGGTAAGATCCTGTTAAAGAGTCCTATTATAGAAAAATATTTTGCACTGAATTTCACATGAAATATCACAAACCTCATTTAGTTACATGCCATACTTGTGACCGTTTAACCAATTTAATAAGAAACGGGACAGACTCTCAGGGTCAGTAAAAAACAGAATATGACTTAGATACATCTGAGAAAAGTTGAAAGTGTTAAAGTTCTAAAAAAGCTGGATGAGGAGTATGGGATTCAAAATCCAGAAAATACTCGAGTGATTTGCTTTGATTTGCAAAAAAGATTACCAACACCAGTAGTTACAACGAGAAAAGTTTACTATTTACTACAGTTGAGGACATACAATTTTTGCATCCATGATATGATTTCTGGAATTTCACAGATGTTTATTTGGAATGAAACTATAGCTCAGAGAGGTTCACAGGATATAGGTTCTTGTTTACTTGAGGTGAGTTTTATAAAAAAATATTATAAAGATGCTATTCTATAATATTATTTTCTTTTTAGTGTGTCAAAGGTCTTCCTAAAAGTGTTACCCATTTGATATGTTATAGTGATCAATGTGGGGGCCAGAACAAGAACAAAAATATTGCGAAGTTGTTTATGTATTTGGTCCAATCTAATAGCCTGAAAAAAATAGATCATAAGTATTTTGAAATTGGACATTCATATATGGATCGCTCTTTCGCCCGCATTGAGCAAGCCAAGAAAACTTCATCTCAAAACAGTGTCAGATGTACTTAGACCCTTTTGATTCTAACCCCTTCAATTGTTCTATAATCTGGCCAACACAAGAAACGTAAGTATTCATTCTGCACTTTATCGATATTTTCTAAATACTTTTGATGTTGATTTCCCCAGACAATAGATCCAAATTCAAGTTTAGGTCTTACTAAACATTTTTACAGTTTCCATATTTGTCTAAAAACTAAACCCATCATACGATTGGCACTTTTAACTGATTTTTGGATGAATGAACAACATTTGACTATTGTAAGTAACTCCAAGATCCATGACTTCATCATTCCTATTTAATACTTCTTGACCTATTAAATAATCAATATACACTGCTTTTTCCTTGATATAGACATAACAAAACATTTTTCGACATTAAAACTTAATTTATTTTCCTCGCCCCATCTAATTATATTGTCTATATCTTTTTGCAATAATATGCAATCACGAACAGTTTGAATCTTCTTAAACAATTTGAAGTCATACGCAAATTATATCATCGTTTAATTCCAGTGGTTTTAACGGTCGCTAGGTGGCGGTGATTCAATAATTGTTTCGTTTTCAAATGTTTTTGCGATGCTATATTTTTTAATCATTTACTCGTAAGAGGATGGAATTTAAAAACAAATGGTAAAACCCGCATCTCAATATCTATTTTCTAAGCGAAAATACGAGAAAAAATAGGTACGCATAAAAATAGGATTTTAACAAACTCAGTATCATTGTAACAATAACCAACAAATTACTACAGAATAGGATCGAAAATATGATTTTTCAAAATAAAATTAAATTTAGATTATTGATTGAATATTAAAAAATAACCGTTTGGAAATATGAGAACAATAGACGAGTTGGGGAGATTTTTCTCCACAAGACTCAACACATGTTGATTCTTAAGCTAGTTTGTCTTAAAAACTTTCCTACTTCTCATTATTGACTTTATTTTATTACTAAAAACTTGTTTGGTTACTTTTTTTTAGTTCCAATATTAGATTTGAATTATAAGTAAATAGTATTGTTAATGTTCCCAAATGGCGTCTGGTTGGATCCCCAATGCCATTGAGATATCAAATTACTTAACAAGATGTATTTTTAGAAAATAAAATAAATAAAAGAAATTGTTTCATCCTTGGCAAATGACTATTATTTGTCATTTAATATATGTGAATAATCAAATGAGTTTGTGAAACTAAAATTATTTTTCGCAAAGTCAATTACATACGATAATGGGTTCCTGGTAATTTTAACGTTGAATTTCGTAGATGTTACGTAGGTTTATTAGCGAGCAACTCATAAAAACATAACAAAAGTAGAAGTATTCATACAAATAAAAATAAACTGCATTTAGAACCTGAGCGGCCCATCCACTGACTAAAAAGAAGGTAATTGGGTTCGAAAAAATTTTTACAACTTTGAATTTTTCACATTACATGAGGTCCCCGAAATATCCACATAAAGGTCAAATTCCTAAGCGACGACTCTAGCCTCTAGCCGCGCGGCCGTAGCCGTGCGATTATGACTCATACTGTTTTGCACGCAAGTAAATAAAACCCATTTCTATGACGCGACTGGCGCCGCGCGGCTCGAGTCGTACGACTAGATTGCTGGCATGAGCAGTTTAGTCGTGAGGCCCGGTTCAGACGCAGCTAGTAGTTTAGTCGAGTGGTCAAGTAATTTAGTACTTCACCAGTCTGAACACCTTCATTTTAGTCGAGATTGCTGACCTTGTCGAGTTTAGTAAATAGAAGTCTATTCTATTTTTCGGGCGAGTAGCAGCCCCCACCACAAAAGACAACCGACTAGCGCAGCAACTAAACACGTCTGGGCAGACAACAACTTAGTTTAGTAGCTAGAAAATATAATACTGCGCCTGTAACTTTGTGGCGGCTGGTACAGCATCTCTCATTATAGTATCATTCTTTTGAATATATTATTTGATTTTGTCCAGCAAAATATTAAATGACTCCTCGAACATCCCTTGGATATTCTAAAGCCAGTTCTTCTACTAATCCATTTTTTTACCAATAGACGTTTAGGCTTTTGTATTTCTTTCTAACTTATGCTGCTAGTTTCCTTATTTTCAATATTGACCGAAGAAGATTTTGTTTTGTAACTTTCCGTTTTTGGTGTAGGTACATATTTTAGAAAATTCACTACTGCTAATCGATTTCAACTAAATACTGGCCCCGTGTAAACGATTGTTTTGACTCGACTTGATTAAGCAAACTCTACTAATTAACTTGACTTGTGTGCACAGTAGACACACTCGACTAAATTACTTTACTCTACTAAATCAGAGGCTACGTCTGAACCGGGCATAACAGCCGCGACGTCGTGAACACCCTTGTATTTTCAACTGTAAACACCCACTGTACAAAGATGCTAATTTCCGAGAAAATGTCTAGAGAGAAATTGGTGGGAAAATGAAATTAACAGGTAAAGTATTAATTTACTTTATAGTGTAACTTCATAGTACATTTAATTATGTTTGAAGTTAGACAAGTTTGTTTTTCTTATATGTTTTGTCTGTCTTGTTAATTTCTGTCATTTGCCAAGATACGGATCCACTTTTGCTGTTGAAGTAGTCGGAAAAAATGGCCCCTTATGTCGAAACCTTCAAGGTTCCCTTTCTGAATATTGAATCGTCCTGTAGCAGATGTCTATTAATTAAAATTTTTTGAAACCCCTCTTCACATCTCGAAAAATACAATCGATGTGACTTTTCGTTCTTTTTTAACTTGGCCAACAATATCTCTTCTTCCTCTTCTTCTTGTAATAGCAAATAGGTTAGGCCCAGCACTGATGCTTCTGACATGAGGTCCAAGACTTAACTGCTCTATCAGCCACTCTTTAGGAATGTACCTGTCGGCTAGAGCGCTGCTAGAGCCGCTCCAGTCGTCGCTTAGGAATTCGACCTTAAGAAAGAAGCTGCGCCGGTTAGTCGCTTTACCACAAACTGCGGACATTGAATGAGATGCTGCTTAGCGGTTAGCGTTACATTGAAATGGTTCAGGATCGTTGCTGAGTGTGGCCCAAATGTAGTCGAGCTAGAAGCACTTGATCCTGTCGATTTTTGGATAATATCGACCATGGTCGTGAAGACTTTTTCACTTCGGTCAACTTAGTTTTTGCACTTTTACACCGGCTTTAGTGGTTGAGTTACAAACAGAAGTTTTATAATCTGGTGTGAGTTTATAGCTTCGGATGTCTTAAGGTTAAGACAACCGCTAGATGGAGTAACAGAAAACTCAGAGTCGAACCTATCACATAACAATCATCAGTTTCACACACTTTTTCACTATATTGCACATCAATTCATTGACAGATCCAACAAATGAAGACGGAAATAGTCTATGTCTCATCCACATCTGTTTAAGCTTGTCGTGATATGAATGATAGGAGGAGATTTCTGTTAATCAGAATCTTCAAGTGATCAAGAAAATGTAGAAATGAGAGTTGGGATTCAACCGAATTTTTGGCACAAATTTGACCATTCCAATAGGTTGGATAATAAATAATTTTTTGTCAGATTTCCAGACTTTACTCGATTCAATGCCACGTACCCAAGCTCATCCTTCCTCAAACAATATCGAGCCTAAATACACAACTACGTGGTCTAAAGTGCTGCCTTACATTATGTTGACAGTTGACATTTAAAGGTATTGAAACAAATATCAAATCCACCATTTTGTGGTGCCCGCAATCTTGAAATGTTTTTTTTTTATTATGTACTGCATTAATATCAATATTGAACGAGTTGAACAAAAAATGAGATCCGTCATTTTTGGTGGTGACCATCTTGGATTTACAAAGATTTTAATTCCTAAATTTCACAGAACAAACAGGGCAAGCTAAATAATGTAAATTCTTCCACCCCCTCCCCCCTTCCCTCCAATAGTATATAGTGCAGTCTAGTAACCTCAAAATACTTCAAAACGTTATTTTGGACAATTTATTGTGTAGACGTCTAATTCACTAATTGTGACTAATGATACGTCGTGGATCATTAATTATTCTAATGTAATTAATTAAATCAAGTTAAATTGAGTAACGAAATTTCCTGTTGTGTGTGCCAAATTTGTTTTGATGCTTTTCTGACGTGATGGGAAAAAAATTAACACAACATAGACGGTACATATCTATAATTCTGGAAGGCGTCACAGTTTACATGAATTATTTCGTATTTTACATGGTATGGAGTCATAGAAAATACTAAATTCCGAACAATTGAGAGAATGGGGTTGAGTAGAGCAGCAAAACCGTTTTTAGGGCGGAAGTGAGCGTTCGTCAAAAGGGGGCTAGGGAAATTAACTAATACTGTGAGGTGTGACGTAGTTGAAAGAGATCGACAATTATGTCTATATGTATATTGAAGTGAGACAGAACTCTGCGAAACGATGACGCTGGTGGCTTTTAGTAACTTGGTTTAATTTCTATGTCGGAAAGAAGATATATTGTTATGGTATACAATAATTCAATGTGTGGTGATTTAATTTTATTGAATAGTATTATATACCACATATATCAGTATCAACCAGAACCTCAAATCAAACAAATTTTATATTTAAGTTGTATTTATTGATCTGAAATGTTTGAAATTTGATATTATATCACATGCACGTGTATCTCAGGGTATATCTTGGGTAAAGTGAGTTGTCTAAATTTAAGGAGTGAAATTTGAAATATAATAACCTTTAACGTCAAAATTAAATTAATATTAATTAAATAACTATCTCCAGATTGCAATCCGTGGATGGTCTCCTAGCCTATTACAACCTATATTAAAATAAAATTAACACAATTCCGCACAAAATAAATCTCTCAATATCTTGTCGAAACACCGCCGGTAGCTGTATTATCTAAATAGAAAACGACTTGTTCTCTGAAGCGAAGAAATTCTGCGTTGCGCAAAGGAAAGATCACTGGTAAACGTCTCAAACCTCGGTACTGGTTTACAAACAGCTGTTAGGTACAAGTTTTAGTATAAAATGATTTACATTACCATCGTTTATTGCTGGATGATTTCTCTTGATCTGAACAACCTTTACTGGATTCAAATCGAAGGTAAGTTGTGTGGGATATTTCTAACTCACTATTTCTTTCTTTTATCAGTTTTATTTAAAGTCTTCGTACATTTAAACTTGTAACGTAAATTACTTTTTTTCGTCTCCCCTTAGTTACCGATCACCTAACAAAACTTCCTTCCCGTTTCTAACGAACATCCTTTTGTTTCTTCTTTATTTATTATAGAAATTACTAATTTTTGTTGAAATCCAATTACTGACAGTTCATATTATTTAATCAAATAAAAATGTCTATAACAACCAATGTTCTTGTACTGACATTTTCCAATATCAACTTTATCAGTTAATTTATACAGGGTACATAAAAATATCTAACAGTAAGTATTTAATTTAATCATTTTAACGTTATTGTTAAAATGATGGACATAACATAAGACTCCCATGTATATATGATATAATAATTTCTAAAAGTAACCATTTCATTTCATTTATGATCATCTCAATTTCAGTACAATATATATATTGAATATATATGGTCGTAAATATATTCAATGAAAAGAGGACTATAGCATCTAACTTTGTTATTATCAGTGGATTGGAGAAAAATCATGCGCAGTGACAATGCCAAAAAGACAGAATGCTAATGCCCTTTTTGCATTGAACATATTCACGACCATACTCTGTATATTCAATATACGACCACTCGCGCCTAAAATACACCTCACACAGCAGAGTATTTATTAGTTAGTTTCCATAGCCCCCTTTTGACGAACGCTTACTTCCGCCCTAGAAATCGCTTTGCTGATCTAGTTGGTAGACATATGACAGATTCCCAGTTTTAAAATATGTCCCTTTTGCATTAAAACTACTGCTTATATCCTTGTGCAGTGTTTTCAGTGGTTCACACTGTATATCATGTTAAGCATTGGTTAAATACAACACTATTGCCAATATGTCTGGATATAATATAATGTGGACATGAAGGTTTCAATACAATATAGTTAGACGCAAACCTTGGACATACCGTAGTAATGTTTATTTTTTTTATTAGTATATTTATTAGCACTAAAAACACCAATTTAATCCATATAAACAGTTATTATTTACAGTAATTTGTTTTACACAATACTTTTTATTCAATTTACACTTTGGATAGGTTTAAAATTATACTGGTAATTTTTAAAATGGAAAATTTAAAGAAGATTTGTTAGGAAAATAGGTATAATTGGGGTAAATATTATGAAATTAACTTTTTAATAAATGATGATTTTAGCTCTATTGCGTGCTGTGATATTTGTTAAAACTTAATTACTTTTGTTGGCTCATCTTATAATCTCCCCATGAGATAAGACTTAAGTCCCATATGGATATCAAATTAATTCACTAACTACACAGGTAAATTTCAATTATCCTCTAATCCTCGGAATCAGACGAGAGTTAATCCTTGCATAATGGTACACACTCGTATGGATTAATCAGTAGATCAGATGTAATCATCCTCGGAGTATAACGGAGCAATGAATCTATCAAAAGTCGATATTCATTTTGGAAAAATTCAACATTATAGTCAGAATGTAGTCAAAAATTGATGATTTAATTAATGGACTTATTGGGGACCAAACCTGAGCATTTGTATCTAAATTTAATATTAAAAATGAGAACTTGGACTATTCATAGTTCACTTCGTATTACTTGGAAATTTATGGTGACATTGAATTATTTTGGAAAATTATAATTTTTTTGCCATAAACACAAACAAGATTAGCATCATTGAATAGATTTTTTCGATACCTTTGAAAAGAGGTGTCTCTTGCATATTAACCCTTAATATTCAGTTTCCAAATTTTTTCTAGTTAATGTATAATCGTTCCAAAAATAAGAGGGGGGCGGGGACTTTTGAATAGCACTGTATACACGTGTTGTCAGAGATGGCCATCACTTCATACTTACCTTCTATCATACTTTGTCAGCATTTATATTTCATATTATAAAGTTTCCAAAGTGACTGAGGAATTGTTTATAAATCTTTTTTATATCAATTATTTATTTATAGTTGTTTATTGATTCATTTAAATTGAAGGTAAATTTTTTATAGGTACCAGTGGGACTAAAAGGATGATTTGTTTACGTGTTTGAGCTTCGTTCTTTTTTACAAAACCATTTTTTGTTGTTTATTGTTTTACTTATACACCACAGCCGTGAACATTATTTCCACTAAGACACTAAATACTTCTACTTTTTTTTAATATAACGTAGTCCAGTGTACACAACTTTTTTTTAGAATATTTAGAATATGATTTCGTTATAATATTATAGGTATAATAAGTAAAAATATTGAGACAAATTTGAGAGAAAAAAATTATATATCGAATTGAATACTTCGAGCAAATACGATGAAAAACTGAGAAAAACTTGTGGCATACAAAGTGAGTGGTACCTTCCGAGTGACCCCCACGTCTAGCGTCTAGTGACTAGAAAAAATTTATTATTAAAAAGCTGATTTTTGGTTTGGGGCTTGCAAAATATATATTTTTTATAAAAAATGCACTGGCATACAAATTTGTTTGTAATTTTTTAGAGACCTACACTCGAAAGTTGTCAAGATTATGTTAATATTTTTTTGATTAATAACAACTTCTTTTTTAACTTTTTCTGTTAAAAATCGAATGTAACTATTGGCATACAAAAAAAATTGAAGCGATTGATTACAAATGAGCTTTTCGAAATTTTAAAACAAATTAAATCTTGAAAACATAACATGTTGAATGGAAAATTCGTATTCAATATTACAGCTTATTTAATGAAAATGAATATAGTTTTTGAATTATTTAATTATATAAACAACTACGGCAATAAAAACAAGAGAATTGCATGAACATTCGTTGACATTTCTTGTAACGAGTGATTGAGTTATTGAACTACTTATTTATTTTATTATTCAATTAACAACAATTTTTATGTGATAGTCAAGTAAGGAAAAAATCATTTTTTTGTAAAACAAATTGTGAAATCGGTTATCGTCTATAAAAAAAATTAGTTCTATGTTCGAAAAATGCATATTTATAACTCGTGTAGGTACTTGAAAATTAATGTAAACTACAGTTTTGTAATTTTTTTATAATTTAAATCTATAATTTATAATAGAATTAAAAGTAATATCTTTATTTTATTCTCGGAAGGTGCCACAAGTTTTTCTCAGTTTTCCATCGTATTTTCTCGAAGTATTGATTTTCAGAAACTGTTATTATTTAATTTGGGACACTCATCAAAACGACGTGTTTCGCTTCCTATCGCGCTTTTTTCTCCCACTATCGGAGAGTTAACGAGTTAGCGAGTTGGTAACGCGCTTTACTAAATACGACAATTTTACAGGAAACTGTAATAATTCTATATGTTTCAAGCTAACGAGCTTGTTGTCAAATTTCGAATTTTGGTTTGTGACTTAAAGGTGAGATGTCGCTATTTTCGCAACTAAAACATTTCAGTAACTGGACGATATGTATAGTTGTTGATTATAGTCACATTTCAGTCCGGGATTAACTCTCGGACGATAACATATACCTTGTACTGATGAGGCGCAATACGCCGAAACCGGTCTACAAGTTATGTTGTCCCTTCTAGTTGCAAACCAGAATGGTTGGTTTAAATCTTGTAGATTTACCAACCCCGTTTGACTTAGAAGTGTAATTCAATGTCTGTCGGGGCATGTATCCCGGGAAGTAGTTGTTTCTTCTTCGTTGAACGGTCACTGTTTTTGAAAAATATTTTTCAAAACTAGTTGTAAAGCGTAGAATAATATATTTTTATTCTTTGATATCTATTTCAATTCAATTTAATTATAAGCTTGTGAAGTCCTGGAGGGTTTAAAAATATTCTAGGTGATATTCAGTCAAAATTTTCACGCACACTGTACTTACTTAAGTAATTTTATTCACCAATTTCCCTATTGAAAACATCAGAAGGTATCCACGGGCTAGAATAAAATAGTATATGGAAGGATTTAACGATATGTTTAGTTGAGTTATATAAAATTATAATACGAGTATATAGATTATAATGGAATATTCACATTAAAATGGAATATTCACATTGAAATGGATTTTCACAGTTAATGTATAATTAATAATGATGGAACATTTTACGAATATGCAATGATTATTGAAACATTAACTGCATATACGCAGTATTTAGTTGGAAATTTAATCATTTATGACAAAATCATTTTATTTATTATCATAAGCTAGGAATTGAATAGGTGTAAAAATTACCGGCGACCTTAGTAGATATATTAATAAATAATAATAATGTTTATATACGAAATATAAAAAAATGTAAGCAAACAAACAAATATCACTGAAATAATTTTAGCTGGACGCTTCTTACAGCTTGTACGTGATGTGCCCATAAATTGCTACATTAGTTTGGGATTTTTAGGACATCATCGGGTTTTCAGGACCTCATCGGGTATTTTAGTACCGGGTGGCCAGATAAGAATGCAAAGTGCTGTATTTCGGAAACTATCCATCATAGAGACTTGCGGTAAAAAATGTTAAAACTAAAAGTGGCCAAAAGAAAATCCTGGAAATTATTCTCAGGTTTCCCGACAGGGCGCGTAACGTCCATTAGAAACTTTTAAAGTGATTTTTCACTGAAATACACCTAGTAAATGTACCAAAAAATATATGCTTTTTAAAACTAAGCTTCATTTGAGTATTTTTTGTTTGATACTTTTTGACGTATCTATTAAAATGAAGTGGTGGGGGGTGATTTAATGTTTTTTTAAATAAACAGCTATAACTCTTAAACGACAGAACGGATTTTAACAAACTTGGTCTCTTTGGAAAAAGCATTCATTGTTCCATCAAACCCAGCTTACCTGTGATATGTCTGATAATATAACTTTTTTTCCATAAAAATGTAGTTATATTATACCTGAATAGGTTAGTGAAAACCGTTTCTCGATATCTTATTCCTATCCTAAAATATCAGAGAAAGAAAATTTTGTTACCATATAATTTTAACTATTACACCGGTATTTATTCTTATTTATTTGACTTTTTCCAAGAATCAATGATAAAATTCCATGATTTTATAATTTTTAAATAATAAGCCAATTTTCATATAAAACTAATGCCTCCTTAAATGCCTTATATAAAAATCGATTATTTTTCAACATCCCTAGTCAGTAGATCTTTTTAAGGTTAATCATGATGAATAGCGAAAATGACGATTTTTCTAGTACTCCTATTATAACCTAAGATACTATGAAAAACTGTTTTAATTATCAAAAGGGCGACTGTAGAAAAAATTATGTGTGTTTTTCGAGCGTAAAGTAGAATTGCCGCTTTCGAAAGATTGCAACATTCTTCCTCAAGCGGCAATCTGTTACTTTACGCTCTAAATACACAAATAACTATTTTGATCTCCGTGTCTAAAGCCTCTTCAACCAGAAAGTTTATTTGTGGTTGCGTGAGGAGGATCTGGAATCTATTGAGTTAAAATTGTCATTGGTTACTCCTTTTTAACGTGTTAATAAAATCTCTTCACTTCTTTCTTGCAAAGTAACCGAGTCTATTTACCAACGCCGGGAGAACTCTACGCCTCACCGGAAATTTTGCCGAGTCCACTAGTGTTCCAACCAGTTATAGGGATCTTAATCGATCCCAACATCCATGGACTCGGGACCTCGGTTTTACGTCTCATCCAAAAGACGACATACCTACATTATACCTCGTGCTCATTGGTACAATGCCTGCGAGCTGTGATATGCTACTCACCTTAGTAATCTAAGGTGTTTCGCTGCAGGCTGTACGACGGTGTTTCCCCAGTGGTCACCCATCCAAGTACTAGCCGCGCTCGACTCTTCTTGACTATGATTATCGCATCAGAGGCGTTCCACTACAGAGCTGGGTCGACGCCCCTTTTTCAAGGTTAACATTGAAAAAAAAAAACACATCAATGGTCTTTTTTGAACAACATTTATTTTGAAAATATGATACAAAGAGTTTTTTTCAGTTATGTGATATAATTGTACAACAATAATTTTTTTTATGGAACATGTTCACAGATCAACAGGGCACTGCTGTCTGAGGGAACACCTCTGTAATCTAGGTTTAGAGGAAAGTCCCCTACGTAGGGGTTGCGGCATGGCTGACAAAACATGTTCTTCGGAGTCCCTGGGGACATAAGCAGGCATCCACTGAAGAGGATTGAGTCCTTCATCGAGGGACTCGGCCTCATGGATTCATAAGTAGCAGGAATAGCACAATGGGGTTAGCTGGTCCACAGCAACTTTTTTTAAAAAATAACAAAATTATTATTGAAATTTTATTTTTTCACAAACAAAGGTGATGAAAGGGTAGCAAAAGTTATAAACTACTATACAGTCAAATGGTATTTAAAAACATCAAATATGAGCAAATTGAAAAAAGCGGATCAGTCAACCCCGGCTTCCCCTAATATGCACCTCGACTAGTAACTGTTTATTGTCACGCCAGCTTGCTAGTCTCGCCTACGCCTCGACTATAATCGATATAGCATTTGTTTTGCATTGTATAAACCTAATATTTCACCAAATAGTGAAATACTTTTATTTTTCACCAAATCGAAAATAATATTTCGCAAATATTGGTACATTTTAGGTTTAAGACTATGCAGGCTATGTTTCCCATATCGGACACTTTATATAAAACAAAATGTTCCATTTTAACGAATTTTATAATTGAAATGGATAATGCTTTTACTATTGCGAGGAGAGATAAACTGTTGTTAAGATGTGCTCAGCATTTCAAGAAAACTTACCGGAACCGACAAGTCGGCACCGGAAACCTTTTGCAGAGAAACGACGTCTCGCTAATGGGTTGATGGTTACTGAGTCTATAAACTAACCGAGTTCTGTGGGTCTTTTTTGTGGGAGGAGAAGAACCAGTGACAATTTTTTACTGATTTTTGTTGATGTACAAGATCTCAAAAAGAAAACATTGGTAGAACGATGCATAAAAATGTGATGATCTTACAACAGTTCCGTTAAGTGTCTAAAGCCACTGGAAAAAAATAAATTATTACCGATATTAGACAAGATCTTTTGTCATAACTTTTTGCAAGTGAGCAAAATAAATAGACTAAAAAATATAAGACTTCTTTTTTTTAATTAAAATTACAAATACTCCTTTAGCATGCGTCACTTTGTCGTCACTTAAAAGTAATTTTAATTCACTTTTTTGTCAGTTTAATCATTCGTCTTCATTAAAATAAAATTAATTTCACTTTGATTTTTCTTCAGTACCGTTCGTTAAGCTTTCTTCAATATCTTTAACGTGTACTTGCTGTACGTTAAATTTCTTCTTTTTGTGAAAAAGATCTCTCATTTTCCAAATAAGAGGATGAATAAGGTCTTCGTCGCATTTGTCCGCGTCACTTCTTGTGAGGTATGATAGTAACGTTCCGAATATAACTGTTATCATACATCCGATACACGTGTAATACATGTACGATACAGAGTATAGAGTGTACAGAGGATTTCTAAAAACATAAATAACATTAATTATTATGGATAATTTTATAGAAAACTAAACGTAAAGATAAAGCTCATCCTGGATTTAGAGCATTTCTAATATTTACTGATAGGGAAATGTATACTTACTGGGTGTTATTAGGATCCTCCTCAAGAAGAGTAGTTAAATTACTATTCAAATAGGGATTGTAAGTAACATCGTCAGGTCGCTCTATGTGAGAACCAAAGAATGTATCATTACATGCATCCGTTTTTAAAGAAAGATAGGGTGTAGGTGGTTTAGAAATTACAAATGCTCCCGTTGCAATCCAAAAAGTTACTAAATGTCCAAATATCACTCCAAAAGCTGCACCCTGCGAATATATTATTATTAATTTAATATTAAAAACGAAATGATAACCAACCTTTCCGTTAGCAACTGGCACTAACATTGCTAGAAGAAACACCCCCAGGAGAGGTCCAGAGGTAACTGAAGTTACAAGCATGGAAGCTTCTATTACACCATCGATCTTGCTCACCAAAAAACTCATTCCCATTATTATTAGTCCATACATAACACTTATAAACTTGATTGTCCATAATTCGTAGTAGTCTTTCATTCCTTTTAGAGCTGGAATTGGTTTCAGGAAATCTTCATATGTTACAGTTGCCAAGGAGTTGACAAGTGACACATTTAAGCTGGAAATAAAAATAATAACTTCTATTAATAAGAGTTACCCCAATTTCCTTTGTAGTAAAGATGATTTTTTGATAAAGATTAAGATGAAGCGAAAACAGCAAGCCACTTTTTCTCTGAGTACGTATGAATATTAAACTATAGTAATGTATCTAATAAGAGGAAGGATCAATAGCTGGATCAATAGCTGGAGTCTTGTGGTTTGGTGTGTTCGATCGTAATGCAAAAATCAGATCGTCACAATAGTATTGAGTGATTTCGTATTCTTCAATCGATTATTTACTTATCACAGTTTACTTTACATACCTGAGTGCTCCATTGAATAAAGCTGCAAGAAATAGCCCTAAAAGTCCAGGAAAGAAGCCGAATCTATCTTCGACATAAAAAGGAAGGATTTCATCCAAGCTTTTGATGTAACCATAAGACAGTGGATCACAATGTTCATATGAAGCATATATTACCATTCCCATTATCCAGGATAGACTAAATAGGACGGTTACCACCGGTATATTGTACATAAGAACTCTAAAATCATAAAGTTTATAGTTAACGAAATTACATTTTTATAGTCGGAAATAAAGAGTGCCATAAAAAGTTATTTTAAAAATAACGAAATAGTAAATTTAAAATCCCGTTTAAATTGGAATATTATTCAACGTTTTAAAAATTATTTTGATTGAAAATCTCTGCTCTATATTTAATCTTATTTCCATTAAGGAAAGTTAATAACATTTGAAAGTGGGATTTGTCATTCACAATAAGTAATAATGAATATATTTTTGTGAATACAGTGTGTCAATTTTGAAACTTATAATGGGCTGTACCTCCTGAATGAAAAGAGATTTCAGAAAAAAATCAATACCGTTTCTAGGGTAGAGAGGGGGAACTAAAATGACATGAGAGAGAAGGCAAACGCAAATAAATTTTTCTGCTTTACTGTTTCACCCTGTATAATTATGACTTAGACCGTTGGAAATCATTTTCTACTGGCTTTCTAACGACGTATCATAAGCGGGGGTTGCTATTTAAAATTTTTGTAGGTGGGGTAAGTGGGGCATAGCGGTTGATGGGGGTGCGTTCTCTCTCATGTCACTTTAGTTCCCCCTCTCTACCCTAGAAACGGTTTTGAAATTTTTTTGAAATTTCTTTTCATTCACGAGGTACAGCCCATTGTAAGTTTTAAAACTGACACCCTGTATATTGGTGATTGGTTGAAAACGTATACCACGATACCCATGATTTTATTTTTTAATTCTCATATTAGAGACAAACAATTGTGACAAGCTACCGTCAAAACTTACTAGACGATAATTTTATTCATTCTCGATGTGCTTCTTAAACAAGACGTTATTTTCTCAACATGCACCCCCACTATTTACAATTTCTGATGAATATCTGTCAATTTCTTCAAAGTCATAACCATTGGTTAAAACAGATCCATTGGTTAATTTATGGAGAAGGGCAAGGAAAATTATTCATGAAGCTATACAGTGTTGAAAAGATGGCTTCTTCAATGATTTTCCTTGCCCTTCTCGATAAATTAATCAATGAACTCTTTAAACCAGGACAATAGTGGGGGATGCCTGTTGGGAAAATAACGTCTCGTTTACTTAAGTCGTACCCCATAACCATCTCAACGATTTCTATTACCCCTAACATCTTAGGCAACTAACCGTACAACGGTTTTTTGCTGCTTGGTTAACAAAAATTACTTACTTGGTTACTTGTTTCTGAGATTCCATACTACAGTAACGTTGCACAAAACTTTGTTGACACCCAAGGATTGAAAGAGACATAAATAGATTTCCTAATACTGCTGAAATTGTTGTTACTCGTACAGTTGGATCTGGGTCGAAACTGAAAGATACATTTCAATAAAAATACCTTTTTTGATGAGTTAATTAAGCAAATTCATATATTTTTGTGACTAGTTACAATAATATTGACAAACTCAGTCAAGCGATGCTGGATATTCTTCAATTATAATGACATACATTATTGAGCAGATACTAATAGGTGTAATTAGTGATCATAATTACGAGGCGTGGCCGTGATAATTGATCATTATTTTGGGGGTTTCATCGTGATGTGGGCAATTTCAATATAACTGACATCGTGGGTATAGTTTGGCAAACATAACTAAAGCTGTGAAAGGAATGCGGTCGAAAACATTCGTTATTGCCGCGTTTAACTATGAAAAAGCTGAAGTGCTAAGTATGTAGTGATAATAATTAGAAAATCGACTTTTTATTATTAACAATATGTCAATAATGATTAAACGTTAGTTCTTTAATGTGCTTGTTTCATTGGATTTTGTCTATTAACATTATTTTTTCAATTTATGAATATTAATTTTCCAAATATGTTATGGTTTTCCTTCAAGCCGGCAACGTCGTGCGAAAATCATAATTGACACGCCCTCCTACTAACTCAATTGGTGAATATTTATCGATCCTCCGCTGCTAGGTAACCATCTGACTTCCTATTGGCAAGCGCGTGCGTGTGTTCTTCCCTCTCACTTCGACAATTGATTGACATTGATTATCCAGTGGCGTTTATAATGTCAGTATTTATCTTCGTATTTTCAGTTTTACTTGGTATCTTATTATTTCATATCCATATTGAATTCAAGTACGATTTTTAACATTATTTGTTTTTAACCTTGTTTTGAAAAATACCTTACCTTTAAAGCAAAGCATAAATCAGATTCTATATATAATTATTATTTTTAATACTTTTATAAAATAGGTACCGTACGCCATTGGTACGTTTATGACAGATATTCGCCATGTTTCCTCGCCCCCTTACCGATTCCCCGTAGCTTCAGATAGACTAGCCAAACTATACTCTAGTTTTTTTCCAATGACAATAAAAATATTTTGATGAATAATAGGATGAACTACCCGGCTCTCGCCATCTTAGTAGTACTGTTACGGTAGAAATTCGATTATCAAGGAACTTATGCTTATATTGTGAATCAAAATCATTTTATCTATTTCTATTTTATGTAAGGAGCATTCTGGCAGTGAGATAGAACGAGTCATAAGTGGAGAGTGTTGGTAAAAATTAGGAAAAACGACCGATCTCGATTTAACCGGTTTTCGACACCCTTTTACCTGTTCCCGCCACCTTACTTTCCCGGTTTTCGCCATTTGTTTCTAATAGTCATCACTATGAATTTAACCAATTGTCGCCATTTAATAAAAGTCGTATGAATGAGATATATTTATTTAAAACGGGTTGGCAAGTATTTTTAAATAAAAACACAGTAAGCATAACAATAGTACCTACCTATAAAACTTTAAAATGAAAATTTAAAATGAAAAGTCTTTAAAATCATCCATTTCTGGTACGAGGTATACTCCTCTATGCGTTTTTTCTTAGGTTCCTTAATCAAAGAAATAACATCCTCTCGTCTGTAAATAATCTCATCGGTTACTTCGGGCCATTTCCGATCGATTGGACCACTTTTCTCCATTTTGGAATCCACATTCTCGTTTTTTGGCTGTATCGTTTTAGTAACTTTTCCTGGATAGTACTTTTTATCATATCGCACGAGAACATAATTTCCTGGACATATTTCAAAGTCGTCAGATGATGTGTGAGGTTTCTCTTGAGAATTGTCTTGTGTTTCCACTAATTTTTTTTTCTTGGTCACTTCTCTCTTTTTCATATCTTATTCTTGTTTATGTTGACTAACACTTTCTCGTATATTTTCCTTTTTTTTTCTCTATCTTCTTTTTTTGTTCCTTTATCTTTTCTAATCTTTCTTTTTCTTTGGCCATTTGCATCCATTTGTCTGAAGTAAGAACACTGGGACTGTGGGTCTTTTTAATTTTTGATTTTTCTTTATTACTATTCGTATTTTTTACGGGAAAAACTAATACTTCTCTTAAAATATCTTTGGTACCTACTTTTAATCACCTTTTGGTCATCTTCAATATTGATGTTAAGCTTATTATTAGTATCACTGTTTTTTTTTCTAGATTTGTTTTACTCTCTAAGTATTCTTTGTTGATTTTCTTTGCGTCTTTTTCTTCATCATCTACTATTTTTTTATATTTAAAATATCTTTGGCACTTTTAATCACTTTTTGGTCATCTTCAATATTCATGTTAAGCTTATTATTAGTATCACTGTTTTTTTTTCTAGATTTGTTTTACTCTCTAAGTATTCTTTGTTGATTTTCTTTGCGTCTTTTTCTTCATCATCTACTATTTTTTTCATATTTAAAATATCTTTGGCACTTTTAATCACTTTTTGGTCATCTTCAATATTGATGTTAAGCTTATTATTAGTATCACTGTTTTGTTTTTCTAGATTTGTTTTCCTCTCTAAGTATTCTTTGTTGAATTTCTTTGCGTCTTTTTCTTCATCATCTACTATTTTTTTATATTTAAAATATCTTTGGCACTTTTAATCACTTTTTGGTCATCTTCAATATTGATGTTAAGCTTATTATTAGTATCACTGTTTTCTTTTTCTAGATTTGTTTTACTCTCTAAGTATTCTTTGTTGATTTTCTTTGCGTCTTTTTCTTCATCATCTACTATTTTTTTTTTATAATTAAAATATCTTTGGCACTTTTAATCACTTTTTGGTCATCTTCAATATTGATGTTAAGCTTATTATTAGTATCACTGTTTTCTTTTTCTAGATTTGTTTTACCCTATAAGTATTCTCTGTTGATTTTCTTTGCGTCTTTTTCTTCATCATCTACTATCTTTTTATATTTAAAATATCTTTGGCACTTTTAATCACTTTTTGGTCATCTTCAATATTGATGTTAAGCTTATTATTAGTATCACTGTTTTCTTTTTCTAGATTTGTTTCACTCTCTAAGTATTCTTTGTTGATTTTCTTTGCGTTTTTTTCTTCATCATCTACTATTTTTTTTATATTTAAAATATCTTTGGCACTTTTAATCACTTTTTGGTCATCTTCAATATTGATGTTAAGCTTATTATTAGTATTACTGTTTTCTTTTTCTAGATTTGTCTCAGTCTCTAAGCACTCTTTGTTGATTCTATTGGCGTCTTGTTCCTCATTATCTATTTTTTGTATCATTTGGACTACATTTAATGTCAGCAATTGTCTAACTTCGCAGGCTTCTTGTTGTTCAGTATTAATCTGCCTTTCCTGACTATTTGACTTGTCTAGAATTTTTGTATCGTCTTCATGCACTTCTGTGGAAATTACAGTTGTTCCCTGACTATTTGAGTTGTCTATAATTTTTGGTTCGTCCACATACATTTCTGTGGAAATTAAAGTTATGTCCTCGTTATCTTCTAGCATTTCATGGAATTCTCCATAATCTGTATCCATAAATCAGGAAATCCATAAATTCAGGAAAATCAAATTCTATAATATCAGATACAGTATTATTTTCAACGAAAAATGTCGGTTAATTTTGAAATCTGAGCCAAACATCAAAAAGATATGCTGCTTTCAGGTCCTGTGGATATACATTATTTTTAAAGTATTCAATCAATGAAAGTTCAATTTTTTCTTCCAGGTATTCATATTGGAATACTTTTCTTTTTTGCAATTTTCTGCAGGTGTTGAAGACCAACTTAGCTTCAAACGGAGCCCATGGAATTGTGAATGGAGATGGGTAATGATTAGCTATAAGCTGTTTAATTTTAAAGTTGCGAGAATAGGTGAGCTGGCGGGAACCGGGATGTTCACCCTAGATAAGATATATAGTTTTGTAATATTCAATCGAGTCTATAATAATTCTTACTTAAAGAAGTCTAATCTTCCATTTATTCGGTTTACATCTATAACATTGCCTAATCCCTGATTTTCCAGACAACCATAAATAAATATTATAAGACTTACAACGACTGTGATTACGCTTTGAAGTACGTCTACCCAAATGGCAGCTTTGAGGCCACCCTAAAAATTAATAAATATTTAAAATATATAGTAAATAATAAACAAACATAATTTATTCTTAAATGTTCATAGATCTAAACAGGTAATCGCCAAAAAAAAATTCTTATGGATCTTAGAAAATTTTTATGGACATTTTCGTAATCTACGGGGTCGAATTAGTGGCTTTCCATATACAGAGCATTTCAATGAAAACTATCCACCCCAAATAATTTTTAAAAAATTAAAAAAAAAGTGAGCCGTCGTCGGACCGCCGACAGAAGCTTGCTTCTTATGCACAATAGAATGACCATTTTTTGTGAATTTTTCACCATTTTTGACAGTTTTTGAAGAATTTTGACAATTATTGACCGTCTTTGACAATTATTGAGCGTCTTTGGGAGTTATTGACCATTTTTGACAATTTTTCCAAAATTTTAACATATTTGGCAATTATTGACCATTTTTTCAGAATTTTGACAATTTTTCCAAATTTCAAGAATTATTGACGATTATTGACTAATTTTGATAGTTTTGACAATTATTGACAATTTTTCGAAAATTTTGACCATTTTAGACCATTTTTCCAAATTTTACCAATTATTGACCATTTTTGACAATTTTTCGAAAATTTTGACCATTTTTCGAAAATTTTGAGAATTTTCAATAATTATTGACCATTTTTGACAGTTTTGTATAATTATTGACCATTTTTTCAAAAAAGTTTTTGACAAGTTTTGACGATTTTTCCAAATTCTTGACGATTTTTGACCATATTTAAAAATTTTTCAAAGATTTCAACAATTATTGCCATTTTTGACAGTTTTTTCAAATGTTAACAATTTTTGACCGTCTTTGACAATTATTGACCATTTTTGACAATTTTTCAGAAATTTTAACATATTTAGCAATTATTGACCATTTTTTCAACATTTTGAAAATTTTTGACCATATTTCAAAATTTTAACAGTTTTAAAAGACGAATTTTGATTGGTTTTGACAATTATTGACCGTCTTTGAAAATTATTGACCATTTTCCAAAAATTTTAACCATTTTTCAAAAATTTTAACCATTTTTCAAAATTTTTGACAATTATTGACAATTTTTGAAAATATTTGCCAATTACTAACCATTTCTTCAAAATTCATACAGTTTTTGACAATTTTTGGTCATTTTTCCAAATTTTTGACCATATTTAAAAATTTTCGACAATTTTTCAAAAATTTCAACATATTTGGCAATTATTAACCATTTTTTCAAAATTTTGACAATTTTTGACAATTTTTCGAGCTCGGTGCGGCAAGAGAGATTGCTCCCTCACCCCTATGGTCACCACCCCCAATTATTTAAATGGAACACTCTGTACATTATTGCATTGTTGGATTCTCCTATACTAGATTAGGAGTTAGTTATAATTAGTCGATAGAACGCGTTAAGTAAAAAAATATTAGAACCCATAATGATAGGAATTTTTAGCTAAAATTTCAGATTAACAATCTCAAAAGATAAATAAATAGGAAAAAAAATCAGCGACAACGTATCTACGATATTTTACATACAGGGGTGTGCGAAAGTGATGGTTACGAAACATCTAAAAAAATTGTGTGGGCATTTTTGTAATCTTTGAGGTCAAATTAGTATATTTCCATATATAAAAGTGTCGGAGAATGCGCGCTAACTAAAAAAATTATAGAGCTCATACTAATGGGAATTTTGAGTTGAAATTTCAGGCTTAACAGATGAGCAAACATGACAAAAAATCAGTAGCATCGTATCTACGATATTTTATATACAGGAGTATACAAAAAAAATTTCTTATTACGGACTTCAGAAAATTTTTATGGGCATTTTTGTAATATTTGGGGTCAAATTAGTATATTTCCATATATAAAGTGTCGGAGAAAACTTCTAATTCTGATAATTTGAAAGTGAGGTTAGACGATAATCGAAAGTACACGCGCTAAGTCAAAAAATCGTAGAGCCCATAACGATGGGAATTTTGAGCTGAAATTTCAAGTACACACTCCCAAATAATGGTAGAATACGACAAAAAAATTAGCGACATCGTAATCAGGATATTTTGTAAACAGGAGTTGCAAAAGTGAGGGGTACAAAATTTTACCTTGAACACATGGTATTCTTAAGTTCTCAAAAAGTATTGAATACATTATAATTATTCATACTCACCAGAACATTAAAAACGATGCTTATGCCTCCTATTCCACATATAGAAACCCAATAGGGAAGCCCTATAACTGTTTTCAATGCCACACACGGTGTGAATACAGTAACTCCTTGCAATAAAAATTGACGTAGTATAAATGTACCCGATGCTAAACATCTTACTAGACGAGATCTAAATCTCAAATCTAAATATTGGTAAACTGATGTGATGCCAAGGCTGAAATATACTGGTACGAAAATAAAACATACAATTGGATACGCTAGAAGGATTCCGTACAAGGATTCCCACATTGTAGAACCTCGGTAGTACAGTTCAGATGGGTAGCCTGAAAAAGTATTTTAAGAATTAAAGTTTATTTAGAACATCCTTGTTCGATTTGTACTCACCTATTATAGATCTAACTCCTAAATTTCCTCTGGCTATACTTAGCATCATAGCTGTGATTGATACTTTCCCAGTGGCAAAAACATAATCGGCTTTGGTTTTTTCTTTTGCTCCACAAAATTTTGAATAAACCGCCACGGAGGTTGTAGCGACTACTAATATCACGAATATAATGTAGTCCCAAACAAGATCTTTGGCATCCTTAGCCATATTTGTTATTTATTTTATTTTAAAGGCACATGGAAGAAAAAATCTGGAAAAGAAATTATAGCGTTAGATTTTGGTCGAATGAGCTTATAAAATTTATATATAAATATATAGATCCATGTTAGGATCAGAAGCCGGCTTCGACCAATGATCGGAAAATATCTGGATGTAGAAGTAGATTTTTTGTCCCTGATATAGGATAAGGGTTGGATTTGGCAAAAGTTTTTGAGGGAGGAGATCGTGGTCGAGCGCTGCGACCTAATGAGGCTTTTCGCTATGGCTGTACTGTTCCCAGGCGTCGACGATCCTAGCTAGCTAAGTTTTGAGGCTCCAATAGGCTACAGGGATACTACAAAAAGCCTGCAGTATACCGTCGAAGTACTACCGAATGTAGTCGCGGGGTTGGTAGGGTTATCGGATTGGGGAGTTGTCGTCATATGAATTGGCTACAAGACGAAGAGGTGGATAGGGGATTTTTGTTGGGTTTCTTGGAGAGAACTTGGCGACTTGGTTGACATACAGAGATTGGAGGCTTATTAGGTAGGTGTTGATATGTACGCAATACGTAAAGCCGTTCTTTACGAAGTACCACTTAAGCTACAGAGGTGTAATGAACGGAAAAATTGGTCTGCTGGTTAGCAGCAGTTGTAATATAAAAAATAAGTGAAATTATTTTTGAGATCTAGAACTAGAACATAATTAACCTAATCAAAAACAATTTAATCGAATTATTGGTACCTGTTGAGCTTTCTTTTTTACCTTTTTTATAAGTTCTCTCTCACTTCAAATTTGTATCGATGTTAAATCGTATCAAAATTTTAACATAACATATTAATATCTTTCACAAAATTGCCTTCACAATGCTAGGATTAAAAACAAAGTTAATTTAGTTTCGACTGTCTGCTTTCTTAAACGGAACTGTTTTATGCAAATTTCCTATTCCGTGGAAATAATTAATACTGAATTTTAATTTCATACTCGTTTCAAATCTGTTACATCCCAACCAGAACCACTCGGATACTAACAGATCACATCTCATTTCAACATTCGATATAATTAAATAGAAAGTTATCAATTTACGCTTCCTTCTTAGGACGCCAACCAGATTTTAACGTAGTTCATTACGTTGCAAAGAGGTGTCGCGAGAACGACGAATAGCCATAAAGTTGTAGTTTTTTTTATTAAAATTTCATTATCAACAGAGCCAAGAGCCTTCGCGAAATCACTGAACTGAAGCCGTAAATAGTTTATCATTGAGTGAGGTATATACTTCATAAGGAACAGATAACGCTGTGTCATAGTATAATATTAATTGACACTGGTGGACAAAAGGAAGGGCTTAAGTCATGGACTTTTTTGTGACAAGAGTGTAGGCAATACGTTTTCTTTTTGGTGGCCTCCACTGGTTCAGCTTTGGCTGAAAATGGCAATAAACCAACCATTACCGGCTGGATAAATGCCATGCTCAGTTGTAGAACAGCCACTACTTCCCTTCAGGATGAGGCCATTAGCTTCAAGGTTTCCAGGGGCGGAGTACTATCTCCCCTACTGTGGTCACTCTTGATGGATAACTTGCTTAGCGCTCTCGAAAGAAGAGGGGCAGAACTGCAAGCGTATGCAGACGCTGTCATCTTGTCAAGGACCAAGTCAGGAAGGGTAGCATATCCTCCAAAAGACGATGGACGATCTCCACAATTGGTGCCAGAGGGAACAGATGTCTGTTAACCCTCGTAAAACTGTAATAGTTCCCTTCACTATGAAAAGGAAATTGGAGGATCTTCCACCACTTTCCTACAATGGTGAGGTTATTCCATTTGCATCAGAAGTTAAATATTTGGAGATACAGAACCTACATGAAACGCTCACTTGGAAAAAGTTATCCATAAGGCCAGACTATCCTTGTGGATATGTCGCAGGATCTGTGGAAAAGTCTTGGAGCTTGGGACCCAAACAAATCCATTGGATATATGTGATGATTGTTAGACCAATGATCACATATGGATCTATTGCTTGGTGGTCAAAAGCTTTACAGCGAACGGCCCAAGCAAAGCTCTCTGGTATACAGAGACAGAATTGACTGGCAATTTACTGGCATGTCTCTTTGCCTGTTATGACTGTTTTGAAGTTTTTTCCGAAGCTATATTTGGGAATCATCTCGTCCGATGGTATTCCCATTTTGGGGTCGATATTCAACTCATTGTATAGCTCGTTATACACCTTACCGTGTAGCCTACTAATGGGTGCTTGCCCTTTGGTCAATCTATTGGTGATTGACCTGGCTTCGCCGTGTATGTAGACATGTGTGGAGAGTTAGGAGCAAACCAATCTCACACATAAATCAATAAAAATTTTCACGGACAGCCAAGCGGCTTTGAAAGCTCTTAGCTCTTACCGTATAACGTCGAAACTGGTTTTAGACTGCCAAAAAAGACTCTCCTCAATAGGAGAACTCAATAGAGTATCGCTGGTCTGGATCCCTGGTCATTCTGGCATGGATGGCAATGAGACTCTCTTGCAAGGGAGGGTGCCATACGCGTTTTTATCGGACCAGAACCTTCAATTGGCATCGCGATAAGCTTTGGCAAACAAACACTAAATACCTGATCAACAAGAAGAGCTTTAGACTTCTGGAATAATATACCAGGATTGGTTCATTCAAAGGCTTTTATACATCATTCGAAGAACAAATAGACTATAGCAGGCAGGACCTACGTTGTCTAATAGGTCTTTTAACAGGTCACTGTCATCTATATCATCATATGCAAATCATGAAATTATTATAGTGAAATCGCATCTTAGTGGATACTTATAAATTGCAAAATTGAATTGAAATATTAAACTGTAAGTCACAATAGTATATTGTGTTAACGTTTTTAACAAAAACAAACTCCAGATAATGGAAAAGACTCAAAATAAATCTTGTTATGTCTGTATTCGTAGTATTATCATGGTGATGACTTCAGTCTTCACTTTATTGATAGCGATATGAAACAACTTGTCATGAATATTGATTTTAATCACTTTGCAGCAGTTTATTCATTTATATCTCGTTTGTTACTTATTTTTAAACAATCAACTTTCACAAAGAGAGGAGTGTTTGTCGTTTGGAGCAAAGAGTGCGCTGCACACTTGGTCATCAAAGAATAACTGGAAGATGCCTATTTTTAGTTTTTTTCTCTATTGTGGATATGGTGGGGGTGAATACCCAAAATAATTTTCAATTACAATAACTAAAAGAAGATTCTATAGCACAGAAGAAACCTAGCATGCATAGTTATGGTATTTGTGTCAATTTCGTTTGTAAGCATCTGCTCTAGTTCCCGCTAGAGGGTAGAAATGGGTAAAACAATCATCGGCAAATACTGTACAAACAGTAATTTAATGGAATATCCGGGAGATGTTTATGTATAAAAAAGTAGGAAAATAGTTAAATTCATCAAAGCCCAGTTAAATACTAGCTGATGCATACTATAATAATAATAATTATTCTAACGTTGTCATGAAATTTGAATCACTATGAATAATATCCAATTATTAATTCAATTAAAATACAGGAATATATTATATAACTATTAATTATAATATTTTATTCTTACACAACTAGCTTTATTTGTTAATTTCAACATCAACCTTGTGATGAGGTTCGTTTATAAATAAATATTTGTCTTTTTTAATTTCAGCGGAAATAGAATACTTTGTAACGAAATGTAAATATTATTGATTTAATTATATTTTTTCGGTAATTTTTTTAGCAATGATGTAAATATAATAACAATTTGGATTATCCCAATATTATTAACGAACTAATATGCAGAAAAACATGATTAAATATAGTCGAGTAGCAAAAGTTTGTACAACAAGTGTATCGATATTATTAGTGAAGCTATTAGATAAAAATAAACAGCTTTAAGGAATTATCGTAAGCTACAGATCAATGTTCACGAATAGGAAATTGAATTTGGCCATAGATTGAAATTTTTAGACTCTCAGCTGTTATATGGGATCAGATTTTTGACTGAGTGCAGCTTCCCGAGAGAAAAGATATTCTGACTTGAAGTAAATAAGAAAGATAAAGACAAAATATGTGTCTTCGGGGAAAGCTCTACTCCCTCAGTCAAGAATCCGTTCCATGGGGTAGTAACTTGGACATTGAAAGTGAAATTTGAAATGTGACTTTACAGGCGTATGAATACTTGAAATTCCTTGAACTGCTAGAGTCGCAAACAAAGAAGCATGAAGATGCATTGGGTCAGAGAAGAATGAAGAGAAGGGCACGCTGCAAAAGATAAGGAAGCATTTGAAGAAGTGATCGCCAACCTTCGATGAGAATACGTTGTGATTAGAAGGAGAAAAAAAGTAGCACCAAAAAAAAATATAGCAAAATTTCCAAATATTGTATTTTCACAAATAAAAAACAATTATTTAAGCCTGGCCATGATTTGATAAGACTTTTAAATGTTCAAATCTGATCAATCCAAACTCCAGTTAATTTGTTATTTTATCTAAATCATTCACTCAAATGAAAACTTTAAATAATTATCTAACAATAAATTTGTAATTATAACAAATAAATTACTTACCAAATATTTTAACTGACAGTCAGAAATAATGCTTATAATAGCAAGTCTAAATATAAAAAAAAAGATAAAAAACATGACCAGCCATCAAGGCGGCCATAAATGCATTGAAAATATATTACACAATTTGATATTAAGTATATGAGCCGCTGTATTGGTCAGACACAAGTTAAAGTTTATCCACTTTTTTGTTGATATGTGATCGTAATTATCTCTACCGGGCGAAATTAAAGAGAATATTAAAACCAATTCAACAATATGGACTGCAAATTTCTTAAAATTTTTGTCGCATGCTGCATCTCTTTCGCCGGCTGATTTTTCAATCAACGCTAGCTCTGCTTGTACCCAGCTTCTCTCTGAGGAGGAATTAAATCAGTACAAAAACGGGCCTTCTCACTGGTCGTAGTCCAATGAGAAAACACCTCACAAATGGGCTGTACAACGGAGAAATTTCCTGTAAACAATGTGGTAAGATCGCAAAAGGCACGCAATATTCATGCAGTCTTTCCGAAGAATACAATAGTCAATAGTTGAAGAACCTGCTCAAACTGGTACAATAAGGGACTAGAGTTGCGGGGTAGATTACAAGAAGCTGTGTAGCTGGAGGTAGAACCAGCATATCAGCAAAAAATTTTGTACTTCGATTTTATTTTACTTCTTTTACGTATATTGTGATGGAGTATTCTATATTCTTGTAGAAACTTTGTATTTAATCAGATTCTTCTCTCCAATAACATTTTTTATTTTATGTCATACCTCAATTTAGTATTAAAAATAATAGGTAGTATGTGCGTTTTGTGAATTTCTGTTATGATTAGCTCACTTGGTTTGGTTTTATTATGTGATGTTCATAAATATGTTTGTGATGCGTTTTTACTTGTTATTTTATTTTCAAAACAATTTTAGCACCATAATTTCCCTTACAACTTACTGGGTGAGCCAACAATCATCAACACTTACCAAAAAATGCCAGTATAGCATTGTAGCAGTTGTAGCATTCCAATGAAAATTACTAAGAAAAATTCATAAATAGAGCTAGGTGTTGTTAAAGTTACTGACCGTGAATTTAACTGTTTTTTAAATTTATTAACTTAACTGAGGAAAAAAAGGTGAGCGGTCGTCGGACCGCCGACAGAAGCTTGCTTTTTATGCACAATAGAAAGACCATTTTTCGTTAATTTTTGACCATTTTGACAATTATTAACCATTTTTTCAAAAATTTTGATAATTTTTCCAAATTTTAACAATTATTGACCATTTTTGACAATTTTTGAGCATTTTTGACAGGTTCTGAAAATTATTGACAATTTTTCAAAAATTTGGACAATTCTTAATAATTATTGACCATTTTTGACAGTTTTTTATTATTATTGACCATTTTTTCAAAATTTTGACAATTTTTGACCATTTTTCAAAAATTTTGACAATTATTGACCATTGTTTCAAAATTTTTGACAATTTTTTCAAATTTTAACAATTATTGACCATTTTTGACAATTTTTGTGCATTTCTGACAGGTTCTGACAATTATTGACCATTTTTGACAATTTTTCAAAAATTTTGACAATTTTTAATAATTATTGACCATTTTTGACAGTTTTTTATAATTATTGATCATTTTTCCAAAATTTTGACCATTTTTGATAATTTTTCGAAAAATTTGACCATTTTTCAAAAATTTTGACAGGTTTGACAATTATTGACCATTATTTCAAATATCAACAGCTATTGACCAATTTTGACAGTTTTGACCATTATTGATCATTTTTGACAAATTTTCTAAAATTTTGACCATTTTAGACCATTTTTCCAAATTTTAACAATTATTGACAATTTTTGTGCATTTTGACAGGTTCTAACAATTATTGACCATTTTTTCAAAATTATGACCATTTTCCAAAATTTTAACAGCTATTTGACCATTTTTGTCATTTTCTGACAATTATTGACCATTTTTGACAATTTTTGGAAAATTTTGACCATTTTTCAAAAATTTTGACAATTTTCAACAATTATTGACCATTTTTCAAAAATTTTGACCATTTTCAACAATTATTGACCATTTTTGACATTTTTTTATAATTATTGACTATTTTTTCAAAATTTTTGACCATTTTTCAAAATTTTAACAATTATTGACCATTTTTGACAGTTTCTGACAATTATTGACCATTTTTGACAACATTCAAACATTTTGACAATTATTGTGAATTTTTCAAAATATCTAACAATTTTTGATCATTTTTCAAAATTGTAACAATTATTGACTATTTTTGACCAATTTTCCAAATATTTAACAATTTTTGACTATTTTTGACTATTTTTGACTATTTTTGACTATTTTTGACTATTTTTGACTATTTTTGACTATTTTTGACTATTTTTGACTATTGTTGACTATTGTTGACTATTTTTGACTATTTTTGACTATTTTTGACTATTTTTGACTATTTTTGACTATTTTTGACTATTTTTGACTATTTTTGACTATTTTTGACTATTTTTGACTATTTTTGACTATTTTTGACTGTTTTTCACTTTTTGACCATTTTTCACCATATAAAGTTCATATTTTTTACCAAACTAAATTGGGGAATATTTTGTAAAAAATCCAATTATATTTTGTAAGTGATAGATTGCGCCACCTAGCGAAAAACTATAGACTCAAAAACATTTTCAATCATTTTTTAGGGCCTGTGTTCTCAAAAGAATTTTTCCCCAAGTTCTAAGACATATGGTTTCCGAGATACGGCCGGTCGTCACCCTTAATGAATCACCCTGTACTCCTCTCATAGATTGTATTATTTATTATCTTCCTTGTTTTAGTTCGCCCATAATTCTCTAGTTACACTTTTTTCATCGTATTTTCACAAGAGACAACCCTGTAGAAAAATAAGAATCAAAATCAAGGCCAAAATTCAAATTAATCCTGTATTATTGAAGATCATCCTATTTTTGTTTATCAAAACTTCATTTTTAAAAGCAGCTTTAAATAAATGGAATATATCTGAAAAGATAAAACTTGTTAGTAAACATAATTATATTTTATTGTTTAAAGTTATTATATCTTGAATTTTTATATATATACACGTGCACCAAAAATGCTTTTGAATTCACGTGTTATATTCTGCAACAAAGTAATATTGCTCAACAGTTGATTAAAATTTAAATAATGTACGTTCAAAATATGAATAAATGTCCAGTTTTATGTTGTTTCTAATTAAAAAATACCACATTGAAGTGCAAACTTCTTAAGTCAAGTTGAGGAATGGGTTGGTGGCATGTCACCAGTATTACGCTATAGTAAGTGAGGTTAGGTTGGGTTCTTGTTATTTCCTTCATTTGATAATATACCAGGGTATAGTTTTATCAGGTTATACCTGGGAAATATTCTAGCCTTGATCTAGGCAATCGAATATATCCAAATGGGATCTAAAACTTGACTCAGCAATTTTCTTCTTGAGCGAGAATGTTAGTGAGGATTACACGACACAAAGGTGAAAAGTTTAATTTGTGTATACTCTACATTGTTTAAATTGTGATTTATTGAAGTGAAAACTTCTTTAGCCACGTTGTGTGTTCTTTGGTAGGGACAAAACTCATGGGTTGGTTATCGCTTATCATACATATTTAACTTTCAAAGAGTGTTAATTTATTCGTAAGAATTCCCACTTAGCTTCTATGGACGTGCAATTAAATTTTCATAGGGGATTAAATCATTTGTAAAAATTTTTAGATCATGGGCGTACTATGAAATTTTTCAAGTTTAATTTGTGTATACTCTACATTGTTTAAATTGTGATTTATTGAAGTGAAAACTTCTTTAGCCACGTTGTGTGTTCTTTGGTAGGGACAAAACTCATAGGTTGGTTATCGCTTATCATACATATTTAATTTTCAAAGAGTGTTAATTTATTCGTAAGAATTCCCACTTACCTACTATGGACGTGCAATTAAATTTTCATAGGGGATTAAATCATTTGCAAAAATTTTTAGATCATGGGCGTACTATAAAATTTTTCAAGTTAGGTTAATTTATTTGTTGAAATACCATTTACCACGGACGTATTATGAAATTTCTGCAAGGGGTCAATTTATTTGTGAAAATTTCCATTTACCATAGGCGTACGATTAAATTTTTAAGAGGGCTTCATGAAATATCCATCCACCATAGGCATACGATAAAACTTTTAATTTATGTGTCAAAATTCCACATGTTTATTCGTGATTTTATGAGAGCTTCTGATGAATTTATTTCCTCTGAATATGCATGGAATGCTTTCAATATACTTTAGTGTTATTGCCTTCGAAAAGGAATTCTAGAGTTAATTCAACAAAATGAAAGAAATTGACATCTTAATTTATATGGCTTTGTGTACAAAATAATATTCGCAGTTGAACTATATTAGTAATTATTACTAATGTAGTATATGAACACGATTCCATTGTGTGATGGCACGTAAACATTTTATGTATCATTAATTAATTATTTATTCATGCATAACAATAATACCATATAGAATCATTAAGTTGAATTCAGTAAATAGCCATAATTGATTCGTAAGTGAATTTATCTTGAAATGTTTTCAAGAGATTATAATAATAGTAAGAGAGTCAGTGGCATATTTTTCCAACAGTTTTATCATAAAATTATCGAAAGGACGGCTTAAATACTGTTTCAACATCTTACATAGTTTGAGAAAAAAAATTCAAGCTAATAACCCTTTAATTAAGCAGAAACATCGATTGACAAAACAAAAAATTACAGAGATTTTCACGCTTAATTACCACGTAATTGCGAATCAATATCTCAAATATTTAAGCTCATAAATATAATGACACGAAGACAATTTTTTATTGGTAGGAAAGAAAATTTGTTATTGTAACTTGCACACGTCAATGTTATGGTGATTACATTTTGCTACATAATTATATTTTTAAGCAAAAAAATATTAACAATACATAATAACTTTAAACGCAAATTGCGCATTATCTGGTTAAGATTATTTAGGTAATTTTATCACATTTTTCAAGGATCGACTTGGCTAACTACAACTTTTGTTTCATATATCCGTGTTCTCCATAATTTTCTACCAAACGCGAAAAAAGTCATTCCCCGCAGAGTACAGTGTCTGCCAACAAAATTACATCTTAATTCGGTACATCCCTAACGTGCCCGAATATACAGAGTGGAAAGTCTAACTGGAACAAATTCAAAGGTTTATCGGAAAATTCCTGAAACACGTCAATTTTTATTTTCATTGGGGCATATCACAAAGAGATTTGTTTGTCTTCTTAATTATCTGGGGGGCTGCAGACACCCCCAACTTTTTTTTTAAATGGAAGGGTAGGTTGATTAATTTTTTATTCCAAAGCTTTTTCAATTGCAAATACAATTCCATTTTTTTTGTCACGATAAACCTTTATTTATCAAGTTACAGAATTTGTTCCAGTTAGACTTTCCACTCTGTATACATACAAACATTTGAAGCACTTTTTAGTAATAGTATACCTACAGCGTCTTAGATCTTGACGCATCGGTATTTGATTATTTTATATCTTTCTATTAATTTTTTTTATTGTTTTTGTTACACACACAACCTGATCATACACTTGTCAATTTAAATGGTGGGTTATGCAGGTTTCCTGGATTTTTTTCAAGCAGTAATTTTCATTCTCATTTGCTTAATAAGAATAGTTCAAAACAGATATTTCCTTTAAAATCGATAAAATTAATAAAATAAAATTTTAAATATTTCCGTGATGATCATTATATTATTTTTATAGTTAATGGCAGAGTTAAAGTGTGTCACGACAATTAAAGTGATAATTAATACATTTCCATAAACACATTTACATGCAATCAGGTGGCCACGCAGCATTTTGTTAACACTATTTTAGAGCAACAAAAATTATTTTAATTAAATTCGAAAACGCTTTGTCGATGTAGGAATAAATTCAAACCTCTTTTCATATATATATATAATCGGGTCCCTATTTACCAAATAATTGGTGTCAGTGTATGAGACTTTAGCTAAATTCTTATAAAGCTTTTCCAATTTTTTCGGCTTTTTGCCATTTTCTTTGCGTCCTGCCATGTTTTCACTCTATTTTTTAATATTTCTCATATTGTTTTATTCCATGTTTGTCTTGGTCTTCTTTTATTTTTTTAAATTTTTGCTTCCCATATTCTTTTAGTCTGTCTTGTATTTTCCATTCTTTGTAAATGCCCCACCATCCCTCTATAAATTCTAGGATTAATTCTATTTTTAGATGACTCCTCATATCTGTGTTCCTAATTTTGTCTTTTTTTGTAACGCCCCGGTCTCTTCTTAAGTATTTCATTTCAACCGCCTGTATTTTGCTCTTCTGTGTTTGACTTAGCATCCACGTTTCACATCCATAAGTTGGCTTATATATTGCTTTCAATATTTTTATCTTGGTATTTTTTGATATTCTTTTATTGTCTATGAATGTTTTGTTCATCGTATAGTAGAGTTTCATTGTTTTTCCTATTCTTTTATTAATTTCTGCTTATTGTGTTCCTTGTTGATCAATTGTTATTCCCAAGTATTGAAATGTTGTCACTTGTTCTATAACTTGTCCATCAATTTCTATAACTATTTTTTCTTGTCCTTCTCCTATAACCATAACTTTCGTTTTGTTTTTATTCATAACCATCCCGTTTTCTTTCAAGATAATATTCCATGTTTCAAGATTGTGTTTCAGATCTTCTTTAGTTTTTGCAAAAATAGCAAATTCCCCTTCCGACACTTTTACTTTGTTAAGATCCATGTATCCTATATTGAATTTTTTGTTTTTTCCTTACATTTCTTTATTATTTCGTCCATATAGTTGGGCTTAAACTGCCTCCTTGTCTTAATCCTTCTGCAGACGATTGTAGATTATTGGTTATAACCAAGTTAGTATTATTACTATATTTCATTTGGATGAATTTTTTAAGCTTACTACTAACTCCGCGCTTTCTTAGAATATTCCATAGCTTTCTTCTTGGTGTTTTATCAAATGCTTTTTATAAGTCAATAGATGCTAGGTATATCTTTTTCTTTTCTTGCCAGGCTTTTTCAGTAATTTGCTTTATTGAAAAAATATGATCTTGTGTGCTTCTGCCCTTCCTAAATCCACTTTGCGACTCATCCAACGTATTTTCTGTTATAGTATTCAGTCTTTTGTCTATTATTTGTTCAAATATTCTCATGGCAGTACATGGTAATAGTTATTGCAGTCCTTTTTACTGCCTTTGCCTTTATATATCGGAAGTATGGGAGATCTGGTCCAGTATTGTGGCCTTTCTTCCAGTTCCCATATTTTTCTATAAATATTCAGCATAATTTGTTGTCCTATATTTTTGAGCATTTCTACTGTTAATTTGTCATATTCTGCCACCTTCCCATTTTTCTGTTTTTTTAAGGTTTCTTCTATTTCAGTTATACTTATTTGTTCTTCTTGTTGCTCTTCTTCTTCTTCTCCTCTTGTTTGCTGATGTCGTATATCTTTGTCGTTGCTTTTTTCCGTCAGCAGATCTTCAAAGTATTCTTTCCATCTGTTGGCAATTTCTATTCCATCAGTTGGTAATTCTCCTTCTTTATTTTGTATGTAGTTATTTATATTTTGTGAGCTGTCTTTTCTTAGTGATTTCAGGACTAGTTTCTGGTTTTATTTACTACTGCGTTCCATCTTTTCTCCAAATTTTTTCCCATGTGTCTTTTTTGGAGACTCTAACAATAATTTTTACTTACTTTCTTTTTTTTATTCATCGTAGTTTTTTATTGTTTATTCTGAAAGATAGCGTTTCCTTTCTTCTTCTTAACTTGCTTTTTTATTGCATCTGTCCACCAGGCTGTTTCTTTTCTATGTGTTTGTTTGTTAGTTCCACATATCTCTTTAACTGTAGTAAGTATCATATTCTTAAATATTCTATGCTTTTTCAATATTTTCTTCATTCTCTATTTTTATTTCCTTTAGTCTTTTTGTTATTTGTATTTCGTATTTCTCCGCAGTAACTGGTTCTCTAAGTTTATACGATCTTATAATTTCTGTTTTACTAGTATTTACATTTTTCTTTTTAATATCTACTTCGTTATAGCTTTGTTCTTGTATGTAAAGTATTACTACAAAGTGGTCACTTCCGATCTCTGGCCCTCTTCGTACTTTCGTATCCTCTCTTCATCCCAGCATTTATTAAAGAAAACAAGAAAAATATTCTTTAAATATGACGACATGTATATTTTTAATTTTATGTACTTTCAAAAATATGTAATACTTAATAACCTTGAATATTTTCACAAAACAAATAAATACTACTTTTATATAATAAATTGAAATTCTATTTCATTAATCTTTCTTTCAAACTACATATTCAATGATTCCAGTCAATAAAATGATAATAATGTTCTTACGCATAATATACTCATTGTTATTGTTTAAAAAATACTTGTTTTTATTTGCCTTCTCAGGTCTATTACATAATCATTATTCACTATTCAGATACATTCAAAAACAAACGGAACAAAGGGATTTAGTGTATTCGCCGATCTAAATAGTCCACCAACAAAACATTTCTATAAGTTCACTTCAGTGAATATCAAGTATTGATCTGGACAGCTAGATTCAGAATCACTGTAAAAAAGCCCGCCCCTTCTCCTTCCAAAATTTGTTAGTTATGTGCGAGGTGTGTCCGAAGTGCGAACTGCAATTTAGTATTGAATAATTATTTGATGGGGGTAGTAAACGTCGCTACATATTGAAACAATATGCTTACGTTTTATGTTGTTAAAATCGAAAATTAATTGATAAATTCTCTTTAACAATTAATGTTTCGAGTTAAGATAATATGTTTTGATTTCTTTTGGCCATAACGGCTTTCAAAATAAAAATAAATTCGTAAATAAAACAAAATAGGATTCTTTGAATTGAAACAAAGTTATGGGCTTGAACACTCTCACAAATCCATGGAAATCCATCCGAGTGGATAACCTCCTGCGGCAGTGAGGAGTACAAAATCTCCGCAACAGCATAGGGGGAGTGTGCCGCCGGCACGTAGCCAAGGTACCAGCTTTTCAAAAACTGCTCTTCCCAAAATGAAGACGGCTAACGTCTTTTCAAGAAAACGGGCACAAGGTACTGGACCTGGTGTCCTGAAATCGAAGACCACCATGGCCTCGACAAAGGGACCAAAATAACCAGCTGGATCGGCCGTGTCGAAAGGTGATCAAACCTCGTCAATGGCACCAACCGCAGCCTCATCATTAGAGGAAGCAGATGGTGGCGTCTTAATTGATCCACCGACTGATCTATCCAAGGATTGAGGAGATATAAGTTTGCCTGCGGTACTCCACACTCTGCCACATTCGATTGTTTACAGTCACGCCAAGGCCGCTTCTTATATCCTTGGCAAAAGGTTCAAGGACGAATTAATCGACCTTGCCTTCCTGCAAAAACCATGGACAGGAAACACAGACCGAGTAACCGGTCTTAGCAATATTCCTGGTGAGATAATAGTCTGCCCTGGAGTGAAACCCAGAGCATGTCTACTCATCAGGAAAAATATTAATTATTTTTTGCTTACAGGCTTTTGTACTCCAGTAGTAGCCATCCATGTCTCCTTACCGGAGAAAAATGGTATGACAAACATAGTCGCCTGCTCTGCATACTTCCCAGGAGACACGGATACTGTACCTCCTCTCGCTATACTGCGACTAATCGACTATAGCAAGAAGAACAGACTTCAGTTAGTCATGGGCTGTGACGCCAATTCACACCATACATCGTGGGGAAGCGCAAATATAAATCGTAGAGGTGAGTAACTCTTTGATTATATACTAAGGGCTATTTGTTATTAATAAGGGCTCCGAACCAACCTTTGTAACTAGAAACAGATCAAAGGTGTTAGATTTAACCCACCAGCTCAAACTTTCTGAGTAATAAGATGCGGCATTGGGCAGTATCTACTGATCCTTCGTGTTCAGATCATAGGCATATTCAATTCAACATTGAAATAGGTCCAAGGCCAGTAGTGGAATATCGCGACTCAAACGCTACTGATTGGAGTGCATATAAAAATTCCCTCCAACTGTACATTGAGGAAGGTTTCACTACAATTAACAGTTGTGATGGAATAGATGCTGCAGCGGAAAAACTTCGTGAAGCAGTGATCTCCTCGTATCAAGAAAGGAAGGCGAAGGCGAAGGCGAAGCAGGAGTCTTGGAAGAAGTTCTGTGAGAGTATTTCTGATATACCTCGCAGCACTAGAATTCACAAGATTCTCTCTAATGAGTCGATTGCCAAGAAAGGGTCGTTAAAGCGAACTGATACTTTCACGACCTCTAGAAAAGAAACGTTAGAACTTTTAATTAAAAATCATTTTCCTGGAAGTTTGACTCTTTGAAGGCGCAAGGCGCCTCAAAAAGACCTCACCTCAACCTAACCTAGTATATGTCATATCAAGATATTTTATGATCTGAGGTATCAGACACTATCTAAAAGACCTAACTTGCTCATGGAGAATGGAGAGTATCTATCTGTTCGTTTGTAAGAGTATATTGAATATTACTATTTCAAATGAAACTAACTGTTTCTAATTAACTCCACTATTTGATGGAAAAGTTGATGAAAATTATTTATAATTATTTCGATATTTGCATATCATCGTCAGAATATATATTTTAATTTCTAATGATTCTAAGAAATCAAGCCTGTGAGAATATTGTATTAGTTTAATGATATTATTCAGTGTGAAGTGATAATTTGATGCAATTAAGTGTTTTACATAATTTGACTCATCTGGAAGTTCATTTTCGAAGCAATTAAGATGTTCACTATATCTTATTTCAAGATTTATTTGTGTTTCACCAATATAAACTGGAATATTCCGAAATATGTTACGATTTTCACTGTTTTTCTTTATATTGTTTTGGAAAAATTGAATTGTTGGCTATTTTATACCTTGTTCTTCAATTTATGAGGTGTAATTAGGTGTAAAAGAATATTTTGTTTTTTCATTTAAGAAAGCTAGCTCTCCACTTGTGAAATTTACATTAGATAAATTTTTAAAGCACTCAAAAAATCAATAGGTACTCGAATTATCTAAGTTGTTTGGAATATCATTGTATAGTTGTCGAGTTATTTTGAAATTCAGTTATTCGTTGATTGATTGATTAGTTCGGCACCTTCAGTTAGAGGCTTCGAGTCCTCGACACCTCCACCTTTCGGCTTTTTGTGCTCTTGATTGTACCGTTTATTTGAACAGTCCAGTAGCCCTTATCAGGCTCAACAGTCTTTTCACTAGACCTTCTTGGAAAAATCCTCCCTTGGGTGCTCTAGTCGTGGGAGTCTATATGTCGAATAAGACAGTGCTTCACAACCGAAACATTTGAATGAAATTTAAAAAAAGATTGTAATTTAATTTTCCAAAAATGACAAAAGGAACAATAATAGTTATTTAATAAACTAGTTTGTTAATGAAGGCGATTAATAAACGAAACTTTAATAGTTGAGCTTATTAATCGCCCATTAGCAAATGAGTTGATAACAAGACTATCAGGAGATAATAATGTCAACTCCATACCAATGACGTAGAATGTCATAATGATATTGGTATATTGTCTAATATCAAAATGTCATCAAAACGTCAAAATCACAAAAAGAGTGCGTTAATGAAAAAGAGTGCGTTAATGACGTCCATTAACGCATCCTTTTTTAAATAAAACAATTCATTAATATCGAAATTAATAAACGGTCAACGAAATAGTTATTCATGATGCAACTCATACTTTTGCGCACGAGTTGTGAATGTATAGCGAGTGCCTTTTTTCGCTACTTCACGCATGAGTATCATACAATGTTTTATCTACGACCACATTAAAAATTTTGATTGATAAAACACTGATTGTTAAGCTAAATAAACATGGAAGAATAATCTGATTGCACTCCTCTTGAAATTTCTAAAATTTTGGCAATTTTTAAATAGTTTTGACCATTTTTCAAAAATTTTGACAATTTTGACAGTTTTTTATAATTATTGACCATTTTTTCAGAATTTTACCAATTATTGACCATTTTTTAAAATATTTAACAATTTTTGTCAGTTTTTGACCATTTTCGACAGGTTCTGACAATAATTGACAATTTTTGACAAGTTTTGACCATTTTTGAACATTTTTCACAAATTTTGACCATATTCCAAAATGTTTACAATTATTGAACATTTTTTAAGAATTTTGACAATTTTTGACCATTTTTGACAATTATTGACCAATTTTGACAGTTTTTACAATTATGGATCATTATTGACATTTTTTCAAAAATTATGACCATTTTAGACCATTTTTCCAAATATTCAACAATTTTTGACAGTTTCTGATAATTATTGACCATTTTTGACAATTTTTCAAAAATGTTGACAATTATTCTACATTTTTTAAAATATTTAACAATTATTGTACATTTTTCAAAATATTCAACAATTTTTGACCATATTTCAAAATTTTTACAATTATTGACTATTTTTGACAGGTTCTGACAATTATTGACCATTTTTGACAATTTTGACCAATTATTGACCATTTTTGACAGTTTTTCATAATTATTGACCATTTTTCCAAAATGATGACAATTTTTGACCATTTTTTAAAAATTTAACAATTATTTACTATTTTTGACAATTTTTCAAAATTTTAACAATTATTGACCATTTTTGACAATTCTTCAAAAATGTTGTCAATTATTGTACATTTTTCAAAATATTTAACAATTTTTTAACATTTTTCGAAATTTTTACAATTATTGACTATTTTTGACAGGTTCTGACAATTATTGACCATTTTTGACCGTTTTTTATAATTATTGAACATCTTTCCAAAATGATGACAATTTTTGACCATTTTTCAAAATTTTAAGAATTATTTACCATTTTTGACAATTTTTCAAAATTTTAACAATTATTGACCATTTTTGACAATTCTTCAGAAATTTTGACAATCATTGACCATTTTTTCAGACATTTAACAATTTTTGACAGTTTTTGATAATTTTTTACGATTTATGATTGGTTTTGACAATTATTGACCGTCTTTGACAGTTATTGACCATTTTTGACAATTTTTCAAAAATTTTAACCATTTTTCACAATTTTTATGTTTCACATCAAAAAGAGTGTTATAATGATTATCCCATTTAAAAAGCATTGTACTTTTTCGCACTCTTTTGGGTGTTATAATGAAACTTCCATTTAAAAAGCATTGTTCTTTTTCGCACGCTTCAGACGTATGTATAAAATGTAATTTCACGAATTTATATAAGTTTGTAAATGCTTCATTTTAATGGTGGTCGAAGATAAAATACTTTTTTGGCCCCTTTATAGTGCGTTCAATTTTCTGGATTTATTGAGATATTTTCGACGGCCATTTTTTTGATTTTGTCATCTAATATGTCAAAATCAAAGTTGGAGTTTATTAATAATTAATTTTATTCGATTTTTTTTGGCAAAATAGCAATAATATTTATTTTTGCAACAAGTGCATAAGGTAGTGCTTTTTTTCACTACGAAAGGAACGTCTGCATCGTATTTTGAACGATGTAATTTCGCCCGATTGATAGGTCGCGTTTGCGGGTAATCTAAACATCAACCAATCAAATTTTTGTGAGTCAAAGATTAGGGTTAACGTTTGTTCTACGTTTAAACGGTTCATTATTGTGATATTTTGATTAGGATTAATAACAGACCTGCCTTTTTTCCATTTCTTCCAACGTAATGTGTTAGGAAGACATTAACAATCAATGACGCATACCAAGAAGGCTATTATATGAACTTTATTTAGGTTGCTCTAAATGGACTAAAAATGGCATCGATTTGAATGTTTATGTTTGTCATGATGACAAAACGCTAAGTAAAATGTCAGATGAGTGCAATCTGCAAAGCCATTAGTGAAAATATTTAAAATTAGCGTTAAAAAACTACTTTATCTCACCCTAATGTCACTTTATCTCACTCTAATGTCACTTTTTTAAACTGTTGAACAAATACATATTTTATCTACGAAAATCGATTAAAAAAACGTCACTTTCATTAATGATTGTAGAAAAATTCATTTAAAATCTACTTTTATTGTTTGGAATACCCATTTTTGTTCCATGAAAAGGGGGTTATATACCCCAAAGGGCTGTTCAAAATTCAATCAGAGAGTATTTATAAATCGAATTATATTCTAAAGATGATGTTTAATGTTTATAAACGTTAGATAAAGTCCATGACAGTTAACTATACTACACAATCGCTAATTTAATGTAATGAATAATTATGAGTTTCGCGCATCAATGCATTTAACACTAAATAATGGTTTAATAGAATAGGACTTACTCTAAAATGATAGTTTTTAATTTTATGTCATCACCTGAACAATTAGGTTAAATACACAAGCCGGCCAATAATTTTATTGTTCACCACAAACAACATACATTATTCGCACGTACCTATTCAAGAACTCACAACAATCACATTTTATCGGCATAGTGTTTCTTTCTAAATACCTGTTGGTTGTTGGTTGTTTACGTAATAACAACTGGAAAATTATAGTTGTATTGACTATAAATATATACAAGGTAGCCGATCCCTTCAGTCCACTGCTTTTTAATGAATGGACGATTAGATACTACGGGGATATATCTAAAAATTTTACCATAAAGTGATTAATTTTTGTGGATATTTTTTGGAAATGGAAAATAAACCGAATGACCAGCTTTTTGTAGTATCTTTATTGTTTTGTTAAACTTTCCAATCGAGTAATTTATGTATATTGCAAACAATAAAAACAGAATTTGGATGGGAATTACCTAATTATATTATTCAAAATATTTTGTTCGTATATAAAAATTCTGATTATAAATCAAATAATATTTACAGTCATGATGAGAATCAAAATATATTTTTTAATAGAATGTCTATAAAAGTTGAAAAACTAAAAAATAACTCTCCCAAACTCAGAGTGGAAACTCCATATTTACAAATTTGAAAGAGCATTTAACAGAAGATATGTAGACAGCTGTTGTGTTCAATTCAGTTGTACTAGATTTGAATAGGAAGAAACTTCCTAATTGATCTGACATTTATTTTTACATAACTGACAATAGTATTAATATTGACAAAAAACATCAAATGCAAAATAACAAAATACAAAGTGGTCTAATCAAATAGAGCGTTTCCCTGACCATATTGTCAGCTGATCACGGACAACCTGCAGAAAGATGGATAGAAATAGTATTTTTTACGGATTTAAATATAAATCGAGAACAAACGTTGATTGGTTTTGGCAAATTTGTGTACTAGTGTGTATTAGCTGGATACTATAATAATGTAAAAGTGTAAAAAAGCAATTGTTATGAGTTTTATCGTGTTGTATTATTCGGTTTGAGATTATATTAGAATTCAGTTTGAAGGTTGTCCGGTGACAGAAATTCGTCACGATGACGTACTTGGAAAAGGTCAATTCTCCCGGATATAGTTAAAAAGTCAATCATAGTTCAAACGGATTCTTGAAGATCGTCTTGTAGTATTCGTATTATAAGGAGGTGAAAAACTATTAAATATAGATGTTGATATACATGGCTTATTAACAAATTCATTAATATTATAATGACTTGTAGTATCTTCTTTTTCTTGGACCGCAGTCTTACTTATCGACTTCCGAGTCGATACTTCTGAGGATCGGTTGTCATAGTCAACATTTTTAGAACCCACAGTTGGTCTGAAAATTCTATACTGTCTCCTGGGTGGTAGTGGAAATTGTTGTTGATTGTTTTGTTGTCTTGATTGATTCTCCATGTTTTTTGATTGTTTTAATTCGGTTATAGTGATAGACTTTTTAATGTTGCACGATAGGATTTGATTGAAATGTCTTTTTATCATGTAGCCATCATCCAATTCAATTATATAACGAAATTTTCCAAGGCGATTCCATACTTTCAATAAATGTTTCCATGATAATTTCGTGATTGTACTCTTGTTCCGATTAGATAAAATTGCTCAAAATTTGGTTGAATTGCATTATTTTTATCTGGTTTTGAATAAGATCTAATTTTGTTCGGATATTTTGACCAAACAATAATTCTGCTGGTGTCTTCTAATTTAAGGGGGGTGTTGATTTAAATTTAATTGAAAATCTGTGTAGTTTTTCATGTATAGTTCCTGGTTCTTCAGACATTTTTTTCATTTTATCTTTAAATGTTTGTACTTATCTTTCCGCTTATCCATTTGTAGCAGGATATCCTGGAGCAATAAGTCTTTGTTCTTTTAAAAAAATCAACAAAATCTATCGATTTAAAAATAGATGCGTGGTCACTAACAATGATTTCTGGTAATCCGTAACAACTGAAAATTTCTCGTAGATAATGTATTCTTCCAGAAGTTGTTGGTGCATTTTTAGACATTCTAATTCCGGGCCATTTACTCTTTGCAACATCTACAACTAAGAAAAAATTATAATTAAAAATTGGGCCAGCATAATCTATGTGAACCCGTTGCCAGTTGCCATCGATTTCCATACGTTTCCTTGAGGAACTACTCGGCTAAAATGAGCAGGAAAACCATCTTGCATGAACCATGAATCTTAGGGACATGTTTTCCATTAAATCAGGTGAATTATTTCGCGAAAAAGTATGGTAATCCTGGTCTGAGTAGATGATTGCCGTTTACACCTATCCAGACATTTATGCTTAATCTTTGCTGGTGTTTCATCTCTCTTATAGTGTGCGGATTTTCACCAATGTAGGCATAATGATGTGCATTATGTAAATTGAAATTTCCCTTTCGAATTAACGCAACATTTTTGAGAATTTTGATAGCATAGACATTATTCGATTATTCACCGAGTCACGAGACGTATTTGGCGAAACATCACGAGAGCGCAGCTCGAGTGGTGTTTCGCGAAATACGTCGAGTGAAGAGGTAAATAATCGAAAAATATTGTCTATGCTCGAGTTGGTATTCGTTACGATTATATAACGAATAATATTCTAATTTTTTTTAATGATTAATATTAATATTGAAGGTACAATTATTATAATACATATTTGATGTATTGTTGTTTTCGGAATTTGTAGCAGAATTAACTGACATTTCATTGAGCTTGCCCGTTACTAAGGAAATGATCACAATATGACAGGAGGCGAAACACCAAAACGATTATATCACGTCGTCAAGGGGTATATTCACTTATCAATACGTCGTAACTAAGGGAAATTCAAGGATTGTATTGGTTCATTAGAACATAAGTTATATAATCAGAATTATTACACTAACTAATTCATTCAAATGAACTAAGAATATTTTAAAATATTGTAGGTTAGGTTCAATTTCGAGAGATTATAAGAAAAATCCCAGTCAAGATCAAACACTTTTCCAATGTTTATGTAATCCCATGTCTAAGAATATCTGGTTAACTGTCTTCAGTGGTGAACTTTGTAGAAAACCCCCTGATAATAATTATGAAAAGTATAGTTACAATGTTATAGACTACCCCTCGTAAATCAGCATACTTCAGCGATTGGTTAATATATTTTTAATAGCAACATATATTTTCATCAATGTATGTTAATTCATATTCACAGAAATAAAATTATATTTTCTGTAAATCACGATTCTCTCGTAAATTAGGCCGATGTAAATTGTACGGCCTTGAGACGAATTTTACTGCAAAACAACTCAAAACATGAATCACAGAAAAATAGTTTATGAATTTGAATACGGTTCAACGGAATTTTTAATTTTCATTCGAATTTCGATAATGATGGTATTAGCGAAATAATTCCAGAATGGAACGACGCGGTGGTGGAACTTGGCAAAGAAGATTTTTGACCGACAGGTGTGAGCCTAATAAACAACAGGATCTACCAATATAAATAAATTCTAATAGTTAGTTGTGTAATTAGAGCGTAAAATAACAGATTTCCGCTTGAGAAAGAATGTTGCCGGCGATCTTTCGAAAGGACAACTTTTGACGATTATTGACCATTTCTAAAAATTTTGACAATTATTGACCATTTTTCAAAATTTTAACAATTATTGACCATTTTGTCTGCTTTTCAAAATTAGTGACCATTTTTCCAAATTTTTGATAATCTTTGACCATTTTTCCAAATTTTTTATAATCTTTGACCATTTTTCAAAATCACAGAAAGATAGTTTATGAATTTGAATACGGTTCAACGGAATTTTTAATTTTCATTCGAATTTCGATAATGATGGTATTAGCGAAATAATTCCAGAATGGAACGACGCGGTGGTGGAACTTGGCAAAGAAGATTTTTGACCGACAGGTGTGAGCCTAATAAACAACAGGATTTACCAATATAAATAAATTCTAATAGTTAGTTGTGTAATTAGAGCGTAAAATAACAGATTTCCGCTTGAGAAAGAATGTTGCCGGCGATCTTTCGAAAGGACAACTTTTGACGATTATTGACCATTTCTAAAAATTTTGACAATTATTGACCATTTTTCAAAATTTTAACAATTATTGACCATTTTGTCTGCTTTTCAAAATTAGTGACCATTTTTCCAAATTTTTGATAATCTTTGACCATTTTTCCAAATTTTTTATAATCTTTGACCATTTTTCAAAATGATGACAATTTTTAACCATTTTCGACAGTTTTTGACAATAATTATCCATTTTTAACAGTTTTTAACAATAATTGACAATTTTTGACCATTTTTGACAATTTTTCGTAATTTTAGACCATTTTTCAAAATTATTGACCATTTTTGATAATTATTGACAATTGTTGACAATCATGGACCATTTCTTCAAATTTTTGACCATTTTTGACAATTATTGACCATTTTTGACCATATTTCAAAAACTTTAACAATTTTTGACAATTATCAACTATTTTTTCAAATTTTGACAATTTTTAACAATAATTGTCCATTTTTGACAATTTTTGATAGTTTTTGACCATTTTTGACAATTTTTCAAAAAAAATTCAAAATTATTGACCATTTTTCAAAAAAAAATCAAAATTATTGACCATTTTTCAAAATTATTGACCATTTTTCAAAATTATTGACCATTTTTGATAGTTTTTGACAATTATCGACCATTTTTCAAAATTTTAACAATTTTTGATAATTATTGACCAATTTTGGCAATAATAGTCCATTTTTGACAATTTTTGATAGTTTTTGACAATTATTGACATTTCTGACAATTTTTGGAACTTTTTGCCCATTTTTCAAATTTTTTTAAAAGTTTTTGACTATTATCGACCATTTTTGACAAATATTGACAATTTTTGAAAAATTTTGACCATTTTTCAAAAATTTTGTATTGACCATTATTAAAAATTTTAACAATTATTGACAATTTTTGACAGTTTTTGACAATTTTTGACAATTTTTGACAATTTTCAAGACGATTCTAAGCACTAAAATCGACCAGAACACACACACGAACAAACAGAGTTTATCTTTAAACTTCATTTGAAAACCTACCTTTTCGGAGTGAGAAGTAGATTAAGACTGAACTAAGAAAAGGTTTTGAACGACAATTAAGAATATATAATATTCACAAAAAGGTTGTTTACAACTTCCTTCGTAAAACGATTTCATCTTAACGCATGTTTCTCTTTTTCCCGTAGCTAAGAGCACTTGAAGCCATAAATCCTTATATTTTATGGTTATCTTACAGATGTTAATATAACAATAGCCTGCGTGAGTTATAGTTTGTTCTGGTGATTCTTTCTTGATTTAACATTTTAAAATTATTAAGTTTGATACAATAATTCTTACACAGGTAAATAGTTCCATTTGAGCTGACATCAACAGTGAAATTTACTAAGTATACCAGTGCCCCAAATTAACATTTTATACATACAAATTATCCCAAACAATTAGTAAAAAATTGACATAAAATTTGTCTAATTTGAGAATGACCATCTTCTAGTAATAAACTCCAGCACTTTATGCCGCTTATAATCGTACAAGGACAAAGTTTCAACCCCTTTAAAGGGTTCATCAAAGTGTTTAACTAAGTGGAAATGGTCACGGTTTTGTATTTAAATAAGTATGGCATTGAGATGAAAATTATAACGAGCTCAACAATTCTAGAACAGAAAAAAAGTTAATTGTACAGAGTGTAAAAACAAAAAAAGGGCCTGGAAAATGGATTATATCTCTTAAACTATGAAAGTTATACATTTTGTTCTGAATTATTTTAGGGTTGGGTGGAATAGACAATTTTGTTAATTAAGATCTTCGTGATTATTATCATTAATCGGAGATCTGCCGGTTAGTTGACCGAACGGTTTGTAGTCATTGCTGTGACAGAATTTATGTTACGTCTGGAAAATGTGTTAATATCATATTTTCAGAGCACCAGCTAAAATATTTCGTAGTTTCAACTAAAAAACTTAATGGCCGTAAAAATATTCAGGATTTTTAAATTTTTAGTGCCAAATTCTCAACTGAACTGTAAGCACACATTTTCACACTCTGATAAGCCGCTAGCAATTATTGAAATTCGATCGATACGTCCACATTGATACCCTATGGCTTATTAGCAGTTATAAACCAATTTTAAAAAATTGATGCGATAGGAAGATTTTAATTACAATTCCCAATCGGCAATAATCCAGGCAATAGAGATAATAATATATGAAAACTTACTTAATGTTTTTTTTAAATTTTTAACAACTAACAAGAAACTTTTGAAGCTAAGTGTGTAACTCACTAAAACGAAGTTTCGTTATCGTTTTATTTCTATCAACTTTTGTTGAATACTTTCACGATAAACTGTAAACTTTTAGAGTTTTTGAAGTTTGTGATCATTTAAACTAAGAACTTTACAAGAAATAGTAGTATTACAAACACAGGTATTTCCAAGCGATCTTATAATCTGTTTATCATAGTTTCTAATAAATGTAAAATTATGTATTTATACCAACCGTATATTGCAGTGGAGTGGAATAGATTTTTTATGTTAAGTGACTATTTAAAAATAAGAGGTTCGACTTAACGGTTATTTACGATATACTTAGGTATTTTAATATGAAATAATACTATTTTTTTTTTAAATACAACTGATATAGAAACAAGATTAACGAGTAATATTTTTCTGTTAAAATCTTCCACTGGTGATTTCTCAGCTTTGTTTTTTCTTGATTTAACTACACAACACGCACTGTGCTCTGCTTTTAACCCACTACACTAGCTCAAAAGGTTTGCTCCTTTTGAGACTTCTCACTATTCCACGTTGGTCCAACAGCTGGATTGCTCCTACGTTCTTGTGGTTGTGAAGCCGTTCTTCATGCTTCTTTGCGAAATGTTTCACCTCTTCTGCTTCCATTTCCACTCCCAGTTCTCTGTGTAGGTCGCTGTTTCTTACATACCAAGGAGTGTTGACAATGCCCTTTAATACCTTGTTCTGAAATCTTTGTATTTTATTAATATTGCTTGAGCAGGCACACCCCCAAAGTTGTATGCCATATGCCACACTGGCACTGGCACTGACATGCTTGTATATCATAAGCTTGTTTCTAATGGAAATGGTTATGTAGAAGTTCAATAGATCAGGAATTTTATTGCTATCTGTTGGCCAATAAGTTGGTCGTCCTAAGAAACCCTCTACCTTTTGTAGTAATTAGTCTGGACCCTCATAAGGTGTGCTTCGCGATGAAGTCTCCTCCTAGTATAAATCTTTCTCCAAGATCTTGGAGTGAGTTTAAGTAGTTTTCTTTTTTGAGATTATATCTCGGTGGGCAGTATATCGCAGCTACTTTTATAGTCTGACTTTTGCAATGTATCGTCACAGAGGTGACTTGTATTAGTTCGGTTTTTATTGAAGTATCCTCAAAATGTTTGAAATTTTGTTTTATTATTACTGCGCTTCCTCCTCTGGCAGTATTAGATATGGGTATATTGTGTGGTATGTATTATAACCCTTTGATCTAAGGTAGCTTTCATTTGCTAAATGTGTTTCTGAGTCTAAACATATCTCTATTTTTAGTGTCTCCAAGTATATCTACAGCTGTTTCGTATGCTGCAGAAGTCCATTGGCATTCCATGTTACTATTCTAACGTCTTGAGGGCCCATCTTTAGGCCGTGGCCAAGCATTTATGTTGCTGGTCTCTATATTGGATAATCTGTTCATTACATCCCTTTTGATTGCTTCTTGGTTTTTGAAGCTTGCTTCTTATTGCACGCCATAGGACTTTTGAGAAGGCTAGTGAACTCGTAAAACGTGTAACCGTTACGAAAAGTCCGTCACGCAACAGTGTTGTCATATTTATGAAAAGGCTAGTGAACTCGTGAAACGTGTAATGTTACGAAAAAGCGAATAAGGGTTCGTCACGCAACAGTATTGCCAGATTTCCGAATAACCCACTAATCCAAAATGAAATTTAAATTGAAGCTTGCTTCTTATTGCACGACATAGAACTTTTGGGAAGGCTAGTGAACTCGTGAAACGTGTGATGTTACGAAAAAGCGTTTGTCACGCGATAACTTATTCAAGCGGCTGTGCGCAAAATCTCTTGCCGCACTGAGCTTGCACATCCATAGGTGTGAAAAATTGTCAAAAATGGTCAAAAACTGTCAAAATTTTGAAAAAATGGTTAATAATTGCCAAATATTTCCAAAAATTGTCAAAAATGGTCAATAATTGTCAAAGAAGGTCAATAATTATCAAAATTCGTCAAAAATGGTCCAAAAGGATCAATAATTGTTAAAATTTTGGGAAAATGGTCAATAATTGCCAAATATTTTAAAAAATTGTCAAAAATTTGGGTAAATGGTCAATAATTGCCAAAATTTTGGAAAAATGGTCAAAAATTGTAAAAATTTTGAAAAAATGGTCAATAATTATGAAAAACTGTCAAAAATGGTCAATAATTATTATAAATTGTCAAAAATTTTGAAAAATGGTCAAAATTTTTGAAACATTGTCAAAAATGCTCGAAAATATTCAATAATTGTTAAAATTTGAAAAAATGGTCTAAAATGGTCGAAATTTTTAAAAAATTGTCAAAAATGGTCAATAATTATTAAAATTTGAAAAAATGGTCAAAAATTGTCAAAATTTTGAAAAAATGGTCAATAATGTTAAAATTTTTGGAAAATTGTCAAAAATGGTCAATAATTGTCGAAGATGGTCAATAATTGTCAAAATTCGTCAAAAACTGTCAAAAATGATCAATAATTGTCAAATCTGGTCAATAATTGTCAAAAATGGTCATTAATTATTAAAATTTGAAAAAATTGTCAAAATTTTGAAAAAATGGTCAATAATTGCCAAATATGTTAAAATTTTTGAAAAATTCTCAAAAATGGTCAATAATTGTCGAAGACGGTCAATAATTGTCAAAATTCGTTAAAAATAACTGTCAAAAATGGTCAATAATTGTTAAAATTTTTGAAAAATTGTCAAAATTTTTTAAATATGGTCAAAAATTGTCAAGAATTTGGAAAAATCGTCAAAAACTGTCAAAATTATGAGAAGATGGTTAATAATTGCCAAATATTTTCAAAAATTGTCAAAATTTTTGAAAAATGGTCAAATTTTTCGGAAACATTTCAAAAATTGTATCTCGCAAGTCTCAATATATGAGACATGCTTATGTGAAACAGTTTTTAAGTTATGAGGGGGTCAAAACTGGCTCCAAAAGATTGAAAAATATAGGTACCTAATTGTCGTTCACTACCTACAAAACAAGCTAATATGTCATCTACATACCTAAGGTAAATGTCCCTATTTTCGTCAGCAGAAGCCATAAGCCTATCTTTTTTCCAATTTTGTCATGCTGTAACAAATATATACTTTAACGTATTGAGTTGTAAAGCTATCAATTATTTCAAACATTATTGGATTTTTCATTTATTTCAAGAATATTTGTTTTTTTATTGTATTCCAATAAGTATATCAAAAATACCAGCTGTCTCTAATGTCAGTTTTATATCGTATTATCGTATCTTAGTCCCAATTTTTGTCATATTTTTTAGTTTTGTTGTAATAGTGGAATAAGTACATACGTAGAGAAAAGCAATTGTTCATTATTCATTTTCCGAAAATACAAACAAAATATAAACTCTATAATAAAGAAACACTATGAAAAATAAAACATTTAACTATTTAGTTAACCAACTACCGACTAGGATTTAAGTAACTTCTTTCGGAAAATCGATTATATTGCAGTTACCATCTTTGGTTTTTCAATTGCACATATCAAATCTTTTTCTGAGTACGTTAAAACATCATCGTTCATCGACCACTTCCAATATTTTCCCGCCTTCGACAAACATTTCACCGTGAAGTCTTTCTTTAGACGATCCACTTTGATTACCATCCCAGGATAAAAAAAAACACCCTCGTACTTCACTACAATGTAGTCTCCCTCACTTAAATTGGAAGTATCACTTTTTCCTCATCCAGCATATTATCATTTTCTTTCTCAGAGTCTTCAGTTTATAAAACATCTTTTTGTTTTGTGTTATTTTTGCTGTTCTTTCTCTTCTTGGTGTCATTTTTCCTTTTTCTTTCTTTTTCTTGGTCATTTTCAGTTTACTTGGTATTCCTCTCTATTCTCTTTTGATTTCTTTCTTCCTTTTCTTTAATTTTTTTGTCTTCCTTTCTTTGTTGGTAAGCCTCCCAATCTACTGAAGACACAACAGCCGGACTTTTTTCTTTCCATTTTCATTTATGTGGATTACTTTCTGTTTGTTTAGGTTTCCAGAATAAATATTTTTTAAAAGGAGTAGAGAAATTAGATTGTGTTTGTGTCGATTTGTCAGGTGTTATGTCATTCAACTCAGATTTTTGGTTAGGTACTTGAGGATTCAAACTAGTAACAGATTCATATGTCCCTTCTGCGTCTACTTTATTAATATTTTCCGGAACCATTTCAGATGCTGCTTTATCTAACATTTCAATTTCATTCATATTTTCCGAAATACTTCCACTTGTTAACCATTCAGGTTGCTCTGGATTTTCCGTGTTATAAGTGATTATATTTGATTCTATATTCTCATCTAAACTTTCTGTATAAGACGTTTCTGTTATTTTTACCAACTTTATGATCTGAAAATGTAGATATATTTTATCAACTGTCTTGTGAAGATGTAACATGGATTGTAGCACAATAGACAGTATTGTTGCAGTGCTAGATTTTAAACAGATCACTCGAAAAAACGAAACCATTAGCAATATTTATTCATTTATTAAAGTCCCAACAGGTCTTACAACCTAATAATAATTTAAAAATTTAAAAACTATAATAATATTTTTAGTATTTTATACAATCCTGAGAGGAAGGTAGTGACGAATTCCACTTTTTATTTTTTAATAGGAAGACAAATACAAAACTGTTTTTCCCTTAAATGAAAACAAACCCTGACCTGTCCTTGTACCAGTATTACTGAAGATTTGATGTTCCGAAAAAAATTTGCAATGTAAGATTTGGTTCTATAGCTTAAGAAAGTGACAGGATTCACTTTGGAAAACGAACTGGCAGGAAACACATTCCGAGTTTTATATATGCTTTTAAAATGAAATTAGAAAATGCAGATGGCTTTCTATACATTTGAGTTGCCATTTATCTAAGGCTTTCAAGACACGTTTAGATAGTTGGAATTCTCTTTCGGGTTGTAACACTTCGAAAGCTAACGTACTTATAGGAAGGAATAATTTTCAGATGATGCTGCTTAAAATTCGTTACTCTAAAAGCTTCCGGTTCATAAACATTATTTGATAAAATGTTATCGTTATTTTTTACAAAACATAATAATTATTAAAATGTACGAATTGGAATATTAGACTACTCCAAATTCATCTCTCCTTTAAATCCGAGAAAGTGAAGTATCGTATCTCGGATCAGATAGCTTATTGGAACGAGACAACAGATTTTAGGAAAGCCAATGCTTTTATCAAAGGAACTTAAAGCAGAATCTTTGCTGAACTGGATAGTGCAAGCTAAGCTATATCTGAACAGAATAGAGCTGGTGGAAAACATCGAGTGTCATCTCTATCTCTATTTTTAAAATTAAAAAATATGCAGGGTTTCCCATTTACAAACAGGAAGTTATTAACAACTCCCAGTATAGTAGCAAATAGATGGCAATATTTTTATTAAATAACACTCCAATAACAATTCAGTTTCCATGATTCAGATACCTTTATTTCTCGAGATATTTCTAATTGACCGTTTATATGCCGCACCCTGTAGATACATACATAGATTAACTTCCTTATTGAATTGCTGTTTTTTTGTTGGATTCAGTTTCAAGCGTCCCCATTATTGTTTATATTCCTAAATAAGCTTGGACATAAAACTATTATTGATGATAAATGCAGTCAAACTCATATTCCAGAATATAGTGGAAGAAAACTTCAAAGCTTGCCACAATTATATATGTATTTTTTACGCTATCCGTTTTCGTCGAGTTCCGTGACTGTCACGTTTCTTTGTAAAAACAGCTGTGCATAATTTAGAAGCTGCCTACAAGTACCTACAAGTTTCCACACTCAATTTAAGCTAAACAATTCCACAGGGAGATTTGCGAATTTTAGTGACTAGAATTGATCACGTACTTTGATAGTATTTTACAATTGGGGCTATTATTGTTTGGACGTGAAGGGAATATCTTATCAACTTTTTCCTCCACAATAATCCATCATCAGTTTAAATCCGGCTTTTCAACTATTCTGTCAAAAGCAATTTAGCGATAATGTGGAGCCGACTACTTGACATACATTCTACAGGTATACGATGAAAACAAATATGTTTATTGATAAACAACAATTCATAATCAGTTGTTAATTTCAAATGTATTAGACCGGTACACATGTAGGCTTCGTTATTTCAAATGGAAGCCGTTTCCACCATCGAGTTTTATGTGAAAAACCAGTAGAAAAATGCTATTCCCCAAAACCCAAACTGGATAATCGACGCTACATTGAAAATTCTAAGATTTTTAATGTCCACTCTCTCTCCAACGGATTTTGGAAAGCAGGTCCTCTTAGGACCCTGTATGTTCTAATAACCGATTTTTCTACGTTAATTTCACAGTATATTTGGGCATGATCGGATAAAGATGGTTCATCCGATACATGCCACTTGCGAATCTTCTCCCTGACACGTAAAGTGCCAAGAGCAACATCTATCAATGATTCCCCCCTGTGACAGGTTGTGACAAGGGGCAGGGGGGCCAAAAGCTTTGTGACGTCTGATGTTAAATTTTTTTTCGTATCCTCAATTAACATAATTAGTCGTTTTTTGTTTCCTAACTAGTCGTTTGTTTTCTCTGTTATCTAAAATATTCAACTTTATGTTGATTTTATGCAAGGTTATTTGATAAAAACAAGAAAAAAATACAATTAACTTTTTTCTGTTGATTACTTTTAAATACAAAATTGAAAAATGTGTTACGTCACATCACGGCGGAGGGGGTTTTAAAAATGTGACAAACTGTGACAAAGACGGGGGCAGGGGTTAAAAAGTCCTAAAATTCATGTGATGTAATCTATGGATGACCCCCTATCTAATGTGGAGAAAATTGAATTCTGTATTATATCGAAAGCTTTGTATATTTTCCTGAAACAATGCATATTATTGGAAAAAATACACAAATAACATGTACATGTGTTTGATGAGGATGAGATAAAAGTTTATGTCATCCATTTGGAATGTTTATGCCACGACAACATCAAGACGCGAATGCACAAGCCAGACACGTAAAATAGAGATAGATAAAAATAGCAGTAAGCATAGAACATGAAGAACTGTATAGATTGCGTGGAAAACACAACTCTAAGCTATTCATGAAAACGAAACCATTAAATGTACGTCATCCTACTTTTTGGATACTTGGATATTGGAATTTTATTTTATATTGAATTCTCGCTTTGACAAATCGATGCGCATGAGTCGATTCGCTGGATAGCAGAAAAGGAGAATAGGAAAAGTATTGAAGGAATTAAAACTAGAAAAACTGAAAAACTATTGGAGAAGGAAGTATTCATAATGATATACTTGCGGACTGCAAGGCACTACAGAATTCCAGAGCACAACCTGGGAGAATACTGGATAAAAAAGGAAGACTGGCTCATACTGAAACCTGAAAATATCCTAAAACTTTTTCAATTAAGGGAACTGACGGAACCCACTTCTTAAATACCAGTCCGATCATAAAAATATGTCTTTCTCTTTCTCATGGGTACCTTCACATACCTGTACATAAATCTACGAAGAAGCAGATATTCCAACCCTGGAATCAGCAAGTAGCAATTTTATTGCTAAATCCTCACTAATACCATAAGTTATCTGTTGAGAATTTCATCTTGGATATTTGGTAATGTAAGTAGTGTAACAAAATGTATGAAATAGTGACAGATGTGAAGGCAATCCTTTCTAACTTCAACAGCTGAACAACCCAAAATCTACCTGATTAAGGGGACTCTGGAATAATATCTGGAGCTACTAAAACTTTCTGACAATTTTTTGTGCTTAATTTTCAACCGATTCAAAAAATTTAAACACTTTTGAATTCACAGAGATAATACCTATGCCTTAATAGCGAGAGAGAACCTGCCAAACATCAGATACTTGATTCGAGCCGCGGCGGGGTAGGCACAAATTCTCTGCTGTTTCATCATCTTCCAGACAGAGACGACAAGTCGGATCTTCCGCCAAGTCTTACCATATTATGATTCAGATGACAGTGGCCTGTTAAAAGGCCTTTTAGACAACGAAGGTCATGCCTGCTATAGTCTAACATTTGTTTGGGGACATTCTTCGGAGGATGTATGAGAGCCTTTGAATGAACCAATCCTGGTATATTATTACAGAAGTCTAAAGCTCTTCTTGCAGTCCAGGTATTTAGTGTTTGTTTGGCAAAGCTTATCGCGATGCCAATTGTAGGTTCCGGTCCGATAAAAACGCATGCGGCACCCTCCCTTGCAAGAGAGTCCGCCTTCTCATTGCCATCCATGCCATCTGTTCCCTCTGGCACCATCTGTGAACATCGTCCAACGTCTTTTGGAGGATATTATATGCTACCCTTCCTGACTTGGTCGTTGCCAGGATGACATCGTCGTCTGCGTACGCTTGCAGTTCTACCCCTCTTCTTTCGAGAGCGCTAAGTAAGTCATCCATCAAGAGTGACCACAGTAAGGGAGATAGTACTATCCGCCTTGTGGGCAGCCCCTGGAAACCTTAAAGCTAATGGCCTCATCCTGAAGAAAAGTAGTGGCTGTTCTATTAGTAGGCATGGCATATATCCAGCCGGTAATGGTTGATTAAGCCAAAGCTGATCCAAAGGAGGTTGGAAGTGCATTGTCGAATGCCAAGAAATATGGCCTCCTCAGTCTCCTTGTTGTTAAGGGATTGTGTGATTTTCTAAACAAGGTTGTGTAACTCTAAATCTGTCGATTTGCCAGTTTGATAAGCGTATTGGTGGTTACTCAGGGGGTAGTTATATAAAGCTACCTGCATGATGTAGCAATCCAGTAATCTTTCAAGTCCTTTAAGCAGGAAATATGTAAGGCTAATTATTGGTCTAACTGACTAGGGTGAGGGTGTATATAAAACACCCTAGCCGCCAACCAACTGGGAGGTATGTAATTCCACGCCAGGCTAGCTCTATACAGTCTAATGAGGATGGGTAAATGTAGTTCCAGTCGGTTTTGCAGCAGAGCTGGAAAAATGCCATCCTCACCGGGAGATTTGAAGGGTTGAAAAATTTTTATTGCCGGTGCTGTGATAACTTCCTTGGTGACCTCCCAATCGTTTTTTGTGGGGCGCCTTGCGCCTTCAAAGTGGGGTGTGTCCAGGAAAGTAATTTTTAATTAAAAGCTCTAACGTGTCTTTTCTAGAGGTCGTGAAAGTGTCATCAGGTCACTTTAACGCAGACACCATAGGATTCCCAACAACCTACAGTTAACTCTCAAAGACCAAGTGATTAATTCCTTGGAACAATAATATGATTGTACACTTTGGCATTCAACTTTCAACTTTGTAGTCGTTGAACTGCCAATAGCCCTAATGACTGATTCAGTACTGATACAGGGAAAAATATAAATATTTATGAAATATTTGAGATCCAGAGTATTTTACTGAATCCCTGTATCTTGAAAATGGGTAGTGTTCAGTATTAAATCGATCACACCTGAAACAATATAATATGGTTTTCCAGACAGATATAGGCGTTGATTTGCTTTTCATGTCATTAACCGATAACAGTTGTATGGTTTTAACCATGGAAGTGCTACATCGAAACGCGGTCGTGGTTAGTAGAGTGGAAAATAATTTTCCAATCATACTAGTTGCAATTAATTGAGACAGTTGTACCAGATTTGAAATAATTTCAATCAACAGAAAATTGGTTTGTGTATTTGTTAAATAGAAGCCATGTATATTTGGAATGAAAATTTTTTTCACACAAATATGTCCGTACTTAATTATAGGCCATTCTATATGACTTGGCAGATCGATCCGTCAACCGCCAGACTCCACATTTACGGGAACAATACTCCTTCTTGTGGACATCTCCTGGTAGTGGAGATGGAGACGATGTTTCTACTCATCCTCATCTCTATTACTGTAGAGGTGAGCAGTTCGGACATCCATTTGGATGTTTTGCTATCTACACCTCTTTCATTTAATGCTCTTTTGACGGTGACACGACTTATCGTAACGCGACGTAACTGAAAAATCCAGCATTTCCTCCAAACATATGGAATCATCGTCATAATGCAGCAGATGGTTTGACCAGCGTAGAAGGCTTTTACTATTCACTTCAAAATTTATTTCAATGTTCCCATCCAACAATGTGGAAATTTCTTGTTGGACTTTGATGTGTCTCTCTAGGATTTCTGCACGACAAGACAAATATAACTAGGGCTTCACACGAGAGCGAGATTTTTCTCGTCTCGTTCTCGTCTCGAAAAAGCGAGACGAGACGAGACATTTTTGAAAATATTATGGGCGATACCGAGACCACATACAGCGCAACCCGAGAGTCTCGTTAAATTTTTTTATTAAGTTTTTATTTGAAAAATTAGAAAAGGTCTACATAGAGAACAATCTGTAAAATATTTTATTGTAAATTTGTGGTGAGTCTTTCTGTTTATCTATTTGGAATAAAATGATGAAACAGGTCGGTTTTACCAAAATTAAATCGACACGTCCTGTATCGCCTCAAATACAATAGGGTCGTAAAATTCAGCAGAATGGTTAAGGTTTCATTAATATGATAATCCTTTGAATTAAATCTTTTAGAAGCTCTTGAGATAAATAAAAAAAAATTCTGATAATCTTCTTAACGACCAATTAGATATCAACCATGCTCCCTTATTAAACTTATTTACCTAGAAGATAGGTCAGGAGTAATTGTTGTGAATGAATTTCCAGGTAACTTTTGTTAATATTCGTTGAATTCCGTATTTAGGCACTGTATAAATCAAAAAAATTTCATTATACCTTCACTCGTTTGCTCTGATTTTTGGACTTCAGTTACATTAAAATGTCAACGAGTGTGATTGTTATAAATATAGTTTTAAGAAATTATTTATGGATTTTATTATCATTATTTAGAATTAAGCGAGACAAGACGAGAAAACCGGTAACAAGACGAGACCGAGACTTGAATGAGAAGAGACAACCGGTAACGAGACGAGACCGAGACTTGAACGAGACTCAATTTCTTAGGAATTGGCGAGATTTTTGATACTCTCGCCCACTCTCGTCTCGTGTGAAGCCCTAAATATAACATGCTTCTGGTAATTTTTGTAAAACCTTGGTTTTCAAATTTCCATGGGGGGTAGGAACTATTTTGGGGAAGCTGCTGAACCGGCTCACCTGTCTTGTTATGTTACGTCCGTTAGGAAAAATGGTAAAAATAAAATTCGAGTAAACGTAATTTATCCATTTATTTATATTATTATCCATATAATTAAGTATTCACCAAAAACGTACACACACAAATATAGGACAGTAGAGTATTATAGTTTATAATTGGTATTTTTTTTAACAATAATAATAGTCTAAAGACGTAACAAGATAAAAAGAGCTAGCTAGATCCAACGTCGCGTACATGACAACTTTGAACCTAGTTGCGCGGGGCCACATCATGGCCCATATCAGGGCCAGTAGAGAACGAAAGAAGTAGGAGCTCTAGGACCAAGCTGTAAAAGGACATCTAATTCAACTACTTATTGTATAATACGGAGATAAAAATTCTCAAATGGGAATTATTAAATACTTTAATATTATTATATACAATATAAACTAACAACTTTGATTTTTATAAAAAATCTGTTTGAAATTTGACATTGTTCAATGAGTTTTGTATCCAATATGAATAAGTATACTTAAAATGGCTAACATTCTAAATCACAAATATTTTGGGATAATAATTATCATTAATCATAGTTTGGTGGAAAAACTCTTGTAAACAGCTAATTGAGATTGAAAATTAGTACATTGTCGAAAACGAAAATGTGGGAACGTAACGATATCCACGTCTAGGAATGAACAAAATGATCAACCAGTTTTTACGAAGCAGCAACGAGTTTATAAATCCAAGCCAAAATCAGAGATTTCAGTCTATCTTGTGTGTTGAGCTTAATCGGATCCCAAGAACGCCTTATCGTGTTGAAATAACGGGGAACCCAATCCTTCCTTCGTCACAACCTTCCCTTCTAGTTCCTTTTGAGATCTCTGGTGAGTCCCCACCCAATACGACAAGGAACCACTTAATCGAAGTATATCGAAGCGTATGGAGGAGTCAACTGGGTAGCTCATCATAATAGCGACAAGAAATGACTGCTGACTGTATCGGAATTGGACAACAATTTACGTGAATTCACTGTATATATTTTACGGAAAAAAGCAGTAAAAGCCTAATTTTTACTGAACCCTGCCTCTGACTAAACTCACCGACCCGAGTGCATGGATCAACCCCTACAATAAGAAGAAGAAGGGTGGTTTAAAATTTGACACTTCTCAGAAGATCTATTGCAAACTCTACCCAAACTAATTTGCAGCATAATCTTTCTTGAAATAACTCATCTCTATGTTACACATATGGGTAACAACAAGTAATAGGTTAGTTCCGAAAGACTCTTGGGAGTTTCTGGATAATATTCCCACAATTTTCCAAGCATAACTGAATGGATAAACCTCAAGCCATTTTGATGGCCAGAACATAGAGTGGGTCAACAAAAGTCAGGTTTGTTTGTTTGTATGTATATTGGGGTGACATTCACTAAGACCTAAAAGATCTATTGTGTCCCCTTACTTCTACTTAGTTCCTGAGGAAAGTCAGGAGACTAGTAGTTCCTTTAGTCCTATTTCCCGGAGGAATTTTAGGATATCTGCAGGCTTTAACTTAGGTAAATGTCCCTCTTCTATCCAGTAATCTTCTAGGTGTTGTGTACCCTAGGACTCTGAATTACTGTGCTATTCGCAAGTAAATGGATGAAGGTTTCTTATTCCTCCACTATTTTGAGCTTTTTCAGGTGTCCATTCAGGCGACAATGTCCCGTTAGGATCCCTATTAAAACTCTTAGTGCTGTTTCACATTGACTTATGCATTCATTTGATCTCAACAATATGTAGTCACCCAGAAGAATCTTTGATGGTCCAAGTCCTTCTAGATCTTTCCAATGGTCAGATCTTCTCTTTTTTTGGCTTTGCCTATTTCTTCCAATATTACATTGGAGCTGATACCGCAAAAGAGTTCCGAGCCCCCTAAAGGGTGTTTCAGTCAACCTCTTTGCTAGTTCATCCGTTATTTCATTTCCTTCTATTCCAGTGTGTCCTGGAATTCACAGTGAGGTGACTATATTGTTCTTGCCTAGTTCATTGAGTTTGCCTAGGCATTCCCACACCACTCCATAATATATTCCAAATAACGAGAAATCCTAATCTCTAGTTCATTCTTGCATAATAAATCTCCATTTTTAGAGAATAACCATTTATAATTCACTTACTGATAAAAACTATAGCTGTTAACTTTATTAGAAAAGTACTTGTCATAAGATATTGATCTGAAATAAAAAGTTTATAGATAGTATCTTCATATTTGGTTTTAAAAATTTCTATTTTTCTTTATATTGCTAAAGCTTAATTATCTCATTGAACATTGCCTAATTTTAATTTGATTTGATGCTTTCAAATCTCACTATACTAATTGTAGATACCCAAATTCCACATTGCTCCCTAGTATCCGAAAAAAATTACTTTTACCTAGACATTCCTAAAACTTTCAATTCGCCACTGTTAAGGTAAGGCTTGACCAAGTTATGGCTCTTTAAAACAAGAACAACCTACCGGGTAGCCATCTACATTGTGACAAAAAGTACTGTACAACAGGACATGCTATAGGCCCCAATTTTATCGAGGGCGACTATTAAAGAGCCCTGTTATGGGCCTTCTAGCAGTCAATAGCACCATAGGTTCGTTGCAGAATTTTATCTAAAGTCAAAGTGAACCCCACGAGCTCAAAGTACGATTAAATGTTTTTTTTTGTATTTTTGTTTGAGATGCATTTTTCAAGATATTTTTTATAAAATCATAAGGCGTTATTTATACACACGTTGAAAGTTTCACAAGTAATTTCTCGAATTCAAAATTTGTGAATGTTTTAGAAAAATGAAAAAATTACGACTCCTCGTTCCTTATTTGATAACACTTCATTAAAAATCGGTACAAAAAGTTCAACAAAATCAATATATCTGCTTTCCCTTTCAAAAAACCTTCGCAGTTATGATAATATCTCAAGCAACAAGTGTGTTTACAAAAAATTTGCATCAATCAAAAGTCTAATAAAGCATTTAAAAATTTTGGTAACAAAAAATGATGTACTTAAATTAAAACATTATCATTATTTTTTGTTCCATAGACAGCTTAAATATCTTATAAAGTATTTGTTTGATTGATGTTAATGTTTGTTCGTCACTTGAACGTATCCAAATACTTGACAGAAAAATTACCACTTATATAATTAGCCCAGAATAAATAAAATTAGTTATCAACCGTATACCATCTCATTATTTCCCATACACTTACAATTTCGATAATGTGCATTCATTTTAGACAATTTTTTTTTTACTTTTTTAGCAATCAAAACATATACAGTTCTTTAGGCTAATGGGATGGCTTCAGAGCATGTAAGCTCTACTATGGCGCGATGAGGTCTTCTCCAGCGACAAGTCCTCTTTATCCGTTTTGTAGGTCTGCAGGCCAATTTCTTTATAATCTTCTACCATCTTACGGTTCTGAAAGTGGATGAAGTAACGTGTTTTCATGGTTAGCCAATCGTTCATGATGTTTCGTACTTCGTTCTTTTATGACATCTTTGACGAAACTGACGTTTAAGTCTTTATGTAGGGTTAAGTTCGACACATACCATGGTGCATCAGCTATCATGCGAAGTATTTTGGACTGGCTTCTCTACATAATGGCTATATTTGATTGATCACCACAACCCCAGAGCTCGATACCATACATCCAGATTGGCTTGATTGTAGCTTTATAGAGTAGGAGCTTGTTTTCGAGTGTTAATTTGGATTTCCTACCAATTAGCCAGTGAGCCTTGTATCTAGGTGCATGCCTAAGTATTTCGTGTTAGTAGCTTGTGGTATTTGTACGTTGTTCATATAAACAGGAGGGCACTGGTCTTTTCTTAGAGTGAAGGTCACTTGGGAGGATTTTGTTCCGTTTGTCTTCATTTCCCATTTGCTCAGCACTGCAGAATCCTGGAAGCTGCAACTGGACTTTCATTGCTTGCTAATATGATTGTGTCGTCGGCGAAGGTGCCCATTATTTGCTGGTAGATCTGCCGTGTCTAATACATACACTGTGTTCATTTGAAAAGGACCCACCCGTAATATTTCAGAAATGGGACATATTAGAAAGAAATGCCGAAACACGTCAATTTTTAACTTGAGGGGGACACTTTTTAGCGCTGATGTCATAAACGTCAGATTCACCCCCTCCCTACTGGAGATACCCCCTACATTTTTTCAAATGGCATCAGGTATCAAGTCAAACCTCATTTAAAAGGTCTGGTGAATCTCTATTCAATCATTTTGAGTTGCCTTTGATTCTAGGCTTCCATTGTTATTTAATCTTTGTTTAAAATTGGCTTTCTTTCAACTTTTCGTATGCCCCCGTATTAGGTTATGACCGAAAGACTCTTTAAATAATGAAAAATGTACAAATAGTGAAAAGACAACTGTTAACAAGACAAAACTGTTATTTAATCGTGTGTTCAAAGTGACCACCGTTAACATTCAGGCAATAAAATTTGAAAGATAGCAATTTTTGAACAATGATTAAATAACAATGGAAGGCTGGTTCAAAGGCAAAACAAAATGATTCGATAGAGCTTCACCAGACCTTTTAAATGATGTATGACTTGATACCTAATGCCATTTGAAAAAATTCAAGGAGTATCTCCAGAAGTGAGGGGGTGAATCTGACGTTTATGACATTAGCGCCAAAAAGTGTCCCCCTTAAGTTAAAAATTGACGTGTTTCGGCATTTCTTTCTAATATGTCCAATTTACGAAATATTAAGGGTGGATCCTTTTCAAATGAACACAGTGTATAGTAATGACTCCAAGACGCTGCCCTGTGGTACGGCTGCTGTTATTGGATGATTATCGGAAGTGCATACATTTTTGTTCGGAACTCTCTGTCGCGTAGGTAAGATTTTAACAGTTTGAAGAACAGTTGGGAGACAGTTTTTGATTTTATATAATAGGCCTTTGTACCAGACCCTGTCGAATGCTTGACTAACGTCTAAAAACACTGATGTGCAGTCTTTTTTTCTTCTAGTGCTTGATTTATAGTGTGACTTATCCTGTGGATCTGTTGTATAGTGGGATGTTCTTTCCTAAATCCAAACTGGTGTAGAGGTATCCATTCCTCGGTGTTTGGGTCTGAGTTTATTCTTTGTAGTAGCAATATTTCAAGGACCTTCAACAGGATTGGCAGTAAGCTTATTGGACGATATGAAGAGACAGTGTTTGGTTTTTTCCTTGTTTTGTGATCATTATCATTTCTGCAGTTTTGGCCAGTAATTAAGACGTAAAATAGCATTGACTATGTGGGTCTCAACCGATTTGACAACTCGATCTGGCAACCGGTCCAAAATTCCAGGAAACTCAAAACTCAACTGCCACCTATTCGTAACGAACTAGGACGCTAGAAGCGACAAAGAAAAAACAGTGCTATTTGCGGAACACCTTGCAAAAGTGTATAATCCCAACAACGGCGTACCTCATCCTGAGATAGAAAGAAAATTATCTGAAGTTCCTCCAAAAGTGTCAGCAATTAAACCACTAACGGCAAACGGAGTTCAACAGGAAATCAATTGCATGAATCCCAGAAAAGCTCCTAGCATAGACAAAATAACCCCAAAAATGATAAAAGAGTTACCAAGGAAAGGTGGCCACATTTTAGCCAATCAACACATTATTATGGTAGACACGTGCTCCATTGCCACGAAAGCAATTCCGTCTCGGTTTTTCATTTATTAGCAACTACAAGTGTTAGCGCAGTTCAGTCAATAGTTTTTGAAAATATTATTGAAAAGCATTCTAGCTTATCATCGGTTGATGAGATCAGTGTGAAAATGAAAGAGAGTAATGTGTCCATTTGGAAACAATTTAATACATGTTGTGATGAACGGAGCTATAAGCTTCAAGAAAACTTAGCAGTGACAAAATTGGCCGAGATCTTGAAAGTCTACGCATTTAACAAGAAGGCCGTAATTAGAACTATGTGGAACAAAACGGCCAAATTATATACAAGAATTGTAACTTGAGATCTTCAATAGAAAGCTTGATGACTCTTTTGAAGCTACTGAATTTAAATCTGTTCAGGAATATCAAGCGCAAATTGCTGCAAAAACGAACGGAGAAGAGGAAGCACAGTTCGGAAACTAAGAAGAAACCAGAGTTGTTGGAAATGATCAAATACACCGTCTGGATTAGAAAATAAATGTAATCTCATCGCGTCGTATGAAATGGCATGGCGTGGTGAAGAAGATGCACAATTTTTAGTACATTATTGTGAAAAGAAAACAAATAAGGATAATTCGATTGAAAGTAGTATAACTCGATATTCTCGCACAAGGCAGATCCCTAAGATGTGCAAACATGGCAGCGCAACTTTGAAAGCAGACAACACTTTTGGGTTACCTTCAAATATTATATATTATAATTTGGTGCAGTTTTCTACCAGTTTGGCATATTTTTTCCTAGAGGTAAGCACCAATATTTCACATTTGAATCTGAAGATTACAGTCATAAGGTCTATGGCGATCTTACCCTTTACGGCAGCATTTCCCCATTCTCCTCTATGTAAATTAAAAAGTATCCAGTTTCACATTTTATAGCGGCATACCAACTGTGCTCAAATGAGCTATATATATCTTTTACAAACAGTAACAAAAAATATCTTGTAAAAATGCTCTCGCATTATTTTTCCGGATCAATCGTACCAACTATGGAAGACTTCCGCTGGAGACCTTACAAGGCAACATTCTTACATTATAATTGGAATATACTTACATACGTTTACATAGATTTGTAAGGAATACCATACTGTTGACAACCAAATGGACTCCAGTGGTTTATGATATATTTTACTAATTTTAGTCTTAAAAAAATGGTTTGGATAAGTGATACATTGGACGATACACCTTATTACATTGTTATCACTGAAATATATAGTTTTTGGGGATGTTTGACCGACTTTACTAGTTTCTGTATTTTCCATTGCCAACTCATAAAACACCAAAAGTAGTGAGATGAAAAATAAATACACAATATTTGAAAAATTATACCTTTCCCCAAAATAGTTATTGTAAATTTGCAAAGACGACCTTTTTGTAACTGTTATTATAGCTATACTAGAATTGCCATCAAAAGTATTAAGAAAAAATTCGATGGTAGATATACAGCACAGGTGGCCCAAGCAAAATCTATGGTTTTACTACGTCTGTTGTTAAAAATGTTGTATAAAGAAATTTACCTGTGCCGACCGGTTTTGTGGAAATATAACAGTGATCTTAATACTTAATGAGCGTAGATTTAGATGTCCGTATGTTCGGGTTGATTATTATTTGAACGTTAAAAAGCTGTATTTTATTGATTAATAAATACCTATTCATACCTAAAATTACGAGCTCGGGAAGTTTCCATAATCCATCTCGATTGCGATTTTATTATAGTTGTTAAACATTCCTTGTAGAAAAGGAACGTTAAAAAACATCCAAAGATATTAAAACCCGATGCAGTAGTGGTTTTTTTGGGACCTTTATTTAGCAACGACACCAAAGCATTGATGCTAGTAGTACTTTTTTTATTCGGGTCGAGATGGGAAACTCATGTTTGAATGGGTTCAGGGCCCAAACAGTGTTGGACTGATCCCCAAGGTGATGCCTACCAACCAAATCCACCTCAAACTCGCCGTTACCCCCGCCTAGGAATCACTACCTTAGCTTATCTCAAGACGGGCGGCGGTCCCTCGCACACTCTCCGCTCACACCGTCGTCTTCTCCCTACTATCACTCCTACCTCTCATGCTATATCGAGTCCTTCTCTCACCCTAACCATGCTCTCTAGTACGCCACTCACCTCCATTCATTCCTCCTCCTCCTCAACATTATCACCACCATGTTTTCCCAGTACACCGCCTCTACTAGTTTCCTGTCCAACTTCTTCAGCACTTCCTCGTTCCTCCAATATCCCTACATCATCCTCCACTTCACACCTCTCGAACACTCCAGTCTCTCTTTTCCCAATCTTGTGGATGTACCCTACTCTAGACCCATGTCCAGTGAACACCTGTGTCAAGAAGTAGTTCACCCCCCCCCCCCCCCGAATTTCTGGTCCATCCAATATCTCCTATTCCCAATCTCTTCTTTTAGCGCGCCCTCATACTCCTCCCACCTTCTCTTTATTGCCTCCTCCATCCATTCCTGTACTTCCTCTCTGGTCGCACCACTCCAGCGTTTGTTCCTAGCTTTAGCCATCACCTCCAATGGGTAGGACCTTGTCAGCACCGCTGCCAGTCCACCCACTGTCCTGTACCCCTGCACCACCCTCAGCAGTATCCCTCTCTGCTCCCGCAGGAGTGGCCTAACCCTCGCATTCACCCCCCCTCTTCCACCTCAAACCTCCGCACAGTACAGCATACTCTGCTCTACCGTCCTACCAATAACCATCCTCCCTCACTCTCCCCGCCCCTTTCACATTACACATCAATCTCCCCAGCCGTGCTGCCCTCACTTTCCCTTTCCTTGCCGCCTTTAACATATGAGTTTTGAAGGATAATTAGCTATCCAACCACACCCCTAGATATTTCACAGATTCCTCAATACGAATTCTCCTTCCCTTTACCAGCACCCCCACGTCCCTCGTCTTACTCCTTCCCTTCACTAGCACCCCCGCCGTCTTATCTTCCGCCACTTCCAGTCCGCACCGCTCTATCTTCTCCACAATCTTCCTACACATCCTCTCCGCCTTTCTTTCCCTTTCCGCCGCTCCCTTGGCCATACATACCAGACACACATCGACCGCATACACCGGAATCCCACATCCCTCTTCACATACTATTCCACAAACCTCATCAAACACACACTTCCAGAGCGTCGATCCAAGAACCGAGCACTGGGGCACTTCAGCCTCGGTCTCATACCTCCTACCTCTAGAGTCTACTATCACACGCCCCGTCAGGTAGTCCTCCACCAGGTTAACCAACCCCTGCCCCACTCCAAGCCTCAGCAACGCGCTCAACACTGCCCGTTTGCTGACACTGTTGAACGCGTTCCCGACGTCGAAGGACACGAGTAGGGCCAATTTCTTGTTCCTTCAGCTGACCTCCCTAGCTTTTTCCACCAAGCCCATCACCTTGCCCAGTGCCCGGATGCATGATTTCCTCTTCGTAAACCCCAGCTGGTTTACCCTAAAACCCCCATTCCTATCAACTTCCTCCTCAATCCTATCCTTTAATATCCCCTGCATCAATTTACCCATACCACACAGCAGGCTGATAGGCCTGTAGTCCCCCGGCTGCTTCCCCTCTCTACCCTCCATCTTCATCAGACCACCTGGCCACCTTCCATCCTTCCGGGAACTCTTCCTCCCTCAGCACCCTGTTGAATAGTTATGCTAGTAGTACTAGCTGTTAAATCCGAACAGACATTTTTATAAATCTTACACGTTTTACAATGTTTAGTTTATTATCAATAAATTAAACTGTTTGGAGGAATTTCAACTTCGGAATAGTTTAATTCTACAAAAATATGTGGAGCTGCTCCTCGAGTTCCATAGAATAATTTAAAAAAATGTTATCCCCAAAGAGAACGTCGGATTTTGTCATATAAAGTAGGTACTAGCCAACAGCCACAGCTAGACATGTTCATGGAAATGTTCGTTTATGATCTCCAGAAATTTGGCTTTCATGATAAAGGAGTTTGTTGGAGCAAAGTATGAGTTTTTGTGGAGGATTTTCAAAATCCATGAAGGAGGGTGATTTATGATTGATAAGAAGGAATTGAAAATTGTTAGATTCCTCCTTCTAGCCAGCTTAAATTCAATCAATCTCTTCCAAATTGCATTCAAGTGGATTATTACTTTAAAAAAAATCAAATTTCAATTTTTATAAAATTTACTCTTTTCTTCAATTTTCTTTATACGAGAATCCAATTCCGTGCAACCCTCGTTGTGTACATGTACAGTGTATACCGACGATACTAAAACTAATTTGGGAGAGGGCAGTTCTATTAAGATTTCCAACATCGATAAATCGTTAATGTTCCATCCAACCTTTGACTCCTCTGTGTTCACAACACAGCTAGTAGCGATCTATAAAGCTAAATCGTCGGAAATTTCAAGATAATGTGATAATATTTGACTTCAAATTAGTATTATTGTATCTACAAAATAACATTAAACATCCCTATTACAATTAAACTGTTGTAGATGGTATATTTCACAATTCGGAAAAACTTCTTCAGTGGAGGAAATCCAACGTCAAGATTGAAATTTTGCAATGGTTTATATTCCAAGTGAATACTTATCAATTCAATGATTGAATGGAGAAAGTGTATTTTTTATTATATTTTTCATTTATTTATTTATTAGTGTTTGCAATCAGTACAATATATTCAGGGTTCACCAATTTATCAATTATCTATACCACTACACATTTTGAACGTTGCCAATAATATTATATCATCCTATAATTAATCAGAAATAAATGAAAAGAAAATGGCTAATTCATATAATCTATATTACAAGGTTTTAGTGGATCTCAACATTATTTAAACTACCAGGTAAGTACATTTTGTATATTCTCTATAATATGACTTCAATATGTTCAAAAGTAATGTTTTTTTTATTTAGTTAATACGTGCCACTGAGCTTCTACCATTTATCTTAATATATTTCGATTCTAGATTTTTATTGTTGTTTTGGTCTCCTGTTAAGAAATTAACAACAATTTTATGTCTTGACGTTTGTCTCTGTTGCACATATGCAAAGATTGCAATTTAAATAGATGGTTCACTGTTAAAATTGGGTCACTAATATGTATAATCGATTATTTATCACTTGTAGAAATGTTTCAATAACATTTGTGTTTTTTTGTTTATAAAAAAGATGTGGGTGGTTAGAGTGGCACTCACCTATTTTTTCCAATAATCCAATAATCCAAAGGCAAGCTTGCCTGGCTGACACAGGAGCCCCAACAGCTGCTCTGCTCTTGCTGAACCTGCCGCCACTTCATGTCTACATTCAGCTCCTAACATGGCGTTGTAGTTATAACAAACACATGAATAACATCGGATTGGCAGACACAACCATATGCAGGTTTTGCCAAGAAGAAACCTCAACCTTTGTGCTTCTGCGAAGGCTGAGGTTTTCAACGATAGGGGAGGAGAAACCACAACTCTCCCAATATATGGAGGACCTGACATTTGACATTCGAAGTCTAGTAATAAGGACGGGTCTAGACAAGAAACTTTAGCATAATATGAGGGCACACACAATACATCTGCAAATGTCGTAGTGGAGAGGCTCTTAGAAGCACATAAGCCCCATATTTATCTTATTTTATCTTAACTATAATTTATCTGTACATCGCGTTAGGCAGTGCTTAGCACAAGTTTTGAAAATCGACTTGTCCTGCATTTCTGCAGATATCTTATGGAAGTGCCTTATGAAATATATACGATAATTTGCACTAGCGCAAAATTATCGCCTAAGTGTATGCTCATTGGCTAAAACAACAATCAAAAAATAGTCGGAACATTGTTGAAATGTCAAATTTGACAAATGAAAAAAAATTTCATTACAATATAGTAAAATGTGTTATATCACAGTCAAGATATAACGAGCGAAGATAAAATATTTTATAACAGTTCCTTCCTTTGATAGTTTTAGTACAGCCCACCTCTATTATCTAATGTGACGTCATGCGCGTAGTGGACAAAATAGGGCGAGTTGTAACAGCAGACGGCTAAACCTAGTTTATTTAAATTTGGTAATAAATATGTTTCAATGCAGTTCTAACCCTCAGGACCTCAAGGTCCATTTTCTACTGATTAAAAAAATATTGGTAATTTGGAACTTGACTATAAATAACCGTTAATTTATTTATCAATAATACATATACCTATTTGTAACAAACTTTATCTGCCGTTGCCTGTAATATCAACATGTTTTCTGTATGTTCCTTGAACTTAGACGGAAGCACTTTTGAGAGGAATTAATACAACCATTGCAACTACTAAAAATCCCTCCAGTCAACTTAGTGGCCTTTATAGAAAACACAAAGCTTCTGGAATGGAAGTAGATAACTGGGTTGAGCACAACCCAAACGAATGAATTAAATAATATGGAAACCCGTTATTTAAACTCTGGTCACCCACTGATCCAATCTGGTACAACAACCATTTTGCTTAAACCAGTAGTTACGTTTTAGACCTTGTTTTAGCAATGTTGGTGCCACTCGCCCATAGTGACATACAAACATCATTGGTGTTACTCAAGTGGCAGTAATTTTATTTAAACGTATTATGAACAAATATTTTTTCTGGATATCGAATTTAAACAACTATATCCTAAGATCGAGACCTACTCATAACATAGAAGTCAAACTTATTAGTTTTGGTCCCACTTCCCACATTCCCACACGAAACCTAGAAAAATTCAATAACAAATAATATAAACGTCAGTTGTAACTTTTTCAATAATAACGCTAATCATACAATTACAGTTATGTACCATTTATTTTTATAGCCATTTCCTTTTCGATAATCACCTATAGTATATATTTATATATTTTTTTAAAGTACCTAATAGATATTTACAAGAAAAACCAACTTCTAGACATCAAATTTATTTAAAAACACTTATAATAATAATCTGTATTTAGATAAAATTACTTAGAATCAATAGAATACAAGCGTTATGTTTATCACAGTGGTAGTCATTGCTCCAAAATTGTATTAAAACTATAGAGATATCGACAATTCAAGTGATTTGATTGGATTTTTATGGAAATAAATGTAAGAGAATACAGGTTACTGGTATACACATAATTTTACAGGGAGCTTAATCAAATTCAACAGAAATGTGTTGTATATGTATATTCTGGATCATCAAAAGTATTATGCTATCTCATTTATTATTACTGCTTTTCCATTTATCTTTCTTATAAAACACAGCATTTTCTCACCACTTTTGAGGCTCTCCTTTTGCAAAGTTTTTCCCATAACCCCAATTCATGTCTATCTCAAAATAAAAAATAAAAATTCCTCTTTTTCATCCTCCTCCAGAGGAAATAGGGACTCATGAGTACTTCTTTGCTCTCATGACCGATGTCTATCTGATCGTCCTCTTATTTACTTTCACACTGCAGCAAATTATTATTTTTTTTTAACAAAGTAAACCAAATTCGAGAAAAAACAGCGTCTAGGGTCGGTTTATTTTCAGAAACCGCTCTAAAAAAGTGTCTACACCGGTACCATCCAGTAAAGTGAGTAAAGTGAATAGTGCAACTAACAAAACCTCTCCTTTTCCCTCCAAAATGACTTAAACGCGAAAAACAAAGAAAAAGAAAGATTCAGACAATGACGAATTTCCCGATTTCCCCAAATCATCCGCAAAACATTCCAGACCTCAACCAACTTTGGAGACGCACTCCAGCTCTTCGTCCAAACCACGCCCTCTTATGGAATCTTCGATTTCACTACCCAACTCACTAATCAACGAAATGTGTCTCTCTCCAGAGCAAAAATCCTTTTTCAAATCGCTCCAAGGCCAAATGAAATCTTCGAACTCAATACAACTCACTCAAGACAAACTAGACTACATGGAAAAAAACCTCCCCTAATTAAAATCTACATCTTACGCACAAGCTGCCAAATCTCCTCCTCTTTCCATCCATTCATCTCGATCTTCCCAGGCCTCTCTTCAGCCGACGAAGCCGCAAACATCCGCCAAAACGACGAAGCAGCCTCCGTTCGGAGCTAAGTTCGGACTTCTTCGTCCAAAACATCATCTACACAAAGAACTCCGCTTCAAACCCTTGATTTACGAAACCTCCCACCCAAATTCTGCTCTCAGAAGGATCTTTTCATCCTTCTGAACAGAAATGGAATTTTAAGAGGCAATATCTCTTACTTGAAGGCCAACCCAAATTGCACCGCCCTCCTCAAAATTCCGAAGAACATCTGCCTCAAAAATCTTCAGCTACTAATTCAAAATGCCATCGGAGACAACAAAGTGGTATGCTTACCTCTCCATTCACAAACCTCTGCCTCCAGAACCAAAGCTTCTTCCAACACCCACTCTCCAAACTTCTCCTTCGTCATCTCGAATGTTGACAAAAATATCCCCAACGAAGAAATCTTTGATCTTTTTAAAGATCTTCAAATCAATTTCCAAAAATGCTGCAGGATCATCTCCAAAGCCACAAACTCTCCAATCTCCTTTATCAGAATTATTAGTACTGATGGTACAATTAAATGGCCTCCAAGATCACCTGAACTAGCTCCAAATGATTTTTTTCTTTGGGGATTTTTGAAAAGTAGCATTTATCAACATGAATTTGAAAAAGCTAATAATTTGAATGAATTGAGGGTGAAAACACAGCACGTTTGTGCCAGCATTACGCCAAATAATCTTAGAGATATGAGATCAAATCTTTATGACAGATTTGGTTATTGCATGGCACAGCAAGGTGGTTTATTTGAGCACTTAATTCATTAAAATTATGTTCACCATTAGAACGGATTTTTAGTTTAATTTTTTCAAGAAGTTCATATTTTATGTTCAGAATAAGTACCTACTTATTTTATTTTTTCAATTCAATTTATTAATGGAATCTATCTTTATTTTTTTATACCCAATTACTTTATTATTTTTATCTCAAGAATAAATGTTTTATTTTCAAGTTACAATGGCTAAAATAATATCCTATTGTAGTTAGAAATTAATTGTCAGCTTGGTCAGAAACGATCAAGTTGACAAAAACTAATTTTAAGATGTACAGGTTACGTAATAACGAGTGTATTATTTTATTTCTTCAACAACCTCTCTCCTTCCATGTTGGGAAACTACTGAACACAGTGAACCTACTCACAGAGTGGGGAGTCAGTCTCTGCTGCAGCGTTGCCAGTTTAAAATGTTTGGTACTTTCTAAGTAATAAATAACTTATTTTGCATTTGACTTTTAACACCGGATAACGGTGTATTTAGTGGGAGAAAATCGAGATTGGTAATATTGACTTTTGAAAAAAAAGGGGAGATCAACACAAATAAGAATAAAATAATGGAGTTCAAGAAAAAATTTGGACAAATTACAATCTGCAATAAATAAATTCCGTACACTGCTTTCGATTTAACAATTATTGGTATTTAACATTGTTGCCGCTTGAAATGCCGTTGAAAATTTTAAAACAACGATAGACAAAAATTAGGAATAATAAGTACATTTGGCAACACAACAGTTAAAATAAATAGGAGGGGACTGAATACTCGCCAAACTGTTTTGGTAGAGGGGACTGATCGCTGGGCTAACAAGTCTTCTCTCTCTTTCACGTAGTTTTGCTCATATTTTCCTTGTCGTACTTGTATAAGTCGCAGCATAAGAAAGGGATTTTCACAATCTTTATAAGTCGGTTCTGTATGGAAAAAGAGAAGACAAACCCATACTGTTTATCTTGAAACGGTCCACTAGTATTTTTAAATGAACAGTGGAATTAGGAGACAAAATGTCGAAAGGCTGAGGTTCTAAGGATTTCAAACCTTGACAAACCTTGGCAAGTCTATCTGAAGCTACGGGGTATCGGTAAGGGGTGAGAAAACATGGCCGATATCTGTTATAAATGTACCAATGGCATACGGTACATATTTTATAAAAGTATTAAAAATAATAATTATTATTATATAATAATTATATAGAAACTGATTTATGATTTGCTTTAAAGGTAAGGTATTTTTCAAAACACGGTACCTATTTGTTAAAAGCAGATAATGTTAAAAATCGTACTTGAATTCAATATGGATACGGAATAATAAGAGACCAAGTAAAACTGAAAATACGAAGGTAAATAATGACATTATAAACGCCACTGCTTGCGCTTGCCAATAGGAAGTCAGGTGGTTACCTAGCAACGGAGGTTGGATAAATATTCACCAATTGAGTTAGTAGGAGGGCGTGGTAATTATGATTTTCGCTCGACGTTGCCGGCTTGAAGGAAACCCATAACATATTTGGAAAAGTGTTCATCTTTTAATATGCAGAAATTGAAAAAATAATGTTAATAGACAAAATCCAATGAAACAAGCACATTAAAGAACTAACGTTTAATCATTATTGACATATTGTCAATAAAAAACAGTCCATTTTCTAATTATTATCACTTCATACTTAGCACTTCAGCTTTTTCATAGTTAAACTTGGCAATATCGAATGTTTTCGACCGCATTCCTTTCACTTCTTCATTTATGTTTGCCAAACTATACAAATTATATATTTATGATAATCTCTGATGACCTAAAATATTTAAAAATGCTCTCCCAATAAACTTTTATTATACCAGGCCCGTTTTCAATTATTATTCATAAATATTTTTTCTCAAACAGCAAATATCAATTTATATTTTCTTCCGCACTTTGTCCTTGGATACTGCTTTGAATCAAACGGTTTTATTCGTTTTTTGGAACACTCAACTTGAAACTAAAATATTTCGCATGCAAACATAAATATAAAAGACATCCATATTACTATGCACATTTTATACTAAGCAAAAAATGAATAAAAACATTTGTTTCTTCAAGCGTAAACGACAATTGCGAGTGAAATATTTCACTGGTAAATTTCAAGTACGGAGCAATAAAGTTTCCAGTAACATTCATATACCTACCTATCATATTAAATTATACTTATTACTCTATAAATAAGCATAAAATGAACAAAATGTAAAATCAAATCATGGAAAATTTCATCAAAACCTTCCTACTTTTTGTTTAGGACAGCTGTCATGATAAATCTACCGATTAAAAACCAGGTGTTGAAAAGTGTACCAAACAATTTTCGAACACCATACTCTATCTTGGTCTATGGTTTTTACAAAAATCTCATTGGTTCTTATGCATAATAGATTGATTATGACAGACATTTCAAAAAAGGAGTGCCTTAACCTAAAAAATTTTCCTATAGTGTAACATATTAACTGACAAGTCGTATCTACATTCACTTGTAGATTCTCCCAGCTCACTTTAATATCCATTTTATTCACCTTCATGTCTTAAGACAAATGCTGATTTTGCAAAAACCCAAAATGGAGGTTCAATTTATGTAAATTCGGCTGGATTCGGAATACATGCAAACGTAGTTACAAATATGCGAAACGAGCGATTAATAAAAGGATATAGTCAAATCAACAATATTATAGGATCTAACTGTTCAAACAATAAATAATTTTATACAAAAAAGTTTAAGCAAGCTTCAAGAAATGATTATTTGAAGCCAGGGGTAGTTTATTTGGTAGAAGATAGTTTTGATAATACTGTATTGATCCAATTCATTCACATTTGATGTGAAACACTGGAAAACACTTGAATAGTTACATTTCAATGTCATATATATGTGAAAACTTTATTCGCTCCTTACCTATTTATACATTTTAATTTGCAGTTTTTATTGAATAAATAAAATGATTTCGTATTTCTTTTGAATCGCCGCTGCTAAATTTTGTAAATATAAAAATCTTGTGTTTGTTTTTGGTATAAGTTTCATAGTTTCAACCAATTTTGAGCTAACATAAATATTGTATAAATAAATATTAAAAATCCATGGATTATAAAATAGATAAATAAATTATTCGCAATTTTATACATTATATATCTTTACGTACAGTACGTCCCTATAATATGGTACTTGCGAATAATTAGTTATAAAATACGATTAGTAGAAAATATTTCATCATCATATTATTTTGGGTTTCATAATTAAAAAATAGTGATATTTATTTTGGGGGTCATATGAATAAAAACAAAGGAAAAGCGGAAAATCATATAGAAATATATTATGGTGGATCGTTGTAGAAATGAGGAACAAGAAAGAAGAATTAATGAAAAGGATATAGGCCTGAAACCATAGAATCAACTATCACGAAGGACACTAAGAGAAAAAAAATGGACCGTAAAAGTAGCTGTGAGCAATAAAAAAATCCTTAAGGAAACTGAACACTGATGGCTGAAAACTAAGAATTGATAGCAGGAGCCACTCTGAAATGCGTGTTTCCATTTTTGACAAGTTAATATACAGTGTGAGGAGAAAAACGACTGAAAGAGCGTTTTTAATACAATTTTTGCTAGTGCTTCTCATGTTCTATAGAAGTAAATTTTCAAGAGAATCTCCGAATCCTCAACATTTCTGAGTTGTGTTGTTTGTAAACAACGTTTCGAAACCACATTTGAAATACTTTCTACTAACGTCAATATTAGTTAAAAATCATTATAAAATCAACTTAACTAAAACTTTTGTAGAGTAAGAGATAAGGATTGTCGAATAGGTTTAATGTCGATATAAGGCGCTAGGTGCGCTGCGAAATTGCGCAGTACGTATTCTGTTACCAACGCACTTATAGCAGCACACGTAGGACATACATCACTTAAATAATATCCTTCTAAATGCTCTTCGGAAATCCTTATTGAAAATAGTATAGATGACGGGATTTAGTGCCGAATTCATGTAGCCTGCAACAAAAAATATTTCCAATCAATATTTTTGTGAAGCTCAAAATAAAGTTGAAATATTGAGCTCACCTAGCCAAAACGCGGTAGAAAAAGCAATCTGTGGAAAGGGGTAGGCCAGCCTCAATATATACATAAAGAAAAACGGTAACCATGAAGCTATAAAGGAACCCATAATGAGTCCCAATATAAGAGTCGCCCTTTTTTCTTTTTGCCGAGCTAATCGTCTTTTTTCCCGTTCAGGATCTTTCGGTTTGTTCACACGCGGTACTACGTATTCCACTAAAGCTTGTTCACTAGTAGGTGATTTTGGAGGTTTTTCTTCGGTTCTATTTCGCGACGTATGATGTTTATTGCGTCCAAATATCGGTTTGCACAGTCTCGATTTGAGCGGTTTAATAGCGGCACATTGAGCAACCACACCCGAATCGGAACTACTCGGATCGAATTCGCTAACCATATCGGTTTCGATGCCCATCGAAGGTTGTCTGCTACGAGCGAGCGCTGCAGCTTGTTGCTGAAGTTCACCGTTCACCGACAGCGTTGAACCGCTAAATTGACACTGCGCCAGAGGATTGCGCACTACTTGGCAAGGACCTGGACTGAAAACCTGAAACAAAAAAAAAACAATTTTAAGCAAATAAAATGCTTCAAAAACATTCATTTATGATAAGAAGTACTCAAACGTCTGATATATGCAAGTCCTGGCCATTGGAAAGATCTAGTGGGGCTTAGACAATCTAATATACTCCTGGAAGACTACAACCAAGAGAGAACAAATGAATGTCCAAGTCAGAGTAAAACTGCACTAAGAGTTTTAACAGGTGTCCAGACGGGACACTTTTGCCTGATTGGGCTCTTTAAAAAGCTCAAAATAGTAGATCAAGAAAATGTAGATTCTGTGGAATGGAAGAAGAAACCTCCATCCACATACTTGCGAGTATACTAAGCCGGTCCGAGCTCAGCGGAAATGCGCATGCCCTCCTGAAAAGCTCTCCAAACCCACCCCCGTCAAGTGCTACGTCAAACGTCACGTGCCACGTCAAACGTTACGCGCCACGTGACGTGGGTGGGTTTAGAGAGCTTTTCAGGAAGGCATGCGCATTTCCGCTGGGCTCATACCGGCTTAAAACATCTACTCTTGCGGTTTGCTTAGCAATCCTGGGAGACTATTGGATAGAAGAGGGACACTAACCTTAACTCCAGTTATTGAGAAAATTCGGAAAATGTAAATGGTCCATTAATTAGGACAATTAATTGAGAAATGGTTCTAAACATTTCAAATAAAAATAAATGATTATCCATCTAAATTGCGGCATATGTTTGAGTCCCTATTAAGTTCTCAAATTCACGAAAAAAATCTGTTAACTATAAACGTTTTAAGATACAGTAGGTCGTTAAAGAGACTATTTGCTGAGATAACAAAATGTAACCCACAATTTTCCAAGTATGAAGACCCTTCAGTAGAAGCGCTTAAAGCACCGTAATGGCCAATACAAAAGTATGCCCTTTATAAAGCCCTTCGAAGTGTCACTCGATATTTATAGCTGGAGAAAAATGATAATACATAAAAACTTCGCAGCATGATAGTATGGAGCACGACAACGCAAAATTCATGGTGCTTTTATTATAATAAGGCTGGAAGAGCTTCAAGGCTTCAAGTTTTTTTTATCGGAATAATATGTATTCAAATTTTACTTTTTAGAACAATATCATTTGTAAAAAGTTTTTATTTATAGTCAAATGGATATTATCACCCGTAAATTGTTCTTTAAAATAAACTGGTTGGATAAAAATAAATATTGAAACAGCACTATTTGAATGTTTTTTCGTCCGCATCTTATCGCCAACACCAATCCTCATTGGAGCTTCAATTCTCCAGTTTTGGGGTGTTTCATTCAAAAACAAAGGTTATTGACGTTGTATGATGTGTTATTCTTTCAAAAAGTAGTAAATTGAAATAAAAATTTACCCGACTCGGGATTTTTTCATATTTAATTAATTAATAATAAATGAACGCATTACTTTACGGACGCACGGTATATCCTGTAGGAATTACATCCATTCCAGAATTTACAAAAGTTAAAGATGTCTCCGTTTAGGGATACCGTTAGCTTCTAAGATACCGTTAACAGCTAAGATACCATTAGCTGCTAATTAATGTTATAAGTGAAACTAACTGTTTCTAATTAATTCCACTATTTAATTAAAAAATTATGAAAATTATTAAAGGATATTGATAATTATTTCGATATTGACATATCATCGTCAGAATATAATATCGAAATAATTATCAATATCCTTTAATAATTTTCATAATTTTTTAATTAAATAGTGGAATTAATTAGAAACAGTTAGTTTCACTTATAACATTAATATGAGTAGATTCCACAAAGTAAGGGTCCAAACAGTAAATTCAATTAGCTGCTAAGATACCGTTAACAGCTAGGATACCGTTAACTGCTAGGATACCTCAAAGATATCGCTACTTCAAAGACACCTTCAAGATACCTCAAAGACCTCTCTGAAAACCACTGAGATACCTCCAGGTCCACTTCTTTGCACACCCTCCCGGGAGAAAATACTTAAGATGAGTACCAGAAAAAGTACAGGCTTCATTTCATATTTGTTCCGTTCCTGGCACAATAAAACTAATGTTTTAATTCCTTTTTGAAGTTTGCTTCTTATTGCACGACATAGGACTTTTGGGAAGGCTATTGAACTCGTGAAACGTGATGGTCAATAATTGTCAAAAACTGTCAAAAATTTTGAAAAAAATGGTTAATAATTGCCAAATATTTTCAAAAATTGTCAAAAATGTGGAAAAATTGTCAAAAACTGCCAACATTTTGAAAAAATGGTCAATAATTATAAAAGACTGTCAAAAATGGCCAATAATTTTTAAAAATTTCCAAAATTTTTGAAAAATGGTCAAATTTTTTGAAAAATTGTCAAAAATGGTCAATAATTGTCAGAATCTGTCAAAAATTGTCAAAAAATTGTTAAACCTTAAAAAAATGGTCAAAAATAGTCAATAATTGTTAAAATTTTGAAAAATTTACAATAACTGTCAACATTTTTGAAAGTTGTCAAAAATGGTCAATAATTCTCAGAAACTGTCAGAAATGATCAATAATTGTTAAAATTTTGAAAAATGGTCAATAATTATTAAAATTTTGAAAAATGGTCAAAAATTTTGAAAAATAATTATAAAAAAATATCAAAAATAGTCAATAGTTGTTGAAAATAGTAAACATTTTTGAAAAATTGTCAATAATTATAAAAAAATGTCAAAAATGATCAATAATTGTTAAAAAATGTCAGAATTTTTGAAAAATGGTCAAAATTTGTGAAAAATTGTCAAAAATGGTCAATAATTGTTAAAATTATGAAAAATGGTAAAAATTGTCTAAATTCTGGAAAAATGGCCAGTATTTATAAAAACTGTCAAAAATGGTCAATAATTGTTAAAAATTGTCAAAAATGGTCAATAATTGTTAAAAACTGTCAAAATTTTTGAAAAATGGTCAATAATTGTCAAAAATGGTCAAAACTTGTTGAAAATGGTCAATAATTGTTAAAATTTGGAAAAATGGTCTAAAATGGTCAAAATTTTTGGAAAATTGTCAAAAATGATCAATGATTGTCAAAACTGTCAAAATAGGTCAATAATTGTCAAAAATGGTGAATAATTGTTAAAATTTGAAAAAATGGTCAAAAATTGTCAAAAATTTTGAAAAAATGGTCAATAATTGTCAAAAATTGTCAAAAATGATCAATAATTGTTAAAAATTGTCATAATTTTTGAAAAATGGTCAATAATTATGAAAAGCTGTCAAAAATAATCAATAATTGTAAACAATTGTCAAAAATGGTCAATAATTGTAAACAATTGTCAAAAATGGTCAATAATTGTCAGAATCTGTCAAAAATGGTCATACATTGTTAAAATTTGGAAAAATGTTCTAAAATGGTCAAAATTTTTGAAAAATTGTCAAAAATGATCAATAATTGTCAGAACTGTCAAAATTGGTCAATAATTGTCAAAAATGGTCAATAATTGTTAAAATTTGTGAAAAAAAGGTCAATAATTGTCAAAAATTTACGAAAAATGCTCAAAATTGGTCATTCTATTGTGCATAAGAAGCAAGCTTCTGTCGGCGGTCCGACGACCGCTCACCAATTTCTTATCCACCCGGCTATAAGAGCTGTAGGGGATCGTGTCCGGGTTAAAGTAAGTTTTTAATTTTTATTATAAATATATTAATTGAATTCAACAAGGTGTTTCTTCCTTTTTCACCTTAGTTTTCTTTTTGTTTAAATTCATTTTGTTCTTTCGTCGACGTCTAAAAGGTAGTGGCGCCCTAAAGCTTCTTATAGTCTGACAACCTCTGGCATACCTAGTGCAGCACCAACATTTAGTAGAACCACCCTTGAGAAGAGTCTCATGCCGGCATCTGTCCCGAGTGGCCACTCTAGCACCCAAGTCACGAACAAACGACTGATACTGTTACATGTCTTCAGATAACTGAATAATTCTCTAAACTGATAACACCTGGAAATTAATGGTTGTTGTTGTTTTTCTGGATCATTTCCTTCTGTGTAGACGTTAGAGAAGTGTACGGAAAAACGGAGTAACCGCGAAAGTTTAAGAATAATAACATTTTACTTGGCTGCTCCAAGTGTTGACTGACCAATAATACAAACAGGAATATACCAGGAATAGGACAAGCCAAATCGTATCAAAGGATCTTTAAAACCAAAAGCAGAAGCCTTGCTGGAAATGTACAGTTCCATAACAGAAATCCCTACTGGACATTGCTAGATAAGTTATCACCTGGATAGAATAGGGATGATCGAAAAACACTCAGATTCGTCTCTGTCCGCATTGGAGATGCCCAGCAGATGTAGATAGACTAACTGCTTCACAGATTATCTACGTCCCTGTGATGACTGAACTTGAAGGGGTGATCTAACTTGGATTGAGGCACTAAAGACAGTATTGTCACAGTGCGCAGTCCTGAACAGGCCTCCAAATCAAGGTACCGGAATAAATATAAATTCAATATGGATGGAGATGTCTTCAAGAATTGGAGCACAAAAAATGATTTTTAGAGCTTCTCAACTTCTGGTCTTGCATTTACTCGACTATTCCTCCTTTTTTAACTCCTCTATCAATCTAGTTGACAATGTTATGCATTGTAAGGTCAATATTTAATTTTATATAAAAAGAGTATTGAGATAATATAATTATCTTGACCCCATTTCGTTTCGATCTCTACGGAATGAACTTGTCGGACAATCCATTATCTTGATCGTTTTTAACCTCTTTCCAATTATTTTTCTTGTCACAAATGGAATCAGTAGACTTGTAAATCTCGTTTTCGACATACGTACGTATATATTCTCGACGAAGAATGAACTTTGACATACGATTTATCGAAATTTCATCCTTATCCAGCCCATTGAGAGAAAATATCTACAGTATTACAAGGCCATTCATCAATGTATACAAAAAATTCATCAGTATTAGGTACGCTCGATTCGACACTGAAATAAAAAGATTCGTGTATTGGCGTACATATATTTCTTGGCATCTGTCGCAGACTCTTGATCGATTCTGATAAATGAATCAATCGTCCGCTGGATTAGCACAGGGTTATTCCAATACTACATACGTTTTATAATTGTTACAGATGACACTAATGAATAATAGCTATTTATTGTATAAGTGTGTCAGATAGTGTTTTATCCAGGGTTTAATTTAATTTTCTTATGTGGATAAAACGTAACTAAAACACGAATTTTCTCGATAAAAACCACAAACTATTTCAATATTTTATGTAAAAATACCTACACTTTCATTTCTGTTTTTTTTTGGGAATGAGCACACATTTACAACGTTCTAAATACATGAAAATTTACTCCTATTTTTTCACAAGTACACTCGAATATTCCATTTTTTCGTCACAAAATAACACGAGCTATTTTGTATTTCCGAATTTTTCATTCGGAATTCCAACATCGAACGAGATTTTCAAGTAAATGTGGCACTGTAACAATATACGTAAGAGAAATTTAACTATCTCAACGTAAGTCTCGAAAGACTGATAGACTTAGATAAATAGCAACTCAGATGTATCGAAATCCATTCGAATTTTCTAATTTTATTTTGAAAGTCAGTGTAAAACTGGGAATATGTTTCCTGTCAGTTGGTTTTCCGAAGTGAACGCTGTCACTTTATTGAACGAATTCCAATTCTTCAATGGCAAATTACTTTCGAAAATTCGAACCTTCAGTAGTACAAAGGCAGGTCAGGATTGTTTTTTTTCACTTCCACAGATCATGGAGTGATTCATTCGTAGTTGACTTAAATTCAAACAACATTAGAGGATGATTCAACGATACATGTCATAAAGCCATATTGCGAAAACGTCGTCCACATATCTCCACAAAACATAGAATTTCAAAATTTGATTATTGACTATTTGAGCTCCAACATATTCGATCAAATTGGCGAGAGGCAAGAGTACATGGCATGACCAAAATATTGTTCACTTTATTCAATATTTACATGGAACATTGTGAAGCACAATAGTCAATAATCAAACTTTAAAACCCATTGTCTGGTGGAGATAGGTGAACGAAATTTTCGAAATATGGCCCTATGACTGAAGCTCCTGCATCTATGAATTCTGGAATTGTTTTTTGGTGCCCTCTGGGAGCTCAAAAATGAGATACAGGAATTTCTTGATAATAGTACTTTGCTTCCTTAGTCCTATTAAAAGATACTATTGTTTGTCATAAGACGACTATGGAAGAAGCAGGAAAGACGAAAAAAATAGGAAACTATTGAACACAAATTATGTCACTGTCAGGTACTAAAAGGAATCAGCGCTGGATCTTTTATGAACTCTTTAGCCTGTCTCAAGACAATAAAACTTAGCCTACTTACTTACTCCAGAGAACTTTCACAGACTTAGAACCTATTGATGGAAAATCATAACTTAAATTGCTTCGTCGCTGTCAAATAACTTTGCCGCCTTCCCCATTCCTTCGACGTAAAATTCAATTCTTTGAAAGTTTTTTAAAACTTTTGTTTGTCGCGTGTCAAGTAAAAATGGATTATTTCTTAATAAATTGTAAAGTCTTTGTAAAAGTTCATCATTTTAATATAAAGTAAAATTCAATATTTTATTTTTCATGGAAATCTGCATATTGAAATTAACCTGCTGGAAATTTGATAAAGGATATATAAGGCAAAGGATTATTATAATGTCGGATAGTCAAGCAGCCATTGAAGCACTGAGCTCGTGTGTAATCAGTTCCAAAATGGTGTGGGAATTCCTAGGCAAACTAAATGAACTAGGCGAGAACCTTACTGTGGTTTCCAAGACAAACTGAAATATAAGGAAATGAAATAGCAGATGAACTGGCAAAGAGGGGGACTGAAACACCTTTTTGGGGGCCGGAATCCTTTCGCGGTATCAGCTCTAATGTAATATTGGAAGAAATAGGCAAATCCTGGAAAAAGAGAAGATCTGATCATTGGATCATTGGAAAAAATTCTTCTTGGTTGAGATCAAATGCATGCATAAGTCAAAGTAAAACTGCACTAAGAGTTTTAACAGGGATCCTAACGGGACACTGTCGCCTGAATAAGCACCTGAAAATAGTGGAGGAAGAAGAATGTAGATTCTGTGGTATGGAAGAAGAAACCTACATCCACATACTTGCGGATTGCATTGCAATTCAGAATCCTAGTTTAGATCACCTAGGAGATTACTGGATAAAAGAGGGACATGTACCTAAGTTCAAGCCTGCAGATATCCTAAAATTCCTCCGGGAAATAGGATTGAAGGAGCTGCTGGTATCTGAGACTTCCCTCACGAACTAAGTAGAAGTTGTTAGAGGCTGTGGTTTTATCTTTATTTTCAAAGAATGGAATGAACTTTGATTTTAGGCTTGTGACAGTTTTATTTTAATTATATTGACAACTAGTAATACATGTCATAATTGAAAAATAATACATAACGATAAACAATATAAATGTAATATTTAGTCGCTTCCAACACTCCTTCTCGATCTAAATATTCATAATCTTCAAACCAATTTTCTCTCGCAGTTTTATAGCCTCCAATGGTTTGGTACGGATATCTGCTTGCATTTCTTCTGTCGAACAATATTCGAATTCTATTTCTCCACTCCTTTTCAGCTCTCTAATATAATGAAATTTCACATCAATATGTTTCGAACGATTGGTTATACTTTCTTGATTCAACATTTTTAAAGTACTTTGGTTATCTTCAAATACTGTGAATTATTTTTTTAATATCTTCTTCAAAGTCCATCAATTGTCTGATCCATTGAAGTTCTCGACAAGCTTCGCTCAGTGAAATATATTCAGCTTCCGTTAAACTCAATGATACCGTGCTGCTCCATAAAATAGGACTTCCAAATATTTTTATTATGAATCCAAATACTTCGTCGTAATCTTCTCCATATTTTTGTGAAAATCCTCTCGCTACAAGTCCAACATCTATATCTAAGATTTCCATTACCCGGATCAAATTTTATTTTGTATATCCATTTACAATCAACCATTCGTTTGTCTTCTGGACAATCAACCAACTCCCATGCTTGACATTCCTTCATAGATTATATTTCATCTTCCACGGCCTCTCTCCATTTTCTCCTATTTCTCATTTTCATTGCTTCTTCAAATGTCTTGGGTTCATTGTCATCTTCTTGTTTTATGTAGTTATTTGTCTCTACCACTTTATCATTATCAACTTCAGCAATTCCAACTGTTTCATTACTTTTCACTTGATTTTCTATTTCTTTTTTTTCCGATTCTTCTGGTATATCTCTTTGCTTTTTTTTGTCCTTTGTTTGAAATATTTATCATCACTTCTTCATTTTCTTTCTCTTCGTTTTCATTTCTCTGCTTTTTGAATGTCACCCCAATATATATATATATATATACATACAACCTGCTGGAAAAGTTTAAAAAGATAAATACTATTTATTCCATTTAGTTTGAACCCTTTTCAATTCATCTCTATAACCGTTTTTCGGGCCTCCACAATGAGACCTAAGCGGATAGGTTATTTATTGTGAAAAAAATATTTTTATTCCCATTATATGCAATTTGAGTCAGTTCATTTAAAGATAACTTTATTGTTGACGATTTTGTATAGAATCCACTAGTTTCGACGTTTTTTAGTGCGAAGACAGAAAAAGGTGTGAAAGAAAATTGGAGTTAGGTATGCCGTTCGGGTCTCTGAAGACCACTGATAGGGATCTTCAGCTTTTAAAAACCTTTCCGCAATTTATCAAGAATCTCAACAAAAAATACGTCTAACAGACACAGGACGAATTTTAACAAAAAAAAAACTTAATCTTAGGTAGCAAATCGAATTGTAGTCGGGACTTACTTTACGCACGTGCGTCTCCCTCGACCAGCGAAATTTTTTTTATTTAATTTAAAATGTAAGATACGTCACAGTTCAACCTTTGAGTAGAATTTCGTTTTTATTTAATACGGGTGTGTCGTCTTTTTCAAACAAGAGGCGTCAGGTAGTGAAATAACTGAGTATTTTTTTCAAAGTCTTAGAAATAGTAGAGTAGATAAAGAATATTTCACAATATTTCGTTGACTCGGCATCTGGCCTTAAGGATTTAGTAATAAAAGTTCATAAATCCCTCATTGTACAGTAAACAGTAACAGTTTTTTATCAATTGAAATTAAATAAATTAAAATGCTGGACCATACAGGGTGGCTCATCGCAGATGTTATCAAAAAAAGTTTCAAATAAAAAATATGTAAAGTATTATTACAGTTTTCTGTAAAATTGTCGTATTTAGTAAAGCATGTTACCAATAGATATCGAAGAATCTAACGCTTTACAACCAAGTTTCCAAAAATATTTTTCAAAAATATCTAGGGAAATTCAATGAACTAGGCTATTGTCACCTCACTGGACACACTGGAATAGTAGGAAAAGAAAAATTAAATTAACCAGCAAAGAGAGGGGCTGAAACAAACTTTTGGAAGCCGGAACCCATTTGCGATATCAGCTCCAATGTAATATTGAAAGAAATAGGCAACGCCGAAAAGAGGAGAAGATCTGACCGTTCGAAACATCGAGGAATTCACACTACCAATGGTAATGGGAACAGAAAGGAATATAAACAGAAAAACTGACTTGGAACAAATAAAAAAGAGAGGATAAACCATAGAATTTGTCCTCACTCTATAGAATACATGATACGTTTTCTCTTTTCTGTGTTATTCCTATATATTTCTTTCAGCTTATTTTTTTTTGTCGATACATAAACATCTGTGAATGATGTTCGATCAGATTAAAGTACGAGCAGCCAAATAGCAAGAACAACTTACGTAATCAATCACTGTCCTCTTCAATCAAACAAGCAAGTGAAAAATTAGCAGCGGTCCGCCGAAAGCCGTTGAAAGCAAAAATAAATTGACCTCAGACCCAAAGCAGGGACTACGACGATACACCCAAATATATCCATGAATAATTTCGGTTCCCAAAATCAATCACGAAACTTTTGAAATTAGTATATTGCGTCAGATTCGGTCATGTCAACCGTAGAAACAAAAAAATACTGATGTGAGTACAAATATGTGAAATATGCTTTCGTTTAAAATGAATGTTTGTGTTCGGTCTTGAAATTGCGTATTAAATTTGGGGTGATATGATGACTTTTTTTTACAATCTCTGCTGAAAACGCAAATATCGTCATTTATTTTTTTGGTTTCTTAATTAAAATCATCGCAATCAAAATTTTCCTGATATTCATGAAATTAAAAGTTTGAAACTTGTCATATAACTGGATGTTCAAGCTCAACTGTGAAAAGAAAGAGTGCTATAAGTCATTGTACAGAAAAACATAAATATATTTACTAATATACGCGCATTCGCCATTTTCCTAAAAGTTTCTTCAGTAAACTTTGTACTTTATACAATTCGGGATATTTTTAAAACGAAGAGTTTCTGATATTTCTTAGCCGTTTTTGTACCCACCAAAAAATATGAAAGTCTCTTGCTTGGTTTCTATGATTATTATGAAAGCTATAGAATAAACTAATGTGTCTTATACAACTTACTTTTAAAGTATCTTTTTGGTCTAGGCCATCCTGAGCATTTTCAGCATTGTCGCTAGTAGAAATATCCGAAGCTAAATCACACGTAACGGTTGGAATGGTCATAGGTCTAGGATGGGATTCGATGGTTGCTATTTGGCTATCCGCATTATGCGGTGAATTATTGCTGTTTCTATCAACTATGGAACCACCGGCAGAGCCTTCGCTCCTGTCAGTCGTACCGTTTTTCGCCGCCTGAAACAAAAAAACAACTTCATTACAATTCAAAAAATAATAGTTCAATACTATTGAACGCTTTACAAAATTAGAAAAATTAATTTCCAAAGAGCAGACCGTCCACTAAGAAGCAACAACTACTTCTCGAGCTATATGCCCCGACAGACATTGAATTACACTTCTAAAGTAAACGGGGTTGGTATATCTGTTAAGATAGAACCAACCATTCTGGTTTGCGATTAGAAGGAATAACATCACTTGTCGACCGGTTTCGGCGTATTGCGCCTCATCAGGACAAGGTAGATGATATTCGTCCAGAAGCTCTGAGAGCATAATCCTGACGTCTATATATCACGCTTTACTAATATGACAATTATTTACAGTTAACTGTAATTAAGTAAATATTCATTACAATTCTTGACATTTGTGAAATAAATAAATAGTATAACAAATATCTCCAAAACTGTTAACCTGACACCAACAAAACATATTAATTCCTGATTTGACCCAGTTTTTCCCTGACATCCAAATTGCCAACACTTTAGACAGCGGAAAATGGTTTCAACAGGATGGCGCACCACCACATTTTGCTATAGTTTTTACACAGAACATTTCCAGATCGATGAATCGGCAGGAGGAAAAGAGCTGCTAGATTACCCGATCTTAATCCATTATAATTCTACACTAACAGACCTGACCATATTCGTGACCCAAAATCCCGAATCAGGAGGAAAATGCAGAACGTAACACCAGCTATGCTGGAAAATGAATTTATCACTAGGTTAAGTCATTGTTTAGTGATGAATGCGTTTTTTTGTTGGACGCACTGTATACTCCCAAATATATACCTCCTCCTCAGTATTCAAAATTTTTATCTTTGGTCACATTTGTCGGTATGTTATGCGGCACATTCTCAAAATACGTGTTAAAAATTATCAGATTCCTTCTTGTATGATTTCTGTCAAGTTTCCCGATTTAAGGCAAACCTGAAAGGTAATGTGTCCTTGTCTAATACCAGTTATTGTTTGTTGAAGTTAGCAGGTCTCTGGGAACCAAAATCCCTGGATGAATTGCTTGAATAGATGAATTGCTATTGAACTACATCAAAGTCATTGCATTATAGGCAATTTGTAGCGACACTCTTGTTTTCTGTACTGGAAAAGTTTTTGGAAAATTTCGGTATTCGATTAGTTTGTAGGGGAAAGTTTCCTAAAATGACATAGCTGCTAAAATGACACACTTGCTCTATATAGGAAACTAGAAGCGGCATCTCTTATTCGGTAACTGTTCTAAGTAACAAACACTATTAAAATAAACTATAAGTTTACAGATCTCTCGAGGTTTATTTAACGGTTTTATTGTGTAGGTTATGTTTCAGTGGCAAGAAAGTTATGTATGCATGGATTTTATATCATTCTTCGTGGTATTAAATATTGTCTTGGCATTGATTGTTATATATTTGAACAGTGAACAATTGATTGGTAAGAAGGTTTTTTAATACCAACTTTAACATGATCAATAATAATCTATATATTGAAAATGTATATAACATTGCGTTTAAAATGACATACTATGTCATTTTATACGACGCACAGTACAATTTCTATACGATTTTTTGCACAGATGACCATGGTTGGAAGGTACGTCAGAAAGACTAATAGACAGTCCTGGGATGCAGCAAGTTATAACAGAAGTACAAGAAAAGAGAATGGGATAGCTAAAAGCATCTAAAGTGTATAACGTTCCCCAAGCAACTCTTAGACGTAGAGCTGCTAATAAGAATAAAAGAGTTAAAGGTGTAGAGAAAAGTTTGGGCCGATTTTCAACAACTTTTGATTCCCAAACGGACAAAGAGTTGGTGAGACACCCAAAATATCTTGAATCTACACAAACCGAAGTGAGACAATTAGCTTATGAGTTTGCGGAAAAAAATAAACCAGATCATAGATTTTACCGTGAAAAAGGAATCGCAGGAAAAGAGTGGCTCAGAGGATTTCGCAAAAGAAACACCGACATATCTCTACGACGGCCAGAACCCACTTCAGCAGCCAGGGCACGAGCTTTTAACAAGCCTCAGGTTTCCAAATTTTTTGAGGTTCTAGATTCTGTTCTACAAGAGAAATCTATCATTGTTGAGAAGATTTACAATATGGATGAAAGTGGACTATCTACTGTCCAGAAACCTCCGAAAATATTGGCATCAACTGGGCGCAAACAAGTAGGATCCCTGACAAGCGCAGAAAGAGGCCAGCATGTAACTGTTGTAACAGCCTTGATCCTTTCAAGAAAAAACAAAAAAAGATGAACTTTTTGATAAAGCACCTCCTGGAAGCTTAGCTTTGTGCCAAGAGTCTGGTTGGATGGACTCAGAACTCTTCGTTCAATGGCTGAAACATTTTTGCAAACATGCTAATCCCTCTCCGGAGAATAAAGTACTTCTTCTGCTTGATGGTCATGTAAGTCATACTTCCTTAGCAGCTGTGTCGTTTTGTAGAGAGAATAACATCATTCTCATGTGCTTTCCAGCTCACTGCACCCACCGTATGCAGCCGCTTGATGTGAGTTTTTTTGGACCCCTAAAGGCGTATTACAATCAGGTTTAGATGAAAAATCTTCCAGCTTACCAAGTGAGTGAACTCTTTTCTGAAGCGTATGGTAGATCAGCCACAATCTAAAATGTATTGAGCGAATTTGCTAAAACAGGAATCAGTCCATCTAATTCCAACATTTTTCCCGATTACCTTTTTGTACCAGCGGACACAACTGATATTGCACTAGAAGATACTCAGGCTGAAACACCAAATCCGTTGGGGAAGCAACTTCCCGATGCCAAAAAAACAGAAAAACAAAATCAAACAGATGTCGTTTTTGAACTTCTAATCAATAGTAATGAAGAAGACAAGAGAGTAGTCGCAAAGGTGCCATCTTTAGGAATATCCCCACCTCCAAAAGCAATATACCAATCAAAAAAAAGGAATTTAACAAAAAAGTACGCAGTCCTAACATGTTCTCCGAATCTTGAGGAATTGAAATGTAAAAACGAAGAGCAAGCAAAGAAAAAATCAAAAATTGACGCACGGAAAATTAAAAAGATTTCAGAAGCACATTGTTCTAACTTACATATGAATTTGTGTGATCAAACTACAAAAAAGAGTCCCAAGGCAATAATTGAAGATGAGACAGATGAAGAAAGTGAACCCTACCAAGAGACTGATGAAGAGAGATGATGAAGATTATGTGTTTTGCATTTATTGCTATGGGTTATTTAGGGCATCAAAAGCTAAGGAAACTTGGATCCAGTGTATGCTGTGTCAGTTGTGGGCTTATTTGGAGTATACAGATTCAACTCCAAAATCAAAGACTTATTCATTAATTTTTAATAATATTTTGATACTATGTTATTTTGGACACCCCCAGTGTCTAAAATGACATAGTTTAACCAATAATACTTTAGGTCTCTGTCCCATTTATTTTTCATTATATCACGTTTTTCTTTAGGACATTTGAGGATTATTCATTTTTATTTGCCCTTCTGGGAAAATATTTTCAAAATAAAGCAATACAAAAAAATCATGATTTTTTTTATGAAAAGAATGTCATTATAGGACACCATCCCCTAATGTAAACCAAACTATTCCCACTCCAACAAATCTTCATAGCAAATCAAAAACTCCCATGTATTTGCCACTTTATATGAGGACGAAACTTGCCTAGAATCTTATCTCACTCAAGAAGTACTTAGAAACTCAACACTGGAAGTTTCAGATTTTAACAAACGTGTCTTTGGATAGTAGTTTCAGTAAGATAGAGATTAAACTCCGTTAAAATGTAAACGAGGAATTAAGAATGTTCGGTATTTAAGATCCATTTAGGAGTATGAATGTATGTTATAATATTGCGTCGCAAATGTTTTTGGCGTACGTTCCATAAGTGTAACCTCATTTCTAGTAGCTGTTGAAGATTATCAAACACGGCTAGATTTTATGCAATGATTTATTCTAGAGAACGGAATTATATAATCCATTACAATTAATTTTAGTTCGCTAGAAAATATGAACAACTTCAGGACTGGTTTTTTCAGTACTAAAAACCAAAAACTTGGTATTCGCTAAACATAATTTGGGACATATATTTCATGGATTGACGAAGTAAGCAATAAGAAGGAGTGGGATCCCAACACCATCACCAGAGTTGGAAATAATTCCATTCAATGGTATGCAGATGTCTCCCCATGTTCATTGAGTTTTCGAGGACTTGCTACGGCTTGTCCAACATTTCAACTCTCTGTGCTTTGCCCTGCAAGATAGGAGGCTGATGGGTTGAGCTACCTATCTGAAGCGTCCCCAGGTTGCGGATAGGGAAGGCCAGGGACGTCATGTAAATGAAAGAACTGGTCCATTGGTGAATAAGCAGGGATGCAACGCCCAACATTGCCAACCGAATACCCAATCGACAGCTCGTGACGCAAACCGCAAACCACATAGCAGAGCAACTATCCCCTGTGAGGGGCATGCCGAACTATGTGGATCGGGAGGATTGGCTTAATTGCCTGGCCTATGTGGATGAGGACCACTATAATAACGTCCCAAATTGTAAGGTTACGTGGTCGCTGAAGGGATGGATGGCCGTGGGTTATTCGGCCTCGAGACCACTAACCTTGCACCTGTATAAGGAGCTCTGCAGGTACTGATATCCTTTCTCCTATACTCGTGGACCAAGAGATGCAAAAAATTATTACTGGGCCTATAGAGACTCCTAGTAAAAGGGATTTGGAAGTTCCGGCAGCATTGGGGACAGAAGCTTCTCCAACGCAGCCAGACACTTCTGAAGCCCAAGAGAAAACCACGCCACTAGTAGACGTTACAGCGAATCCTGTGGCAAGAAAACTTTCAGGTGCACAGCGTAATAAGCTGGAAAAAAATGAGGGAACGAGGAATTAACACCAAGAATGTGTTGCTGCCTACTCCCTCAACATCAAAACAGGGTGTAAACCAGCAGACAAAGGGCGTTAACATAAAAAACCAACTGGAAGCTCATCAAGAGTGATGAACTTCCAAAGCAGCAATGAATCCTCGCCCTACTTCCTGAGATTAGCAAAGAGGATCTGAAAGTGGGGTTGAGGAGGCTCGAGAGACAGAATCCAAGGCTGAAAGTTGATCGCTAGATGATCCTCGGCTCCAAATCATCCGACAGGGGACTGCAAGTGAGTCTCCGGATTGACGAGGAGTCCAAGAAAGGACTGGTGCGGACTCAATGGAGACCGTACTATCTATTACAGCGGGCCAGTGTTAAAACCCTGGAAATCTTGACCGAGGAGGAAACAGGTAGTGATCCAGAACCAGTACCATCAACTTCTAAGGATCTTCAAGGTGCTACAAATTAACTTGCAGCACAAAAAGACAGCCACCGCTGTCCTACAACAAAGAGTGGTGGCTGAAAACATAAACATCGTTCTAATGCAAGAACTTTGGTTAAACAAAGGTAAGATACTGGGACTTAATATTAGGGGAATGGGACTGATACATTGTACATTTCCCTTATGTTATTTTTTCTCAGGATATCAATCTCACAGCTTCATATTAAATCCCCTAGTACTGAAAGGTCAGATCAATGCTAGTAAATAAAAAAAAGTGAAATAAAAACAAATCACGTACATTCCTGTCACATTTTCCATGAACTGGCCAAACCCAAAGACAATTTTTATACGTGAAAACGTCGCTTCTTTTGTGAAAAATATCTTTTTTCCGTGAAGTAACATGTTAAATAAAAATTTGTGAAGTATGGTATCAATTTACCACTTCGTTAAAGAATTTAATTATTGTTAGAGGGTTATCTTCACCGATATTTTATGCATGAAATTATCTTTGACTCACATTTTTGTACGAAACACCTGCACGAATACACGTATAGAGACTACTTAGAAAATTAGTTTCCCGAATAGTGCGGTTAGCTTCAAAATCTCGTCTACAACGAGGACAGGATAAATTTTAAATAGGGGACTAGACTCATAAATTTAAATGGAATTGATATTGAGTAGTACCAACATCAATAAATTACACGACGATGAAGACGTTCCGACTTATTAAAATTTGAAAATATTCAGGAAAATTTGGAAATGATTTAAGATCAACATTATGTTTCAAGTGATTTGAAAAAGTTCCTGAATGGTTATACTGGGTGATTTTTAAGTGAGTCTTCAATAATTAAAATTATTAAAAATTATTTATCTAAGAAGAAACAACTACATTCCGCACTATATCTCTGACGAACATCGAATTATTCTTCACAGTATAACTGGATGATCTGATCGACTGGATAAAACCAACCCCTCTGGTTGGGATTTCGGATTTCTTCAAAGATGCGGCTTCATCAGTGCGAGGTAGATGGTTCCCATTCAGCATCTTTAAGTGGAATTCAAGAAAACATATAATGTACTGTCGTGAAAACTATACTGGTACACTGCAAGCGCGCCATCTTCACTTTGAATTACAAACCAAAAGTTCAACAACAACGCAATCCGCAAGGCTTGATGATGCAAATTATAGTTTTAAGTACAATATTTAATGAGGTGTTTAATAATATTTCCAGCACTTTACATATTTTTAGTGTTTGACAGATTTTAATTGTTGATCATAACCACAAATATTGCAGTTAAAATAATAGAAAATTTTAATTATCATATTAAACCAGCTGGTGAAACCATTAAAGATAAATGGAATGTACAATATTTAATTAAAAACGAACTCTTGGGATGTGTATTTCATACTCAGGAAAATCACAGGATGAATCCTGAAATAAAACATAAGTGGGAAGATACAATAGCTTGCTTAAACATACTACGTGGGAGCCTTTCATATTTTGGGAGTAAGGAGTAAAAATAGACGTCAATTATCAGCAAATACTCTTTATTCATTTCTTCGGCAACCTTCTGGATCCATTTGAACGTAAACTTGGTTCAACTTTTCAAAAACTGGTTCCAGATAGATTATTCTCCAATTTACAATTTCACCTAGTGTTCTCTCTATGTTTTTACCTTTTGTTCAAAAGTTAAAAGACTATGTTTTTGATTGCCCCCTTGTATAAGATAATTATTTTTTAAATTGAACTCAATTTTCTGAACGTAAAATCTTCATTATTAAATATGTTGCCATCTTGATTTTCAATTTTATCACAATTGACCTCCTGTTAACCAAGTTTGGAGCAAAAGAATTGAGAAATTTTAAATTAAAATATGATTTGTGAAACACCATACAAAATATAAAAATGAAGATGAAATTATTGTGTTTGACGTCTGAACATTAAGTGAAGCAGATTGTTAATGCCCGGAATCAATAATGTAAAAATATTGAAATTTATTTCCTTTCACTTCGAAAACTCTGTGAAAATGTTAAATGAGTTGACATCGACTCTGATGATTTTGTACATTCTTATTTAAATAAAAAAAAGTTTTCGAACGAAAAGAATACTTAATTCAACCAGCCTTAAAATTATTATCATGATAAAGTATTTTAAAAAGTCAAAACGTGTACAAAGCAAAAATGATTTACGTTGTTTTTTTATGTTTTATTCATAAATTATCGTTTTATTACGACTCAATGATTTATTAAAAAGCTATTGGTGCCCAACAAATTTACTTACCAGACTATAAAAGTTTCTTTTTTTTTCGAAATACATAATCAACAAGAATAATAAGCGATTTTTTCGCAATTCAGCTACTTTAAATTGAATTGGTTACGCCTAATACAAAAAATACACTGTACTAAAATGTAAAACAGAAAATGTTCAGTGTACGCCTATGAAAAAAAAAGGTGAGCGGTCGTCGGACCGCCGACAGAAGCTTGCTTCTTATGCACAATAGAATGACCATTTTTGACCATTTTTCGAAAATTTTGACCTTTTTTCAAAAATTTTGACAATTTTGACAATTATTGATCATTTTTGACAATTTTCCAAAATTTTGGACCATTTTAGATCATTTTTCCAAATTTTAACAATTATTGACCATTTTTGACAATTTTTGAGCATTTTTGACAGGTTCTGACAATAATTGACCATTTTTGACAATTTTTCAAAAATTTTGACAATTTTTAACAATTATTGACCATTTTTGGCAGTTTTTTTATAATTATTGACAATTTTGTCAAAATTTTGACAATTTTTGACATTTTTTCAGAAATTTTGACAATTTTTAACAATTATTTACTATTTTTGACAGTTTTTTATAATAATTAACCATTTTTTTCAAATTTTGACAATTTTTGACCATTTTTGACAACTTTTCGAAAATTTTGACCATTTTTGACAATTATTGACCATTTTTGACAATTATCGACCAATTTTGACAGTTTTGACAATTATTGATTATTTTTGACAATTTTCCAAAAATTTTGACCATTTAAGACCATTTTTTCGAATTTTAACAAATATTGACCATTTTTGACAATTTTTGAGCATTTTTGACAGGTTCTGACAATTATTGACCGTTTTTGACCATTTTTCAAAAATTTTGAAAATTGTTAACAATTATTGACCATTTTTGACAGTTTTTTATAATTATTGACCATTTTTTCAAAATTTTGACAGTTTTTGACCATTTTTCAAAATTTTTACAATTATTGACCATTTTTGACAGTTTCTGACAATTATTGAACATTTTTGAAAAATGTCAACAATTATTGACCATTTTTGACAGTTTTTTATAATTATTGACCATTTTTTCCAAATTTTAACAATTTTCGACCATTTTTCAAAATTTCAACAATTATCGACCATTTTTGACAGTTTCTGATAATTATTGACCAATTTCGACGATTTCCAAAAAGTTTTAACAATTATTGACTATTTTTGACCATTTTTTGAAATATTCAGGAATTTTTAACAATTATTGACAGTTTTTTATAATTATTGACCATTTTTCCAAAATTTTAACAATTTTTGACCATTTTTCAAAATTTTAACAATTATTGTCCATTTTTGACAGTTTCTGACAATTTTCAACAATTATTGACCATTTTCGACAATTTTTTATAATTATTGACCATTTTTTCAAAATTTTAACAATTTTCGAACATTTTTCAAAATTTCAACAATTCTCGATAATTTTTGACAGTTTCTGATAATTATTGACCAATTTTGACGATTTCCAAAAAGTTTTAACAATTATTGACTATTTTTGACAATTTTTTAAAATATTTAGGAATTTTTAACAATTATTGACAGTTTTTTATAATTATTGACTATTTTTCCAAAATTTTAACAATTTTTGACCATTTTTCAAAATTTCAACAATTATTGAACATTTTTGACAGTTTCTGATAATTATTGACCATTTTTGACAATTTCCAAAAAGTTTCAACAATTATTGACTATTTTTGACCATTTTTTTAAATATTTAACAACCTTTTGACAATTTTCGACCATTTCTGACAGTTTTTGACAATTTTTGACAGATTCTGACAATTTTTTACCATTTTTGCCAATTTTCCAAAAATGTCGAACATTTTTCAAAAATTTTGACAATTTTTAACAATTATTGACCATTTTTGACAATTTTCAACAATTATTGACCATTTTTGACAGTTTTTTATAATTATTGACCATTTTTTCAAGATTTTAACATTTTTTGACCATTTTTCATAATCTCAACAATTATTGACCATTTTTGACAGTTTCTGATAATTATTGACCATTTTTGACAATTTCTAAAAAATTTCGACTATTTTTGACCATTTTTTTAAAATATTTGACAATTTTCTCTCTTTCTCTCTCTCTTTCTCTCTTTCTAATGAGTAATCGCGTGACGAACGCTTTTTCGTAACATCACACGTTTCACGAGTTCACTAGCCTTCCCAAAAGTCCTATGTCGTGAAATAAAAAGCCAGTTTCAAAATTCAAAATCACTGCTGCGCTTTAAGCACAATTTCATGAAACAGTCGATATCGCCTAATCAAAAGGGGTAACGAAGAGTGAGTCCTCTGGTTCTTATGCCTATACGACTGGCGAAAACGTAGAATTACTAGGTTTTCCGAAATACATTCTCAATATGCTCCCAAATATGTTTTTACATTTTTCACGCTCAGTAGATATGTTATGAATATTTTGGGAAATAATGCAGCTGTTATCGATAATAAAAATCTCTTATAACCGAGATATAAGTATCAACCACTTTACATTCCATCAGAATCATTAGAAAAACTTGTTATTTGGATGTCAATCGATTTGAAATTATTCGATGTTTGAGATCTGTTGTTATCGCAGCAGAAATATTTTGACTACTTCCTCCCTACGATTACTTTCGCATGAAGGACAAAAATAAAATATTTTTATGGTAGTCCGTCCCTACTACATTTAATCCGTAGTTAAAGTGAGTACCGCTCGAGGGCGTCTAAATAAATAAGTGGATAAAATCTTTGTCATGTACTCACCCCAGGGCTGTTTGAAAAGCTGGTGACGGCATCCTGAGGTTGTTTTCGAGGTGGCTTACGAATCCCCCTGCGGGCTCGAGCTTTTGCTGCGTAGTAAATTCGTATGTACACAAATACCATGATACAAGAGGGAATGTAGAAAGAGCCCAGCGCCGAGTAGACTACATAGCCCGGTTCTTCGCTAAGCTGAAACAGAAACATAAACATTAGCTTATTGTAATTCCACACGTTCGTTACCTAGGATATTACCGAACGAATTAAAACAAAAACTTTACACCGAAGCAGATAGAGAATAGAGCTAGCTTGTCGAGATTAACAATAAAAAATAATATTTTTAAAACAACAAAGATGTTCACTACATCTTATTTCAAGATATATTTGTGCTTCTCCAATATAAAAAAGAACATTTGATGATGATGATATTTTGATTTGTTAAATAAGACAAAAAAAATTTTATGAGTACGGACTTTAATAATATTCTTTAAATTATGTGTTATAATTTTTCGAATTTGAGTTAAAGGATACTGATTCCTGTAGCGTCCTCTGGTCCCAAATCGGTTCAACTGAAAAAGGCTGCCATATTTCAATTACTGCGCCGTTCACGCCAGCTATATTTCAATCAGTTCTAGATGGAATAATAATATTTTAATTGAATTTACTGTTTGGGCCCTTACTTTGTGGAATCTACTCATATTAATGTTATAAAGTGTGTGATAAGATATCAAGCATACTCCAGAAGTGAGCGATCATGAAATTATAATATTTAATTTGCCTTTTAAGATTAAACATAATCACCCAAGATATATTACTTGCAGAAACTTAAAATTTAAATTATCATCAATTTAACTCTGATCTACAGTCTATACCTTGGAAAATTATTTATGAGCTACCAGATATTGACAGTAAAGCAGAGTTTTTATCAAACAGTATTTTGTTCTTGCTAGACCTGCATGCATACTGATAGCATTCGTGTCATGATGATAGATCGGGATAGGGCGATTAACTATGAATAAAAAACAACAAGAGGATATGAAAATACAGGAACGAAAAATACTAAGAATAATATTAGGACCAAAAAAAAATAGGTGAAGAATATAGAAGAAGAACCAACATGGAACTATATCAAGAGATGAAAAAAGACACAGTAAAAAAATTAAGGAGCAAAGATTAAAATGGTTGGGACACATATGGAGAGCAGGTAAGAAAGCAATAATATACCCAATGGTAGAGTGGAAGCCTTGTAGTAAGAGAAGAAGGGGAAGACCCAGGATAAATTGGTTGCAGGAGGTAGTAGGTGATCTCAAGACAATGGGAATTAAACACTGGGAAGAAAAAACTCAGGACAGGAAGCAATGGCTACAAATAGTAGAAAAAATATGAAAAAGGAAATGTGGTCTGATCCACCCTTACAAAAGGATCTAGAAAGCTCGTAAGAGCGGCGCTACTCCTACGGGAGTGTTGAGCCACTATATATATATATATATATATATATATATATATATTGATATGGTTTCGAATTGTTGATCTATATCAATTCCATACCTTATTATAAACTAAAACTCATTTATTTTATTATTTTAGTCTTAATACTTATCTTTATCTATATAAATGTAGCTCAGTCGGAAATTATGTCCTTTGGCCTTCAAAAAGTTCCAACGTTGACAGCCTGTGTTGATTGTCAAATATATCATAGATACAAAAACAAACACATTCAATTTTAAATGAATGTTCAACAAATGAAACGTTTGATTTATTGTTTAACTTTGCTTAATTAACTTTTCAAAAATATCATTAACACTATTTATTTTCTTATCTAAATTCATTCACTCTCTCATTCACAACAAAATTAAGATTATACTTATCAGAGTCTATGGTTTTATATTTCTATCGTTTTAAAAACGACAGAAAAGATGATTGATTTTATACGTGAAGAAGTGACATTTGACAACGTTCTAGAATAATAAATGGAATCAATGATGGTCAATGCCTTTTTGATTCTTTTGAAAAATTTTGTCAGTAAGTATAATCTTATGTAATACTTTTTAAAATATGAACAATTCAAATTTTAGACATCAATAACTTCAACATTAAATTATATAGATAAATGATACCTGATTGCCTTTCGTAATTAAAGTATTTATTTCTTTTCTTCTCTTGAAGGTCACACTGATTTTCAATGTTCGGTAGCCCTGGACAGAAATTCTGGGCTACTTGGAATGTTTTGTTTGTGCTGGATAAACGATTTCAATATTTTTCTGCTTCTCACTTTTGATTTATTGATAATATGCCTCAGATATGGGTGTATTATATGGCTTATACCAGTGTTCACTTAGCAACAAAATCTTTATGGTAAGTATCACCTTTCACTTACTCATTCATTGTTATAATCACTTTATATTAGTTTAGTTAACTTTGTATTTACAACTTTTTATTTCTTTTTGAATATTTCAGCATGAATTTCAACTTTAGTTTCTCACTTAGAAAAATCTCTTCCCCCATTTTTAACTTCCCGCTAAGAAAATCAATGATTTTCGGAAAATCGGGAAGTTATTGTTTTCACCCCGTTTTACAAAAATCGAGGTTTCAACAAATCTCGACGTTTTGAAGCCAAAAGAAGCTTATTGTTATGACATATAGCAATGTGCAAACTGAATCTCACCCAATACTAGCTTTACATACGTATTGTTTTCAAGTTGTAAATCTATACCAAATAAAGACATTTATTATTATTATGAATCCTGGATATCGAGAGTTCTATGCCAGATGCTTGAAAGATATGAAATTATTTGAGAGATCTGTTCGGCACGAAATATCTATAATCATTTAAGCATACTACAAAAGTACTCATGGATTTATTGAAGTCAGTGTTAATATTACGATAAGACTTTTTTTCTAATCCTGTGTTCTTCAAAAATGATATAAAGTTTATTATTATTGAATATAACATGATTTAGATGGTTTGCAGCACTTTGTTTGTATTTAATTATAATTGAATTAAAATCGCTTGACTTTTATAGAATTGTTTTGTATTTTAACACAAAGTTTACTTTTTATGCATATAAAAGTATTCCAGTGAGTGTATTCATGTGAGATTGCACCCATAAACCTGAAAAAGTCGTGACTGAAATGGCACATTCTCTAACTGGAAATTCAAACACGTACGAACGTATCACATTTTTGGACTGTACTTTTCTCAAGTGCCTCAGATAATACCAATGCAATGCTCGGAAGGATTTGGTAATGTCGGATCAATTCCGACCGACAGATTGATGCAGTTTCACAAAGGCGTAACGAAAAAATTCCTTCTACTCGCTTAAACATTTGTTATTTGAAAAAAGAACCCTCTCACATTAGTGAGATTATCTTGCCATTGCTGTTGAAGTATTTTTTCAAGACATAGTGGTTTGAAATTGGTATCTCCAATATTGTGAGATGGAATTGTTTATAGATGTACCAGCTGGTCAGCTACAAGACCCTTATTTTGATTGCTTGAGTTTGGATAACATCATGATACTCCATAGTGTTCAACATATCATTAGATCCACAAATAGGGAGTCGACCAGATCTGTAGTGTACAATGAAGCAGAGTCGAGCGCGGTTAGTACTTGGATGGGTGACCACTGGGGAAACACCATCGTAGAGCCCGTACTCCTTAGATTACTAGGGTCACTAGCATATCACAGCACGCAGGCATTATACCAATGAGCACGAGGTATAATGTAGATATCCCGTTTTTCGGATGAGATGAAAAACGGTCCATGGATGTTGGGATCGATAAAGATCCTTACCACTGGTTGGAACACTAGTGGATTCGGCAAAATTTCCTGTTAGGGGTAGAGTGCTTCTGGCGTCGGTGATTAGCCTAGGTTGCAGAAATAGACCGACGTTAAATAACTGAATGAAAGAAAAATCCGCGATTAGTGGTCATAGGATTCTTGATTATCATTTTGTTGAAGATGGTTAATCAACAGCACAGTTTCAGTCTTGTCAAAAATCTTCATTGCAATAAACTTTTTATTGTTGATTGTCTTCAGAACTCAGAATTTCTGGTACGCTACTGTTATTTAGTTTCGAACTGCTATTTAGAAGTGCCATTGGGTGAATGTAGCGAAAAGAACCAAGTACATAAGGTACAGAGTAGATGTTTTAATCAAAAGGATAATTATTCTTTTCATTGCAAAAGTTCTTTGTGTAAAAGTCGTGTGATCGTAGTGTGTTAGAATATATTCAAAAAGTACCTATATTCGGATCTTTTCATCTTTGCTTAAATTGCCAATTAGCCATTCGCAATACACGTCTATTTGAATACCATAGACGTATCTGAGTGATATACAGTAGCACATGTGGTAGATTGTGTCTATAGACAAAGAGTTTTTCCCAGATTATTATCCAAGAAATTTATTTTGGAATCATTGTGATAACTGCTTTCCAAAAATAAATTCACTTCGTCTTTTTGGAATGCTTTTAAAATTGAGCATACAGGATTAAATCCCATGAAAAAAACCAGTGAAACTTTTCATGAAGCATTACAAGTTAGGGTAGTTTTTTTATCAGAGAACTTCCTGACATAATTGCTTAACGCAGAATGAAGTTTAGAAATGTAATTGTATTACAGTCTACCGTCGCAGCCCTTTGCGAAGATTTAATAAGTATAGAGAACTTTAATAAAAGGAAAAGTTTACAAGGTTAGTATCAAAAAAGTTACTTCCGGTCGTCTTTAATTATTTTCTCAACATTTTATTTAATTTCACAGCTGGAAGTTTTGGAAAAGTGTGTGAGGGATGGAGTAATATAGTTTCTATTTCCACAATAATACAATGGAATCGGTATACAGAATGGGACGAGAAATCGTCCGGAAATTCTTTTACCTTCCAATAGTGTCACGCATTTTCAACATGAAAGGTCTTATAAATATCACAAGACTATGAATTTTAAGCTGAAATTTCAGGAGACTATTCCCAAAAGACCTGGCTACAATGAAAAAAATTAACAAGATTCTTATATGAAGGGTTTCCGTTTTATGGATAATAAATGTTGAAGTGAAAATATTCGAAAATCCACTTTTTGAAACCAAATGGTACAGTTCGTTCTGGTGACCACCAATCGATTAAGGAAAAAAATTTACATATACAAGTGAATTGACAGAAATCGCGAAATATTTCTACTGTTCAAAATTCACAACATCAAAATTTTGCGACGTGAAAAATGCTTAAATTTTGTGACCAGGGGTGTTTTGGTATGAGAAATCGACTGGCAAAGTCAGTTATCTGAAAAAATCATTCAAATCACTTTCAAATATTGCATAGACGCGAAACTAAATGAAACGAAACTAAATTTTTATTAGAATTATTATTAAATCGTAAATTGTGGATTGATTAACTTTTTATCAGTATTTCTAGATAACCTCAATTGTTAATTTCTCTTCGTTTGTTCTACAATTTAATTACAATCGACGATTAGTGAAATTGAAATTATCCAACACGAATTTAATTTTGCTTTTATAACGAAATAATTGAAACATTGATGAGAATGTTATCCATCGATTTGGAAAATATTTAATGTCAACAATCATTCTCACACGAACAAGTTAAACACGGCTTTTTCATATTAAACAAAAATTTAGTGTATTGTAACGAAATTTTATCGAATTATTTTGATTTAATTCGCTGTAATTGAATGGAACTGCAATAACTTTAGTTTCGTATTGTGTTTTGATTTATTGGAAATTGTATACTAAACCAACAAAAAATACATCAAATTTGCAAAAATAAGCATACTGACGTATTTAAAAAAATGATAATTGAAAATTTCTCAGTTTTTTTCCACTTTTTCGCTGCATCTTGCTTTACATGCACGATGTTTTTCATAGAAATAATGCGTAGGGTAACGTTTAGTTCTTGTCCAAATACAGGCGCTGTTATGCGTGTTGTGCGTGCTAGTTCAAAAAAGCCTGTTCCAGGCTGTTCCAGGAGCAAAATGCGGAGAGGAAGACCATTCTACAGACTAGGGAATCAAGAAAATTATTCAATTGGAATGCCTTGTATGATATTCAACAGCACATATATGCACGATATAAGAACTAAAAATATCCAAAGAAGTTAAATATCTGGTAGTGACTCTTGATTCCTAACTAAAGTGGAAAACACACCAGGAAAAAATTACTACCAGGGCGACTAGGATTTTCTGGAAGTGCAGAAGAATTCTGGGAAAAACCTGGGGAATACGACCTGAGGTGGTTCATTGGCTTTACACAACTGTGATAAGGCCAACGATCACTTATGGAACAATAGTCTGGTGGGGGAGGACAGAACTCTGATTAGGGAAGTTGGAGAATTTGTGGTTTTGGAGACGATCGTCCAGAATTTTTGGAGGTTGATTTGAAGAACTTTGAGAAGATCAAAGATTTCTTCATCGGAGATATTTTTGTCAACCCTGGAGATGCCGAAGGAGAAGTTTGGAGAGTGGGTTTTGGCTGAGGTTTGTTTTCTGGAGGCGGAAGATTGTGAATGGAGAGGTAAGCATACAACTTTGTTGTCTCCGATGGCATTCTGGATTTTTAGTTGGAGTTTTTTGGGGCAGATGTTCGTTGAAATTTTTAGGAGGGCGGTGAAATTTGGGCTGGCCTTCAAATAAGAGATTTTACCTCTTAAAATTTCATTTCTGTTTAGAAGGATGAAAAGTTCTGAGAGCAGAAATTGAGATTTCGTAGATTAAGGGTTTGAAGCGGAGTTGTTTGTGGGGAAGAAGTGTGGGATGAAGTTTTTGACGAAGAAGTCCGAGGCTACTTCGTCGATTTGGCTGAGATTTTTTGCATCGTGGGTTGTTGAGGCCTGAGAAGATCAAGAAGAATGGGTAGAAGTAGGAGGAGTTTTGGCAGCTTGTGCGTAAGATGAAGATTTGGCAGATTTAGGCATTATTGATATGAGAAGGGCAGTTTGTTCTTTGAGCTGATTTAGTTCCTCGTAGCTCGCTATGACAGAATATAATTGCTCTTGAGAGAGATGTGGATTAAGCTTTTTTAGGAATGGTAGTGACATCGAAGATTCCATAAGAGGGCGTGGTTTGGAGTTTTTAGAGCTGCTGGAGGGAGTCTCGGAGGCTTTTTTTGGCAGATTGGGAGGTTTTAGTTTTGGAGGCTGAAGATTTCAGTTTTAATTTGAGAATTTCAGGAATTTACATTAGAAAGTATGATTTGGTGGTTTTAGAAGTGGGGGAAATTCCACAAAAGAGTCGTCGTGTTTGTGTTTGGATTTGGGCATGATTGTAGGGTTTTTGGGGTTTTGAGTTCACTGGGCACTATTTTCACTGGTTAGCAGTGGCGTGCGTACTTTTTATAGCGGTTTCCGGAAAGAAATCGACTCTAGGCGCAGTTTTTCGCGGATTTGGTTAACGTTTTTTCAAGGCCTGTTCTATTTTTCAGACCGTAGCAGGTAACGGTGTGAACCAGTGACCGTTCATTTAGCTGCATGCCTGCTCGAAAGTAAAACCGGTACTGCGACTGGCTAGATAAGGAACACCAACTCAAATGAAAGTTGTCACAAGGGCAAAAGTTTACTGAACAAGGTAGACAAGGAACTCCAAACTAGGCCATTGAACTTGGGTAAGAGACATTTGAAGACAGTTACCGACCTGGGGACTGGACACTGCAGCCTGAGAAAACATCTGCACAAAATGGGCAAAAATGTGAACTCTATGATGAAACATCTACTCACATACTCTGCTTCTCTGAGAACTTACAAGTACTTAGACGGAAGCACTTTGGAGAGGAATTAATACAACCATCACAACTACTGAAAATTCCTCCAGTCAAACTAGTGGCCTTTAGAAGACACGAAGCTTCTGAAGTAGAAGTAGATAACATGGTAAATGGTCCAAAGATTAAGTTCAAGTGCCTGGGCTGTTGAGCAAAACCCAAACGAATGAATCAATGATGATATTCAACCACTAGAATTGTTTTTAAATTGTATGCTCCGTGCTACAATTTCCACCGTGTAAACTTTGTTGCCTGTTTTCACTTTCTCATAATTATCCGGAGACTGGATTTGGTATAATTATTTATTTGAACTACGCTTACACTCTCAAACGTTCAGTTCGAGTGCCGACCTTTAATAAAACATGCTTACCGAGTTTATTTGTTCTTAGGATCATGATTTGGAAAACAAACATTCAGTTTCACTTCCGGGATAAGTTATAATTAGTATGTGATTTGTTATATTTGCCTTTAAATATATATTGGATTATGTATTCAACTAATCTAATAAGTCTTCAATGGTAGGTAAGAATTTTGGAATAATTTTTTCTCGTGGTAGCACAGAATAGGTACATAGAATGAAAATGAGGAGACTGGTGAGATAATAAGGAATTAGGTAAATTAACAACAAATTATTGTGTCAGTCTTACATACATACATACCCACGAATGTAATGGAGAGATATGATATAGAGAAATGTTACAAAGCCGGCCCTGTCCCTCGATTATAAATTTTGGCGAATGCGCTCCTTTCGAGAACATTCTAGTAAATCGTTTAGTTTACGCATAGGACGGGCATGGAAGTTCAATAATCTTCCAGAATTGATAAAGACTATATATACGCGGGTTTTTGAGTGAGTTGACAATTAATAAAACAAAGACAGTGAGTTAGTAAAGAGTTAGTTCACAGAGAGTTTACACAAGATCCTAGTAATCGAACAGTGAATGAAATAGTGAAGATAAATAGTGTAATATTCAAGTGGTAAATATAAATTAGAACTATTATACCGAGTATAAATAAATTAGTAGACATTAAGTAGAGTGAGTATATAAATTAAGTTTAATAAATAAATCAATAGATGGTAACTAGCCATAGTGTGTATAATTTTATCCCACAAGTAAAAACTATTTAAATAAATAAAAAAAACATTACAGAAAGAATATTCTTATATTATTTCATATATTATAATAAAATGTATCAATGTGGAGCTAATTATGATCAGGATTCTTATAAGAATTACTTTTATTTATCGATTTGCTTCTGGAGAAAAAAAGTCTTTTAGCGTATTCACTTTATACAGCGTTTTTAGCAATTTTTCGGTAAAATGAGTCTTCGATTTCTGCGTGTTATATAATAAAAACCCGGCTTTTTGAATGGAAATTTGAGTAAAAAGGAAACAGAAACTCAATAACAAGAAATCACATTCACTCGCCGGTTTGGATCCGACTAATTGGATTGCATCATGCATGTGACCAGAAGTGTACGTGATTATTTGTACAAAAATACTGGAATAGGCTGAGGATTATGTTTCATTTGAAATAATTTTGATGAAATATTTCATCAGTAGTATGGATCTTCATCAAGTAAAAGCCTCATCTATTCAATTTTTGAAATAATTTTTTTTAACTAGTCAAAATATTAGTGCTATACCTACAAAAAAAATAGCTGAAATGATGTTTGAGTCAAATTCATTATCTGCTGAACATTGTTAGCAAGAGGAGAACTTTTTTGAATAAAAATACCAGCTTTGAAATGTCCGAAAAAGGTATTTCATAAAATTCTAATTAATATACTGTGGCAAAATAACAGATTAAATTAAAAATCCACCGAATTTAGAGATGAAAGAAAAAACTCTCTTTAGCTAAAATTCTCGAAAGTTTTGGAAAAAAGGCCCGTTGGGAGAACTGGAAAGTTTTTATTTTCACTTTTTTATCAACAATTCTTAAATAAATATTTAAGGAAATAAAATACATTTTTTCATATTATTTATTTATATTGAATTTCATAATTAAAGGTGCTATGCCTTGGGAAATAATTCCAATAAATCTCACATAAGATGGTAATCTTCCATTACCTCTCAAGTTCTTAAAACTATAAAGATTTTTAATGAGTTCGTGAGATGCGAATAAGTCAAATTTTTCGAGCTGCTGAAAGATCGAATTAAAAGAATAATAATTCAAATCGTCTTCGGTTTTAACTCCCTCTAATTCTAGAATAGAATTTCAACTGTAAGAGGAACAAATTCAATGAGAAATTATAAAGTCTTAAAGTGAAGTTGCTAAACTTATTTTAAGTTTCAGCACCTGGCTGTTAAATCGGCAATTATAATTCAAATTTAATTTGGACTGATGGAGTTTTTGTTACGGATTGCAACAGATTGTTGTCAGAAATATCTGTGCCCACAAAGTAATTGAAAATGGTAATTTCGTTACTTACGAAAGTAGGTAGGTATATATTTTTGCACGTAAGAAAGTTTAATTCACTGGCGTATCACTTTCACAAAAAAAATAGGTAAAAAGTCCAGATGTTTTCGGTCTTCACCTTATGATTCCATGAAATTTCTGTCATTCAAAATATGACAACGCTTAATAGTTTTTGAGAGTCGTCTTGCGTATCATTTTGGGTTTTTTTTATTTCATTGATGTTATCTTTTTTTTACCCTAGCATACTTCGAGACGGTCGGCGGTCCCTCGCACACTCTCCGCTTACACCGTCGTCTTCTTTCATTAGTACCTCTCATGCCATATCGAGTCCTTCTCTTCCCTTAACCATGCTCTCTATCACGCAACTTACCTCCATCCATTCCTCCTCCCCCCTCAACATTATCTCCACTTTGTTCACCCAATACACCGCCTCCCCTAGTTTCCTCTCCAACTTCTTCAGCACTTCCTCGTTCCTCCAGCATCTAAACACATGTTCCACATCATCCTCCACTTCACTCCGGTCTCTCTTTTTCCAATCTTGTAGAGGTACCCTACTCTCGACTCATATCCAGTGAAGACCTGTATCAAGAAGTAGTTCACCTCCCCGAATTTCCGGTCCATCCAATCTCTCCCATTCCCAATCGCTTCTTGGAGCGCGCCCTCATACTTCTCCCAACTTCTCTAAATTTCCTCCTCCATCCATTCCTGTACTTCCTCTCTGGTCCCACCCCTCCAGCGTTTATTCCTGGCTCTAGCCATCACGTCCAATGGGTAGGTCCTTGCCAGCCTTGTAACTTATGTAATGAGCAGTCAATCCTGACAATCGAGGTTACTAATTGTCATTTTCAAAAAAGAAATTGAGTGAGTACAAAAAAAATTCGAACGAAATTACTATTATTCAATGATAAATGATCACGTCACTCTCAACTATCCCGATGGAGCCTATAAATTCTCATAATTTCGGGATTATTGATAAAATAATTTCCTCAACCCTCCAATCGACACGCCCAACTAAATTGAGTTAGTTGCGTGTAAAACTCATCGAACTTTCGTGCGAATGCAATTACAGAGAAGTATTTCTCTAATTAATTGAAACTCGAGAGAGTATATTATTTTGGTTTCTAAATAAGTGTCATACATGCGGATAGGATAATGATATATTTTTAGTGTTGGGTGTGTCTCAAATCATTAATCTTATCGTAGTTTGAATTTGATTTAGTACTTGTGACTTAAATATGATAGTAAGACATATAGCCTCGCGGACAATTTTGTGAATAATGATAAGTAGTATAACATGGAAAGAGTTACATATTTGAGCAAAGTCTCATCGTGACTTTCGTGACTTGAGAATTCCAGGATGGGGTGTATAAAAACTATTTGAAACAATATGTAATTTATTACAAAAGTACTTTTCAGAAGACTTTGCTATTTGTAACAATTCTTTGTTTCCTTTGTAGAACTCCGCAAATGTCATATCATAACTAACTTGTCATTGTATGTGAAACAATGGTTTCTGGGGGTAGGAATTTTTTTTTCAGGTCGAGAAAGGAAACTCATGTTCGAATTGGTCCAGGACCCAAACAGTGTTGGACTCATCCCCAAGAAGATACCTACTAACCAAACCCACCTCAAACTCGCCATTACCCCTGCCTCAAATCACTTCCCTAGCAAAGTTTGAGACGACGGTCCCTCGCACACTATCTCTATCTATCACTCCTACCTCTCATGCCATATCAAGTCCTTCTCTCCCCCTAATTATGCTCTCCACTACACCACTTACCTCCATCCATTCCTCCTCACCCCTCAACATTATCTCCACCATGTTCTCCCAATACACCGCCTCCGCTAGTGTCCTCTCCAACTGATTCAGCACTTCCTCGTTCTTCCAGCATCTCAACACATGCCCCGCATCATCCTCCACTTCACACCCCTCACACACTCCAGTTTCTCTTTTCTTAATCTTGTGGAGGTACCCCACTCTCGACCCATGTCCAGTGAGCACCTGTGTCGAGAAGTAGTTCACCTCCCGGTCCATACAATCTCTCCTACTCCCAATCGCTCCTTTTAGCGCGCCCTCATACTCCTCTCACCTTCTCTCCACCGAATTGATCGACTTATTGGAATCAGTTAAGTAGTGTTTAAGTTTAACCATTACAAAAAATCATAATCTTTTCTCTTTATAATATTAGGTTAGATTACCAAATTGAGATAAGTAATTTTTTCTACAGTCGCGCGTAAAATGACTAATTACTATATTCAAATGAAATCGTAAAGTCGACAAATGCCGAGGATTGTTACTTTACGCTCTAGCGCAAAAAAGGAATCTTTTTCGCTCGCTTAATTAATCAAACCACGCCTTCTGAATTAACTCAATTGGTGAAAATTTAACAATTTATCAGATTAAAAATAAAATAAAATTATATGAAAATTGTCAAAATTTTTGAAATATGGTCAAAAATGGTCAATAATTGTCAAAAATCGTCAATTATTGTTAAAATTTTGGAAATTGGTCAAAAATTTTCAAAAATTGTCAAAAATTGTCGATAATTGTCAAAAACTTCAAAAAAATATTGAAAAATGGTCAATAATTGTCAAAAACTATCAAAAATGGACAATTATTGTCAATAATTGGCAAAAATTGTTGAAACTTTGAAAAATGGTCGATAATTGTCAAAAACTATCAAAAATGGTCAATAATTTTGAAATATGGTCAAAAATGGTCAATAATTGTCAAAAACTCTCAAAAATTGTCAATTATTGTTAAAATTTTGATAAATGGACAAAAATTTTGGAAAATTGTCAAAAAATGGTCAATAATTGTCAAAAATGGTAGATAATTGTCAAAATTTTAAAAAAATATTGAAAAATGGTCAAAAATTTAAAAAAATGGTAAATATTTGTCAAAAACTATCAAAAATGGTCAAAAATTGTCAAAAACTGTCAATAATTGGCAAAAATTGTTAAAATTTTGAAAAATGGTCGATAATTGTCTAACACTATCAAAAATAGTCAATAATTTTGAAAAATTATCAAAAATGGCCAATAATTATCAAAAACTATCAAAACTGGTCAAAAAATGGACAATTATTGTTAAAAATTGTCAAAATTTTGAGATATAGTTGATAATTGTCAAAATTTTGAAAAATGGTCAATAATCGTCAACAATTGTCAATAATTATCTAAAATGGTCAATAATTTTGAAAAATGGTCTAAAATATTGAAAAATGGTCAAAAATGGTCAAATACTATCAAAAATGGTTAAAAATTGTCAATTACTTTTAAAAACTGTCAAAAATGGACAATTATTGTCAAAATTGGTCAATAATTGTCAAATATGGTTAATAATTTTGAAAAATGGTCGATAACTGTCAAAAATTATCAAATATGGTTAATAATTTTGAAAAATTGTCAAAAATGGCCAATAATTGTCAAAAATTATCAAAATCTATCAAAAATTGTCAAAAACTGTTAAAAATGGACAATTATCGTTAAAAATTGTCAAAATTTCGAAAAATAGTTGATAATTGTCAGAAAATTTTTATAGTTTTTGAAAAATTGTGAAAAATTTTGAAATATGGTGAATAATAATTGTCAAAAGTGCTCCAAAATTTGGAAAAATGGTCCATAATTGTCAACAATTGTCAATAATGATCAAAAATGGTCAATAATTTTGAAAAATGGTCTAAAATATTGAAAAATGGTCTAAAATATTGAAAAATGGTTAAATACTATGAAAAATGGGTAAAAATTGTCAAAAATTGTTGAAACCTGTCAAAAATGGACAATTATTGTCAAAATCGGTCAATAATTGTTAAAATTTTTAAAAAATTGTCAAAAATTTTGAAAATTTATCAAAAATGGCCAATAATTGTTAAAAACTATCAAAAATTGTCAAAAATTATTGTTAAAAATTGTCAAAATTTTGAAAAATAGTTGATAATTGTCAAAATTTTGAAAAATAGTTGATAATTGTCAAAAATTGTTAGTTTTTGAAAAATTGTCAAAAATTTTGAAATATGGTCAAAAATGGTCTAAAATTTTGAAAAATTGTCAATTATTGTTAAAAACTGTTGAAAACGGACAATTATTGCCAAAAACTGTCACATATGGTTAAAAATTGTCATCATTTTGAAAAATGGTCAATAATTGTGAAAATTTTGAAAAATAGTCAATAATTGTGAAAATTTTGAAAAATGGTTAATAATTGTCAAAATTTTGAGAAATGGTCAATAATCGTCAAAAGTTGTCAAAACTTTGAAAAATAGTTAATAAATAATACGAGCCGTTTCCGAAAATCGATTTAAACACGTAATTTATAAAATGGATTTACTAAAAATCGATTAATATTACTATAAATATCGATAACTAAAAATAGATTATAAGAAAATTAGAATCGATTTATATAAAAATCGATTATTTTTTAACATCCCTAGTCAGTAGATCTTTTTAAGGTTAATCATGATGAATAGCGAAAATGACGATTATTCCAGTACTCCTATTATAACCTAAGATAATATAAAAACTGTTTTAATAATTAAAAGGGCGACTGTAGAAAAAATTATGTGTGTTTTTCGAGCGTAAAGTAAAATTGCCGTAAAATTGCCCTTCTCTCTCAAGCGGCAATCTGTTACTTTACGCTCTAAATACACAAATAACCATTATGTTTTCCAATTTTCTTTTTAATCTGGAAATTTATACTCGTGGAGTTTTTTTCGTACAGTATTTATTAAAGAAATATTCTCACATGAGGTATTTAGTTTTATAGAGGTAAGCGACGAAAATTGAGTTCAGTTTTTTTCCAACTGCTCTTAATTACATTTTTAATATTTGTACTGCCACACTGAAGTAAAGTTTCTGGGCCATAAAATATTTTTTCGCCGGTTATAACATAAGCCGCGATTATTACTATAACCAGCCAGTTGATAATATTGCTTTTTGTTTTATGTTTGCCCCTCTCTATATTTTACGCCATGTGTCGTTAATGTATAGAGATGTAGATGATTTTTACTGGTGAATACTTTAAACTTTTTCTGCTTAGTCGAGTGGCTGGGATTACTTATGACTTATGAAAGTTAAAATAACAAGAACTTCCGCTTTTTTATCCTTCCTGTATCAATTTTAATCAACTTGTGATGTATTTTTGTAATCAGCTCAGCAGCAAGGGATATCTGCAAATTGGGAAAAAGGGGTGGGACTGCCCCACTCAAACGTTATTTACCCTGTATGAGCCATCTAATCCTGATATCATTTTTCTGATACCAAAATATTTCAATGTTTCAATCTAGCGCCTGTCTGCTTATTTTGCAATTGTTACTTATATCCATAAATAGATTATAATCAAACTGCTTAGTCGATATATTTTATGATTACCAAAATTATTATAACTAAACACATACATACTAAAGTTAATAACCTATAATTTAACAATAAGCATAAATTCTAACCTAAATAATTAACTACCCATTACAGTACAAGCATCAACGTTCTCAAGCCACTATCCAGTAAAAAAATTTTGAATGAATATGAATGAATAATTCAAAGTTAAATTCACCCATTCGCATATCGAGTTCCTCCAGGGTAACCAAAATTTCATTTGAGGTAAATTAGAAACTTACAAATTCATAGAATATAATACCGGGATAAGTCTCTCCAGATAACATGCATTGAATAAACTGGAGCAAGTGACAGGAACATTTTTAAAAGCATAAGTTGAAAAATGGTCAATTGTCAAAATTTTAAAAAAATATTGAAAAATGGTCAAAAATTGTCAATAATTGTCAAAAACTATCAAAAATTGTCAAAAATTGTCAAAAATTGTCAAAAATTGTCAAAAATTGTCAAAAATTGTCAAAAATTGTCAAAAATTGTCAAAAATTGTCAAAAACTATCAAAAATTGTCAAAAATTGTCAAAAATTGTCAAAAATTGTCAAAAATTGTCAAAAATTGTCAAAAATTGTCAAAAATTGTCAAAAATTGTCAAAAATTGTCAAAAATTGTCAAAAATTGTCAAAAATTGTCAAAAATTGTCAAAAATTGTCAAAAACTGTCAAAAATGGACATATATTGTCAAAAGTTATCAATAATTGTCAAAAATTGTTAAAATTTTGAAAAATGGTCGATAATTGTCAAAAACTATCAAAAATGGTCAATAATATTGAAAAATGGTCAAAATTTTTAAAAAATTGTCAAAATTTTGAAATATGGTCAAAAATGGTCAATAATTGTCAAAAACTGTCAAAAATTATCAATTATTGTTAAAATTTTAAAAAATGGTCAAAAATGGTCGATAATTGCCAAGAACTTTAAAAAAAATTTGAAAAATGGTCAAACATTCTCAAAAGTGATCAATTATCAAAATTTTAAAAAAATATTGAAAAATGGTCAAAAATTTTCAAAAATGGTCAATAATTGTCAAAAACTATCAAAAATGGTCATACATTGTCCAAAACTGTCAAAAATGGACAATTATTTCCAAAATTGGTCAATAATTGTCAAAAATTGTTAAAATTTTGAAAAATGGTCAATAATTGTCAAACACTATCAAAAATGGTCAATAATTTTGAAAACTGGTCAAAAATTTTGAAAAATTGTCAAAAATGGCCAGTAATTATCAAAAACTATCAAAAATGGTCAAAAACTGTCAAAAATGGACAATTATTGTTAAAAATTGTCAAAATTTTGAAAAATGGTCAATTATTGTCAAAAATGGTCAATAATTGTCAAAAATGGTCAAAAATTTGGAAAAATGGTCCATAATTGCCAATAATTATTAAAAATGGTCAATAATTTTGAAAAATTGTCAAAAATTGCCTATAATTGTCAAAAACTATCAAAAATTGTCAAAAACAACCCATTACAATACAAGCATCAACGTTCTCAAGCCACTATCCAGTAAAAAATTTTCAACTCGATCGGACCACCATCTAAATGAATAATTCAAAGTTAAATTTACCCATTCGCATATCGAGTTCCTCCAGGGTAACCAAAATTACATTTGAGGTAAATTAGAAACTTACAAATTCATAGAATATAATACCGGGACAAGTCTCTCCAGATAACATGCATTGAATAAACTGGAGCAAGTGTCAGGAACATTTTTAAAAGCATAAGTAGAGGTAGATCATAAATAACGAAAACACATGGATAATGCCTTAAAGCAAGGAGCCGTAATGGAGGGATGTAATTGGAAATGAAGGGACAACCAGTGGAACCAGAACGTCGGCAATAACGAAATTGTCGTTCTTTTTATAATGTTAATAGTTGTTACAAAAAAAATATTGATAAATCTCACAACAAACGATATAGTGTATAGGATTGTGGGTAAGCTATCTACTCAGATTTCAGTTTAAAGTAGAATTTCAAATTTCACGTAGTAATCTTAGTTTAATCCGATACAGTATACGTGATCTCGATTTTAATTGAATCATCTGTAAACATATGTGTACTTTCAATTATGATTTAAGCTTTTACTAATTTGATTGGAGTTGAAAGCCTTTCCGGTTTAATGGAAAACCACTCGGTGCGGAGTGCTGGAAAAATTTAATTAATCCCATTGAAGACTATTTATCGCATTGAAACTTTTTTTTTGGAATATTTATGAATTGAATAACTGAAAGCTGTGAGTGATTTTGAAATATTGCTATCAATAAAGTTTTTTATAATTGACAACCACTTTGGATGGAATTTCAAAACAGTTAATCTCTGACCCAGATATTTCGTAAAAATATTGGAGACCGAGCACGAGTTCCATGTATTTATAAGAGGGCGTTTGTACCAAACATCATCCATAAGCCTTCAATACACTTTGATTCACTATGATATTTTATTATTTGGCTAGCTCCGTTGGTTCGCATGTGAAAGGTGGGATTAAGAAATAAAAATGCAAAATTTTGTGGGGAAGATAATTGTGCGTTGGGTGGTCGAATGATCAGTTCGATTCTATGCAGATTGACCCTTAAGTGGTGCCGCTACGGTCTGACAGACCGCTCTGTATTATTTGTACTGAGTGGGGGAGCCGCGCCTCACTCCGAATATGTGTTCCTTAGTGTGTTAGCAGTGTTGGTACGGAATAGTTTGTCACTGTTTTGACGAGGTGGAAAATAAGAATCTATCATTTGCTGAAATTTGTAAGAAAAATCTACCATTAAATAGAATATTTATTAATTCATTAAATATAATATAAAATTGTCTTATAAAATACTGTAAATTCTAGAAAATATAAATACTTAAAATAAATACAATATATTCTTGGTAAATTATTGATTGGTTTTCATATGATTAATATATAATAGTCTTCAAACTAAGAAAGTATCCAAAAAGTGATTTTAAAATAGTCAATAGTCAATACGACAATAAACTTGGATCATTACAGAAAATTACCTTCAATACAAATAATACTTATTGATCGTGTATTTTCTATGGAATTGTGAATTTGTTCATAAGCCAAATTAATTTTTGGTATTAAAGTGAATTACATAAAATCCGTACTCCTCTAAATTATTATTAGTATGGAAAATAATATGGAATACAGAATAATGAAGAAATACAGTTTATCTCTATTGATAGAAATGTGGCAACTCCACATTAAACACCGAACTTAATTTTTCAAAATTAATACAATTTATCATGATTTTTTGCAGTGCTCGATATTTTTCATGATTTGGTAGATACGATACAGCGTTAATTAATTGCCAGAGGTAGAAATTATTGGTGTCTCTCATAAAGTCTTTAAAAAAAGTGGAGTGTTTGAGAAGAATCAAATAATACAGTCGGTAATATAATCGGCAGATTCATCGTTGAGAAACAAAAAAAGTCAGTTGATAATTTGCGCCCTTGTCTGGATTCTTAATTGGAATTGGAATGAGTCTGGAGCAATGTCAAATAGGTACCGTAATAAGTTTTTCTACACACTACATACAGGATGTTCAAAGAGTTCCGGTACGGCGGAATATCTTGAAAAAAATGGTAAAGAAAAAAGCTGTAGGAAGTTTTTCTGGATATCATCACGAGGCTTTTGGTTTAACACTGTGTTTGTAGGTAATTCGAAGACCAAATGGAGAGCAGAATATTTTAGGCTCAAATGTGATCAAAGTAACCTTCCAAATACTTGGTGGCAAAGGACAAGAATAATAATTCTCCTGGCCAATATTTTTGACCCCAATATTGGGATATTTCACTTTCGGATATGACCTCAAGTACCCCTTCACCTTGTGGTCAATAAAAAGCTTGGAATGACCTTTAAGCTCAAGTTAAAAGTCGAATTTAATGCCACGTCTTAATAGTCACAGAAATTTCCTTCAACTTTTCTTCCTGGTGCTTAAATTTCAAGCTGTTTCGCTGTAGTGGTACTCTTTGTCGCCTTTTCCTCACCACAAGGTCAATAATACAGGTTATAGCTAGAAAAAAAATAATTAAAACCTAGAAGTTTAAATTAAGGTGATAGTCGGGAAATTTCCTTTTTTTAACACTTTGTATGAAAATTGAGGAAAAGACATCTACGAATAGACGACAAATCTTGCTACTTTTTGTCTTGTGTATATTCGATATAAATAACGCTATATAGTATTTCTCGAAGCGTTCGCGATGACGGAAAGTTTCTTCTAAAGAAATTCACAACATATAAACTGAAAATCTCTGAAGGGAAAACAAATATTTGAATGTTACGCCGAATGAATATACAAATTGAAGGCATACAAATGGAAAACGTTGACGCTTTCACATATCTTGGGGCAATACACGAACACAAGATGTAAAAGTTAATAATGGAATACAAAAAGAGGTCACGATATAATACGCAACTAGTTAAAATTTTCTCCGGCTCCAAGAGTAAAAAGTATAAAATAATAATTCAAAATTGCATTATTTAGCTCAACAGGTATTTGTTGAATACATCATTATTCACATACATTTCAACTGATCCACTAGAGTAGCTTTCAGTGTTACCTCTAGATAAACTGACCGTCAAAAAAATCTGGCCACCAAAAATTTGACACATCTCAAAAGTGGTGAACTGTAGGTATATGTCACTTCTACGGTAGGTCTTTTTGAGCGGTTCTTTACGCCTCAACCTTCTACCTAATTAACAATTTATACATTTATATAAAAAATATATAATGACAAACTTAGTCTATAGAAAGCTTTCAACTGGTTTAACTTTATTCTTAATTCAAAATATTAGCTATTAATTGCCTTGTAACTCATTAAATTCAGAATCCAATTAGCTGTTTTATGTAAAACATTTTCCTCGCTATTGAATTGAAATCTTCCTAATAATGGGTTTGCAGTTTTCAAGAAACGCATCTTCAAGTGATACTTTATTGAACACTGTTGGTGTAGATTTGCACTTTATAGATTTCTGTAATATTTTTCTTGTTGAATGTTTTGTCTTCACAACTTTACTTTTATTGGAAGCGTTAAACGTATCTATAAATCTTTTAATATTTTCAATTGTCTTAGATGTATTCTCAAATTCTTTTTTTAAATCTTCAAGATGATTCTTCAGTTCTTCACGAAGTTTTTGAGTTCCTTCCATATCTTTGAGTAAATTCGGTTCCAACAATAATCCAGATTCTTCTTTTAGTTTTGTTGTCAGCGAGCGATATTTGTGTTTTTCTAGATTTGACTTGCTGACCTTTCGACGCAGATCCATCGATATCTACATACAGAATTATATTTGTGAGTTAATTAATATCTACAGTATCAACTCAAGCAGTAATATTTCCAGTAACTGCAGTATCAGTCATTACCCCTGCTCGAATTTAGCAGTTCTGCACTGTCATTTTATATCTACTGACGTTATCAAGAAATACTTAAATTCAATTCAATTTTGGTTTGAAATGCTGAACATAAAAAGTAGAAAAAGTCAGCACCAATCAAGAGATTGATCGACAGAGTCTCTTTTAAATTTATATTAACTAGCGGACCCGACAGATTTTGTCCTTATCTAACTTTGGCTTGCCTGCCGTATAGAAGGAGTTTAGTGTGAACCCATAATGAATGCAAATTTTAACTAGGTATGATTGGTTTTTCAATGTACTATCCATTATTTTTCTAAGCTTAGGAAAATTCCGGTTTATTTAATCTTTCTAATTTTTTATGTTTTAATTTTTACCAAACTTCTTTGTATTCATTCCAAGTCTAGGTATGATTGAACTAAAGTTGGAAAAAAACAAGCACAAACAAAAATATTTGTATTACTACAATATAATCTGAAGACATAAATTAAAGGAACAGACTTTATCGATAAACCAAATTTTTTTTATACAAAAGTCTAATATTTTATTATCTCTTGCGTGTCTGATTTATTTTTAGTGATGGTATAAGGCCCAGTCTGGGACTTTAAATGATTGGTTTAATAATGTTGGTCTGCCGGGCTGTCTGCTATTCTGTCTATCTGTCTCTAGACATTATAATTTCGAAGATGGTGAAAAATGGAAGTAAACAGTCAACTCCGGCGCATTTAAATTGGAGATTATCCACAAAAAACCGAGAATTGGTTGAGGATTTTATGGTTCATGGAATTGTGAGTTTCGTCTTAATAGATATGAAAAAAAACTGTGAGAGATAAAATTAAACGAAAATAGGTACATTCAAAATAACCAATTTGTAAGAAAAAAATATTAATTATATAGTAGTCAGTTTATTCTTTGATTCCAAATTATGTTTCGATTATATGTACTGGCTGTCCCACATTAATTTGTTCCGCAGAGTATCTGCGATGAATATAAAACTTTTTCCGTATACCGTCCTAGTCCCGAAAGAAGCCACTAAAGGCTGGTATACAGATGGGTTAAAATGGATTCTGGTAAGCATCTGGATCAATAAATTGAAATTTTCATTGCTCAAATAATGGTAACAATGCTCCAGCCTGTTTATAGTTATCACGTGTTGGTATATAAATGATACTGTCATACCTTTTCTAACCTGCACATTTCTTTATTCATATCTTCGTTATCATTATCTACCGCGGAACATTTTTCTCTGATATGAGCTAAGCATCCTAACGTTTTTATCGAGTGCGCCCTCAATTTAATCAGTTCTTGTTCTTTTTCTTCATGCTTATCGAAATAGATTCGGTTTTCTTCTTTGAGCTTTACATATCTGTGGATATTGGAAAATTTGCATTGATTCAAAATTATTTTATTGTGAAAATGGAAAGTTCTAATAGGAAAATTGGATTGTGAAAATTTTTTGATAAACATTGACTAAAAAATTTATAACAACGATAACAAAATCAGCCCAAATAGGCGAGATAATCCTCTCGAAGGTCTGTTATGAGAAAGTACTACGATAGCTAAGCACATTTGTAGTAACGAAAGGTTAAAATGGACCATGAACACCTTTTTACCTTTCAAGGCACCGGGAGCCGACGGGATTTTCCCAGCATTGCTCCAGCGAAATTCTACCACATTTGGTTGAGATCAGTCGAAGCAGCTTAGAACTGGGTTATATACAAGAAGCATGGAGAAGGGCAATAGTAACCTTCACTCCAAAAGCTGGGAAAAGGAACACAACAAACCCCAAATCCTTCAGACCAATTAGCATATCATCCTCTGTGCTTCGGTTGGAAAACTCAACTATAAAAATTGGAAACTCAACCACCTTATTGAGGAGGATGAAGACAGATGTTGAGAGAAAGCATGTGATAAAATAGCGTATAAATATAGTGAATTTAGTATTTTCATTACAACGTACTCATCGTTCACTAGCATAATTGAAAGAACAGTGCTACTATTCAATTAAGCTCAACTGAAATGTAAAATAAATGTTTTTTTATTAAAAAAGCAGTTTTATGGAATAAATATACAATGTTTCCACTCTCTTTCCTTCCAGCTGTACCGAATGCAATATAAACGAGAATGAAACATTAAATTTTCGCTAGCTGTTCAAGAAGTTTCATTAATTCAAATATTATATTAGAGAACATTTCAGAAGCGAAAATAGTTTTCACCTAACTATATGCACAATGTTTGTAAGTTAGGGTGCAACAATAGTTTTGGATCTTGCAAGCCACGCTGTTTCTGTAATTAGCTCTAAATTTTTGTTAGTTGTAATGAGAAATTGTATAAATAATAAAATGTTGAGGTTAAGATATTGTCGAGACAGTAGAGAGGCTTGTAGCATAATGCGACATAATTTTCGTCACATACTATAGATATGCACAAATACTATCAAATGTTTCCACAGGTTGCAGTTCGGCGCTCGTGCTTTCTGTAGTACTCACCTATTTAAATTATGACTATCGTCGACTTTATCTAAGCTAGCAATTGCTTGTACTTTCTCTACAACCATAGACTTCAACTTAATATGCTCTGCTCTTAATTCAGATAGATTTGTCATGAAAGTTTTTTGTCGACTGATATACTGATTGATTAACCAATCGGAAATTTCCTTTCCAGTTTTTTTGTGAATCAAACCAACGCCAATATGAATTTCTCTTTTTAACATATTATCGAACATCTTTTCTAGCTGTTGCCGTCTGATTTCTTTTTTAATCCTCAGATTTTCGATCTGCAGTTCCATTGTACTGTGCTGGAAGTCGCTTTTCTTCAATAATGTTCCATATGTATCAAGTTTGAACATGTATTCTCTCACGTAGTTCAACCATTCAGACGGCGAAGCACTTTCTCTTAAGACGTGACTTTTGAGTCTTTTTCTAAAAAAATTATGATTTAAGTTCATTATAACAAAATAAAAGCTATATTTTTTTACTTGAAGTACAAAGCTATTTTCCTCTGTAGTAGATTATTCAATACTTTTAATTTCCTTCTAACTTCCTGGAATTTCGTAAATTTTTCATAATACTCTTTCCTGTCTATGATATCATACTTCGTTTTATCTGCAGCTATATTCTCTTGTTCTTCTTTCTTAATTGCTTCTTCCTCTTCAAATTGAACTGGCATCGTAACGCCAAACAATAACCAAGTATCGTCAGATTTCCGTAATCCCTGCGTGATAAAATTTTTCTTTCCTTATTTTGATTATATTTGAAGTGAGTTTGGAGAAAAATGTTTTTGAAAATTTTCTGACGATACTGTACTAGATTGTCATTAGGAAAAAATGGAGAGGAAAGGTATACAGTTAATCGAAGAACTGGAAGATTGTACTTAATAACACTGGACCACAGTATAAAAAGCATTTGAATGGGTCTGATGATTAATATTTTGCAGTGATAGAAACGATATGAAACGAACCATGGATGAACGTATTGAAACTATTTACTCAAACTTTAGTGAAGTTTCCTTAACAGCCGCTAATAATATTCATATAATAAGCTGTAAGTCCACAATACGCGATACACTCTAGTGCTAACGACACGACCGATCTTCCAACCATCTGTTGGTAGGCCTGTCAGACAACGTAGGTCTTTTCTGCTAGAGTCTAGCACTTGTTTGGTAACATTCTTCGAATGGTAAATTTTACCAGAACTCTTGTTGATATTTATTGCCTTTCCGTTGCCTTCCTCCAGAACGCCAGGGATCCAAACCAGAGACCTTTTGTTGAGTCTTCTCACCTTTTTTGGCAAATTTTCATTGTCATTGATTGTCAAAAGATATACAGATACATGCAATGAGAAACGGAACATAGGAGTTTCAAGAATTGTTTCAGAACTGCTTTTGAACTAGTCGACCAGCATCAAGCTTCAACAGATTAAAAACACGATCACTACAATCGTTTATTTGGACACCTACAGCATATCGTACAATTCCCACCACTCCGTATTCTCATCTGTGCGCGGTCCTCAATTAGCGTCAGACAGTCATTAAACAGCAATCGATAGCTGAGAGTTCAATCCCATAACTTTTCAAAATTAAATAAATTCGCAGAGAAATCAAAATGTACACTCCTCAGGAAAAAATTCAAATTTTATCGTGGTATTTTGGCGATCACTCGATTAGGGAAATAGTAAATTTAATCGTTGTTGCTTTTGAAAACCGACCAGCGCCTTCACAGTCTACAGTTGATCGAATAATTCGAAAATTTCGTAATTTCGGATGTTTACAAAACTGGAACAAATGCACATAACTAACAATTTTTGATAGGAGAAGGGGCGGGGTTTCTTACAGTGGTTCTGAATCCAGCAGCTGTCCAGCTGAATACTTGATAGCCATTGAAGTGAATTTATAGAAATGTTTTGTTGGTAGACTATTTAGATTAAACAGCTATGTTCCGTTTATCATTGCATGTATCTACACATAAAACATCTTACTTGGTTGTGAGTGGATTCTACATAGTTTTATTTAATCTTAACATATTAAGCTGAGTTCACACTAAATTTATTGTATGTTGGCTCGGCATATTTTCGTAATGGCCAGGGACGTGAAATAACGTGAAATAATATATAACGACTATAAATTCATGTGAGGGGAATAGAAACAAAGTGGTCTTAAAATCCCTTTAGAATGATTGCAAATGGAGTTGCAGTGACACGATTAAACGAATAGTCAAGGAAGCTACGAGCTTATAAATGGGACACAATTGCAATTGTTAAGAAAAAACATAATGAAACTATCCATTCGAAAAGAATCAGTAGATTTATTAAGAAAGAAGATCTATGTATACTTTTTTGGTCTTAATGAGGTTGTGTTTGAAGAGGATGGAAATAAAAAGCGACAAATTTTAATGAAGAAAATTATGCCGTACATTTGTAAGTAAAATGGGATAATGAAGATTATTATCAGGATATAATATCAAACTAATATTCATCGAATCTTTACAATATTTCAAACGTATAAAAAGGGAGGCTGAAGTGGTACTCTATATTTTTAACTATGGAGAATCGCCTGTTTTTGCTACTGGGTACTCAATAAGCAAGTTCGGTAGTTTTCACAACTTAACGATTATAATCGATGAAAAAAGGAAGGAAGGTTTTTTTATCGTAGATATTTATGTTCCTCTTTTCTCTCAAGAAAGTACTTAATATATATTTCTGTTGCAGGCATTGAGAAAAGGAATGTAAACATTTTTAAATTATGTGTTATGTTATTCAATCATTTGAATGTCAGTTGAAGAATAATGAGACATCCTGCATATATTGATTTAATTTTTGAGACTATACCTCAATATACTTGTTCTAACTGGACCATCCTAAAAATCGACCTACCTTGAAATCTCCACTGAGAACGGATGATCTGGATTTAAAGTCAACCTTAAGGGAGTCTATACTTATCGATTTTGGTTTTAACCATTTTTCTTGACTTTCTAAAACGACCAACATAATTATCGTTGACCTGTAATGCTAGTTTTCAATTATATAAATATGGAATTAATCATAATAATCATAAGCACTTACTTGATATTTCATCATCTGACTTTTGATCAGTGTTTTCCAGTCCGGTAGTGAGCTCCTCTGTAATTTCATATTCAAATGAACACTCGTTTCCCTTTTCTTGTAAAAAATCGGCTAAAGGATAATAATCAGGTTTGGAAATCAGGTCCTCAACAGATTGTTCAAGGGAAATTTCAGCTTCTTTTATGTCATCTTTGCTCGATGATTTTTCATCATAACCTTCTTGGGTTGAGTCGTTAGTGAATATATTTGTATTCGACATAACATCATCATCCTCCACGTTTCCAACTAGTGTAGATTGTATTTCCTCCGAATCTTCAGAACGCATTTGTTCCTCACTGTGTATATCTTGTGAATCATCTGAACTTCCTATTCGAATAGAACTGCTTTTGGTTTCTTGAAGAGTTTCCAATCTTTCAGATTGTATATCAGTTATATCATCAATAATAATATCAGTGGCAATTTTTTCGTCCATATCTCAATAGAATACTTTTTTAAAACTATTTTGACAATCAAAGTGTCATATAAAGTCATGTCATGAATATTTATTTGACATTGGTTAAATTTTTTCATTTGGCGTCAGTGGCTCCACCTAAAGGTACTTTTGCATAACAAAATTTTGCGACACTTTCGCTTTGCATCGCTCGATAAAATGCAATTACCTTGCGGGAAAGTATCACTTCCCGCACAAAATGGTAACTGATTATCACTTTTTAACAATCTATGAAAATAAAAACTGTGATTTTCCATTCAGAAACAGCTTAGTTCCCGAAATGTGTGACTGTTTTCCCTCAAATTACACAAATAGCGTTCTACCAATCTCCAAAATCCTTTACTCCAGTTTGAACGCGTTCGAAACTAAAAGTTGTCGAAGATTAGATCTACCGATTTACTTTACCTAGATGTGTCTCCAGAGTTTTGATAACTTTGGAGCAATCCGAGAACTCAAATTTATCTCGAGAACATTCCAAACGCTGTGCCAAGTGTATTCCATTTATTACAATTACGATTAGCTTACAGTTGACATTTCAACGGCAATTCATCATCATTTTTTTTATTCTGCCGAAATTGCCTTCGTTTGAAGTTGACACACAGACAGAAATTCAGTTCTCGGTTGATAGTTACAAATGTACGCTGGAGAACTTATTAGTTCTAGTTTAGATATTGCGATGATCGATTCCTTTTTTTGGGGGATTTTTCATGATGTGACAATCAGCTTATTGTTTTGAAAAACGAGCACCATTTAAAGATACATACGTGAGATGCTGTGCGCGCAAAACATATTCGAAAACTGCAGTTAGTTGGATATTCAAAATTAACAAGCCATATTTATTTTTCATTATTATACGTCAAATCAACCGCAATATTAAAAATAGAGGAGATGGTCCGAATATGGGCCAGGCACTTAATATGGGCCATCTCGAAACTAAGTGTCGCCATCTGCCAGATCAGGCTTAAGTTTACATTTACATATTGTCAATACCTATTTTACCGTGTCTCGGATCCATTTTACAGGTTTTTATTAAACTATTGTGATTGATGTGTTTTGATCGTTCCAATAACTTTTTGATCTAAGTTTAAATCGCGTATTTTTTCCATTTTTCAATACTTTTTCGTGTTCACTTCACTTCACTTCACTTCACTTCAGCCTCTTGACAAGACTTTTATGGGGCCACTTAAATCCTACTACAGAAGAAATTAGAGTTTGGTTAAGAATAAATAACAGAGCAGTAACACAATTTGATCTGACTGAATTGCTTGGCAATGCTCTGCTGAAGTGCCAGACAAGCTGTAAATGGCTTCAGAGTGACGGGAATCATAAACATGTTTCAACGGAGGCTAACTTTATTGCCGAAATAATTGAATCCGAAAAATCATGTAGTTCAGGCTCAGAAACTCAGCTGCAAGAACTACAATCTCGTTCAACCATTACTGATGTTGATGGTTCAAATAGATTCCCAGCCAGACCATTCCAAATAACTGGATTCACAACCAGGGTGTTCAAAAGATCTAGATTCCCAACCAGACCGTTCCAAATATCTGGATTCACAACCAGGGTGTTCAAAAACCATAGTCAGTCCATTCGATATTTCACCTGTTCCACTGATTAAGAAGCGAGTAACTACAAGGGGACGAAAGCCTTCCAAATCAGAAGTTCATCACTAACCCCTTATAAAACAGAACTAGAAATATCAATCGAAAAATTAAACACAACAAAAAATGGAAAGGGAAAGAGGAAATTAGTTGCAGTAGAATCCAGCGAAAGTCGAAAGAAGGCCACCAAAAAAGAACAAGAGAAGTATCAACCTCGGAAGAGGATGGAGAACAGGAATTTGCAACTGCAGATGATGATGTTGAGATGGATGGACCAAATTGGACAGTTTGTCCCAGAAAACAACGATGGGGGCCCATATTCGGACCGTCTCCTCCAGAGCTTACGTCTATGATTTGCAGCTTTGACAACATAATGATATTTGTTAACCTCCAATAATTCCGACGATAACGTCTTCTTCTGAAGATTGTACCCTTTTCTTCAATACAACTGTACAAGATAAGATGCCTACTACTTGAAAAATGCATTCCCCAAACCAGTCGGTAACCAAACTTACAGCCAAAACCTCGTCACTATCTCGCCCATTCAGTTCATTGCGCAAGTCAAGTGTCCGCCATGACCCAAAATCTTCCAAGTTGATTTTTGGAAAATGTAGAGCTAATTCCAAACACAATTATCATGGAAAAGTAGCTCGTACGCATCAGAATTGGTATCCCCATGTACTGGTTAAAGGTTTGACCCAAGAAGTTCATGTTGTAAATATAAGTTTAGAATCATATGGAGTGAATAACGTTTCCATACTAATGGTGTCTTAAATCATCATCATCAAGAGAGACTACTTACGGGACACTTGCCCACAAAGGAGCACCTGAACAAAATAGGGCTGTATAACGGAGACCTTACATGCAGAAGATGCAAAAAGGATACCGAAACAGCTCTGCATATACTATGCAACTGGGAGACGCTGGACCACAGGAGGCAGAAACTGTATGGTAGACCCCAAATGACTCCAGAAGACTTTTACAACCAATCAGCAAAGAACCTGTATGAGCTAATACAAGGTGACTTCGAACAAGGTGAGAAATAATTTTTTTGATGTAGGATATTTGAAGGAAGGTTGATTGGACCTCACTTTTATAATGGAACATTAACTGGTATATTCTGCAAAATCAGATGGATAACGTCGATCTCGTTATTTCTTCTTCTTCTCTTCTCCTTCTACCTTTTCAGGTGTGAGATGAGGATTCCGGTTTCTCTTGTACCCAATGCCTCCACTCTTTCCTGTCTCTTGCTAATATTTTCATTTCATCTAGAGTTTTTCCTTTCTTATTCCCTATCTCCTTTATTTGGTCTTCTCGGACTACCCCTTCTTCTGTAAATAGTACTTCCAGCTTCCATCACCTTTCTTGTAATTCTATCTGTTTCCATTCTGACAATATGACCATACCAATTTAATTGTTTTCTCTTTATTTTTCTTATTATTGATTCTTGTTTTGTTATTTGTCTTATCTCTTCATTTTTACATTTGTCCCACTTTTTTTCCCTGCTATTCTTCTTGGGTGCTTCATCTCAATTGTGTTTATCTTGGCTTCATCCTTTTTTCTCAGTGTCCAATTTTCACTTGCATATGTTATTATTGGTATCGTTATTGTCTTGTGGATCTTCATTTTCACTTCCATATCAATATCTCTATGTTCCAGTATAGATACTGATATGGAAAATTGAATGAGAGAAGCATGTCGGTACGCATGAACTGATAAGAAGGTTTGAGGCGCGACAAAATAGTGAGAAGAAACGGATCGCCGCGAGCTCACTTCGAGCCTAGTGAACATCGTATAAATATCATGAATAGTAAAAGACCGTTGTAGCTTCCAAATTCCTAATTCCAACGTATTTTTATTCACTTTTTCTGTTAACTTTTCATCATATTTTAAATAAAAGCTACTTCTGTGCTGAACATTCTCGTGTCTTTCTTATTTTATTTAAAATGGCTTTGACCTTTCATAGCGTTATCCGCAAAAATTATTTACCCACCGCCGTATTAGACTTTTTGTAGACTTCATAAAAGCAGTAATCATTTGCAATGACGTTATCACTGGCTTAATCAACCAGATGGCTACCCTTACCCTACGGAAAATAAGAAGGAAAAAGATATCCTTTTTGAGAATTATTTATATGCTAAATATAAAATGTAATAACTTTACTATAATAAAATATATTATTGCTGATTTTCTTTCATAAACTGAATCTTATAAAGCTTATTGGCGCAAAGATTAGAAAAATTACGAGTGGCTACGGACAGACGGCATAGTCGGCATACCTTCTGTCTTAACACATTGAGTGCCACGTGTGCGGCATATATGACAGACGCTTTTTATTTATTTGTTGAAGCTATCTTTTTTTTATTTGTTGCAGGAAAGTAGGAATTCATACTAATTCGTGTTTTTCTTTAGTTTCAGCTAAATTAGAGGGGAAGTGTAAAAACAATGAGTAAACGGAAAGCCTTGACTGACGCAGAACCTGAACTTTTCGCAAACGAACTTGACTTATTCGACCAAAGTGCTCCAGACGATTTTAGCTCGGATTCTGTTGCGGATCCACTTTGTAGTGTTAAAACCTTATCAGAAAATGAAAGCTCATCTGAAGGAAGCGTAGGTGAATTGTTGCAGATGGATAGGGATGAAGGAGGGAAGATCTAGACAACGAAGATGAGAATGTTACACAATATAAGGCGACAACTTCACAAACCTCTACTTGGAGTGACTATGTCTGGGACGCCACAAGAATTTAAAATTTACTGGAAAACCAGGAGTGCAAAATAATATTTCAAAAGACGTTACCCCTTTCAATGTGTTTTTGATGTTATGAGCCTTATTTTTGAGGAAACTAACCGTTTCGCAAAGCAATCTATGCTATCTAAACTGAAACAAAAATGTACTAGGCTCAATAAATTGACTAGAACCAATTTTGAAGAGAAAAGTAAATGTTTTTGGGCTAACAATTTGGATGGGACTAGTAAAGCTTTCGTCTCTTTCTGAATACTGTGCCCAACATGGCATTTCCAAGCAGCACATCCTCTGGTCCATTATGTCTAGGAACCTCTTCCAGATGTTGCTTAGTATGTTTGGAAGAAATTTCCAACAATTATTTTACCCCAACGAAGATATTGTCATCGAATTGGTTCCCTGGAGAGGCCGCCTAATCTTCACACAATACATTCCCAATAAGTCTCATCGTTATGGAATTAAACTATTCAAAGTGTGTTCGACTGAGGGATACACATGGGCCTTAAAAATTTATGCCAGCAGAAAATCAAAAGATGATGTGCGACAAGTCAGCCTGGAAAAAACATCTGCATGGAATTGACCAGACCACTGATAGCTCAACGAGGGTAGAACCCTATATATCGATAATTTTTATACTAGCTACGAATTAGCCAAATTAATGTTGGAAAACTAAACTCATGTAGTTGCTATTTTGAGTGCGAAAACAAATCATATTCCAAAAGACGTTATAGAGGCTAAATTACAACGAAGAGAAATCATTTACAGAGAAGACGTAAGAATGCTATCTACTAAGCATCCACCGATTTTGATTGACATACCAACAAAAACTAAATCAAACTTGAGAATTACAGACCATAATGATGAGCCACAACCTTCGACCAGCAGAAATGTGGCTCCTCCACCAAGCGCAAACACTCGGTCCAAACAGTCACCTGATAAAATTCCTGGTTCATCTTTAGACCAACCATCAACGAGCCAAGCCGATAATACTGTTACAGGTGCAACAACAACCAACCATTCAGATCCTACTCCTCCAGCAGACCAAGATCAGCCAATTGATGTTCCTAAAAAAGCTGCCCAAAATAAGAATCGAAAGAAGAAGAAAGCTACCACCAAACCTTTGGCAATACTGGCTTATAATAAAGGGAAAGGCGGAATTGATTTGTCCGATCAGATGACGTCGTATGCTACCACTTTGCGCAAAGGCATCAAATGGTACAGAAAACTAGGCATAGTGTTTTTATTAGGTATAGCAGTAGTGAACTCTTGGGTGGTGTTCAAAAAAATTATTAAGAAGAAAATATCAATTCGCGCTTTTCGCGAAACGCTAGTCGATCAGTTATTAGTAATAGAAGGAAGTTAACGCCCAAAAATATAAAAAAAGATGATTTCAAGGAAAGGCGCATATTTTGAAAGTTCCATTGAATGGGCAAGGAAAAAAACTGAGAAGATGTTGTAGTGTTTGCTATGCCATACTCAAGAAACCTGCTGGAAGAAAAATTGCTGAAAGTCGAACAAAAATGGTATACACCTATTGTGCTCAAATATGTTTGGAGTGTTTCAATTCAAATCATAAATAGTTTCTCGATTTTTTTAACTTCCCGCTAAGAAAATCAATGATTCTTCCCTATGATTTTCTAAATAGTGTGTGTGTGTGTGTATGTAAACCTCTTATAACTTCTGAACGGCTTGGCCGATTTAATCGCAGTTGGTGTCATTCGAAAGGGCTTCACCAAACTTAGATTTCCTGTAACTTGGAACCAATTCGGACCAGTAGATTTTGAGAAATTGCAAAAAAAGTGAAAAAAAATCTGATTTTTTCTTCAAAATATCTCCGAATTGGCTGAATGGATCGACCTCAAAAACTAATCAGCTCTTAACCTTGAAAACCCGCATCGATCGCCACCAAGTGCGTCAAAATCGGTTGATGCGTTCGTGAGATATCGTTGTCGAAAAAAAGTGTTTTTTTGTAATAACTCCGAATTGTTTCATTAGATCAATTTTTTTGTTCCAAATTTGTTATAGAGCTCAAAAAACTACATTGGTAGCGGCCAACCGCGTGAAAATCGGTTAATTAATTCAAAAATTATAGCAGTTTGAAAATTCAAAAAATCGTGTTTCTTCGAGCTCAAAAGCATCGGAGAGCTCAAAATAACACAAAAATTAAATTTTTGAGCTCGAAGAAATTTTTTTAGACGTAGTTTTTTCGATAATATCGATACTATACATTTTTTTTAAGTATTTTTTTTTGTTTTTTTTTACTTGAATACTTGATAAACGTAAATGTAATTCACGTATATTTACTCAATTTACCATTTTGTAAGTTTAAAATAAATACTTTTGAATAATAAATCGAAAAATGCGATGTTTCATTTCAAATTTTCCAAAAAAATTGAAAATATTCGAATTTACTCAAACCAAGTATACCAATATGTTCGTGGGAGGCCACGGATTAACTTCTCATAGGATAAAGCGTGTAACGTCCGGTATATGTGCAAGACGCGGCCTGGCAGTAAACAACAACCGTCCGGCATATATGCCGGACGTGGCGCGCAATGTGTTAAAACCGTCTTTATACTGGTTAACTGAACCATATACTCGTCCGTACTTTTGCGATTTTAGTAACTTTTCTCCAGTCTTCTTTTATACTACATAATAAGTCGATATTTATTTTGTGCAAACTCCCCATTATCTACAATTGGGAGACGAATAATAAAAGAAAAGACAGAAAAACTGCAAGATTCTGCTAGTCACGTACAATAATAGATTATCCACTTAAGATTATCGGAATGAACTCGCTGATCTCACCAGCTTTTCACTAATAGCTTCGAATGGTATGCGATTTTTTAAATTAGCTTCTACCGTCTATTTGTAAATGGGTTTCAATCAAGTAGACGGTTGAAAAACCAGCCTGAAATAAATCGAAGCCAATAATAACAAAGCTGTGTTTTTATTTTCTCCGTTAAGGCATTTTGAATTCACGTCTTTTTCTGTAATTTCATATTGGAGAAACCGGAAAATTGTATCGATATTTCAGCTGACAACCAGAGCTGGATTTCAAATGGAATTTCAATTGTAACTATTGTCATTAGTGGTATAAATTGTGTCAAATTTGAGAGTTACAATGGAGGAATATATCTCCAACTCCAAACGAACATTGGCAAATGTTGCTTTAGTAAAATTACGACAGAATAAATAAAAAAGCGAGCGAGCCTCTCAGTAAACGCATATCTGACGGCGAAATTTACCAAAGCTCGCGCTCATTTGACAAATGAAATATCGCGTGCTTCACTGGCTTCCTGTTACACACTTCCGTCCCATTTCACGAAATCTTAAACCTACTCTTCAACAAGTGAAAATGCTGTTAAAAAATATAACCAAAACCAAAATACGACCGACGCGAGCTGCCTGAGATGGGGGACGGCGAGCGCCAACAGCGGAGTTGCCAGAATTAGTAAAAAATCTTGAGTAAAATTAAATTGGCAGTTCTATTAAGAAAAAATGGAAAGTATTTCGAAAATGCTCAATCTAAGTACAACTGTTGAATTTGCAGAGCAGCTGAAATCCAATACGAATTATTATGAAAATCTTGGAGATTCACAGGGCTTATGTCCGGTCCTGTCAGAGTAGGTCTCAGTCGAAATGTTATTATATTATAAAAGTTATCGAGAAATATTATTGTGAAAGATACACCTAGAAATATATTTATTTCAATATTGCATAAGTAACGGTTCAACGCAGAGAAAAGAGAATCGGCTCGGAGGAAAATAAAATGAATGAAAATCGATTCCCAACACTTCGGAAGTCCTTTTTATATCACTACGTATAGTTATCACCCTATTTGTTATTTTGATTATATAATTCATGATAAAATTAGCCAATAGAAATTACGAATTGAACATAATTACAGCGTATAGATAACCGATTACACCACCTTTTGAAGTTTCTCAAAAAGTCAGAAAACCTCTTAAAATCGCTTCGGAATTGTTTCAAGTTTATAAATAAGCGAAGCAATTGGATCTTTAACGCCTCTCAACACGCTGAAAACCCATCCATTATATAAACGTGCGTACGAATCGAAAATAATCGATTATTTTACGAGTAATCTGCGAAAAATCAAGTCAGTCCTTAGAAAATTGCTATTAAATTGTTAAACATAGGAAATAGGTACTTTTGATGAATTTTTTCAGAAGAAATGGTGACGATTCTTATGAAGATAATGGAAGTGATTGGGAAGACAACTAAGAAGTGCAAAAGGATAGTGATGTGGATGATAGCAGTGATGAAGATTCAGATTACGACAATAATTTAGACAATATTGAAGATGACGATAGAGATAAGGCAGACGAAAATGAACTAGTACAAGAGACAAATGAACACACTTCTGAAAGCTTGTCTAATGGTGAACCGTTAGTAAAAAATCGGCGTATAGACTCACTCATTGCTTTACCAACCAAGAACAACTTAAGAGGCAAAAACGGTCATAAATGGTCAGCATCAGTCCCGATTAATTCAAAAAGAACGGCTGCTCGAAATATTGTACATTTTGTAACCGGAAGTAAAGGAAATGCAGGTAATCTCGTACGAATAAAAGATCATTTCACGCATTTTTTTTCGGATGATATTCTTAGTACCATTATTACATTCACAAACGAAGAAATTGAAAGACAGAGTTAATTTGGCTTTTGTATCATTTTTAATTATTCGCAGTAAATTCCAATTTACATTTTTTATCCTTTATTTGAATGATTTGTGTTTACTGTTTTGCAATATATTATACGGAATTTATCATCAACTAAAACCAAATGTGTAAAAAGTTTCCCTCTTCTATTAGGAATGGTGCATCGCCGGTGGTTCACTAAATTTAATAAAAAGAGTCATGTGTTTTTGATAGAGGATATACCAAACTTTAGCAATATATTTAAAACAGCATAGACAGACGCCGAGTCTGCGACCATTTTGTAACAATTTTTGATTCAGAAGAACAGGGATGTAGTGAGAGACAAATAATACGATTCGTAACGGTTCAATAAGAATCCACATTCTATTATGAGTACTTAAACGGACTTAGATCTTAGTAAGGCTGTACATAATATGTTGCATATTAAATTAGACATTTCTTGTGTTGTATTGAGTCACAAGAATATCACATTTTATCCCTTTTATCTCAAAGATGATGATGTCATTCGTATTATTATATTAATCCTTATCCAACTAAAAAAAAAGGTGAGCGGTCGTCGGACCGCCGACAAGAGCTTGCTTCTTATGCACAATAGAATGACCATTTTTCGTGAATTTTTTACCATTTTTTAAAAATTTTGACAATTTTTGACAGATTTTGACAATTATTGACCGTCTTTGACAGTTATTGACTATTTTTGACATCTTTTCAAAATTTTCAACATATTTGGCAATAATTGACCATTTTTTCACAATTTTTCAAAAATTTTGACCATTTTAGACCATGTTTTTTGACAATTTTTGACCATTTATGACAATTTTCCAAAAAATATGACCATTTTTCAAAAATTTTGACAATTATTGACCATTTTTCCAAATTTTTGACAATCATTGACCATTTTTCCAAATTTTTGACAATTTTTGAAAATATCTGGCAATTATTAACCATTTTTTCAAGATTTGGACAGTTTTTGACGATTTTTCCAAATTCTTGACAATTTTTGAAAATATTTAAAAATTTTAACAATTTTTGACCATTTTTGACAGTTTTTGACGAGTTTTGACAATTATTGACCATTTTTGGCAATTTTTCAAAAATTTTAACATATTTGGCAATTAATGACCATTTTTTCAAGATTTTGACAATTTTGGACCATTTTTCAAAATTTTAACAATTATTGATAATTTTTACCCTTTTTGACAAATTTTGATTGGTTTTGACAATTTTCGACAATTTTTCAAAAATTTTAAGCATTTTTGACAATGATTAACAATTTTTGACAATTCTTGAAAATATTTGGCAATTATTAACCATTTTTTCAAAATTTTGACAGTTTTTGACAATTTTTGATCATTTTTCAAAATTTTGGACAATTTTCGACCGAATTTAAAAATTTTTGACAATTTTTCAAAAATTTTAAACATTTTTTCAAAATTTTTACAATTTTTGACAATTTTTCATACCTATAGGTGTACCAGCTAAGTGCGGCAAGAGAGATTGCGCACAGTCGCTTGAATGAGTTATCGCGTGACGAACGCTTTTTCGTAACTTCACACGTGTTCACTAGCCTTTTCAGAAATATGGCAACACTGTTGCGTGACGGACTTTTCGTAACGGTTACACGTTTTACGAGTTTACTAGCCTTCTCAAAAGTCCTATGTCGTGCAATAAGAAGCAAGCTTAAAAATTATATAGGAAAGTAGGATATGTACTCACCCATCGTGGGAGTAATTATTGAACCCCAACTTACCTAGAACAAAAAAACAACTATGAAATTTAAATTTTAAATAAATAAGATGTAATTAAATTAAATCAATAAATAATAAATTCCACTACAGAAATATAACATTTATATTACTCGTCCGGTTTCACAAATAACATTTGCATCGTCAGGTGTAAATCATTACGATGCGAAGTATGGCTCCAATTGACGGAACAAAAAGTTGTGAGATGTATTATTATAAATTGGGTAAGAATATTTATTATTTTATAATTTTTCAAATAAATATGCCTACTCCACTGTTATAATACTAATCCTCACGTAGTTATATCATCAAACGGTATTTTTTTTGAAAAATATCACTTCTACAGCCATATCTAAAAATATAACCACTTTAGTCATATTAAATTGCCACCACGTCTGTAGCCCTGCCCCATTTTTATATTATAAAGGGAAACTTGACCTGAAGAGCTTTTCCAAGTGACTATAAAAAGTTTTGATATCAAATGTGTCACATTTTCTACTACCTAATGGCCTTAGTGAAAACTTATATTTTCATTTATCACGTTTATGTCCAGTTTAATAGTTTTTTGGTTTTCTCGGAAAAGAGAAAAAAAAGGTGTCGCTGAAATGCGGTCGCTGCAAATGAAATTATTGTCCCGATGTCTTCGTTTGTTTCTGAAATGGACAGCTTGTTATTTCTTTTGTTTCAATAGGGGTTACTTTATCTGTAGACCAGTAATAGATTACATAATATAATTGGAAGTATTGTTACTTTAAATTGATTATTTATATCCTTAACTTATAATAGAGGTAGCTTGGTGTGGATAAATCAAATTATTATAAATGAAGATAGCTCAGAATAAAAAATGTGTAGGACAATAAGTGACAATAAGCTCCTGCTTCCTTGCTTCGAAAACGCATGATCATAGAAAAACATCAAGGAGGTGGTGGCCAAACCTAAGTTCGATGGGAAAGGAATCATAAACATAAGATGGATTGGATTGGATCAAGAAACATACTGTGCGCGTCTAAAGTCTCCCTCTCCCACATTAAGCCATAAAACTAACATCAATAAACATGCAGGTATGCTGATTGAAGAGGCTAGGAAGCCTCACATCTTCAGCGGGAGAATAAACTACCATCCTTCTTTCCTTCCAACCATCCAGAAATCCTGAATAATCAGTTCTCAAATGTCCATACAAATTTAGAATGCCTGGAAAAACTTGATAAAGTAGGCTTCAGGATACACTGGAACAGAAGGAATCAGAATGGCAGATGAACTAGCAAAAAGAGGGGCTGAAACACCCTTTTAAGAACTGGAACACTTTTGCAATATAATATAGGAAGAAACAGGTGAATTTTGAAAAACGATTATTGGACCATCGCAAAGATCTAGTAGTGCTGAGAAAATTAAATATACAACTGGGAAACTGCGCGACCAAGTGATATAAAACGATTGGATAAGCTGGAGTAAGGCTATACAGGTGTTCTAACAGGACTCACCAGTCAGAATAGGCACCTCACAAAGCTTAAACAAATGAGGAAGAAAGAATGCAACTTTTTGAATGAAGAGGTCGCAGTGGAATATGCCGATTAGCCACCTCATCAAATCTGATCTAGAAACTGAGTGGCAGAAGGGGGCTCCAAAAAAGCGTACCTACATGCAAATATACATACGACCAAAAGTTGTTTGAAGATCCACATGTTTCCCGTTTCGATCAATTTTGTTGTTGTAAAGCTAAAGTACATACTAAATAATTCAAAAGTAATTTTTTGTGAGCATTCTGGGAGAGCTCACAGCACATTAAGTCTTTTTTTAAACGAATAAACGCTAACAAAATTCATAGACCTATAAATAATAGATGACCGTATGGGAATGAATACACCGAAGTTTGTTTGCTTATAAAATTTTGCGTATGTTTGTAAAGTTTGCAGATTGAAATTTGTGATAAAGTTATTTTTCCGAATAATTTTCATGAAAAGTTGGAATGTATAGCGGGTGCAAAGTGAGCGGAAATTTCATTTGATAACTTTTATTTCATACCATACATTATTATTCAAAGGTGAATCTGATGAGAAATGTGCTTGTTGAATACCGGTCACTAGAAATAGTGATTAAAACGGTTGTTTTTGCCATTAAACTTATTAAAATTATTCTTTCCCTTGCAGCCAGTTTCTTTTAATGCCATTAAAATCACATAAATATAAAATTTCTTCATCAGTGGCGTGCGTTTGAATTTTCATAGGGGGTTAATTTGTAAAAGTTTTTAAGGGGGTTTATGTCCATATGGCTGTCTTTTTTTCAACTAATGACCTAATGGAGGAGAGTACGTTCCAAGTAATGCCAGCGGTACGAAGTCGTTTTACTTTGAACGTACTCTCCTCCATTAGATCTCTCATTACTTTGAACGTACTCACCTCCATTAGGCCTCTCATTACTTTGAACGTACTCACCTCTATTAGGCCTCTCATCACTTTGAACGTACTCACCTCCATTAGGTTTCTCATTATACATCTACTATTATGCAATGATGTATAGTATATTCTGAGTAGATGTATAATGAGAGACCTAATGAAGGTGAGTACGTTCAAAGTAATGAGAGGCCTAATGGAGGTGAGTACGTTCAAAGTAAAGAGAGGCCTAATGGAGGTGAGTACGTTCAAAGTAATGAGAGACCTCATAGAGGAGAGTACGTTCAAAGTAAAACGACTTCGTACCGCTGGCATTACTTTGAACGTACTCTCCTCCATTAGATCTCTCATTACTTTGAACGTACTCACCTCCATTAGGCCTCTCATTACTTTGAACGTACTCACCTCCATTAGGCCTCTCATTACTTTGAACGTACTCACCTCCATTAGGTATCTCATTATACATCTTCTCATAATATGCTATTATCTTTGGAAAAATTGATTTAAATAACATGAAGCTGGATTTATCTGACAACAAAATTATGAATTCAATTCAAAAACATAAAAAAGCGTCAAAGAATATGGCTATTTAGCCCTTTATCATATATCATGATTTGGATAGTCAACCCATTTCAGTTAATGGAATTATGATTCAAGAAATAATAAAAGCGAAGGTTTCGGTGTATTTTCGTCCATTTATCTCTATTACTTTTTTACTAACCCCATTTTTCTGCGTTCCTGCTTTCTCAAGTACTCCTTCTCCTTGCCAGCGTATTCACTAAGATCATTCACCGCTGAAATGTGAATTTTTTTCCTATTCTAGGCCATTTTCTCGTCCTGCAGCTTGGCACCGGCTGATGCAAGCTTTCGTTTTTATGCTTTTATAAAAAAAAATATTCGATCGTTGTCTGTGATACATTCCTATATTTCTTTTTAAATTACTGATATATTTAGAAACGAAATGTAGGACGGCTGCAGATGTAGGTATTTAGGGATCGATTGGAAAATACGGGAAACTAGAGTTATGTGTCGGATACGATATGTTCCATTTTTGCTTATCGATACAGTTTCAAATGTTACTCAGTGTTATGGAACAAATAAAACTAGGAATCATTCAATAGAAATTTTGCCTTGGAAATTGTTGCTGCAAATCAGTGAACAAGCTTTGTATTGTTACCGAAAAAAGTTGAAAACACTTATAGTTAAGCTCATTTTCCCAACTAGTGCAAAAAGTGATACTTTTCCACACTTGCTGGAAACAACATCTTTTCTACGAGAGGGAGGAAAAGAGAAAAAATCGTTCAGTCAGACACGAAATAAGTAGATACAAACGTTTATTAGTTACCTCAAGGTTATCAAAGCAGTATTGGAAAAAAAATTATTATAATGGGAAAAGTTAATACCTAGTGTCTGGGAAAGTGTTCGCTAATAAAAATATACAAAAACCAGTTGGGGTGGACTTAAGCCGTAACACATCCTGAAATAGTCAAAGAAACAATGAAACCACGGATGACACTGGCTGTTTAGAGGTTTACAAGTAGCCATTTTTATAAACTAGCGATCCTCCCTGGCTTTGCATGAAAACTGAGCGTTGGGGATTGTAATACCCGTCGTAACTTCCTAACGAAATGTCCGATTCGAATAGTTCATAGAGGAGCTTACATGTAGATCTTATGAGTTCGGAAAAAATATTTCTTCGTAAAATTAGCTAGGAAAAATCCTTGGAAATAACTTTCAAGTTTCTAGCTTAAGTAATAGAAGGTTAATTCTATGGAGAAATTTTTTAAACCAGTTTAAGCATTTTTTGTATCTTGAGTTACATTGTTGTTATTTTCGTAGGATTTAATTTTATACAGTCCATGCTACTAGCCTCTTAACAAATCTCCTCTCTCTATAATATGAATATACCTGGGTGAATATTAAAACATGTTGAAAACGTTGGAATAGGAATAAATTTAATTACTATGATATGTAATATGGCCATAAGTGTATGAATAATTTTGCCTCAAAGTTGTATCTGTGTCAGCTACATTGAAATTGTTTATGACACAAAATGGCGAATTCAAATGAAGGTCGCAAAATTGTAATTTGTATTCCTTTGTTGCATTAACAACTTGTTTCAATTAAATCCAAATTTGTTGATCTCATCAGTTCACACAATGTTTTTTCAATCGAATGTAATTATTATAAAATACAGTAATAATAACAAAAATATATTTTTACTTAATTAATGCACTGGAAAATGTATTGCAATCATTAATAATATTTCCTTCCAAAAGTCAAATAAAAGCAAAAAGGTGATAACGATTTTTTGAGAATAACCTGAAAATTATATTCACTGAATGAGACAAAAATATACTGCGATTATTTTAAAACTGCTCAGAAATTTCGCGATGTTACTGTTTTACTTTACGACGCCCATTTATTTCGTTGAGAAAACGGCCCTTATTATATTCCACGCTCTTTCCACAATTGCCCTACCGCAATAGTAAGAAGAGAGGTGTACTGGGCAGACAGGATGGCTAACTCACTAGACAAATGTTAGCAATTTAGAAGATGGAGCCATTAGGAATAAGTTTACTTCGCCCCAACTGTAATAAAATTAGTCACTGGCGAATTGGTATGTGGCAAATTATATGGGACGGATAAAATAAGTCAAATTAAAGGATGTCGTGTCCTAAACTTTACCTTGCTGTTTTAACAAAAAGGTGTCTAAGCTGTATAAAACATAATAAAACCTTTACCGTAATATTAGTTTAATTAAATTGTGGTGTACTATCTGCTGAATGAAAATTAACTTAAATTCACAAAAGCTTTTAATGAAAAAATTAATTTCGTCGGTTATAATATGCTTCATTAATACTGTAATGTTTTTGTTATTTATTTAAATATTTTTTACGGGTGAAATAAAATTATACACACTACTATGGCTAATTACTATTGATGTATCCATAGAAACACACACTGTATTAAACTTAATTCATATACACACTTTACTTAATGTCTACTAATTTGTTTTCACTCGGTGAAACAATTCTAATTCATTTTTACCACTTGAATATTACACTATTTATCTTCACCATTTAATTCACTGTCCGATTACTTAGAACTTCTGTGAACTAACTCTTTTACTATCTTTTTACCAACTGTCATTTCACTCAAAAACTAGCGTATATATAGTCTTTATCAATTCTGGAAAATTTTACAGTTTTCCACGCTCGTCATATGCGTAGACAAAACGCATCTAGAATGTTCTCGAAAGCAAGCGCATTCGCCAAAATTTATAGTCGAGTGACAGAGCCGGCTTTGAGTTGGTGACCTCGCAACAATACCATAAAGTCCAATATCTTCTCAATCCTGGAAGATATCTGAATAAAATTTTGACCGATTGTAGCCAGCCTGAAGGGTCATATTTTAAAATTAGTCGTATTGGTACAGCATATTCCAGAAGGCCGTGCCAGATCAGATGTACATTACAGAGGACTACGTTGTTGCAATAATATGAGGTTGTTATAGGTTACTCAGTGTATTTAAAAAGTTTTGACCACTTGTTTCTGTAAATCGTACTGAGTTCAACGCCCATATACTCTCAACTAACATTTTAAAATTAATATTTCCCTGTCATACGTCTGTGATGGCCATGAGTTTCCAATATTCCTGTATGGATACACCTTTCTTCCAGTCTTCCCTACCTGGTATGGTTATTTGGAATTTCCATATGTAAGAGACCGTATACAGGGCCGGTTCAAACTCGAGTACATCGGTTTCACAATTTTTTTAAATGGATTACCCTGTATTTGATATCGGTAAAAGGATGAAATAATAGTAGATATAAAATGAGGATCCAAGAGTGCTAAGTACGAGTACGCAGTTGACCTTCATATAATAGGAGGGTAGAAGAAGAGCAGCAGCAGTTAGTATGTAGTACACGGAAAATGTATATGAAACATAAACAATTTAATTATACAGAGTGCAGCGAAAGTATGTGTGCTCCGACATATAATTGAAAATATGAGTATACGAATGTTGCGTTAATATTCAATACAGCGAAAGTAAGTGTGCTCTGACATATAATAGGAGGGGAAGCAAGGTAGTATATACGGGGCAGAATAAAACGTCAATTTCATTAGAGAGAATACACAGCGATAAATGTTATTAAATTACTATGAATGTTCTTCAACGACAGTCCAAAATGAGCAAGAGTAATGACCACAGTTGACGTTCTACAATTAATGTTATAATATACAGTGTGATTAATTAGTGCGATAAAGTATAAATAGAGAATTTGACGGGGGGGTACCTTACACTTCCGTTTCCTCTTTTACGGAGCAGTGCGTGTTATTTCGTATCATCTAATATACTTAATGAAAAAAAAAATTGCAGAAAAAATACACGAGCATCTCGTAGTAAAAACGCATTATATTTATTCTAATTTAATCAATTGGAAGCTTTCTATACTACCGCCGCAAATCGAGTAATTTTATTGAATAAAACATTAGAAACCCTTATTCCGGAAATTAACAGTTTTATTGATTACCCGTCGTTCACTTTTAATAGTGTTGAACACTCACCGAAAATAATAGTCATTAATGGTGAATGAATAATGTACCAAAATTGTGTGAATATAATTTTACGAAAGGAGGTTTTATTGATACATTAGTAAATTCTGATAATCGTTTCTCCATACCTTACGGTTATCGATCACACTATAACGGAAGACACAAGGGTATCAGCTGGTATTAGAATATTAAAGCGACGATACTTTTTCAAAATTTCCGATTTTGTTAGCACAGCCAAAGAGGCACGTAGACACCATTAGTGGAAAACTTGGAAAATTAATTGCCACCGTGTCAGCCACTTATAATGGAAAATATTTTCTCCCGCCAGGGAAGATAAAGAGAATATTACGAATATTGATGTAAAATATTCTGGACACAATGTGCAGACATGAAAGAATCGATTGATGTTTGTGTAAGACCTGCTAGTGCCAATAAGCTTTTAATTAAATCTCACAAAGAAAAGCGGTTGATATTTGGAAATCTAAGCCTTCAATTAACTGGTAAATTGCCACACTATAATAGCTCAAAGGTATATATCAGCTATAAAGGCCCTTTGTTTCGATTTTTCCCACTTGTTCTCTGAATCTTTTTCTATTTAATGTTTCGCTTTGCCAGATCTGTACTCCTACTTATTTCAGATCATCTTTCACTGCATCCAGCCAATTTGTTCTAGGTCTGCTCATTCTCATTTTGCTACCTGTTCCACCCATTAGAACTCTCTTAATCCATCTGTCTTCTGTCATTCTGCTAATATGACCCAACCATCTGGACCTCTGTGCTCTTATTATCTCTGTTATCGTTGGTTTTTTTGTATAGTACTAGCAATTTGTTATTCGTTCTCCTCTGTTTTTACTCCTCCAAATATTTTTCTTAACGTTTTCCTCTCTCATATTTCTAGTCTGTGTTCTTTCTTTTTATTATTAACCCATGTTTCACAGGCATGTTACTGACGGTCTCAATATTGTTTGATATATTCTGATCTGGATACATTTTTTGCTTTTAATTTGTTTGAAAATATTCCTGATGCCTGACTACCTTTTGATATTCTTTTCTTTGTTTATTTTTCTTCATTTCCTTCTGCTGTTGAGTTTAATCCTAAGTATTCTAGTTGTTCCAGTAAGATAGTGTTGGTGTGATGGTAGTGTGAACAGTGTTCAGTATCGAGTATCGCCAACGGTTCCAAAGTTAGTCCAGCTACTTTCACAAATCAAAATCATTCGAGGCAAATTCTCCAGATGAGTTTCATTTGTCGGAGTATAAATTTGATCATTCGTTGTACTTATATCGAAACAATCGCATCTTTAACAACTTTGTTATGGAATTCAACGCGTTATCTACATTTACTTCATCAAATAAACATGTTGTATATATATATATATTTCAGCTAATACGATGTTTCCGAATCCTTTGTAAAAATTAAATACTTCCATTCAAAGCGCTAACTCAGTTGTAGCCGGCAAAGTTTTGCAAATTATCTAAACTTCAACTGAATCTAACCGAAACCCAATTTCCATAACAACATTACGAGATCCTGTTAGTTCGTGTTAGTTGGGTTGCGGTTTGATTTGTGCTATTGTCAAGTCTAGTACATATTTAATACTGTGTATCCAGGAAATATGGACCTTGTTGCAACAACTTGTCAATAGACATAATATGCAATTTGAATGGATTTGTTTGTAAGAGAAGATTGAAAATTATATTTATTTCAAGCAAACACACAGTGGAAATTCGTTAGAATTGATTTATGTTGGAAATTAAAAGTGAACATTAGGCTAAGTATTTGAATATTTTAAAAAATAATAAAGACATTATTCATTAAATAGTGCAGATATTTAGATCATTTAACGAAGAACGAAAGCTTGACACACACCTTTAAGCTGTGATTTTCTTGAAATGGACTAACGGACCACGCAACTCCTTTATACATCTTCAACATTAACTCTTAGATGATTTTGTAAAATGAAAGGTTCTAGACAGATGACAACATCAAGGGAAAACTTAGAAAGAGGATCTGGTGAAAAGACGGATACACGACCAACCAAGGGACTGGTGCTGGGATATACAGTGAGGGGAAAAACACATAAATAAGGATCTCACTAGGAACATACACCAGTGACATCATGATTTGGTATGGGAATGCCGAGAAGCGGTAAGTGTCTTTCCAGTACGCAAGGAAATAACTTAGATGTTCGTTCCAGGACACTGTGGAATCGAGGACAATGAAAAAGCTGATGAAATAACCAAAGAACTTCATATATATTGGCTTGGTCGTTGGGGTCCTGCACCACAAGACAACATTCATTAAAGAATTATGGAAATACAAAACTCAAGAACTACACAAGAAAATCAGAAATCAAATCAAAACAAAAACGGGACTTCTCACTGAAACCAGTTCAATACGAAGACTCCTGCACAAAAAGGGGCAGTACAGCGCAAAAGGTAGTCAATATTTGTGCAGCCTAAGGTAACTCCAGAAGAATACAACAATCAACCGGTGAAGAACCAGTACAGACTGGTACAGGGGAATAAAGTTACGGAGTAGGTGTTGTATAACTGAACAAGGAACATACAAAAAGTCCGAGATGTTGAGGTGTAGCTGACGATAGAACCATCATCAGGGCGGAAAATGCTCTGTTTTCAACAGACCAGTTTTGAATTTATTCAGCCAGAAGAATTCAGATTTTCCGATAATCTTGACAAGCGATCAGCATCCTCTAACTGTACTCTGCATCACACATTACACAAGATCTTCAATTTTGGTTTCACATGGAAGATTTCTGTAACGATTATTTTTGACCAAGCCTTTTTGTGAGGTAGAAAAATGTATCTTTATCATCACTAATACGGATTCTGTCCTGAATTTTTTCTTTGCATGATCTTTCCTCGTTAGTTTGGTATCCACAGTCGAGTCGAGATGTTTTGCTTCATTTTCGTGCAGATTTCACGTACCGTTGGTTCAGGAGAACTCAGTTATAGGGGTTTGATTGCGATTCAGAAGATTCTCCATTTTTAGGTCAATTCTAGTAGTCACGTCTCCCTGTATGCTGTACGCAAATGAATATAGTCTTGATTATCTCCCAGATTACAACCATAAAGTAAGTACTTATTATATTGAGAATTTTTTTGGCTATAAAAATTTCTAAATCATGTGTTGGTAGAGAATCCACCAATGACAGCATCTGGTACACAAATGAAAATTGACATTTTTCATATTAAAAAAACATCAAATTTATGTGAATTTTCACGTTGCCACTGCACATGTGCTTCAACCACGTGTTACGACGTAATAAACAGAACTGCGAAAATATTTAGTATTTTTTTTGCACCAGTTCATACGTGTCCGATTTAAATTGTCAGCATCGAGATGTTATTTTTAGTTGCTTCCAATGTGTTTTCGTCCTTCCTCCAGTTGAGCATTCCACTGAAATTCAATATTATCTGTACAGTGATAATTTCATCGGACCGTAAAGTTTAAATTGGAGCGGAACGCAAAGAAAAATATTAAAACCATTCGGAAATAAAATTTTACAACCCCTCTTGTTTTCTGTATTTTAAGTTCTTATGGCATCGAATCGGTATTTATGACTTTTAGCTTCTCCCTTTTTTATAGGTTATCCCGAATTTGCAAGTTTTGGAGTTTAGTGGAGTGAACGAAATATTTACTCTCGGATCTGTAAAAAATGTGTGCTACAGGGTATGAAATATAATAGAATTGTTCAAATAGATGCTACTGTATTTTCACTAAAAATAAAATGAATCTGTAGGTATTAAGGGTATTCGTTACGGAAATCTCTTATGTGCGTTTAAATATCACGAACTTGAGTAGCGCTATCAACAAAGTTGTTATTAATTCAAAATCTTAAGAGTCTACTTAAACTATTGTACGTATCATATTTTGGGAATTTTTTTTATTTAATTTAAATTTAATTATAAGAGTTTCAAAAAAACGTATCTCTTTAGTTCACCAGGATCTATAGATAAATATGTACTTTTGTAACGAACGATTTGAAGATAAAGTAAAATAAATAATAATGGGAGAAATCAGAACTCGATTCGAATTTAAATGACGGAATTATATGATCGCATTAATTCTGAATTAAAAATGTTTCTGCAGTTTATAATTAACAACCTCTTAAAATAAGTTACCGCAAGCTTAGATTTATAACCATGATTACAGAGAGATAGAGAAGGGTCTATTTTATTGTCCTCTTGTGTAGGTACCTGCTCCAAAAGAAAAATAACAGAGCATTCTACTGTTGTGAATAATTTATTTTTATTTTTAAGCTTTTTTATATTATGGTATCCGCCATTTTGTATGATAACGTCACGAAATACTATCAAAAACGTTGGCATTTGTACCCTATTTCAGGCACCCAAAACATTATTGATTTAAGTTATATGGTTCATTGTATAGATCGGGAAGGGCAGACTTTAGACGGGCACTGTATATACAAAAATGGTGATTATAACGATTGGAGATTGAGACTGTATCCTTTCTATCGTCCTGCGCGTTGTTTTTTTATTTTCTGTTAGGGAGTGTATGAGAGACAGTACTCATAGTACGTTACTGCCAGAGCTGTATGTAGGGTTTGAGATATTCTATTTTTGTTTGCTGGTGAAGCCCAGCTTGAGAAAGTAGTTCATCCTCACTCCTTTGTAGATTAAATAGAGAGTCTGTGGTGGAGCAGAAAACGGGATAATCATATGAATTTCCGAAATTGGCCTTGTAGAACCGTATATTCCGTTTTAGAAGTATTCATCATCAGCAGCTAATGCTTAAGATGCCATTATCTCTAGAGCCGTGAAGTTTTGGGGCTGGTGAAAATTATGTCATTTGAATACCATAAACTTGAATAGATCCAACACAAATCTATTATTTATAAATTTCGTGAATTATATAAAAAAAATTTGGACATTTTGATTGGATTCCGTACCGTGTATGTATAATACAAAACTTCTCTAAAATCATTTACATTTGTTGTTTTAGCGTCATTCGGTTGTGTATTGTCCTCTACAAATTGTATTTCTATAATTGTTTGCAGAATGAAAGCCCCAAACCGTTTCAAGCCAACCCCAGACTACAGTCATGTAAGCAACAATGGGACTATTTGCAGTATATAACTTATAGATGTAAACGACTGGAAACATGATGAATTTATATATTTTACGCTTTCTGGATTTGGAGGATGGAGAGTTTCACCTTTGAAATATCTGTCGCTTTATTAAGAAAAGAGAATATTATATTTCTTCATCGTCTTTGTTATTTTATACGATGGCAATAAAAATACTAAAACTCAAATTTATGTTAACTTTTTTAATGAAATGGACACGAGTGTCACCTAAAAAGGAAGCAATTCGTTGAAAGCTTTCAGAGTGTCTTGATGTTTAACATGAGTATCAAAGCAAACGTCTGCTTCATTGAAAACATATTTTTCGGTTACATTTAATTTCCTTTTCAATATCATGGTTCAATAAGTCCGTTCCTTGAAACTTATTGAATCATGTTTTTCTGCCAGATTAATAAATAATGTCGAAGGAAGTTATTTTATTTTGTTGGATGTTCCTAATATAAATACAGGTTAAATATGCAATGAATGTTTCTGAGTCATTGATTTTACAATACCCATTTGATCGAAATAAAAAGGAAAATGTATAAATCGAATATTTGAGAAATAAGTATTCCGCAGTCATGGATAAACTCGCTGACTATAAAAGAGCAAAAAATTTATTCCGTTTACAATGAAACTCAGTGATATTGAGTAAAACTAAACGTGACGTATGTTCTGGAGTACTTTCGGTACACACTATAAAAATGTGAAAAGTAGTATGGCCTAATAAAATTAGAATAGAATAAGATAATTCCCGAAGAGCAGGACCTTTCTTCAAGGAAGAGTGAGATGCCTGATGGGTGAGGGGTGAGCTCAAGAAGAAGCTTAAGTTCCAGAAGTGACTTTTGTAGTTTTTATATTGTGCTAAAAAACTAGCTGCTATGACTACAATTTCCATGACACTCCTTACTTCTTTTCTGAAGGAGAGCTGGTGGAGAAGTGAATGGGGATGTGTTAGGTTGAGTCATGATTATGTAATAAACATTGGGTTGATCACAGAAGCCTAGAGGTTTAGGGATTTTCCTTGTCGTTTCCGGAGATTGGGGAAAAGTATTTGTTATCGGAATTAGAGAAGTTGGAAGAATGAGAAACTATTCAACTATAACTATACATCTACCAACTATATTTATACTGTACCGGAATATAATCTGCTCTTGGAAGGTGGAAAAACAGACGGAAATATCGAATAAATTAACATTAAATAGCGACAAGAGTACCTAGAGGAATCATATGTTTAATGAGAGATCACCTATCATCAGTATGCTTCAAGACATATTCAAGAATAGTAGAAAAACGTCTGCGAAATGAGATGGAAAGTAAATTGGAAGATAAACAGGCTGCATTCAGAGGAGGTAGAAGTACAAACGATAATGTACACATAATAAAGCAGTTGAAAGAAAGTTCCAATCAGGAGATCAGCTACATTTATTGTTTATAGACTTAAAGGCAGCCTTTGACACGATGAAAAGAGAAATATTGGGGAAAACTTTAGAAAATTATAATATACCTGAGAAATCCATTAAAGTTGTAAAAATAATAATGTATAACGATGTGATAACACAAATTCAAGTAAGATCTGAGCCGTTCAACATGGAAAAAGGAATTAAACAAGGAAATAGCCTAAGTCTATTACTATTTATGATTATAATGGACTCGCTAATAAAAAGTACGCGAAATCAGAATGAGAAGAATAGCACGGCTATAGGATATCGAAATTTAAGACCAATCAAATTAGACACCATCTTATATGCAGATGATATAGTCCTAATAGCACACGAACAGTAAAACGCAAGGTTTAGCAAATATATGGCATGAGGAAATAATGAAACTAAAAATGAAAATCAATACGGAGAAAACATAATATATGTTTACTAATTTTGAGTCGATATTGCCAAGGATTAAGTTAGAAAAAAGCAATTTGTTTCGCAAAATATTTCCATACCTACCCCTTTGTTCTAAATTTTCGACAAAAAAAAATTAAAAAATGCTAAAAATCCGTAAAGAGGGGTTTTTTGGGCCGAAAAATCAGTTTTTTGATAAAATCATTATTTCGCCTTCAAATAGAGTCATGAAATTTTCGAAAATCCACTTTTCAAAAAAAAAAATACTCATAACTCGACTAATAGGAAAGATAGAACGTTCTAGTCCTCACCAATCGATAGAGGGGACAATTTTACATATTTTAGTGAATTTTGAGTCGATATTGCCAAGGATTAAGGGAGTTAGAAAAAAGCAATTTGATTCGCAAAATATTTCCATACCTACCCCTTTGTTCTAAATTTTCGACAAAAAATTTTGAAAAATGCTATAAAATCGTAAAGAGGGGTCTTTTGGACCGGAAAATCAACTAGAACAATCAGTTTTTTTATAAAATCATTATTTCGCCTTCAAATAGAGTCATGAAATTTTCGAAAATCCACTTTTCAAAACAAAAAATACTCCTAACTCGACTAATAGGAAAGATAGAACGTTCTAGTCTTCACCAATCGATAGAGGGGACAATTTTACATATTTCAGTGAATGTTGAGTCGATATTGCCAAGGATTAAGGGAGTTAGAAAAAAGCAATTTGTTTCGCAAAATATTTCCATACCTACCCCTTTGTTCTAAATTTTCTACAAAAAAAATAAAAAATGCTTAAAATTCGTAAAGAGGGGTTTTTTGGGTCGGAAAATCGACTGGCACAATCAGTTTTTTGATAAAATCAATATTTCGCCTTCAAAGAGAGTCATGACATTTTCGAAAATCCACTTTTCAAAACAAAAATTACTCATAACTCGACTAATAGGACAGATAGAACGTTCTAGTCTTCACCAATCGATAGAGGGGACAATTTTACATATTTTAGTGAATTTTGAGTCCATATTTCCGAAGATTATGGTAGTTAGAAAAAAGCAATTTGATTCGCAAAATATTTCCATACCTACCCCTTTGTTCTAAATTTTCGACAAAAAATTTTGAAAAATGCTAAAAATTCGTAAAGAGGGGTTTTTTGGACCGGAAAATCGACTGGGACAATCAGTTTTTAATTTTTTTAAGTCTTATACTTCAAAATATTTTCGTAAGTTCCAAACTGTCAATCTTTTTAAAGTCGTGAGTTAGGGAAAAAATTAGTTAAATATAATAGTTCTTGATCACGATGTTTGTTGAACCTCTATTTTTAAAGTTTCGGTAGCGGTCCAGCTGCCGTTATCAAGAATAATGAAAAATAGTAAATTTTCGAATCATCGAAAATTGATTATTTTCGATTAATCGATTATTTTCGATCAATCGATTATTTTCGATTAATCGATTATTTTCGATTAATCGATTATTTTCGATTAATCGATTATTTCCAATAATCGATTTTTTTCGATTAATCGAATATTTTCGATTAATCGATTATTTTCGATTAATCGATTATTTTCGATTAATCGATTATTTTCGATTAATCGATTATTCTCGATTAATCGATTATTCTCGATTAATCGATTATTTTCGATTAATCGATTATTTTCAATTAATCGATTTTTTTCGATTGATCAATTAATCGATTAATCGAAAATAATCGATTATTTTATATAATCGATAATCGATTATGTTTTTTGATAATCGCCCAGCCCTAATTTCTAGTCGATATTGCCAAGGATTAAGGGAGTTAGAAAAAAGCAATTTGATTCGCAAAATATTTCCATACCTACCCCTTTGTTCTAAATTTTCGACAAAAAAAATAAAAAATGCCTAAAATTCGTAAAAAGGGGTTTTTTGGGCCGGAAAATCGACTGGCACAATCAGTTTTTTGATAAAATCATTATTTCGCCTTCAAATAGAGTCATGAAATTTTCGAAAATCCACTTTTCAAAACAAAAATTACTCATAACTCGACTAATAGGACAGATAGAACGTTCTAGTCTTCACCAATCGATAGAGGGGACAATTTTACATATTTAAGTGAATGTTGAGTCGATATTGCCAAGGATTAAGGGAGTTAGAAAGAAGAGGATAAAGGAAAGGCAACTATAAGACTCGATGGAAAACAAATCGAACAAGTTACATGTTTTGAATACCTAGGAAACATCATGACATATGGCGGAAAGATAGATGCAGATATAAATGATAAATTAAGAAAGGCCACAAGGATATATTATAGTATTAATAAAACCGTAATGGGGAAGAAGGAAATCGATGACAAAACAAAATTTAGAGTTTATAAATGCAGTGGAAATGAAATATTTGCGAAAAATCGCAGGATTTACCAAATATGAAAGATTGAAAACAAGCAATTGAACTGGTATGGACACATAGTGAGAATGAACGAAAACAGGTTAGTCAAAGCAGATACAGAGGCAGGAAGGGATAGAAAAAGAAAGAAAGGAAGACAAAAGGAAAACATGGAAGGGGAGAATACATGAAATCGGAGAGAAAAGAGGGAAATCAATGAAAGAGATGAGAGCACTGGCCAGAAACAGAAGCGATTGGAAGAAATCGGTAAAGAAGGGCTAACCAGACGCTGAACGGCATAAGGGTTTTAGAGAAAGAGGAAGAAGAATGAGAGATCGTGCTATGAACGTGAAGCTATAAGTGTTTTCTTATTGCAAAAGAAACTGCGGAACTGGAGCATATCCTAAAATATACTTGATGGAAGAGATTGGAACCAAAATTCTTATTCAATGAAATTGGTAAGTGAAGCGCGTGAAGTTTCTGAAACTAGACGTTTTGAAAACAATACGTTATAACCTTTAGTTTACATAGTAACTGGAGGAAGATACATTATCCAAAAATATAATTACCTTTTAATGAGTTTCACAAGCAAATTCATTAAAGTACAAAGCTGTAAAACAAATTGCTCAAGCAGCTGAAAACTTTTCACGAGATACAATGATTTATAGAAATCCAAATAAGAATTGAGAGACAAATATTATCTGTGACAAATAGCAGTTCTGAACGATTTATCATTTTCAAACGATATATTGTAGAAACCATTTATAAAGACACATTTTTGGCTCGGTATTGTGACAAAATAAGCCGATTTAGTCGGTAACATAAACAATTCAGTCATCTAATTAAAATAATGGATTCACGTCTTTTGTCATTTCACACCCCTATACAAGAAAAAAAGTTATCGTAAATATGATTTAACACTTGCGTTGATTAAATGGTGTACTTAATAACCTTCAGTAGCACCGATTCTATTATTGACAAATCTATTGTGTAAACAAACTAACGTTAGTTGCATTATTCAAAAACTAATCAGTTAATAATGTTTAGTTTTGGTATTTGTGGTCTATCCAATACATTTAAGGTGCTAATGGATATATGTATAGTGAAAAACAAACATTATTTTATTAACCTGAAAATCCTTTAAATCTGGCAACTATTTCAGATATATCAGATTGACTGCAAAGTGAGGATTTACTGGAATGAGATCTAAGCGCCAGGCAAGCCATGTCCTTCGCTAAAGGACCTTCAAAACTGGAAGCAGCAGCCTTATTGGACAAGGTCAGAGAGGATTTTGGGTTTATAACAAAACTATCATCTGGGCAGGATAGAGCTAGTCGATGATGAGTTAAATGACGTTCCGTGATCGCAGACCACGAAAAACTGATTTTCACAGAAAGTTAATCATGAAAAAATAACGCGAAACAATCAATCTGATTACATAAAACTTTCTGGTTCTGTCTAAATATAGTTTCTACATTTTTACAATTGCCATTAACCTCTTTAATACCGTTCCTCAGAACATGTATTCAACCATCAATCCTCTGGATACTGAAAATATCATTAGCTTGTGCAAATTTGAACTGTAACCAGAAATGATCATTGTGTCGTGTAGAAAGCCGCTGCAGGTACCTATTTATAGAACGCCTATGTAGTAGTTAGATTTGACATTAATAATTGGTTGCTATTTACCTGTTAAATTAAATAGAAACGGATTTTGACGTAAGTTTCTTACCTCGAGCTTTTCTCGAAGTTTCCAACAGTACTAAAATTTGAGGGTCTCATTAGATATTTGCTACTTTGACGTATATAGTATATGAGTACAGTCGCGAATTTTGCAAGACATGCAACAAAACCCAAATTTTACAAGTTGCTTTATTATAATTGCATTTTCTAGATCTGAAACTAACTAGTTGATATGGAAACACAAAAAATCATAATATACAGATTGAAGCAACGATTTTTAGTAGTATAGTTAATTTATATATTTTTTTTCTTAAGGATTATTGTAAATTTGTAAACAATGATATTTTTCATGGGCAACCAACTCAATAGCAGTTTCGGAAATTAAACCTCAAGCTGTTAAGCTTCTGGTGAAAAAAATTAAAAGTGAAAATCCAATCAAGAAAATCTCCTCAAATTTTTTCTACGTGTGCTGTCATTGGAATAAATTGTGATTTCCACAAAAATGATTAAGTCTGTTCGAGTTGAGCTCAGCTTTTTTTCATGATCTTCCCGAGTCGACTTCACCTTAAAGAGAAAAATATCAACACGTTCCCCATTTACTAGTTGTCTGATCGTCTTTGCAGCAGCAATTCCATCCCGTTCAACAGTCCCTAGGGAAAGCTCCACAAAAATACTTCTTACATACATTGACATAATATGATGAATAAAACCCTAATCTTCAAGTATCGAATAAATTTGTTTGTCAAACTTTTTTTCCTTTGAGTGAAATTTGTTCATTATCTAAGATAAAACTGTGAATCAATTCAAAATATGATCAAATTCTTAAGTCTTGTATGTATATATGTATGTATATTGGGGTGACATTCACTGAGACCTAAAAGATCTATTGTGCCCCCTTACTTCTACTTAGATCCTGAGGAAAGTCCCAGGGACTAGTAGCTACTTTAGTCCTATTTCCCGAAGAACTATCTGCAGGCTTCAACTTGGGTAAATGTCCCTCTTCTATCCAGTAATGTCCTAGGTGTTTTGCCCTAGGATTCTGAATTGCTGTGCAATTCGCAAGAATGCGGATGGAGGTTTCTTCTTTCATGCCACAGAATCTACATTCGTATTCCTCCACTATTTTGAGCTTTTTCAGGTGTCCATTCAGGCGACAATGTCCCGTTAGGATCCCTGTTAAAACTCTTATTGCAGTTTTACTTTGACTCATGCATTGATTTGATCTCAACAGGTAGTAGTCACCCAGAAGAATCTTTGATTGACGACTAGATCTTTCCAATGATCAGATCTTCTCTTTTTTCGGCTTTGCCTATTTCTTCCAATATTATATTGGAGCTGATTCCGCAAAAGGGTTCCGACCCCCAAAAGGGTGTTTCAGTCCTCCTCTTTGCTAGTTCATCTGCTATTTCATTTCCTGCTATTCAAGAGTGTCCTGTAGTCCACAGTAAGGTGACTATATTGTTCTCTCCCACTTCTTTGTATTCCCACACCATTTTGGAACTGATAACACAAGAGCTCAGTGCCTTAATGGCTGCTTGACTATCCGACATTATGACAATTCTTTTCCTTCCATATCCTTTATTAATATTGAACTGGGCATACTTTCTTATGGCGTGAACATGGGGTTTTTCCCAAGCATTCACTCCTATTCCAGTTCCTTCTATTGCTTTTGAGCCATCTGTGTACCATATCAAAGTATAAAATTCTTTAAAGAAAAATGTGAAATTCAACAACTTATAATAATGAAATTGACCAGTTATGTAAATTCAGCGTAATATCCTGGGAATTATTCAAATTTTAATAATCTTTTCATCAGCTTCACATGTCATGAAGTATTTAAAAGTTTCCTACCTTTACACCTACTGTTCAAATAATTGACTTTCTATTGAAAGTTTTATTAGATACACGAGTTTCTAGGGATTAGGAATACGTTTTACTGAAGCCTAAAGTAGGTATAATACGGATGGAAAATTGTTTTGGAACACTGCCAATTTAGAAGTTTATCAAAACAACTTATTTTGAAGTTTATAAGATAATTTCTTCAATAAATTGACTATTTTAAGTACAAGTATCACTAATAAGTGTTATCGCCCAGACCAAATTGAACCAAAGTATTAATAAATTACAATATATGATTCCATTTCGTTAAATATGTGACGTTAGGGTTGAAAATTGAAAATCACAGCTTAGAAAATGGATTTTCCTGCAAAACGGAGAGCAAAATAAGTGGATTGATATTCATATTTCGAAAATAAAATATATATTTATTGTTATTTGCTTTTTTGGAATATTCTTCTGGAAAGTTAACACGTTTGCTGCCGGTTGACAATGGATGCACTACCTCCGTTGACAGTCAGAATTCGCCGTTTATAGCTAATTTTTTATTAGCTGCTTTGAGACCCAGAATAGTCAAAGTTTGAGTACTTTCCTAGGGTATGGTATAGGTATGTGGATGCTATTTTTGCTATCTTTGGTGCTCTGTTATCCTTTGAAATCATCTTCCAAATACAACTAACCCAAACGTTCTCATCGGTCGAATTTGGTCTAATGGTAACTACAGCTTGAACAAGTGACCCTTAAGGTTTGTCCTCTTATATAATCTAAGTTATATAATATAATTGGCGCAGTCAGTAGGATCGCAAAAAAGCCCTAGTAGTGGAATCTTGTCTTTTTAAACGTTTATTTGCGATTTCAGCTTGATTAAAAATAATATACAGTGAGAACTGGAGTTTAATGAAAAAGTGGGAAACAAAGAAAAGAACTTTCCTGACAGACAGCAATTGCAGCTCAGTCTTCAGAGAAATAGAAAACATTCCTGGACGACAGCAATTGAAGCTTCTGATCCAGAATATAATACAGTCTCTTCAGTCTACAGGATATGAAGATGATAATCGCCTTTTTTCTGTGAGTACTTACTTATCTCAGAATCCTTTGCTCATAATCTTTCAAGTGATGTAACCGCAGAGTTCTTAAACTCCTTAACACATTGCGTGCCAAGTCCTAATCGGAAGACTTACCGCACTTACACTAAATTTTTTACCAACAAATTAGTGTTTTTGTTTCATTTTTAGTAGGTTCTCCTTCTTTTTTGATGTCTCTCATTTATGAAAGACGTGGTCCTGTAGGAAAAAAACGTAGGATTTGCGCTTGTGGCCACGTCTTTTAAATCTGAAATACGCTTTTCTTCAATGATTTCTTTTTGTTGCAGGTCCTCAGTTTGAAAACTAGACATACCTACTTTAGAGACAATGCCTAAACGTCGTCGAAGAAAAATGGTCAAAAATAGTCAATAATTGTCAAAATTTCAGAAAGTTGTCAAAAGTGGTCAATAATTATCAGAAACTGTCAAAAATGGTCAATAATTGTTGAAATTTTGAAAAATGGTCAAAAATTGTTAAAATTTTGAAAAAATGGTCAATAATTATAAAAAACTGTTGAAAATGGTCAATAATTGTTAAAAATTCTCAAAATTTTTGAAAAATTGTCAAAAATGGTCAATAATTGTCAGAACCTGTCATAAATGCTCAAAAATGGTCAGTAATTGTAAAAACTGTCAAAATTGGTCAATAATTGTCAAAAATGGTCAATAATTGTTAAAATTTGAAAAATTGGTCTAAAATGGTCAAAATTTTTGAAAAATTGTCAAAAATGATCAATAATTGTCAAAACTGTCAAAATTGGTCATTAATTGTCAAAAATGGTCAAAAATCAATAAAATTTGAAAAAATGGTCAAAAATTGTCGAAATTTTTGAGAAATTGTCAAAAATGATCAATAATTGTCAAAATTGGTCAATAATTGTCAAAAATGGTCAATAATTGTCAAAAATGGTCAATAATTGTTAAAATTTGGAAAAATGGTCAATAATTGTTAAAATTTGGAAAAATCGTCTAAAATGGTCAAAATTTTTGAAAAATTGTCAAAAATGATAAAAAATTGTCAAAAATGATCAATAATTGTCAAAACTGTCAAAATTGGTCAATAATTGTCAAAATTTTCTAAAAATGGTCAAAAATGGTCATTTTATTGTGCATAAGAAGCAAGTTTCTGTCGGCGGTCCGACGACCGCTCACCTTTTTTTGGATTGGTGTAACACTAAAAGAATTAAAAATTAGACGGAAAATGTTCTTATTGCATATTTCTTGGAAAAGTCAATGGAAATCATCAACGTTATGGTCCCAGTATTCAATGTTGAAAACCACCATAAATTCAAATTTAAACATTGATGTAAGTAAATTTCATAAACTTATTACCTTCATAAAACGACAATCAGAGAGCAGTAAACCAAAAAAATCAAAAATTTTCACAAGGGAACAGATTTTGGATTTTATAAATGGAGCACCAGATAATGAATTTCTTATGATGAAGGTAGGCAATAATTCAAACACAATTATTAAAAAGAGAGGTTAAAACATTGTATGCTACTTATGCGTGAATTACTCTTGCGCACTTGTTGCGAAAAAAGACACTAGCTACGCTCGTCCCTTTCATTTCCGCAACTCGTGCGCAAAAGTATCACTTCACGCACTTGTACCATAAATAACTATTTTCAACCTTTTTTATTTTATAATTATGTAATAAACTGATCAATACTATCCAAGTATCAGATATAACTAACTGATAAATTATATTGAATGTATGGCCTTCGCCCATCTACCTTCGGGCAATTATTTTAATTAACCAAACTAATTGCTATTAATTGTTATGCACCAACCAGTGAATTACAGGTTAACGAGGTAATTGAATATTATCGGAAATATAATCTTTCATCAACAATGTCACATAAACTTGGAATATCAGCCTTTGTTATGGGACTAATTCCCTCAAGTAAAAAATCAGAGGTCGTGGTTGAGCTGACTTTATCACTTATCTTAAAAAGTTATTTTTCCATGTCCATTTGCAAACCAAAGAATTCTAATATAATATATTCAACATTCAGTATAATAGTTCGTATAACAATTCCAAGCCTCAATAATTAATAGATTAGAAAACATCACCTTGAGTTATTACAACAAACTAAGTAGACGTGCCGAGAGAGACTATGAATAGATATTTGTTAGAATACACGAGGTTTCTTTTTTTTAACATAAACTTGAGAGTCAACCTCTGCACTAATTGTGGCCAGTCGTTATGTTTTAGGATACTACCTAAATTATATGTATGTAGATAATCCCAGTAAACAATAAAGTTATTTATATTATATTGGTTTTATATTGGAAGCAGCTTATCCTATAACCAGAACTTATTACAAGCTTGTATTATTGCGAAAAGACCAGCGCAAACTAGATGTAAAATTCCTCCGATAAAACTACCCAATTCAAATAAAAATATCCCAGTTAACATATCGAATTGTTTATAAGTTAGCTTTGGGAAATATATTCATGGATATTAATATTTCAAACCAATAAAATGTTCAAAGTACTGTAATAAACCATATCTTTGACATCCAGTTTTATGCTGGATTTTTGATGTTCTCTATGATTTAACGACTATTTGCACCATAAAACGAAAAATGTTCAGCATGTAACTTGTCAACTACTGGTAATAATAGTTGTTAAGTCAAATAAATTACACGAATGTTTGATAAAACGCGTTTTTGCCATTGTATTTCACATCTCTAGCACTGTAAAAAAAAAGTTTTGCTGATTTTTAATTGACTTCGATTTTTATGTCACGAACTGAATAGATGCCTCAACAGTAAAATCACTTATTATGAAGTGGCGACAGTTTAATAGACAGGGTTAATATAGGCAGCATGGCTTTATGTGTGACTAATGAATTTAAAAACTTGTGAGATTGATTTTAAATGTTAATGTCGAAGTTGTAAAAGTTAACGTGAATATTTCACTAGAGTATTTTTCACTGACAAAATTTCTACCTACAAAAAAGTTACCTGTAATTACTTTGACAAAATTCACATGTGATTTTTACAGCGACAAAATTTTAATTTTTCAAGGTGCGTTGATTAAAGCAGATTTCGTTACTATGGTTCTGATGTTTATTCAGCCGTCGACCACTCACTCTTATGTGAATACATTCTGAATACTGGCTCAATATCATTCACTTACGTTTATTTCTATTTCATGCCTTCAATTTCATCTTTCACTTTCAATTTCATCTCATCTTTCAACTTTCCACTTCCAACTTTCAACTTCATTTCAATTTTCACTCTTCTGACATCTCACGTCGTTGAAGTCTATTCAAGATCCACCTTCTCATTTGGCCACCCCATATCGGCTTGAGGGTGATCGGAACCTTCTAAGTACCTGTGTGGACCTCTGGATCATCCTAGAACGATTGTTACCCCGATCTACTCGTGCGAGGTCTATACTTTTGGAATTAAACCCCTACACGTCCTAGCTTTTCGCAAGTGGTTATCCCAGGTAACATAGTTTAAGTAAATCCCTAGGACTTCTCTCCGACAACTTCGTATTCTACCAAGAATAAATTTATAAGGTTTTTTAATTGTACATTCATATCTTTTTATATATTTACCTTCAGTAATCATTGTATATACGATATATTAATTCTAAGTAACTCATAAATACTGTGAGTCCTAGGTATGCATACTTTGGGTGATTTTCAATAAATTCATATATATTATAATTATATCCATCTAAACTTTTCTCAAATTTGCACGTGGTTATAATTTTAGACATAAGTCAAAGTTCAAATTTGATATTTGGTGTTTAATTATATCGGTGGTTCTCACCATAGATAAACCACGTGTTCCCTAACTTCACTTCGTATTTTTGTAAGAGCCCCTTTTTGTGAATACCTCCCTATACATACTTATAATCTGTATGGCCTACCACCTGTTAGGTCAATCAATAGAATTTATTAAGTATATATCTACATAACGCGATAGTTTTATTTGTCCCCCTTAAGAACCCCTTCCTTAACCCTGAGATATTCAAAGGGCGTTTAATATATTTATTTCTACCCTTTCACTGCTTTAACATCCCTTATAACAGGTGTTATAAAATGGATCAATCTCACAAATCTCTTCCACTATTTCTGCGCTTGCAAAAAAAGGTGTTGGTGAGCACAAGAAATAATAAAATTAACAGGACATTCCCATGCCAACTCTTTGAAACCTTATTTGCAGTTGGACTCTGAACTTCATTTAAAATTCATCATCAAGTAAATTTTCCTAGCCTCTCGGCTCGTGATTTTTTCAAAAAGTCAAGCAGCAGACTTTCATACCTTTCGAAAAACAAAATTTTTTCTCTTGTGATATTATATCGTCATTCCGGAAGAAAATTAAATGCTACAATTTACCCACCAGAGGACACATGTCACTTTTCCCCCACTGTATTTTGGACACGAATACAGTCACAACATTAGTTAAGACCTGTCTGTCAGAGATTTCTTATGCATATTAACAAGAAAAACGGCCTAACTCTAACTATGACAGCCGAAAATAATAGTGTAGCCTCACTTGGTAAATTATTTAATATTATTTTTTGACTATGTACCTAATTCTTTACATTTTTCAACTTTGACTTTAACTAATAACTTTTTTAGATTCAATGCCACTAGAACATGGAGTTGGCATATTTTCATCAGGTAATAGTTTTAAAATTTTTAATAATAGACAATCAATAACCAACTTTACAGATTATCAAAATATTAGATAAAGAGGAAATAGCGTGATGTCTATGAACAGTAATTCGTCAAGCTCATCCTCATCGTCTAGTTATAGTAGGTCATCTCACTCATCTAGGTCTTTCACGGAAAATTCGGATGATAGAGTGGCTGATCCCAATTATATATCGGATTGTTCCTCAAGCTCCGATGAAGAAAGACTAGAAATATACCTGGTCACCCTGCTAAAAATACCGGCGAGAAAAAAAGAAGAAAAGTAAATGATCCATGCCTCAATAAAAAACAAGGGAAAAAGCGTGTTCCACAACCAAGGGACTGGCGAAAAACTTTAGTAAAACGTGCAAGAAATTGTGGTGAATCTTATACATCTTCATCTTTGTCCAAAAAAAAGGTGAGCGGTCGTCGGACCGCCGACAGAAGCTTACTTCTTATGCACAATAGAATGACCATTTTTCAAAAAATTTGACAATTTTTGACCATTTTTGACAGTTTTTGACGAATTTTGACAATTATTGACCGTCTTTGACAATTATTGACCATTTTTGACAATTTTTCAAAAATTTTAACATATTTGGTAATTAGACCATTTTTCCAAAATATTGACACTTTTTTCAAATTTTAATAATCATTGACCATTTTTGACAATTATTGACCAATTTTGATAGTTTTGACAATTATTGATCATTTTTGACAATTTTTCCAAATTTTTGACAATTTTTGAAAATACTTGGCAATTTTTAATCATTTTTTCAAAATTTTGACAGTTTTTGACAATTTTTCTAAATTCTTCACAATTTTTGACCATATTTAAAAATTTTTGACAATTTTTCAAAAATTTTAACAATCATTGTTCATTTTTGACAGTTTTTGACAAATTTTGATAATTATTGACCGTCTTTGACAATTTTTGACCATTTTTGACAATTTTTCAAAAATTTTAACATATTTGGCAATTATAGACCATTTTTCCAAAATTTTTACAATTTTTGACCATTTTTCAAAATTTTAACAACTATTGATCCTTTTGGACCATTTTTGACGAATTTTGATTGGTTTTGACAATTATTGACCGTCTTTGACAATTATTAACCATTTTTGACAATTTTTCAAAAACTTTGACAAATATTGACCATTTTTGACAGTTTTTGACAATTTTTGAAAATATTTAGCAATTATTAATCATTTTTTCAAAATTTTGTCAGTTTTGACAATTTTTTATCATTTTTCCAAATGTTTGACAATTTATGACCATATTTAGAAAATTTTGACAATTTTTCAAAACCTATAGGTGTGCGAGCTCAGTGCGGCAAGAGCACAGTCGCTTGAATGAGTTATCGCGCTTTTTCGTAACATCACACGTTTCACGAGTTCACTTTCACCTTCAAAGTAGACCTCGTTCTAGCACTTAATACACAACTCTTTCCTTCTGGTTTTTTTCTACCAGGAAAGAAATTTACTCCAAACAGCAATTTCTGACACTTCCTGCGTTTTTAGTCAACAACTCCATAGTTTCCCCTCAACAACGTCCTTCTTTTTTTTTTAATTTCCACTTTCTTTCCAACACATCTTACCAACCAATATTATTTAATATTTCGGGTAAGTACTTAAATTTTTACTTTGACCTCTTCTTGACATATTTCTATAAAATATTTATTTGAAATATTACTATCTGAAATTCACAAATTATACAAATCAGACCATTGGTTAATAACTTTATAAACTTTAATATTCATAATTCCATGATTTACAATAGTGACATACAAACATTACTTTCTGATTGTGTACCCTATTGACATTATATTCAAAAAAATTATTATAATGAATCAAGCTTTAGATATTTAATGTTGACATCTGTCCTTATACAAAATATGTATACAGGATGTATCAAAATTGTTAAAAATAATTATAAATTTCATTGTTAATATAAAATAATTTGAATTTATATTCTAACAAACGTGATCTTTAATTTAATTTGATACAATCGTATCACGATTCCATAAAATCCATAACAATATTGAGTCTTATACCAAGTCCACCTCTAATGGAGATAGTACAGTAGCCCAAAAATACTACCTCTGTTTGATATAGTTTACCTCTCAATGACTTTGTGACTTAGTACAGTTTACCTTCGGTTTTTTCGTTATTCTGTTTGGATTTGACTTTAAAAGTATTTCCCCGTAAAAAATTATGTCGGTATCACTAAAAATCCGATTTTCCGTAAAAAATGGAGATAGTACAGTTTACCTCTTGGGCACAGATATGAAAACAAAACATTTCTTATGGATCATTTTCAAATACGCTAAAATCTTCTAATTTTCAGTAAGAATAATTCTATATGAACATATAAGACAACTTTATGAATAAACAAAGACAAACTATTGCTTGAGGGATAAGGAGTTAAATAAAAAGTTTTAGTGAAGACTAATACGTCTAAAATAGTCTTCCGCAAACTATATTCTGCAGTAGCGAGGACATTTTCTAGTTTAAAAGTTACCAATTTTGTGTGCCTAACTTTATCGAACTCTAACCAAAGAAAAACTTTCAGTGGCTCAGAGTTTACTTTCCGTTTCTCCCGGTTGCTCTTTAAAGTCCTTTAAATATTAAAATATGGTAAAATATGTTCATATATGTACGTTGTCGTTTACTTTCGAGTTTAAAAGCATTTCATCACTCCCAAAGTTCCTTCTGTTTACTTTATTGAACTTTAAAATCATTCAAAAATTTGATTGAATTTTTAATAGACTTCATTGATAACTTTTCGCGTTTAATATCTCCATCTTCAAGTTTCAACTTTTGCTCTTAGATTTATTTGTTAGGTAAGGTTTTATTCCTCGTTAGAGCATGTTTTTCTCTATATCATTGTAATCGAGGTGGTTTTTTATGTAGACGCATTAAATTGACGGAACGTGGTCTAATTCATTTTTAAAATGTTCACCCACTTGAAATCAGAGCCAATATATCATACAGTTTTAATTACGTCTGAGTGAACCATGATCCATATCAAAATTGAAGCTCTCGATAGCATAGCGAAACTTTTCAAATTAAAAAAAAAACTCTTGATACCAATTAAAACAACGATTGGTGCATAAAAACAAATTATAAAAAATATGATCGAATATTCAGAATGTGTGATCTATTTTTAACGTGTATGTTATAAAAAATCGGACAATATTCAAATCATATACTTTGTAACAAATAATATTTAAAGTAATGGGTACATTCCATTCCATCAACTTCAAATAAGCTAAATTACCACATTAGTTTATAACCTTTGTCCTCAAGTTGAAACGAATTTCCATTGTTAACGACATTTCCAGCATCCCATATTTTTCCAGGCTTCTTCCATTTTTCCCCCTGATATTTTCCAAGCAATATATTTCTAGAACTTTATCCATTTGTTCCAGGTGACCCAATCACGTAACCAGTTTACGACTGTAATTGTTGGTTCATTATACTGTACATAAACCTCAGTATTTGCACGATTGTTCCATTCTTCGTTTCTTTCATTCCAAAATTCTATTTAGTATACTTCCTCACAAGATTTAACTTTAGCTGTTAATCCACCCAGAAAACTTCCCTTAATAGTTATATTTTGAATATGTAATAACAAAATCATCATGACTGACCGAACAAGTTCACAATCGGTCGGTATTTTAGAAACAAAATTCTTTTTATTAATTATTTAAGATATTATTATCATTAGTGATAGCCAGCAGGGCTTCACCACATTTCCACTAGTAAATGACACTGCATTTCCATTGCCAACCTTACCAGAATAACCAGGGATCCAGACCAGAGACACTTTTTTCCGTCGTCTTTATTGTAGTTAGTGATGAAGTTAGTGATAAAGAAAGTAGTGATCAAACTCATAACTTTCCTTACAGAGAAGCTGTAGGGTCATTGATGTACCTAATGGTTGGCACTAGACCAAATTCAGCCTACACTGTTAGTGTATTGTCAAGAACTCTAGACTGCTCAAGCACAGAAGATGTAGCAAGACTAAAAAGGGTATTTCGGTACCTAAGAGGTACACTTACTTTTGGAATATGTTACAGATCAGATGGAAGTACCAAGTTAGATTGCTACAGTGATGCAGATTTTGGAGGCTGCAATAAAACTGGTCGTTCCACTTCAGGTGTTGTAGTTGTAGGTGCAGTTTCATGGATAAGCCAAAGGCAACAGTTGACTACTACATCAACAACTGAGGCAGAGCTAGTAGCAGCTAATGAGGCAGTTAAAGAAATCATATGGCTGTTGAGACTATATGAAGAGATGGGTTATCCAAAACAAGTTCCTACTCTGTTAATAGACAACCAGGCTACTATACGACTTTGTTATAACCCAGAGTACCACCATCGTACCAAGCACATAAAAATAAAGTATTAAAAGGTGTTCTTAAGGTTCAACATATCTCAACAGAAGCCCAGGTAGCGAACATTATGACCAAGCCACTTCCAAGACCAAGGCTAGTGAGTTTGAATGGAAAGCTGGGACTCTCTTCAAACATTTAGCAACTCTCATATGATTTTTTTTGGATTTTAGTTTTCAGCTTATTTTAAGTATAGATAAAGTAAAATAAAAAAGGAAAAGTATTGTAGTGAGCGATCTACTTACTATATGTTTTTATTTTATGTTATCATAGCAACAGAGATTTTTGAAAGTGAGTCAGAAAAAGTGACACATATTTTGTAATTCATTTTAAGTTCGAAAATTAATGATAACTTTAAAGTAAAGTATTTTTATAGAGCAATTTCATTACTTACCTGTATACGAAAAGAAGGTATGTAATTCTAATCTATAAATTTCAATTTTCGCTTTGCTTCTCCAACCTACACTTTGAAAAACAATATATTGCAGTTAGACAATAGTGGAATGAATGGGAAGACTTAACCAGTTCAGAAAATAGGAGCGGTTTTGTGATACCAAACGAGCTCTTTTAGTCTGTGGGCTTAGAATGATTTCTTATCTACGTTAGTGACTATATATTTGATTTAATTTAATGATCAAATGAATAAAACCGTTTTTGTTTAAAGGAAAAGGGATAATGGAAAGAATTGGGAAAAAATTCGAATGTTTCTTGCGTGGGTGAACCAAATAGAAATAACCCACATCTGTATAAAAACTGAGAGAGATCCAATTTTGAAGCTCACAACGGGCAATGAAATCAAGTGAATATTGTTACGTGTGGGCAGAGCTTTAATCATTTCTTGGATAAGCAATTAATTCTCATCATTTCCTTGTCTCTAAGGTTGTTAATTTCGTGTTCTGCTCACCATGCTTATTTCTAATAATTACTCCCAAGGGGTTTTCTCATTTCATTAGAGTGGTGGAAAAAACAGATCGAGGGAGGACTAAACTGAAGCTGTCAAAGATTACTATCCAGTCACTGGACTCCAAGGAATTCCCATGTATAGAGATGATACTTTTTGTCGGTTGTGCGTGGAAGAGGAAGAAGCAGCTCCACTTATTATCTTCGAATGTGAAGTACTAACTCATGGAGATGTAAACTCCTTGAAGTAAAGCGCCCAAAGAAGAATTTCTCCAAGAATGTCTTTACAAATATATTTCATTTTGTGTACTTAATAATAAATTCAAAAGTTATCCAAATTAATTAATGTCTCTTAATTATTCTCTTGAATGGTTTCGATGAATTTCAGTCAGTCATGCTAAAGTGGATCTTAGTTCTCACTGACTATTCTAAATCCTATATGGCAAACATTTATCAACTTCATCCGAAAGGATTTTTGACTTAATCAGGTGTTTGTTTTGGGTGAACGAATCGAGGAGATTTAGATATAATTATTACTCCGGAAACTCGATTTATAGGTAAGAGGAATGTTCTGAACTGCACACACGAATAACGAATCCTTTGCATTAAACAAAAGGCGAACCAATACTATTTTGGTGTTGGACTATAAATCTTGTAATAGCAAATGTGTAATGGATGCTGTTTATTCACAATAACAATTTAACAATAGAAAAATAAAACTGATATTTCATAAGACATATTGGAAAGAGAAAAAAATATTGTTCTTTGTGATACGATCTAGGCTGCAATTTCAAAATATTCAAGATGGTGGCCGTACGCTAAACGGTGACGTCAAAAACATTTGAGATTTGCTATAAAATATGCAGATTAACGACTTATTAAACGTCCTTGAATTTCATAACTTTCCCTTTATCCGATACTTTTCAGCAACGTTGTATAGACAAACTATTTGTTCGATAACCAAATCGAAATGTAATTTAGTAAATCATATTTCCAGTTAAATAACCATCCACTTAAGCAATTTTACAATGAATTTCCTCTGTCACTAACCCTAAATAGGGACGCAGGTTAAATGCAAATTTGCGGAAATTTTCCACCAATTACACTAATTCTACAGTAAACATTCGACACGTGAGTGGACAACTATTAGATAAAGCCCACTTTGCTGATGTGGACCCGCTTAACTATGTTATGATTTTAATTCAGAAGACTGGGTCACTTCATTTAACAGTTTGATTTTATTTATAACCAAAAAAAATTAGTAGGCTGATTATACTCGTTCATTTTTTGTAACGAAATTCTTTTGTTTCAGGTTTGTAATATTAACAAAATTAAGCGAAATACGACGAGAGATATACAGAGGGTACAGAAACTCTCCTGTCAGTAGATATTAAATGGGTGGGCTCCGGGGTAAAGAACGAAAGTAACTGACCTACTTTATATAATGCACGGGTAATGACCGCAGCTGACCTTTATATAATGGGAGGATAATAATATACAGAGAGCACTGGAAGTTAGTATGTAGTACACGGAAAATGTATATGAAACATTAAAAATTTAATTATACAGAGTGCAGCGAAACTATGTGTGCTCCGTTAATTATTGAAAATTACTATGAATGTTCCTTAATGACAGTCCAAAATGAGCAAGGGTAATGACTGCAGTTGAACTTTTATATAATAGGAATTGGGTAAGGCGGTATATAGGGAGCAGAATAAAAAGTCAATTATTAGGTATTGAAGAGTAGAGAATGTTATTAATTTATTATTAATTTGATTAGCAGGAAAGAAATTGAAGACAGCAGGTGTGTGACACCAGAGATTGGTTTTAATTCAGAACGTGTATACTATAGTGCTCCAATATATGTCATATAAACATATTCCGTGTACTACATACTAACTTCCGCTGCTCTCTGTATATTATTATCCTCCTATTATATAAAGGTCAGCTGTGGTCATTACCCGTGCATTATATGGAGTAAGTCAGTTACTTTCGTACTTTACTCCGGTGCGCACCCATTTAATATCTACTCCTATCTAACGCAAACCACAGATACTAAATATTATTTTATATCCATCCAATGTATTTTACTTTTTAAGGAAGAGACGTTTACTCGAAATGAAATTTTCAATTCACATAATGCAGATCATTAGACGACTAGAATCAGTCAATTGGCCAGCAAGGTCGCCCGATTCCAATCCATGCGAACTTTTGTTTTTGGGACTACTTGCAATTATTTAATAATTCTGTTCCAATCGAAATTGTATCAGGTGTGTAAAAGATTAGCGAGTGCATGTAATGATATTCAAAAAGATCCCAGAATTTTTCCAGGAGTCCTTACAGGAATAATGACGTTGATTAGGAGTTTCAGGATTCGCTTCAGTATGAGAAATAGAAATTTACAAATTATTGATATCTGTTTTGTAACAATAAAAAGTGAAATGTTATTCAAAGGTGTTTGGGAGGAAAACGTAATCTCACTTTCGTTTATCCACAGCGTTGGAAGAGCGCGTCTATTTAAATAAAAATACCGAACTCAAACGCAATTTCAGCAGCGATGGGTTTGAATAAAAGTGAGTACATTTTTTTAACAAGTAAAGTTAAATATTATTTGGTTTTTTTCGACAAAAAATTTATAACCACAATTTTGTGTGTGTGTTGTATTTTCCTTTCGTTACTCGGAACTTTTACCTTGAACGTGGTTTTTTGCTTTGATATAATACTACAAGCAAAAACATTTTGTGTACCTTATAAATAAGTAAATGTCGATTATATAAAGAAAAGAAATGTACTGTTAAGTCGGTCCTGTACTGAGGAATAAGTGTGTAAGAAGATCTTCATAGTAGCCACTCAGTACTAAAAGAACGCTGTCACGAGTTTGGGAAGATATTATCGGGTCAACTGTCGAAGGGACGTATGAGATTGGTGCAAGAAATGTGATTTGTGCAATAGTAGAAAAGGTCTTAAAACAAGAAGCCGAGGAAAGTGGCACAGTATCTTCCGTAGAGCCTTTTGAATGACTCGCAATTTATATTCTCGGTCCACTTCCTTTGACAGAAAGTAAGATTATTTTTCCAAATGGCCCGAAATGGCATCTCTTCCTAATCAAGAAGCGACGACAGTAGCAGATGCTTTTGTAAGTTATATTCTGATCAAGGACGAAATTTTCATGTCAATGTCAATTGTCCCGATTTTTATACTTTTCACCTGTTAGAGACAGTTCTCGACTTTTCGATGACGGTTCTAGATGATTCTATATGTATGTCTTTTTCTTTAAGGGCCTCTACATATCCTCAGAACAGGTCCGACGTAACAGTACTCTTTATAGCAAATCAAGAATGCAGTGGAATGATGGTGATTAAATACATTAAATAAACATTGGAAACAGAGAAGTTGTAATAGAAATATGATATTTAATAATTTCCGATACAAATTATCTTAATATCTTTATTGTTACTGACTAAAGTGATACAATTCATTCGATGATCCATATAATAATATCTCTATCGATAATTTCCCTAAGAAGATTCATTGTAACCATTTTAATACTTAGTAATTGTTTTTCACAGGTTAAAGATAAATATTTAACATTCCCCCAGATACCAGAACAAAAAAGACCAAGAATTTTCGAGGGCGATCCGCATAAGCATCCATTTGCTTCGCTTCATAATATCTAATTCAAATTCCTCGTTCATGAGCGTTCATTTATTTTTGTTATTTTACCTTAATCTCATCATCCTTCGAATTATTATCCTTTTCTTTGCTTTTGCACTTCACAGCATTTTCGGATACTGCCATGAGCGTAGGCTGAAATTATTTCGGGACACTGATGGAGTGCCAGGACAACACAATAATATTTCAACGTCTGTAAATTCCTGTGGAGATCTTGGATAATATTAATCTATATCTTGATCACATGACTATCAATCATAGGAAGATGATTTCCGTTGACATTTCCATTTAAAAAAAGAGCCATGCTCTCAAATAATCTTCACGTGCAGCTCGTGAAAAATTAAACTTTACGTCTATAAAGGGTTAAACATATTTACGTCGATATTGAGGGTCTATTTTTGGATTCGGAAAGTCCATGGTACTAGGACGTAGGGAAAATGAGGGGGATAAGGCAGGTAGATAAGTGGGAAGTAGAGGAGGGGGAAGAAACATTAAAGTAAGGAAAGTCCAAGCGATAGATGGACTGAGAGGTGATATGATGAAGAGACTGTTGGATGACAATGGGGAGTACTTATAGGAACTATTCAACAGGGTGCTGAGGGAGGAAGAGTTCCCGGAAGGATGGAAGGTGGCCAGGGTGATACTGATGAAGAAGACGGGTACAGAAGGGAAGCGGGCGGGAGAATACAGGCCCATCAGCCTGCTGTGGTATGGGTTTGGTTACCTACCTACCTACTTACCAACCAAACTGGGTTTGGTTGGTAGGCATCCCCTTGGGGATGAGTCGAACACTGTTCGAGACCTGGATAAGACCTATTCGAACAAGATTTTCCCATCTTGACCCGATCCAAAAAAATTATAATATACGGAAAGCCCAGTTCGAGGTCAACGAGGTCAACTTTAATTCAATATATTGAACTAAGTTGGGAATTCTGGAACCGTTGGCGATACTTGACACTGAACACTGCTTTAATAATTGAGGCTTTGCAAAATATTACAAATGAGGAAACTATGGTGGTAAGCCAATATAGTAAATTTTATACCCATTTAGAATAAGACCATCCTTATTTATTATTAATAAATCGGTTGAAACAAAAAATTACCAACAAAAATGAACGTCGTAACTAATTTATTAGATGTCACGTTTTTGAAGTTACGTCAAATTTTGATTTCATGTTAATGTCAGATGGTTCAAGAAGCCGCATACGTTAAGTTACTAAAACGGCTGGTACCTCTAAATAGGTATTAATTTTACTATACATCCGGAATATACTTAAATTGAGATCCTTTATAAACCCTTTTACTAGATTTGTCCTTTGAGAGGGACACAATTTTCTAATACATGTAATGGTGTCCTACGAGATTCTACGCCACTATCTGTTTTTGTGCGTAGCCAGGGAATCTTAGTATACGAATCGGAACAGGTAGAGCCATCTCTGGTAAGAAAATCGTATCAATAAATTCCAACATTTGACAGTGGTTTCAGTGATCAGGTTATATGTAGGTGGCTGACAGTTTGTTGATGTATCGGACGGGGATGATGGCGGGTGGGAAGATGGTTCAGATGAATTTATTACAGATTCAGAGAAATCAGATGATGAAGAAGAGGTAATGGACGATGCAGTAAGTCAAGAAACAGAAAATATTGTGGTAGGTACGAATATTACGGAAACTGGGATCCATGAAGACGATAATAACACTTTCGAACAGCCAGAGGTCAAACGTAAAAAAAAGAAGTGAATAAAGAAAAGAAAAAAAGGGATTTTTTCGCAACAAAAGACAATATTGGGTTGTTGAAGAAAGTTCTGTATGAGACGAGAAAAATAAACTGGTGTTGTGAACCTATTTTGCCAGTGGTTGATTTACCAGGACCTATAAGTCTGTCGTGACAGCATCAAATTTTGTTGGAATTGGAGATGAAGATCATTGTAAAAGATGGAATGAAGTAGAAAAAAAAAGGTGAGCGGTCGTCGGACTGCCGACAGAAGCTTGCTTCTTATGAACAATAGAATGCGAGGCTGGGAAAACCATCAATAAAAATACGCGCAATAGAATGCGATGTTGGGAATTACATTAGGCCCAGTACGTTCTACTGAGTTTTATTTTATATTTTATTGACCATTATTTCAAAAATTTTTAAAATTTTTGATAATTATTCACCATTTTTCCAAAATTTTGACAATTATTGACCATTTTTTCAAAATTTCTGACAATTTTTGACCATTTTTTCAAATTTTAACGAATACTGACCATTTTTGACAATTATTGACCAATTTGACAATGACTGATCATTTTTGACAATTTTTCAAAAATGTTAACCATTTTAGACCATTTTTCCAAATTTTAACTATTATTGACCATTTTTGACAGGTTCTGACAATTATTGACCATTTTTGGCAATTTAACAACAATTTCGACCATTTTTCAAAAATTTTGACCATTTTTAACAATTATTTACTATTTTTGACAGTTTTTTATAATTATCGACCAATTTACAAAAAATTTGACAATTTTTGATAATTTTCCGAAAATTTTGACAATTTTTCAAAAATTTTTGACAATTTTTGACAATTATTGACCATTTTTTCAAAATTTTTGACAATTTTAGACCATTTTTCCAAATTTTAACAGTTTTGACAATTACTGAGCATTTTTTACAATTTTTCAAAAATTTTGACTATATTAGACCATTTTTCCAAATTTTAACAATTATTGAGCATTTTTGACATTTTTTCAGCTTTTTGACAGGTTCTGACAATTATTGACCATTTTTGACAATTTTTCAAAAATTTTGACAATTTTTCACAATTATTGACCGTTTTTGACAGTTTTTTATAATTATTGAACATTTTTCCAAATTTTGACCATTTTTCAAAATTTTAACAATTATTGACCATTTTTGACAGTTTCTGACAATTATTGACCATTTTTGACAGTTTCTGACAATTATTGACTATTTTTGACAATTTTTCGGAAATTTCTACAATTTTGAACAATTATTGACCATTTTTGACAGTCTTTTATAATTATTGACCATTTTTTCAAAATTTTAACAATTTTTGACCATTTTTCAAAATTTAAACAATTATTGACCATTTTTGACAATTTTTCAAAAATTTTGACAATCATTGACCATTTTTTAAAATATTTATAAATTTTTGACCATTTTTCAAAATTTTAACAATTTTTGACTATGGGTATCATGAGGTTGATATAAGATATATTAATTATTGACAGAGTTTTCCATGTTATATGGCCAAAATAATTTATCTATCATTACCTATTAAAATAAATGTATTCCTTACTTATGCCACTAGCTGTTCATTAAAATAAAAAAAATACTGGTAAGGTTCGTTAAAACTCGTATAATGGGGCTCTAATTCTCCATTTTCCTTCGCGATTTTATTAAAAGATCAATTTTAACAAACCCTAATTAACGACTTCATTTTATGGACTGCCGATCGTACATTGCTTCGAAATTATAGACTGTTGAAACAAACTGACGCAAAATGTTAAAATGAACCCTATCGCGACCAACCATAAATTGACGCTCAGGGTCTGACAAATTATTGCCCGTCAAATAGGCCAGGCAGCTGACAATTTTAAGAATAAATTTCGCCTAAAACTGTCGAGAGTCTGGACAATCGCTCCAGGTGGGATCTCCCACCATTCTAAATATTTCTGGGTCACCAGATTTCTTGCGGCCTTATTAATTGTCGATTTTACGACGCCGCAGAAGGAATCTGGTCAAATGAACGGTATTGGTGAGCATTGTCTGGTCATTTCATCCAATTTACCGTTGGCCTAGTGCCCAAGATTCCGTGACCTTACAACGGCCTTGAGGCAAGTACGCAATCCCATAATTACTTAAAATTGACCTCTATCGAAGCTCCTTCAGTGTGGATGACAACTAAACAGTATGTTTTTTCCTGTCTTTTAATTTCTAGAACGGAGTGGTAAGTAATTGTGGGAGTGGTTTTATGGACCCCGTGATACACAATCAATCAATCCCTTGTGTGTTACTTAAAAATGTTATAGTCCTCACTTGCAGTATATTTGTTAACCATACTACTGATTCGTAGAGCATTATTGGTCTAGCAATGCAGCATTATTCTGCATCTGATGAAAACAATGGTTGCTTTCTATGAGGTCTTCTGAAGGTACTCACCTCCATAAAAGCTTTTGACCAGAATGTACTACTAGGTAATTTGTTTCTTTGGCATCACTGTTCGTCCCAGCAGTATTGGTTTTATATTTGGTAGTGTCGTTTTATTAACTTGAGTAATTTGTGTTTTCTGAGTATGAACTGAAAATTTTAACAGGCCTATATTCAACCATATTCATCTTAAATAGAGAAATCTACAAAGTTTACAGATTTGACTGTGAGTTTTAGAAAATGTACAGTTTAAAATTATGAGAATAAATTATTGTTCTATGTCCTTTCTACGCTTTCGAACCTTTCCTATTTCAAATTTGCCTATTGCTTTTACATTTTATCGAACATATTTCACGAAAACCCTACCCCATGTTTCCATTTTCCGTTGTATGCATTTGGGAATAAACCTTCGTCTCTAAAAATGTTCTTTATCAACTTCGAATCAACACATGGTTCAAGAGCGTCGTATTTCGACAAAGGAATTGTTTTCAATCCGCGTTAAAAGTAAAAATGCCACTGATTATAGTATAAAGAAGCTTTGTACCGGGTGTCTGATTAAGAGAGGCAGTCCGCTGTATCTCAGAAATTATTTTGTGATGTATTTTGGGCATTACATAAAGAATTAAATTCATTGATATTATCTATTATTAATTAATTCATTTAAGGTATTTATGTTTATAAAAACAATCTATTTAGTTATTTGTTATATCACGCGAGGTCACGAACGTGTCAGTGAAAGGCCAGAGAACTATCACGTAACTGGATAGTTGACCTAGGGCAGTACGTATATATGCTGATGAAGTAGATAAGCGAACAATTCAGAATTCATAAGAAACATTCAGAAACAGTCAGAGACGTTTCGATCTATTCACATACATTCAGATACATTTAGTTATATTTAAATGTAGTTCATCGATATCAGATCTAAAACTATGTTATACCAGTAACATGATCATCTTAAGTAACACATATGTAAAACTAGTGTAAATAGTTAAGTATACAATGAATACTGTAGTTTCCTTAAGTAGAGTATTCCATCAGGACCCGGGCTTCCATTAGTCCCTATGGAACTCCGCATTACCGACATACAATACAATTCATCGTACAGCTTAGAGAATAAAATCTGGTATTACAAACTCGCATACGAGAAACTGCTGGACAATATTAGTTTTATATAGTTTTATATTCCACCGCTAGAGGGCGTAGTTCACAATATTATCACAAAAACATCATTAGTGATTACGAATATTTAAATTTTGTGATACTATAACGGTACATTTATTATAGAGAAATTATGTTTTTGTTATATTATTGTAAACTACGCCCTCTAGCGACGGAGTAGGAAGGTTGAAAATAATTTCCAGCAGTTTCTCGTAAGCGAGTAATACAGATTTTATTCTCTAAGCTGTACGATGAATAGTTTCTGAGAAACCCTCTTGATCAGTCACCAGGGACATTGATCATACAAGCCTGGATAATTATTTAAGGTTTTAATTCGTAGATAATACTGTGATAAACAGCGTCTTGAGCAAAGACTAATTCGAGACTTAAAAACAAACAAACTTTGTAATATAATTAAATACAACTCTCTTGCCACTTCTACCGTGTCTCTGGATTCGTTCACATGATAAATAAGAAGAATAAGTAAGTTGTTTGTTTGCCGTAAATTAAATTATCCAATACGATTAAATCACTAATTATCCTGAAAGCTTTTTTTAATCTTCAAGGAAATTGATGTCTTTAAAGCGTGATCAATAGGAAAGAGTTTTGTTCTGATAAATGTATTGTTAAAAAAAATTGTGTAATTTCCTTATAATAACTTCATTTTGACAACATTATTTATTTTTATTACACATTATATGTCGTTCACTTTGTTATGGAAAATTCAATCTACATTATTTTTATCAGTTCCCTCTTTTTTTCATAGAACAAGTAATCATCAGATTTGATCAAACAAGTATTGATTAATTGATTGATTAGTTCGGCTCCACCAGCCAGAGGCTACGAGACCTCGGCACCTCAGCCTTTAGGCTTTTTGTGCTCTTGGTTGTACAGTTCATGTGAAGAGACCAGTAGCCCTTATCAGGCTCAACAATCTTTTTACTAGGCCCTTCTATGAGAAATCTTCCCTTGGGTACCCTAGTGCTAGGAGTATATATCTCTAGTGAGACAGTGCTTCACATCCGAAGATAATGTGTGAGGCTGTTTCTTCCTCTTCCATGCACGACCGATATATGCCAATTGTATGCATGTGCTTCCTTGGGGTACAGTGACCAATGAGTAATCCCTTCACTTTCCTCATCTGGTCCCTGATGAGGTTAAATATTTCGTTAATCAGCGACTCCGAGGATTATTTGACCACGAGTTTGCTGTGTTCCTGCTTTGGTGTCTGATGTTAAGTTTGAATCCTAGTAGATTTTGATATTCCAAACATATCACTCCTCAATTTTCATATGGGAGCGAGTTATTAAAGGTCAAAGTTGAAAATTTTTAAAAAAATTTTCGATTCAAAATTTTTTTAATTCCGATTTCGTTGAAATTTCGCATAAAGAGGTTTTCCGATACGGTTGTTTCAAAAATTTGATCAGTTTTTCCCCAAAAAAATTGCTTTCCCGGAAAATCGGAAAAATTTTCGGGAAAATTGAATTTTCTGGAAGAGTATATCTTTTATCGTAAAATTATCATAATTTCTGGATTTCCCGAACCGGAATACAAATAAAAGTATTTTTTTCAAAATTTCCCAAAAGCCTTCGTAACATGGTCATTTTTTGGATTTTCCGTCAAATTTTTGTCCAAAAACATGACATTTTGACAAATACATTGACGTAACGTCAAAACCGTAAAAGGTACGTCATTTTTCTCTTCACCATTCAATAGAAGAATAATGGCTCTAATTATCCTCCAAATTAAGTTTCTTCGATTTCATAACTAACAAAGTTATATGAAGTCAAAGTCAAAAGTTCATTTTTGGATAGTCTCTCCCGTCAACAGGGAACGTGAGCACCCTCGAATTCAAAATTGTACTAACGATATATATATGGACGTTTTTACGCCCCCCCAACGTACATTCTCGGCCAACATAGCTTTCTCGGACACTATCAAACCTACAATATCGAGACACCGAAATGGATCGCATAAAAGTATTTCGGCTGCCAAAAAAAGACGCCCCCCTACCGCCCCCCACCCCGTTCGGAGTTCTTGGGACCAAGCGGTACAAGCTTTTTTATTATTTGAGCTATCGAGTTCAAACAAAAACCATTCGATTCGTAAAAATCGTACTATAGTCTATAGAATCCATAAAAAGGGGGGTCTACCTGAAAATATATACCGGTGTAATAAAAAATATGGGACTCGAAATTTTTTTTTTCAGAAAATTTTTTTAATACGCCCAGGTGGAAGAGGGTATCGAACTCTCTTTGCCCCTAAATTTTCGTTTCATTGCCCACAATACCCTTGTGCCACTTAAGGGTTACTCTAATATGATTTGCCAGAGTGTAGAGTTTTTGTAGGCAGTCCCAGACCAGTCTGATCTGGGGACATGCTAAACATTTCAGATCTGCCTGACTATCTGAGAATATGAGGATCTTTTGGCTTCTATACCGCCTTTCGATGTTCATTTGCAAACACTTATCGACAGCGTGGATTTCCACCTAGAATACGGATGCAAGCTTGCCCAACGATGCGTGTACATTGCACCTGAGTCTAGCACCGTCTACTTCAGCTCCTGTTCCTGTCAGTTTTAGATCCGTCTATGTACCACGCCTGACTGCATGCTTCCATCCTACCCGAGATTAGCTAGACATGGTATGGTTAGTAGTCGTTAATTGTGGCCAAAATGTTATCACTTCTCATTTTAAGAAGCGAATTTGTGATAACATCTGTCATTCTTGAATGATTATGGGTATTGGTTCCTTTGTTCCAATTCCCATAGCATTCCAGCCTGTATGCAGCCATTCTGGCCTCCGCCACAACATGCAGAGCAAGAGGCGGAAGCTTGAGAATGGCTTCCATTTTCGCTTCTCATCGCACCCGTTATGCACGGATCGGCAAGCCTCTGCAGTTTTGATAGCTCCAGTTTGACTCTCCTTTGATCTGTTCTTGGCGACCAAACTAAGGCTCTATAGGTAACAAGTATACAAACTTACTCGCTTAATATTTAATTGAGAACTTTTCCGAAAAGCTACCCACGACACTTCTTGGAGAAATTACATTAGCAAGCTCCTTTTCAACTGATACTCATGAGAAAAAACTTAATCACAAAATACTCAGGGACAATAATCCAAATCCAAAAAATGGTGCCAACATTTTTCCAGCAGAATTTTAGATAAAATTTCTTAGACCCATTTCCATCGACTGGTACTTTCTTTTTGGGTGGTAGAAATGTACCCATACTATCAGCTCGGCTTAAAAGGTCTATATCCTTTCCAAACCGAGCACAGAAATATCATATTAATAAATTGTAACGGATTGAAAATACAACAGCATTCAAAATAAAGTTTAAATCTATTAAAAAACTTAGTAGCAACTGAATTTGATAGAACGTATTGATGATTATAAGCATTAAGGATTGTTATCATGAAATAATATAATAGTAAAATACCTATGTATGATTTAATATAACGTAATAAAGTGTGAAAGGGATGGTAATACATCATACATAATTTGCACAAGATTTTGTTTCTCAATAAAAAATATGATATTTCTTCGTTTAATTCAACAACTTGTCTATTATTAAACAGCCATTTTGGAGATAATTAATAAGAGTCCGTAGAGCGTCGACTCCAAACACAACTAACGAATCCGACTGAGATAGAAAGTTTCGTGCTCTATCAGAGTAAGTTACAGGGTTGTACTGAGAAAGAAAGGTCAGGTAAATTTAATAAAATTTTTATAGGTGGAATTATATAAAAAAATAAAAAGATCATTAACTGTATTAAATACTTCATATTTATTTTATTTTATATTTATATTTATAATATTGGCGCCCAACTATACAATATAATAAAATCACCATTCAATATCCAATTTAATAAATAAAAATAATAAACCCCATTATCCCATACGCATGTTGCAATATACAATTAATAATATTACCATTTCATATTCCAAATGTCGTATTGTAAGCTTGTTAAAAATGAGATATATATTTTTGATCTCTCATCGTACTGGTAATTGAATGAAATGGCAAATTAAAGGTGAAAATACGGTCCTTAAATGAGGTTGTAGTGGCGAGACAAACTTAAAAAGAAGAAAGTTTTCACCAGTAAGACCACATATAGAGCTTCCGTTCATTATTGATTCAGAGAAACGTGTTGCTCTCTAGAGCAGATCTACCTACATATTGGAAATTTAATTTAACGTTCATGAATCATGTTGATTTGTCGCTTACATTATAAATTCTTCACAATTCAGTGAAATTTAAAAAAGTATTCATTAAATGACAAAAAAATTCCTTATTCTCAATAACTTTCTGGACAAAAAAATAGAAAAAACAATAACTTCATAGCAGTGTGTATGGATAAATACCAACTATGAGTTTATATCAAATATCCCCCCAGCATATTTCCTTTTAAAGGATTCCAGAGCAATTTGACTATACCTAATTGTGAGTTTTCTAAGACCTCAAGACTTCCGTAGTTTATCTCCCATATTAAAACTCCCTAATGAAAATGGTTATTTGTCTTCGGATCCGGAATAGAAGAGCTGCACAGTTTTCGAAGTCAGGGAATATTAATGCCAACCAGAGCTTCTATTTAAGTTTTCGTACGAGAGCAATTTGGATGGAAATGGATGGGGATTGACCATTACACACACAGCCTTTTACTTTGACATTTACAACTTCTGACATTGATTAGAATAACTGGAATAACTTGAAAAGTTTGTATTATAGTTTGGGTGAAGGGTTAATAACTGTTGTAGATATAGATCGATAATATTTTGATGAATTTATTTATAGTCTAGTTAACACAAACTATTTGTACGAATTTTCCGCCGAAAATTTTAATGGTATAGAATGATCAAGATAAATTGGAATTTTATTCAAATCTTGTTCGATTTATGACGGTCAGCATCCACCAATGACCAATGACAGTTAAAACAATGAGTTACAGCCAGAAGTGGACTTTTTTGTCACATCATTTAACACTAGAGTAAGAAGGTCGACAGGTATGAAGTCAAGTTCATAGCGTGAAATAAACACAAACAGTAATATGTTTATTTACTTTATTTGAACTTGACTGGCTGTATAAATATACATTCAACATTCATTATGGAATCAATTAATTAAATATAATTCAAGAGAGCATTCCATAAATTTCAGTAGTGAGAAATCAGTAAGATGACTTAATCATCAATAATAAATAGTCAATAAATATAAGTATGCTATACGACTAGGTACTTATACATTTAGTTAGTAATCTTAAGTAGTGTAATGTATCATAGTAGAGTAGTGTAGTAAATAGAACATGTCCCAGTGCTAGAAGTAGTTGTTTCATTCCCTCAAGATGACCCTCCATTGTCTCCTCAGTATTGGCTTTATAAGATCTGAAACTGACTTTTGTTTATATAAACTAAAAAATGAAATGGGAAATGTTTTCTTGTTGATATATGTTGATGATATTATTTTAGCGGGGCCAGCGGGGTAAAACGAATAAATAATAATAAAAAATATTCCATTCACTTTATGTCAAAGCTCTTTTTGGAAGTAATTTTCGAGTTGTATCTAAATATTAAATTTTTGGAGTTAATTTTCCATGAAAAACTTATTACGTTCCTTCAAAAACGCCCAGGTGAATATATTTCCGAGTTACACACACAATTTCCACCTGTGTTTATGCCATAACTGTCACCTACATCTCCCTTAAAATAATACGTCACGTTAAATAGATCTGAGCAGAACGAGGTATCAAAATAAATATTTAACACATATCACGTTCAACGTTCATACATTTAATTCACGTGGGTGCGAAATCTCACCTTCTATAGTTCATTAGGCATCAAAATGTTGTAAGGTATAATTTACAGCGTCAAACTTTTTATTATCAAATAAAAACAAATTAAAATGTTGAGAGCAGAATATTTCCAGCTGAAAATATTCCATTATAACCTCTTGACACTCCATAATCGGACCAAGGGGGTGTATTTTTAAACATAAGCATGTTATTATTCACCTATATGAAGAGCAAAATATAAGAGAAGGACCCCAAATACGAATACTCGGGTAGTATGATAATTGAAAATGTGAAAATATAGAGTAATATTACTCAGTGATAATTAAATTGGCAACTAAGCTCCCGTCGTTTTTATTTTTAATCTCGACATCATTGAGGATGTGATGTATTGCTCCTTGGGTCTCTAACAATTCAATGAAACAGTAATTCAATCATCCAATCATAAACTTTTCGTTTGTCTTTACTATAATTTCAATCTACTGAAATTCGGAGAGGAATGTTGGTTAATAAAATGGAAACAATTCTCAATGATGCATGGGAAAAGATCCAATCAAACAGTATAAAAAATTGTGTCAAAGTAAGCAACTAATTAGTGCACTATAACAACCAATACAAACATCACAACATAATTTAAAAAGTCCTTGGTAAATGTAATTTAAAAACTCAAAGAAAAAGCCAATTAGTATTAAAGTACCGCAAACTAATAATTACACTTCCTCGAAGTAATTTTCACAAAGCAATCACCCATAAATCAAGAAAACTTCTTTGTTGAGCCACTTCACTAATTCTCTAGTTATGTCCACTACGTCCGCGAAAAAAGGAAAGTATAAGGACACTGTTGAAACTTCAAATAATCATCACAATTAGGTTAAAGCTTCAAGGTAGCCTTGAAATAATAGTTGAGGTTGAACTTAAACCTCTTAAAATAATTTAATATGGATATTTAATCAGCTGCTTGTCTACAACTTTTCCAGGCAATTAAATCGTTGTTCCTAATAAGTAAATTCAGTGGAGGCTCGTGGTTAATTTGATACGGGGGTCATAGGTGATATGACCAAAATCCTAAAATACGGCACGCCACTGACCAGCCCCCCGGAGGCCTTTTCTCCGTAGGCTGAACTTTTTCGAAGAACCACTCCCAATTTCTGCCCAGAAGTCGTTAAAATCGTTAAAAAAGCAAAATTTGTGGAGTTCCTTTCCAAAGGACAGTTTTGACAATTATTGATCATTTTCGACAATTTTTCAAAAATGTTGACCATTTTAGACCATTTTTCCAAATTTTAACAATTATTGACCATTTTTGACAATTTTTGAGCATATTTGACAGGTTCTGAAAATTATTGACAATTTTTGACTATTTTTCAGAATTTTGACCATTTTTCAAAAATTTTGACCATTTTTAACAATTATTGACCATTTTTGACAGTTTTTTATAATTATTGACCATTTTTCAAAATTTTGACTGTTTTTGACCATTTTTCAAAATTTTAACAATTATTGATCATTTTTGACAGTTTCTGACAATTATTGACCATTTTTGACAATTTTCCAAAAATTTTGACCACTTTTCAAAAATTTTAACAATTTTCAGCAATTTTTGACTATTTTTTCAAATTTTAACGATTATTGACAATTATTGACCAATTTTGCCAGTTTTGACAATAATTGATCATTTTTTAATAATTTTCACCATGTTAGACCATTTTTCCAAATTTTAACAATGATTAACCATTTTTGACAATATTTGAACATATTTGACAGGTTCTGGAAATTATTGACCATTTTTGACTATTTTTCAAAAATTTTGACAATTTTTGATAATTTTTGACAATTTTTGACAATTTTTGACAATTTTTGACAATTTTTGACAATTTTTGACAATTTTTGACAATTTTTGACAATTTTTGACGATTATTGACCATTTTTGACAGTTTTTTATAAATATTGACCATTTTTTCAAAATTTTGAGAGTTTTTGACAATTATTGACCATATTTCCAAATTTTTAAAAATATTTGGCAATTACTAACCATTTTTTCAAAATTTTCACAGTTTTTGACAATTTTTGACAATTATTGACCATTTTTCCAAATTTTTGACCATATTTCAAAATTTTTGACAATTTTTCAAAAATTTTAACATATTTGGCAATTAGAGAAAGAGACGCGTGATACTCTCTCTCTCTCTGTCTCTCTGCCGACCGTTTGGGAATCCCTCGTGCCGGCGTGTATGAGAGAGAGAGAGAGAGAGAGAGAGAGAGAGAGGGAGGGGAAGAGAGAGAGAGAGAGAGAGAGAGAGAGAGAGAGAGAGAGAGAGAGAGAGAGAGAGGGGGGGGGGGGGAGAAAGAGAGAACGAGAGAGGCGTGCCGCTGTGTAGCCTACGAAAGAGAGAAGAAGAAGGCGGCTGAGGAAGAGAGGGGAGAGAGTTAGCGCAGCGGGCGGCCGAGAAAGAAACGAAGAATGAATCATCGCGTGACGAACGCTTTTTCGTAACATCACGCGTTTCACGAGTTCACTAGCCTTCCCAAAAGTCCTATGTCGTGCAATAAGAAGCAAGCTTCAAAAAAACAAAAGGGCCTATAATTTTACCATCTAAAATCCCACACCATTCGTTAACTGACCAGCAACCCTGGTTAAAATCTTGTTGCGTGACGAACGCTTTTTCGTAACATCACACGTTTCACGAGTTCACTAGCCTTCCCAAAAGTCCTATGTCGTGCAATAAGAAGCAAGCTTCAAAAAAACAAAAGGGCCTGTAATTTTACCATCTAAAATCCCACACCATACGTTAACTGACCAGCGACCCTGGTTAAAATCTTGTTGCGTGACGAACGCTTTTTCGTAACATTACACGTTTCACGAGTTCACCAGCCTTCCCAAAAGTCGTGCAATAAGAAGCAAGCTTCAATAAAATCGCTTAGTCTAACCACAAGAACAGCTCAACAATAAGAAGATATTGTCTTCTGTAGGACTTCATATGATGCAATACTAATAATATTGTTTGGGAAGTCAAAAAAAAATTGAACGACAGAATACAGTTCTGCAGGCACACACTATTATTAACTCAATAAGTAACCTCTAGTAAGCTAAGCAGTTGTACCAAATTAGGTCTGAGATTGAAATAAACCCGCACTCGGCATATCAAGTAATCCTATTTCATTCTATTCTCACGTCTATTTAAATTAGAAACCCAACTCAACACACGGATTATTCCTATCGCCAAGAAATTCCTACTAAATAAGATTGGAAATTAGTCTTGTTATTCATTAAACGTTGGAAAGGCTTATCCATAGAGGCTTTGTAGAAAATTGATTTATAATCTTGAGATTCAATGAGTTACTTATGTGAATTATGCTAGTTTTCAGTACAAAGATTATTCCTGGAAAACGTTCAGAGAGCTACTCCAGAAATGAAATTAGTTCCTGTCTCAATTATGTTCGTCATGCCTCTCCAACTAGATCATGCTTATAGTATCAACTCTTAGGAAAAAAAAATTGTCGATGACATGTTGATTCCGACTTCAAACTTCCCCTACAAAATATTTTATTATTTCAAGCATATAAGATAAGATTTGTTGGGGTTTTTTAAAGAAACAAAAAAAATATATACAGTACATTATTGTCGAAGCGTGATTCAACCTCGATCCTATCTAGTTGCAGCTCGGCTAAAGTTAATATAACAACCAGCTTACAGATTACACTCAGTTTCATTGCACGTCCAGATACAGGTCAAATTTATGGCATAAAGTTTAGCAAAGTTGCGAAAATTTTAGAACGGAACCATTTTATTGAAGTTTCTGAGTTGCTCTATGATTTATAGTTGCAGTTAAACCGTCACCGTTCATGATTGCCTTTTTATCGGTCCGATATAATAAAAAATAACATTGTGGTTTCTGTACGTTAAACTTCATTTAAATTTGACAGTTTTTTTTTCGTTTCATTCTCTTGAATTATTAACAAGTGAAATTTATTTATTTCCTGATTATTATACTGGACGTTTTAATAAAAATGAACTGTTCAATGTCAAAACTAACCACATGGCTTGACCACTGATCATTATACCCTAAGGAAGCACATTGGCACAAACTAGTGCATGAAAAAGAACAAAACAAATATTTCCTATTATTCAAGACCATGGTTAATATTGCTTGAATTGAAAACTCCTGGTAAAGCAATCAATTCGAAAGTAATTATCGTAAATAGACCAGAAAGTACTCAATTCTCAACTGTATTTCTAACTAATTGCGCAATAAAATTTGAAATAAACACCGATGTGGACATTTTATAGCATATTATGCTCGATTACCCGAGAGATTGGAAACTACTTTTGTAATAACGTCGAATCGAACTTAATCTTAAGACTGCATGGTGGGAAGAATAACTTCACTGAAGTTTGAAAGATCAAAGAATCACAGGGGGAAGTAAAAATTCAGCAGGAGTTTTTCACTAGACCTACAACCACTCGACCTGTAGGGTAAAGTAAGGTATGTTGGTGATATAGGTAACTGTATCTGTAGAGTGGGGAGGGTGAGTTTGGGTCCACATCACTTAGGCCACACGTGACCCATTGTACATTCTCCCGAGGAGTTGTCCTCCTAGGTCATCGTCCATCCTATCCTTTTCAGGAAGGACACATCTCCTTTATATCGGCAGGTGTAGGCCATGACTCACCGAACACACACTCTCTTATTGACGATAACTCCGGGCACGCGCATAAGACATGCTTGACAGTTTCATCTTCTTATTCACACATTCTGCATAGAGGTGTGTCCACTAGCCGCATAGTATGGGGATATTTCCTCAGTTGACAATGGCCAGTCAGAAGTCCTACTGTTAAGCGAAGGGTTTTCCTGGTCATCGCCAAATATTTCTTCGGCGCCAGCTTCCCACCTTATCTTGTCCTCATCAATTACTGCACTAACAAACTGCCAGTCGTATTGTGAGGGTGTTGCTGGTACTTTCGCTCAGTTTGTCGTTCCAGGAAAGACAGATCCTGGGAAGTGAGTTTCCATAAGAATCTCAGCGCTCTCTTGGAGGTTGGCGGCTTTGTTGCCATTTTCCCTCGTCAGGATGCCAATACTCTTATGGTGGTCGTTTGAGAGTGCCTTCTGTAGCCTAGAAACTTGTGGAAAGTCTTCGACTGTCTTACAGTAAGCTCTCCAGGCTGCTCTTTGTTTTTGTCTGCAGACTTTTTTGAACTATTTGAGGTTGGCTTGGTATACTCCCCAGTCATCTTTGAGTTCTGTTCGTTTTGCCTTGTTAAAGGTCATTCTCCCTGTCTTTCTAAGGTGTTCCAGTTCAGGGCACCACCAAGTATTGGTTTTGCCATCTGTCTGGACCATCCTCACCGGACAGGATTCCTTATAAGCAATGTCAGGACCTCTGTTTCCCGCTGAGCACCTTTTAAGAGGCGATTGTAGAGAGCTTCATCCCGGGTCACGGGATTTTACAGTGGTCCTGAGATCCTGGCTTACCGTATAGATCAGCTAGCGGTGGTCTGATCTGATATGATATGGGTAAATTGGTGATAGTTTCCTTACAATGTATCAATAACTTTCCTATTCACGGGGAGTCTTTGAATCGTGTCCGTCAGTTCTGTGGAATACTCCTTTCATGCCACATGTTGTCCCTTGAGTAAGACTGAAAATGCAGGAGGTAATCCGGTGATCTAGCCCGTGGAGCCATTCCTAAGTCATTAGTAAAACTGTCACCGAAAGGCTGGATAAACTCCGACATTTTTTTTAATGGTTCCAATTTTGTATTAATTCCATACCAAAAGAAAGACCCGTAATTCTTTAAATGGACTCTCATGCTTCACATTTGGCTTTGGCTGTCTTAGAACTAGCAAAGCAAAATAATATTCATCTCTTCACCTTCCCAGCATATACAAGCCATCTTCTTCAGCCACTTGATGTAGGCGTTTATCGTCCTTTAAAATCCGCTTGGACCAACTGATTACATGGAGGAAAAAACGGTGAAAAACCCAGCCGTTATAATGTCAACGTAATTTTTTCTGTAGCAATGATTAAAAGTCTTACCCCCGTTAATATTGAACACGCCTTCCGGAAAAGTTAAATTCGTCCTTTGAATAAAGATGCTATCTCGCATGAAGCTATAGCCCCATCAAAGCTAACGGAGGCTGTTTTAGATGATCAATCCGTAAATAGAAGTGGTGATATTATTCCTTCTGATCTCTCTTTGGAAAAATCCACCATTGACAATTTATTTTTATTGCCCTCTACAGCGAGCAAAGTTATACCACGGGTTGAAACCAGAGACTCCAGTGCAAAATGGCTAACTGATCCTGACTCACCAGCACCACCACAACCAAGACCTTCAGGATTGGTAAGCTCTAGAGCTTCTAACACGAAAAAATGTGCTTCGAAAGGAAAGTAAAAAGCAAAGGGCAAAGTGAGAAGATTCGAAGGCCAAAAATGGTGCGTTATGGGTTCAGTGCTCCTTTTGCCGCGTTCCGTATCACACAAACTGTCAAACGAGACTTGACGATGAAGACGTCTTTATGAGTGACGGTTGTGATGAGTATGCTTCAGACGGCTCAGAATAATAATTTCTTGATTTCTAATAAGTTAAATGTTTGTTTTGTTTTTAGTTTAATTGCTCTTAATCCGATATATCACCAAAATACCTCTCCACTATCACCAAATAATCTCACCTATAACCAAATTACCTAACCAAATGGCATTTTTTTCAAATGTATTTTTCTGTCAAAATTGACTTAATTTTAGCATTTTTTTAAATCAGCGATTTTTTTGAACATTGACCTTTTGGATAGGTAGGTCAAAAAAATGATATATCTTCAGGAATTCAAATGGCTCATGTTTAATTGAAAAGATCACCAACTTACCTTACTTTACCCTGTGATGCCTTTTGGCCTAATATAATAATAAATATTTAAAATAAGAATTAAATTCCCTTGATCTTATTTCAACAAATCGTTCGAACATTTCATTATTATATAAATATAAATTAGGAAGGTTATTTAATAGAAAGTCAAGTTCAAGCGCGAAGTAAGTCAGAACAATAATATGTTTATTTGTTTTATTTGAACTTGACTCGTTATATAAATATGCATTCAATATTTATTATAGGAGAAGTTGATTTAGAGTAAGTCATGAAAAACATTCTATATAGTCGAATGGTCAGAGATCAGTAATCTTCAACCATTAAGAATAAGTATGCTATACGGCTAGGTACTTATGTATATCATTAGCAATAGTAAATAGTGTAATGTATTATAGTAAATAAATCAAACATATCCCAGTGCTAGAAGTAGTTGTTTCCTTCCCTGGAGATGATCCTCCAAGCGACCCGCAACACCACCGATTCAGAGGCCTTTCCACACCTTTAGTCTACCAACGTATCCATTGGAGACGCATCCATTACAACCCTACGTTTAAAGCTTGGCAACAAAAGAGTTAGATGATCCAACTACCTCGAATGGTGTGTCATGGTATTGCGTTGCATGGCGGGTTTACTAGTGGGCTCCGACCTTATTCGATTATGTTGAGCCTACACGAGATGTATAATAGGCTAGTGTTTGTTTTGATAATAATTGACAAAAGCAATAGCAACCCTTACTTATTTAGTACGGCATAGATAATCTTAACTTTGTTCAAAATACCACTTTTATTCTTAAATAATACATTTTTAAACAGAAATTTTATCTAGATGAAACTTAATTAATAAAATTTACATGATAATATGTTAACTCCTATAAAATACTCCAAGCTCGACTATACTCATCGCTATCTAATGTCCCTTGTAAGCAGCTTGCAAACTGTAACCTTTTAAAATGAACCATGAAAGTTTTAGTTGAAGTGAAGCGAACTAAATTGGGGATATTCGTTTAGCACACGGTTACATATAATGGACAATACAAGCACCGTAGACCAGTTGGGAGGAATTCGAATAGGAGTCGATTACAGGCAGACTGGATTTAGGGTTTAATTGAATATTATCAATTTTTGATAGAGTGAGACTTGAATTAAATAATAAATTTGAAGATTATTGTTGTTAATTGAGATTAAATTACGTTTGACATTCTGATGTCGTAAATATTTCCTAATATTCCAATGCTAGTCTTGGAATTTTCGAGGCGGTAAGTTTAGCAAAGAGGGGAACTGAAACACCCTCCTGGGGGACGGAGCCCTTTTGCGATATCTGCTTCAATGTAACATTGGAAGAAATAGACAAAGCCGATAAAAGGAGAAGATCTGACCATTGGGAAGATCTAGTAGGGCTTAGCCAATCAAATATACTTCTGGGTGACTACAACCTGTTGATAACAGATAAATGCCTAAGTCAGAGTAAAACTGCACTAAGAGTTTAAACAGATGTCCTAACGGGACATTGTCGCCTGAATGGACACCTGAAAAAGCTCAAAATAATGGAGGAAGAAGAATGTAGATTCTGTGGTATTGAAGAAAAAACCTCCATCTACATACTTGTGAATTCAGAACCCTAGGACATAGCACCTAGAAGACTACTGGATAAAAGAGGGACATTCACCTAAACTTAAGTCTGCAGACATTCTAAAATTCCTCCAGGAAATAGGTCTGATAGTCTCTGGGACTTTCCTCAGGAACTATGTAGAAGTAAGGGGACACAGATCTCAGTGAATGTCACCCCTTTTATCATTCATTCATTCGTTTGAGTTGTGCTCAACAGCCCAGGCACTTGAATCATTTCCCATGTTATCTTCTTCCATTCCAGAAGCCTTTTGTCTTATTTCCTCTCCAAAGTGCTTCCGTCTGAGTCCTTGTAAGTTTTAACAGAAGCGGAGTATGTGAATAGATGTTTCACATCTACCCCACATACATACATACATACAATGAATATTTATAAATATATTTTAGTCAATTGGAATAACATCACCAATTGTACCTTTATTGGAATGCAAAAGGACTGTTTATTCCAGGTTAACACCAGGACAATTTACTTCAACTTCAATCTGGACAATCCAATAAGAAAAAGGCCAGTATTGTTATATGAATCCAATCTACTTTAAAGCCGAATAGAACGCCTCATATACAATACGATAAAAATAAACGTCCTCATAAACACACAAAGCCGTACGAAGCACAAATTTAACTATTCCAAAACCAGGTCATCGAAATTGAGTGAAACAGTATTTACCGCTTTGAAAGCTCAAGCTCTGATATCAAAGTCAAAGACATGCCTTATTATTTCAAAACAGACTGCGTTGTTGTTTAGATGAATATATAGGATCAGCGTATATGCTGACAAATTGTTGCAAATCTACAACATTGCTATTTCAGAAATGCTGTTTGATATTTCTCTACACTACTCAACTAGGTCTTTTGTCGGCAATATTACTTCAGTTTAACGGTTAGTTTGTACCTAAAAACTGTTCAGCACTCTACTGGATACCCGAATAGTCCCGGCTATCCAACTATTTATACTTTATCGTTTCCATCCTTACTATGTGGAATTTATCTATTACAAACTAAAATTAAGCTTGAGCTCAAAACCCACCAAGTCTACAAACTGGTTCAAAAAGTTGAACAACACGAAATATCAATTAAATATATACAATTATTTCTTTTAATATAAGTAGTGTATCTTGGAAATTCAACCAAAATAAGCATCCCTCCTATTAAAGATTTTCTAGTAAGAGACTTTGCCTGCCTCCTTCATTATATATATGCTGCTCTTATTATTTATATTTGAGAAAATGCGATATTTCCTTGACTCCACCTTTTTCCTATTCTACTGGAAGATGAGAAAACAGCCTTCAAAATTATATTATCTTCAAATGCGAAGCTCCTGAAGTCTCCTGGGACTGGAGCTTCAAAGGAAGGATCCATCCAATGATAATCCAGTAAAATTCTGATAAGCTCAGAAATCAGTCCATCCCCTTTGTCCCTTGCACCATCTATTTGATATGAATCTTGTTTTCTCTAGCGGATTGAAAGATTCCGTATACTACTTTCTAAAATACAGAGGTCTAATTTCCCAGCGCATAGTGATAGCTGTCACCTGGTTTTTCGGAGGAGTCTCCCACCCCAGTTCCATTTGTAGTTTTCACCTCCACAGGAATGGATCCCCTGCCACCAATTTGGATTTCGACACAAACATTCGACAGTCCACCGACTCACGCAGGAAATAAACAAAGCCCTGGAGAACAAAGAATACTGCTCTGCTGTTTTCCTTGATATTGGACAGGTCTTTGACAGAGTGTGGCAGCAAAATTAAAAGAATTACTACCTACTTCTGAAATCTTACCTAACCAACAGAACCGTCCAAACGAAAGTTAACGAAGAAATGTCCGAACTTGTTCCTATTGCAGCAGGGGTGCCGCAAGGTAGCGTACTTGGCCCACTACTTTACATACTGTACACATCATATATACCAGAGACACAGTACACAACAACAGGAACTTTTGCCGACGTTACTGTCATCCTCTCCACCAACTAAGAAGTACAAGCAGCAACAACGAATGTACAGGCCCATCTTAGTAAATTACAAGAGTGGCTAAAAAAATTGAGGATTAAAGTAGATGAAAACAAATCAACATTTACGCCACGTAAGAGCTCAGTAAAGCTAAATAATACAGAAATACCACAAGCAGATAACGCCAAATATTTAGGAATCCATCTACACAAAAAACTTAACTGGAAACATCACATCATAAAAAAAAAGAAAACAACTCTACATAAAAGCAAGAGAACTACATTGCGGGGCTGCGCTTCAAAATCTAACGTAAATATTATTCAGAGATCCCAATCGAAAATACTCCGTCAACTAGTATCAATCACACCATTCACATAGACCTGGAAGTGCCCACAGTACTAAAAGTTATTCAGGAGAGAATCATCAAACATCATAAAACCATAGAAATTCATCCAAATCCACTACTAGAGGAATTGATAAGACCAAGAAACACAAAACGACTGAAAAAAAATGGCCAATAGACCTTGTATGAGGTTTTAGAGGTTACATCTTTGGATGTAAACCTCATCAACACATTATAAATGATAGTACACCCAGCACTTTGAGCAAATTAACCCATAGAATGTAACTTAATATTCTAATTCTGATAGTTTTAGACTGGGAGAACCATACTAATCAATCAATACCCCACATCAATATTGTGCATATTCTTATGCCCACTCATTATTATTAGATGTTTATTTTCATGTTATTTGGTACAAAACTTCCGTTGTATCTCATTGAATAATTCCTTCCTCTCCTGTGATATATTGTAATGTGCTTATGGGGTAATGGGGTAAATTTTTTTTTTTTTAATTGATTATTGAAATTTTGATTTTATTGTATAGTATAGTTGGGCGCCAATATTTATTTAAAAATAAAATAAATATGAAGTATTGAATACAGTTAATGATCTTTTTATTTTTTTATATAATTCCACCTATTAAAATTTTATTAAATTTACCTGACCTTTCTTTCTCAGTACAACCCTGTAACATACTCTGATAAAGCACGCAACTACCTATCTCAGTCGGATTCGTTAGTTGTGTTTGGAGTCGACGCTCTACGCACTCGTATTAATTATCTCCGAAATGGCTGTTCAATAATAGACAAGTTGTTGAATTAAACGAAGAAATATCATATTTTTTATTGAGACACAAAATCTAACACAGTGCCAAATTATGTATGATGTATTACCATCCCTTCCACACTTTGAATAGTAAAAATAATTGCTAAATTCAAGAAATCTGTTTGCAAGTGAGAAGTGTTTACAAAAAAAACAATGGTTATCATATAAGTACAAAATCAATTATGAAAATTGCTTATCGACCAACAAGGCAAGTGGAAATTAATTTTAGTAAAGTATTTGTTCATAAAGAAAAACTAGAAACTTGTTTAGTCTATAAGCAAAAAAAAATAGATAGATGTTTACAATCTAATAGTAATACATTAAAATATGAATATTACAGTAAATAATGAATATGTCAAATATTCTTTAATTCATTTTTTTAATTTAAATGCATTTATTGTTTTTGTTTGTCTTTATTATTATTATTATGGCCCTTAAGTATCTATGTAGAGTAATTTTTTTAGCTGTAGCAAATCTTTTTAGAATATTATTGTTATTATTTAATAATTAACCTTCTTTTTATTTTATATTGTAGGAAGAAAGAATTAGGTACATTATTTTTTTCTTGTTAGTCCTTCTTCTTTAGATGCTCAGGGAAATAGTATCGGATTCCAATCTATTTTCTTTCCTTTTCACATCAGGAAGAAAAATTTGTCGTATTTATTCAAATTGGTGAGATTTTTAAAAGAAATCTTGTTGATTGCTCAGCACGTGAAGAATTTTAAATTTACCACACTTTTAAACTTCAAAATGTCCTTCTGTCAAAAGTCAAGGTAAGTTGACTCCCTACTTTATCGATATTGGAACTACTTTTTCTTAGACTTTATTGTGCAAGTGAAAAAACTGGAATGAGCTATCCTCTTGGAGTTGCTGCTAAGTTTTTTAGTAGATTTAAACTTTATTTTGAATGCTGTTGTATTTTCAATCCGTTACAATATGTTATGGATAATTATATCTAGCTGCTAAGAATAATACAAAAACAGCATTATAACAAAATATACGACAGTTCTCCATTTTTTTATGTTAATTACAAATAAAATGGATATGACATGACAACAAATATACCACACATTGTGACCGTTGCTCAGCAGTCATTAAGCGACCCAGTTTTGGTTGATACGTTGATATAGAGACAACACGTTCAGCCAATACTTTACAAATTTTTCCTGTCAAATTTCAACTTTCATTACTTAATTAATTAAACCTTCCACTAACCGTACATTTGAATGACAAAAGATTCAACTGAATTCACCAATTTATGTATCTCTTTGCTTGAACTTTCAGTAACTACCATTTTTTAAAGTTAAATCTAACCACATCTGGCATACTCGACAACTATTCATTACAAACGCAAACGCATGTCTTCTAATTAATAACTGGAAAGCTTTAATGTGGAGAATAAAATTTAACGAGACATATCCTGTCATACTATAAGATGGAAACATTAAATCTTTGAAAGGTAGTTAATCTTTCAAGATTGTTTGGAGAATATTATTAAGGAATTCATGCAGAAAGATGGAGATGTTTGGTAAGGGCATGTTTAAAAGCTTTGTATTAGATTTGAGATTACGAAAATGTATGCATTTTGCACAATTTCCTAGACAATGTATTTACAAAGACAATGAGGGATATAATTTACTCTGTCTGTGTATCTAAACCTATTTAATCTACGATTTTACTGAGAGCCAAAATTTCAATTTTGTTTTTACAACATATAGTACTGCATGTTGTGTCTAAGAGCTACTGATCTCCACTGATCCTCATTAATGTGGAGCCTGACGGTTGACGAACTCCTGTGTGGTTTGATTGACCTAGAAATATCCTGCTAAGAATATGCCGATGATATTGTCATAACAGCCAGGGGAAAACGAAAACCATTTGTGACGTCGTACAAAAGGTCTGAACCATACAAATAGCTGGTGTAAGCAAGTGTGACTTAACATCAACCCCACGAAAACCTAAGAAAATAAAGCTCAACCTCAAATCCATCAAATTTGATGGGAGCAAGGTTGAATGGAGACAAGAAGACAAGTATCTAGGTTTGACTCTGGACAGTAACCTCCTGTGGAACAAACACGAAAAGGAGATTATATACAAAGCAAAAATGGCTGACAGGAATCTGACAGGGAGAAATTGGGGCTGTAACCCAAAAATCCTGAGCTGGATATAGAAGGCAAAGGATTATCATCATGTCGGATGGTCAAGCAGCCATTAAAGCACTGAGCTCTTGTGTTATCAGTTCCAAAACGGTGTGGGCATGTCTAGGCAAACTAAATGAACTAGGCGAGAACAATATAGTCACCTTACTGTGGATTCCAGGACACACTGGGATAGAAGGAAATGGAATAGCAGATGAACTAGCAAAGAGGGACTGGAACACCCTTTTGGGGGCCGGAACCTTTTAGCTGTATGAACTCCAATGTAATATTGGAAGAAATAGGCAAAGCCGAAAAAAGAGAAGATATGACCATTGGAAAGATTTAGTAGGACTTAGACAATCATAGATTCTTCTGGGTGATTACAACCTGTTGAGATCAAATGAATGCATGAGTCAAAATAAAACTGCACTAAGAGTTTCAATAGGGATCCTTACGGGAAATTGTCGCCTGAATGGGCACCTGAAAAAGCTCAAAATAGTGGAGGAAGAAGAATGTAGATTCTGTGGCATGGAAGAAGTAACCTCAATCCACATACTTGCGAATTGCACAGCAATTCAGAATCCTAAGGCATAAGTGGGACATGCACCTAAGTATGTCACCCCAAGCACAAAAAAGCACAAAAAGCCTAAATGCGGAGGATTCGAAATATCTGACTGGTGGTGTCGTACTGATCAATGTCACGCCGATTCCAATCAAATGTCAGAGAAAATATGAAGCCAGAATGGTCAGTTTAGTTCAATGTAGATGGCCTAATAATAGCTCGCTTTTACCTGACCACTTTGTATTGCTTCAATCAAAAAATATTTAGAAATTTAATTAAATTTTTTTCTATCGTGGTTCAAAATAACACTCTTCATTTGCCCAGGTGTCGTTATATCGAGTTAAGTGGATTTTGATTTAATCAAAACGATGGCTTTCTGTCCTATCTATATTGAAACCTTCCTACGTCCAAAATCCCTAATAATCCCTTCCGAACCGCCTGTTTTCAATGTAATACAAAAGAAGTGACCTCATTTACGTGGCATTAATAGTTGTCTTGACTACCGCCCATTTATTCAGTACCTCTGTATACCTTCAATTAATTTTCCAAAGCAATGAAAATGAAATGTAACTGGGCTTTAGTTCGTAACAAAACACAGAAGACATCCCTCGGTTAACTTGGAATCTCGAGGGAAATATAAAAGTTTGTTAGATTGCTGGACACTAGATTAAAACCGTTCATGGTCTCTGGAGATACCGTCGTTAAATCGTTAACAATTTCTGTTATGCTTAAATTTCGATTCGAACTTCCATTACTACTCTGCATAAACTTCAACAAAGTTACTATTACGAGAAAAAACTAAATATGTTTCAAAGTGCTCACAAAATTGATGTTTCGAGGGTATTCGAAAATAAAATGGGATTGAAAACAAATCAAATCGAATAGAATAGATACTTTTTCTATTCTGAAATATACTAGGTATAGGATGGGTGAATCCCCAATAGCGAACAAGTATTCTTCGTGATAAAAGTCTCTCAATTTTTAATGACAGGAAACTCAAATTGTTGCTTTTGCTGCCTGTTCAAATTGTCCTCCAAGTTTTTCCTTTTTGGCACTCTTCCATCACACGAACTTGGCCCTGCCTCCTCAAAACTGGTCTTGATTGCTTCTACTTCAACTGACTCAAGTCTTACTTCCAATGTTTCTTAGAGTTACTCTTTGCAAGGTGAACTGATGATTATTTCAGATGCCTCGACGTCTTTGGATTTTGGTTTGGTGCTTTATTTTCTCTTGCGATGGTCTTGGGGTCGTATTTGAACCTAAGAAACTTCTGAGATCGGACTTGCATTAAAATAAGAAGCAGAACTGCAAGACGGTTATTCCGTTGCTTTTAATGCAGGTACTCGTACCACCGAAAAGCTCTGGATTTGGGCGATTCTGTATCGTCTGAATTGTCAGAGAGACTTAATGACTACCTCCCCAACGTGACCTTATAATTTTTGGAATCTAATAAAAGTAGAACATGTGCATTTGGCAACATTTTCCGACTGTTGCCGATTGTAGAAGTTATTTATAAAGTCCCACTAGTACCCTAGGAATTACTAGCCTCTCCCTCTTTTTAATTGGATTTGAATTCCAATTGATGAACTCTTAGATATTTTTCGATCAAAGTATGTATCTTCAATTTTTTATTAAACTTGTAACAAAGGTTATCATTATGAATTTTCATCAAGCTTGTTCAATATTGAACTCGTCTAGTTTTTTTCTTCATTTACTTTTAGGTTAATAAAAAAAGTTTTCGAAGCTTGCAAGAGTGACTGATTTAATCGATAGCTGACATTAATTAAGTCTGTTGTACATGCGATATTGCCGGTTTGGAATTTATTGGGAGGATGTTTAGGAAACTTCATGGACGACGTGGATTTTAATTAACTGTTTGCCCGACCTCCATTCTTTCACTAGTAATGAAAAGTGTTATCAACCAATAGCATTTCTATTAACAACATTGCACTTGTTGTTTTCATCCTCAAAAATATAATAATGTGAAATGAAATATGCAAGCGTTGCAGTGCCGTACGCAAGTAATCAATGCACTGAAAATATAATAGCAATAATATGAAATAAGTACTACATGACGAATTTTTGAATAAATTACTGGTGATTTATGTATGTATATAGGTAGTTTATAGGTGTATATAGGTAGTATATAGACAGGATATTCCGAGGTCAGGCTCCAAATTAATGGGGATGCTTCTCCTCCCAGTGGACATCCTCTGGTTGTACATATGGAGACAATGTCTTTGCTCGTCCTCGTCTCTGCTACTCTAGTGGTGAGCAGTTCCTACAATTAGTGGCGATTAAGTCGAATCGCTAAGAGGAGCTGTGGACAAATGTACAGCATGAAGTGACTGTAGAAGCATACCAAGCTATATTCTGAAATTCCCGAATTTTTGGAAATACGTGGCGTTTGGAGGATCAGATTAGATTGGTAGGGTGTGTAGGCTTTGTCAATACATCCCATCCTAACTAGACAACGAGTACTTATGGGCAGTTACTACTGCTCTTTCTTAGTCTGCTCTGCTTATTTCCCTGATGACAGAAAATAAGAACATCCCCCAGCGGTAGTGCGAGAATTTATCGCCTACGGCAGGAGGAATAACACCCAGTTGATCATTGGATGTGACGCAAATTTCCACCATTTGGACTGGGGAAGTACGGACACAAATGAAAGAGGAGAGTCTTTATATAACCATATAATCAGGGAGAGGCTAGTAGTAAGTAACATTGGCTCCGAACCAACTTTCGTGAATAAAATTCGCAGGGAAGTTTTAGATTTAACGATAAGCACGAATTTAATTAGTACTAAAATCGTTTACTGGAAAGTATCTAAGGAGCCGTCTTGTTCAGACCACAGACACATTAGATGATTCGACGTGAATACGGGGGCAAGACCCATAGTCCAATTTCGGAACCCAAAATGCACCAACTGGAGCGGTTATCGCTCAACCCTCCAGGAAGGCTTGAGAAATAGAGCAGAGACAAAGGAGGCGAATAATCAATTCTATCGGCCTATCATCAAAACTGCCCACTGAAGGAGAAGAGATACCACAGAGCATGACCGTGGTGGAGCAGAGACTTGGAAAAGAAAAGAGTAGAAGTTTGGAAACTCTTACGGCTTCAACAGAGTACAATAAGGCGATTAGGAAAGCCAAAAAAGAGTCCTGGGGAAACTTCTATCAGAGTATATCAGATTTACCTGTCAGTTGTAGCGTTCACAAGGCTCTCTCCAGAGATCCGGCACAGGGCGTTGGAGCAATACAATGCCCAGACATCACCTATACGAACTCTGCAAGGCCGACCCTGGAGCTACTGCTTCAGACTCACTTTCCCGGTAGTCGGTTTCTGGAGGAAAAGTCACCCACTCCACTTCCAACGGGATCGACAGAACGACCCAAAAAGGAAGATTGGAAGTTGGCAACAGACATAGTCACTCCATCGGCAATTGTATGGGCGGTGAACGATTTCTCACCGTACAAATCAACTGGGGAGGATGGCATTTTTCCTGATCTGCTACAACAGGGCAGTGGAGAGCTGTTACCTCATTTGGTCAAGTTACTGAGAGCTAGTCTGGCGTGAGAGTACATCCCTCTAGAATGGTCAGCGGCGGGGGTTGTATTTATACGGAAAACTGGGAAAGTAATGACTCTCCCAAATCCTATCGTCCGATCAGCCTGACCTCGTTCTTAATGAAATGTCTAAAAAAATTTCAGACAAGCATATTAGGGAAGTAGGTTACGAGAGTATCCGCTAAATCCCTCCCAGTATGCTTATCAAACGGGCAAATCTACAGATTTGGCGTTAAACAATCTAGTGCAGAAAATCAGGAAATAGCAATAAGAAAATAGCGCTGGCAGCCTTCCTAGATATAGAAGGATCGTTTAATAACGCCCTTCCAGACTCCATATGGAGAACGTTGGAGCGCAGAGGAATCTGCAAACCAATCCGTTACTGGATCAAAAGCATATTATCAAACCGGTACATCACTGAATGGCGTCACGTTAAGGGGTATGGCGGCCAGGGGTTGCCCACAGGGAGGCGTGCTTTCCCCCCTCTTGTGGTCATTCTGGTTGACGATCTCCTGGGTGAATTATCCAGTCAGGGGATATATGTGCAGGGATATGCTGATGATATAGTAATAATTATTAGAGGCCAATTTGAAGAGATAATTTCTAACATCCTTCAAACGGCCCTAAACATAGTGCATGGGTGGTGCGAGAGGGAACAGATGTATGTGAACCCCCTCAAAACTGTAATTGTTGCCTTCACAAAGAGGAAAAAATTACAGCGACTCCACCAGCCAATTTTAGGCGGCGTGAGCATTCCATTTGCATTTTGAAATATCCAGGGGTAATTTTAGATTAACTCACCTGGAACGCCCACTTGGAAAGAATGATAAACAAAGCCAGACTATCCCTCTGGAATCTCAAAAAGGTATGTGGAAAATCTTGGGGTATGAACCCCAAACAGATTTACTGGATTTACCAAAAAATGGTTAAGCCAATCGTCACGTATGGCTCAGCTGTCTGGTGGACCAAAAGTCTGCAAAAGACAGATAGAGCAAAGCTGCAAGGCTTGCAGCGAACAGCATGCCTGGCCATTACCGGAGCAATGTTATCCACACCAATGGAAGCCCTCCCGCAACTAACTTCTCTCCACATTGATTTGGAGAAGGAAGCCAGGAGAGCAGCTCGTAGAATGCTATCAGTCGAAAGGCAAATAAATGGAAAGACTCTTAGGGATCACTCGGGAATGCTGAGTGAAATACAAAATCACCACATTCTTGGGATGCCCTCGGATCTCTTTATTACAAAACTTCACGTGGATAAGCCCTTTAAGGTCCTCATTCCCACGAGATACCAATGGGACAGCGAAGAAATTTCCTCCCTAGAAACGGACTACGTTATTTACACTGACGGATCCAAAACCGGAAACGGGGCTGGAGCGTCGGTCTTCAGCAGGAAACCCAGAGTTGTAATCACAGCCAACCTGGGTAGCTACGCTACCATCTTTCTGGCTGAAGTATACGCCATTGAACATACACATTCAGTCAGATAGCCAGGCTGCTCTTAAAGCACTGAGCTCGAACAGGATAAAATCTATGCTAGTATATAACTGTCTACATGATATACTAGGCACGGAAAACAGAGTCACTTTGACCTGGTTGCCGGGGCATCGAGGAGTGGAGGGCAACGAGAAGGCCGACACTCTGGTAAAGAAGGGGATCAGAGTCTCTATTTATCGGACCTGAACCATTTTTTGGCATTGCGGAAAGCTCTGCTAGATCAGCCATAGCTACCTGGGCGGAGAGGAAAACCTTCACTTACTGGGCAGAAATACCGGGGCTATTTCACTCGAAGGCGTTCATATACAACCCTCCGAGTAGGAAAAATAAGCAGATTCTGGAATGGAGTAGAACAAACCTACGCATTCTGTCGGGACTGCTTACAGGGCATTGTCGACTAAATTACTACCTAAAGAAGATGAGTCTGGTTCAGACCTTGGATTGTCGGTTCTGTAATTTGGAGGACGAATCTGCTGAGCACATACTATGCTCATGCCCAGCTTTGGGCAGGGTAAGGTATAACATATTCGGTTCTAGTACCTTAGAGCCGAGCGACTTCAAAAAAGTATCACCAAATACAACCATGGACTTCGTCAGAAGCACAGGCCTGTGGGGAGAATTATAATCCCTAGGGGTGAGCCACAATAGACCCAACAGGGGTCGCAGTTGAGGTGGCGAGAAGGCCCCACTCACATAGAACCTAACCTAACCTATAACTGCTCTTATGACAACTGTGAGTAAGAACTTTTTTTCGTAAAATGCACTGATGTTGTTACATCAATCGGAGCAAATTTTACCAGGTTGTTATTATAATTTGGAAAATTTTATTCAACGTGCATTACGTAGATCTAATTTTATGCCATATATTAAAAAATTTGCACATTTCGTGCATTAAGGTTTTAATAAAAACTTCCAGACGACGGTTCTACAATTTTATTTATTTCATTCGAGCTGAAATATTACCAGCTCTAACAGACATTTTCAACATTTTTATTCTTCTCTACGTGCCCAATCGACATGATCAAACGCTTAAGTAGAATTTAAGATATGCATCTATTTATACACTTGTCATATAACATCATATCGGGGAATGAAGCTGCTAGCAGAAGTAGGTCGAAGAAGTTCTATATTTTAATAAATTTTCAGTAGAAAAAATTACATTTTTATCAAGATAAAATAAAAATCGGCGAAACATTGATTTTACTCCTTCCATACTCTGATAAGAGCACCTAAAACGTGATCATTTTGTAATAAATTCACATTTAGGTCAAACTAACATCCTATTCCTTGGGTCCAATAAACTTTTTAGAAATCAATGACGCATTCAACTAGCTAATAGATCTTGTGGAGTAACTTCCCAAATACAATCACCAAGTTCTCGATATCGAATGCATCATCAAACTGAAATATTTCGGTTCATTTAATGAACATCTTGAGGTTGTTATAACTGAGCTAAGTAGATATGAAATGGCATAGTACTGAAACTGTTGCGGTAAAGTTCGGGCGGAACATTATGAATGCAATTTGCTTGACAATGTGCTTTGACAACCACAAATTTCAAGGTAGATATGATCTAAATGCGAGACTGGTTTAGGAGTATGTCGAAATTTAAGTATCAGACTTGTATGAATGAAGTTAATATAAAAGTCACGATATTTAATGAAGCGATAAGAAAAATTGAAAGGAAACTCGGAAATTTCGTGTATGCCTCACAGCTGCAAAGAATGGAGATATAGTAGGAGCCTTTAAATCAAAAACGCATTAAAAGAGTGACAGCATAAGTTGCCTGGAGCCAGTTTTATAATATATTATTGGAAAGTTTCATAATTTAATAAACAAGGAATAAAATTGGATAATACAGGGTTTCCAGGTAAGCAACAAGCTCCAAATTCGGAGGCAGCAGTGTCGTATCCAATGGTTGAATGATCACGGCATATTGCGGACGATATAGTGATTGTCACCAATGGGAAATTCCCAGAGGTAGTGATGAATGTCCTTCAAGAAGCACTACGAATTGAGGAAAAATGGTGCCTTGAAGAAGACCTTCCAGTTAATCCAAAAAAACCAAACTAGTTGCTTTCGCGAATAGAAGAGTTCTCCTGCAGAGTAGAGTACTGATGTTCGGAGAGAGACTAAAAATATCCAAAGAAGATATCTGGGAGTGATCCTCGTTTCCAAACTGAATCGTAAGGTACACCTGGGAAAAATTACTACCAGGGCGACTAGGCTTTTCTGGAAATGCAGAAAAGTTATGGGCAAAATCTGGGAAATATGACCTGAGGTGGTTCACTGGCTCTACACAACTGTGATAAGACCAACGATCACATATGGAACAATAGTCTGGTGGAGGAGGACAGAAGTGTCCTCTGCAGTTGATATATTAACTGCAATCCAAAGACAAGTATTACCAGGGCAATGAACAGCACGGGGACTGCATCAAAGGAAGCCCATAATGGACTTCCTCCTTTGGAAATTTTTGTAAGGGCGGACGCAATGATGGAAATTCTTAGGCTGAAATCGGGAGACTTATGGCCCCCGAGCAGGACACACTGATACAACTGGGACAATACTGGATGAACCCATATTTCACATGAGTTTTGATAGCATGACACCCGAGAATATATTCACTGAGCGAGTGAACATCATCATCCCATCTATTGATGAAAAGATCAAGAAAGGATATACCGGACAAAAAATCAAAATATTCACTGACAGCAAGGCTCTGCTTAAAGCTATCAGTAATTCAATAACTAGGTCTTGACTGGTAAAAAACTGCAACAGGCTGGCAAGAGACAACAAAGTGTCTCTAATATGGGTGCCGGCACATGAGTGGATTGAAGGTAATGAAATGGCGGACCAGTTAGTTGAAGAAGGCTCTAAAGGAGACTTCATAGGTCCGGAGCCGTTTTGTGGAATGCATTAGAAGGGAAATCGGGAACTGGCTAGATAGGGAACACCAACTCAAATGGAGGTTGACCTCCATACAAAGAGTAGGCAAGGAACTCTCAACCAGGTTATTGAAACTGGGTAAGAGTCATTTGAAGACACTTACCGACCTGGTGACTGGACACTGCACCCTGAGAAAACATCTGCACAAAGTGGGCAAAAAACCTATGTGCAGAAAATGTGAACTTGATGATGAAACACCTACTCACATACTCTGCTTACTTCTGCGAGAACTTACAAGTACTTAGAAGGAAGCACTTGGAAGAAGAATTAATACAACCATTACAACTACTGAAAATCCCTCCAGACAAACTAGTGGCCTTTATAGAAGACACGGAGCTTCTGGAATGGAAGTAGATAACATGGGAAATGGTACAAATATTCGGTTCAAGTGCCAGGGCTGGTGAGCACAACCCAAATGAATGAATGAATGAACCTTCTGATTAATGAATTTAAATAAACAATAACATTTTACAATTTTATTTCAAAATTAAAATAATAAATTCATGTTTCATTGATATATACTTGAATATCGATTTTATCTTCTCTACCAATTTACCTACATTCATTTTAATTATTGTTTCTATATCGTTCTATCTCGTACAAACCCTCATTTGTGTTCAAATGTGTATCGTGGAACATAAAGTGTTAAACGTTCTTTATTTTTGTATAATAAAAGGCTTACGTTTCATTTCAAATCACTTACCGTGTATAAAGACATGCTACGTTTGAAAGAGTTCGTCTGTCCTTGAACGTTGTTGAAATAGCCGACAAAAGGGAAAATGTCCACATTAAACGACCTGCCTAGAAGTCTGATTTTGGCAGTTCAATAATAGTCTGACATAATGAAATAACAGAATATTTTTGGACGATTTACTGCAGACTTGAAATGTCGTACGTTACGTTGTGCACTCAAGAACTACTCCGAATGTAATTGCCGGAAAGAAAAATATAGTAAAGGGTACAAACAAATGTTTTAGTCAAAAAAATGTATTGTTCATCATTTTGTTGAGAAAGGAAAATGAGTATCTTTAAAAACTAAAAAAAATATACAGAAACTTTCTTTTGATCATTTTCACTAGGATTTTTTCCCTAAAGTAATGAGACGGGTAGTTTTTGATATAAAGCCGACAAATTGACCGCTATATGTGAATTCCTCTTCAAATTATTAAAATCGTACCTTTCGTTAAGAAAGTTATAAGAAAGAGGTGTGCGTATGGGTGAGTGAAACCTTGGTGGGGCTAGTTTGAACAATTAGGTGGTAAAAGAGGTATTTGCTTCTTTTTGGACTTTATCTGTGCAAAGTTGTGGTGAGCTGCTAGAGTCCAATTAAATTTTTTTCTTATGAAGTTTTGGCATGAATATCATTCTTTATCTATATTTCACTAACAAATACAATTTCAACTTTGATCACTAACATCCACCACAGAATCCCTAGCTTTTGTTTAATATATTTTTGACAGTGTAGTTACAGAGAGGCAGCACATCCACTAGGATCATTTACTTAGAGCAAAGTTTGATAATACAATTATTGATTTTCGTCAGCATCGCGTCTGCTCGGATTTGCAACACTACGTTAAGACTTCAAAATTTAGTACGTATCTATGACGTTGCCTTAAACTTGGATGGTTTTCTTAATCATGATATATGAGACTTAGATTATCGTCGGTATTCAAAAACAAGATAATGTCAAAGTGAATTAATTGTTTTTCGAAATTATAGACCAGTGAAAGCTGGAACGTTTTTTGACGAGGCATTTTCCTTTCAATGAATTCAATAATGTAAATTCACTCCACGGTTATCTATAATAAGCCTGAAGATAACTATATTTTTTCAATTAACTCTATTCATGGCTGCTGTAACGCTCAATTTCAAGTCGGTTTTTGTTTCGTTGGGAGGTCATCACATTACATTTTCCTTTCTCATCTCCTATATATCCGCACCCGTTAAATTGTTATCTTCTGATATTCTCCCCAAAAATCCAATTCAAAGGAACAAACAATTTTGCGGTTCTTCTATCAACGGAAATGTGATTAGAGTAAGTTGAAAAGAGCAAATAAAATTCTGATGGGTATTATTTTCCATGAATACGTGATAAATCACAAACTTAACTTATTTCTGGAATGGGTTTTTAAGTGATAAATAAGCGAGATGATAGAATGCCATCATTGACAGACTAATTTCGCTGGTGTGCAATACATTTTTATTAGTTCCATACTGCGAATACTGTCAGCTACTGATAAAATTAGGTTAAGTATATGGTTTTTCATGGTTTCAGATAATGTTGAGGGGGGAGGAGTAATGGATGGAGGTGAGTGGCGTAGTAGAGAGCATGTTAGGGGAAGAGAAGGACTCGATATGGCATGAGAGGTAGGAGTAATAGTTAAGGAGAAGACGACGATGTGAGCGGAGAATGTGCGAGGGCCTGTCTCGAAGTATGCTAGGGTAGTGATTCCGAGGCGAGGGTAAGGTTGGTAGGCATCCCCTTTGGGATGAGTCCAACAATGTTTGGGTCCTGGACTCATTCGAACATGAGTTTCCCATTCTGGTTTGCAACTAGAAGGGACAACATAACTTGTAGACCGGTTTCGGCGTATTGCGCCTCATCAATACAAGGTATATGTTATCGTCCGAGAGTTAATCCCGGACTGAAATGTGACTATAATCAACAACTACACATATCTTCCAGTTACGGAAATAATTTAGTTGCGAAAATAGCGACATCTCACCTCTAAGTCACAAACCAAAATTCGAAATTTGACAACAAGCTCGTTAGCTTGAAACATATAGAATTATTACAGTTTCCTGTAAAATTGTCGTATTTAGTAAAGCGTGTTACCAACAGATATCAAAGAATAAAAATATATTATTCTACGCTTTACAACTAGTTTTGAAAAATATTTTTCGACAACAACTCTAAGGAATTGTATGCTTCCTGATCTAGCTACAAATGAATTTACAATATGAAGGGGACTGTGGAAAGACACTTGACAAGAATATTAAAGAAAACAAGTGAGTTGTTTTGGCACTAAGATCGCGAATTTACAAAAATAATAGATGAAAAGAAGAGTCCAGTATTTGTACAAGTTGGTATAAGTGAAAATGTTGGTAGATGTCATACATTCAGAAGGTTTCTGTTGTTGACAAACGTGCATATTCTCAACCTCCAAAGAGATGCATCAGAGACGTCAGATGGTAAAAAGAGAGGAAATAAGGAGGTTGACAACTGTAGAATTACAAAGGTTTGTATTAATTCAGCGGTTAAAACAAACAAGAATGCAAATCAAAAGGGAAGAACTAATTATCAAAAGACTGGGTGGGGAAAATACCGAATCGCCTCGAGACATCTTTATTATATAATTCTTCTGTACACATGTCTATGTATGCAATTCTGCAACGGCTACTCAGTTTAGAGAGCACCTCAGGTGTAGATTCTGAGACCAAACTAGTAAAAATTCAGAGAGCAGTCTTACCGGTTCTACCTATTTGAAATTTATTTTAATTAATCAAGTTACTGAAATTAATAAAAGAAAAATTATGAAAGTTAAGAAAGGTAAGTGGGCGCCACCCTGAATAATACTAGTTTATTTGTTACTCACATGAGCATTATAGCGACAAATCCTGGAATATTGGAAGGGAAAATGAACTTTATGAACAACGTTATTAAATTTATATGTTGTATATTGACTTTTTTTTTTTAAAAACAATAAACAGAAAAAAAATGACTAGGTTTTTATTGGGTTGTTCTATGTTGAAGAGTTGAAGAAGCGATGAAATATATAGATGTTACTTTCCTGGAGTGATAGAGTCCTGGTTCCAGATAAAGTCCTCGACAGATGGAGTCCTTGTTGAAGTTACAGGTGAAGTTCTGGTTTCAGGTAAAGTTCTTGTCCCAGGTAACGTTCGTGTCCCAAGTAAAATTCCCAGGTAGAGTGTCCCAGGTAAAATTCCTGTCCCAGGTAAAATGCATTCACATGAATGCACTTTTTAAAGATAAGATAAGATACAGTAAAATTTTGCTTGAATAGCACATGTTCTCAGGAAAGAAGAATGTAACCTCTTCGCCACTGTTTAAATACATGAAATCATATGAAAGGGAACAGACTTACGTCTCGTGTTCATGTCAAGCTCAGACGCGTTGACCAGGAAAGGAATTTACATTTCAATAGTGAATTCTTAATTCAAATTTAATGAATAATTGGTAGAAGAAGAGATAAGAACGAGGTCGAAGTGGGAATAACAAATAGCAGTGGCTATTTTCACGACAGAGGGAACTCGTTCGGCCCGTACGAAAACGTTGATTTTGACAGTAAATATATTCAGCCTCGAAACATTTCTCGGTGTTGGGTATGAGAAAGGAGGCTATTCGACGCCCATACGATAATTTATTATTAATAATTTATTATTAATTAAATAGAGAAGAGTAAAGTGAACGAAATTAACGTTACAACTCCTGAACGACTTAACCGATTTCGAGTGAGTACCTGGACAGTTGAAATTTACAATTGATCCTGGTAGGTGGAGCAGCAATCGAGTTCAACCTGAACTTCTTTTAAACGGCTGGACCATTTGTGATGAAATTCTACATAGAATCAAATTCTCGAAAAATAAAAGAAAAATTGAGGGAAATCAGGTTTTTATGAAAGAAAAAAGTTAGAACTGCAGAGCAAAATTTGAAAAATAAACCTTTTCAAAACAATGTAATTGTAGTCATTGTTTTCAACCCAACATTGGGAAATATTTCCAATATAAATTAATAGGAATTTTGAAATAAAATTCCATTCGCTCGAATAAAAATACTGCAATTCGATTTTAAATGGAGGGTTATTATGTTTTAAATTTCGATTTATTTACTGTAAGAGTAATTCAACTGCTCTTGAAAATTTGTAAATCATCAATTTGAACTTCGTTTTACGAACAAATATGTGACAAACTGTTTATGAACATTAGGATACGAATTTTGCTAGAGTGAATAACTATGAAAACAAATACATGAGGAAGCAGTTTGGGTAAAAATTGGTCAAAGCCTAACAGCATCTTGTTTTTTGTTACTGATGCAATACAATTCCAGTCCAATCTATGTCTACTATTGTTGAGGGAAAACTTGTTTTATATGGTAACTATCTTTGTCTTTCAGAATACATGACTCGAGACCTCGTTGCAGTTCGAACACTCTTCGAACACAAGAAGGAGGGCAAGGGGATAGTAATAGCATCATACTACTTTGCGGGAGACTGGATGGCACCACCCCCCGAGGTACAAAGGTTGGTGGAGTACTGTGAAGAGAAGAGACTACCTCTACTCTTAGCATGTGATGCCAAAGCACACAATAATGTTTGGGGCAATAACAATACCAATCAGAGAGGTGAGCAATATAGGGAATACCCCCACATTTGTCACACTGGCAACACAGGATCTAAAACATATAGTAAGAGATTGGAGAGCTTCGGCGATCCATCTCTCTCCGATCATAGCATCATAACATTCAAGTTAGAACTAGGCAAACCTGTGGTGAGCCCCAAAAGAAAACCAAGAAAAACGGATTGGGACAACTATAAGACCTGTCTGGGAGAAAATATAGCACATATCCAGAGAAAAGGGTTGGCTAAGCACTATCTCGATCTGGAAAATGAGCTTGAGGAAATGAACAGGGCAATAATCGATGCATTTGAATCGAGCCTCCATCCACATATTTGCGAACTGCACAGCAATTCAGAATCCTATGGCACAACACCTTGGAGATTACTGGATAGAAGAGTTAAAGCCTGCAGATATCCTAAAATTCCTCCATGAAATAGGACTAGAGGAGCTACTAGTCTCTGAGACTTTCCTCAGGAACTAAGTAGAAGGAAGGGGGTACAATAGATCTTTTAGGTCTCAGTGAATGTCACCCCAATTAACATACATACATGGTAACTCTCAGAGTTTGTGGAGTTTTTCAATTCCCACGTTCCCAATTTATAGTAAAAGATATCTACGGTAATGTATCATTAGGATCAGCAGAGTTTTTTGAGGTATATTCAGATATTTAAACAACTACTCCAAACATATTATCCGACGATTTTAAATGAGAAACAAATATCCTGAAAGCTAACTAAAAAGAGAAAATATTTCCCTTTTTTTTTCTCCTCTTATTGGAATGCACCCGTCCAACTCGAGCTCGAGTACATAACAGTGAGTAATGGTGCGGAATTGTTCGAAACGGACGAATAAATAAATGGGTTGTGGTTCGGATTTTCCGAATGAAAAATTAGAAAATGCTTATTGTATAAGAAAAAAAGTGGAAGACCTTTACTTTATTTATTAAATATTTTTTTATAATTAGTCATAATGGTAATAGACAAGAGAAGGAGTTTAGTTATCACAAGATATTGTTAGCTCAGGATGATGCGACAGCAACAAATTCATTTCAAACAAAATTTTAATGTAACAGAAATTAACTGTTGCTACTATGCGCGAATTTTAAACGATTTTATATTAAAAAAAAGTTCAAAATAATGAATATCAATCTCACGTCGAAGAACTATAAAATAAAACTAGATATTTTGTTAATGAAGTTTGAAATTTCCAGGTGTCGATAGTACACTTCTCAAGTTGTACTTATGTTCCTTCCATTAATAACAGCATGCAGACATGTTCAGAGAGAAAATAGATGGGATAATGTGGTGTACTACACGTTAGTAGATACCCTTTAACGTAATTAAACTTTGATTTATGATAGCATAATATGAAATATACTTTGATGGATATTCGAAAAGTTCGAAATAGAAGGGTTAATATTGAACCTTTGAATAAGAATAAGAATAATTTGGAAAAAATGTAGGTATATTTTGGTATAATGGTGCATTAAGAGAAGATAGAGAGGGAAAAGAATCCAAAACTCCAACAACAATTAATCAAAAATGAGAAATTAAGTCAGCCCAAGGATTTCTGTGTGTTTATGAATATTGAACAAATGCGTAAACAAGAAGTTTTATCAACTCCAAGAGTTTTAAACTCCCCAAAATTCTCAAGTTGAATATATTGTTTATTATTTATGTATAAATCTTGAAGGAAAATATTTTGAAAAGTAAAGTAAGTTTTAAACTTAAACACATTTAGAAAACCATTGTTTGGGATTCATTTAACCGGTCTAGCAAAAAAACAATTCTTTTTTAATGAAACGCTTATTACTGAGGGTTATACTTTTCTCATTACCATTTTTCTCTTTTAAAGGCTTTTGTTTAATTTTCTCATTCTTTTGAGGTCAAAAATGATTAAAGGTGTTTCAAATTCCCGTACACTATCCCGTAGGATCTCATTAATTTTTCTCGGTAATTTAAAATATTACAAGAGAGATAGAATTCGTATAAAAATAAAAAGGAGCTGCTAAAATGTTTCTCTTATTTTCGTATGCATTAGATGCATAATTCTTCTTCTGCCGCTTAAATAAAAACATCTATTTATAGGTTTTGGGATACGGATGTCTAGAACGTGTGAAAAAATTCACAATTGACCAAAACTGTCAAAATTGTCAATAATTGTCAAAAATTGTCAAAAATCGTCAAAAATTGTCATACATTGTCAAAAACTGTCAAAAACTGTTAAAATTTTGGAAAATGGTCAATAGATGTCAAAAATTTTGAAAAATGGTCAAAAACTGTCAAAAATAGACAATTATTGTCAAAATTGGTCAATAATTCTCAAAAATTGTTAAAATTTTAAAAAATGGTCGATAATTAACAAAAACTATCAAAAATGGTCAATAATTTTGAAAAATTGTCAAAAATTTTGAAAGATTCTCAAAAATGGTCAAAAACGGACAAAATTGGTCAATAATTGTCAAAAATTGTTAGAATTCTGAAAAATGGTCGATAATTGTCAAAAACTATCAAAAATGGTCAATAATTTTGAAATATGGTCAAAAATTGTCAAAAATGGCTAATAATTGTCAAAAACTATCAAAAATTGTAAAAACTGTCAAAACTGGACCATTATTCTTCAATTATCGTCAAAATTTTGAAAAATAGTTGATAATTGTCAAAAATTGTTAAAGTTTTTAAAAAATTGTAAAAAATTTTGAAATATGGTCAAAAATGGTCAAAAACTTGGAAAAAAGGTCCATAATTGTAAACAATTGTCAATAATTATCAAAAATGGTCAATAATTTTGAAAAATGGTCTGAAATTTTGAAAAACTATTAAAAAAGATTAAAAATTATCAATTATTGTTAAAAATTGACAATTATTGTCAACAATTTTGAAAAATGGTCAAAAACTATGAAAATGTTTAAAAGTTGTCAATTATTTTCAAAAACTGTCAAAAATGGACAATTATTGTCAAAATTGGTCAATAATTGTCAAAAACTATCAAAAATGGACAATTATTGTTAAAAATTATCCAAATTATGAAAAATAGTTGATAATTGTCAAAAATTGTTAAATTTTTTGAAAAATTGTCAAAAATTTTGAGATATGGTCAAAAATGGTCAAAAATTTGGAAAAATGGTCCATAATTGTAAACAATTGTCAATAATTATCAAAAATGGTCAATAATTTTGAAAAATGGTGTGAAATTTTGAAAAACTATTAAAAATCATTAAAAATTATCAATTATTGTTAAAAATTGGCAATTATTGTCAACAATTTTGAAAAATGGTCAAAAACCATCAAAAATGTTTAAAAGTTGTCAATTATTTTCAAAAACTTTCAAAAATGGACAATTATTGTCAAAATTGGTCAATAATTTTCAAAAACTATCAAAAATGGACAATTATTGTTAAAAATTATCAAAATTTTGAAAAATAGTTAATAATTGTCAAAAATTGTTAAAGTTTTTGAAAAATTGTCAAAAATTTTGAGATATGGTCAAAAATGGTCAATAATTTTGAAAAATGGTGTGAAATTTTGAAAAACTATTAAAAATGATTGAAAATTATCAATTATTGTTAAAAATTGACAATTATTGTCAACAATTTTGAAAAATGGTCAAAAACTATCAAAAATGTTTAAAAGTTGTCAATTATTTTCAAAAACTGTCAAAAATGGACAATTATTGTCAAAATTGGTCAATAATTGTCAAAAATTGTTAAAATTTCGAAAAATGGTCGATAATTGTCAATAATTTTGAAAAACGGTCAAAAATTTTGAAATATTGTCAAAAATAGTCAATAATTGTCAAAAACTATCAAAAATGGACAATTATTGTTAAAAATTATCAAAATTTTGAAAAATAGTTGATAATTGTCAGAAATTGTTGAAGTTTTTGAAAAATTGTCAAAAATTTTGCAATATGCTCAAAAATGGTCAACAATTGTCAAAAAATTTAAGATTATACTTACTGATGAAAATTTTCAAAAGAATTAAAAAGGTATCGATCATCATTGACTCCATTTTATTCTAGAACGTTGTCGAATGTCATTTCTTCACGTTTAAAATTAATCATTTTTTCTATAGTTTTTAAACCTATAGAAATATAAAACCATTTACTCTGATAAGTATAATATTAATTTTGTTGTGAATGAGAGAGTGAATGAATTTTAGATAAGAAAATAAATAGTGTTAATGATTTTTTGAATATTTTTGAAAAGTTAATTAAGCAGTTAAGCAAAGTTAAACAATAAACCGAACGTTTTATTTGTTGAACATTTATTTAAAATTGAATGTGTTTGTTTTTGTATCTATGATATATTTTACAATCAACACTGGCTGTCAACGTTGGAACTTTTTGAAGGCAAAAGGACAGAGTTGGCCTCACAAAATTTGAACTCACAAACAAAGATAGTTTAAATAAATTTACAAAATAATATTCAAATAATAGAATAAAGAGTCATAATAATCATAATAGAAAAATAATAAAATAAAAAAATAAATATTTGATAATTTCCGACTGAGCTAGATTGATATAAATAAAGTATCAAAACTAAAATAATGAAATAAATAAAATTTAATTTATAATAAGGTATGAAATTGATATAGATCAACAAATCACAACCATATCAATATATGTTATATCTCATATATGTTATATTTTTGAATGGTTTATAATGATTTGAAAATGAATCCAATACAGCATGTAGGGTCTTTTCATCACTCGTCATTTCTGTTTCATCTTCTTTTACATATATAAATGTGTTGTAAAGTTCCAAACCTGTAGGTCCAACTAAGTGTAAAAATGTAGCTCTTTGTTAGCTTATCGGTTTTGTTGAAAGATCAGCTACCTCTAAATAAATTTCAATCGATTGTCTCCATTTTCCCCATTTTTAGCAAAATTTTCAAATTCTTTTGGATCAATACCCAGCTGCCACCATGTTATATATCTCACTTTATATTTTAGATATATAAATATATTATATTAAAATGCACATTTTACTTTTTAAGACTTTTATTTATCACCTTCAATATATCTGGTTGACATGTGAGTGCTGACAACCAACCTGATTGTCTGAACAGGGCTGCCAATGTATTTTATTTGCTTAGGCATATTTTAGTTTACTTTATAACTTTGGGGGGCTTCCGTTATTCCCACCCATTATAATATTATTTCTGGACCTTGAGTACATACATAGATCAACATCTGACTGATGGAAGGAAACTTCTATTAGATTCAATATCTCTTCCGCATACTTATATTGAACTAACTTGATCAATTGTTTCAACTCAAAGTAAATATTATAATATGTAATCATAATTTTTTTGGCTATATCCATTTAGCCAGTAACTCTAACGTATTGATAACGTAAGTACTTTCCAATATCACTTACCCCAATTTCAAGAGCCCGAGTCTTACCTGAAAAAAAAATGCAGTATTAGAATATACAAAAGTATATTTTATTCAATATTTTGGCGAGCACAAGAAATTCCTTGGACTTCAAAAATTGGTGGACGCAAGCAGTGCATTCGTCAAATATGGGTTTTACTGCACTGTTTTAGTTTATCATTGATGCAAGTTTTCTTCGTTTTCATCAGAAAGTTTTAAGCCATCAACTTTTTAGACAAAGTTTATTTCCGAGGCGCTTAAATCCTCTGCTTTTTGAAAAAGCTTTGCATTTAATAATATTACACTGACTCATACAACAATTCGACCTTTCTTCGTGTAGTTAATTGGCTTTTTTGCACAAAGAAAAGTTTTTCAAACATTGGTGAGTTCGGTATCATGTGAAAATGGAAAAAATCTTGAAACTTCTATTATATAACGAAAAGTTAAAGGAAATAGCCTCATTAACTGTTTCACTTAAACGCACTTATACCCGAAGTTTTCATCATCACCCTTCCCAAGACCGTACAGAATTTTTTCGATTTGGGGTTTCATTTTGAAAAAAAAATGAGTCAGTGCCACTAATTTTGGCAAAAGAGTGAAAATAATTCAACACTTGCTTCTGATTATTTGTGTTCTCAAGAATGTTGCCAGAAATAACTCACAGTTCTGATCCAAATCTAAAGATTCTTATGTTTTCACGCAAGCTGCATACTATTCTATAAAAGTATGAAATAACACCTTTCTGGCAATATAGACATGGTGTGAGGAAAGCTCAGAAATTGTCCAGTTGGATCTTAAAATGCCCCTAGGCTGCGCCCTATCATTCATAAAAATAAACTTTCAAAAACCATTTTCCCGAAATCTCGTTTATTCAGACACCAAGAAACGTAACGCGTCCTCAGTTCAGCACCATCAATTTTTATGATCATAAGTACAAGGAGCAGCCCAGATGCATCGTTGACTTCGAATGTTCTTAGTTAGAGGGCAATGGGCCGATACATACTTCAAAAACCGGTTAATGTTAACAATGTTTCCTACTAAGCCTAGCGAAAGTAAGTACACTGTGGAAAATTAAAGTGTACAAAATTTTCCCAAAAAAAATATTCACATTTGAGAAAAAGAAATAATACTTTTGATAAGTGTTCGCCATAATAAAAATTATTACATTCATATAATAGATGTCTCTAATGCAACGGAAGGGACTGGGAAACGAAAGCTCTGAATGCTTGAGAAAAATCACCAGCAGCTTTCAAGTGGAAATTCACGCCAAAGGAAAGTGAGCCCAGTTTAATATTAATAGGAGAAAGATCATGTCGGATAGTCAAGCAGCCTTTAAAGCACTGACTTATTATGCTATCAGTTCTTAAATGTTAGGGGAGTGTCTGAAAAGCGCAATGAGCTGGGCAAGAAAAGCATAGTCACCTAATTGTAGGTTCCTGGACATACTGGAATATAAGGAAATGAAATAGCAGATAAACTACCCAAGTAATGTAATAATCGAAGAAATAGGCAACATTGGAACAAAAAAAAAGATCTGACCATTAGAAAGATCTATGAGACCGCCACCTGCCGTTAAATTTGTGCCCTCCTTAATCTCCAAGTTTTAAGTGCTCCGGAGTTGTCGGTATGGGTGAAAGCAGTATTTTTCATCTTTGGTATATTAACTGACTGGAAAATGAGATTCCGAATTCAAAAACACGCTATTTTGTACAAGATTAATTCGCTAGAACATTTAATGCTAAAGGTGTATCTAGATGTCCAATAGAATAGGATATAGAAGGCAAAGGATTATCATAATGTAGGATAGTCAAGCAGCCATTAAAGCACTGAGCTTTTGTGTTATCAGTTAAAAAATGGTGTGGGAAAGCCTAGGCAAATCAAACGAACTAGGTGAGAGCAATATATAGTCACCTTACTGTGGACTCCAGGACACACTGGGATAGAAGGAAATGAAATAGCAGATGAACTAGCAAAGAGGAGGACTGGAACACTCTTTTGGGGGCCGGAACCCTTTTGCGGTATCAGCTCAAATGTAATATTGAAAGAAATAGGCAAGGCTGAAAAAAAAGAGAAGATCTGACCATTGAAAAGATCTAGTAGGACTTACACAATCAAAGATTCTCCTGGGTAACTACAACCTGTTGAGATCGAATGAATGCATGAGTCCAAGTAAAACTGCACTAAGAGTTTCAACAGGGATCCTTATGGGACATTGTCGCCTGAATGGGCACCTGAAAAAGCTCAAAATAGTGGAGGAAGAAGAATGTAGATTCTGTGGTATGGAAGAAGAAACCTCCATCCACATACTTGTGAACTGCACAGCAATTCAGAATCCTAGGGCACAACACCTTAGAGATTACTGGATATAAGAGGGACATTTACCTAAGTTAAAGCCTGCAGATATTCTTAAATTCCTCCGGGAAATAGTGGACTTTCCTCAGGAACTAAGTAGCACAAAGGGGTCAATGGATGTCACCCCAATTTACATACATACATCTTATTTTGACGTTACAAATCCATAATTTTGTAGACCTCAAAATATCCTTCTTATCAACTACATCTCACAACGTAAACAAACCGCAACTTTATTAAAAATTAACATATTATTAGGTTATAACCTAACCTGAGCATCGTTCGCTAATCGATAATTTTCCACGGTGTTTTTACAAATAATCGTTTTTTTATCATTAGTATGTATACAACATCCATCCACTGAAGGCTTCTTGACACAAGATCCACTTAAAAACAGGTGATATATTGTCTTCGGTTATGCCGTTCTATACGAGAATTATAGACCAGAAATAAATCTTGGGAAGTCTTGACGTGTATCTGAAGTGAAAGTCACTTAAATATTAATGAATTCTTGCGACCGACCTCAGGACATTTTAGACGAAACTGGATTATTGGAGAAAAATACTAATCGCTGTTTAGTTAAACCAAACTTTTAAACTTTGGTTATAATTGTTACATATATAGTTGGACGACGTATCACAAGTAGGAAGTGCATTATGTCATTTGTAGTGCCCCTCGTATAAATTAGTAGGTCATTCACGAAATATCCTAATTAACACTTTTATAATATTGGATAGATATTGTTGCGAGGTCACCAACTTAAAGCCGGTCCTGTCTCTCGATTATAAATTTTGGTGAATGCGCTTTCGAGAACATTCTCGAGAAGACGCTTTGTTTGTTCATAGGACGAGCGCGGAAGGAACTGGAATTTTCGATAGAAGGACTATATAAACGCGGGTTTTTGAGTGAGTGCACAATTGGTGAGACGAAGACAAAGAGTTAGTTCACATACAGTTTACAGAAGGTTTTAGTAATCGAACAGTGAATGAAATAGTGAAGATAAATAGTGTAAAATTCGAGTGGTGAAAATAAATTAGAACTATTTTACCGAGTGTAAATAACTAACTAACATTAAGAAGAGTATGTGTATATAAATTAAGTTTAATCAAGAAATCAATAGATAGTAATTAGCCATAGTGTGTATGATCTTATCCCACCGGTAAAAACTATTTAAATAAATAACAAAAACATTACAATATGTTTATCAACAATGATATGAAAGTGTTTGTAAGCATGAATATTTAGTTTTGATTAGGACGGCACATGACTAGACATTTTAAGAATATAATTATACCTTGCACTCTACTGAGGTCAAATCTGCTGTTATTTGGACGTTCGCGTTTTTCTGGTGGTGACGACTCTACTTATTATATCTGATGCTTCACTTATGATGTTATCAATATTATTTCAATTTTTCTTTGCTGCAATTGATTGAATAATATATCTACGTTGGACATTACATGATGTCACATCCACAAATCCATTAGTTTTTTGAATAAATATTCTACTAAATTTACGTGTCTATAACTTTTTCCTCTACACTTCTCTACACTAGTTTTTTCAATAGTGGTATCTGGTAATGGCCTACCTTTTGCTTTTAATTCTATCTTTTCTTCATATGCATATTTAAGAAATCTCTTTACATTAATTAAATTGAAGACCACCTCTATAGTTCACAGTTTATATAATAATTGTCAACATAGAAACAAAAACACCCGCACTGAGTGACTTAAATCGAACCGTACCGTATACCTCGCTGCGCTGGACTAAATGCAGAGATTTTAAGAGGGGAAAATCACGCATGATCACGGTTTAGTTTTAGACAGTCAAGGGGAAGAAGAGTGCAGCGCGGGTGTTTTAAAGTGCTCGCAGATCACGTTGGTATGGCCCAGCTATATAAAATATCAACGATCGCGCGAAATTGGTTCGTTATTCCACTGGTGGACTCTATTTACGCTTGTTTGTTATTTCAGCTGTGGCTTGTTTTTTTTATCATTATGACAATGCGAATGCCTTACAAAATATATTATAAATTTTATATTTGGTAAAAGGAAATATTTAAGTGAATTAGAAGATTTTTTGGGAGCTCTGCAGTACTGCAGCACTTATGTTCTGGTCGCTCCTGGCTGACTGAAGTCTAAATAGATCAATCTGAAGCTCAACTTATCACTTTTCTAGATATTTCCCTCCGTTAACGAGATATAATCCATTGTAGTTCTTAGAATTGACACCCTGTATAATAAAATAAGATATAAAATGGCGACTATCTAATGTGAGATTTGCTTTTTTCCTGTTCAAATCCCATTGTTTGCGATTTCTTTATATAACATCTGTAATACTTGGGGTAATAAAAATAAAAAATAAGGCCCCCCAGCTTTCATTTAAGGGAGTCTCGAGTTTTTAGTACTTTGGTGTGTAGTAAAAATCTGAGTGTATGGAACATGTACTTCTACTAAACTTAAAAGCAATATAAAGTTATATTTAACGTTCAAAGTGGTTGGGGATGTGATGATTTATGGAAGTCCTCAAATATAAAAAATGTACATTTTTATGGATACGCAAAAAAGTTTTTGCCGTGATATAGCGAAAACAATAAAAATGCTGATTTCGCATTGGAAATAAAATTAATCTCGACTCGGATTTTTCAACACACATTCCCTTGGGAGATGGAAAAAACCATTTTATGAGTATTTTAAAAATGTAGACTGATGTTTTGGTGCACATTCACACTTACAAATTATTTTGAAAACTACATAAAGCTACACAATCTAAAATTCAAGCAAATGTTGAGAACAGCCAATCAAATTTATTCCATGCTTAAGCTTGAATATTCAACGTTATTTCACCTTGATAATTTTCAGTGCAGCATTATTATACAGCAGCAACTCGTTCATTTCTCCTCAAAATAAAACAAAGTACAAAAACCAAGTTAAGTCTCCCGCGTCCCATTTTTGTCTCTCACAAAATTTAAAGCAACACTTTGTTGCAAGATAATTAAATAAGATAAACCTGCAAGATTTCCTTTTTACTTTTCCTTTATTCCTTTTCTCGCTTCTCTCCACAGACTTTATTAGAATGTAAACGAATTCATTCATTCAGGTTCACACAACAGAGAGGTTTCACGAAGGTCACGAGGTCATTTCAGTCTTAAGATTTTATTACTTTGCATCGTAATCACCATAATGATTAGTTTTCTTCACTCGCCTTTGATACACAAATTCATTCACAAGTTGTCATATAAATAGTTTCAAATACCTGAAATATATTTTTGGAGATCGACTTTTGAAGGATCATAACCAAAAAATGTAAAACATTTTCGTATTAATTTGAAATCCAGTTTTCTCTTACAATGATGATTATTTTTTAAACCCGAAACTTTCTGTATTAAAGCGGCAGCGTTGGTCGGTTCCTATGCATTGTTTCGCAAACATCTGCTATCGATTTACAGTCCGGCTTACGAACAAAGCACGCCCTGATTCTCTACTCGGAGAAACTGTTAGCACATGATCTTTAGATTGTTGCTTTGCTGGCTACAGGAGAATTTTAATGTGCCTAAGTATTACGTTTTTTGAAATTACAAGAACCTTCCTCATGACTCTAATGATCTCGACAACTTCACTAAAGGTAATGACTTACCTATATATATACACTTACCTATATATATATATATAAACAAAAGGGAATTCTTGACGGTAGATAATTCAATAGGTTTTATATGGAACAGAAGTAACTTAACCTAAAATAAAATAGTGCTTTCAAATATAAGGTGAGATAGATACAATTTAGAATTTAATAAAAATTAAAACTTGTTAATAATCTAAACATATGTACATCTTATCGAATCATTTATATTGGTACCAATAAAAATAAACCAACCTGACACTATCCACGAAGCACCGAGCTGATGATGGCCTTTCAATTCTCTGGATTGCAATTCATACAAGAGTGTTATCAATTCACACTCTCCTGGAATACAGGACCAACTCCACGACTTCAATCAGGTAGGAGCCTCCTTCACCTTTCCAAAACCTGACTTTTACTTTTTCTCCCAACTTTCTGGATCAATTTCCAGCTGCTTCAACTCTCCAAGACTCTTTCTATACTTTTATATTATATTTTTCTTCAAAAATCTTATTCCGACAATACTTTTTCAAAATCCAAAACCCTTTCTTCATAATTTTCCAAAATCAATAATCCGGTAATAAGTGAATAGATTTACTTGTGCGATGAAATTATACACACTAATTACTATTTATTTATTTTTATATATTCTATATAACCTAAAATAAAATAGTGCTTTCAAATATAAGGTGAGATAGATACAATTTAGAATTTAATAAAAATTAAAACTTGTTAATAATCTAAACCCCCTTTACAGATGTACATCTTATCGAATCATTTATATTGGTACCAATAAAAATAAACCAACCTGACACTATCCACGAAGCACCGAACTGATGATGGCCTTTCAATTCTCTGGATTGCAATTCATACAAGAGTGTTACCAATTCACACGCTCCTGGAATACAGGACCAACTCCACGACTTCAATCAGGTAAGAGCCTCCTTCACCTTTCCAAAACCTGACTTACTTTTTCTCTCAACTTTCTGGATCAATTTCCAGCTGCTTCAACTCTCCAACACTCTTTCTATACTTTTATATTATATTTTTCTTCAAAAATCTTATTCCGACAATACTTTTTCAAAATCCAAAACCCTTCCTTCATAATTTTCCAAAATCAATAATCCGGTAATAAGTGAATATATTTACTTGTGCGATAAAATTATACACACTAATTACTATTTATTTATTTTTATATATTTTATATAACCTAAAATAAAATAGTGCTTTCAAATATAAGGTGAGATAGATACAATTTAGAATTTAATTAAAATTAAAACTTGTTAATAATCTAAACCCCCTTTACAGATGTACATCTTATCAAATTATTTCTTTATCATTTATATTAGTACCAATAAAAATAAACCAACCTGACACTATCCACGAAGCACCGAACTGATGATGGCCTTTCAATTCTCTGGATTGCAATTCATACAAGAGTGTTACCAATTCACACTCTCCTGGAATACAGGACCAACTCCACGACTTCAATCAGGTAGGAGCCTCCTTCACCTTTACAAAACCTGACTTTTACTTTTTCTCCCAATTTTCTGGATCAATTTCCAGCTGCTTCAACTCTCCAACACTCTTTCTCTACTTTCATATTATATTTTTCTTCAAAAATCTTATTCCGACAATACTTTTTCAAAATCCAAAACCCTTCCTTCATAATTTTCCAAAATCAATAATCCGGTAATAAGTGAATAGATTTACTTGTGCGATAAAATTATACACACTTCTATGGCTAATTACTATTTATTTATTTAAAGATCACACACACTGTATTAAACTTAATTTATATACACAATTTACCTAATGTCTACTAATTTATTTACACTCGGTATTAAAGTTCTAATTTATTTTTACCACCTGAATATTACACTATTTATCTTCACTATTTCATTCACTGTCCGATTACTAAGAACTTTTGTGAACTGTCTGTGAACTAGCTCTTTGTCTTCGTTTCACTAATTGTTAACTCACTCAAAAACCCGCGTATATATATAGCCTTTCTCAACTCTAGAAAATTCCAGTACTTTCCGCGCTCGTTCTATGCACAAACAAAGCGAATGTTCTGGAAAGGTGCGCAGCCACCAAAATTTACAGTCGAGGGACAGGACCGGCTTTGTATATTTAGATCCTTTGGAAACGGAGAGGAAAACGATTGAAACAAAATTCTGGCTTTGTTGCATACTGGGCGGTTAGAAAAATACGTAATTTTCATCTAATGATTTCATGCATATAAATACTCACTTGGTGAGTATAACGAGCTATACAAAAATTGTTTTCGGTCTTGTTTGAAAAGTGGAGACGTTCTTAGATAGGCTTATTGGGATAGCCTTTATTAGTTTCAGTACAAGTTCACAATTTTTCGAGTTCTTCGAATGTTTTCGAAAACGATTCAACAAAAATGTGTTAAGCTCTTAAAACTGAATATCAAAAGAATAATCCATAATCAGAAAATTCAATGTCTGTATGTACTTTGTACATGTACATATAACCCTTCATCTTTACCTTTTTACCCTCTAATCACATACGGCTTCTCAAGGGACTCGTGAGCTGGAATTTTCCACAACCAAATGGTAGTAGGTTTCGAACAATGACAGCATCGTTAGCTTGATTGTATAGCTACCCAAGACAATTACTCTACCAGGTATGTATTGAATTCCAACGTTTGCGCTAAATGGGGTGTTTTTCTTCTGACAATTGGCATAATAACAGTTTTATTTTATGGTGTTTTTGGATTTTGGTGCTTCGTAAATGTGATACGGACCGGGGTTAATGAAAGAAAACAAAAATAATGAGGAGATTATAAGAAATTTTATTTGGTATCAAATTTACATATTTAGCTAGTAGTAACTACTAAATTATTACCTGAAAACTCTATAAGACTTTTGGGTCATTCTTATTATACTTTATTTTATTGCAATGTATTATTTGTAGGTGGTCAAAAAATACCGGCAATAATGTCAATTTATACCTGATGAAGTATAAAAGAAATCTTTATTTTGACACATTCTGAAATACTGTCAGTTATTAAGTTCTGCAGTGATAGTGTGTTTGAAGTACAGTGTGGAAAATTGTAAATAATACTGTAAAGCCTAGAAAAGTACGAAAAGACAGTTATTTGGAAGATAGTAGTGATAGCGAAATTGATTTAGAGTAAGATATGATGTTTTATTTTGTTCTTAAATGTAAGTATTATATACTGTTAAAATATAGTATTACTGCAAATTTTTGTTTGCTTATTCAATTCCCAATCAACTTTACACATTAGTAAGGGGGATATAAAAAAAAATAAATTAATACATTGTAAAAATTAATTTACTCAGTACTTTTTCTTTTTCATCAGGTATTGTGCGGCCCTGCACGGTAAATCCAAAAAGTTTTATGGTTTTATTGCATCTCAAACCTAAGTCAAGTAAGTTTCTTAGATCGTGAAAAGAACTATACAATAATTGGCTGTTTTTGACATTAAAATATATTGCCAGGTATTTTTATTTCTTATTAGAACTCCTTCAATTTTCCTACTTAAATCCTTCCGAAATTTTGAGATGAAAATATCAAAAAAATGTTGTGATTTAGTATCTCAAAAATAACAAACAATACTTATACAATGTGTGTTATTTTCTATATCCAAATTACACATTATGGCCTGATCGAATTGAAAATGTTTTGCGCTCATTACCTTGATTGTCTCACAATGCAAATACTGTTTGTGAAACTGCTCGAGTAATATGTTATATCTCAGTTGTAGAACATGTCAATAATTGATTTTTTTGCGCTTCTAAGAAACTCTAAGTCAAAAATTTTTAAATATTGTCAAGAATTTGGAAAAATCGTCAAAAATTGTCAAACATTTTGAAAAATGGTTAAAATTTTTGAAAAATTGTCAAAAATGGTAAATAATTGTCAAAGATGGTCAATAATAATTGTCAAAACCAATCAAAATTCGTCAAAAATGGTCAAAAATGATCAATAATTGTTAAAATTTTGAAAAATGGTAAAAAATTGTCAAAATTTGGGAAAATTGGTCAATAATTGCCAAATATGTTAAAATATTTGAAAAATTGTCGAAGTCGGTCAATAATTGTCAAAATTCGTCTCGTCAAAAACTGTCAAAAATGGTCAATCATTGTTAAAATTTTTGAAAAATTGTCATAATTTTTTATATATTGTCAAAAATTGTCAAGAATTTGGAAAAATCGTCAAAAACTGTTAAAAATGGTCAATAATTGTCAAAGACGGTGAATAATAATTGTCAAAACCAATCAAAATTCGTCAAAAATGGTCAAAAATGATCAATAATTGTTAAAATTTTGAAAAATGGTCAAAAATTGTCAAAATTTGGGAAAAATGGTCAATAATTGCCAAATATGTTAAAATATTTGAAAAATTGTCAAAAATGGTCAATAATTGTCGAAGTCGGTCAATAATTGTCAAAATTCGTCTCGTCAAAAACTGTCAAAAATGGTCAATCATTGTTAAAATTTTTGAAAAATTGTCATAATTTTTTATATATTGTCAAAAATTGTCAAGAATTTGGAAAAATCGTCAAAAACTGTTAAAATTTTGAAAAAATGGTCAACAATTGCCAAAGATTACCAAAAATTTGGAAAAATGGTCAATAATTTTCAAAAATTGTCAAACTTTTTGAAAAATGGTCAAATTTTTTGAAAAATTTTCAAAATTTTGAAAAAATGGTCAATAATTATAAAAAACTGTCAAAAATGGTCAATAATTATTAAAACTGTCAAAAATGGTCAATAATTGTTAAAATTTGAAAAAATTGTTGAAATTTGAAAAAATTGTCAAAATTTGGAAAAAATGGTCAATAATTGCCAAATATATTAAAATTTTGGAAAAATTGTCAAAAATGGTCAATAATTGTCAAAGACGGTCAATAATTGTCAAAATTCGTCAAAAACTGCCAAAAATTGTCAAAATTTTTGAAAAATGGTGAAAAATTTACGAAAAATGGTCATTCTATCGTGCATAAGAAGCAAGCTTCTGTCGGCGGTCCGACGACCGCTCACCTTTTTTTTTACTAATTTTATGATAAGTTTTCAAAATAAATGGTTTTATGTAATCCAAATACTTATTCCCAACACTTCCATCATTTTTTTTGTCCAGGCGTATTTGTAAATTATGCTAATATAAACTAGAATAACAAAGCAAAAAGGGGAAAAGTATATGATGCACAAACTCCCATTACTCTCATTTTACATTGATTTTCTGACAACCATTCAGAACTCATATCCGAAAACAAATTTAACAAAAAAAATGATACAAAAATGTGAATGTGTTACCGTCACGGCTTGTCAAATCCAAACAAGTTTTTTTCCAACTTTATCCCTCATGCAAAATTCATTGTGGCGAACATGTATTCGTTCCCCCTCTTTGAACGTAATATTATTCGGTGCCAGAAGTACTTCTGACCAAGTGTTGGCAAAAAAAACCGTGAAGTTTATCTAAATAAAACATCCGCTACCCGCCTTTATAATTCTATATCGATTTTCACACTTTTCGGTGATTGCATACCGGATGTGCGAAAATTTGGGTCATTACGAACGGAGAATGAAAAGGATCGGCAGCTGAAAGCCTAGGACTATACCTGGGCTGTGAAAAACCACAAATAATACAAATTATAACCATTATTTGAATTTTCAAAATAGACCAAACCAGGTTAGAGAGGTCGAAGTGTTGCGTGATATTTTCGTAAATTTATTAGACTCTCACAATTTTCATTTTACAATAAAACTTCCTCAAAAATAGAATTTTCCATTGTAGAAAATATAAAATATCTAGCAAAATGAGGTGGGGTAAAAAGTTGTCAACTTCTAGACCACAATGCGACAATCACTAAATGAATTAACGGTTTTGAAAACTTCCAGCTTCAAGTAGAGAAATTTTGATGCGGAATTGATACATTAATCGTAGTCGAAAATAGCGATTAGTTGATGTGGCAAATAAATTGTTACTAATGAAGGTTAGAAGTGAACTGTGGATTAATCAAGATTAAAAGTTTAACGGAGATAGTGTGCATTCACCCGTTTTGGGGATTTGCCGGCATTAGAATAGATATTAACTTGATTTTTCACTTGACTACTGTGGATTTCGAAAAATAGAAGACAGTGTCCTACAGAAATTAATCTTAATTCATTATACAAGTTCTATAAAACAAGGTAGCTCAATGAATTAAGATCTTCCTAGCAAATTTCACAAGGTTTGGATCTTCTCCCTCCTTCTCGTTATGCTCAATAGATCCAGGTACATAAAAAATACAAAGTACAGAATAAACGTAAACAAAAGTTCTTCCAATAAAGTAAATTGCAATACAGTGACGTCACTCTTCAATTCTTCTTCCTTAATCTGTGAAACTCCGAATGGTCTTTATCATTTCTCTTCTTCTCTCATCAAATCTATGCTATACCCATGTGCTAAGCTTATTTTAGTATAACGTCCCATTAAACATAGTAAACTCTGATGGCCATCACCTTCAATTGGTCTCCTACCAGCTCAGTCGGAACAATTATATCATCCCCAAATCTAATTATCACTGAGCTTTCTGCTTTTATATCTGCAATCTAATCCTACTTCAATATCTCTGAAGCATTTTCAACGTCGTGTTCCCAAGGCAACAGAGAAATTCTTAACATTCTTAGTTCTCCCTGAAACATTTATAAAGCTGAAACTGGATTATTTTATTGGCAACTGAAACTTCTACAGTTTCTAATTTTATTGTATAAAAATAACAAAGGGGCAATTGGGTCCTTGGTGAATGGATGCAGAACAGTTTTCGAGTTCCAAGGTGTCTTTGGAAGGTTATCTCTCCAATTCAGCTACCTAAACTCTACATTGTGTTATCTTTCTGAAACTATGTATGTGTTCGTTTAGTAACACTCAACCTCTTGATGACCTGAGCAATGGTTTTTCTCTTCTCAATGTGGACTCTTACAAATCGAAGCTCTTCTACTGCTCTTCAAGTGCAGTACAGTACTGCAATTCTTGTGAATGCAATTTGTGTGGTCTCCAACCTATTTTAGTGGAGATAACTTTCATTTTTTATACACCAAGAACTCTTATCCAAACTACCTAACTGTTGGTCTCTGGCACTTAAAAATTGTAATTTACTGTTGACATTTTATGATCCTATTTCTTACAACCAGCTTAATGTCTCATTAAAGGTAGATATAAAACATGTTGGATGTCTACTTGGTGTTATAACAAAAACAATTACTCAATCTAAACACGAGCTGGTATTTTTTGATCCCAAGATTAGATAAAACTTCATTTTGGACAACTTCCAAGTAAAATGTTGAAATAAACTCTTTCCAGTCTCCGAATGAACAAAAAATTACATTCGGTAGTCGACTCCATTGCGGCAGAAAATCGGTTTTCGGGAATGCATCGATGACTATTTGAATATTCTCAAAGAGTGCACTTTCTGCTTCAACTTCTGTTTAAAACTGCCGTATCTGGTAAATAGACAAATAGACCAGTCAACGGTAGTATAATGTTTTCAAATTATTTATTAATCGTGCGATAAATCGTCTTTTTCCGACAGGTGAAACGTTCGTGGAAAGATTTAGATTTAGAAAGAAGTTGAATTCAGAGTAAGTGTATTAGAGTTACTGGTGAGTTATTTAGTATCATGGTTGAATTCTAGGAAACATTTGATTGGTTATTTTCCCATTTGAATGATTTATTTCCAAATATGAAAGGGGATATTATATCAACCATCACGTTCACTCACCAAACATAGCTTCTTCTGCTTGCGGTGTTTTGCTTGTTCTCAAGCCTTAGTTATCTCCATAAGAAGTTTCTGTAACTGTTCCTTATCTCTTGCTGCTCGGGGAAGCTGCTCTTCTCCCATTCCAGTCCACTGTTCAATATTTCTCAGCCAAGACATTATCTATCCACCACCTTTCCGTAAATATTTACACTCAAGGTGTAGTAGGTACTTATTGCCTTTGATAATATGACCTTCCAGTAGTGCCCGACAGTTCTCTTTGTGTAGCTGTCCAAAAACTTCTTCATTGCTTGTATGTGAAGACCAAGCATTTACTCAAGCACCATTGATAGCTAGCTTCTTGGATCCTGTTACACTTATGCCCGATTGCTCCAGTTTAGCCTAAATGAGAGGTTTAGCAAAATGCTGCTAACTGATAATTCCAATCTCTCATTGCACCATGTTTTGCTTAGAAAAGCCACGCTTACGTACAATACCGTTTGTCTTGACTTGAACGGACAAAACTGCTTGAAATTTCGTGCATATAAGCTTTGCTCAGAGAAAGGTGCAGCGAGCTTAATTTTTTAAGCCTGGCCTACGTGTTAAGCTAAGGTGGTGAAATTTTAAATATTTTCTGCAATAATTGCAATTTAGTCTGCAAAACTGTTCAAGAGAAAATGCAATTATTTGAAAAGTACACAATATTTTTCATTAACGTCGATAGAACTATCTAGTTAATTCACAGCCTAAAGAACGCGATAATATTAGATCGACTGGAAAGCCACATTAAATAAAGGTAGCTTCATAGGTCAACATCCCAATCTTCACCTCACAGGCACACGAATAAATATCTCAATTTAAAAGGATTTTATTATTGGACGACAACAGGGCCTTCAACGCGAAAATAGTCTCTTTTGGAAAAACCGCAATAAGACAGGCCTAATCTTCAGCTTCGGTGACGTAATTTAAAGCAGATTTTGTTGTCACGTTAACCCAAAAGATCCTTCCAACTTCGATGTTTATTTTGTTTCAGGAAATTGGAGTGACATTGTTTTTTCTCTTCGATAGTCCAGAGCTGGTAGAAAATCGGAATAAGTTCATGTAAGAAGAATTAATTGAGTTTGAAATTTGGGTAATCTTAGTCGCTTTTGTATTTTCATGTGATTTTTGAGTAGTGGTAGTTTAAGATGGCGTCAACTGAAATTATTGTGGCTTCTACTCGTGTTGTAAGTAAAGACACGGGTGTTGTTCATAATAACTCCTCAATACTATACTTCTCCTTTGCCTATTTGCTAAGCAGAAATGCTCGAAATGCTACGGTAACGCACGAGAATGAACGAATTTTAAAAATTGTCTCGTAAAACGAAACCTCTCGAATCCATGACATCGTGACTTTACAAGATTCCGCTTGTGCTTGAATTTTACCTAAACTTGCTGTATTACAGGCCCATCAAGCCATACAAGCTGCTACTTAAATTAAAAAAGAATAAATAATAGCTGCTTCAACTATAAAATTTAGTCGCTCATGGTTTTGTTGGAATTTGACATTTTCAGCTGATAACCTGCTTGGAAGGCGATTAAAACTACTTTAGAACGTGATGGAGAAAATGGATGATATTTGAACTACAGGTTCTATTGGACATGGGGGAAAGAAGGGTAAGACCGGGAAACACTTTTCGGCATGTTGAAGCCAAACTATTCCAACTAGAGTGCTTGATTGAACGATCTGACGTATTGTTCATCGTATCACAATATAATGTCTCATAAAAGTCGTAGATTCATTACTTTTTCCAGAAAAATATGTTTTTCTCAAAATGTCAAATCTAAAATGTCAAATGCCTCATCCTACAAGGGGGGTGAGCCCAGTCAAAACACATTCCACATTGGATCCATCCTTCTCCTTGTTTTGAGTTGAAAAAAGATTCGTTGCAGTATAAACAATGATCGTCGGACCTGTTATCTTCCCCATAGGAAGAATCATCAGACGAGGTCATTTCTTCCAGTAACAGGTGATGGTATTAGATGTTTGGGTGATATAGCAAAAGCTATTGATGCAGCAGGCTTTTCATCCGTAAAAATTTGTGGTTCTAAACTTTAAGAACAGCAGGGTTCATTTGGAGATGGTTCGTCAATATTGGTTTGTTAATCTCAACTACCGTTTCACACGTTCTTTGTGCAGGTTTTTCTTCTGTTGCTGGGAGCACTTGTAGAACAACATCTGCTCCTGCTCCTTCTTGAACAGCATTTGCCTCTACAGGAACAGGTCTATCTGTGGTTGTTGAGGGAGCAAACAGGTGATCAGGAAAAATGTTTCGGTTTAAAGGATAAATTTCTGTTTGCTTGAATCCATTTACTGCCGTCCGCATTCCTGCTGCCTAGCTCTACCAGGATGTTGTGCAAGCCACTGGCGCACCTCCTTTTGATAATAGGTGCTCAATTGAGCCATGAAGGTCACGTCTAGCGGCTGGAGTCGATGAGAACAATGTGGTGGCAAGCACAACCACACAACATTGTTTTCTCTGGACATGTTAATAAGTTCGAGACTCTTTGTGTGGGTAGTATGGCCGTCCAAAATCAGGAGGACTGGTTTTTCAAACGGTGGTTTAGAAAACTCAATAAATCTTCGAAACCAATACACGAAAATGTCTGATTGCATCCATCCAGAAGGGTGATATTGAGCGAAGCTTCCCGGTGGTGCAACGTCAAGCAGCGCGGGATTTTCTCTCTTTCGAGGAAAAACAAACATTGTCGGCATAATTTTTCCGGCCTCATTCATGCAAGTTTCAGCAGTAACCAAAACGCCTCGTTCTGCTGATACCAATGCTTCTACCTGTTTTTTTCCTCGTGAAGCTAGGACTTTGGATGGTTTGTTGGGAACTGTGGTTATTCCCGTCTCATCGACGTTATAAACATCACTAGGAGAAAAATTGTGTTGTTCATACAAACCCTCCAACATATCGAAAAATTTATCAACAGCTCGCTTATTGGATCCCATGGCGTGTTTTCTGGAAATCGAAGAGAAATATTCTTCTTATGCCTCCTTAAAAAACCATATAACCAGTCTTTTCCGGCCATCTTGGTTTATTTTCTGACATCAAAGTTAAACCAAACAATCTACTCTCTAACAGCAATGTGCGGTCTAGTATTCTTTTTCTTGCTCTTCAGAAAATATAGTTGTACAAGGTCCCAAGCTACCTTGTCTAGCGGCTTGGCTAGAAGTTAGTTGATTTGTTCAAGCCTTTTTTACTTCTGAAGTAGACTGCGGAACATTGAAGGCTTGAAGGTACCCCACTAACCGGTTTTATCCTCCTTTCCCCTACATAGCTGCAGTTGCACTGAAACTTTCATCTACTGTGACAATTATGGAAAAAGATCTTTCGAAGCTACAACTTTGTGTCTTCAGGTGCTTGCCAACGTTATAAATTGAACACCTTATCGCCTTTGGATATATTTGCTTGATAAATAAATTTAACAATTTACAATTAAGTTGAATAATAAAAATTACGAGGATTCTACAAACAATTTATGTGGTTTGTCACTTTACTGAAATATGAGGCCATCCACATAATCTGCAACAAAATGTGAGCTTTGATATTTTATATTATTCAGTGTGACAATGCATACTCGACGTTTATTAAATAAAATAAAATATTGTTACATCTACAAACAACGCACTCCTCGATTACATGCTGCAATCTATCGTGATTAATAGGAAGCGATTTACATTTTTTAATTGTGTGATAGTATAATTTTGCAGTGATATATTTTATTTCAGCTTTTGATAGATGTTTTGAAATTGAAATAAATATTCAATTTCGTAATGTTGGTTGTTTCATTCCCGTTGAAAACATCTACCAGGTAAAACACATTTTCATACAAAAATATTCTATGAAGGTCATATAGGAACGATACTGCAACGACCAATTGACGCTTTTCACCACTACTCAAAGAAAAATCCTCCAATTAAAATCTTTTTAAGCCTCAAACAAAGTTACAGGTTGCTATTTTTATTTGATCACATGGGATCTGGGACTATAGCCTATAATTTAGTGTTACAAGGGAGAGAGGTAATCACAGACAATATGGATCTAACGGATGGTCTGTGGATATTATTCGTATATATTGAAGTCATCTATACAGGCTGCTGTACAAGGAAGTTTCTCTTTCACGTTATTACTTGAGATATTATTGAAGTGAATAGTCTCTCTTGCCAATTGGCAAAGCCAGATACTGTAAAAACGACTACATATGTGTTGGCATTCATTTATTTCAGTCGTACAATGCTCACAGAACAAAACGATCCCGGTATATATTTATCAATTATTAAACATTTTCTCGTTCGTCCACTCCATTTGAAAGCACGTGATAACTGGCAGACTGTCTAAATCACAACTGAAGCAGCGAGAGGCTAGTGGTTGACACATCCCCACTCTCCGTTCTCATTGGCATCCGTTGAAGGAGAAAGAGATTTTCATTGGCACACGGCTGGCTTTTTGACACGTGCCAACGATCGCTTCTACATCGAATCGGCTTTGCCAACTGACCATGCCAATTGGCATATAGCGGCATAGTGTGAACGCGCCTTTAGTTACTTTGAGTGATTTTTGGCAAGGACTAAACGGGATGTTAAGTTTCATCACAGACGCACTACAAAATTTTCACAATAAATGGTTTATTTGTGATATTTTAAATAAACTTTCTTCCCATCTCACTCTTCCTAAGATTATTAAAACAACATAATTTCCCTTTCAGCTTACAGTATTAGAATCCAAAAACAAATGGTTCTTTTTCTTGGAAAGCTTTACAGGCTCAAAAAATTGTATTAATTTACTATTTACTCTCTGGCAGCATTTTCTTCAATTTTTAATGCTTCCCTTGGAATTCATGACGATATATCCATTTTTAGAAAAGCATAATTTCCATTTACATTAAATTTAATTTAGAATAGAATGGAGATAAGCCAATGAAGGCTCCTGGTATTCAAGAAGCCATTTTTGTTGTTTTTTTACTTTTTGCTGTTTTAGGTTAGAAAGGAAAATGTAAAGTGAGTTTGATTTTTATTTGTTAGCAATGATCGTAAAACTGGAAATTGTAGATTTTCTGGTTATTAAAAAAAATTTACTGAGCTATAAATAACTTTATTTCTTGATATAAAAACTCTTAAGTTTGGGTCCTTCAATATTTACTTCATACTTTATTAGTAAAATGTGGAATTGTGTAATGAGACTCTCCGCTTTCGGATTTACTTCCGTATGCTTGATTTAATTTTAAAACGGAACTATAAAAAGTTTTGCGTTAAATATAAAACGAAATTACGACATCGTTCTGTTCTAATGACAACATTCAAACAAAAAGTTTTTTCATTTAATTAATTATGCTATCAAAATAACGCGACTTTCTTATATATAAAAAGGTGCTGAACTATAACATAATTTTGGCAGTAAAAAAATTAATTTGCTCATGAAACCACTTGATGTCACTTGGTGTCAAGAAGCTTTCCTAACTAACAGAAACTACGGATACTAGATGTGATTTTATAAAATTTTGGTTGAAATTTAGTGCTTGGATTAGATTATATTACAAGGGAGTCAGTTAGACCGGTTGGCCTCACCACACTGCGACCTGTAAGATCTTTTGCTTCATCTATATTTTAGTCTAAAAGATCTAGGCTTCTAAAAAAGCATATTATCCATTGTGGAATAAGGTGTGTTACCTGATCAGGCTCTAAGTAGACCTCTTCCAGATTTTCAAGCGTTGGTGCACAACTACCCTGCAATTGCAGATATTGTGTTCAGAGAACATATTTCTGAAGCTACAAGAGCAATTTAGTATAGTGAATAGAAGGTTGTTTGTCTTTGCCCTGGAGTATTTTTGCAGTAGGGCTGCAATAAGTTAATTTTCCCATTTTTGAGCTTCGTCCACGATGCGGCTTTTTGGGATACCACAAAATGGTTCGGGTATAATAAAAGGAGTACAAGCTCCTTCTTAAGCGATACCATCCGCAATCCCATGTATCTTAAGATGTTCCGTTAGATCACCGGGTTTCAAAGAGGCTTGCATAAAATTAATTAAATTTAAGTGAAAATTTTATACCAGTCACTCAGAACTTGATCTTTATCAAAAATAGTTGACATATGATAATGTAAACAAAGTTTAATACAGTCAAGTACCTTGAATTCCATAAATTATGTGATCGATACCAATTAACTGAACTATCCCCGAATAATATCATAAAAAATGCCCACTCTATGATATTTAGTAAGCACATTGGTATGTAAATCGCACAATTACGGCTAGAATACAACACGTTACTTTTAATTTCCAAGTGGTGTTAACTTGAATATGTACCAATGTTGTCCTTACAACATCTAAAGACACGAGCATTCCTTATTCTTTACAAAAGCTCTAAACGATTCCTTTAAACTTGCTATCAAAATAGTTATTCGAGATACAGCTGATTAATTACCATAACACTATTTCTGTATGAATGTATCATCCAATGGTGTACACAAAAATTAAGAATTGTACAAAAATAGTAAAATGATGCAGAAAAAAGAACTACGATACTAATGATATCCTCAGAATATTCTACTGAATCAATTATATATATATACAAAAAAAAAAGGAACGTTACCACATAAAATAACCAAAAACAATAGTCGTAATATATTAAATCAACCAGCTAGAAAAAAAGAATAAAACAAAAGTCAATTTGAAGCCGTTCGGAAGTTTCCCTCGTATCAAATAACTCTCGAAAGGAAGTTCTTTGACCAACTTCGTATTTACACCGATCTCAGCATTTCAAAATCTCTCTGTAATTTATGTGAAAGATTATTTATCTTGCTTCAACCTTAGAGAACCGTGATTGGTTGATTTCTGATTCTTTAGAGCCTGCGATAAATCAGTTAACTTTAGACCTTCGAGTGGTCAAACATTACACATTGTGTGAAATAGTACAGGGTAATTTGTCACTATTTTTACTGAAAACTTTTATTGCGATCTGCAAATCGGTGTTATTTAAAGAATACCAATAGATTAGGAAAAGCAGGTAATATAACGGAAGATTCTTTACAGGAATAATTAATAGAATTTCCGACTGGGATTTTAAAGAGATTATGTTAAAACCACTTATATTTATATCGCAAATCCATCAATCCCCGCTCTACGTCTCATTAGCCAGTTCCAACTCCCCAACCCCAATCATATAACAACGCTGAACTTCCTCTGACTGCAAATAACTTTTTCACTATCGACTGTCTTTTTTCAAAAATTTTCTATTATCTACATTTTAAAGCTTCTTAATATTCTGACAAGTCTCTGACATACGAAGTGCAGCACGAGCTTGTAGTCGAACAATCTTTGAGAAAAATCTCATAAATCTTGAGCTAATTCCAAATTGGCGCCCAACGTGGGGAAATAGTCATATACCTATATGACCAATCTTTCGCGTTTCGAGTGTCTTCGAAACTTCGAAATCTTGCTCGTAATCCATCCCGTTTGTGAACAAAATTATATTAATTACAGCGGCCATCTCGTCTGTAAACTCTTTTAATTCCGTAAATGTTTTTGTTGCTCCTGGTTGGCCTTTAAAAAGTTGGGATTTTAATTTCGGGAAATTTCAACAGCAACAAAAACGAATGAAAAGACCAAACAAAAGATTTTTCTAGCATTCGGATCACGTAACAAAGACACAGTTAGCTCAAGCAAAACTACCTCTATTTGAAACTGATCAAGGGAAATTACAATTAACTTGCTTTCTTTTATTTGTTAAGTTTATTTCTTGTTTCCATCTAGATGTAGTATTGTTTCGAAAGTTTAGAATTTAATTTTGTTACTTGAAATAATTGAAAAAGGGAAAATAAAGTTTACACCCCAATTGCTGCATATCGAACCAAGCAAGTATTTCGAATCGCAAAGTTTATAGGAATAAGGAAAAATGGAAATACTATTAAGATGAAAAAAAAACTCTATTGGACTAGGAAATTATATTATTCAAGCGTAGCTACAGTTCGGTACAATTTGCAGTAGATAGATAAATAAAATTAGATAACATGAACGTGGAAATTATTACAGAATTGCTGGGAACTTAATGGTAGAAGTCAGAAAAACAGGCCTCTGGAAAAGTTTAAGTGCTGGTACACCGGAAGTTGTGACATTAACATGATAAATTAATGAGCTTAAAGACCGTTTTGTATGTATTTTGTATTTTTCCGACAAAATTATACAAATTGATAGTAACACGCATTAACACCCATAAATTTCATTTTCACGTAACTTGATGAAGAATAACCCCTTGACAAGAACCCCTTAAATTTCCTCATATATTTTATAGACCGTCTCAAAAACGTAATCGAGATAAGACGATTTTCCTGTTTTGATATATTTTCCTTTGGCGTTTTATGCTCCAAGTAATAATTCTGTGTCAAGTAGTCAGTGATGGATAGAGTTAGTTACGGGGCGTGGAACGTTCACGATTAATTAAGGAGACTGATTAAAAATGCATCGTAATATAACATAGCGATAGAAGCGAATATACTTATATGAATTTTAATTTAAATTTTAGTGATATCATACATCACTCACCTTTTATGATGACTCTTCACCTCAGGTTGGGTTCATGGGCCTAATGCTCACTTAGTTGTTTTTTTTATTGATTTATATTTAACATATCCTCAGGCCGGTCCTGTGTCCTTGCCCTTGAACAATAGGAACTATTTAATTGTGAAGCAGTTTTGCCAACTTAATAGGAAGAAAACTCTTTATATTTGAAATTTATGAAAAATATGTTTTAATTTATTCTCTATTGTGCGGCGTATTTATACAGAATTGATAAATAAGGACATAAGGAACAATTTAAAACACTTATCTAAATGATCTTTTGCTCAAAACATTCTCACTAAATGAAGTTTTTATATCTAATAAATATATGAAATTATGCAACTCTTTTTACATGTACGACTAAGAAACCAAAGACAAAATAGAACATCTGTTTCTGACAGATTTTATATACAAAATGGACGATATTGTAATCGTAACGAAAAGGAATAAATATCAAGTTCTGGATTTATTCACACGCACGTAAGTTTGATGATTTAATTTATAGTTTATGGAATACCTTTTATCTTGTATTACTTTTTGAAGATTGGATAATTACTTCTTTTTTTGTGTGTTTTAGACCTTTCTGGGCCTTAGAGTCCCTCGACGAAGTGGCTTCGATATGGCTTCGGGGTCGGCTTGGGAAGATTTTCAGTTCTGCTTACCTCTTGGAGTTTTCACTCATAGTTTATTTGAGGAATTTAATATTTACAGAGGTTTTTTAACATCTGTTTTTAACAGGAAGGTTAGTAACACAAATTCACTTTATAGTTTCACCTTTTAACATAACGTAGCCTAATTTTAACATGAAAAAGCTTATACTTCTCAATTCTGTATCTTTTTTCGTAACTACCCGTTTCTAATCAATAGCAACGTATCAAATTTTTCATATTCAACAACCATATGTCTCTTTATTTTTTAAGTTTTTCTATATTTGCTGACCAATCAAATTCATTTAATAATTTTTGATTTCTGTTATTTGACTTGATTATTTTATAATTTGATCTTTTTCTGATATGAAAGTTTATTTTTAATGTCTCCAAATAATTTATTATTGTTTTTATCTTTTAGTTAAAAAATTTTAAAATTATTTGACATCTGTTTTAATTTCAGTTGCCATGTCCTTTCTTCCGTTCGAGTTGACAAATCTAGATTCACACCTTGTTAAATATGTTCATAAGTGTACTTTTTCTATTTTTACCAGTGGCAGATTTTATAACCTAACTAATAATTTTTAATTTTCAGGTTCTTTCTTTTTAGATTTATGATGAGCCAAGAAACTTTTGCAAAGCTTTTGAAAATTCTGAAACTATGTGATAGGATTTCAATAAATTAGAGAAAAGTTATAAAGATTCCCGTTTAAAGTTTGGGTTGTAAATATTTGTCAGGTGATTTGTTTATATTTTATTTAGATTTTATACTGAAATAACCCTTGTTTGGTGTATGTGTTGTATGATTCCACTTTCCATATCAATACATTCTTCATAATAACGCAGTGGCCGATTACGCTCGCAACTATTTTTTATCCAGGAATTGGGCGGTCATCTTGACATGCGGAGATCTTAATATCTTAACTAAGTGCTGCTGTGTTTGAATCAGCCTAGTGTATCTACTGATTTCAGATTGTTTAAAAGTAAATGAAGATTTACTTTTCACATACAACATTAGATATCATTTTACTCCAAAAATTAATTCTAAGCATTTATAAAATGTATTTTTCCCAAAAACATCACATACGATTCCTTGTTCTTTCTACAATTTTTCTATTCCTCTCTTGATAACATTTTTCATAACTGAACAATCCGTATTCTCCAAGGCTTGCCTAGCTAGTTTTTTATTGTTTTTTCTACTGAATAACAAATGTGGAACAATAAAAAAGCAATCGATCATGTAGTTAACGAATTTGTATATAATCTTTAATCTCCTAAAATAAAATAAAAACTTTTAAAAACTAAATCTTGCAACTATAGTTCAAGTATCCATTCATGATACAATTGCAAATAGTTCAAGTTCTGGTATACTTTGGTAATCGATTTGCAGTTGAAACTTTTTCCTACTTATCCAATAAACCGAGCATGTCATAACATGTCTACTCCCACAAATAGATATAAATCATATATGATTAATTACCTTCAACATTTTGATTCTATAGAAATCTATTAGTTTGATTTTGTTAGTTCAAAAATCAGTCGCTTGAATTTCATTAATCAAAAATATGGTATCTACGAGAAATTTAATCGAGTGCTTTAGATAGTGTAGAGTCAGGAAAAATTTTAAGAAAGCCCTTTGTGACATCGTACAATGGAAACTAGCTGGTCAAGGCAGGTGAGACTAAACATCAACCCCACTAGCCTTTTTTAAGAAAGAAAACTCAACCTGAAAACCGTTGAGCTCGATGGAAGCGAGGTTGACTGGAAACAAGAAGTCAAGTATCCAGGTCTGACCCTGGATACTAAATTTCTTTAAAAAACAAAAAGGAGATTACACACAAAGCAAAAAATTGCTCTAATAGTGTGCAGGAACCTGGCAGGAAAAAGTCGGAGCTGTAACTCCTGAGGTGGATATACACAGCAATGGTGAGATCAATAATCACTTATGGAGACATTACGTGTAGGACTAGTCTATGGACGAGGAGAGACAGAAGAAATGGAAACATGTCCAACGGCGACCATGGAAGTGGTTCTAACTACTACATATGGTTAGGTTATGAATGCATACGCCAGAGTAAGGCTGCACTAAGAGTTTCGACAGGTGTTCCAACAGTTGCCTAAATGGACATACCAAAGAAGTGGAGCAAAAAGAAAGTAGATTCTGTGGAATGGAAGAAGAAGCATCCATTCACATACATTGTGTATAACAGTACAGAATCATTGGGCACAACACCTATGAGATTGCTGGATAGAAGAGAGACACTTACCTAAACTAAAGCTTGCGAATATTCTGGAAATTCCTCCAGGAAATAGGACTGAAGTAACTACTTGTGTGTGATACTTCAGTTAAAATACCATCCTGCCACCTACCTAATGTAACGTTAGCTTTGGCCCTGGAGAATTAGGCTGTGAGTAAAATACCTTCGACCCTGTATACGTTCACTTTTATTTTTTGTTCAAATTTAACTTTCTATGGCAATTACACGTTCTGGTAAAAGTAACGTAGTCCAGGAAGTAAACTGAATATACATTGATGATAAGTATTTTTCTTGCACAGAAACGTTCGAATTTCGTAGTTAAGGTTAAAAAACAGAGAGTTTAATTGTGCGAACATCGTTGACACAAAAAAAAACTTAAGACAAAAAAGATAATTGCGAATCAGAATGACGCCGTCATTGTCCTGAAAAACGGGACGTGCTAATGTTGTCAAGTAAGATTATAGGCCAGTATAAATAGCCGTTTTTTTTTGGTCAAGGAGAGGATCAAATTAAATCCTGCTCCTTTCTTTTGCCGTCTGAAAGGTACGAAATGATATCGATAGTTTTCACATTCGTTAATATTTAAAATCTACCGAAGAATAGATATTCCTGATTTGAAAGACTTGTATATATATATACAATTTGGGAAGACATTATGGTCTCATTGTAATAACTATTTGTAATAATCAATGCTGAAAGCTACATTTAATTTACAAAAAGCTTCAGGCTCATGGTATTTTGTCACGAAAAAAGCGTCTTCCCATATTTCATTCTTTTTATTATATTCACGTCGTATAAGACAATTTATGCGACGAAGGTACCTACCTTCCATTATAAAAATGAATTCACTTGGATAGAATAAAATTTGTAAATGCCTCTGGTTTATTAATTGTTGAGAGGCACGTTAGATTCTGACATAGGGCTCTATTGCCCAAGACAAATTTGTCTCAAGACTTCTACAATAACAGAAAAAAACTTCAAGGTCAGTGAAGACTAGATTCAAGTTAGTTAGGTTTCCACTTCCACTCCACACATTTTTGTTACTCCACTAGTTTGAGCTTTTTGATGGGTTAGGACGTTAGAATCTCACCAGGTTGTAGTTTATCATTATTATCTTAGATTGTCTTTGCATTTCTGGATCTCTCCAATGGTGCTGATACCGCAAAATGGTTCCGACCCCGAAAAAGTGTTTCAGCCCCAATCGTTGCTAGTTTATTAACTGTTTAATTTAGTTTTTCTAGGAATTCCCATACCATTTTTGAACTCAGTGCTTTAATAGCTGCTGGACTATCTAACATGATGATAATCCTTGTATATTTACTAAATAACTCAAAAACCCTAACTCAAGGTAATCTGTACAGGAATTGTTTCTATGGATAACGGACACCAGGCTAATAACAAAAGAACGCTTGACGATAAAATATTACAGTTTGCTCGCGACCACCCAATCAATTCGGTCCTTGTATTGAAAGTCACTATGGCAGAAAATACACAAGAAAGGAATTTAGAAACCTTTTTCTAACCGAGTTGTATCGAAAATATCCAACATAAGGGTCTTTTATCAATAAACTTGCAGGAATCCACGATAAATATTCAAGAATGTGAAGTAGGTAGTTTAATTTCTGGTTTATTCTGCTGGAAAAGGGTGAGCCTATAAAGGAATTTACTGTAGAAAGCATCGGAAATGAAAATAATTACCGTAAAAGTATGATGTAGAACGATAAAGTGAAAGCCCACAATAAAAATATCACGTTATCAATTTACGATTTGCAAGCAATGCTGACTGGATAATCATCAGATTTTTCATCAATCCCAATATAAATATCTTTATAAAAAAACTTTGTTTTCACAGATTGTTGCAAACCTGTTTGAACCTCTTCATAGAATTCATACAATTCATACAATTATTCATACAGTTATTCATGAAATTATTCATACAACTATTCATACAGCTATTTATGCAGTTATCCATACAGTTACTCATACAATTTATACAGTTCATATAATTCATACAATTGTTCATACAATTCATACAGTTATTCATACAATTTATACAGTTCATCCAATTCATACTTCTATTCCTACAATTCATACAATTATCCATGAAATTCATACAGTTATTCATACAATTATTCATACAGTTATTCATACAGTTATTCATACAGTTATTCATACAGTTATTCATACAGTTATTAATACAGTTATTCATACAGTTATTCATACAATTATTCATGCAATTTATACACTTCATACAATTCATACAATTATTCATACAATGTATACACTTCATACAATTATTCATACAGCTATTCATACAATTATTCATACAATGTATACACTTCATACAATTCATAAAATTATTCATACAGCTATTCATACAGTTATTCATACAGTTACTCATACTATTTATACAGTTCATATAATTTAAACAATTCATACAATTATTCATACAATTCATACAGTTATTCATACAGTTTTTCATACAGTTATCCATACAGTTATCCATACAGTTATCCATACAGTTATTCATACAGTTATTCATACAATTTATACAGTTCATCCAATTCATACAATTATTCCTACAATTCATACAATTATTCCTACAATTCATACAATTATTCATGAAATTCATACAGTTGTTCATGAAATTCATACAGTTATTCATACAATTAATCATACAATTCATACAATTATTCATACGATTCATACAGTTATTCATACAGTTTATACAATTCATAAAATTTTTCATACAATTATTCATACAATTTTTCATACAATTATTCATACAGTTATTCATACAATTCATACAATTATTCATACAATGTATACACTTCATACAATTCATACAATTATTCATACAATTATTCATACAGCTATTCATACAGTTATTCATACAGTTATTCATACAGTTACTCATACAATTTATACAGTTCATTTAATTTATACAATTCATACAATTATTCATACAGTTTTTCATACAGTTATTTATACAGTTATCCATACAGTTATCCATACAGTTATTCATACAGTTATTCATACAGTTATTCATACAATTTATACAGTTCATCCAATTCATACAATTATTCCTACAATTCATACAATTATTCCTACAATTCATACAATTATTCATGAAATTCATACAGTTATTCATGAAATTCATACAATTTTTCATACAATTCATACAATTATTCATACGATTCATACAGTTATTCATACAGTTTATACAATTCATACAATTTTTCATACAATTATTCATACAGTTATTCATACAATTCATACAGTTATTCATACAATTTATATAATTTTTACAATGTATACAATCTTTCATACAATTCATACAATTATTCATACAATTCATACAATCCATACGAATTCATACAATTAATACAATGTATTTATCTCATAATATGTATACATTTCATATAATTTTTAATACAATTATTAATACAATTATTTATACAAATATTTATACAATTAGTCATACAATTCATACAATTTTCCATACAATTCATACAATCCATACAATTATTCATACAATTCATAGTTAACTTGATTTTCTTGTCCGGGTGGAACTTTGTATTTGCTTTTAAACATATTTCCCGATGGGTTAGAGACTTGAAATGTTCAACATAATTCAGAAATGAATGACAATAAAAGAAAATATGGAGATAATTTAAAAAAAAAGGAAAATTATTGATGAAACGTCACTTTTTTAGTTTTTACTCTGTAGACGCTATTTCTTCGAAATCACTGTTGCTACTCACTTTATTGAAGATTCTTTCGAATAAAATAGATAATATTTTCAGTGTTGCCATCCACACCAAATGCAAAACGATCAACAATGTCCCGGCAGCAGATTTCTTAATTTTTGATTTGTTGACCTGTATAATTAATAATTGGAAATCTCAAAATCAAAAACTTGATTTTTCTTCGTCAATGAAAACCATCATTATCATCTGATGCCTTATCGTGGATTCAACCACAATAGACAATGGTGCCTCAATACAATAAAGCAATTAATTTAGAACTAATTGACGTAAAACAAGTACAAGAGAGATGGTTACTATAATACATCAAACAAAGGAGGGATTGTATGAGAAAAGGATTCCATTTATTCACGCCAAAAAAAAGATGGACGTTTGATTGATACGCTTCCACAGAAAGCGAGATAATAGGGGTCGATCCATATAAACAAAACATGAAAAAGCGCGAAGAATAATAAATAGAATCAATGCATATGGTATATCTACGAAAAGAAGTTCTATTATTCTGACTTTTTTTGACACTTCCAATTGCTATTGTATATCATCAGCTGTAGCCAGTTCTTAATTAAAAAAATAATAATGTAATTCTCATTTTTTTTAATAAAGAAAGTCCCTTGACACGGGAATCTCATTTTGGTAGATCCACAAAATGTCTGCCGGCTTTGCCTTTTCCACACCGCCAAGTTATAAAATTAATTACCCCATTCGACATCCCGGCGACATCAACTTTTTTTTGTGCTACAGACGCCATCGTCACTTGGACCAATTTCATTTTGGCAACAATTTTAAATTATTACGGACTTTATTGTTAACAGTACTCACGATAAATGTGCTAGAATAGATAATACTGAAAGTGATGAAACAGATGGAAAAAGGATAAAGTAAATATTTTCTCAATTCAACATAACTGTACTTTTTCTAGACTTCTAACAAGTAGGATGTATAATTTTATTACATATTACACATTATATTATTTCATTCTGTTGCGAGGTCACCAACTCAAAGCCGGTCCTGTCCCTCGACTGTAAATTTTGGTGGCTGCGCTCCTTTCGAGAACATTTGCTTTGTTTGTACATAGGACGAGCGCGGAAGGTACTTAGTAATCGGACAGTGAATGAAATAGTGAAGATAAATAGTGTAATATTCAAGTGGTAAAAATAAATTATAACTATTAAACCGAGTGTAAATAAGTTAGTAGACTTTAAGTAAAGTGTTTGGTCTAGGGTTTTTGTCCTCAGCCTAGGGGTTGGGGTTATATTCTATTGATGAACTAATTTATATGCATGCAACATGATATAATTTATATTTACAACTAATTTATATTTACAGATTTATATGTAATACGGTCCTTATTTAATAATTTATGTAATACACTAAACACACTAATTATAATTTATATGAGAGTCACTTAATGAACACTTTATCGAGGCGCGATTACTTTCCTTCGGTATCAACACTGACTGATTGACTAATTGCCTGCAGCGATGCTCGTGGCCTATTTATACTCGCGCGCCGTAATTCTAGAAATCTTTCGACGTTCTGGCGGGTGCACTGGATATTCTCGATGTTTCGTATTCTGGAGGCTTCTCGAAAATTGGGCGGAGGAGCCATAGTCGTCTCATACGGGGATTTCACTGGGGGCACTAAGTGAGCATATTAATGCAGCAGCTCGCGTAACACTAACAATAAACAGTGAAGCTAAAGAAGTTTATTATTTATCTAATAGCTAAATACTACATTTACAAAGTATTTCAGTCTCCGAACAATGAACATACTAGAAGACGTATTATCTTATGCCAACATAAACAATGCCAAAGTTTATTTATTTATTTTGCTGGATTCCACAGATGTTGCCATGTCGTATTATTTAAATGTAACAATCATCCAATGACTTGAATTTTTTTGTGGTCCATCAAAATCTGTCCTTTAATACTAATACTATATAATTAGGATGAATGTATAAAGAGCGATTTATTTGATCCTCACACAGCACGGCACTGTTATTGGAATCTGTGACCTTTGCTGTTTGTATCGCTATCCTTGTTTTGGAATGAGAGAATCGATTTAGATGTTGGTTGTAAACAAAGTATAGCGGATTATTGATCTAGTCTGTTTAATGATCGAAGATTTCAGCAATTTGATAAAACAATATCTTATAAAATAGCCAAGGAATATCATATTTAAGAATACAGATATTTGAAAACTTTATCCTATTATTTGATATTATATTCGATGCTAAATGGAAACGAAATATAATATTAATGGTTTGTTACTACCAGTTAATTAATTTGAGTCATTTGGGTCATTTTCTTGTTTTACTAGTACTTACAGGATTTTATTGCTGTTGCTTATGATGTATATTAAATATTTTATTGCTTGACTTCCGACTTTCAACTGCTTTATACTATCCAGGAATATTAACTATTTACGACATATTTGTGGAGGAGCAGTCCTTGCAATAAAAATAGCCTCTGTCTAGCATTTCATCTATATTTTGAGTCATATTTAAAACCGAGCAAACGTGGTTTCCATTTTGTATTTGAGCCATATTTTATTCATAAAAATTCGATTTGCGGCGAGAAAATATTCTACATTATCTCTTGTACGAGGGTTGTTTTTCAAGTGATGCATATATCAACATAGTCGGCGCCTGTCAACAAATATCGAATGTCAAAATTAACTGTCATGTTTTGTTAACTTAACGAACTGCTTCGCTTAAAACTTTACCTAAACTCTTTAAAGGTGATGAGTCAGTGGAAAAATGGAATTAGGCCGAGATAATTTTCGCGCAAGAATTTTTTACAATTTTCGAAGAACGCCTTGTCTGTTTTCGGCAATTAAGCACCACATCAGTCGACAATTTCACGTTGATATGGATAATTTGAACGTGGATGGATTAATATTAGCGACGATCCAAGAACAGGTCCATCAAAAACGGCAGTCACTCAGGATGTACGTAAGCTGATCCAAGAAGATCGACATGTCACATGTTGTGATACCGCATCTGTTGTTAAAGAGCAGAAAGCAATTAGAGTCAATTGATGTCTCAAAACATCGAATTGCTGGACCATCCTCCATACAATCTCGACATAAGTACCAACGACTTTTTTACTCTTCCAAAAATTAAGAATGAACTGTGTGGTCAAAGGTTCCAGTCCCCAGAAGGTGCAGTCAACGCCTTCAAAAACTCTATTTTGAATGTACCAGCGAGTGGAATAACTGCTTCCAGAATTGGTTCAAAAGGAAGCAAAAATGCATTTCTCTTCGTAGAGAATACTATAGTGTTATCTACTGTTATATGCCAAAAAATGTAGAAGGCAACCCTCGTATTTCCATTCAAGCAAAGAGATCGGAATTTTTTTTGATAAATTGAAATGAAATTAGGTTTATTTTTTGTGTTTCCAGTTCCAACAATTATCATTTAAATCGTTATTGGTTAGTTTCAAAACTACTTTGAAGTCCTTTTTAAAATCAACGAAGCAATTTAACTCATTCTCAAAGCTTAAAAGATACTTTTTGCTACTACGAATTTAAACGATCAAACTCATTATAACTCGTTGAAGAGACTTGAATTGTCACTTGGGTGTATGCATCCAATTTATATGAAAACTAGCTTTTCCTCCGGAATTTTCAACCAGCGAGGTCTGGTAGTCCACCCATACAATTGAACGTTATTTACAAAGTGAAACTTATTATTATCTAGGAATCAAAAAGCAGTATCACTCTTTTAATTAGCGAAGTTTCCCGAGCACAGCATGGTTGAAATTATTTTTGTTCAAAAAGAAGGGAAACGACAACTAATTCCAAGATTTTTTTATTGGTTTTCCTAAAGAAGCTTGCTGGAGGATTAACATGGATGGATTGTTATTAGGGCACTCGAGATAAGAGTAGTGAATGGAAGAGGATGCTTGACTTTTGTAATAAGCAACTTAATAAGGACTTTAGCGTAAATAACCGCACGGTTTCGCTGCTTTCATGCCGAAAGCCTTTTCATAAAGAAACATTGTCAGGAGTAAAACAAATAATGGAAAAGAAAATGGAAATTGAAAGTGATTGGAGTCATTTGAAATGGAGATAGGACGCATTTTACTAAGCTCAAAACAGTGGCGTTCGAAATGATATTTTTTCTATGAAAAAGTAAACTTTTTTTAAGTTTGGAAAGTTACACTTCTCCTCACGCTGAGTATTTACTATTGCATTTATGAAGTTTTCCCATTTTATTCAAATTTGCTTCCAGCCTGAAGGAAACTAATAAGTTTGTTTATTTGTATCGCTTGGTATAAGAAATGCTGTTCCTAGCTCGTGCGAAAAATATTATATTCCGGTGAGCCTGAATTCTTCCCCTAACGTTAAAATTAAAAGGATATGATAGATAGTTCGTATTTATATGCTTTGTAGATTTTCATTTTTTGAGGTTATGTTTTTCATTTTCCCCGCCTATGTTTCAAAATTGAGGAAGGTAGAAAATTGGGTTGGATGAGAGGACTCAACATCACGAGATCTTTTTTTTCTTCCAAGTATATTAGGGATTGTTTGTTAGATTATGAAGTTAAAGAAGGATTCTTTTCGATATAAATTATTTTTCCCCTTCGGCTTCCTTAATTGAATTGAAACGATTACTGGAAAACGTATCTGAGAAAAACTACACAAATGAAACACAAAAACACGAAGCGGAATTACCTACAAAGACGTGGAAGAAAAGAAAAATGGAAACCTTAACGTCAATTACACAAAATTTCTAGAGAATTCTAAAAAAACATTTTAAAAAATGTCTACCTCATTTTGCCGGATAAAAATTGAAGAGAATTTTTCACGTAGCAAAAACTGAAGCAAGTTTTCATCACTCCTGTAATACATATACAAGCCATTCTTTGAATTCTGGAGAGGTTGTCAATAGGCTAGTCCTACTACTCCACACGAAGGCTCCAAAAATGATGATTGGACTAACTATGGCTGTGTATATTCAGCTCAGGATATTTGAGTTACAGCCTTAATTTTTCCATGTACCATTAGAGCCATTTTTGTCTTCGTATGTAATCTCCTTCTCGTGTTTGTTCCACAGGAGTTCACTGTCTACGCTCAAACCTTGATACTTGGTTGTCTTCACTCGTCTTCGTCTTTGCTACTCTAATGATGAGCAATTCCGATATCCACTTTGATGTTGTGCTGCTCTTCTATTTAATGCTCTTTTGTCAGCCTCATGTGGAGTATACAGTTTCTTGGTTATTTGAGGCACCTCGGATATCCTCTGTCAGTTGCACCAGTGCAATCTCCGTAAAGCTGCCTGCATGATAAGCATGCTGGTATGGGTAAAGAGGTAGTCTCTCTAGAATTTACGTTCTTATATAATTATCAATAGTTTTCTCCATCGTTTTGAGCACAAACGATGTTACACTAATTGGTCTGAAGGAATTTGGGTTTGTTATGTTCCTTTTTTCAGCTTTTGGAATGGATGTGAATCTATGCTTCTGGTATATAAAGATATATCATTAGTTTCATTTGTACCTAAAAAAAACATCAAAATTGTCTTGTTTGCTTCTACACTTCATCATAATGATGAATTTGACGCAGATACAAGAAAGCCTGAAATAATAGGGTTTTACAACTTATCAAAATGTGGAGTTGACATGGTTGATGAAATGTCAGCTTTGTATGATGTTTCCCGAAATAATAGGAGATGACCATTGATATTATTTTTCTCATTACTGAATAACGGAGGGATTAATGCCTATGTCATTTATCAAAGCAATAATCCGACAGAAAAGACAAAAAGAAGGAATTTCCTCAAGCAACTTGCTTTTGCACTCAGAAGCCAGAATAATGGATTGCCACGCGATATACAAAATAAAATAAAAAGAAAATTTGATAATGATGGTGCTAAAGAACCTCAGGATAAAGGAAGAAAGTCTTCCAGATGTGGAATATGTCCTCGTGACAGAGATAGAAAATGCCAGAAGAAATGCGTCAAGTGCGGAGTTTACCTCTGTCTAGAGCATTGTTTGAATTTTTGTGCTGAATGTGCTGAATTGGACGATTGACTATTTTATTCAGTTTTCATATTTTAAACACTTTTTTTATTTTAACTGTTTAAATGTATGTTTGATTTCGTAAAATTAGTTGTATTGGGTCAAGTTGCAATTTTTTCATTCATTCTTTTTAAGGTTACATTTTTTATGAAAATTGTTACTTTTGCGGAAAATAGGGTTACAAACGTTTAAAAAATATTGTATTGGTTTTAAACCTAAAAGTTATGATAAAGACAACTTTTTTATTGTCTCACTTAAAAAAAAAGATTTACACCTAAAAAAAATTGGGGTTACTTTCACCCCACAACACCAACGATGTTACAAAATTCCACCACACTGACGCCGGGTTAATAAAACCGTTCCTGGAGCGTGCACTTCACTGGATCCCATTCCTAGTAGACTATGATATTGTCAGAATATCATACAAAAATATTTTATTTCACATTTTATCAAAAATATGACCTACTAATGGACCTTAAAAATTTGACAACAAATTTTTTGCAGTCTTCAACTATTGTCGAATTTAGTGTCAAATAGGGATCATAATTTAAAAACTTAATTGCTCTTGATATTGGGAGCTGCAACGCTACCCAAATGTTGAATTAAAAAATATAAACAAAAATTGTGGTTGAATTTCCCAAAATAATTAACAAAAAGAGTAATATTATGTATTGATCTCGTGAATAGCGTTTATGATTTATTGAATAATTTTAACAATTATTCGGCAATCTAAGCGGAAACGGTAATAATGAAATCCTTTGTTGACCATTTTTGTGATCTATTTAGTTTTCGAACAAATTTAATTTACCAGCATGCGTGCAATGTAGACCAACGTTTATAAACATGCTGAATAATCTAAGCAGAACGTCGCTTCCATTGTAAATTATAACTAACTCCCGAAAGTATTGTTTATTCATGAAGTCCAGTATAGAGTTAGTAGTTTAAATTAATTCAAAGTTAAATCCTCCACTGAAAATGTGGAATATTAAATAATTAAACTAACTCGAAAGTTTTGTATCAAATAACCTTCAATTGTGTTTTTTTTTCGCTTAATTTTACATCTATTACACCTTCGAATAATGTGTTATCATATGTTCTCAATTGTAATTAGTAATATATTCTCAAATTTATTCATATCATATTTCACCAGAAGCAGAATGGACTAATTGAAATATTTGCATAATGGAGTTAGACAGCCTAGTAAGTAGCATTTATCGCTATCTTCTGTTCTCTATTATTATCAACTGAAAACGTATGTAATATTCATGAATTCAGAAATTGCATACAATTTAAAGGATAGAACTTATTTCTACATAACTCTAAGGTAACTGGAAATATGCTGCTTTAATAAGAATCACTCCATAACAAATTGAGTATAACATCACAAATAGATGTTAAATTCACGAGGATCCCATCTCACACTTGAATCCAGAGCAATGGAAAGACAACGTGCAACAGAAGCAGCAGAAAGTAAAAGTCTTGTTGAAAAACACCTTGTGGAATGATATATTTTTTGACATTAGATAAATAATTTGAAATTGACGTTCAAGTTTAGCTATTTTTGTATATTATCACATGCGAAATTTGAATATAAGTAGATTTGGTCCTTTATTTATCAACGGTATATCCATACCCTTATTAGTGGACTCTACGAAACTGAAGAAATTGCAGTTCTAACAAGTCTTAAGAACTGAAATTTTAAATACACTGTATAATACCAAAAGAAATTTCTTTTTCTGTAGTGTAAATTATCACACCCTTTTCTTTCATTAAAAGACATTTATGAAGAAATAAATAAAGCGAAAGGTAGAGAGTGAAATGGAATATTCTTCTCCAACGTATTAATAATAATCAGCTTTTCATCACCAACAATCCAATTAATACTTTCGCGGATGATAGCACTCAGCGCTAATTTACATTTTCTAAGAAAATTCCTATTGTCCTTTAAACAACGAGTGAATCATTCTACGACCTTAACAATATAACACAATGAAGATCCTGACATTTCGTTGTAGATTTTATTTAAATTAAATAGATTGAGTGTAACGATACCCTGTTGTTGCAGAAATTGAGACAAAAAGCGTTTTAATCAGTCTCATTTTTAATGAAATTTAAGCGTAATTATGATATGGGTTAATATATAAGTTGAGTAGATATTAAATGGGGTATCAAAGCTGCTAAGTACGAATGACCGCAGTTGACCTTCATATAATAAGAGGATAATAATATACAGAGTGCAGCGAAAGTATGTGTGCTCCGAGATATCATTGAAAATATATTAAAGAACATTCATAGTAATTTAATAACGTTTATCGCTGTGTATTCTCTCTAATGAAATTTGCTTTTCATTCTGCCCCGAATAATATATTTTCAATGGTATGTCGGAGCACACATACTTTCGCTGCACTCTGTATAAATAAATTTTTTTCATATACTAATATTTTTCCGTGTTGTGATTAGCATACTAATCTCCGCTGCTCTCTGTATATTATTATCCTCCTTCTTAGAAACTTTGATACCCCATTTAATATCTACTAAGTTGTTTTATTAATTATTTTTTCCACAACTGCTATGAAAAGTGACGTATTTCTCATACCTTCCTTGATTTCAAAACCAAATATTGCTCATACTGTGAGAAATAATATTTCTCACGGCACTTTGCCCACGCCACATATATTTATATGGAGAATCAAATAAAATCGACAAAAACTTAGTAGGCTTCTGTCATCTTTAAATACCTACTTAGACTTCGTTGTCACAGAACTGTCAGATTATATTAGAAAATATGTTAAAAATTTTAAAAAATTGTCAAAAATTTTGAAATATGGTCAAAAATGGTCAAAAATTTGGAAAAATGGTTAATAATTGTCAAAAACTGTCAAAATTTTGAAAAAATGGTCAATAATTATAAAAGACTGTCAAAAATGGTCAATTATTTTTAAAAATTGTCAAAGATTTGGAAAAATTGTCAATAATTGTTAAAATTTTGAAAAAATTATCAAAAATTTTGAAAAATGGTCGAAAATTGTTAAAATTTTGAAAAATTGTCAATAACTAAAAAAAAATGTCAAAAATGGTCAATAATTGTTAAAGTTTTGAAAAATGGTCGAAAATTGTTAAAATTTTGAAAAAATTGTCAATAACTAAAAAAAAATGTCAAAAATGGTCAATAATTGTTGAAAATTGTCAAAACTTTTGAAAAGTTGTCAATAATTGTCTGAACATGTCAAAAATGCTCAAAAATTGGCAAAAATGGTCAATAATTGTTAAAATTTGGAAAAATGGTCTAAAATGGTCAAAATTTTTGAAAAATTGATCAATAATTGTCAAAAATGGTCAATAATTGTTAAAATTTGGAAATATGGTCAAAAATTTTGAAAAAATGGTCCGAAATGGTCAACATTTTTGGAAAATTGTCAAAAATGATCCATAATTGTCAAAACTGTCAAAATTGGTCAATAATTGTTAGAATTTGTAAAAATAGTCAAAAATTCCCAAAATTTTGGAACAATGGTCAATAATTATAAAAAACTGTCAAAAATGGTCAATAATTGTGAAAAATTGTCAAACTTTTTGAAAAATGGTCAAAGTTTTTGAAAAATGGTCAAAGTTTTTGAAACATTGTCAATAATGGTCAATAATTGTCAGAACCTGTCAAAAATGGTCTAAAATGGTCAATAATTGTTAAAATTTGGAAAAATGGTCTAAAATGATCAAAATTTTTGAAAAATTGTCAAAAATGATCAATAATTGTCAAAACAGTCAAAATTGGTCTAAAATTGTCAAAAATGGTCAATAATTGTTAAAATTTAGGAAAATAGTAAAAAATTGTCAAAATTTTTTAAAAAATGGTCAATAATTGTCAAAAATTGTCAAAATATTTGAAAAATGGTCAAAAATTCACGCAAAATGGTCAAAAATGGTCATTTTATTGTGCACAAGAAGCAAGCTTCTATCGGCGGTCCGACGACCGCTCACCTTTTCTTTTTGTTTTACTAACCATAAGAATAAATATTAAGTTACTTCACTTGTATTCTTTAAAGTTGTGCAGTTGTCGAAAAAGTATAGTGTGCAGCATGTGGGGAAAGTACTTTTCTCACTCGTTGCACAATATACTATTTCCGAAAACAAAGATTTTGCTTAAAGCATGGAATATACCTAGCTCAAGAGCTGTTCTTGACTTGAACAGTTCACCAGAAAGTGGCCTTGAAATTATGAATATTTAAAAAAAGATCTGCCCCCGTATGATGTTATAACAGAAAGACTCTTTAAAAACTTCAAAATCTAAAAATAGTAAAAAGACAACTGTTAACAAGAAATAACGTTTACCTAATCATGTGTTCAAAGTGACCACCATTAACATTCAGGCAATAATAAATTCCTTTCGCATTTTTCGAAATGTTTTTAACAACGATTAAATAACAATGGAAGGCAAAACAAAATGATTCAATAGAGATTTATCAGTCCTTTTGAATGAGGTATGACTTGATACCTAACGCCATTTGGAAAAAAATTTGAGGGGTATCTCCAGTAGGAAGGGGGTGAATCTAACGTTTATGACATTAGCGCTGTGTCTCGGCATTTCTTTCTGCCGCATTTCTGAAGTATTAAGGGTGGGTCCTATAATGTAATGAACACAGTGTATACATAAACAATTTTTAATTATATTCAAGCGATTTTTCTCAATAATTATCTAAACCCAAAATTTGATTGGCAGGTACAACTCTGCGTAGAATCGATCGCCTGCTGATAACTCAAGTGGTTGGTGATTTATGACCTTCTTAAATTTCTAGTCGCACCTTTCACTCGTCGAACTTGGACACATTTGATCAAGAACTGTTCAGCTCGCGAACTCTTTGTTACAGTATATACCTGTCTTAAAACACCTATTAATATATAACATAAATTATAACAAAATTAACATCGTATTCATCTACACTATATGAAATAAGTTTCTTCGACTGTATTGTATGACTTTACTAGTATCGGTTCGTTTGAAGTTATAAAGTCAACATAGTATTCGAATGATATCTGTATATACTCGCTCCTATTAACACCAATCTAGGTTTATGCAAATGTTTATCAGTCGAAAGTTTATCGTTAAATGAATATAAAGTCATATTAGCAACATGTAATATACCATGTTGAAATGTAATATGTCTAATTTACAGGAATTTGTTTACACACGCAAGCCGATCGTGTGATTATAATACATTAGGAAAGGAAGCCGATAACATCTTATTGTTGACTATCATTTGAACTTACTTCCGAATCTTATAAGCTGATATGTATAGGTTTCACGCTCTCGTAATTAGATTATAATGGTTGTTAAGTTGTTTCCTATTAATATTTATCGCTCGGCTTTTCACAATAAAATTCATTCATTCAAATAAACTGAATATTTTCGTCCAGCTGTAAAATGGAAAACCGATAAAGGAGCATTCCGTTGCATTTTTAATCTATTCTTTGTTAAGCAATCCTGACGTGTTGTCGATATATTTGACAAATGAACGTAAAAACAACGAGCGGTATTCGGAGTTTTTTTGGGATAGAACAGATAAGAATGCCTCTTACATTATAAAGAATACACCAGAAAAGCTTCAGCGGCGAACATGTCGACAGAAACCTTAGTTGAAGGGTGAGTTATAGTTTTCTCTTACATTTGGAACAAAATAAAAGCTAAGGAATATTGATTAATATCTTAAGAATGAACTTGCCGTTATACATCAATCACGACTCTAAGAAATAAGTAAGGAGAACATTTTTTCATATATAATTTGAGATAAAAATAAAAAAATTCACAGCACAGAATGAACAGGGGAAAATAATTTTTGATTAATTAAAAAAAGCTTATATAACACAGCACTCCAAGCTATAAATCTTGTTTATCGACTTTTTTCCAAACATTATATATTTTTAGTCTTAAAATGATATTTTAAATTCGGGAATTAATTTATCACTTATATGCTGTCAAGTACTCTTCACTTTCGGGTACCCCTGTATACAAAATATCATAGATACATCTCTGCTGATTTTTTTACAAATTTTTTCATTAATTCAGTCTGTGGATTTTAAATTTCAGCTGGAAATTCTTATAATTATGGACTCTACGATTTTTTGACTTTGCGCTTGTACTATTGGTCATCGCGTATATAGTTCGGCAAACATAACTGAAGCTGTGAAAGGAATGCGGTCGAAAACATTCGATATTGCCACGTTCAACTATGAAAGAGCTAAAGTGCTAAGTATGTAGTTATAATAATTAGAAAATGGACTTTTTATTATTACAAATTTTTTCATTAATTCAGTCTGTGGATTTTAAATTTTAGCTGGAAATTCTTATAATTATGGACTCTACGATTTTTTGACTTTGCGCTTGTACTATTGGTCATCGCGTATATAGTTCGGCAAACATAACTGAAGCTGTGAAAGGAATGCGGTCGAAAACATTCGATATTGCCACGTTTAACTATGAAAGAGCTAAAGTGCTAAGTATGTAGTTATAATAATTAGAAAATGGACTTTTTATTATTAACAATATGTCAATAATGATTAAACGTTAGTTCTTTAATGTGCTCGTTTCATTGGATTTTGTCTATTAACATTATTTTTTCAATTTCTGAATATTAATAACCACGCCCTTCGGACTAACTCAATTGGTGAATATTTTTCAAGTTGCCGTTGCTAAGTAACCACCTGACTTCCTATTGGCAAGCGCGTGCGTGTGTTCTTCCCTCTCATTTCGACAATTGACTGACATTGATTATCCAGTGGCGTGTATAATGTCAGTATTTACCTTCGTATTTTCAGTTCTACTTGGTATCTTAAACTTTTGTGTTTTGTGCTTAGTATTAATGAACTTTTTTGTGATTTTCAATAGTGTAGTGTTTTGTGTTTGTTCATTTTTCAAAATTGAATCAATATACTCGTGGAAAGTCACTTCATATCCAAATTAAAGAGATGATAGCTAATGTTTATAGGTAAGTGACTAAGTAGTAAGCCACTGGTACGTTTATTACAGATATCGGCCACTTACCGATGCCCCGTAGCTTTAGGTAGACTTGCCAAACTATACCTACCCCTTTCGAATTTTCAAAATTCCAAAATTGGAACTAAGTCTTTTCAGACACTTTTATATAAATAAATATGTATACTAATTCAACTCCGTTAATTTCGAAAATGATTATAAACATTTTCTAAAATCTTTATAACATTTTTATAACAGAACGAATCTGTTAACCTATAAAACATTCTTTCGTACCGCCAGTGTCGGTTTCATATATTTCTTGAGCACGATATTTTTTCATATAACTACATGACTTTTTGCTATATAATTAGTTTCTTTCAGATAATTAGTATATTTTTTAATTTAGCCGATAATTGCTTTTTTACTGTTTTAATATGGGACATATATGTTGGAAAGCTTTCAGTAAATTGAACATTCTTCACTTCACCTTCAGCTTCACTAAAACATTTTTCAATTTCAAACAACTGCCTTCCTTTTTTTAACCTGAAAAGCTCACCAACATAATGTGCCCATTACATTCAAGTTCCTATATAGCCCTGATCCACCTGTACTTCTAGGTAAGCACAGCCCCTAGGCTAGGATACAAGCCCTAGACCAGGATACAGCCCTAGACCAAAATACCGCCCCAGTCCAGGACACAGCTGCTAGGATACCGTTCTAATCAAGACATCTCTATCTTCTTATCTTCTTCGAGATCTAGTCTCCATCTTCTCAAGACTTCAACCATCACCATTTGCGATTTGGATTTGTTCCATTTCGCGTGGCAGAAGAATAAATGAAAATTTGTTTAAAAATCTATTTTTCATTTTTTTCTAAATCCACAACTATAAAAGTTGAGGAGATACGACCAGGGTAAAGTTTTAAATGCTCTATTCTTTTTAAGTAATTTTTTTATTTCTGTTTAAACTTTTATCTAAATTCTACAAGGCGTTTCTACCTTTTCCGCCTTAGTTTGTTAGTACTTTTTATCGACGTCAAAAAGGTAGTGGCGCCCTCAATTTTTACAACGTTTCTGTTATCCTTCTGCGACATAAACTTGGGGTCGAATCATCCTTGAGAGGATGAGGATTGAGATGAGCCAGAGCCCTTCAAGCTGGAGCGTTTACCGGTACAAATTGGCGCCCAACGATTACAGTTACACCTGTATATTCCGAAAATGATCGAGGTTTTCGAAAATTGTAATGTAATTTTTCAGTATAACTACAATCAAATTCCTCTTTAGAATTCTAATACGTATTAATTATCGACCCTCAACTGATATTTAGCATTTAGTCCAAAAAGACACACTCGCTTTAAATTCTCGTTGTCGATGCCACCCTCATATCGAGTAATAATTCACAAACCATCCTAAAAATCATTTAGTTCTGAAAAGAATAGACGAGGCGACTGTGGATCGAGACTGCCAAGAATTTTAATAACCAAATTCCGAGAGCCTGAAAGAGAAACCCGGATGACTCTGGAGGCGAGGGTATGACGCATGAGTCGACACTCCATTTTCTATCAGCCAGACCACAGATTTTCGATGTTATTTCTCCGGACTATGTGATCACACAATCTAGGGGCATTACTTGCACCTGATGTATTCGATATACCCGAAAAGGGTCCACCACCATAAGGGTGGAAATTTGAGAATTTAAGTATTTCAATATAAAATAAAATAGCTAACATTGCTTGTTGAATAGATGAGGCTTTTACTTGATGAAGATCCATACTACTGATGAAATAAAACAAATTAATTTGTTTAAATCTTCATTATTTATTTTGAACTGACGTTCAAATTAAAATTAGTTTTGCTACACAGTAGCTTTTTCAAAAGCTACTGTGTAGCGAAACGCGTCACTAATTTTAATTTGAACGTCAGTTCAAAATAAATAATGAAGATTTAAACAAATTAATTTGTTATATTTCATCAACATTGCTTGTATTCGGAAAATCTGCGGGTAAGGATATGAAAATTAATTTTCCTTACTTAAAATAAATATGACGTTTTCCTGTCGATTTTATTCGTTTGGTGTAGAAATAGACTGTAGAGTAATTCCATATATTCAGTATTTATTCATAAAGTAACGCTTCAAATGAAAATTGTTTTGTACTCAATCATTTATTATTAACTATTTTTTTGAATACATACTTCGTTTTGGTAGTGGGAGCAGCCCATTATATTTGTGTCATAACGAATGATAAAAACCTTTTATTCGTGTGTACTTTGATGAAATATTTATTGTAATGAATTGTAGGAATTTCCTGTTTACACTGTTAATAAAATTGAAAACATTAATAAATGATAATGCCGTATACCAAACGTCATATTTCAATTTTTGTGATTGATAGATTATGTTATTTCATGCTGAAGAAATAAAATTAATCTAGAAAGTGGAAGTATACAGATAGATTGGAAAATTATTTACTGTGCCACAAAATCTATGAAATAACATCTATTTTTATTGATAATTTCTACCTCGAACTAAGTTTTGGTAAAAGTCTAGTTTAGTGAACCAACGCGGATTTTGATGAAATATTTTTTTTTAAATTAATTCGAGGTCGCTGAACACGAAAATGAAAAAAGAAATCGACGCTCTCTTACCAAAAACGAGTTATGAATTTTTGAAGATGAGGTCAGATCAGCACTGCACTGGTTTTTATGTCATATTATAACTGTTTTAAAATGATGCATTAAACTTGTACACAATATTAAATACACTATAATTACTTTTTAAGATATTCCTCTCACACACACATTTAATAAACACTGATATTGACATTCATTTCTTGTAAATTCTTTTTTTAATTCCACAATTATTATATATTTTGACATTTTCATGTAACATGACTGACATATAAGTTTTGGTCTGTTTCTTCTTAGTCGTACAACTTGTACCTAATAGCATATTCAGCCATTAGAGATATTTAGCCACTTGAATTAGTTGCTGAATATTTTCGATTTCATGATTGTGACATAAAAGATATAAACAAGATGAACATCATGAACATACACCTATTTTTCCGATAGCTGGCGCTGTATTTGGCTCAACTTCCGTTTAACTGAAATCAGTTATGGAAAAATTAAATGAACAGCTATCAACATACTGTGAAAAAGGCGCGCCGGATCGACGTTTCGCAATTCACGCGCGCGAATTGCGAAACGTCGATCCGGCGCGCTCGCTTCACTCGCGATAATCAATCTACTTCATTATTTCAAACGGAAATCCAATCTTATCTCTGAATTAGAAATTTATCTCAACTTCCGTTTAACTGAAATCAGTTATGAAAAAATTGAATGAACAGCTATCAACATACTGTGAAAAAGGCGCGCCGGATCGACGTTTCGCAATTCGCGCGCGAATTGCGAAACGTCGAAGCGGCGCGCTCGCTTTGCTCGCGATAATCAATCTACCTCATTAGTTCAAACGGAAATCCAATCTAATAAATGTATCAAGCTGATAGGAAGCGATTGCGATTTCACTTTGATCTGTGTTAGTAGGTCGGGAAGCGATATTAGTAGAATTTTCAAATTTTCTAAAAAGGGGAAACAGCTTTTGATAACCAAAGTCTTATAATATTAGGAGTATGTTCAAAATTTGATTTGGAATTACACCTGCAGCAACTATTTTCGTGGTCAGCAGTGTTTATAGAGGCCGAACAAAGGAGGTAATTTTTTTAAAGAATCAATTGATGAGTGCAATTCAGAGAAAAATATTGTTCAGCATCCTCAATGATCAAATTGAATGGTTCATTATCCTTCAAATAAATGATAAATATCAACCAAACTTATCTCAAAACTAACCATCTTTCTAAAATCAACATCTCTCAAAATTTGAAAAAAAAATGTTTCAGCTGTAATACGGCGCTAATCGGAAAAATATGTGTATGTTCATGAAGCTCATCTAGTTTATATCTTCTATGTCACGATATGGTCACGATCATGGAATCGAAAATATTCAGCAACTAATTCAAGTGGCTAAATATCTCTAATGGCTAAATATGCTATTAGGTACAAGTTGTACGACTAAGAAGAAACAGACCAAAACTTATATGTCAGTCATGTTACATGAAAATGTCAAAATATATAATAATTTTGGAATTAAAAAAAGAATTTACAAGAAATGAATGTCAATATCAGTGTTTATTAAATGTGAGTGTGAGAGGAATATCTTAAAAAGTAATTATAGTGTATTTAATAATGTGTACAAGTTTAATGCATCATTTTTAAACAGTTATAATATGACATTAAAACCAGTGCAGTGCTGATCTGACCCCATCTTCAAAAATTCATAACTCGTTTTTGGTAAGAGAGCGCCGATTTCTTTTTTCATTTTCATGTTCAGCGACCTCGAATTAATTGAAAAAAAATTTCATCAAAATCCGCGTTGGTTCACCAAACTAGATTTTTTCCATTTTCTTCAGTGGATCATCCAATGAGACGTAAATACTGCTGTTTTAATATCAATCAATAATAATCTACGACGTGATCGTGAAATAGTCGGTATCGCACTAAAAGCCTTATCAAAAGGGATACCGCAGAGAGAGGCTCCTGGTTATAATTTTTTTTGTGGCATAAGCATGTTCGTTAACGAAAACGATGAAAGAAGTTAATATTTAAGTTTTTTCAGTCCAGAGCAATTAATTCACAAAATTTATGGTTATGCTTACATACACCCACGACTATTCCTACAAAATAATGATGTTCTTTTAAAGAGCGTGTCATGTTAATAGAAAACATAATAAAAAGTCCGTTGTGACAGAATGCATAGAACCTTTATAAAGGAAAAAAAAGTACATGAACGGAGCTCATATTAATTATTCAAAATGAGCCTCACGGGTATGAAACATTTGTTTTCGAGGATTATTTCGCAACAGTCGTGGCATTAAGGGTTTACAACACTGGCGACTCTTTATCTATATAATTTTTTATTGGTGTATCTCCGCCAAATGGGTACATAAATATCTTTAATGGGGTTAGGTTCTACTTGCAGAATATGATCTTTAATTACGCCTCTTTGTCTCCATCAAAATAAAGGGATTTTCACTTGAAATTGCAGAAGCTGCTTCAGCTAGTAATATGTATACCTGATGTTTTTAATAAGCAAAGAGCGCGAGTTGGCAAGTTCTCATTCCCTCCCAACTATATACACGTATTTCTACAAGCTACTAAAAACTCTTGTCGTTTTTTAAATAATATGGAACTTTTGTTTTCTTCATTTCGAGGGTTTTTGAAAAAGTCTCATAATTATATCAAATAAGAATAATTTTAATTAATTGATATTTTGATTAGTAGGAAAGTATCACAATTGTTAGTAAAAAATGAATACTCACAATAAGCTACCAACGCAAGATCCACTCACCTGGAAATAAAAAAAAATGTTAAAATAATATTTGAAAGTTATAAATAAATAAACACATTTATAAGAGATTTTTAGATTAAAGTATCTATTCCTCCAACATCTCTCCCTGGTTTTAGTCGGAAGCTTTATTCATTATCTGCAATTTATGTTCATTTTCCATCAATATCAATTGATTCAGATATAGGTAGAACAATATCAGTTGTACAACCAAAAAAAATGAAATTTTGAGAGAATTAGGAGCAATGTTGAAGCAATTAAAAGATAAACCAAAAAAAATACATTGACACCGATTGAAAAGTAATAGGAAAATAAGGAAGAAAAAAATCCGTTCCTGGAAATAAAGGAGAGCATATTTTTATCTTTCGTAACCCTTAAAACTTACTACAAATTTCCACGAATCAGAAAAGTAACTTGAGAATAAAATTGACCGGTGAATAATTTTCTACTGCTGATTAGTTTACATTTTACAAGGAATGTTTCCTTTTTGATGTATTCTAATAACATCAACAATATTCGATGCAAGAGATACAATTATATATAGCCCGTTCAGTACAAAAACCGTTGCACGTCATCAAAGTGTCGAAAAAGAGACGTTCGTTTATATCATGTCATTCGATTGCTGCTGTCAATCCTCTGTCAATCACTATGTTAAGCCTCTCTAAACTCAATAAATGTTGAAATTTGTAGGTCGCATTGTATTAAAGATTATAAATATATGTTTAAAGAAAGGTTTCGTAATTAATTTCATATCAAATACAGCTCGTAGGTTAATTAAATATTAAACTCAAACTAACGTCAGTCTTAATAAAAACTTTTTATGTTGGCAAAAATGCGCGCTGTTGCCGCGATTAAAATGGTTTATTTCAGGTTCAGTTGACGTCTTGACATTTTTGGGGTTATGTTGTGACAAAAACTGCAAAGAACTGTGAGTAATTTTTCACAAGCAGTAATGAGTTATCAAAGTTAAAGTCACATCCAAAAAAACGTATAAATGAAACTTAATAATACTGCAATAGTTGATGCATTTACTCCTGATACTATTTACAGCGTTTATGAAGCAAGTATGTATAAGTTCAATAATATACCCAATCAACTGTATTTATTATATTCTGTTACATTATTCTTAATACTTGGCAATTATACATGGACATTTTTTTATAGATAATCATGTCACTTTAGGAATGTTACTGCAGTAATTGGAAAAAGAACAATAATTATTAAATGTAGAATGTTCCTGAGTAGTTTACTAAAATATGATACATCCACAAAGAGGGCTTATGGAACTTTCAACAAAAATAAACCACTGTATACATTTGTATTTATTAATGATTCCTGAATTTTCCAAAATGGCTGTTCATGTCAAAAGGTATGTTACAATGATAATGTGAAATTTTAGAATGCAAAATTGTTTTTATTCTAGATATTTTGTATTACATGCTGAGAATGAAAATGGTTATATTGATGGAGCAGAAAGTATATTTTTATATGAATCTCAGTTGAGTTATTATCATGGGAAAATGAATGAAGAATATGTTTTTAAATGGTTTGAAAACCAATTACTTACTATTGAATCTTTCTGAACCTTTAATAAATTATGGATAATGCTTTTCGATAATATTAGGTTGATGACACAATATAGAATTCAATCTACAAATGTTGAAGCTGAGCTTATTTATATTACAGCCTAGTAAGTAGATACAAACTGTATTTGAACAGTGATAAAGCAAATTATATGTTAGAATTCAGAAGACTACACAACTAGTTTAATACATTCAAAATTCTTACTTCAAATTATACCTAATAGACAATCAATGCTGTTTTACTTTTATTTTTACAAAAATAATCATATAGATATATTTGAAAAGAAAAGAATTGGTTATTTGAATACTGCCCTTTCAATAAATGTTTTTTTCAGAAACAAACCCCCCAACAAAATACATTGTGGATATGATAGAACAGTATAGTTACAAAGTATTACCTACCATCTTTTTAAAAATCCTATTCAGTTAATACTGGCTACTGCCAAGCAAGCCGATAGATGCATTCCAGAAGTTGCGGGTTGGAATTGGTTTGTCCGTGAACCTCTCAAATTTTAAAGATTTCTATTTGACAATAATTGTTCTACCTTATTTAAAAAAATAGTATTACAAACTTTTCGGTGTAGTAACTAATTTATAAATTTGCAATGTTTCTTTTTAATAAAACAATTCCATAAAAATTGGGGTGGCATTATTTATTATTTTATTTTAATCATGATATTCAAAATAAGTAATTCAGGCAGCATTTTCTAAAGGTACATGTGTATATCACAAAGTTTTATAAAAACTACAAATAATTAATTTAATAGTTTTTATTGAATTGAAAGGTCTCATTGCGATCAATCATTTATTAGCAATACTCTCAGTTGCGGTAGATGCTGGAGAGCTAAAACAAAATGGTAAATATAAATTTGGATTGATTAGAAGATGATGGAGTGATAAATAATTCACCAATATACTGATAATTATAATATGTATTGATTTCAGTGCTACGATTTAGTCAATCATTTGCATATACCTTCACTCGGAGAATAGAATGGATTTGCTCTCCTTTTCTGAGCTGCGGTGGTGCTTGCTGCACAATTTTCTTTTGCTATGATCAATGATCATATATCTCAGGATGATTTTCCTTGTTGAGAATGACCTACACACTAAAGCTTCACATCCCGGCTAAAAAAAATTTAAGACTTATTTCAACAAAATATAAAATAAAATTGCCTACCTTTAAAAAGGAGGTAGATCCAGGTTATCAGAACTTTTTTATTTATAATTTTTATGTAAACGTTACATCAATCTTTCATATTGTAGTGACAACATTTTAGAAGCTATTATGTACTTAGGTAATTGTAACCTAAAAATTATATTAGATAATATTTTTTCCTTGATACTATATATACATGCATTTTAAATACTAGAATAGTTCCATAACTTCTAACTAATTAAGTGTGTGGTATAATCACAAATAAAAGTGTTAACTATTCCATACATACCTTTTTAGTGCTAAAAATAATTCCATAGTTTTTAAAATAAGAATTTCTTAGTGCTGTACGGTTAACATACAAATTAAAGTTTCATATGTAACATCTCTGTATGTAACTGAAATAAGTCGAAGTTTCTTTGCATGCAATAACCATCAATAACTAAACCTAACCTAGAATATTTGATAAACTTCATTTGACATATACTAGATTCTCATATTACTTCAAGGGCTTGGCAACATAGTACAGTTATGACAGATGTGACGTGCAACGGTTTTAATACTGAACGGGCTATAGTTACCAGTTTTCTTATGAAAATATTAATTACTACTGTAAAGGAGAATATAGATAACTATTGAACGTCTAGTATGTCACTGTCAGACAATAAAAGCAATCCATTCCACTAATTATTTTTTAATTGAACTTGAGGAAGTAGCAAACTTGAAGATAGATGAGATAACGAGCTCGCAAGATCCTGGAAGAGTCTCAAAACACGGCGATGATGAGAGGTGTATTGGTCCAAAGCAAACTCCTGGGCTTCAGGTCTCCGAGTGACCAGATTCTTCAACGACCTCATACTTCAACCTAGCATAACTGTTTCTTGTTCGTCCCAATTTTTTTCAACCACAGAATGTAATCATAATCAGTTTAAAGTAACATTTAAAGTTCCATGTAAAAATTAAGTTTATGGCTATCCATCTAAAAAATGTAGTAAGAGCATCCCAGTATTAAACTGCATTTTGCTGACCCGAAAATCGATCCATAATCTAGATGGAAAAATGGGAGCTCAGTAAATAAGATGAATTTTCAAAAGAGATGCACCGAGAACTCAGGAGCGTCCACGAATATTTTTAGAAAAGGTAATATCGTTAACTTTTTCGTAACTGAATTCAACAGTAAGTGTGAAGTACATATGGAATAATTAATTATTGATGATCAACATTGATAAACGTGTTATTAGTTAACGTTCTATTGTGCTCCATTTCTTCCATTCATTTTCTGAGGAAAGTGTCCTAAGATTTCCAATGGATGGATCTTCCCTTCTTTCCGGCGTTGCTCAATTCTTCCATTATTACACTGAAGCTGATACCGCAAAAGGGTGTTTCAGTTCCCCTATTTGCTAGTTCAACTGCTATTTCATTTCCTTTTATTCCAGTGTGTCGTAGAACCCACAATAAGATGAGGATTCTATTCACATCAGTTGCCTCGTTGCTGCACCCTCTTCTTTTAGTGAGAAGTGGATGATAAAATGGAAAACCTTATGAAGCTCCACAGCAAAAATAATAGTTATTTATTATATAAGTGTATTAGTGTTTTATTCACGCAAGAAAGTTAATTTTCTTATGTGGATCAATCGCAAATGAAACACGAATGCAATACAACGTTTTATCCACAATCACATTCCTTTAGAATCGGATTTCATCAATATTGTTGTTTGATTGTTTATGGACTCCTTTTGTGAAAATTTGTGAAAAATGCAAGAGAGCAATTTTGTTCCTGGGATAATACTTCGGGAAGCTGAAGAAGTCCATTGTAGATAATAAACTAAATATTTTAGATTGCATTAATAATGGGAGTGTCTGGTGCCTGTCTTTGTTGTGATTTGACGAATTTGAAAATCAAGAGTTGCTTCATTTTTGGCAAACGCAGAAGCTTATAGCGGCCATTGATAAAACAAAAAAGAAGATGCATATTAATATAATTGTTTATGTTAATATTAATAATAAATAATTAAAATGTAATTGATTGAAGATAGTATTTTTCATTATTCCACTAGTGGATAGAGTGGTACTTTATATGCTTCATAAGTGTGGATAAAACTCCAAATATAATGTGATTGTGGATAAAAAATTACTTCAATGTTAATATTATTCTGTTTGCAGTAAAATAAAATGAACTAGAAAAATAGAAATTTGTGGGAGTTCATTTATTTCGGATTTTATATCATTTATTATTGTATTTCACCGTATACATGCGGCAATTGTTTTACGGTTAAATTGAAAGCTTTGAAGCCCCATTTATTTAACTCCTGAATATTATTAACAATAAAAAAATGGTCTTAACAGTGGAAGCGGTTATTTGAAAATGAGATCATGGTAATTCTGGATAAAATTGACAATATTCTCATTTTCATTGACTAGTAACTGCTACTCCTGTAATGTTTGTCTCTTTTAACACAGTGGTGTCAATCCCAATAAAATCATAGTCCTTGTCTTTGCATAAGAAATAATTTCATAAAGAAGATAAAAAAGGGTAAAAACATAAGGAGAAAATATTTATCGTCACGACAATAATTGATATGAATCATCACACAATTTATGGATGTGAAAAGAGTTAATTTTTTTGGTGAACTATACCCCTATTGTCTTATTTTGGGGCGTTCATGAGCACTCGTAACCTCTATATTGCCATCGAATATTGAACTAGATACGTGAATGCCATAAAGGCTCTTATGCACTAAGATGGTTTTAAAAAAAGTACGTACTGATCTCGGTATATATTTTAGTGAGAGAACACGTGTATTTGCCATTTCCAAGCAACTTAAGTGGAGTAGTCGGGTTTTCTGGAGAGATGGTAATTTAATACAATGTAAAAATGGAGTGAACATTTATAATTACAATTTTCTCACTTGTAGTGCCACTTAAAGTTTATTTTATTGGATTATAAATGGATTATATTTCCATACAAAAATAATCAAAATCGATTTTGAAATAAACGAAATGTTTATATTTACTGCATTCGCACTCGCTATCCCTGCTCTAAGTAGATAATTTATTCTAAACATGCTGTATTCTGTTTACTGCAATAACTCAGTAAAATGACACTTGAATTGAACTGATCAACTATAAATAATGTAGTGTAATATTATTTGAAAAGCAGATAATACATTAACATGGAACCATTTTAAACAACAATGTTTAATTTACTGAATAAATTCAATGTATGTGCATTATGGATAATGCGGTGTTGTTTAGCTAATAATACTTAATTTCGTTGACTATTAACCATTACGATAAATAGTGGAATGAATAATCAACTGATATCAACATAGCAGATGAAACATGGAAAGAAATACTAAAAATTAGGTTGAACGAATCTAAAAGCCAACATAATGAATAAAAAGAGATCTGTTCCGACGAACTGCTCTAGAGCGCAAAGTAAAAGCAAACAAAGCATATAAAACGCTCGCTAATTCCATCGAACATGCTATAAGTCACTATTGCAACTGGAAACAATTGAAAATTGACTGACTGTAGACGTAATTTCGAGCACAGACTAATCCACTCACGCATATGCGATGAAACAGTGTTTATTGTTTCTTACATTAGCGGAAGAGTGGTATAGTAGACATTTCCAGGGAAGTATTGATTTTTACATGTGTCAAAATAACACTAGCGAGTCTGCGCTAAGCCTGTGAGAGGAAAGTGTAAACGCGGTCTGCTGTCTGGTCTCTCTGAATCTAGCGCTAAGAAAGAGGCGAAACAAAATTCCTTTGAAGCCACAGAGATGATGAAGAATTATAATTTGAAAACAATAAATGGTGTTAAATAAATGGTTTAAACGATAATTCTTATCTCTGGTTTTGTTACATTAATTAAAGACATAGAGATCAACTAAACTGTCGATGTGTTTGGATTTAAATGAAACGACATAGGAATTCATATTTTAACATGGCGGAAGCTTATAAAAAAAAGAATATCTCTTCTTCCTATTGAATTTTGTAAACTTGATTCATCTATATTTTAGTTCAAGAGATCTAGGCCGTTAAGAAAGTCTATTATCCCTTGTGGGGCTGAGCCTAAGTAGACACTTAACTAAATAGAAATATTTTTGTGTTCAATAAAAAAATTAATAATAGTGGTCACGTCCGCGAAAATCACTAAAATAAAATGGAATGCAAATGAACCCTGAAAATTTAATTCAATGTCTGCTTACGACATTACTTTTATTGATACAGATCTTGGTTACTTAACGTTCTGCATTAATTCTATAAAATCCTTGTTTTCATTTCTCTTTCTCAATCTTGGCATATCCATTCCAAAGCAATCGTGCTCTATCCACTCTCTTTGAGTGCTCTCCTAAACACATTCTTTCCTTTTTGTTTTACATCATAAATTGTAAAGCACTTGATGTTTGTTTTCCTCATTTGAAAATTAATAAGGATGGAAAATCCTGCGTTTTATGCAGATAATTCAACGCGAGAAAGGAAGGGGGAGCTGCAGCATTCATTTTTTTAAATAATTTTTTGTTTACCTTTTGTCAAACTACTGAAACTTTATTTTGGAATTAATACGCGATGGTTTTACCTCCAGTTGATAATTTTCCCCTTTCGCTTTTCACGTTCCCTTTTTTATGTTTATGGGACTCAAGGATAATGTTGAGATAAAATCACTCAAGCTGACTGTTTAACTGGAGGAGATTTCGAGTAATTTTATATTATTTCCTCTCCAAAGTGTTTCTGTCTAAGCACTCACCAATCAGGGTTTGTTACGTTAATTTCCATTTCTTGGTTCACGTTTTCTGCACAGGTTCACTTTTTTCCCCATTTTGTCTAGTACCAGGTCGGTAACTGTCTGAGTCTGACCCAACCTAGTCAACAAAAACTGGTCTGATTTTGGTACTAATAAGTCAGAGCCTTTAGAGATCATACTAGGGGTGTCCACTTAGAAAAAACATCGATGTTTTTTTCGATTCGATAAATCGGAACTGTACATCGATGTCTTTCGATGTATCGGATGAAAACATCGATTTTTTTGTTAACATCGAGTACTTTTTCTAAAGGTAAGAAAGTGGAAAGAAGAGACTTTCTAACGGTATAAATAAATATAGTTGTATTTATTTTCCGGAAAAAAATATACATTTGGCAACTATGTCAACAAAAGTATAAGAAGAGTGTCTCGTAAAGTGACCACACACGGAAAGGTGTCCACGCACGTCTTTTCTTTTTATACGAAAGTTCCTGACATGGTTTCATAATAAATTAAATATTTCCCTAAAAACTCCAGTATATGCCGATGATGTATACATTTTTGGAAAGGGGAAGAAAGGGACTTTCAGATGAGATTGAAAAATATAGGGTGTTGTATCTAAAATAAACCGATAATTTCGCTTCGAAAAAAAGTAATTTTGTTCGGAGAAAAATATACATTTGGCAACTATGTCAACAAAAATATAAGAAGAGTGTCTCGTAAAGTGACCACACACGGAAAGGTGTCCACGCACGTTTTTTCTTGTTAAACGAAAGTTCTTGACATGGTTTCATAAAAAATTAAATTTTTCCCTAAAAACTCGAGTGTATGCCGATGATGTATACATTTTTGTTAAGGGGAGAAATGGGATTCGGGATCGATGTTTTATGAAAAAATATCGATACATCGAGTATATCGATAGCTTTCCAAAACATCGGATCGATTCGATGTATCGCATTGTAAAAATCGATGTTTTCGATGCATCGATATATACCGAATATCCCTAGATCATACTATTCGAATACCCTGTACAATTATTTCAATTTGGAAATTCCACATCTTCTTCCAATTTAAATAATCCAATTAAGAAACCCGGTGGGTTTTTTCATCCAACTTAATATTAATTTAGCTTGTATGAACTGTTTTTTCCTTTCGAATAACAAGCGAGTAGCTACTGAAAACTGAAACTCACTTTGTTTCCGTCTTTTTTTCTTTTTCTTTTTCTTCTTCTTTTCTTTCAACTTTAAGAGTTAAAGTTGACAGACTCTCAACGCTCATGGTCATTTTACATTCTCTTTCTCTGCGAAAAAAAAACTTGAGAATTCCGCTCTATCTCTATTTCAAATATGTATACTGAGTCAAACTTTCTGCAGGTTGCACCAATAGTTTTATTGTCTTTTCACATTATCAACTTTAAAACTGAGTTGCTGGAACTGTGTCGCCTCGTGAGAATCTGACTCCTGGTTTTTCTAGTTTCCGTAATATACCTACTAAAAATGTCTTACTTAATATTATAAAAAATTTAACATTCAAAAGTCAAATTTTTGTGCATCTCAATACAAAATTTTCTGTTTCAGCATTTCACTTTTAAACCGAATTACGCGTCAAAGTCTGAAATATTGATTATAATTTTAAATCAGTTATTTACTTGAAACTTGAGTAATTCAAATTCTGTTACAAAACATCAGAACCAAGTAAGAGGATTAGGATATGGAGTGATACGTTGCATATGTAATATGGTTTTAATCCATAGATTACGTTTTTATAACGAAATTAGGGAGATGTAATTTAGCATTGTACGTGCAGGTCTGGGAAATGGGGGTTAAAGAACTTATCTGAATTAAAAATTTAGCTAAATTCGTAGCATAGAACGTTTTTAAAAATTGCTTTAAACACTTTCTGTGTATATTTGGAATTAATGAAGTAATTTTGGAGTGATTTACAGTATGCAGAATGGTTGTAATACCAACAAGATTAAACAAATTCAGAATTCACTAGTATTGGAGTTTGTGTAGGTATTTGGTAATGCCACAAAAAATGATTATTTTGGGAAAATAATTGAATAATTCGAATGGTTTTGGACAACTAGACTGAAGTCTAAATGCTAGTTAATTTTTTATGTATCATAAAAATATTAATCCCTTATACCTACAAATTTTATGATACTGCTATGGTAGAAGTGAATTTTCACAAATACATTAACCCCTAATATTCAAAAATAATATAACTCCCTTTGAAAATTCATTTAAATTTCTGTAAATTAATTAACCCCTTTAAAAAATTCTATTGTACCTTCTTGGCAAATGGACATTTCAACAAGTAGAATAGCTCCTTTCAAAATTTTCATATTTCCTTGTACGCCCATGAAGTTCTTACAAATAAACCAAACCCTCATTAAAATTTGGTACGCCCATGGAAGATAGAAATTTTTGCTAATCAATGAATCTCATTTTATCAGTTTTACGAATAAATTAACGATATATTCAAATTTCTGCAAATAAATCAACTCCCTTCAAAAATTTCTCCGCATGCTCATGGTAAATGTAAATTTTAAAAAATAGAATAGGTCCCTTCCAAAGGTTTCACCACACACTCATGGTGCGGGCTATAAGGTCTGCTTAAAGGTAGGATGTGCCAAGTAGACGTTGCTAGACAAATTGGTCCAACCAAACCTTGTCCAGTCCTGGAAATCGAGCCTGGCCCATCGTTATCACTCCAGACTTCTACCAAGTCTGGCTTACAAGCTTGGCTCGGAGTTCTACATAGTTGGGCCAAAGTATTTTCGGTAAAAGTCTAGTTTAGTCAAGCAACGCGGATTTTGATGAAATTTTTTTTTATCAATTCGAGGTCAATGGACACGAAAATGAAAAAAAATTGCGCTTTCTTATCAAAAACGAGTTATGAATTTTTGAAGATGAGTTCAGATCAGCACTGCACTGGTTTTATTGTCATATTATAACTGCTTTATAATGATCCATTATAACTGCTACACAATGTTAGATACACTATAATTGCTTTTTACGACATTCCTCTCACACACACATTAAAAAAAAGATGGGGAAATAAAGTGCCCCATAGTATTTTGTTGAAGTCCTGGATTGCAACGTCATTGATGGTGTTCGTTGGCGTTGTAATGGATATATCAAGAAAGTAAAGAGGAAGCGGGTGAGATGTACAAAAAGGTATATTTTTTCGTAAATATTAATTTGTCACATGTCACATTTTATGTAACTTTAGAAGAGTGTAGGGTTCTAGTGCACTTCGCGACCCTCGGAATTTTATGTTAGTTTTAAATTTGTTTGATAGCTTACCTCAAATAAAGCAGGTTAGAACAAAAATTTCGCTGGATCGACGTTTCGCAATCACACGCGCGAATTGCGAAACGTCGACCCGGCGCGCATTTTTCACAGTATGTCGATAGGTGTTCATTCAATTTTTCGATAACTGAATTGGAAAATTTGGCTCAACTTTCGCTTAGCTGAAATCAGATATGGAAAAATTGAATGAACAGCTATCAACATACTGTGAAAAATGCGCGCCGGGTCGACGTTTCGCAATGTTCCTCGAGGACTCTGCATGCAGGGTGTTTCAAGTGGGATTGGGCCCCTGCGGGAGAGAGTCCTACACTCCAGAGGAATGGCAGAACTAGTACCCAGGGTCTGAGTGCAGGTTTCCACCCATCAAAAAAAAGTTGGATAATATTAGGAAAATATAGGAAAAATAAAAGAAGGGGCAGAAGGAGAGATGTATCAAGCTGATAAGAAGCGATTGCGATTTCACTTTGATCTGTGTTAGTTGTTCGGGAAGCGATATTAGTAGAATTTTCAAATTTTCTAAAAGGGGAAACAGTTTCTGATAACCAGTATGTTCAAAATTTTAATTGGAGTTACACCTGCAGCAACTATGTTGTTATTCAGCAGTGTTTATAGAGGCCGAATAACTGAGGAGTTGATTTTTTTTAAAGAATTAGTTCATTAGTCAATTTCCCGTTCTATTATATCTCCGGATCGATTCATGACCTCTAATAAACTCTTGAAGTTTCACGTTTATTATTTTAACGTTGTTTGCCAACTGTTGTCATGGCAAAGTGAAATTATCGCTGGGTTGTTATGGCAACGTGGAATTATCGCTGGGATTTTTGACAGGGGGGAAATATTCGACATAATTTTCCCAGTTCTGCAATCGGTACGAGAAGTATATATGCTTTGTAGGCTGTGCACGAAAGAAAATGAACTGCCATATAAATTCCTTGAAATAGGGAAAGCAGAAGTTCTGATGTCAGTTGTCGAGTTACTGTGATAGACTTGATTACCATATATTCTATGTTGCCTTATTGATAAACATTGTACATCGGCATCACACATGCAGAAAGTAAAACATCATATAATACCGTTGGTGCATAACAATCCGCTTCCATCAAAATCTGTATTACTGAAACACACTACGCATCTATCAAGATCGGTGAACCGGCCAAGATTCAATTTTCCATGATACAAAAATCGATCTGGAATAAGAAAAATCCAAAAAAACATTGAAAATTTTTTTTTATACCTTCCAGCGATTCATTTATTACGTTGAAAGTCTGATTATTTGGTGAGAATAATTTTTTCTTCCATAGAAAAAATGTCAATACAGACAAGAAAAATATTTAAGAATCTAGTTGGAAAAGTTTGTTTTGTAGAAAAAAAAACCCTTGAAAAAACATAGTTCGTCGCGACGTTAAAAGCTTGGATACTTCTTGATGGCGTGAGAAAATAAAATCTCACCCATCCTGTCAACTCGTCTATTTCGAAGATTAAACAAAATAGTTCTGGAACGACGATTTTTAACCCCCCCCCCCCATTCATTTGTTTTGGTTATGCTGAACGGCCCAAGTACTTGACTGAATTGAATTTTTGGACCATTTCCAATATTTTCTACTTCCATTCCAGAAGCTTCGTGTCTTCTATAAAGGCCACTAGTTGAACTGGGGGATTTTAAGTGTCTAAGTGTTTGTAAGTTCTCACATAAGCAGAGTTCTCACATACTTTAGTTCACATTTTCTACACATTCATTGACTGACCTATAGGTGTGAAAAATTTTCAAAAATGGTCAATAATTGTCAAAAATTTTTGAATATGGTCAAAAATTGTCAAAAATTTGGAAAAATTGTCAAAAATTGTCAAAAATTTGGAAAAATTGTCAAAAATTTGGAAAAATTGTCAATAATTGTCAAAAATTGTCAAAAACTCTCAAATTTTTTGAAAAAATGGTTAATAATTGCCAAATATTTTCGAAAATTGTCAAAAATTTGAAAAAATGGTCAATAATTGTCAAAAATGGTCAGTATTCGTGAAATTTTCGAAAAAATGGTCAATAATTGTCAAAAATTTTGAAAAATGGTTAAAATTTTTGAAAAATTGTCAAAAATGGTCAATAATTGTCAAAGACGGTCAATAATTGTCGAAACCAATAAAAAATCGTCAAAAATTGTTAAATATTAAAAAAAATGGTCAATAATTGTCAAAATTTTTGAAAAATTGTCAAAAATGGTCAATAATTGTTAAAATTTTGAAAAAATGGTCAATAATTAAAAAAAAATGTCAAAAATGGTAAATAATTGTTAAAAATTGTCAAAATTTTTGAAAAATTGTCAAAAACGGTCAATAATTGTCAGAACCTTTCAAAAATGCTCAAAAAATGGTCAAAAATTGTTAAATATTTTAAAAAATGGTCAATATCATACAACATTAATAGGAACTGAAGTTCTTACCGTGTGTCCCGCGACACGTTCTACTTTTTGTATATTTTATTATCTTGCAAAGCTTTTTCCGTTATTTTCCCCCATTTCCATGTAATCACCAATTAATCTGTTGCTTTGAACTTCATTGATTGACGCTTGTTACGCAATTTCCCCTAGATTATTTAGTTGTTTGCCGTGTTTATTTCAATTTGATCCAATTTTACGAAAATTCGTTTTATTCGAAAATACATTATCATGTTACATGCATTTTGCATATTCGATTCCATAAATAAATCCAAAATGAGTAATAATTTATTAGAAATTATTGCCTATTACAAACACCGTCATTGTAAATTATGTTTAATGTGTTTTGGTAATTTTAATTTATAATAATTATATACGTATAGCATTTGAATATTTTGGGAGTGCAAGTTTTCACATCCATCAAGTTCCACATTGTACAATATTGAACGTCAATCTCAGATATTTCCAAGAGCAATATTTTCCATACATACATCCCTTCATCAAATCAGTACGAAGCTATTTGTACAGATCCACTAGCCCCAATCCAGACTATGCAAAATATATTTACTAAACAGCTGATCGCTCAAAATCTACCCATATTACTGACAATATCCAAACATGTGAGGACTTGAATGCTTACATTTGAAGACGAACGAAATCATACTGGGAACATGCTTACACGAGATACAATGCTGTCCATTTTTTGACAGAAACATTTGTGGAACCAACTTGACTTATTAAAATCCATGTACCTATCTTTGAAGATTGAAAGGAAAAACAAACTTAAAGGACTGCAAACGACTAAGAGATAACTGGATAATATAATACAAATGTTTGAATTGGCTACTCAAGTCCACATTTTCATTCAAATACAAAACAATGTATCGAAAATGGGAAACTGAAACTGATAAAGTGGAAACTTTCAAGAATATCAATAGGGCGAGAAGAATGGTGGAACAATATTGAACAGGGACTTACTTTCTAACAACTCGAAGGACCATCTTATTGAAAAAACATTAATTTAAAGTCAAAAACTATCAAAAATGGTCAAAAATTGTCAAAATTTTGAAGTAATGGTTAATAATTGCCAAGTATCTATGTTAAAATTTTTGCAAAATTATCAAAAATTTTGAAATATGGTCAAAAATTTGTAATAATTGTCAATAATTGTCAAAGACTGCAATAATTGTCGAAAACAATCAAAAATCGTCAAAAATTGTTAAATATTTAAAAAAATGGTCAATAATTGTCAAAATTTTGAAAAAATGGTCAATAATTATAAAAAACTGTCAAAAATGGTAAATAATTATTAAAAATTGTCAAAAATGGTCAATAATTGTCAGAACCAGTAAAAAATTCTCAAAAATGGTCAAAAATTGTTAAATATTTTGAAAAATGTACAATAATTGTCGAAATTTTTGAAAAATTATCAAAAATTTTGAAAAATTATCAAAAATTTTGAAATATGGTCAAAAATTTTGAAAAATTGTCAATAATTGTCAAAGACGGCAATAATTGTCGAAACTAATCAAAAATCGTCAAAAATTGTTAAATATTTCAAAAAATGGTCAATAATTGTCAAAATTTTGAAAAAATGGTCAATAATTATAAAAAATGGTCAAAAATTTGGAAAAATGGTCAATAATGGTCAGTAATTGTGAAATTTTCGAAAAAATGGTCAATAATTGTCAAAAATTTTGAAAAATGGTTGAAATATTTGAAAAATTGTCAAAAATGGTCAATAATTGTCAAAGACGGTCAATAATTCTCGTAACCAATCAAAAATCGTCAAAAATTGTTAAATATTTAAAAAATGGTCAATGATTGTCAAAATTTGTGAAAAATTGTCAAAAATAGTCAATAATTGTTAAAATTTTGAAAAATGGTCAAAAATTGTCAAAATTTTGAAAAAATGGTCAATAATTATGAAAAACTGTCAATAATTGTTGAAAATTGTCAAAATTTTTGAAAACTGGTCAAAATTTTTGAAAAATTGTCGAAAATGATCAATAATTATCAAAACTGATCAATAATTGTCAAAAATGGTGAATAATTGTTAAAATTTGGAAAAATTGTCAAAAATTGTCAAAAATTTCGAAAAAATGGTCAATAATTGACAAAATTTCAGAAAAATGGTCAATAATTGTGAAAATTTGAAAAATGGTCAATAATTGTAAAAATTTTGAAAAATTGTCAAAATTTTTAAAAAATGGTCAAAAATAATCAATAACTGTCAGAACCGGTCAAAAATGGTCAAAAATTGTTAAATATTTAAAAAAATGGTCAAAAATAGTAAATAATTCTTAAAATTTTGAAAAAATGGTCAATAATTATAAAAAACTGTCAAAAAGTCATAAAGTGGAAGCTTTCAAAAATATCAATTGGGCAAGAAGAATAGTGGAACAATATTGACTATTACTTTCTAACAACTCGAAGGACCATCTTATTAAAAGAACATTAATTTAAAGTAATTGATAAACAATGGCGTCATTGTACTAAGAGGGAAGCATGGAAATGAAAACTTCATAATCTGTCTTTTTCACTTCATTTACTGCGTATAGACTTTTTGTTTTTTTTTACATTACACCTTTTATATTGGCGTCACAATTAAGAACTTACATCGTTCTTTCACTATTAGTTATACACATTAAATTTTACAAGGTTAAACTTGGACTTTGCTCACATCGTCTTAGGTCGACAGTCGCAAGAAAAGTCTCGCGCTAGCGTTCTGCGCGCACATCTAGTCGTTAAGACTAAACTCATGCCGTGATTGGCGTAGATAATTCATGTGATCCAAGGTGGGTATTTTGAAAATACACAGGTACGGCTTGGCGTCATACGAAAATTGATCGAATTGATTTGCTTCCAGAGACGATTTTATTGAATCCGAACAAACATAGTTCATTATTAAACAGTTGTCTTATGGTTTCAACTGAATACTCTTGAAATTCTGTAAAATACAGCTACTTGATTAACCCATCAATTAATACAAAATAATTTCCAGTTTTGCATTGTTCACAGATCATTTTCGTATGAAGAGAGTACGTGATCCTGATGAGTTTAAGCCTCGTTAGTATAATATGACGTCGGGGCATGTAGGCACAATGAGAAAATTGCTTGCCTGTTATCCAAGCGATAAAATACTGTTGTTGATTCGTCTCTGTAGTGTTGAAGGGTGTTATAATGCTCTTGGGATGATCGAATGGGTCGAAGGGCATTGTGTAAATTAACCTGTCCGTAAATAGCCGAATAACTGATCTAGGTGACAACATTTCTCAATTAGAGAAAACAGAATATTGGAGCTTATAATATTGGAATTACTGGACATCAATAATTAAAAATGATGGAGGAGAGTGTCTGGTAGTACTGATGTTGAAGATTTAAAAATAACAGTAGCTTTTTACTTAATACTGTAATCGAGATATTCAACTAGCTACTGTTTGCATGTAATTTTAATGGAAATCACTTCACGTATTGGTCAGAGATTACCATTTCAAGAGGTCGGAATTAATTCCACCGCAACCACTAATAATTATTGATTGAAATTTACCAACTCTTGACAACTAATGAGACATGGTTATCGGTATTTTGCATAAGTACACTCTAAATATCGACAAACAAGTACATGTAAATTGCATCTATTTAATATTTGTATAATAGTGGCAGATGAATGTAATTGGATATTTGTGACAAAGTAGAAGGCTAACCAATAACCAACGTTTATAGGCAGACGCCCCAAAATATGATATGTAATCTCGGCCAATCGTAGGTAGAACCCAGTATTAGAAATAATATTATCCTGACAATCCTTATGTCCTATAAATTGTGCAAGGTGTATAATTTTTGATTTTTTTGAAGTGATCTGTATAAGCTTAAACACAAAAACTTCTCTTACACTATATTCTCAAAAGAAACAATCTAGTTACAAGGAATTTTGATGTCAATACTTCTCTCTAGACATTCAGAGACTTATTTTCATGTATATGTCGGATCTTAAACAAAAATGAAAGAAAATCTCACACTCAACACTTGCCGCCAAACATACACCAGATCGATTTCTATAGCAGGTCCCTGAGTATTTTTTTTTTTGGGATCCACCACAGATTGTAACTGTTCAGTCTAAAACAGCAAGTCGAAACGAGTGTAGCTGAAGTGGCAAACGTGATAAGAATATTCAGATTCTGTTCTGTTCCAGCAGTTTCTCTTGCTTTTCCGACGATCAACTCAGACAAAACAATTATAAATTCCAACGGAGTTACAGGCGTTTATCCTTCGATGACTTTTAGTAGATCATGAGTTAAGTGTTTCTACTTTTGGTTTATTTTTAAATGTTGGAAGCTGTTAACGAGTCGTTGGTAGTTTTGGGTTGGAAGACTATTCAAGTTTAAATATACAGAGTGTGTTAAGTATGGAACGCTTCAATTATCTCGGAAAAAGATACAAACTATAAAAAATGGAGTGCTGTTTTTCCATTTCATCGCAAGGTAACTGATATGGTTCGTGTCAAAATTAAAAATGTTAAGAATATTAGGTTTGCGTCAACTTGGAACAGATATTTCCGTTACATAATTTAGTAGGATGCATCACAAAATGTGCATAAAAAATGTCAAATGACGAAATTTCCATTTAACAGGTAATGTCAAGTGAACATTGGGACAAAAGAGATATCCATTTTATTGTCCCTTACGCAGTGAAACACAAAATGTTAACTATTTTTACTAACCTGAAATTTATCAAAATACCGACACAAAGCTGACAGTGTTTGTATTTTCCAAACAAATTATTATTTTCTTTCACAAGGAAAGCTTGGAGTGAGAATTCTTGATGATAATAGAATGGATATAAAGAGAAATTCGGACACTCCAATTACACTTTGGTCAAAAATTGGAAAAATGGTCAATATCTATGAAAATTTTGAAAAATTGTTAAAATTTTTAAAAAATGGTCAAAAATAATCAATAACTGTCAGAACCTGTCAAAAATGGTCAAAAATTGTTAAATATAAAAAAAATGGTCAAAAATAGTGAATAATTCTTAATATTTTGAAAAAATGGTCAATAATTATAAAAATCTGTCAAAAATTCATAAAGTGGAAACTTTCAAGAATATCAATAGGGCGAAAAGAATAGTGGAACAATATTGAACAAGGACTTTTACTTTCTAACAACTCGAAGGACCATCTTATTAAAAGAACATTAAATTAAAGTTAAAAACTATCAAAAATGGTCAAAAATTGTCAAAATTTTGGGAAAATTGTCAATAATTGTCAAAAATTGTTAATAATGGTTAATAATTGCCAAATATTTTCGAAAATGGTCAAAAATTTGGAAAAATGGTCAATAATGGTCAGTAATTGTGAAATTTTCGAAAAAATGGTCAATAATTGTCAAAAATTTTGAAAAATGGTTAAAATAATTGAAAAATTGTCAAAAATGGTCAATAATTGTCAAAGACGGTGAATAATTGTCGAAACCAATCAAAAATCGTCAAAAATTGTTAAATATTTAAAAAATGGTCGATGATTGTCGAAATTAATGAAAAATGGTCAATAATTGTTAAAATTTTGAAAAATAGTCAAAAATTGTCAAAATTTTGAAAAAATGGTCAATAATTATAAAAAACTGTCAAAAATGTTGAATAATTATTAAAAACTGTCAAAAATGGTAAATAATTATTTAAAATTGTCAAAATTTTTGAAAAATTGTGAAAAAAATGGTCAATCATTGTCAGAACCTGTCAAAAATGCTCAAATATTGTCAAAAATGGTCAATTGTTAAATATTTTAAAAAATGGTCAAAAATAGTCAATAATTGTTGAAATTTTGAAAAATGGTCAAAAATTGTTAAATATTTTGGAAAATGTACAATAATTGTCAAAAGTTTTTAAAAATTGTCAAAAATGTTCAATAATTGTCAGAAACTGTCAAAAATTGTCAATAAATGTAAAAGTGTTTCTACTTTTTTGTTTATTTTTAAATGTTGGAAGCTGTTAACGAGTCGCTGGTAGTTTTGGGTTGGAAGACTATTCAAGTTTAAATATACAGAGTGTGTTAAGTATGGAACGCCTCAATTATCTCGGAAAAAGATACAAACTATAAAAAATGGAGTGCTGTTTTTCCATTTCATCGCAAGGTAACTGATATGGTTCGTGTCAAAATTAAAAATGTAAAGAATATTAGGTTTGCGTCAACTTGGAACAGATATTTCCGTTACATAATTTAGTAGGATGCATCACAAAATGTGCATAAAAAATGTCAAATGACGAAATTTCCATTTAACAGGTAATGTCAAGTGAACATTGGGACAAAAGAGATATCCACTTTATTGTCCCTTACGTTATGAAACACAAAATGTTAACTATTTTTACTAACCTGAAATTTATCAAAATACCGACACAAAGCTGACAGTGTTTGTATTTTCCAAACAAATTATTATTTTCTTTCACAAGGAAAGCTTGGCGTGAGAATTCTTGATGATAATAGAATGGATATAAAGAGAAATTCGGACACTCCAATTACACTTTGGAAGGCAACAATTCATTTTCTTATTTGCCACATACCTAGAGCGTGGTTGTAGAAAACAACCCCTAATATTCGTAGTTCCTTTGTATCCACTTTTAATCATTTATTCAACACCTACGTTATGTCAAAATCATGTTCACATGAAGGTTTCTATTAAGGAATTTCACTAAATTGCTTTGTTCTGTTAGCTTGGGCGTCTACAGGGTGTTCTACTTATCCTCCGAAGTTTAAGAGAGATATGAAAAAAGTTTCATATGAAAATGATATCCACAGTTATTCCAAAACTGTTTTTTAATGTGTAGGGTGTTTCAGACGGTTAGAGCATATCAATGTTATAGCTTTTCAAATAGGACACTCTATTTTCCATTCCGGCAAAATCTCAAAGAAACCGTTATCCTTTATTTTTTTAAATCCACATCTGAGGGTTAATCTTTGTAAGCCAAAGAAGTCTTTTGTGTTCTCGCAATACATCACATTTTTGACAGCTTTCAATTTGTATACAAGATGAAATACAGGATGAACCAAAACAGAGCTCCCCGTATATAATCTTCAAAAACTACTTCCTCAGTGGCGAGATATTTCCCAATAAATATAATCAGTGACTCTCATAAAAAAGCTAAAAAGTCCTGTTTTTTTCTTCAATTTCCTTGTTTTAAGGACGATATACCCTAATCGTCGTCAAACGTTCTTGAGATAAAAGCCAGTCAGTAACGAACTGAACCAGCCAGTTTGGTTTAGCTGAATTTATTTTCGCGGCAAATGAGCTGAATTTTATGCCGGTAGCAAGGCCGTTTGTGCCGCCGGCCTGGCCCAATTTGGTGGAGCCCCGCCTTAACATAGCTGATGAATATTTTCACTCAAAAATACAAACATTCAAATAATACATTTGGGGCTGAAAATCTATTTAATTGGGATGGTGTTATATAAATTAGCGATTTAATATGCAGCCATATCATGTTCGAAGTTTCCTCATTTGAATACTTTCCGTTTATCAAGCACAATACGGCTTCATATTTTATTCGTTTTGTGTCACAGCAACTGATGACATTTCCTGATGTAACTTTGAGCAACGCAAACTTTTCATCACCAAAACAAAACTGGGTCGACCAAACCGAATTCTAAATGGGAAAACTACTAATTTTCTGAAACTTATTGCAGTAAATTTTATATGAGAATTTCTTGTCTTGGTATAAGAAGTTTTGTTTGACAACCTCCAGGGTCGGTTAAAAACATCCCTAGAACACTAAAATGATTTTAACACACATTATTATACTAATGTGTCGTAAATATTACGATTTTTAGGAAAAAAAACATGAGATACACAATCAAAATTTTTATTAAATTTATTTTTAAATAAGGTGCATTCTAGTCACAAATTTAACATATAATGGCATACAAAATTTTTCATTTTTGGCTATTCTGAAGAGCATACACTACATTTTCCTCTGCCTTATCTCTATCGTCATCTTCAACATTGTCTAGGTAAATTATTGTCGTCATCCGAATCTTCATCACTGCTATCATCCACATCACTATCCTTTTGCACTTCTAAGTTGTCTTCCCAATCACTTCCACTCTCCTCATAAGGTTTTTCATAAGAATCGTCACCATTCATAATTTTTTCTATTTCATCTTGAGTCTCCCCCTCTCCGTTAACGGTTTTCTCGACATTATCCTATAATATTTTTGAAGCTTGCTTCTTATTGCACGACAAAGGACTTTTGAGAAGGCAAGTGAACTCGTAAAACGAGTAACCGTTACGAAAAGTCCGTCACGCAACAGTGCTGCCAGATTTCTGAAAAGGCTCGTGAAACGTGTAATGTTACAAAAAGCGTTCGTCACGCAACAGTGTTGCCAGAGTTCTGAATAATCCACTAATCCAATGAAATTTAAATTGAAGCTTGCTTCTTATTGCACGACATATGACTTTTGGGAAGGCTAGTGAACTCGTGAAACTTGTGATGTTACGAAAAAGCGTTCGTCACGTGATAACCCATTCAAGCGACTGTGCGCAATCTCTCTTGCCGCACTGAGTTCGCATACCTATTGGTGTGAAAAATTGTGAAAAATTGTCAAAAACTGTCAAAATTTTGAAAAAATGGTTAATAATTGCCAAATATTTTCAAAAATTGTCAAAAATGGTCAATAATTTTCAAAATTTTTGAAAAATGGTTAAAATTTTCGAAAAATTGTCAATAATTGTCAAAGACGGTCAATAATTGTCAAAACCAATCAAAATTCGTCAAAAATTGTCAAAAATGATCAATAATTGTTAAAATTTTGAAAAATGGTCAAAATTTTGAAAAAATGGTCAATAATTGCCAAATATGTTAAAATTTTTTGAAAATTGTCAAAAATGGTCAATAATTATCAAAGATGGTCAATAATTGTCAAAATTCGTCAAAAACTGTCAAAAATGGTCAATAATTGTTAAAATTTTTGAAAAATTTCCAAAATTTTTCAAATATGGTCAAAAATTGTCAAGAATTTGTAAAAATCGTCAAAATTGTCAAAAACTGTTAAAATTTTGAAAAAATGGTTAATAATTGCCAAATATTTTCAAAAATTTTGTGAAAATGGTCAATAATTGTCAAAATTTTTGAAAAATGGTTAAATTTTTCGAAAAAATGTCAAAATTTTGAAAAAATGGTCAATAATTATAAAAAACTGTCAAAAATGGTGAATAATTATTAGAAATTGTCAAAACTTTTGAAAAATGGTCAACATTTTTGAAAAATTGTTAAAAATGGTCAATAATTGTCAGAACCTGTCAAAAATGCTCAAAAATTGTCAAAAATGATCAATAATTGTTAAAATTTGGAAACATTGTCAAAATTTTGAAAAAATGGTCAATAATTGTCAAAAATTGTCAAAATTTTTGAAAAATTGTCAAAAATGGTCAATAATTGTCAAAGGCGGTCATAATTGTCAAAAATGGTCAAAAATGGTCAAAAATGGTCAAAAATGGTCAAAAATGGTCAAAAATGGTCAAAATTTTTGAAAAATGGTGAAAAACTCACGAAAAATGATTGATTTTGTTACAATTTTGATTCGTGAGAATGAATTGAGTGGCAAGATGGATTGCTGCAAGCCAACAAAATTTTTATAAAACACGAAATAATCGTATTTTATTATGAAGAAGATGCAAATTAATTTACCAGTGACCTACTAAATATTAATAGCTAGTAGAAAACAAAGGGTTCAGTTCCAAAACCAAACAATTCATTTAAATTCCAAACATTCCTCTGTTTGAAAAGCTCAAAGGACTTTCCAATAATATACGTCTCGATTTCCATTTCCTATTAAAATTTTAGAAATTGTTCGTCTCACTGCTCGAGGATGGAAGTGGCGATGTTGAAAATAACAAAAAAGTCACTCAATTTCGCATTCTCTTCATTGTCATCCAAAAATCATCACGCAAACTTTTATTGAAGCATTTTAGCATACAGGGTCGCCATCAAGTGCGATACTTATTCGAAAATGTTGTCTGTATGTATGTATGTGGATTGGGGTGATTCACTGAGATCTGAAAGATCTATTGTGACCCCTTACTTCTACTTAGTTCCCGAGGAAAGTCTCAGAGACTAGTAGCTCCTTCAGACCTATTTCCTGGAGGAATTCTAGAATGTATGCAGGCTTTAGCTTAGGTAAGTGTCCCTCTTTTATCCAGTAGTCTTCTAGGGTAATTCGCAAGTATGTGGAGGGATGTTTTTTCTTCCATGCCACAGAATCTACATTCTTCTTCCTCCACTATTTTGAGCTTTTTCAGATACCCATTCAGGCGACAATGTCCCTTAAGGATCCCTGTTAAAACTCTTAGTGCAGTTTTACTTTGACTTATGCATTCATTTGATCTCAACAGGTTGTAGTCACTCAGAATAATTTTTGATTGTCTAAGTCCTACTAGAACTTTCCAATGGTCAGATCTTCTCTTTTTTTCGGTTTCACCTGTTTCTTCTAATATTACATTGGAGCTGATACCGCAAATGGGTTCCGGCCCCCCCAAAAGGGTGTTTCAGTCCCCCTCTTTGCTAGTTCATCTGCTATTTCATTTCCTTCTATTCCAGTGTGTCCTGGAATCCACAGTAAGGTTACTATATTGTTCTCGCCTAGTTCATTGAGTTTATTTCCCACGCCATTTTGGTACTGATTACACAAGACCTCTCTAATTAATCTGTATCTTCTTCTTTCTGCAACTCTCTCCACCACCACATGAAGTGGTGTGAGGTTGAGAATCACTTCCATGGTTGCCGTTCGGCATGGTCTCATTGCTCCTGTGATGCATACACAGGCTAAACTTTCAATCTCGTCGTCAATAGGCTAGTTCTACTTCTCCACGCAATGGCTCCATAAATGATAATTGGTCCCACTATGGCAGCTCAGGATTTTTTGGTTACAACCTCAATTTTTCCCTTCCAGATTCCTGCACACCATTAGATACATTTTTGCGTTGTATATAATCTCCTTTTCTTGTTTGTTCCACAGGAGTTTACAGTCTAGAGTCAAACCTAGATACTTGACTCTATTCAACCTCGCTTCCATCAAGTTTAATGGTTTTGAGGTTGAATTTTCTTTTCTCAGTGAAGGCTATTAGGTTGGTTTTGGAGGAGTTGCATACATCAGATTTTGTACGATGTCACAAAGGGTGTTTTAGAAGTTTCCCCTGGCTGTTATGACAATATCATCAGCATATCCTTGGCAGGATATTTCGAGTACAGTAAAAATATTAAGAAACATAATCTTTCAAGCCTCTCAAATGTGATACAAGATAAATAAAAAAGAGTGGTCATTAACTAGAACTTTATTTGAAAAGGCTCACAACATCTCAAACATATACCATTCATAAAGAGGGATATATTTGGGTCTTTGCGTCCAAACTTCTTCTGATGTTTTCTCCTTGCTACTCTGGAATGACCATCCTTGCCCTGCATCGAATTTGCTATTCAAGGCACATATGAGAGTTCTATTGAGGCTCTGAGGAAGACAATGCAAAAGGTTATAAAATAACTTGCGTGGCAGAAAAATGAGAAATTATGATTTTCATCAGACACAGACTTCGAAAACTGTAAAGCTTAACCATATATTTCAATATTAAACAAGCTAATATGATATTTATCAAAAATCCTAAACTCCAGTAATCGATAGCTTCTGCAAAAGCCGAACCTGTTTGCCGTATTTCAGTTATGTTTTGATTTATTCGTTCACCAAGGCCTGCCTGTTTTCAAATTCTTGTCAAGGATGTTTTAATCTTTAGCAGCAATTTCCAAATGTGCGCGATATTTTGAAAAGGGTTGATACAATAAGTAGAACTTACGAGATTTGCATAATAATTTGTATATTTAGGACTTTGTCTGACCTGTTTTTTGCATGGTGAATTCAACTCGTGCTTTTGGTCGTATTTGTTCCGCTGCTTTTGAGAATGCTGGGTAACAATGGGAATTTTATGATATTCGTACGTAAATAGACAATATCAGTTTTTCACAATGGAAACATGTCCACATACAATCTTTCATGTATTCGAATTATTACAAAAAAACCATTTTATCATTATAATACTCTAGAAACTGTAATTTTTCAAATATTATGTTGACAAATTTAGTTATGTCCATTCCCACAATTTATATTAGGAAAACCAATTCTTGGTTATGGTCCAATTCAAACAATAGTTATTTGTGTATTTAGAGCGTAAAGTAACAGATTGCCGCTTGAGAAAGAATCTTGCGATCTTTCGAAAGCCGCAATTTTACTTTACGCTCGAAAAACACACATAATTTTTTCTACAGTACAATTTTATAAAAATTGAATAGATGAGGCTTTCACTTGATGAAGATCCATACTAAACGATGAAATAAAACAATTTAATTTGTTCAAATCTTCATTTTATTTCGAACTTACGTTCAAATTAAATTAGTGACGCGTTTCGATACACAGTAGCTTTATCAAAAATGGACAATCATTGTTAAAAATTGTCAAAATTTTGAAAAATAGTTGATAATTGTCAAAAATTGTTAAAGTTTTTGAAAAATTGTAAAAAATTTTGAAATATGGTCAAAAATGGTCAATAATTGTCCAAAATGGTCAAAAATTTTGAAAAATGGTCCATAATTGTCAACAATTGTCAATAATTATCAAAAATGGTCAATAATTTTGAAAATTGGTCTATAATTTTGAAAAATTGTCAAAAATGATCAAAAACTATCAAAAATAGTTAAAAAGGGTCAATTATTGTTAAAAACTGTTGAAAATGGACAATTATTGATATAATACTTTTGTCAATATCTTAGTATTGAGGCACTATATAAATTAAAAGTTTTTCATTATATCTTCACTAGTTTGATGAAGCTACTGTGTAGCGAAACGCGTCACTAATTTAATTTGAACGTTGGTTCAAAATAAAATGAAGATTTAAACAGATTAAATTGTTTTATTTCATCGTTTACAATTTTTTATATTATATTAAGTTATAATATAGGAGTGCTAGAATAATCGAAATTTTTGCTATTCATCATGATTAACCTTAAAAAGATCAACTGACTAGGGATGTTAAAAAATAATCGATTATTATTTTCTTATAATCGATTTTTAGTTATCGATTTTTATAGTAATATTAATCGATTTTTAGTAAATCAATTTTATAAATTATGTGTAAATCGATTTTCGGAAACTGCTCGTATTATTTATTGACTATTTTTCAAAATTTTGACAACTTTTGACAATTATTGACCATTTTTCAAAGTTTTAACAATTATTGACCATTTTTCAAAATTTTAACAATTATTGAAATTATTGACCATTTTGTTTGTTTTTCAAATTGGTTACCATTTTTCCAGATTTTTGATAATTTTTGACCATTTTTGACAGTTTTTGACAATAATTGACCATTTTTAACTATTTTTGATAGTTTTTGACAATTTTTAACAATAATTGTCCATTTTTGACAGTTTTTGACAATTTTTGATAGTTTTTGGCAATTATTGGCCATTTTTGACAATTTTTCAAAAATTTCATCAATTTTTCCAAATTTTTGACCATTTTTCAAAATCATTGTTCATTTTTGACAATTATCGACCATTTTTCAAAATTTTAACAATTTTTGACAATTATTGACCAATTTTGACAATAATTGTCTATTTTTGACAGTTTTTAAAAATAATTGTCAACCTAACCTAACCTAATTTTAACAATTTTTGACCAATTTTGACAATAATTGTCCATTTTTGACAGTTTTTAAAAATAATTGACAATTTTCAACCATTTTTGATAGTTTTTGACCATTTTTGACAATTTTTCAGAATTTTAGAACATTTTTCAAAATTATTGACCATTTTTGATAATTATTGACCCTTTTTGACCATATTTCAAAAACTTTAACAGTTTTTGACAATTACCAACTATTTTTCAAAATTTTGACAATTTTTAACAATAATTGTCCATTTTTGATAGTTTTTAACCATTATTGGCCATTTTTGACGATTTTTGACCATTTTTCAAAATTATTGATCATTTTTGATAGCTTTTGACAATTATCGACCATTTTTGACAATCTTTGATAATTTTTGAAAAATTTGGAACATTTTTGAACATTTTTCAAAAAAAATTTAAAATTTTTGACAATTGAGCATTTTTGAAAATGTTTGACCATTTTCAAAATTTTTGAAAATTATCGACCATTTTTGACAATTTGACAGTTTTTGAGAAAAATTGTCCACTTTTAACAGTTTTTGACAATAATTGACAATTTTTGACAATTATTGACCATATTTCAAATTTTTTGACTATTTTCATATAAATTTATCTAATTTTATATAATTTTTAATCTGATAAATTGTTAATTATGCACCAATTGAGTTAATTCGGAGGGCGTGGTTTGATTAAATAATCGAGCGAAAAAGATTCATTTTTTGCGCTAGAGCGTGAAGTAACAATCCTCGGCATTTGTCTACTTTACGATTTCCTTTGATTACTTCCTTCCTATTAATTTTGACCAATCGCTATCAAGAATTGGTATGTCAAATATGAATTTTAAGTGGAAAAATTACTTAACAACTGTCAACATAGCTGTCAGCAGTTTTTCCGGAAAAAAAATTTCATGCAAGTTTGACGAACGTCTAAAATAACAACAAATAGATTGTTTTTGACACCAAATTCAGCATGGCAATCCAATCGTAGTACTGGATGGTTTAAAAACATTCCTGTTCGAAGAAATGAATTGTCAAAATGGACAAAAGACGCAGCCCAAAAAACAGGTATGTACACGACAGAAGTTAAAATATCTAACCATTCTATGCGATCAACTGCTGTTACTAATCTGGCAAAGTTATTGTTCTTATTATTTTAATAAAAAAAATGTTGTATTAAAATAAAATGTTTATTTAACTCAGGAAATAATCTTACCAAATATCCCTCGTGCATCTAATTTTTCCTGTGGAAAAATTGGAACACTTGTTTCTAAGTAATCTGTTTTAACAAATAGCATTCGCGAAAGTGGAAAAATCCTCGTCTTCGACTCGGATTTTTAAAACCACTCTCGCTCATGCCATTTGTTAAAACAAATTACTTAGAAACCCGTTTTTCCGAATTTTTCCGGAAAAATTAAATGCTTTAGGGATATTACCCCCGAATATAGTAATTAGTCATTTTACGCGCGACTGATTTTTTCTTGTTGTTCCATCATCTGATTGTATTTAACATCCACTATCCAGTCAACTGGTGACTAAAAATTTGTGCGGATGAAGCTAGTAGGGCTATTGGTATGGTTGAGGCAGGTCGTCTTCAGAAAGAAGTTTCCCATGTCAGTGAAAGTGTCATAGATATCGAGCAACTAGAAACGTGACCACCTACGCACAAGATCGTTATCTGAGTGTTTATACTCGTAGAGTACCTCTGAGTACTTGTCGCCGATAATTGGTCGCGCGAAATAACGTCGCGATCAATTGTAGGTGATCTTTTTTCGTCGGCTCTCTTTTTTCGACGGCGACCTTTTGCTACAAACCCAATTGTGCGCGATATTATTTCGCGCGACCAATTGTCGGCGACATTCTCTCGTGACACCAAAACTGCAAACGTATTTCACAAAAGGGCAAACAAAAATCTTTGAATTTATGAACTTCCTTAACTTTTGAGTTTATTATGAGAGACCATCTATGAGATTTCATATCATTCCTAATACGTGTATCCAGTAGTAACTCAACTAACTTTTCAGACAGTGAAAAAAGCAACCACTTCTTGTGCGAAACCGACAACTTATAATGTATGCAGGGACATGGTCTTCCGGTCCCATCACCAAGGGAAACGAAATCGGATTCAGTCCGGTAGCCATAATCCCATTAGGACGATAGCCACAGTGGTGGTCTCCAGTCCTTTTTGCATTAAAACTACAGACGAATAAAATTTAGAACGTGCGGCCGCTTAGTCGACGGAATTGTTTATGGCCTCATTAACACGTTATTAAATTATTTACATCAATGCAATCAAAGTTCTTTCATGCGTATTGCAATAAAGAGGGCACAAAGAGACCATAAGCATCGTTAAGAAATATACGAATAAGCTGGAGATAGTTAATTACAAAAGTTAAGCTGAAATAATACAATTACACCCTACAAAGCGCTTTTACATCTGCGAACTTTGTTATTCGACTTCATCTACTGAAATGATTTTATAAAATAAATTTAAGTCGTTAGGTGAACAAAATCGAAAATATAATTTGGCTTGAGCAGTGCTGATTTTTGTATAAAAAAATGAACTAAAGAATATTCTTTCGTTAAAGTTTTGGTTTAAATTTGGATAGAAATGTTAAAATCTATAAGGTGCATCTTTCCTATACCTTCTAGTAACGACGCAAAATGGTATTAAAGTCCATCGAAAATCAATTGCAAAAGCTTGAGCAAGTGTTCGTCTCCCTTGCCGGCTTTTTCCTTCGAAAAGGAAAAAAGTTAGCTAGAGGTGCTTAAACTTCTGCATTCGATTTTGGACAAACTTCACCAATAATTATTCAATTTTTGGTTAGCACGTGATGCTTGGTTAACATTTTGCCAACCCTGAGGAAAGTCACATGGCTAGTTGAAGTAGAGAAATTCAAAACAGGGAGTCACAGCACATCTGTACGTTTCCTGCTTCAGTTTACCACCAATCGGTTTGTTTTGTCCTCATCAAACGAGCCCATAGGGTAGACCTCAAGTCCTCCATATATTAGGGGGGTTATGGTTTTTATTCCCCCTATTGTCAGACCTTAACAGTAGCACAGTTAGTGTGCTGAAGCTTCCTCATCTTGTCAGCAATACCTGCATTGTGTATATAGTTTTATTCGCCATTCCAATGTTGTTCATGTGTTTGTCGAGTTCACAGTGTTCTGTTAGGAACCCAACCAACATCCTGGCTGTTCGCATGTTCTAACTTAGTAGTCACTCCGTGAATTTGGACGTTGGTTATCAGGTGAACTCTTTGACTTGTCTCGCCTTCTTTCTGTTTTTGCGAAACCTTTTTTGCAGCTGCAGCAGCCTCTAGTTCTTCCTTATACGGAGATTCGGTTAATATTGCTGTTTTACCTCTCCTGCGATTAGCTCTCTTAACTGTTTGTTGAATTTTTGGAATAGGTGAAGCAACTTCTGGCGACAAGCAGGGAAAATAAGACTTCTTGTTGACATCGGAGGAAGCAAATTCGTTTTGCGCTATCCATGAAGAGCAACCTGGTAGGGGATTTAAAATATCACTTGCTGATGTAGTTGGAGGAGATTTAGTAGATTTTCTCACATCCTTTTTTTTTCGTAGCAGGAAGTGCTATTGAAATTGAAGGTTCCGTTGGCGTCTCAGCTCTTGGTGCAGTAGAGGGATCATCGGCTGACGGAGGGGTATTGTTTGTAATGTCCGTGGTAGCATCTGGTAAAAAATCAACTTCGGTTGTCATTGGGAGGAAAAATTCCAGTTTTGCGAAATCCGCTTATCGATGTTTTCATAGTGGCTGCGTTTGAAAAGGCACTACCTTCATTTGATGCATTTACATCGTCGGAAGTAAGTTATAATTTAGGGTAATTGTTTTTCATTGATTTTCTTCAACAATTTGAAGGATCATTTTTTAATATCAAATCTCCATGATACAAGTTTCTCCATGTATTCGTTGAACCATACTCCATACTTTTAATTTCGTTTTTTTTTTGTTTCAATAAACATTCCGATCGTATCTTGACTTTTAAATTAATGGTAAAGACCGTTCATGCTAAAAGCTAGAAAAACACTGTCCACTTCCAGGCTCTTCCACTGTAATATCCGGTTCGGAAGTAAAACTGTTAATACGAAACGAACGCAATGCATGGCAGGCGCGTCCGTTGCAACGGTATTGGTTGAAACGTTTCCTGATTGAAAGGTTTGTACAATATTATATTATACTGTTTACAAAAACGTTGAATTCTGAAGGACAATACTATTACGATAATAGAAAATATAACAAGGGTTTTTCCGCTAACACGCAACTTTATTTATGGATTATAAGTTTCATATCACTGATATGAAGAGAGTTCTATCTTCGAAGCTGGAAGCAGGAAAAGCTGATTTTCTTGTCTGTATTATATCATAAAACTAATGTTTCAACGGCACTTCTCTATATTGTTGATTTAAATTTGGAGCAGGCAATGTGCATTGTTCATTTGTTAGACTAGATACAAAGAACGACCACATACGGGAAAATTGGCATGGTACAATGAACTCTGGTCAGCACAAGCTGGCCATCATCGAGTTTTATTATGATTAAATTATTATTAGTTGACTGTCAAATTATAATATCATTGTTGAAGCAATTTGTAACTTTTCTTTGACTCTACTGTTGATTGATTGATTGGATCCTTGGGCTTTTTGTGCTCTTGGTTGTACCATTTAAGTGAAAAGACCAGTAGCCCTTGTCAGGTTCAACAGTCTCCTCCCTTGGATACTCTATTCCTAGGAGTCTATATCTCCAATGAGACAGTGCTTCACATTGGAAGACAATGCGTAAAGCTGATTACTCCTTCTCCATGCACAACCGACAGATAGGCTCCTCCCAATATATGCCGATTGTATTCATGTGCTTTCTTAGGGTATAGTGACCGGTGAGTCGTCCCGTCACTTTCCTTAAGGTTTATTATTTCGTTGGTGAACGACTCCGAGGGTGTTTTGACCAGGAGTTTGCTGTGGTCCTGCTTTGGCACGTAGCTCCAGTACGTCTGATGTTTTATTTGAATCCACCGAGATGTACTACCGCGTGCAGCAGTTTTTGATATTCCAAATACTGGATCAGGACCAGTGTATACAGTTTCATTGCCAACAATACCCTTGTGCCCCAGGGACCCACTAGTGTTACTCTATTATGGTTTGCCATGGTTAAGAGTTTTTGAAGGCAGTTCTAGACCAGACCAGGGACATGCTAAAGATTTCAGTGCTGCTTAATTATCTGAGAGTATAAGGATCATTTGGCCTCGCTGCTCAATAACTGAAGATCTATTTTATTGCACATTGAATACAAATTATTTCCCTAATGGGAGATGAGAATTAGCGATTTGTCACTTTCGCGATTATTTTCCAAAAATTGGCAACTGCAACGTAATGCTATTAAATCCATGTTTTATAACGAATTATATTGAAAAACACACATGATCAGAAACACAAAACCAATCACTTGACCGTCGCAAATCTCATTGTTAACACATACAAAAACATACATCAAATTATCTTTTCGACCGAAAATAATCCACGCTCAAACATGAAACATGAATAATTCGATAATTTGTCAAGCTTAAAATTGTTATCGCCAGGGGTGCGTTAACCCAGTGTACAGGTGGACATGTCCCACCCAACAACATGGAGCTATTAATGGGGTGGAAATGAATAATACTCCATAAACAACTGTCACGAATGAAATTAAGATATCAGATGAAAATATTTAGTGCCAAATAGAGGGCAGTAAATAAAAATATCAAAATATTTTACGCATATAAATTAGTTCATCTAACAACAAACTTTAAACACAACACTATAGCTTAAATGCACAGCTGATGCACTGTTGACTCTCGGTAAATTCGTTGCTACCATCTGACGGCGAAATTCACCACCGCTCGCGCTCATTGGCGCTTCACTGGCTTCCTGTTACACACTTCCGTCCCATTTCACGAAATCAACTGAAAACAATGAACATTTTATATTTTATAACTACATGAAAAAATTGAACTTCATTTTAATTTCCATAATACGGATCTAGATGTTCCAGTTCTGATTTTTCTAATTGATTTGTTCCATAAACATTGTTCTTGCCCTTTTATTTACACTGAGGGACACACCGTGATACAAATATTTTTTTAAAGGAAAAGTATAAAACCCAATGTTATGTCAAATAATATTAGTGGCAGTGGCGAATCCAGCCGAAAAAATATGTTTTTTGCGAACTTTTGTTTTATCGTCGATTAATATTATAATACTTTTTGGCTGACAGAACCAAGAGGAAGTTTTCAAGTTTTCCACTCACAAGCATATTTCCAACCTAAGAAATAATAACGGAAAACGAAAGAATAGAAATACGCTATGGAGAGTGTTAATTTCAGCATCCTCCAAACTTAGCCACTTTACTTTCCATTAAGTTTTCCAAGTAACTAAGTTGCTAAATATATTATCTAAAGTTTTTAAGAAGAATTTTACAGAGCGGAATATTATTCCGTGTTTTTATCTTGACCCACAACTTGCAACTTCTCCAACGAGCAACTTTAACGCGTTTTCTCGGAAACTTTTCGTAAAAATTATAAAGTAATCAACATAATTAATGACTATCGCCTGATCGTGTGCTTTTGTGCAGTGATGTTATAAGAAATCCTTCGCTACAGTAGGAACGTTAAAAAAATCGATTTCATTCGGTTTTACCTTTTTATTTTACTAATCACGGAACTCATTTTGTTCAGAAATGAATTGATACCAGAGTTTTCTTTTCCATTTCATTATAAAGCGTGGAAATGAATCAAATTCATTCATTACCTTAATTAAAATTTTAATGTATGTTTGGTTGCCTATACCTATACTCGTTTATTAATGGAAAATAATTCATTAATAGGAGTCATTGAAGAATTGATTGAGTAGTTCGGCTCCACCAGTCGGAAAGTTAGAGTTCCCAGAACCTCAGCCTTTAGGCTTTTTGTGCTCTTGGTTTATGTGATGAGACCAGTAGCCCTTATCAGGCTCAACAATATTTTCACTAGATCCTTCTTGGAGAAATGCTCCCTTGGGTACTCTAGTCCTAGGAGAATATATCTCCAATGAGACTGTTCCTCACATTTGAAGACAATGTTTCCTCCTCTTCCATGCACAACCGATAGATAGGCTCCCCCCTTTTTTGACCAGGAGACTGCTTTGTTCCTGCTTTGGCACGTGGCTCCTGTACGTCTGATGTTTAGTTAAAATCCACCGAGATGTACAACCATATGCAGCAGTTTTTGATATTCCAAATACTGGTTGAGGACCAGTGAATACAGTGTCACACCCTAGCTTTGCTACCACTTAAGAGCTACTCTATTTGCCAGGGTTAAGAGTTTTTGTAGGCAGTCCCAGACCAGTCTAGATCTGATTTCAGAGCTGCCTGACTATCTGGGACTATAAGGATCTCTTGGCCTCTATACCCTTTCGATGTTCATCTTCAATTACGTGTCTGGAATACAGATGCCAAGAGAGAGGAATAATTAGTTTGACTTTGTTATTTTTGAAAAAAGTCTCATAAAAAGCTAACTGTCACGAAAACGATGAAATATTGAGATATGACATCAGACTAAAATGTTTCATGTTCCATTTAAATTTAATATCAACTCCCTGTTTATCCGGAAAAAGCCTTTAATACAGGGTTGCCCAACCTTTTTTTTCCTGATTATAAATTATACTCTCATTCTCTCCTTCTTTCCAAGCTGAAATTCTCCATTAAGTAATAAATTTGAATTTTCACGTTCAAGACCTGTCCAAAAATATGAGAGGAACTTTAATATGAAGGTGACATGGCAACGTTGACTGAAATTTATCGCTTGCTGTCTGTTGCTATTTCGTCCTACATCTAAGAAGCTAGTTCATAGGTAAATTAGTAGAGATTACGTCATTCAATAAATTTACCTGGACAATATTGAGTTAGAGATTCCGCTAAGCTAGTTGATGGCTACTTCAGAACGGGTCGATAGGAAGGTTTACAGGAGTTAATTAGCCGAGTTTCTGGCATCGTACGCGATGTTGATAAGGGTAGTTAAGATAATCTCAAGATTGTATACAATTTCACTCAAACTGAAAGTCGTTTTAACCATATTGAGGGATAATGGAAAGTTTTCCATATCAAGTAAGATAGTTTGATAGTAAATGTAAAAGTTAAGTTTCAAAGGGCGTTTTAAAGATAATGGTATCTTCCGGTAATTATCTAAGAAAACAACGTATATACAGGGCGCTTCCAAAATAACCTGAAATAATATTGTAAGCGATTCATCAATCAATTTCAAGGCGAAAAGTTACCATGAAAATGTAATTTAAAGTTTTGTCGTTAATAAGATACAGAGTGTTGACTATTTTGTGGATAACGAGATCTGATTGTAGATTTGGATCATAATTTTCCCTTAGTGCTGAATTGGTAAGAGAGAACAACTTTCATCTGAGTTAACTTTGGAATTTTGACTATATCTGCCAAATCAAAAATCAACGTAGATTTGATTAGGTAGATAACCTGGTTTCGCATGTGGGAAAAAGTGGAAAAAGTCTTCAATCCTCCCAATGATTGCTTTATATTTTTATTTTCCAATGCTTTCCATAATGCTTTCACGAACTGAACACACAAGCAAAACCATTCATAACCCATGTGTTGAGCCTTCAATGGCTTATTTCACTGCCACCTTTCAAGTCTTTTGTAATCCTTGGAAACATTATTTTTATTCAAGGACACTTTCCAGGGAGGTCACAAAGTTGTTATACAACTGAACCTCATTAGGCGCCAATTTGTAACCGTAAAGGGCGCCAATTTGTAACGGTAATCGCTCCAGCTTGAAGGGCTCCGGCTAGAGACTCCTCTCAAGGGTGATTCAACCCCCAAGTTCATGTTACCCAAGGATAACAGAAAGGTTCTAAAAATTGAGGGCGCCACTACCTTTTTGACGTCGATAAAAAATACTAATGAATTTAAAAAAACTAAAGCGGAAAAGGTAGAAACGCCTTGTTGAATTTAAATAAAAGTTAACCAGAAATCAGATAAAAAAAAGTTACTTAAAAAAAGAAAATTTTATAGTTGAGGATTTAGAAAAAAATAAAAAATAGGATTTAAAACAAATTTATATTTTATTCTTCTGCCACAGGAAATGTACAAATGTGAGGAGAATTTATACTTTTATAGGTACTTAGCTTATGAAGTGCCGTTTCCGCAAAAGGTGATGGTTGAAGAAGGTAGGTAGGCTTTGCCTCTAGGAAGTCTTGGGAAGATGGAGACTAGATCTCGAAGAAGATGGGAAGATAAAGATGTCTTGATTAGAACGGTATCCTAGCAGCTGTGTCCTGGTCTAGGGAGGTATCCTGGTCTAGGTCTTATATCCTGTAAACTAGGCTAGGGTTGGGGCTGTGATTACCACAGCAAAATTAATTAGATAGGAAATGTATAAAAGCGATGAAAAAATGGAGGTCTTTCCTCGAAGAGAGTTGATAGCGGAGAGGGCTGTCCCTCGTGGCGTTGAAAAAATGGAAGCGACCGTTGGCAGACGTCAATTGTCTTACGGTCAGGGTTGAAGAGTTTGGGATCACAGAACTATAATTGGAAGTGGCTAATATGACGACGAGCGGTAATTAAAAGGATTTATTGTATCAAATCTAAACAGGTCGATAGACATGTTACAAGTTTTATGTCAAATTTGGGAAATATTAATTTTACCGTAATAGTTTCAATGTAGGTACTCCAATTCTCCCGAGTTATCTTCAGGTCATTTTTTTGTACTAGTTTAATTTCCTTTGTGAGTAGCTACTTTGATCTTGGAGATGCAAAATTACATGTTGAATTATTAATGTACCAAGAATCATAAAGCAAAATTACAAGCAGGTTATCTCCCTTACGTTGTTTACGCTCATTAGACGTTAACATAATGAGTATTACATTATTAAACTAAAATCACATCTATAATTAAGAAATTCTTGGTGTAAACGTTCCATAGCTTTGATAATTATTATCATTCAATGATTCTTTGTTAGAAGTGCATTATTTCTAGTATTTAAAGCCGTAAACATTCGAAAATTAAAAAGGAAAAAGGGTCTCATTCCTTGCGCTTGCAGATTCTAAATGACTAGAATCTGCACATTGCACATGACTTTGTCTGACAACCTCATTAACTCTGCGCCTGCGCTCCCTGCGCCAGCATGTGTTCGAGAACGTTCGAGTACATCGGTTTTGTTCGTGCATGGCACAAGCGCCGAAGGCACTAGAGTTTTCCAGAACCGATAAGGACTATATGTACGAGGGTTTTTGAGTGCGTAAACAATTAGTTAGTTCGAGAGAATTAGTGATACGGACAGTAAGGAGTTAGTTCACAGAAGTTCTTAGTAATCGGACATTGAATGAAATAGTGAAGATAAATAGTGCAATAGTCAAGTGGTGAAAATAAATTAGAACTATTATACCGAGTGTAAATAAATTAGTAGACATTAAGTATAGTGTGTATAATTTTATCCCACAAGTAAACACTATTTAAATAAGTAAATAAAAACATTACATTATCTAAGCTTACTTTAGAACGTCGGTAAATATTTGTTTACTCCAAGTAATGACCAAAGATATTATGAGTAAACACCATTGTAAGTATAGGGTAGTTGTAAGTTTCCTACAGTTGTGTATTATTCGTAAAACTGAAAAGATAATGAGTAATTGTTCGTCGTCTCAGCATCAGTTTAGCGAGGTAATTTTCTAAATAATGATTCTAAAATTTTATATATTTTGAATTTGTTTCAAATTTTGTCAAACTAATGAAAAAAATATCGAATTTTCAACAAAATGATGGAATATTTAGATAGGCGAAAAAAAATCGCCTAAAATCGAGCGCAAAATCCAAAAATGTTAAAATATACAGGGTGCTATCATAATAATAATTATACCCCTGTAAACCCCATGATTTTTTCTTTGTTTCAGAATGAAAGTGAGATCTCCGCTGACGCAGAAACTGTACGTAGTTTGCAATGCCTATTATGTGAATGTTTCATGCATTCAGTAATAATGCAATGTAGACTAGGCCATAATTATTGCAAAGATTGTTATGAAGAACTGTGGTGTTGCACCAAGTGCTCTTCTCATGGACCTTTCACTAGAAATTGTGATCTCGAGAAATTATTCTTCAGAGTGAAACTCCCGTGTGAAAATACCAGTTACGGATGTATTTTTACAGCGAGACCTAAAGAGATGAACTGTCACCAGAAGAGTTGTTCTTTTACACCAAGATTGTGTCCTTTTAATTTTTATTGTGATTGGACGGGACAGCTTTGTGATATTCAAAGGCACTGTGAAGAAGATCATGGTTACAACACTTGCGCGAATTCTGTAAATACAAAGTTTTTCTTTCTGTTTAAACGTCAATATCAGGGCTTGATGATTTTTGTTGTTTTTGTTTACGACTGCATGTTTAGAGTCACTTTTAATTTGGATTTGAAAACGAAATCTTTACAGTGCGCTGTATATTACATTGGCGAAAAAAAAGAAATAAGAGATTTTTGGTATGAAGTTCGATTTTTGAAAAACGACACTGAAGAAACTGGATACACTTTTAAATCTAATTGCGTCTTTTTAGAAAATGAAAAGGACACTTTTGTTGACAAACAGTTTTTAGCGGCTCCTTTGAGTGTCCTGCACGGACTTTGTGATGGAAACGGTAATTTGCATTATGTTATCAGTATAATTGAAAAAAGTGAATCTTCAAACAACAAAAAACAATTAGCTAATACTTCGAAATCTAGATGTAGATTATTTCCCTACTTAGATAAATTTTTTTGAATAACTCTCGCATTTTTATTGTTTTTATTGTTCGTAATAGTTCTCTTCTCATATACAGGATGAAGAACTCCGGCAAACACAGTAACTAAACTTTAAAATTTAAATCCGCTTTACTTCCCGATTTCAACTATATGAAGTTGTAATTTGTTAACAGATCCTTTGAAAAGTTATAACCAATTTTCCGTCAAACTCGTAACATGATCAACGCCCTGTATATTTCAATAGATTTAAAGAATAATAATATATAAATTGTGATTATCAAAATTAATAACATAAATGATTTTGCTAATATTTATTTATTTAGTTAAAACTCAAATAGAGTATTTTCTCTGTAATTTTAAATGGATTACCCTGTCGAAGATTACTATTATCCTACTTTTATTTTTATCGAGCATTTCCAATGATCAAGCAATAACTTTTACCCGGAAATATTCTCAAGTAATTTCAGGTTTTTGACTGAAGGTAAATTAATAATATTAACTGGTAAGAATTTCCTTCAATGACCCTGTTTTTTATGTACAAGCACAGACTGCGATTTACTTTACTACCAACATAATTTATTTCAATGATGGGATATTGAAAGAAATTGGAAATGGAGCAGACCATTCAAATACTACGTACTACTTCCTGTACCTGCGTAGGAGCTCAGAAATCTATATTTATATTTTAATACAGAATTACTGTCAATATTTGATTTAATTAGAATATGGGAATATGGGTAGACAAAATTAGGGACTAAAAACTCCAAATTTACTCATTATTACATACTATGTTAGTCATCATATTTGCAGCTCACTATCATTATTAAGCGATTCTTGATAGTACATAAATTACGTCCTGTTCCTGCATGGGCGAAAAGGGATTCAGAGGATACACATCCTGATCCAGGATATTCCAGAAACCGTAGTACCAGAATTTATATAAGAGATTGGACCAGAGAGCAAAATAAAATTACGAACTGTTTTTTCCATTAAATCTCTTATTTAATCACATGAATTATTTTAAAAGCAACAGAAAGATTAATTAAAATATAATGTGAGGTAGAAATATATGAATTGGTAGTTTTTTTTTCTGTTTATCTTTAGTCTAATTGCAACTTTGGCGTTGTGTCATATACATTGACATTAGCCCAGCATTAAGTCAGATTTAATTTTAATCGGGTTTTTACTCTATAAAAAGTTATATGGCAACGCCGCTTGATTATATTCCATAGCTTTTCGCCGTAGTGTTACGGGAGAAGGTGACACTTCCTCCCTTGTCCTTGGAGATAATCGGCAATGTACATATTGCTCGCCACAAGTTCTCCAACTGATTGCCTTCATGCTCGATTAGGGTTTGCATTAGGGTGACGCAGTGGGGGCATATTAATGTAACGAAAAATTATCTGTTTTATGGAAAAATATTTTGTATAAACTGTACGCAAGAGGAGGTAAATATGTAGATATATTTCTATATATACCATCTATCTAAATAATATGTTAACTTTCAGGTTCTTGTGTTTCTCTCTTCTTTTCAATGTTTACAATCGTTGGTTGGAAAAATCCAAACTCATTTCGTTATCTTCATTTGTCCATTTAGTCTAATTCCAATGTGGTTCCATTTTAAGCCAAGTATTTATGTTCTAAATTTTTTCCCTCCTGCTCGATAACACGTCTTTTTAGTTGCTCTTCTAAAATTATATAATCATCCCAAATACCACACGATACACAAATCTCTTTTTACCTAAGTTTGCCTTTTATTTTATTTTTACTGCTGGAAGGATTTTGACCGGATTGTATTTCGCATTCTCGACTATATTCCACGCTGTTTTTTACTTACCATTATTCAAGATTTTTGTCTGCGTTTTCGTTGCACATTTTTAGTATCGCTGTGTTGTTTTTACCGTGAATATTCGTATCAGGCAGTGAACTTTTTATTGTGATGTATGTATGTTGCAACATGTCCTTGATTAGTCCTGGAGACATCAGTGAAAATGAGGTTATTGTGTGGATAACTTTCCTGGGAAAGAATTCATACCAGTGTATAAAGTCAGATTGTTCCCCTCGAAAATTTGTGCAAATTTTCCAATTCATGTTCAAATACTGCTAGTCTCATTGTAATGTAGTTTATATTGGTGAAACACAAAGGAATCTACAAATATGATATAAGGAACATCTTAGTTGCTTCAGAGATAAACATATACAGATGGGTTACTTTTGTAAAACAACTATTTGAATCAACTAAGGCCATTGTCAAAGTCATCACAAGCTAAAAAAACTCCATGGAGAGTATGGAGAAGGTGAGATTTGATATTTGTGTGAAGACAGCACCAGATGGAAAATCAAACATTATTTGCATAACCTCAATAGGAATACCTGATGGTCAGACTTTTGGCATACCGGCCGAATACCAACCTGCAAGTTTAATCAAATAATAACAAATACATCTAACTATGCCAAGATAAGAAAAACATCAAATAAAAGACATCAGACAAGGAAAATATGGATAACTTTAACTGATGAGATATCAAAGACATATTTAGATGGAGAACAAAATATACAGTTTAATGACTTGAAGAGATTATGGAAAACAAAAAACTTCAACTGGAAGCTCAAATGAAACATTGGAGAAACTATTAGAGAAATTACTCAAAGACAAACAAAACAAATCTGGAACTCAAAATTGAATGATAAAATTGAACGAGAGACATTACAAGAAACAGAAGATCTCTACAATGAGATAGGCAAATTAGAACATCTTGTGGGGAGGAACAAATATGAAAAAAAGAACTACACATACTCTGACATAAAAATATGATGATGATGATGTGGTCTTTTTATAGTAGGTATTTTAGAAGAAAAATTATAACAGACTTTTGACGTTACAAGATTTTATTTACTCAATGACAACTACTTACTATTAAAAAAATAACACCAATAAAATAAATGGCTGGTAAAACATATAGAAAATGTTCTTCGTACAGGGTACTTCAACAAAATGCCAAATTTGTGTGACTGAGAAAACGTGGAAACGTTTTCATCCTGAGGAAACCCGCTGGTTCAATGGGAAAAATCAAAAATCAGTTGTGAAAAGTGTGAATAACTCTGAATTAGAAATTGAACTAAATAAGGAGGTTCCAAAAAACTAGAAGTACCACCATTGATAAAAGTGAAGTTATTATTAAATGACACTTTAAAATTTACCGCAATTTATGATTCGGGTTCAAATGTGTCATTAATTAATGCAAAATTATTGAAAATACATGGAAAAGAAGAAGACACACTCAATAAACAAACAGCAAACTTGAAAACTATTAATGGTGAAAAGAAAACAAAAGTTATGGTAACATTGAAAATAAAAATATATAACATTGAAAGAAAAATTTATATTTTTGTGATAGATAATGAAAATTTCCATTATGATTTTCTCATACCAGTCTTCGCTAAGGACAAATACGACGTTAGGAGATTATGAAGCTCACATAGAATTGATAGTAGATCAATATTGCTACAAGAGCTGATGATAGGAAATAAATTGAAAATCAAATTTCAAAACTATTGAAGAAAAACCTAATTGGGGAATCATATAGCCCTTTTGCTGCTCCGGTTACCCCGGCGTATAAGAAAGAAGATGGGAAAAGATCAAGACTATGTATACTATGTCCCTGAAATATTACAGCATCCAATACTCTTGTATTCATGGAGGGAAAAATTTTTTTTGCAGCCAAAATGCTTTGATGCGATCCATTTTGGGGACTCAAATTTTCATGTCTGACCGTTTCGGAGAAAGCTATGTGGTCCGAGAGTGTACGTTGGGGGCGTAAAAATCGATGTCCAGTTTTTTTGTTCAAAAAAATTTTCCCTACACGCCCATATATATATTGTTTGTACAATGTTCAATTCGGGGGGTGCTCAAGTTCCCCGTTGACGGGAGAGACTAGCTCGAGCTTCACGACATCGTGACTTTTCTTTGGAATGTGTAGTAAGGATGAAATTATAGAAGAGAGAATGTATTGTTTTTTTTATTTTGTGATGAAGGGGAAAATAGTATGAAATGACGAAAAATATAGTGAGTTTTCGTCCGACCACTGTACGAATAATAATAAATTGTTTGTCCAGTGCCCGTATTAATAATTATAAATTGTTCTTACGGTAACCGTATCAATAATTATAAATTGTTTGTACAGTACCCGTAATAATAGGCTCAGCCTTTTCAAAATTTTTGACCATTTTTCAAAATTATTGACCATTTTTGATAGTTTTTTGTCAATTATCAACCATTTTTCAAAATTTTAACAATTTTTGACAATTAATGACCAATTTTGATAATAATTGTCCATTTTTGACAGTTTTTAAAAATAATTGATAGTTTTTAACCATTTTTGATAGTTTTTGACCATTTTTGAAAATTATTGACAGTTTTTGTCAATTATTGACCATTTTAGACAGTTTCTGACAAAACAAGTCCATTTTTAACAGTTTTTGACAATTATTGGCCATTTTTGACCATATTTCAAAATTTTTGACAATTTTCATATAATTTTATTTAAAAATTTTTTGGCCATTTTCCAAAATTATTTACCATTTTTGATAGTTTTTGACAATTATTGACCATTTTTCAGAATTTTAACAATTTTTGACAATAATTGTCCATTTTTCACAGTTTTTAAAAATAATTTACAATTTTTAACCATTTTTGATAGTTTTTGACAATGATTGGCCATTTTTGAAAATTTTTTTAAAATTTCAACAATTTTTCAAAATTTTTGACCATTTTTCAAAATTATTGACCATTTTTGATAGTTTTTTGTCCATTATCAACCATTTTTCAAAATTTTAACAATTTTTTACAATTAATGACCAATTTTGATAATAATTGTCCATTTTTGACAGTTTTTAAAAATAATTGATAGTTTTTAACCATTTTTGATAGTTTTTGACCATTTTTGAAAATTATTGACAGTTTTTGTCAATTATTGGCCATTTTTGACAGTTTCTGACAAAACAAGTCCATTTTTAACAGTTTTTGACAATTATTGACCATTTTTGACCATATTTCAAATTTTTTGACAATTTTCATATAATTTTATTTAATTTTTAATCTGATAAATTGTTAATTATTCACCAATTGAGTTAATTCGGAAGGCGTTGTTTGATTAAATAAGCGAGCGAAAAAGATTCCTTTTTTTGCGCTAGAGCGTAAAGTAACAATCCTCGGCATTTGTCGACTTTACGATTTCTTTTGAATATAGTAATTAGTCATTTTACGCGCGATTGTAGAAAAAAGTGTTTTTGTGTGGCTCGGTCGATTCTTTAAATGATTTTACTGATGAAACTTTTAAAAGTTGCTTTTGGTAAAAAAACTTAATTTTTTTTTAGATAATTAAAAATAGTTTGTCCAGGATTTTTTAAGGCAACCCATTTTTATAATTTATAATTTATTATAAAACATGTTTCATTCTATTATCAGCTCGGTGAAGGTCGACCTTACTTCGGATATTCTACTATTACTACTTCGCTTAATTTTGGATTTTGGATACGTTTAAGACTCTGATTTCCTGAATATAATTGTACAGGAGCACATATCAGTCCTATGACTAGTTTTTGGGATACAGGACGTTAAAGTTGGAAACTAGCAGTTTTTTTAAAGTGTATGAAAACCTTTTCATTAAAAATATTTTGCACGACTATTAATATTTACCAACAGGGCATTACTTTTAGACTGATTTTTGACCCAAAATAATAAAAGTTACAGGGTGAGTCAAAAGATATTTAAAACGAAATCTTACTAGTTCTTATTTTTTATGTATTCTAAAATTTTATGAAAAGATGCTAACGTGCTAAATTAGTGCCAGAAGCCCATAACTTATTGGTATCCATTCATGTCTACAGAAAGTATAACCTCACTCTATTTTCGTTGTCCGGTTAACGTGAAATGCCCCGTATCTCAAATGCTAAAATAAAAAAAGGTCTTATATCGTTCCAACGCATTAGGTTCTCGAAAAATCTATTTCCAATAATGTAAATGCAGTTACACGTTATACACTGTTTTATTATTAAAACGTGTACATGTATTACAGTTGATAGATAGTCGGTCGTTAGAATAGCACTCTAGAAATATTCGTTTCCCGAAGAAAACATTCAGAAAGAAACTATCTAGGGACGAATTTCCCATCCAAATTGGTAATGTAAATCGGAAACACTGTGTGTAAAATAAAGAAAACATCTGCCGGAAAGTATTGATTTAAAGAGAGCATTGTAATAAGTGCATATGTTTTCCTGTGTCTGGCGAAACAAACTTCAACTAAAATATATGTTGGAGCTTAAAAAAAAGTGAATGTTTCTTTGACGATATTTATTCCCAACGTCTAGCGACGGAGATTTACATTTGATACATTTATATAGGAGTTCTAGTATGTTGAGTGTTCTGTTTGGTGAATGCACATAGAACACAAACAAATAAAAGTACAATCTGCTTTATGCAGTTTCCAAATCCAGTCTGTGAAAGGCTTTCTTACAATAATCGTTTTCAACAGTTCAAACTTTTGGACAAATCTAGTCCGATCTAAAAATGTTTCACTCTTTTTTATACAATATACTATAAGTTCCAAAGTTCTTTTTCCACTAAAACGCTGGTTAGCTCAAATTCTTTTCCACCTAGTGAATGCCATTGAGGGTATTAAATGGCTTGTGATCATTATACCAATTTTATCACATCATGAGTCAATTTCCAGGTTTCCCAACTTTAAGATAGTTTCTTTGTAGCCGGAACTTTTTTGGTCCAAATAGTTACCCTGAATAATCAACTAAATATACAGCGACAGTGTTATTTAAAAGTTAGGTTAGGATTTATCGGGTTTGACTGGTGAAGGGATAGACGCGAATCCCACGTTCCAATAGCGAATTCAACGAAGATATTATCTGCCAAATTTGTTCAAGGATTCTTATCCGAAAAAGGAGTTGTATCAATATTCTCTCATCCTTTGTCCATATCTTACCACATTTATTAAATCCCATTTGCGGTGGAGATCTGGAAGCGAATTTTCACTGAAAAATACATTCCAGTGTTAAAAAGAAACCCCGAGATTTATATTCTAAATAAAATGTGCGGGAATCATGCGGTTCCGTTTTTTTTATGATTTTCGTTTTAAAAACGATATGTTTGCTTCATAAATATAAAAGAAAATTCATGAATTTCAACATGAAAAGATATGTTCGAACAAAAAACAGCTTGCTCTATCTTTGTCAGAAGAATCACTGATTTATAGAAGTAAACAAATTTACAACTGTTTACACATAAAATGATAACGGTAGAATCAATTGGGAAGAAAGTTTATTGTCCGTTTATAAACTACACTGTAATATAAACATTTTCCACTATTTAGATAATCAAGTAAACTTTTTCAGAGTTCGAAGGTGAAGAATTGCGGTAGCTCCGATTTATCAAAATTTTAGTGTCAAAGTGAGTTTATTCACCGGAAAATATATTTCAGCCAGAAAGCCAAGCGACCGAAAATATTTTACAAATTTTTCACTAGATAAATTAAAGGGAATAGGTTTTTTGGCAGTATTTCAAATATTATCTATTTTCATCCCACCCAACATATTTTGAGTAATTTGATAGTTAATAAAAATACGTCAAAGGAAATTTGGTTTTTTTCTGATCCTTATAGTACCATTCTGTGGATCGATAGGAACCTAAATCGTAAATGTACAGTGTGTCAATTTTAAAGCTCTCTCATAAACCAAAAGAGATGTCGAAATCATCTCAAATTTTTCTACTATTTTTATCCATAGGTGGGGATATTATTTTGAGGCGACGTAAATGAAATTTGAACATATTACAAGTATTTAGGAAAAGTGAGTTGCATTCATGTAAGAAAATATTTACGAAATTTAACTCGCAAACACAGTAAGAACGTAGAAATAAATAGAGCCAAGAACTATCGTAGCGTGTCGTGGAAAGTTAACAAAACTTCCTTCTCAACGATACTAAATCCCCAGAAAAAACGTGCACAATTGTAACAGCTACTAGCAGTTTAACCAAGATTAGATTTTCCATTAGGACGGCGAGCTCTTTACACTGGAAATCGAGAGAAATGTTCGTAAAAGCCCTAAAGAGGGAATGATGAAAACCGTCTACGATTTAAGATTCGTATTAAATGTACGCCGAAACAAGTTACTATGACAAATTTATATAAACCAGCTTTTAACTAATCTTTGAGTTCGAAATTTCAATCTCAATCTCAGAAAATAATTTCCTTTTCGTTGTCACTAATTTTATTACATACACTAATAATTCCTGTAAATAAAAAATTCAAACCATCAATTTGGGTGTTTCCATGTGGTACATTTCTTCCCATTAGAAACGACAAATCAATTTGGTTGTGTTGAAATATGGAGTGTCGGACGTTCAGCCCTTGTTTTACAAATAAATTGCGTGCTAGAGATTATTAGGTTTTAGGTTAGGTAGGCATCCAGTGAAAATTTCTTTTCGCGTGTTCGTTTCGGTTTTTCATTTGAAGTGTTGAAATCAATCTACAGAGCGTGGCTGAATTATGGAACAAATTCATTATTTTCCCAACAATTTGCCTTTTACAAAAATCTTGAGATAGGTCGATTTTTAACTTTAAATGCCGATTTTTTAAATAATATGCGAACATGGTGACGTAATTGTTAATTTTTTTAAATCGAAATGAAGGGTGTCAGGTGAAATCCAGGAATGTCCATTTATTATTAATAATAATAATATCTTCTATTTCCAAAAATTAAAAATACAAAAAAAATAATTATACATAACGGTGACAATAGGCACGAGCCTATCACACAAATTATTTAGGCAGTTAACTAAATACGAAGTTTTGGCATCTATTGTTTCCTGATCAATGATTCTAAAAAATGAAGTGTTGAAGAGATCGCGTTGGAAATTTGTCTCATACCTAATTAAAATTTGTATAGGTAATAAATTTTGGAATCACTTTCTTATTTATTTTTAAATTACAAAATACCATCGAGTGGTCTGATATTATTTTTTCCATAACACTCTTATTGCAGTCAGTACCTTCGGGAACTATCACATAATCCAAAAGAGTTGTCGTTGCTGTGGTAATTCTAGTGGGTTCATCAATCATTTGTTGCAAAGCAAGTGATTCCAAAATGGAATTAAACTTTTTTGCATTTATCACCATTTGCATTTAACACCTACCGCAAAATATTTTCTATGTAAAATTACTTCAATCCACAGTTGTTCCCAAGTGTAATCCTGCCTGGTGAGAATTATTTCGCTTCGTATTTCACTTTTAACATAAATACACAATTGCAATTTCTGTCAGCACTAAAGAGGCGATAGTTCCTAATATTTAAAACTGAGTCATTAAATTTTCAACCAGGATTCGCATACTAAAAATATGTCAAATTCATTTCGTACTATAATTAGTTCCAAATCTCGCATAGAAGGTACTGAAGATCTAGCATTAGCAAAACCAGCCGCCACAAAAGGCATTTTTATATTTTACTCTAATTTAGATTTAATTACCTAATAAATAATAAAGAGAATTTAACAATTAATTTTCGATTTTAACAACATAAAACGTAAGCATATTGTTTCAATGTGTAGCGACGTTTACTACCCCCCTCAAATAATTATTCAATACTAAATCGCAGTTCGCACATAACTAACAAATTTTGGAAGGAGAATTCTTACATTGGTCTGAATCCAGCTGTCCAGATCAATACTTGATATTCATTGAAGTGAACTTATAGAAATGTTTTGTTGGTGGACTATTTAGATCGGACAATACATTAAATCCCTATGTTCCGTTTGTGTTTGAATGTATCTGTATATAGAAATATATTTCAAAGTCATTTTAATATTGGATTTGTATATCCCAGATCCGATACTTGTATAATGGAATTATACCGAAAATCCACCCAGACAGCAGAGGTTTTGAATTCCAATTGCCTTCCCAATCTTATTTCGAACTGATACCTATAAATACAAGAAAACTCATGTCGTTATTGAAATTTTGCCTGTTTGATGAAGTGAAACAACTTTATGCCAGTCTTTCATATGCTGAAAAATCAAGTCGAAACGAATAAGAAAAGCTGTTGATCAAGCAGGTCCCTGCTAAGAACATGCTGACAAACTTTGTGCCAATATTTCAGATGATGAAAAACCAAGACGAAGACTAACCAAAAAGATCATAATCTGTTGATATCGATCTTGCAGGCCCATCTCACGAACAGGATGAACAGCTTTGTAACCCTCTTCCAGATGATGAAAGATCAAGTCGTAAACGTACAAGAAAATCTGTCGTTCGTACAGGTCTCTCTAGCAATCAAGACGAAAATGGCGCAAGAAAGAAATTAAGAAAATTTACATCCAAAAAAACTGGGCGGGAATAATTAATGACACAATTTATTATTGGTCCTTGTTTTTTTGAAGAAAATCTTACAGGGGACCGTTATTTGCAGTTTCTGCGAACAGAAGTTATACCAGCCAGCATTTTTTTATTTTTATATTTCATCTATCTATTATATCGCTTTATACATAAAATCGTAAAATTTTTCATGATAATAAAGCTTATTCCTCTATGGCAAAAATATAAAAAATTCACATCGCTTCAAACTTCATTAGTCCAAAAATGTAAATTTTACGTTGCCACCAGTTGGTATTAGTGAGTATTTTATCATTGAAATGTGGATGACGGAACACAATGTCGATTTTAACACATTCCGTTTAGATTGCTTTCGCCATGTTGTAATTTAGGGTAACGTTAGATCGATGGTTATCGTTGAGGTAATTCAATTTTTACCGAGCTTCCTGTTGTCGGCGAGGTAAAAAGGATATAGTCGATGCATAGCCTTGTAAAATCAATCTTCATTGGAAGGATATTCTCTATTCATTGAGTTATTTCTCTTTGCCAGCAATTTCCTTGTGAAAAATCGGTTATTGTGCCAGAAAAATTTAAATTAGGAACGAATAATGATTGAACCAATGCAGACAATTACAACAATACTTATTTAAAAAATGAAAACAACCATGTGAGAAATTCTCGCAAAACACGTTTGTGGTTTGTTCTTACAACTGAAATAACGTTTTGTGACTATAAAACCGGTCTATAAATTAGATAGTCACGAATTCCTATGGTATGTACCTAAACACTATCTCATTGTCGAACCAGCATGTTTTGAGTTTTGTTTCAACTTCAGACAGTTCAACTTTGAGTAATTCATTTGTAGAAACCATTTCACGGTGAAACAATTTGTTCGATTCAGTTTGACAAGTATATATGAGCAGAGGCTTTATTACTGACACGGAACAAAACAGAATTAGATTTATATTCTAGCTTTATTTTTCTTTCAGCCAGCGTAGTTTGAGTGAAATGACAAATGATGGTATATGTCAAGGCGCGAGCTTCTAATTTCGTTTAAAATTCTCCCATATATGCTTATATTTCATGCGGAAATGCACCGCTGGGGCTTTATGAAATATAAATACTGGATAATGGATTTGTTAAAATTTAAAACATTTATCCGGATCCCATGAATCTACAGTGCGATTTCATTGTTAAAATTTAACTACATTCTGTAAATTTCATGTGCGCAGCCGTTAAAAGTTAAATTAAAGAGTTTCCAGTAAACTTTTTAACCCATAACGCAATTAATGTTTGTAATCAAAAAATTCTTGTTCTCACTTTTTGCTTGGTGACAATTTGTAATTAAGGGTTATTATTTTATTTTGGGATAGGAAATTTAAATACCATTAACATATTGTTTGCAAATTACTTGTTTGTCCCAACACCAACTTTAAGTGATGATTTACCTAAAGTTAGGTGGGTTGTAGAGTGGGTTAAAATTTTGAATATATTTACACAGTTTAATACAGCATTTTCACTAATAATAGCTTCAAAAGACTTGAAAACATGTCAAGAAAATTTGAGATAAATAAAATTGAATATTGAAGAAAGTTGAGCGGTCGTCGGACCGCCTACAGAAGCTTGCTTCTTATGCACAATACAATGACCATTTTTCGTGAATTTTTCACCATTTTTCAAAAAATTTGCCAATTTTTGACAGTTTTTGACAATTATTGACCGTCTTTGACAATTATTGACCATTTTTGACAATTTTTCAAAATTTTCAACATATTTGGCAATTATTGACCATTTTTCCAAAATTTTGGCAATGTTTGATAATGTTTCCAAATTTTAATAATTATTGACCATTTTTGATAATTATTGACCAATTTTGACAATTATTGATCATTTTTGACAATTTTTCAAAAATGTTGAGCATTTTAGACCATTTTTCCAAATTTTAACAATTATTGACCATTTTTGACAATTTTTGAGCATTTTTGACAGGTTCTGACAATTATTGACCATTTTTGACAAATTTTCAAAAATTTGGACAATGTTTGATAAGTACTGACCATTTTTGACAGTTTTTTATAATTTTTGACCATTTTTTCAAAATTTTGTCAATTTTTGACCATTTTTCTAAATTTTTGACAATTTTTGAAACTATTTGGCAATTATTAACCATTTTTTCAAAATTTTGACAGTTTTTGACGACTTTCCCAAATTCTTGACAATTTTTTACCATATTTAAAAATTTTTGACAATTTTTCAAAAATTTTAACAATTATTGACCATTTTTGACAGTTTTTGACGAATTTTCACAATTATTGACCGTCTTTGACAATTATTGACCATTTTTGACAATTTTTCAAAAAATTTAACATATTTGGCAATTATTGAAATTGAAATTGAAATATGAAAATGAGTGTGTAGGATTTAAGGAAGATTATCGGAAAACTATTAGCAAAGGCTGCACCAGTTTCAAAAACGATTGTCAAATGTGCGGAAAAAAATTACAGATTTGCCAATGACTCATCTTCCCTACCATCATCTCACCTACATGTTGGAGGAGAGACGAACCATGACACATTTTTTTATATTCTTTTTGGTTCTTTTTTGGTAATACATTTAGTTACTTTGTAATGTCTATTTGGTAGGTAATGATGTGATATTTCTCATTTAACTGAATTCCTAATTAAAAAGTGTTTCAAAAAAATGTTCTTAAATTTTTTAAAAAGGTGGTCCATCTCTCCCCCAATTACCCTATAGGGAGAAACCTACCTGTCGGTTGTGTATGGAACAGAAGGAATCAGCCTCTCACATTATCTTCGAATGTGAAGCTCTGTCTCATTGGAGATATAGACTCCCAGGACTAGAGTATCCAAGGGAGGATTTATCCAAAAAGGACCTAGTGAAAAGATTGTTGTGGGAAAACTAGCCCAATTAACAGTATGAAACTTTGTTGTGAATTCTTACATACATTATCAATTGCATCTGTTTTTAATTCTCGCGCTCTCGCTAGACTTGCTGTGTCCGTACAATTATTGTTATTATTATAATTATTGTGTGATTAAAACTGAAATTATTGTAAACAATTCTCTGCTGATTTAAATTAGTATTTTCATTGTTGATTTCAAATACGAATTCCAATTGGAAATTAATTCCACCACGACAAAAAAAATCATTAATTTCAAACTTCATCACATAAAGATTGAAATTAGCCTGCTATTGAACGGGTACATATTTTAGCAAACATAACAGTTGTAAATTGTTAATGATATTTGCCAATATTGCAGAGTTAACAAAAGCGCACTGAATAAATAATACTTTTAACAAAGAAGCCCGCAGAATTGGAAACAAACGATATTATTAACTTTTAATCTACGAATTTCCGTGCAATGTGGTTAAACAAAAATTTATGGTTAATTGATCCTCATAAAAATCGTAGCCAACAAATTCAACATTAATAAAGGTTTGTCCAGTTATTAGATTATTTTAATGAACTTCAGTGTGAGAAAATAAGATTTATTTCATGTCGCTGTTGGAAATATATTTGGACATTTTGAAAACAATCATGAATTGTGTGTAGACCATATTTTGAAGTTGGAACGAAAAAATAACATTTACGGCAATCTGACGTGATCCGACGTCGTTAGTTATAATAGGAATTTAGATCAAGACCTTTTTTGAGAAGACTAAAGTAAGGTTATACACGTATTTTACGAATTCATCTCTTTCGAACTTATTGTATCATTTCCTTTTGAGTGAATGTTATATCCTTTGCTCATATTGTTTTCCAATATCAGTGCAAGACGTTGAAGTTTTATTCTTTACCAGGTGTAGATTTTCCAATATAAGTATTGTGCTTCAAATCGTTTTCCCAATAATAATAATTCCTGTCGAGAAAATTTATTATATGTACCACTGAAGTAAGATTAGTGTAGGTGATGGAATACAAGGATATTTCTGAACAAGCTTTCCTAGGAGAGTCCAGATGGTTAAGAATCCGGGTCCTGGCAAGAGGAAGGCTCCCAAATGTTGAAAAAAGAAAAACATTGTTAGCATTTCTATCAAAACTATAATGAAACTGCTTAAAAAAGTGCCAGTGTCTCGTCTCTTATTCTTTTAGTCGAAACCAAATTCCATTTCATTGATTGCTCCATTTTTATTGTCCCGGTATACAAACTTACTCTTTCATGCTGTAGTGCCCAAGAGCACTAGTCTTGACCCTTCGGTGGTGTTCTGCGAATGTCATTTATATATAATGGCTTCACACCCCATGTGGGGTTACGCCGCGTATGCTTTCTAGATCCGCTTAATTGGGGTGGATCAGTACCCGTTGTACGTTCAAATTCTTTCACTTATGTCCTCCCATAGTTTCCTATTTTTTGCTTTTTCTTTCCAGTTTGCTATTCTTGCTCTATTGAGGTCCGCCTCTACCTAATTTTGCCACTTTGACCTGGATCTACCACGACTCCTCCTTTTTCCTGGGTTCCTCTGCAAGATATTGTAGGTTACTGATTTAGCTCCTTCTCTCCATATGTGTCCCAGCCATTTAACTCGTTGTACTTTTATTCTTTTCACAATGTCTGCTCCTTTCTGTTCGTCCAAAATTTCATGATTGGTTCTAATTCTATACTCATACTCATTTATTTTTACTGGCCCCAATATTGTTCGCATGATCTTCCTTTCAGTTGTTCTTAATAAATTAGGAACACCCCGATACCGGGTTACCCTCAATGTGGTCTTCTTCGAAAAGTTGTGGGAAAGTAGCAGCAAACTCGTGAAGACATCACTATCTATCTACCAATTAGACTTCAAACATCCCGAAGTGTGTATCCGGAGGGTGTTAAGTATCCCCTGGCCCCTCAGGTGAACCCTTAAAAATTAAAACAGGTATCAGCTCAAAACTGAGCCTATACAAGAACAAATCCTACTTGTCGGACTACACATTCCCAACATCTCAATAAGTTAAGCTTATCTCGGCCTATGCCCGAAGCTAATTTATAAGAATTTACAAGTAATGTATAGATCAAAATCAACCCCAAATTCACAAAGTAGTCATAAGGCCTACTTACAATGAACAGTGTCGGCTACAGTATACTACACTGAATTTAAATCAACTAATAAGAATATGATAAGCATCTATAATAAACTGTTTTTGGTCATAGCCAGGGTAGGTTTGAAGAACCACCCACGAATTATAGTATTCGTGACCAAAGCGGGCAAAGAAAAACAAAATATACACAGGGTAAGAGAAAAGACTGTCTTACAGCCTTCTTAATCAAAAAGTTGAAATCAACAGGTAGTATTTTACCACCAACTGTTCTAACTCCAAAATACTACAAATCTATGAGATATACCTTTTCCAAAAAGGGTCCGAAACTCAAAATTTTCCTTACTGGATGGCAACCAACAAATAATGAACCAACAACAACATGTGGCACACCTCCAATTCCAAAACTTCAACGTTGGCGGTTTCCCTTAAATAGTGGTAAATACATAGTGATGCGAAATCAGAAAGTAGAGAAAATACTTACAACAGTTTAAGTGCAATATATCCCCTATAAGGGTTCGTGAAAACGGCTTCCAGAACACGACGGAATTCTCCAACAATACGAACTCCCGTAGAACAAAATACTAAACCGTATATTCCACAACTAATTCAGAACGAGAACCTATAAATCCCAGCAGGGGATGACTTCCCAGTCATTAACAAAATTCAGATTCTCGTTTGATGCACTTTTGGAAACTAAGCCATCTAGTAGAAAACACACAGCAAAAGAAGTGACTGACACTTCAACTTCAGTACAGAATACTACCATAGAGAAACCTACCCGAAACATACATCCGAACTACACTGCTCACTACACCGAGCGTGTTCCGCACAGATTATTTACAATACTTGGCGACAAAATATAAAATTGTTGTCATGATGTGAAGACAGGTTTGGTTACAGCCTGCACCACTTCGCCGGAAGAATTATGGCAGAGTAGTCCCTAAAACTCTGGGCTGACAGAAATTATTTAACTACTGAAGTCCTTTCGTAGTGAACAAATGATGTTAGAAGATAAAAGAGATGTAATCGGTCAGGTAATTACTATATACAAATACTTGATATATACAATAGACGTAGTGACAAATTCACTCGTTACACCTTGCTACAACTGCTAATAATCTAGAACCTGCGATATTGCCAAATTAATCCCACCACGCGAATGAAAATGTTCACACATCTCTACGAAGAGAGGTACAGAATACCATTTTCAGAAAGTGTTCGTAAATTGACCATGCGCACTCCTATAATTGCGAATGATATCAAGAATAGCTGCCCAAATCACCTGAAACAAATTTCTGGATGTGGATTTCTGAAAGTGGATATACAATTAATGTTGTTAATTGTAATAAATAATTTGTTATAAGCGCATAGGAAATGAACGTATTAATAGTAAATCCATATTGAATGTATGTTTCATTGAACTGCGGCTTCTGCACCGTTCGGCACATCCACATAGAAATTATTCGAAACATCTGCGGTCAAGGTAGAGCGCACTTAATTTAAAATTGAATTACAGGAGCAAGTTATTCCAGATCAGTAAATAAAAGAACGATAACAATATAACCAGTAACAAGGGAAATCTTTCCAAAGCACCCGTTCGTGATCAGAATTTGATTAATTCTGGGAATGATGAATGATTAGTTCGGTTCTAATAAATATTCCTACACTGCCAAAAAAGTGGAGGTTAAAAATTCTAATTGAAGAGTTAGATCGTTCTAGTGACCACCAATCGATTCAGGAGAATATTTTATATATATAAGTGATATTTAAATTGATATTTCCAAGCTAGTAAAGGGAATTGACAGAAATCCCGAAATATTTCCATATCTACTCCTTTATCCAAAATTTACAATAAAAACAAATTGCTACATGAAAGATGCTTATAACTCGTAATCAGGGGTTTTTTTGGGATGGGGAATCGACTGACATAGTCAGTTTTTTGATAAAATCATTCGTTCACCTTCAAACTGTCATGAAATTTTCGAAAAAACGCATTTTAAACATAAAAAGTCTTGTCAATACCACAAAACTATGAATTTTGAACTGAAATCCTAGGAGATTATTCTTAAAAGACTAGTCTAGTTGGAAAAACAATTACAAAAGCTTTACTTGAAGGGTTTCCGTTTTATGGATAATAAATGTAAAAGTAGTAAATATATTAAATATCCAACTTTCTGAAATCAAAGGTACTCATAACTCGACTAATTGAAAAGATAGAACGTTTTAATGACCGCCAATCGATTCAGAAGGAAATATTACAAACACCAGTGAAGTTTGAGAACTGGCTGGTATCTCAATTGCCACAAAAGAACTAACCAGAAAAGGAATTTCTGGCAAAAACATAACAATCTGCAGTGATAGCAGACAAGCCCGATTAGCCTTGAACAGACAACGTGTTACATCAGGGCCAGTATTAGAGTGCCACCAAGATTCAGCTAACGCCTCGGTACATAACAATATTGTTCTGAGTTGGGTTAAAGGGTACGACAGAAGTAAAGGTAATCGCACTACCGATTCTTTAGCTAGACTAAAAATTTTAGGACCCAGTGACACCTACGGCCTGACGACTTCGACAATTGCGGAACTAGCTAAGCGTTACACCCATGCTCAATTCCTAAAGAGATGGGATGGAATCAAAGGCTGCAGTCTTGCCAGGATCACCTTGGGCGACCCTGGGAAGCTGGCGCCAAAGAAATATTTGGTGATGACCAGGAAAAACCTGCGCTTAACAGTAGGATTTCTTCCATACTATGGGGCTAGTGGACACACCTCTATGCAGAATGTGTGATCAAGAATTTGAAACTGTCATGCATGTCTTATGTGAGTTTCCGGAGTTATCGTCAATAAGAGAGTGTGTGTTCTACACCTGTCGATATAAAGGAGATATCTCCTTCCTGAAAAGGACAGGATAGACGATGACCTAGGAGGACAACTCCTCGGGAGGATGTACAATGGGTTACATGTGGCCTAAGTGCTGTGGGTCTAAATTCACCCTCCCCACTCTACAGATACAGATTGAGTCGATATTTCCATGCATTAGAGGAATTGACAGAAATCGCGAAATATAAAATCATTATTTTACCTTCAATTAGCAAACAAAACGCCTTGTATAGCTCTGGTATTTTCTGAAACAAGCTCAACTCGTTAATCAATATTTGTTACCTTTTGCTCTTCAATCCATTTGGTGGAACTGTCAAATTCTTTTTCAAAATCATTAGATTTTTGCGCTATAAACGACGATTCTGTATTACTTTTTAAATAATCCAGGTGGGGAAAAGAAAAATATATTGCACAAAAATTGAACACCCTGAGACACAAAGAATATTTTATAGGGATATATCATTAGGACTAAGTTTTATACCACTTAAATAGTAAAAATTCTTATTGATTTTCTAGCTTATCAATTTTTTATCCTATGATTAATTTAATTACAAAGTATTTGAAATATTTAATTCATTATATTATTCGATAATTGAGTTTTTTTTCCTAAAAATCGATATGAATTTGTTTAGTAGGTAAGTAGGATGGTTTTTCCACCAGTAAGCATTATTGAAAAATATTACATGCTAAAAAGTTGGCAACCAACTCGAGTTTTATGGTTTATTTCACTGAATAGGTATATTAATTTAACAAGTATTATACTTAAATTTATTTTGAAACGCCATTCAAATAAATTAAACATATTTGTTTGAAATCAAAGGAAAATCAGGGATATTTTTAACCATATCTTTCGTGGTCTATATATACGCACTAGGTACTGTTACATTTCGCATGTTTATATTTACTTTGGAAGAATATCCTTAATTTGTTTAAGATAACTCATAATTTACATGAAGTGTTTAAATTTTAATCGATTTGTAAATATTAATGAGTATGTGATGAAAATAATAATGTTTACATGGGAATTGAAAATATTTATTTAGTGAATTATTGAATGAAATATTAATACTCATCTTAATATATGGAAAATTAAATTGATTAAAATATGAGTTTTCTCCTCCCTATATTGTAACACATTTTGACACTATTTGAAGGTGTAACATGCTTGTTACGTTTTTTGTCGATAAAAAGCTGGTGGCGTCCAATTTAATATTAATTCTACACCCCATCCCAAGTAATAGCATATACAATAGTTTAATTGGTGCCGAATTCCACTTCCTGAGGTGGAGTGCTCTAACCAGGGGCATTTAAGGTTACAAAGAACATACTAGACGTTCTCGACTAGTAAATGTTACTCACATCCCCTAGTATAAATAACTATTTTCTGGCTAATCGTTTCAATTCATCCCTGTCGGATTCTTTTGTTCGTGGAATCATTACGTTTATTAAATTGAAAAGGATCGGTGGTAATCTAATAAAAGATCCACAATTTCGTTAAACAGCTACTAAATGGAGAAACAACGTTAGACGAATATTCCGAATACATAAAGTGAAGTTTCATGCACACTCAGCTTCGCATTCGGTTCGAGTTAGATCATTTTTATACAGAAAGGCTGTCACCTGTCACGACTATTAATATCTTTTAGGTATAACAAAATATATCAGCCTGTCAGTTTCCGAATAACTCCCAGTGATGAGATTATTTCTATACGTTTTTACTTTGCTACATGCCTAAATAAGGTCTAGAAGATTGGAACTGTCTAAGCGTTATTTATCACCTAGCCTTTGTTGATTAAAAAAAACGCAGAGATACTATTTTTATTGGATGGTGACAGAAATGTATATTCAATATTTCTATTATTATTTCAAAACTATATAAGTACACTTTTATCGCCTATTTGGTGTCGTATTCTTACATTTATAGAGTCTAGTTACTCCCTAAAGCTATCCAATTTATTTTTATTTGTCCACGGAGACCAACATGGTTAATGATCGTCAGCCATTTCATTTTCACAATATTTGCAGAATGGTTAGTAGTAGTAGACACTTTTCTGTTTCTGAGACAAAAAATTGGTCCATAGACACATATTTTCCAGTAAAAGAAGAGCACATCGCAATTAAAGCAAACCATTTTTTTTATTCCACTCCAAAATGACCAAATCCATCACTGGATTAAAGGCACCAACTGTTTGGGATGAAATCTAGTAAGAACAATTTGAACTATTTTCCATCCATAACATTTGTATAGTGATGAAAAACTCATTTTCACTAGAAATTTTACCATTTTAAAGTAATTATATTATTTAGTATGTTTCAAATATTTTAAGACAGTTTCTGTGAAGAATAAAATCCAATTTCTATTTAACCTGTTTGCCTTTTGTACGACGTAATTTAAAGTGCTCAATCGCATTTAGGCCAGTTAGTAAACATTAAGAATTTTTGTAATCAACTCACAAAATTATAAACTCATTTCAAGCGAATATTCGTATTTCCATAATAAGTAAGAAATGAAAATGTTAGTTAACAGTAAAAGTATGAGTAAAAAATTAACTGCGTATACAGGGTGTCAATTTTAAAACTTACAATGGGCTGTACCACGTGAACGAAAAGAGATTAAAAAAAAAACGTTTCTAGGGTAGAGAGGGGAATTGAAAATTACATGAGAGAGAACGTACCCCCATCAACCCTCTATGCCCCACCTACCCCACCTAAAAAAATTTAAATGGCAACCCCCTACTTGAGATACGTCATTAGAAAGCCCGTAGAAAATGCTTTCCAACGGTCTAAGTCATAATTATACAGGGTGTAACAATAGGGTAGACAAATTTATTTGACAACAAAATGAAAAAGTGTTAAATGTTGAACTACAAAAATGTTAATTAATTTAGTAAATGTTCAAAATGGTTTCCATTATTTTGTAAACAAGTGCAAGGAAAATGATTGAAGAAGGTTAGAAGCTCTCGTAATTTATCGAGAAGGGCAGGGAAAATGATTGAAGAAGGTTAGAAGCTCTCGTAATTTATCAAGAAGGGCAAGGAAAATGATTGTAGAAGGCTAGAAGCTCTGGTAATTTATCGAGAAGGGCAGGGAAAATGATTGAAGAAGGTTAGACGCTCTCGTAATTTATCGAGAAGGGCAAGGAAAATGATTGAAGAAGGTTAGAAGCTCTCGTAATTTATCGAGAAGGGCAACGAAAATTATTGAAGAAGGTTAGAAGCTCTCGTAATTTATCGAGAAGGACAAGGAAAATGACTGAAGAAGGTTAAAAGCTCTCGTAATTTATCGAGAAGGGCAAGGAAAATGATTGAAGAAGGTTAGAAGCTCTCGTAATTTATCGAGAAGGGCAATGAGAATTATTGAAGAAAGTTAGAAGCTCTCGTAATTTATCGAGAAGGGCAAGGAAAATGATTGAAGAAGGTTAGAAGCTCTCGTAATTTATCGAGAAGGGCAAGGAAAATTATTGAAGAAGGTTAGAAGCTCTCGTAATTTATCGAGAAGGGCAAGGAAAATGATTGAAGAAGGTTAGAAGCTCTCGTAATTTATCGAGAAGGCCAATGAGAGTTATTGAAGAAGGTTAGAAGCTCTCGTAATTTATCGAGAAGGGCAAGGAAAATGATTGAAGAAGGTTAGAAGCTCTCGTAATTTATCGAGAAGGGCAATGAGAATTATTGAAGAAGGTTAGAAGCTCTCGTAATTTATCGAGAAGGGCAAGGAAAATGATTGGAGAAGGTTAGAAGCTCTCGTAATTTATCGAGAAAGGCAAGGAAAATTATTGAAGAAGGTTTACCTACCTATACAGCAAAAGATTTATTCAGGTAGGTGTACGCAAATAGCACTCTGCCGAAATTTCTTTTGCTACCTGCTATCAAACCGCCGACCCTTGTACGCAGATAGCACTGAATAATCCTTGTACGCAAATAGCACGAGACCAAATACAGTATGTAATCTCGTCCGATCGTAGGTAGAACCTAGTATTAGAAATAAGATTATCCTGACATCTGACAATATCGCAATTACAATTTGACTTGTAAAAACGATCATTAGCTAATTTATGGAGGGCATGGAAAAACCGCAGTAATGGCAAGTAATCTTCCTCAAATGAAGTGTCACGAAAACTTCCACTTTCCTGGAATTGAGGCGGCCGTGTTCACATACTTGAAAACAAGCACAAAGTTTTGGCCAGCCGATATTACATACTCATTAGTGAGCGTCACTTGATCGGTCCAGTTTATATTCGCTGACGTTTATGTTGCAGTCACTCAATACTAGCCCTGTTTGAATACTGATTGGAAATATTAATTTAGCTTTTGAATAGTCTCTGGTAATAATAGTCGTCGACTAATATCTCTTTGATACCGATATTTGGGCATCTTGTAGGTCAGTTAATCTCCGATTAATCATATCTGTTTGGTTGGTAGTTCTGGCAATACCGGACGTCAACTAATATGTTTCTTTGTGTTAAATATAACTCAGTCTGACAGTATTTCGCCAATTAACAAAGTATACTCTATTTTTTGATTAACAATTCTACTTTTGAATATTTCAAATCCAAATTTTCCCAAATCTGATGTCCTATAAACTGTGCAAGGTGTATCGGTTGATGTTTCGTTCATTTTTGATTATTCTGAAGTGATCTTCAACTGAATATGTATCAGATCATCAGATCATCAGATCAGATCGATTTCTATAGCAGGCCCCTGAGTATTTTTTTGTGATCCACCACAGAGTATATTTATAAGAGAGTCCGCATGGTTATTCTTACTCCAGCAGTTTCTCTTGCTTTTCCAACGATCAAACAATTATAAATTCCGACAGAGCTACAGACGTTTATCCTCCTATGACTTTTAGTAGATCATGAGTTGAGTGTTTCTTCTTTTGGTTCATTTTTAAATTTTGGAAGTTGTTAACAATGTAAATACCACCATAATATCAGCCATATCACTATATCCTTGCACACCCAAATCTATGAAAATCCTACGATTCGTTTCCGAGATAATTGAGGCGTTCCATACTTAAAACTTACTCTGTATTTATTGTTTATATTGAGTTGTTTCCAACGTATCAACGAAATAATAAACAACGGCCCTGCTAATCAGGTTTGCAGTTCGTCAATCACTATCAATGCTATTAAAAAAAAAATTAAGTTAATAATAATGATGTATAAAGATAAATATGTCTTGACATATTATTATACACTGTTCAATATTTTCACCGCAACATAAAACAGACTAAGAATTAGGGCATGTACAGTACCAATCAGAAGCGTATCATTTGGGAGGAAGTTTTTCCATATTATTTTGGTAAAATATCTACTTTACGATTTATGGGATTTATAGCTGATATTTTCGATAAGAGAAAATGATAATGTCATAGTTTGACAAATTCACTGATTCCTGTATACCATTCCTAAACTGGCCTAAAAACTAACATTATCTGGAAAAAGCGATACCCCAAAATAAACTCTACTGAATGGTTTCCTATATTGAAACAATAATTAAGAGAAGTGGTCGGAAGAGGGCGCTAAACCCTATTTAGTGCTGATTGTTGTAGACTGCGGAAACTTTAAGGGATGATTGCCCAAAAGTCTTTGCTTGTCTACTGGATTAGTGGCATTGGGGTTTTAAGGCTAAAATAAGAAATAAAATAGAACTGTAACGGTTTTTCTTTGCGTGAGTAGCCGGATCGAAAACGAATTAGGGGGTAGTTACCAATATATAACAATAAAATATTTACCGATAATCATAAGCTGATGATTAGTAAGTTGTAAATTAGAATTGTTTAAACATAGTACCCCCTTCCAAAAATACGCTAAATTTGGTTTCCCGCGCCTACAACGGCATATCCCCTCTACTTTGTAACATGTCTATCGACCTGTTTCGATTTTACAGAATAAATCCTTTTAATTAGCGCTCGTCGTCACTAGCCACATCCAATTATAGTTCTGTGACCCCAAACTCTTCTACCCCGAACGTAAGACAATTGACGCCTGCCAACGGACAACGCCTCGTTAAACAGCCTTTTCGTTATCGTCTGCCTAAAGAGGCACATCGTCTTTCGCTATCTTTCATATCCCAAGTACCTATCTTATGAATTTTGCTGTGGTAAGTCCAAAATCATAATCTATAATTAATAAGCTTCTTCTAAAGTACTGTCTGATATAATTTTCGTATGCATTCTTTATTTTTTTACAGAGATAGACGAAATTAAATTCAACACGTGGTCATAAACTGTTCTTTTGTACTAATATGGTAGTTTTAAGCCAAATATTCTTTTATAATTCAGTTTTACTTTTATACAAACATTTTCAAGCTTTTTCAGTTGCGAAATAACTCTTTTAATTATAAAATAACATTTTTTATAAATTACCGTTAACCTATAAAATATTCTTTCGCAACGCCAGTGCCGGTCTCATATATTTCCTAAGCACGATATTTTTTCATATAACCAAATAAATAACTTTTTGCTATCATAAGTTTCTTTCGGATCATTAGTATATTTTTTCATTTAGCCGATAATTGCTATTTTTACTGTCTTAACATGGGACATATAATGTTGGAAAGCTTTCAGTAAATTAATTCAATTTTTTGACTTTCAAATAACTGCCTTCCTTTTCTTTAACCTGAAAAGCTGACCAACATAATGTGCCATTACATTCAAGTTCCTACATATCCCTGATCCACTTGTACTTCTAGGTAAGCACAGCCCCTAGGCGAGAATTTAACGCCGAGAATATAACCCTAGGCGAGAATATAAGCCAAGAATATAACCCTAGGAGGATATAGCCGAATATAAACCGGAGAATATAACCCCAAGAATATAGCCAAGGATACCGCCCTAGAACAGAACTCATCAGTTCGGATCAAGACCTGACTTCTTCTCCAGGAAACCACTTCATCTAAGCTAAGTACCTATAAAAGTACAAATTCCTTTAGTAAATTCCGTTGTTCATTTCCTGTGGCAGAATAAACTGTAAATTTGTTTTTAATTCTTTTTTTTATTAAAATCCTCAACTATAAAAGTTGAGGGAGATATCGCCCGGGGTAATTTTTAGTAGTTTTTATTATTAACTTTCATTTAAATTCTACAAGGCGTTTCTACCTTTTCCGCCTTAGTTTTTGTAGTTTTCATCGTTAAAAAGGTAGTGGCGCCCTCAATTTTTACAACCCTTCTGTTATCCCTGTGTGACATAAACTTGGGGTCGAATCACCCTTGAGAGGAGTCTCTAGCCGGAGCCCTTCGAGCTGGTGCCCTGTGAGGTACTACTTTTACCGTTACAACTTACAAATATATCTAGCCGGTCGACAAGCTAATCCATGAGAATTTAAATTTTTTTTTATTCGGTTTACCCCTATCTACCCCTATCCGGAAATTTCGCCGAATCCACTAGTGTTCCATCCGGTGTTCCATCTGTGGACTCTGGACCACGGTTTTACGTATCGTCATCTACATTATACCTCGTGCTCATTGGTACAATGCCTGCCAGCTGTGATATGCTACTGACCATAGAAATCTAAGGATTGCTGGCTTTACGACGGTGTTTCCTCAGTGATCACTCATCCAAGTAGGTTAAACTGGTCCATAGTTGGACTAACATCACTGCACGAACTTATGTCGTCATTAAAAACTTGACGCTCAACTTTTTTAGCCTTCTGCTTCTTCTTTTCTGAAAGTGCCAATCTTGCTTTATGCTGTTCCTCTATGGCATCTTTTACGGGGGTATCAGTTATTATTGATGACTATAGCTTCTTTCTGCTTTTCCTAAGGTTTTCCCTAGGAACAGCTTTAGCATGTGGCCTGATTTGCTGGGAGGTTACTGTATTGGACGGGCCAGGAATTGGGCTGACATGCCGGGGTTCTTCTACATCCTGATTATTTTCTACCTTCTGAACATCTTCTACATCCTGAACATCTTCCATATCCTGAACTCCGTCGCTAGCCTTATTTTCGTCACCATTTCCATTTTCATTTTCTTCGGGCCTATCAGTGACATAATATGACATAAAATCACTCTCTGAAAAAATTTGGGAACTCAGGGGTGCTATGCCTGTTTTTTTTTTAAATCCGTTGAGAATGTTGACAGGAGTAAATGCTTTAGGGTAGGCAGTACCAACAACACTACAAACATCATAAATGGTCATAGGTGCGGCAGGATGATTTAGCATCCAGTCGTCAACAACTTAATTATAATAGCTTTTAAATGGGAAGAAGCAGCTCACGTCCAGAGGCTGTAATTTATGGCTGTAGTCGAGCGGCAATGTCAATAAAATAATCCCATTATCTTTACACTTTTTCAGCACACGAACATCGTAAAGGCTCTCATGGTTGTCAAGAATTGATAGAACTTGGAATTCTTTACTGCATGGCACGTGTTTGATAAAGTGCTCTATATACTTCAAAAAATTATTTTCTGTCTTCCAACCAGAGGAATAAGCTGCACCGCCTGATCCTAGAGGAGCTTCAGTAAGCATGAAAGGCTTAAATATTTTCCTTGGGAATACAAAGAATGGAGGCACAAAAGTTCCGTTAGCGCATATTGTTATTAATGTCACTTTTCCAATTTGTTTTTGTTTAATGTTAGCAAGTACCTTCCCGGGCTTATGCACATTAGTGACACCAGTCTCATCACAATTGTATATTTGGTTCGACTGGATATTATGTTTCGTTATCACATTTCTTAAGTTGTTGAAAAATGTAGCCACATTATGCTTATTGAAGCTGGTCGTCCTACCAAGGCTAGTTGCTTCTGGTTTTCGAAGCGATAACATTGGGTGTCGTTTCCTTAAATTATTCATCCATTCGACTCCAGCTCGTTTCTTCTCGCACCAGGCTCGAGGCACCGTTTTAGTATTGGCATACTTGTAAGCTAATTCACGAGTATTTAATTATGTTAAGCCGTAGCTGCTCCTCTCTACTTGTAAATATTGGTTTGAAACCATGGCTTCGTCCAAATTCAAAATCATTTGTATTTTATTCATTAGCTTCATAAGCTAATTTGAAATTCTTCACTTTCCGCTGTGAAGCTTACTTGCTACCACCATGCTTTTTGGATGCACTCATCAATGTCATTTGATTTTCTACCTCTTTCATTGCAGAATGCATATATACTTCATGATCTTCTCTGCTTTTATCAAAAACTGCTGACAGTTGGGATCTTGGATCTCTCAGCATGTCCAATTCTGCAAAGAATGAAAATTTTTAGCATGTTGGAGCATATTTCAGCATGGACCGCATTGTGTTATCATATCCCAGTATGGACCACCTATTTTTTCCCACTATGGACCATGGTGCATTTAAATACAAATGACCAAAAAGTTTATCAAAGTAGTAAAGCTAGGTATAAACTGAATAAGACAATATTGAGGTTATGTTTGTCTTAGATATCCATACAAAATTCTTGTTAAAAAGGGTACATTTCGGCGGATTATTCGAGAAAATCTGAACTTGGAAATACAAATTTTCACTTACCTGAATTTCCAAAATATCGAAACGCACCGTACTAATTGAAAAACCAACAAGATATTCAAAGGCGTCACTGTTATGATAACCACAACGGTAAAATTGCCAGGAGAGTGAAATTTCCACTATGGACCGCGTCCCACTATGGACCAGTTTACCCTACTAACCGCGCTCGACTCTGCTTCACTTTAATGATCGTATCAGAGGAGTTCCACTGCAGTGCTGATCGATGAGCACGCTTTTGTAATTCAGGGCTTGTGCCGTAAGAATCGACCGATGACTTTCTTTCTAGAAGCCAAAGAATGACATTAGCTATATACCTGTTTTTCATGTTTATTGATGCTCTGCCAAGTGAGAGAGATGAACACGATATCCTCTTTCTGGTTTTACGTACCTTTCCCATCACTTGGCAAAACCGCGTAATATAAGGTAAAACCGGAATCGTGGATTTTTGTTACCATTCCTATCCCTAGTCAGGTGATGTATCCCAAATACCTGACACAGTCTCTAGCTGTTAACTAAGTGGTCCTTCGATTGTGAGGAAGACCAACCAAAGCTAACTAGTTTGGATTCGTAAATTACCAGCAAACGTATTTAACTATCTTCTCTCACAAGAACAATCTTCCAATACAAGATACGACAGTCTGGAAAAGTATACTTACCATTTACAGTGTGTTCATGAAGTATGGATTGATTGATTGGTTCGGCACCACCAGTCAGAGGCTGCGAGACCTCAACACTTCAGCCTTTAGTCATTTTGAAACACTTTTTTCACAAAAGGTACAATCCTGTATATCCTGCTTACGATTATCTTTATATAATCATGAAAGAAAAAAAGAGCAAGCAACAGCCAATAGGCTGTTTCTAGTTATGCCACGGTACATTAAATTTCAGAGAATATAATTATTCACCGTGACCAAGCTATATAACAGGAAACGGTAAGAGCTTAAGGCTGCTATAATTTAAAGATTAGATGTCGCCACCGATAAATCACAAAGGGTCCTTATGTTGGGTAACACTTTTCCATTCTTACGTTAACCACACTGTGAAAAATAGTGAAAGTCAACAATGATTCCTTTTACGATACAAACACAACTGTAGAACGGAGTCGAATTTAACTGCTACGTTAGAGGTGCTATGCAAGGCTTCATTAAATTGGTTTGATTGTGAAGCATTTTTTATAATGCTATGCTATTTTATTTAGTATTTTGTGGTGGTATTTTCCAGTCTTTTATGAGCACGTGCATTAAATTTATATCCATCTATGTACGAGAATTGCCAGCTACACCACGTGTCTTCCCAGTTGAGTTTCACAGCAACCACTCCGTAACTCTAGACACCTGAACCAGTTTGTACAGGTTCTTCAGCGACTGAATGTTGTATTCTATGCCCAAATATTGCTTGTATTTTACGGTCTGATGTTTCGCATGTTGACAGATGTTTGGCCGTTTCTGTCCCTTCACCACATTGGCTGCTGAAAAGTTCTCCAGTTTTTTGTATCAACGAGCTTCTCCCCACCCAGTCCCGTATGCATTTTCGCATATATCAATAAAAATTATCTACTTCCAGTAGATTAAAATTCTTGTTGGTTTTTTTTAGAGTGTACCAGTTTTCTCCTCTCACGTATGGACTTGGGCGAATGGAGGGTTAAAAATTGAAAGAGGGCAATAAAGCATTTACTTTTTCCGTTTCACAATGTCCTAACTACTTCCTTTTAAAAACATATTTCTTGTAGCAAAATAGTAACTGAATGGCACGAGAATACGTAAAATACGACCTGAACGGAACCGAGACAAAAAAACGGTCCGACCACCCGGAATCGAAGCAAAGTTGCCTACGATGTATAATAGGATTTATGGCGCTTTTTAAGCTAATAGTTAATTTGATAATAAAGGTTTAATTTCAGTGAAAAATGGTTATTATTAGGGTAATAAACATGAAATTAGGATAAAAACAGTTTGTAACCAAAATTAATTACATATTTTTGGCATGCGTTACACTATTTATGTTTTTATAATTCCCAACAAAAATAAATTAACATAGAGTTATTTAAAATATTCCAACCTGCCTGGTCGCAAGTAATATTAGAGCTGTAGAAGACCGTCGTTTTAAGCGGCATACTTTATCAAGTATCAAAACGCTCACGTTCACCTAGTTATATTTGGACGTAGTAAGCAGAAAACGTCCAACCCACAACTTGTAAAAAATGAGTTTTTGCTGTAACAAATTCACCTAATCAAACCCACAAAGTATTCATAATGCCTACTTACAATCAACAGTGTCAGCAACAGTATACTACACTGAATTTAAATTAAATAGTGAGAATGCAATATGCATCTAAAATAAACTGTTTTTGGTCATAGCCAGGGTAGGTTTGAAGAACCACCCACGAGTTATGGTATTCGTTAGACTTAAGCGGGCGAATAAAAACAAAATATACACAGGGTAACAGAATATACTGTCTTACAGCTTTCTTAATCAAAAATTTGCAATCAACAGGTAGTATTTTACCACCAACTGTTTTACCTACAAAAACTACAAATCTATGGGACATACCTTTTTCAAAAAGGGTCCAATACTCAAAATTTTCCTTAATGGATGACAATCAACAAATAATGAACCAACAACATGTGGCACACCTCCAATTCGAAAACTTCAACGTTGGCGGTTTCAATCATTTTAGTGCAATATATTCCCTATAAGGCTTTGTGAAAACGGCTTCCAGAACGTTACGGAATTCTCCAACAATACGAGCTCCCGTAGAACAAAATACTAAACCGTATATTCCACAACTAATTCAGAACAAGAACCTATAAATCACAGCAGTCGATGACTACCCAGTCATTAACAAAATTCAGATTCTCGCTCGATGCACTTTTGGAAACTAAGCCATCTAGTAGCAAGCACACAGCTAAAAAAAAGTGAGTGACACTTCCTCAACTTCAGTTCAGAATACTACCATAGAGAAACCTACCCGAAACATATATTCGAACTACACTGAGCGAGTTCCGCACAGATCAAGTCATAAAGTGCTACACTTCCCTCTATGTAAGTCAATACGCATTCGCGGGTAAAACAGTCTACATTACTGAGAAGCATCGATCAAACGCTCTAACAATTCCAAAAAACGGAGCGACAACATTTGTCTATGGACTCGTGAAGTCACAGAGTAAACGCTCTATCTCTGCCGACAACATCGGCGCGACAAACTAAGTTGTCTGTGGACTCTTTAAGTCACAGAGCATTGCTAAACATCAATTACGACTACTTTCAGCGTTACTACTTCACGGCATGACGAACGAACGCGTTTATTCAAGACACGACTGTCACGGCCAATTGTCAATGTCATCCTACAAATAATTCCACTTTGTAAACAAGACATAATAAAGTGTGTATTAGAAATTATTCAAATAAATTTGAGCAATAATCGGATGATGGCAGAGTAGTCCCTAAAACTCTGGGCTGACAGAAGTTATTTAACTACTGAAGTACTTTCGTAGTGAACAAATGATGTTAGAAACATAGAGACAAAATCCGTTAGGTAATTACTATTTACCTACAAATAAATGATGAAATAAAACAATTTAATTTGTTTAAATCTCCATTTTATATTGAACTGATGTTCAATTTAAAATTAGTGACGCGTTCTGCTAGTTTGATAAAGCTAACTAATATATACAGAAGACGTAGTGACAAATTCACTCGTTATATTCTCAAACAGGTTCCATTGCAAGTTTGGTACAAGAAATACCAAAAAGAAGGAATTATGGAATAAATATCGAAAAACGTTTATATACAAGAAAATACTCGTTGTCCAATACGAAGTTGGCATCATTGGTGTGACGGCTGACAGGCGTCAAGACCAGGTTTACAGAGAACTGGAGAGAGTATCTCAACTTGTCAGATAAACATTGAATAAAACTTATTTTCTTTAATTATAACATTCTTACAATTAAAACCAACCTAAAACAGAGGGTTTATTATTTCGTTAGACAGCGACTCCGAGGGTTTTTTGACCATGAGTTTGCTGTGTTCCTGTGTGTTGCTGTGTCTAGGAGTAGCTGCAGATAGAAAACTTAACTGACACAGTTATATAAACTAAACTCTTTCGAAAGCTGTGATTTTTATTTGGAATAACAAATATTGAGTTAATTTTTACAGAAGTTGATGATAGATATGGTATACATCCCAAATAAGCCAGATATGATGGAGAGTGCAACTCAATTTCGTTTGTTTTTCACTTCGCTATATTCACAATCAAGTTCAACTCATTATTTCATCATTAATGTAGTTTTCTTTACTTTTCCAAGTAAACCGAGAGTAGCTTTTAACAGCAAATATCCCACATGAACCTGTCTAGCATAATTTACCCTGTATCAACCCCTAAGTAATGACCAAGTCATTTTCTTTGCGCAAGTACCAGTTCCGTAAATAGATGCTCTCTCTTAATAGCTTCGTGTAGGCTGCTCGTGATTTATGAATGCATATACTGTCATATAATATAGAAAAATTGTCAATTAGTTTTATTCAAGTTCAAATATGTTTTCAATTTTGCATCGAAACCGAGAAGAGATTATGTTTGCTTCATTTCACATTATTATTATGATTTTGCACCCTCAAAGTGACATAGGAATTTTGGAAACTAGAAGACGGTTTCCAATTTATAAAAAACAGTCCTTTGGAATATTAGTAATAACATTTATTTCTTCAGTGATATTTATTTTATTTATATGAATAAGGTTGATGTGAAGTGGGCGACACCGAGCAAAGCCGGAGCGGGTCGCTAGCTGGTTATAAATTTGAATAGCTTATAAAATAAATTTTCTATATCGCATACTACAAATTTATTGAATTTATAGAAATGATTCAGTGACGCATGATACTTATTCATACCACTTTAGCCCGCAGGACATGAAAATATAATAAAAATTTCATTCAAAATAGTGTTTGCAATTACAGCTGCGTCGTATTTCAGCCGCAGCAAGTTAAAACATCCCAATCATTCAAGATCCTTGTAATCCCGTACTAAAAATGATGTAATTTTGTGTTTGATGGAACGATAAAACATGCATAAAACAAAGAGTATCAATTGGCTAATTCATCCAATTTTATTACAGAGCTGGTTAATAGTAAAGCAAGTCTTTACTGCTCACTGAAGTATGTAATTAATTTAAATTTAATTATTTTGGATTCAATTTAAAAACATTTATAAGATTTTAATCTTAGTAATGATTTTATATATCCAGAGTCAGGAATTTTTGTCCACCCTTTATTAATTTTCTCTTATTACGATCGCACAGGAAAAGAACAATGGGATAGGGACACGTGAGCTGTAAGCCAAAAAAAATGACCTAGAGTTGATTTTCAGTTGAATTTACTGTTTGGTCCCTTACTTTCTATGATCGCACCAAAACGAATATCGCAGTTCAGGAACCGGAATAAAAGAAGAAGAAATTTAACCTTTCATCTATGTTTAGTGCGAATCATTTAAATTTGAAATCGGGCGTAGGTACTTAGTGATACTAAGTCCAATTTGTCTGTCTCGACACAAACTTTAGTTTTAACTTCCTTTTTGCACAATCTGCAGATTGGATCTGTTTAAACTTGAGTTAACTTTCTGATGTTACCATTGCCATGTAAATACCACCATAATATCGGCCATATCACAAGAACCTTGCTCAGCAAAATCTATAAAAATCGTGAGATGCGTTTTCGAGATAATTGATGCGTTCCATTCTCAAAACTCACTCTGTATAACTTGGAAAGACAAATTAGAGAGTAATAGTATATCAAAAGTTGTCATAATAATCATAATTCACTACAACCAATAAAAACTGGAAGTTTCTTCAAAAGAAAACAATTACAACTTTTCAAATATTTCCGTGCTGGACAATTTAAAGATGATTTACGACGAACCATTGTTGTCTTATACTTTCTCACATATTTTTTGTCCGTTTATATCTTGAAGTTTTTATTTAGGTCGAATGATCGTTAACGGGGCACTGGATTTAACTACGTATACGTTCACCAAAAACGACCAAACCGACAAAAACTTGTTACTAGCCCCAAATGGGACTACGTTTTGCTTCGGTGAATCAACTTTCCGCTTAGTTCTTGTAAGAAATTTCAAAATTGATCGCTTAGAAGGATTATTAGTGTGAGTGTTAACTAGCTACTAGAATCGAGAAACAACGAAACAGTGAAGTTACATTTCCAAAGAACCCCGTAAAATAGCATAGGAAATTGGCGCACAAATTGTGACTTGGAAGTGAAGGTGTCGCTACTTTCGCAACTATTACATTTCCGTCATTGGAAGGTATGTATAGTTGGTGATTGTAGAGACAAATTCAGTTCGGGATTAACTCTCGGACGATAACATATACCTTGTACTGATGAGGCGCAATACGCCGAAACCGGTCTACAAGTTATGTAGTCCCTTCTAGTTGCAAACCAGAATGGTTGGTTTAAATATGTAGATTTATCAGCCCCGTATGACTTAGACGTGTAATTCAATGTCTGTCGGAAGTAGTTGTTTCTTCTTCGTTGAACGGTCACTGCTTTTGAAAAATATCTTTCAAAACATTGTTGTAAGCGTTAGAATAATATATTTTTATTCTTCGATATCTATAAAATACTTTAATTGAATTTGTCGTTATTATATTATAAACATTATTCTTTTATAATAAAATTTGTAACTACATTCTGACCGAATTCCGTGTTGTTATTGTTATTTAAGACTTAATTCAAAAGATTTCAGCTCGCATTGTTCGGCTTTATCCGAAAATCAGCATTGTTACTGTTTGTAGTGCTTTACTTCGCATTCAATTCATTGTTTATTAATGCTCAAAACCGTTTCAGAGGTGGTATTTACCAAAGACAAACATAAATACACTATGTCCAGCCTAGCTAATTGTGTGTGTTTAAATTGGTGTCCACGATCAACAATCGTCATTACAAAAATTATTCGCTATTGTCAACAGTCCAAATATTAGTATGATAGACAGTGGCGGAGATAGACCAAATGTTACGTCGGCTACATCAGCCCTGTGAAGCCTCTTTAATTTTCCAGTCAAAAAGAAAACGAGTTTTATTGCTAATCAAATGTTGACATTTAGTAATAATCTTATATTAACTTTTTTCATGTAATTTTCGTAAATATCTTTTCAGTTCAAGAGCCAACAAGAATTAGCCAAATCAAATGAGAATCCTCTATGATTTCCTTCCAACGTTATAGTTTAAATTTTTCTTCCTTACTTTTATACTTGCACCAAATGGCTTCAGGTTCAGCAATAAAATGGACTCCTAATCAATTGATGAACGGCTTCGTTGAAGAAGCCCAAGATAAAAGTATTTATTGGGACTGCCTTTTTGACGTTTAGATATAGTTTACGTACATTGCCATCAAGATAAGCAGGTGGCACCGTGATATTAGTAGGTCAAGATGGATAAATTTCCCAAAAGGAGGACACATGTTGGCGTTTCTAAGTTGCAGAAACAGAAATTACTACCACATGGAAGACTGGATCCGCCATTATGGTCGCAAAGATAAGAAGACTTCTACTAGCTTTAACAGAAACGAAGAAACTTGTGAAGATTAGGTTTTCAAAATAGTCGATAACTCTTGTAACCATAAAGACATTTGTAAGTTTAATTGGGTTTGTTTTTTCAAACGTTTGACAATTTTTTTTATTTCAATTTCAATTAAAGTTACTCGATATCAACTGCTGGTTACTCACATTTCTGTACATACAACTTGTCAGAAACACCACTATGAGGTGGTGTTGGTTTTTTGATCTCTTGAAAATAATTTTCATTTCTATTATGTTTGCTGCTTATTGTCTAGATTATTTAAAGGCAAAATTAAGAAGTATTATAGATTTAACAAATAAATAAAAATTATGTCAACAAATATAGTTCGTTTGATAATGTTTTGACAGTCCAATACTTCGAAAACTGTTCACATGACAAGTATTAAATTTGGGAGCGATATTCAGTTGAAGCTGATGTTTATATTCATTATAAAATGTCTTCGGTTTTACCCTCTCATTTCCGGTCACGTGACCCCAATCAATTTTTTGAAGCTTGCTCCTTATTGCACGACATAGGACTTTTGAGAAGGCTAGTGAACTCGTGAAACGTGTGATGTTACGAAAAAGCGTTCGTCACGCGATAACTCATTCAAGCGACTGTGCGCAATCTCTCTTGTCGTACTGAGCTCGCATAGGTGTGAAAAATTGTCAAAAATGGTCAAAAATTGTAAAAATTTTGAAAAAATGGTTAATAAATTCCAAATATGTTAAAATTTTTGAAAAATTGTCGAAAATTTTTAAATGTGGTCAAAAACTGTCAAAATTTTGAAAAAATGGTCAATAATTGCCAAATATGTTAGAATTTTTGAAAAATTGTCAAAAATGGTCAATAATTGTTAAAATTTTTGGAAAATTGTCAAAAATTTTTAAATATTGTCAAGAATTTGGAAAAATCGTCAAAAACTGTCAAAATTTCGACAAAATGGTGAATAATTGCCAAATATTTTCAAAAATTGCGATAGCGAGTGAGTGCCTTTAATAGTTGAGTCAATACGGTCAATACGGTCAATAATTTTCAAAACCAATCAAAATTCGTTAAAAATTGTCAAAAATGGTCAAAAATGGTCAAAAATGGTCAAAAATGGTCAAAAATGGTCAAAAATGGTCAAAAATGGTCAAAAATGGTCAAAAATGGTCAAAAATGGTCAAAAATGGTCAAAAATGGTCAAAAATGGTCAAAAATGGTCAGAAATGATCAATAATTGTTAAAATTTTGAAAAATGGTCAAAAATTGTCAAAATTTTTAAAAAATGGTGAAAAATTCACGAAAAATGGTCATTCTATTGTGCATAAGAAGCAAGCTTCTGTCGGCGTTCCAACGACCGCTCACCTTTTTCAATGGGAAGTTTTTTCATAATAAATATAAGCATCAGTTTCAACTATTAAAGGTTACCAAATTTTATACTTGCTATGTGAACATATTTCGGTACATCATGGGACTCCCTGTATAATTTTACAATCATTTCGTCTTCCATAAAATTTAACAGTGTAAGGTTTGAAAAGCTCTGTTATTTATCGTGTTCTACACCAACACAAAATTGAAATATAGACGGTTATGTAGAAGAAAATCATACCAAGCTTTAATATTAGCAGAATCGTCCAGGATAATTTTTTTTGCGGAAAATGAAATTTAAATAGGGTCAGTTGCTACGAGATCGAAATCGATTTGTGAAACAGAATCCGTTTGACGTTTAAAACTTGATGCAAGTCATAAAATTTGTTATCGCGTTAAAATTGAATCTTATTTGCATACCAAATACATTTACATTTCACATTTGCATACATGGCACTGGAGCTCAATGCAGCTTTGTCAAAACTGCGTACGTCGAATCAAAACCACCCACTACACTGCCATTTTATATATTTATATATTTCATTTAAACTGTGTATTGTTTAGAACAACACTGTTCAAGCATGTTTAAAATATATTGTAGTTTCGGCAAATAAATAACACGAAAGAGAGAAAGCTGAAAATGTACATAGACGTTTGGTGGAATGGCTGGAAAGCCTATATGGTAAATTCTCCTAACCGTTTTCGAACTGAAAATGGCATTATTGTAGCGGACGTTCCAATGCAGTAAACTCTAGATAAAGTTTTTGAAACAAAAACACAACATAACAGAAATATTACAAACAGATTAACGTATGAGCTTCTGAGGATTATTAGTTACATGACAAAAATAAAATCGACAGTTCAGATTTTGTAGTATTCAAGAGATTGGAAAAGTTCTGGAATTTCATTTTTACAGTTTATTTCCAAGAGTATAGTAGGGAGTCCAAAACGATGTATTTTATATATAAGATAACTGAGCACTGTGCAGTTTGTACTCAATCTGGAACTTAATTTGACATTTTAATTCGATTATAAAAATTTTTCCAGGTGTCTGGATGGTTCCATCTTTCTAGAAGAGGTCCGATACGCATGTGTTAAGTACTACATACTGCGCTGGCCATTATTTCGTACTGAATGAAATGATACTTCGGAGCTTCACTTCTCTAGTTTATTACATTGTTGAGATTCATTTGGTTAATATAAGTAAGGTTAGGTTTTGGTTCTAGTTACACTTTGATCTGAGTCAGTTGGTTGGGAAGTGTTGGATTATGATGAAAACTATTGATTGTCATTACTATTATTTATTGAGGTTATTTCTATAGTTATTTACTATTTTCCTATTTGTTTTCGGTTTCTTATTTTCTGATATTGTTATAGGCAGTTACATTTTTATCTGTGTCAGTTGGTCGGAAAACGATGTTGAATTGAATTATGAAAACTATTGTTATGATTATTATTTGTTGAAGATATGTTATTCCTAATTATGCTTATTCGGCACTAAAAAATTCCATTACAATTTCACTACAAATATTTGTGACTGTTGGTCGGGTTATAATTGGTTCGAGAAGTGAAAGGAAATATGTGAATTTTGGTATACTCCCTACCCCTTTTCAAAAAAATATGAAATAATTCTAAATTTATGTCTATCTATATTGATATGATTTTATTTTATGATTTTTGTTTTTCCCGGTATAATGGCAAGTTGTGCAACTTGAATAATACTACACAGTGTACTAACCTTTTTCTTCAAGAAAAGTCAGCTTCTCAGGGTTCGGGTTCATGGGTTTTATGTGTGAGAAATCTTATTATTGTTTCTATATGCGCCAAAAGATTCAATATTTTGTAAAATGAAATTTTACATCTGATTTAGATTTAGAATTTTTCCTTTTCCATTTATATAGAATCGGAATCACCCTGAAAGTGCCTCAGTGATGTGTAACAGATGTTCGAATTAGTTATACCAACTGATGAAAAAAAAATACTCTGAAATAAGATTTGCTATCGAACAATTTAATCAATTCAATGGAAATCAATTTTTGTCTACATAAATTATCAAAAAATACGTTATTTGTCACATCAAATGAGAAAATAAAACTTAACTACGATGACATTTCACTCAACAACATTCATACCATGCAATTATGCAACTTATTATACATTCATGTTTTTACATTGGTATCTATTTCTAGCAAGTTCATACGAGAAAAATGGAGGATATATTTATATCGGAAGTAGTTAAATATCTAAGTTTCTTTTTATATACACACAACTAAGTTTTTGTTTGAAGAATGAAGAATGAAGTTTAGAAAATACCTTTCATCTTCTGCTAATGTTCGAAAGATGAAAAATCACTTCTTTCCTTTTTTGGACCGTTCTGGGCCCTGGAAAGTGTACTTCAAAAGCAACTTGGAAATAACTCCAGTTCAGCATGCTTCTTGACGGAATTTGCTGTATGATTTATTGAAGCTTGCTTCTTATTGCACGACATAGGACTTTTGGGAAAGCTAGTGAACTCGTGAAACGAAAAAGCGTTCGTCACGCGATGACTCATTAGAAATAGAGAGAGATATGCAGGCCATAGTGTACGTTCAGAGCAGAGAGAGAGAGAAAGAGAGGCATGCCGCTGTCAAGATATTGAAAAAATAGTCAATAATTATAAAAAACTGTCAAAAATGGTCAATAATTGTTGAAAATTGTCAAAATTTTTGAAAAATGGTCAAAATTTTTGAAAATTTGTCAAAAATGGTCAATTATGGTCAGAACCTGTCAAAAATGATCAATAATTGTCAGAAACTGTTAAAAATGGTCAAAAAGTGTCAAAATTTTGAAAAATGGTCAAAATTTGTCCAAATTTTGAAAAAATTGTCAATAATTATAAAAAACTGTCAAAAATGGTCAATAATTGTTGAAAATATGTTCAAATTTTTGAAAAATTGTAGAAAATTTTTAAATATTGTCCAAAATTGTCAAAAACTGTCAAAGTTTTGAAAAAATGGTTAATAATTGCCAAATATTTTCGAAAAATGTCAAAAATTGTGAGAAACTACCAAAAATGGTCAAAAATTTTGAAAAATTGTTAAAAGCGGTCAATAATTGTCAAAGACGGTCAATAATTGTCGAAACCAATCAAAATTTGTCAAAAATTGTCAAAAATGGTTCAAAAGAATCAATAATTGTTAAAATTTTGAAAAATGGTCAAAAATTGTAAAAAAATGCTCAATAATTACCAAATATGTTAATAATTTTGAAAAATTGTCAAAAATGGACAATAATTGTCAAAGACGGTCAAAAATTTTCAAAATTCGTCAAAAACTGTCAAAAATGGTCAATAATTGTTGAATTTTTTAAAAAATTGTCAAAAATTTTTAAATATGGTCAACAATTATTGTCAAGAATTTGGAAAAGTCGTCAAAAACTGTCACAATTTTGAAAAAATGGTTAATAATTGCCAAATATTTTCAAAAATTGCCAAAAATTTGGAAAAGTGGCCAATAATTGTCAATAATTGTCAAAATTTTTCTAAAAATTGTCAAAAATGGTCAAAAAATGTCAAAATTTTGAAAAAATGGTCAATAATTATAAAAAAAATTGTCAAAAATGTTCAATAATTATTAAAAATTGTCAAAAATTTTAAAAACAGTCAAAATGGTCAATAATTGTTAAAATTTGGAAAAATGGTCAACATTTTCGAAAAATTGTCAAAAATGATCAATAATTGTCAAAACTGTCAGAATTATCAATAATTGTCAAAAATGGTCAATAATTGTTAAAATTTGAAAAAATGGTCAAAAATTGTCAAAAATTTTGAAAAAATGGTCAATAATTGTCAAAATTTTGAAAAATTGTCAAAAATTTTGAAAAAATGGTCAATAATTATAAAAAATTGTCTAAAAGGGTCAATAATTGTTGAAAATTGTCAAAACTTTTAAAAAATGGTAAAAATTTTTGAAAAATTGTCAAAAATGGTCAATTATTGTCAGAACCTGTCGAAAATGATCAATAATTGTCAAATCTATCAAAATTATCAATAATTGTCAAAAATGGTCAATAATTGTGAAAATTTGAAAAATTACGATATGGCCAATAATTTCAATGACGAGAAATGGTTTTGTTGCACATTCCTTTTAGAGGTGAAGATAATGATGTTCTTGCATTCTATTGCGCGTATTTTTATTGATGGTTTTCCCAACCTCGCATTCTATTGTGAGATGATTCTATGAACCTCTGTCAGTAGATGTAGCCGGATCTCATTGAGCATCTCTTCAATGAGTCAGTGAGGCTTAATTTACAATATGCTGAAAACCGAGTCACGTTCAATCAATATTTATTATTTTGAAAATACTACTACCTGTTCTAGTTTTTACAAATTATTCTGTGCAGTCAGCTTGTTGTTCAAACATTTTCCACAATTTCCAACCACACACTGTGTTCATTTACATGCAATACTACATTATAATTACATTTAGTGGTGAAAGGGTTAATTACCTACCCGAAATAAAACATCAATATTTGCTTAATATATTATTTAGTTCCATAATTGAACCACACATCTTTAACCGCCTATAGAGGACTTTAGGCGTCTGTGGAGTGGAGGTATAAGTCAATATTATTCAGCTATCTTATAACTAAATATTGAATAATCAATAACAATCACTTTAGTCGGTAATTGAATAATATTGTAATACAATTAGGTAACAGCGTAATAAAGTAGTTGATGTTTCAACTAAGACGGGAGTTACGGTAACTATATCTGACTGACGTCGTGTATGGTACGTTTTACGACAGTCTTGTTGAAACTGTTTGATTAAATTTAGTGAAGTTTACTCTGCACTTGGATGTTTTCTGTGACTAGTAAGTTACCTGAGGGTGGATTATTCAGTAACTTCATTTATGTTATTTCCAAGGAAACATCCTAAATATTATTAGTAATTCAACCTACAAGTGTATTAATCAGTGGCGCCTCTTCAGAGTCTGAGCTTGAAATTTTAAGGGAAATAATTCATTTCTTCAATTTTCGAATGATGTTATTTCTGAAATTCTGATACAATGTAGTGAACGTGAAAAATGATCTGGTTGGCTCTCCAACCCAAAACAGAATACTTATCGTCTAAATCAAGTTTGTCAATCTTAAAAAATTTACCTCGATCAATTGAATGGAATGGAAACAAAATGGTCGCGCCGTGACAATTTTATTATTATGGAACGTGGTTCAAAATAGGCCGGCTGCAAAGTTTTCAATGGTACAACTGAGCGTCTTCTTTATTCCTACAGCTAGACACATTCATAGAATGCAAATACTGGATGTACTTCTAAACGGTATTCCTTAGTATTTCCTATTAAGCCTCAATTAATAATTGGATTTCCGTTTAGCTCATCGGGACACTGAAAAAAACTGATCATAAATATGTCAAACTGAATAAAGAACAGATATCTCCTCCATTATACACAAACCGTTTTGTTTTCTTGACATTTCCTGTGACTTATCTCCGCTATCAAGGAATAAAATATGAGCTCATAGGCGTAACTTATGAAATTCCAAAGTTTGAAAAGTTTCATGAAGTTTTTATAAGGGGAGTACCTATCTCTTGGATGCTGTCGAGTTAATGTGACGTTAACTTTTTAGTTGAAGATTGCTCCACTGTTAACGTATATCTGCAAGGAGTTAATTCTATTTGATACTACAATTGAGCTTATACAACTACCTCTTCTATCATACCTAAGGCAGCATAAGCATACTCACTTAATTACCAGCTTCGGCTTCCAAACATCCAAAAACAAATTGATATACACACACAATTATTCCGATCAAACATATAATTGGAGCTAACACAAAATGATCACGGCACTCATGAACGTTGTACAGAATATGTTTGCGTTCCCTTCACTCGACTTATCATGAAACAAATAATCATCTACGTGTCATTAGCATTGGAGGCTGTAAAATTATCCCCTATTATTCAAATGGCTATTGAGAATTCAAAGCAGGCACCTCTGGAGTATATGCAGCTCACAGTTCCCTCATTACCGCGTTAAAGCCTTGTCCTCTATATGGTGTGACGTTGTCGGTTGTTAATTCTCAATTCTAATTGGTTCTCATTTTACCTATGGCTTGATATCAACACTACTGTGTGTATCTAAACATAATATTATTCATATATTCGGAAGTTTTATTATTCAAAATGTTTGAAACTCAAATAAAAGCCAATCCATCTTCTGGTTATTCACTCAACGGTAGTACACGGTTAAAATATTGTGAAATGTACAAGGCAGTAGATAAATTGATCCAGCCTGCATGAAAGTCCAATTTTCGAACGTTGCAAAGCTTAAGTCATACAGAGTGGCCTGATTCTAAGGAGTCTCCTAAATTGTCAGTCGGTTAAATAAATGGGACAAAATCTGTACAATTTAAGCAGCAATTATGTAATCCTTGACAGGATGCACATCTGGCTTAAGTATATTACCTCAAAAGCAACAAGAGCTTTCTGGACGTGCCGCAGACCTTTTGGGAGAGCGTGGGGTCTAGAGCTGAACCAATTATTACCTATACGCAGCTGGTTGGGAGGATCAAAACAATGCAGCAAAGGTCAAAAACAGACAGGCTAAATCTTTGAAACCCGGAGATCTAACGGGACTTCTTGAGATATCAAGGGTTGGAGCAAACTGGACACTGCTCTCTCAGATACCATCTCTGTAAGATGGGCAAAGGGGACTGTGGAGCATGATGTAGATGAGACGTAAGAACGCATTATCTGCAATTGTAAGGTAATTGTCCGCAAAAGAGTTAAATACCTGAAATAAATCGACTTAGAGCCAAATCAGGTTATGGATCTAGCGCCAAAACGGATAACAGGCTTTTCCATAAGCCTAGATCTTTTGGACTGAAAGATAGATGAGGGGCATATACAGATCTTATAGGTCAACCAGTTTAATCGACCCCCTTGTAATATAAACCTGATAACAAGTAATCTTTATCAAAACTTTCTGTGAACTTTGTTATTACCATAATACAAGTGGAACCAATTTTTGTATACATGAACATATTCTCACCATGATAATTATTTAGAAGAGATAATAAACCACGTTTTATGATTTATGAGGCACTTTTAAAATTAAATCTGAACCCTCTTTTGAAACGCTCGTAGCTGAGAGAAGCGTAACTTTCATTCCAATATTTGTTTTCGTCATCGTTTCTTGTTAGAACGACTTCGATTTTTGCGACATTATAAAAGATTTAGGTGAAGTTTTGCTATGCTTACTTATGCTTTTTTCGAACATTATAACAAGCTGATGTCGGAAAATATTATTTTTATTAGACATACAATAATGACTACTCCAAATATTTGTTATAAGAAAAACCATTAAGCTATATTTGCTTAGGTTTACAATAAAAATAATAGATTGAGAAATTGGTACACATCTTTTTATGAAGATGGAACTGAAAATTGTAAAATAATTCTCAATTTATTATAAAAAGCGTCAATGTCCAGAATATAATGCTGTCTATATTTGTCAAACAATTTGAAATTTTCAAATAAGATACAATGAACACGAGCATATAGATTAAAACAACCAGGATATCCAGGATATCCCCATAGGGCTAATAATACCTAAGCTTTAATATTTGTAATATCATATCTTCTCCTTTTTTCTATTTATATAAATTAAGTCACTATTTGGTCTAGCCAAAATATTAAACATCAAGTAGGCATCACATCAAATGTAACTTCTGTCATTCTGACGATGATATGTCAATATCAAAATAATTATCAATATCCTCTAGTAATTTTCATAATTTTTTCATTAAATAGTGGAGTTGATTAGGAACAGTTCGTTCCATTTATAACATTATCCAGAATAAGATGGCTTGGACATATTAAAACGATGAAAGAAGATAGTAATGTAAAGGGAATAACAGAGTGGACACCAGTTTTAAGCAGACCAATAGCTAGATGGATGGACCAAATAGGGATAGATAGAAAAAATGAAAATTAAAAACTGGAGGAAAAATACCCAGGACAGGAAGAGGTGGAGGAAAATTGTTGAAGTAGGAAAGAAACATCACAAACTTCAAATCCAAGCAGGGAATCAATATGGATTGACTCCATAAAAACAAAAGGGTCCAAGAGCCGAATATTGGCGGTTACTATTCTGGAAGGAATGTATAACCTTGCATATATGTGTTACGGGTAGAGTTAGATAAGCGAGTAAACCTGGGTTTACCCGAGTAAACTGCGTAATACCCAAGCCTCTTGGGTAAAGTCCAGAAATTGTTTGAAATTGTTCACGTTTCGGGCTTTACCCGGGTAAACCGCGTTTTATCCGCTTTCCCTTGGTTAAAGTTGGATGTACCATAAATGACAAGGCCATTAATGTTTGAAAAACATATTTAATTCAAAAAACACATTTTACAAATAAAAATTAAAATTCTAAGACTGTATTCTCTTAAAGCACTTATTTCTTCAAACAAGACAAGCTGCTGTGACATTTCGAGTTGCAAAGATTCCCAATAGCTTTACATTTACATTTATTGGTCATGCATTTAGTTTTACAGTTACATCGCTTATAACCTTGACCTCCTAAAAGTGATTGTTCGTTTGCAAGCTGACGTAAGCTCTTCTTTTGTGGTGATACACTTTCCAGATCTACAAGTTTCTCACTGCACACAGAAAATTTCCTTTCTCGTTTGCTAGCTTATAAAAATCGTCATCGGTTTTCTCGATAACCGTCATGAGAATGTTTCTAAAATCGCCCCTCCCTCGATCAACGTCTGGAATTTTCACTCTCACTGTATCTCCAACTTCGGAGGGAACTTCGAATTAGATAAAGCTTTCATCTTCTCTGCTTGATTTTCTAAATTTATTCTTGCGTCTTGTTTGTTTGACTGAATATTTGTTTGGCACAAGCAAAGTTCACACCTTATATTACCTGATGTACTTGAGTCATCACATTCTGCACATTTGGTCTGATTTTCTGAAGTTTCTATATTATTGGCGTTTTCTTCATAATTATTGTCGACGTCTTCGATATTGTCACCTTCAGTAATATCTTCTTGCGGATTGTCTATTTCTGGGCCACTACCCATAGACTGTTCTTCTTCACCAAATTCCCTGACGACTTTCTCAAGCTCTTCTTCGGTTCCTAGATTCTCAATAGTTTCTTTTGGAAAAGCTGATGTGGATAGGCCGACTTTAATAGCAGGTCCAAATGCTCGTTTACCTCTTATAAAATGCTCTTTTCCAATACTTAACTTAAGTTGATTTCTTGATAAAACAAGAAAAAAAGTAGCCGTTTGAAAAATATGTGGAGCAATCAATATTATGGGTAATTTAACCTTAGTCTGTGGAAATTTTCATGCTTCATATCTCTGCCTAACCTCATTCAAGAAATAAAGTGAAACGAACGCATTCAGTTCATTATTTCGCTCATCGTAGGAGGTTTATCTCCGACATAAAGATGTTCTTAAAACCGGTGCTTTTAGACGTAACGTTTCCGCTGTATTTTCTGAAAAGACTCAAATTTATTTTTATGGCAAGTGGTGGTGAATATTCGAAATAGAAAAATATGCAAATTGCTATTCATGAATATATAAGGCAACGTAATTAATGGGATTCGTACGAACAATGGAACGGTATTTCTATAATAAAATTAAATGGGATGTATAATGGCTAACAGTCGGTTTTTATAAAATCATGAAGAAATGAAAGTATTGCTCGAACCCTTCCATCTCTATTCTGTAATCGAATAAAAGCCAATTCATTAATGTTATAATGTAATTTTTTATATTAAAAAAGAAATTAAGAATAGACTGAGATAGATGATAAAATTCTAGAACGTGAGTTAAATTCCAAATACTTCTGTAGAATCTTAAAGACGTATTTCAGTCCGAGAGCTGACAACGTTTTTAACAATCAATTTAACCCTTAAGTGCATGATTTTTTGTTTTTAATTGAAAAAAAAAATTTGCTGTCAAGAACGACAGGTTAATGGAAAAATCTATTTCAGTTTTTTATTTTCAAAAATACACATCTTGTTTCATATATGTTTCATATATGATATAATATGCACTGAGATGAGTACATAAAAGTTACATTTATGTATCATGGAAAGAACGAAAACAGTTAGATTTTTGATCCAAACACAAATGTAACTTACATTTTGAACAGGACACATAAGTTAAACTTTTGCAAGAAGGATTTTCACATCTTCCCCTATTCACTAACCACTCAGGACAATGGTCGAAAGAATTTATTCTGATACCAACTGGTGGTATAACCGCGGAAGGATTTCGCCTTTTTCCTATCTCCAATGCATCCTGTACTCAACTACTTGATGGTCGGCCTCTATTTGATGACTGTTTTCTTCAAGTGGAAAAGATATAAATTTTTTCTGAAGACTATTTATTAGTGGCCGGATCTTATGGAGCTTATCAAATCCTAAGTGGCCAACAGAGCTCGCAATTTTTCAAAATTGTTTAAGGACATCACCTGCTTTACAAAATCGCTTCCAGTTATATCAGTACAGTAGTCTCTAATGTTTGTACAGTAGGAAATTGATGTGAAAATGCATATCCCCAAGGAATTTTTGAATATCTTCTTTTTTATATAGATTGGGAACAGACTCCACCACTTGAGAAAGGTTTGGATATAATAAAATTCACGCAGAAAATTAGGTCATGACGCTGTTGTGATAAAATATTTCCATTCTCTTTAATAAAGGTTTTTCATCTCCCTATACAAATGTCAAAGAAATTTTCTTTGTGTATTACAGAAAAAGCTTGTGAAAAAACGTTTTTGAAATTTAATAAAATTTATCTACTAAATAAGAACAATGGAGTACAGTAAAAATAAATTATGTATCCGAAAAAGCCGAAAACCAGTCATCACAAACAAGGAATTCATTTTTTATGAAGTTGAGATAATGCGGAAAATAAGAAAAAATTACTTCCTTTCAGCATGTAGGAAGGTAAGGGTAAGAACAATCTTTATGGAAATTTCTACGAAATTCTTTTTACCGTTCATATGGTTCAGTTCCTGAACGCTATTTGACCGGAAAAAATGGGTAGTAAGTTATGACAGGTGCACTTCCCAAGGATTCTGAATTGGATTTCATTTACACTGATAAAAATATTTTTTCTACAGTCGCACGTAAAATGACTAATTACTATATTCAAATGAAATCGTAAAGTCGACAAATGCCGAGGATTGTTACTTTACGCTCTAGCGCAAAAAAGGAATCTTTTTCGCTCGCTTATTTAATCAAACCACACCCCACGAATTAACTCAATTGGTGAATAATTAACAATTTATCAAATTGGATAAAATTATGAAAACTGTCAAAAATTTTGAAATATGGTCAAAAATAGTCAATAATTGTCAAAAATGGTAAATAATTGTCAAAAATGGTCGATAATTGTTAAGAGCTTTTAAAAAATTTTGAAAAATGGTCGAACATTTTCAAAAAAATTGTCAAAAATGGTCAATAATTGTCAAAAACTATCAAAAATGGTCAAAAACTGTCAAAAATGGACAATTATTTCCAAAATTGGTCAATAATTGTCAAAAATTGTTAAAATTTCGAAAAATGGTCGATAATTGTCAAAAACTATCAAAAATTGTCAAAAACTGTCAAAAATGGACAATTATTGTTTAAATTGGCAATAATTGTCAAAAACTATCAAAAATGGACAATTATTGTAAAAATTGTCAAAATTTTGAAAAATAGTTGATAATTGTCAAAAATTGTTAAAGTTTTTGAAATATGGTCAAAAATGGTCAACAATTGTCAAAAATGGTCGAAAATTTGGAAAAATGGTCCATAATTGTCAACAATTGTCAATAGTTATCAAAAATGGTCAATAATTTTGAAAAATGGTCTAAAATTTTGAAAAATGGTCTAAAATTTTGAAAAATTGTCAAAAATGGTTAAAAATTGTCAATTATTTTTAAAAACTGTAAAAAATGGACAATTATTGTCAAAAACTGTCAAAAATGGTTAAAAATTGTCATCATTTTGAAAAATGGTCAAAAATTATCAAAAATTTGGAAAAATGGTCAATAATTGTCAAAAATGGTAAATATTGTATTATTTTAAAAAGTACATGCTTTTCATTTTCCGATAATAAACCTTAGAGATTCATTCATTAACAATTTATCAGATTAAAAATCAAATAAAATTATATGAAAATTGTAAAAAATTTTGAAATATGGTCAAAAATGGTCAATAATTGTAATTTTGAAAAATGGTCGATAATTGTCAAAAATTAAAAAAAAATTGGAAAACTTTAAAAAAAATTTGAAGAATTGTCAATTGTCAAAAATTTTAAAATTGGTCAGAAAATTTCAAAAATGGTCAATAATTGTTAAAATTTTGGAAAATGGTCGATAATTGTCAAAAACTATCAAAAATGGTCAAAAATTTTGAAAAATTGTTAAAATTTTCGAAAAATTGTCAAAAATTGTCAAAAATGGCCAATATATGTCAAAAACTATCAAAGATGGTCAAAAATTGTCAAAAATGAACAATTATTTTTTTAAATGGTCAAAATGTGGAAAAATAGTTTATAATTGTCAAAAATTGTTGAAGTTTTTGGAAAATTGTCAAAAATTTTCAAATATGGTCAATAATGGTCAAAAATTTGGAAAAATGGTGCATAATTGTCAATAATTATCAAAAATGGTCAATAATTTTGAAAAATGGTCTAAAATTTTAAAAAATTTTCAAAAATGGTCAAAAACTATCAAAAATGGTTAAAAATTGTCAATTATTGTTAAAAACTGTTAAATATGGACAATTATTGTCAAAAACTGTCAAAAATGGTTAAAAATTGTCATCAATTTGAAAAATGGTCAAAAATTTGTAAAACTGGTCACTTATTTTGAAAAACAGTCAAAATGGTCAAAAATGGTCAATAATTGTCAAAAATGGTCAATAATTGTTAAAATTTTGAAAAATGGTCAATAATTGTCAAAATTTTGAGAAATGGTCAATAATCGTCAAAAGTTGTCAAAATTTTGAAAAATAGTCAATAAATAATACGAGCCGTTTCCGAAAATCGATTTAAACACGTAATTTATAAAATCGATTTACTAAAAATCGATAATATAATAATATTTTCAGCAAGAAATATTTCACGAAATCCACTTGTCTACTAATAAATCTCTCAAGCTTCTACTTTTCAACTTTAAAATTGACCTATTTTTATATCAATGTTATAAAGATTCACTTGCTTTTCCCATCATTATTTCAAGATTCCAAGAACTCAAGTTTCTCGACATATCTTTCAGCGGCAGAAGTTCCACGCCAGTGTTCTACCTCCTGGGATTCACATAAATCAAGAGAAGAAGTAGATTCAATCGGGTATGATGAAAAATCCTCTTTAATTTGCAGCATCCTAACCTCAGGCTGGAGTCGGGAAATCCAAATGTCGGCTCATAAATTACAAAACTAGGCAATCACAAATTGTGCAGGATTGGAGTCGGAGGAACTTGTTGGTTGGCGGGATAGAGAAACTGTCTGCTGAAAATTGCCTTCAACCATTCGTGCAATATTCGTAAAATATAGGACTCATAATTTTCACTCGAAATATTTTGGACGGAGAAATAATTTGTTTGTTGTTTTACACACTCGGTGGTAAACATCGTTTTCCTTTTATATCTTTTTTTAATTTTTCATACTAGAAACTTGGCATCGGTATTTTTTTTCCTAATAAATGGGATACAAAAAAGGTGGCTATTTATTAACAAGAAAGGAGATTCTTCAATAAAATTCAATAAGTAGGGGAAAGTACACTTTTAAGATTTTATTTTTTTACTTTATGATTAATTGTTGAATTTATCTAAATTATTTACCTAAGTGTAACAAATATATTGTAGTTTGTTACAAAAAGGTCCGAAACTATTATGTCGAAAGGTTAAAGGGCTGTAGCCATTTTTCTACGATAAGATATTTGTACGAACGTACCCCACGTTCGTACAGTAAGTGGGGTACTTTCGTACGTTACGTCTTGTCAGCTGATACACCGTAGTGCGACTGGTGCGACACTCCGCTAGCAACATGGTGGCCGGTATGTCTATGCACACAAGAAAAGGCGTGTTTGTGTGCCGTTTAGTTTTTCTGTATCACTACGAATGGTGACCACTTTCCCCTAATAGTAATAGTAAAAAAATCGTGAAGTCGATAATGATGGAAATATTAGGCTGACATTTTATATCTATATTTTTAGATAATAAACAAATAGGGAAAAAAATCAGCGAGTACGGATCTATGATATTTTGTATACAGGGGTACCCGAAAATGAGGGGATAAAAATTTTGAAAAAAAAATTCACAATGCTTTTATAGTCATTTTCTAACGCTATATAATTAGTGTTTTAAATGAGTAAATATACACGCCACTGGTACTGTATACTGTATATTATATACTAGATAAGCATGCCTAAAATTATTTGGTCTTGAGGTCAGAAAGTGACCGGAATTTTAAAATAATAACAAACCATGTATTGGGAAATACCGTAACAATTAAAATGCAATTTTTTTTAACGATCGACAAATGAGTTTTTTCTGTTTACTGCGAGCAATTAACGGTATATGTAGTGGAGTTGTGAAGTGATTTCACAAAATAATTCATGTTTTAAAAATTTCAACAAACAAAGGTAAGAAAATAAAATTGAAAATGTAAACAATTTTCCGATATTCGACAGTGAAAACTTTCCGTTACTGGTTAAGAAAATGTTGTTTTCCCATAGCATTTACTAGAATACATAAATTTTTACTGTAATACTTTCCGCTCCACATATATTGGACGACGCTAAAATTTTAATAAAATTGAATTTTAAAAGCGCAATATTTATAGAGGAAACATGTTTTGTTTGGTTGTCGAAGATATTTCGTTCAATGTAAATGAAGATAATAAACCTTGCTCAATTTTATAGAAGCGGAAAACACGGTGAAATAAAACAAAATTACATTTAATCAATCAAGTTTTCCGATATTTCAAAAATAACATGTTTAAATAGGTAAATAATTGAATATTGGGATTAAACATTTTCAAATTTTAAAGTATGTTATAATTTATTTTATTCACATATAATTTTTATTTTCTATAAATTTTTTATTAAAATATAAATTTAAATTAAAAAAATTTAGTAATAATGATAAAATTAGTATATAATAATTATAAAAATATATTTTTATACAAGGTTAGTTAAAGGAATTCGGAAAATATTTTTCCACCTGTTTATTAAAAACATGTCTTTTTGTTTAGAATTTAAAGTCTGGTCTGCCCTCTCGTATAATTGAATGGCCGCGGTATTTTGACCGTGCTAAGCATAATCATTAGTTTTTTAATTGAAACCTGGAATGAAGGGCTGAATGAAAAAAAAACTGTCTCTAATTAATTATTTTAAAATTTTATTTATAAGTTAAAAAGCTCAAATTTTATTAGAGAACGAGAAGACCCTATAGAATTTTATAATATAAAAAATTTAGTATAATTTTTTTCTATTTTTATATAATTATTTGATTGGGGTGATTAAAAAATTAAATAGACTTTTTTATATAATTATATTAATCAATAAATAGATGATCCAATCATCTTATTTATTCATATGAATATTAATAGTATAATTATTGCAATTATGAACATTATTTACAAAATTTGGCTCCCTAATTTCTCCATCTCTAACCAAGTTTTCTGTTACTCTTGAAGTACTGCAGAAGACTTCCGACTTCGTTATATTGTATACAATTTTATTTTCAACTTCCTCTTTATTGTTGATGCTCGTCGCTATACAGATACATTCAAACACAAACGGTCAAATAGTCTAGCAACAAAACATTTCTATAAGTTCACTTCAATGAATATCAAGTATTGATCTGGACAGCTGGATTCGGAACCAATGTAAGGCCCCTTCTCCTTCCAAAATTTTTGCGAAGTGTGCGAACTGCGATTTAGTATTGAATAATTATTTGATGGGGGTAGTAAACGTCGCTACATATTGAAACAATATGCTTACGTTTTATGTTGTTAAAATCGAAAATTAATTGTTAAATTCTCTTTAACAATTAAAGTTTCGAGTTAAGATAATATGTTTTGATTTCTTTTGACAATAACGGCTTTCAAAATAAAAATAAATTCGTAAATAAAACAAAATAGGATTCTTTAAATTGAAAAAAAGCTGACGATAATTAAGGACCGCCCACTGTTGAGAATACGGAGTGGTGGGAATTGTACGATATGTTATAGGTGTCCAAATAAACGATTGTAATAATCGTGTTTTAAATCTGTTGAAGCTGGATGTTGGTCGACTAGTTCAAAAGCAGTTCTGATACAATGCTTAAAATCCCTATGTTCCGTTTGTGTTTGAATGTATCTGTAAAACTTTCTGCAATAGTTGCAATAGAGAGCTGAGACATCAACTCCAGTATTCGCTAATAAAGTGGCCGTCTTCTAAGGGAGTGTCCAGTATACTCTAATAAATGTATTTTTGAATGACCTTGGACTATCCTCGTTAGTTTCATAAGAATTTTAATGGATTCTCAACACATGACATGATTTTATAATTATTATTATTCATCATTTTTGCATGCATTTGTATGTCAAGATCATATTCAATGCTCAGGATTTCAATTAGTTGATTATCTATGGAAGTTCGGCAATAAACAGTTACGCACCATTTGGCAATTGACTAATGAACAGTGTTGCGGTCAGAATATAAACAAGAATATTTGGATAGATTTCATTACTAATCCTTAAATCAATAATGGGCTTAACCTTATTAATGGTACAATTTACAGTGTGCTCAAAGTGTTTATTTAAGATTGAAACGTAGTTTCCAGTTATAATTTGTTACATTGAAAAATCTATGTGTAAATTGAGTTACTGTCTATAAGCGAGGTTAGTGGGTGGAGCCTAGAGTCATACCAATGTGGCGGATTATACTGCTAGCCCTGGAATGTAGACTAAAGTGTTGCCGAGAAATTGTAAGCGAAAATTGGGCAGGCAAAAACTTTTCTCAACTGACTATCCCTCTTACTAGAAACTCATTTTCCTGGGAGTAGCCCAAATAGGGGAGATAATCCTCTCGAAGGTCATAACAGACCTTCGAGAAAAAGTATTACAATGGCTGAGCACATTTGTAGTAACGAAAGGTTAAAATGGGCTATGACACCTTTTCACCTTTTAAGGCACCGGGAGCCGATGGAATTTTCCAAGCATTGCTCCAGCAAGGACAAGACGAAATTCTACCTCATTTGGTTAGGATCAGTCTAAGCAGCTTAGAACTGGGTTATATACCAGAAGCATGGAGAAGGGCAATAGTAACCTTCATTCCAAAAGATGGAAAAAGGGACACAACAAACCCCAAATCCTTCAGACCAATGAGCCTAAAATCGTTTGTGCTCAAAACGATGGAAAAATCACTGTGCTTGCGTTATGGACAGCTCATAGACAAGCATTTCGGTTATGATTGCTGAAGCAGCTTCCGGATTTGTTGTTCTGCCTTACCTAGTGTACAAGGCCCAGCATATTAATCTGATATGGATAGGGTCCCTAAGGCAGAATTGCAAAATATACCAAAATAATAATTGCTCCAGTGGAGTAGAGTTTGTGAAGGATCAATCTCTAGCGGTAACTTCTGTTGACGATTCTATATTCTTGTTATAACAAATTTAACAATAAATTGGAAATTATTCGTTCTCTTTGTGGTATGTATATCTACTATTTATCAAAATTCAACATATCAAAGCAAAAAGTGATACTCTAATTATGTTTATGGACAAACAGACGTACAAACTCCCAATTAGACTAATTAACAGCTAGCACCTAAGGTGACAATTTATACACAGATATAAATATAGCAGACAGAAAACGGTCCAATTAACTATATATTAATAAAGAGTCTAATTTATAAACGTTAATTATATATATATATATATATATTCTAACCAACTGATGGTTTTGTTCAATTAGGAATTCAAATTGTCCTATGTTAAATTATGCCGAAGAAGCAGGTGACAAATTGTCTACGAACAGTTTTGATTGGATTTGGCTGGCCTTGAAAGACTCGAAGAAAAAATTAATTTTGTTTCAGACTCCACGCGTAGATCTAATATTTATTATCTGTGTAAATGTTATATTCAACATTTTAATCACTATCATGGTATTTTTGCATCCTTCCTACGGATTTTGTCCGCAAACGAACTACTATTCTATACAAAATTAATGAAAAATAACAGACCAATAATTTTTAGTTGATTGATCCTTTGTATACAAATAATGATCCCGGTTTATATGCATATTGCATTATATCTGAGCCGCTTGTTATAGAGGAATATATCACAGAAAGATAACTGTCAAATACAGAAATCTGTACGGTTTGATTCATATGTGCGCTTTGATGGTGATAGATTGTGTGAAGTTGTCCTGTTTGAATTTGGGATTGGATGAATTCAAAGCGTTATGAACGAGCTCTATTTGTGTTGAATGGTAATTGGAGTCAGTTCAAACAAAAGAGGGAACTGGTATACCAGTATGTAGTATATTTGAAAATAGCGAGTTACTTTAAAATAATATTATGGTTTTTTCAATGACATACTGGGTTGCGAAGAAGTAACTTTGAACCGGATGAAAAGATAATGGATTAGATTATTGGATTGGATTAGATTTGATGAGGTGGCTAATCGGCCTATTCCATTTCGACCTTTTCAGATCTATCGTGGTCCTTTCAATCTAGATTACATTCTCCAGCTCGACTCAAGTCAGCCTCGAGATTGAATCTTTCGTGTAATTTATTGCCGGTGGCTTCTCAGTTGCACTGGCATAGGATGTGCTCTGCAGTTTCCTCTTCTACGTGACAGAATCTGCACATAAAAAACCCCAAAAATTCCTCGACTTGGCATCACTGTTGTGGCCGGCGATCGATATACGAGTACACAGCTGGACATCATACTCATTGACGTCAGCAGCTTTGGTGCGCTATAGCGGTCGTTTGAAATGATTTTAAATAACACGAAACTTTAAACTATGATTTCCAAGTTAATATTGATTTTAAAAAAACCTTGGGGATTGGGATTTTTCAGACGCCGCTTATTGATATTATTGAAAAAAATTAAAATTGGAAAGTTCCCTATTCCTGTAGTGTGCATATCAGTTTCCATTGTAATATAACCCTGAATTCTGAGTTACTTTTACGCCTTATCCGTATAAGAATAGATAAATACAATTAGTTGAGTAATTTTTATTTTTACGACAAATGTTTCTGTTTTCCAAATAGAGGACTGATTCATGTCTAATTTTCGGATAATCTCCATACATAATAAAGATTAGATATGGCGGTATTTATAGTAAGTATTCCCTATGAATACGACAGTTACATCATACTTTTGTACAGATTAGAAGTATTTGGTTTATAGTTTCATAATACAAAGGTAAGACTTTTTTTTTATCTTTTTGGCATTCTTGTTTAATTAGCAAAAATAAGTGATTTAATTGATTTTTCTCAACGTTTTTGTTTCCGGAAACTTTTAATATTTGTCAATGTCAAAAACGTATCACCCTTGTTTACAAAGTGGCGCACGCCAGTGAAAACGGTCATTTTATGGATCTTGTCATTCATATTTCCTTTTTGTTAGATTATATTACACTACTGGCATTACCACAGTGCAACCTATAAGATCTTCTGTGAATACCCTACATCTATATTTCAGTCCAACAGATCTAAGCTTATGGTAAATCCGTTTTGGGAGCTAGATCTGTAACCTGATCAGGCTCTAAGTTGACCTGCATTTGCAGATAATGTCTAATCTGCATCATCGCAGAATCTGCATGTACAAGCTCATTCCTTTGCGACTCCATCAGCAATGTCTATTCCTTTATGTCCTGACACCCACAACAAAGATACCTTCTTGTGTCTAGTTACTTAAGTGGTCATAACTTTTAAGGTACTTTACAAGTGATTGGCAATAATACCGATGTGTTTGTCTCTAACCACTTTATCTTAATCGTCAGAGCACGCACTCCCTCTCTTTCGAGCTTCGCTAAATGGTCATCAATCACTAGTTACCACAGTAGAGGTAATAAAACTCCTCCTTGAGGACAGCCCTTTACTGTGTTTATAGTAGTCATGCAATTGACCTCAGAGGAAGGTAATTATTTTCCTAGGGATTAGCACTGATTGAACTCACTTGATTATGGAGGGCCTTTTGCTGTTGCGGCTAGTGTTTAACGGATTGACGAATTTATCCCTTGCTTCTATAACTGTATTCCTATTTGGGCATTTGTCTAGCTCAAAAGCCTAGGTTTCCAATGTATCTAGAAGGACATTAATCCGACCATAGGTTATGTAGAGTATTTTTTGCCTTGAACTGACTTCGATAATGCTGTTCACGAGACTCTCGAATCTCAAGAAAAACATCGAGACAAGATTTTATCAATTTCTCGATACGATACGATACCTTCTGTTATCCCAACTTCTAATACTGTAGATTGTAAATGTTTCTTTTTTCTCCTGTACTATCCAAAAGTAATTAATTATATTCGCTCAATTTTTAACGAAACTGATTTTCTTCAATTATCAGTGCCGCTGTTTATTTTTGATTGAAAATAATGAAACAGAAGAAGTTAAAGTTCTGCTGGGTTGTTTTTTTTTCTGAAAATATTGCAATTCGCCAACCAAATCCGCTATTCCCAGAAGATTATTCGTCATTTGTCAACAATAAACAAAACGAGAGGAAGTGGTGCTTTGTCGTGCACCTAGTTTAATTAAAGCGATTCGTTATTTCCATTACTAAGAGGATAAAAGGATTTTTTCTCTCCACGAGTGATTTTCAAAACGCGGCTTCAACAAACAATATTTTTAATACTCTAATAACTTCGTTATTTTAAATAAAATCTATTGACGCAGTAAACGATATAGTTTTGTGACTCAAGTCACACAAATAAATGGAAATTACGTTTATCTGTCGTAGAATAGACATTCTTGAAATAATACCTGCTAAATATAACAATAACACATCCTTAGAAATATTATCAGTTAAGTGTTCTGATAAACGTATCAATTAACTCTGAACTGGTGGATGTAATTAAACGAATAAGTTTGCATATCTATTATCTAGAAAAAAATATGTAATAAGTTTCATCTCCTCATTGGAATAAAACTTACTTCAGCATAATTTTTTTTCATTTTTCATTGGTTGAAATCACTCGGGGCTAAATTTGGAGAATGAGGTGACTTGTGTGTATTGCTAAGAAGTCTCTTTCAAGGCTCAAGGTGATGTTATTCTGCTACCATTTAATAATTCAAAAGCTCCAAATAGTTATTTGTGTATTTAGAGCGTAAAGTAACGGATTGCCGCTTTCGAAAGCGTTACTTTACGCTCTAAATACACAAATAACTATTTGGTGCTTTTGAATTAATTAATGGTAGCAGAATAACATCACCTTGAAAGAGACTTCTTAGCAATACACTCAAGTCACCTCATTCTCCAAATTTAGCCCCGAGTGATTTCAACCAATGAAAAATGAAAAAAATTATGCTGAAGTAAGTTTTATTCCAATGAGGAGATGAAAAAATTACATATTTTTTTCTAGATAATAGATACGCTCGAAAAACACACATAATTTTTTCTACAGTCGCCCTTTTAATAATTAAAACAGTTTTTTATATTATCTTAGGTTATAATAGGAGTGTTAGAATAATCGTCATTTTCGCTATTCATCATGATTAACCTTAAAAAGATCTAAAATTTTGACAACTTTTGACGATTATTGACCATTTCTCAAAATTTTGACAATTATTGACAATTTTTAAAATTTTTAACAATTATTGACTATTTTTGACAATTATTGTCCATTTTGACTGTTTTTCAAAATCAGTGACCATTTTTCCAAATTTTTGATAATTTTTTACCATTTTTCAAAATGATGACAATTTTTAACCATTTTTGACAGCTTTTGACAATAATTGTCCATTTTTAACAAAAATTGAAAATTCTTAACCATTTTTGACAATTTTTTCGAAATTTTAGACCATTTTTCAAAATTATTGACCATTTTTGATAATTATTGACAATTGTTGACAATTATGGACCATTTTTCCAAATTTTTGACCATTTTTGAAAATTATTGACCATTTTTGACAATTATCAACTATTTTTCAAAATTTCGACAATTTTCAACAATAATTGTCCATTTTTGACAGTTTTTGACAATTTTTGATAGTTTTTGACAATTTTTCAAAAATTTTTACAATTTTTCAAAAATTTTGACCATTTTTCAAAATGATTGACCATTTTTGATAGTTTTTGACAATTATCGACCATTTTTCAAAATTTTAGCAATTATTGACCAATTTTAACAATAATTGTCCAGTTTTGACAGTTTTTAACAATAATTGACAATTTTTAAGCATTTTTGATAGTTTTTGACCATTTTTGACAATTTTTCGATATTTTAGACCATTTTTCAAAATTATTGACCATTTTTGATAATTATTGGCAATTGTTGACAATTATGGACCATTTTTCTAAATTTTTGACCATTTTTGAAAATTATTGACCATTTTTGACCATAAATCAAAAATTTTGACAATTTTTGAAAAACTTTAACAATTTTTGACAATTATCAACTATTTTTCAAAATTTTGACAATTTTCAACAATAATTGTCAATTTTTGACAGTTTTTGACAATTTTTGACCATTTTTGATAGTTTTTGACAATGATTGGCCATTTTTGACAATTTTTCGGAAATTTCAAAAAATTTCCAAAATTTTTGACCGTTTTTCAAAATTATTGACCATTTTTCGAATTTATTGACCATTTTTCAAGATTATTGACCATTTTTGACAGTTTTTGACAATTATCGACCATTTTTCAAAATTTTAACAATTATTGACCAATTTTGATAATAATTGTCCATTTTCGACAATTTGAAAATGTTTGACCATTTTTCAATTTTTTTTTCAAATTTTTTACAATTTTCGACCATTTTTCAAAATTTTAACAATTATTGACAGTTTTTGATAATTTTTGACAATTATTGACCATTTTTGACAGTTCTTGACAAAAATAGTCCATTGTTTAACAGTTTTTGACAATTTTTGACCATATTTCAAAATTTTTGACAATTTTCATATACTTTTATTTGATTTTTAATCTGATAAATTGTTAAATATTCACCAATTGAGTTAATTCGGAGGGCGTGGTTTGATTGAATAAGCGAGCGAAAAAGATTCCTTTTTTGCGCTAGAGCGTAAAGTAACAATCCTCGGCATTTGTCGACTTTACGATTTCATTTGAATATAGTAGTTAGTCATTTTACGCGCGACTGTAGAAAAAGTATTTTTTAATAGCTGCTTTTGTAATTTTTTCTGTTCAAATTAGTAGATTCCATGTGCATTCCAAAATACGCATATCATATCCTGTCTCTCACTGTATTTTGTGAACTAATGGTCGAAGTGTCATAAAATGTTGATGATACGGGGTTTCAACAAACTGGGCTGTAGTCCAGTGCCTGGTCAAGACACCATCTGAAGCTCATTCTAAAGCTCACATACTTTGCTTCTGTGAGAACCATTTCAACTAATCCAAATCCCCCCAGTCCAACCCGAGGCCTATATCGAAGACACGAAGCTTCTGGAATGGAAGTAGATAACATGGGAAATAGTACAAAGATTCAGTTCAAGTGCAAGAGCTGTTGAGCACAACCCAAACTAATGAACGAATGAAGAACCTGTCAGCAACGAACTGAACAAGCCAGTTTGGTGAAACCTCGTGACTGTTACACAATCTCGTATTTTTCCTTCATAATATAAGTATACATATTAAATATTTGCCACAACTGATTGTTTTTGTTTATTTTGTAAACATTCATAATCTTATCATCTACTTCACACATTTTATGTTTAAAATCATCTGAATTACACACTCCACATCCAATATATCTAAAACAGATCAACCATGGTTTTCAAAACAAACAATTATTCGAAAAAATTGTTCAGCATCTCCTTTGACTACAGTGTTTCACGCTGTAAGGAAGTTCAACCATTTTTTTTTATAAAAATGCAGTTTTACTAATTTTTGGGATTTTTTTTTCAGCACAAAATGTCTTATAATGGACCACCTCAGTACCATCAAGGACCTCCCCCACCAGGTCCTCCACCACCACACTGGCAACAACCACAACCACAGCCACATTATTACCCTCCTCCACCACCACCACCTCCACCAAGAAACGATGATTGCTGTGGATGGTGTTGTGGACTCACTTGCTTAACACTACTCTGCTGTTGTTGTTGTAGGGAGTAAAGAAGTGTGAGTTGTACTAAAATTTAGTCTATAAAATTAAGAACAAAACTCTAGCACGTCACTCGTTTATCAGTTAGACTTTTGAGAGGCATAATGTGTGTACACCAGAGTACACCAGAACTATCGGTGTCTTGCTCCTGGTACATTTTTGATATACCGTCAAACGGGCTGAATCGGGACGATTTTTAGATATTATTATTATTTTCTTGTGAAACTATCGACTAAAATTAAAATTTAGGAGAAAGTGACCGTAGTCAATACAGCTGCTGAAATATGTATTGGGTAATTATCTGATTTGAATAAAATAATAATATGGGTTGGGGTGTCCCGATTGACCCCGTTTTGGAGCGAATCGGGACACGCTAATTCAAGCCATGCAATGTGCATGTCGCCTCGAGTATGGGGTTAATCGGGACAAAAAGAATTTAAAATACTATTTTTCATTTATTTTTTAATATAAAAGCGAAAAAAAACAGGAAAATTTTGAAATAGCCTTTATTTTGAAGTTTCAAAGTGCATAAGATTTTAACTTCATTTGAAAAGGAAGTTCGTAGCTTCCTCGTCGCAATTCAGTAGGTTTATCCCTTTTCTATCAAGATAGGCCTTAACAATGTATCGAATGTCAATTTTTTCCAGCGGGCATCCCCATCCCGCCCCTATTGACGGCGACATACGAAGGTCAAACGCTTGTGGAGTCTGCAATAGGCTTTTCACATTACCCATCCTAAAAACATTCGCTACAAGCATGAAAAGCACGTGTTTGTAAATAAACGTCATACTGTCCCGATTGACCCCTTAGTCCTGATTCACCCCGTTTGATGGTACCTAACAATAAAACGCTCTTGAATTATTCTATTTTTAAAATATTTCCATTCATAAATTCACAAAAATAAATACGTTTTCTTAACAAAATTATTACTGAATAAAAAATTATTTTTCTACAGTGTCGCGTAAAATGACTAATTACTATATTCAAATGAAATCGTAAAGTCGACAAATGCTGAGGATTGTTACTTTACGCTCTAGCGCAAAAAAGGAATCTTCTTCGCTCGCTTATTTAATCAGACCACGCCCTCCAAATTAACTCAATTAGTGGATATTTAACAATTTATCAGATTAAAGATCAAATAAAATTATATGAAAATTGTCAAAAATTTTGAAATATGGTCAAAAATAGTCAATAATTGTCAAAAATAGTCAATTATTGTCAAAAACTGTTAAAAATGGTTAAAAATTGGCAAAACTTGTCCAAAGTTGTCAATAATTGTAAAAATTTTGAAAAATGGTCGATAATTGTAAAAAAATTTTGAAAAATGGTCGAAAATTTTCAATAATTGTCAAAAATGGTCGATAATCTTTAAAAAAAATTTGAAAAATGGTCAAAGATTCTCAAAAACTGTCAAAAATGGTCAATTGTCAAATATTTCGAATTTTTTTTGAAAAATGTTCAATAATTGTCAAAAACTATCAAAAATGGTCAAAAATTGACAAAAACTATCAAAAACTGTCAAAAATGGACAATTATTGTCAAAATTGGTTGATAATTGTCAAAATTTTGAAAAATGGTTGATAATTGTCAATAATTTTGAAAAATGGTCAAAAATTTTGAAATATTGTCAAAAACTATTAGAAATGGTCAATAATTGTCAAAAACTGTCGAAAATGGACAATTATTGTTAAAAATTGTTAAAATTTTGAAAAATAGTTGATAATTGTCAGTTTTTGAAAAACGGTCAAAAATTTAGAAATATGGTCAAAAATGGTCAATAATTGTCAAAAATGTTCAAAAACTATCAAAATGGTTAAAAACTGTCAATTATTGTTAAAAACTGTCAAAACTGGACAATTATTGTTAAAATTGGTCAATAATTTTTGAAATTGGTCAATAATTGTTAAAATTGGTCAATAATTGTTAAAATTTTGAAAAATGGTCGATAATTGTCCAAAACTATCAAAAATGGTCAATAATTTTGAAAAATGGTCAAAATTTTTGAAAAATTGTCAAAAACTGTCAAAAATGGACAATTATTGTTGAAAATGGTCAATAATTGTTAAAAATTTGAAAAATTGTCAATAATTGTCAAAATTTTGAGAAATGGTCAATAATCGTCAAAAGTTGTCAAAATTTTAGATCTTTTTAAGGTCAATCATGATGAATAGCGAAAATGACGATTATTCTAGCACTCCTATTATAACCTAAGATAATATAGAAAACTGTTTTAATTATCAAAAAGGCGACTGTAGAAAAAATTATGTGTGTTTTTCGAGCGTAAAGTAAAATTGCCGCTTTCGAAAGATCTCCAACATTCTTTCTCAAGCGGCAATCTGTTATTTTACGCTCTAAATACTCAAATAAATATTGTTTCTTGATATAATGAGCATGTTTCTATTTTTAGATTTGGAGGAAAAACAACTTTACCAAGATGATAATATGCAAAATTTAAGTGGGATCACGAATAAAATTGATCAATATCGACTTTGTTTATCAAAGGTTATTAGTTTAAGTATTATGTTTTATAGTTTCTATAATTATATATATTATATATTGTCCAGATTAAGTTGTAGATAGTTTCCTTTACTAATTTCCTTCAAGCAAGCTGAAAATGCTGCAAACCCAGAGTAACAGCGAGTAAGATTCCATACTTTTTTTCCTGAAATATTATCCATATTATTAGAAGGAAAAAGTTAGCACAACCATGCAAGCACAATCTATTTAAAAGGTATAGATAATTTTTTGCGAATTATGACATGTGCACAATTAACGATTTTTGTGCACTTATATTTTCGTTTTTATTAAAAGTTCTGCTACCTTAAACTAGAGCTAGCACAACTTTTTTTAAATCATCAACCGATCTCAATGAAACCATTGCTATTATTTCGTGCAAATTATGTGCAATTTATTAGCACAAATCACGATTTTTGTGCACTCATATTTTTGTTTTTATTAAAAGTTCTGCTACCTTAAACTAAAGCTAGCACAACTTTTTTTAATTATTATCCGATCTCAATAAAATCATTGCTGTTATTTTGTGCAATTTATTTGCAGAAATCACGATTTGTGTGCACACATATTTTTGTTTTTATTAATAGTTCTGCTACCTTAAACTAAAGCTATTACAACTTTTATTAATTATCATCCGATCTCAATGAAACCATTGCTGTTATTTTGTGCAAATTATGTGCAATTTATTTTCACAAATCACGATTTCTGTGCACTCATATTTTTGTTTTTATTAAAAGTTCGGCTATCCTAAACTAGAGCTAGCACAACTTTTTTTTTAAATCATCCGATCTCAATGAAACCATTGCAAATTATGTGCAATTTATTTGCACAGATCACGATTTATGTGCACTTATATTTTTGTTTTTATTTAAACTCATATAGGTATAAGCTTAACATATTTTAATTCTTTCAAAAACACTAAAACTTTGTAAAAGTGGAGAATATAATTTATTGACAAAAACATTGATAGATGATATGAATACGATGACGGTACATCAAAAGAAAAAAGAGACAGTCAATAATTAAAAATTGCTCCTATTTTATAGATTTTTGCGAAAATATTAACATTCTCCTTTATGTAATAAATGCAAAGCTTCCTCTTTATTGAAATAGCATGAAATAACAGCAATGGTTTCATTGGAATTGGATGATAATTTAAGAAAAGATGTACTAGCTTTATTTTAAGATAGCACAACTTTTAATAAAATCGAAAATATAAGTGCACATAAATTGCACATAATTCGCCCAAAATTATCAATACCTTTTGAATTTATTGTGCTAACTTTCTCCAACTTATATTATTGACAGTGTAGCAATTAAACAAAAACTCTTCTACACCAGATACGTATCTGATTTGCGAATTCCTTGTATTAGGAACATATCCAATTAGTAGATGTTACACGAAATCCTGAATTTTCGAAACTATAAGGCACGGTTCAATTGATTTGTCATTAAGTAGATCCTGAAGGATAGCGCGCAAGAAATTCAAGATGTCTTCAGAGAAAGCTAATTATTCAACAGGAGTTGGTTGGGACTGATAACGAAACGCCTCTAGACAATAATGAGTTTCTATTCAGGAGCCTGAGTTGACTGACAAATTATCGGTGATATTTGGGTATTCTAATATAACTTTAAAATTAGCTTGTCCCTTTACAAGAACTGACAAAGTTTCCAATTAGAATATATCGATAATCTAGTATGGGAAAGTTGAGGAAACATTTTTAATTACATCGACCTAGTTAAAATAGTTACAACACTATATCATAATTTCCAGCATATTCATTATAATGTAATGTTTTTGTTATTTATTTGAATAGTTTTCACTTTTGGGATAAAATTATACACACTATGGCTAATTACTATCTATTTATTTAAAGAAACACACACTGTATTAAACTTAATTTATTTACACTCGGTATATTAGTTCTAATTTATTTTCACCACTTGACTATTACACTATTTATCTTCAGTATTTCATTCACTGTTCGATTACTGAGAACTTCTGTAACTAACTCTTTACTGTCCGTTCACTAATTTCGAACTAACTAACTAACTAACTACGCACTAAAAAAATCCCGCGTATATATAGTCCGCATCAGTTCTGGAAAGTTCTAGTACATTACGCGCTCGTGCTATGCACAAACAAAACCTTATTCCAGAATGTTCGAGACCATGCCGGCGCAGGGAGAATCCCTGGTGGCCTCGCAACAATAATATCGAGAATAGATAATTTGAGGCGAACTCTGGAGTGACACAAGGATCTAGCTTAGGTTCTTTGTTACTTATTATTTTAACTAACGAAGCTTCTACTGCTAAATAAAAACGTTGTAATATGTGACAAACCTTCAAGTGCCGAAAATTGGTGGATTCGGTGGATCAGCACTGCTGGCTGATTTTTTTGAAAACCTTTCAGAATATTCTAAGAATTTCTGCAGAATTGGGACGAACCAACACGATTTTACCGACTGACACGGACCGTGTAACTACTCCTTAACGCTTTGCTCGATTAAAATTGCTTCTTTTTAAAGATATTTTATTGCTTCGAAAAAATTTTGTAACAAAAACGTCCAAGTAATTAATAAATTATGGTTAAGAAAAAAAACACGCTTCATAGGTAATGAGCTTAAAAGTAAAAAATAATACTTATTCAAGAATGAAATGATTAACGAGAAAATTAATGTCATTGTGGTGAAAGTGTGGGGTGCTTTGTACTACATTTAGACACTAACTCTGCATTTCGGATTACCTGAAATTTGATCACATAATTAATGGGATAAATAGGTAATTATTACTTTTTTGTGCTTCGCGTTGAAAAAATCTAATAACGCAGTGTTGTGTGGCGAGTTTCGTTTTTTTTTCCAAGACCATTAGGTTGTATTGTTTACAGTGTATCCAGTCTAAAGAGAATTTCACAGCACTCAATCATTCATTCGTTTGGATTCAGGTAATTTTATAAACCCCACTTTTTTATATAATCCAATATACATGGTGATAGATTATTGTGATAAAGCTCAGTAGGTCTCTCATCATAGAAGATTCCGAAAAAATAAATATATAAAAGTTGTAGATAGCTTTACGCTTCATATTTATAAATTAGTAACAAAGAAAGCATCAAAAACAAAAAATGAAAATATATATCAAAAATATTGTATGTATTGTTTGAACTGTAACCGCCCCCGCGTAATTTTTTGCTTCAACATCCTGACGAAAACTATGTTGTCTCTAATGTTTCATAAAATTCAACTTGGACACTAAATGGCATATTAATAATGAGATAAACAAATTTTTTCAGGACTTTTATTTGACATAATGACTAATATGACACTGAATGACACTTTCGAATTATTTTAATAACACAAAATATGATAATTTTGATAATACAGCTTATGTGCGTACATTTATATAACTACATTACATTAAAACTCGATTGCCTTCGAGTTTAACTATCACACTTAGAGTTCGTCGGGTGGTTTCTGAAAGTAAAGTTCGTCTAAGGTAATTCCCCTTAGGGTTAAACTTCAAAGTTTTAACTAGAAGAATATAATTTCTAATATATTCCACGTTATGACTAAAAGCAAATCGACAAACTTCCGCACTTCCTCTAAGTACTAACTGGATTCGCAAGTAAGAACGTTTCACAAAAATCATTAGTTTTTTGGGCATAAAAATAGTAGAACGTGTCACGGGACACACGGATCTTTAGTTCCATTTAATGTTATATATTTTTAATTGACTGAATCAATAAATAAATAAACACATATTAATATAAGAATTTATATTACTCGGAATGAAACTTCATTTAACAAAAACATAACATAACATAACATAACGGTCAGCCTTTTCGCTGCGCGATCCCCCAGCGCCAAACCTATTACCGACTATACCGCATGTAACACCGCATGACGTAACATGACGTCACATGACGTAAAAGTCAGATTTTTTGCTGCTTGACCCCCCTCGCTCCAACTTAACGTAAGAAACTAAAGTTCCAAAATTATTTATTGTGACCTATTTTCTTTTGACGCGCGAAACTATAATGACAGACGGAGACCTATTTTCAGCGTTGAATTAAAATCATAAGAGTTGAGATATTTTCGTTGGAAATTTTCTCCTTTTTAAGATTTTTTTTTAATAAGTTAATAAATACTCACCTATTTTGAAGATTATCCCTCAAAAAATTTGCGGTAAATTCAGAATTTCCAGAGCAAAATACAAATTTTATTTTTTTTTCACCATTTCAACCATCATTTTGGTCCGATATTTTTTATACCAAAATTTTTTTTTTCATGGAAAAAGAAAATATTATTTTAAATAGTTTCCCGTTAAGTCCGTATTTATTAGTGTCTTAAACTATCACTATAAACACTCCCGATATACAAACCCGTCATTTGTAAAATTCTTACTAAAAGTAAATTCTCTCTAATAACAAAATTCAGGCGAGGTAAGCATAATATAGTGTTTATTGTTACTCCTAACTGTTTTTTGTCCAAAAAAAAGTTGACTGATAAACTGAGTTAATTCTTCATTTTAACGTCGCAAAAGCATGTAAAATTGAATTCAGACCAATTTTTAGCATTTTTGACAGGTTCTGACAATTATTGACTATTTTTGACAATTTTTAATAATTATTGATCATTTTTAATAGTTTTTTATAATTATTGACCATTTTTTCAAAATTTTTACAATTTTTAAAAATATTTGGCAATTATTAACCATTTTTTCAAAATTTTGACAGTTTTTGACCATATTTAAAAATGTTTGACAATTTTTCAGAAATTTTAACAATTATTGACCATTTTTGACAGTTTTTGACGAATTTTGACAATTATTGACCGTCTTTGACAATTATTGACCATTTTTCACAATTTTTCAAACATTTCAACATATTTGGCAATTATTGACCATTTCTTCAAAATTTTGACAATTCTTTCAAATTTTAACAATTATTGACCATTTTTAACAATTATTGACCAATTTTGACAGTTTTGACAATTTTTCAAAAAATTTGACCATTTTAGACCATTTTTCCAAATTTTAACAATTATTGACCATTTTTGACAATTTTTGAGCATTTTTGACAGGTTCTGACAATTATCGACTATTTTTGACAATTTTTAAAAAATTATGACAATTTTTAATAATTATTGATCATTTTTAACAGTTTTTTATAATTATTGACCATTTTTTCAAAATTTTGACAGTTTTTGACGATTTTCCCAAATTCTTGACAATTTTTGACCATATTTAAAAATTTTCGACAATTTTTCAAAAATTTTAACAATCATTGACCATTTTTGACAGTTTTTGCCGAATTTTGACAATTATTGACCGTCTTTGACAATTATTGACCATTTTTTACAATTTTTCAAAATTTGAAAATATTTGGCAATTATTGACCATTTTTTAAAAATTTTGACAATTTTTGACCATTTTTCAATATTTTAACAATGATTGATCCTTTTGGACCATTTTTGACAATTTTTGACGAATTTTGATTGGTTTTGACAATTATTGACCATTTTTGACAATTTTTCGAAAATGTTGACAATTTTATTTAAAAACGAAATAAAATTTATTAACTAATTAAATAAATGTTCAAAATAGCTTCCATTGTTTTGTAAAAATAGCATAACCTGTTTTAAAACACCAACTAACTTTGACAAATGTTGTTTTAATAATATCACAAAAGGCTGAGTTATTATTGGTCGTAAATTGTCAATTATTGGGGTAGGTTACTTTTTATAAATAACCGACTTAAGTTAGCCCCACAGAAAAAAAAATCAAACTTCGGTAAGTGCGGTGACCTAGGTGGGCACTAAGTGGGACCTCTCCTTCCCTACTGCTACTTCATAATAGGGAGGTCTTGCTAAAAGTGCAAAAAAATTCATCTAGAGCTAGATTTTCATCATCATCCTGTTGGTTCTCTAATTCATGAACAATTAAGGCCTCTATAGTATTCTCCAGTATATAAAAGTTCCCTTCGCCGTTTAAATTTCCTGTAACCAATCAAAGAATTGAGTGTGGTTTTCTCTAAATAGATATGAATTTGCATTGGTCGGTATCGTCAGAGGTTTCAAAACTTCTCGTACTGACTCATTGCAGAGACTTGACGAATTGATACTGTAGGATCTACTTAATTCCTACCTACTCTTTACCCCAGAAACAGATTTGAGTTTTTGTAACATCTCTGTTCGTTGCCTGGATTCAGTTCATTGTGAGTTTTAAAATTGACACACTGTATATCTGTATATGATTATAATTAAAGAAAGGAAGATAATTCTAATATTAAATTAATAAAAACTTAAAGTCGTTCCAATATCACAAGTTAAACTGCATCTACCGACATGAGGAACCATCAAGTAAATTGATAGCTTAGTTCATTAAAAATCTTCACTAACAATTGAAATAAAAAAAAAATTATCAAAAATGCAGAAAGTAAGCGCTGACTTTGAATTTAACGTCACGTATCCCTTCTTTGTGACGTCAATTAGCTTACGACCTTGAAAACGACAGTATACGATTTTGGAAATGTACTTCCCGGTTTTTGACAGCTACCAGCTTTGGCTTATATTAGTATAGTACGTTTTTGTAATCATAGTGAATATATTTCCTAAAATTTGTAACGGTAAGTGGTTGTAACATTACAGGGCGCCAATTTGTAACGGTAAGAGGCGCCAGCTTGAAGGGGTCCGGCTAGAGACTCCTCTCAAGAGTAATTCGACCCCAAGTTTATGTCGCACAAGTATAAAAGGAAGGTTGTAAAAGTTGAGGGCGCCACTACCTTTTTGACGTCGATAAAAATACTAATGAAAAAACTAAGGCGGAAAAGGTATAAACGCCTTGTGAAATTTAAATAAAAGTTAATAATACTGTTAATTGAAAAAAGAAAATTTTAGTACTCTACCCCGGGCGATATCTCGCTCAACTTTTGCAGATGAGGATTTAGAAAAAATAAAAAAATAATTTAAAAAATTTATTTATTTATAGAATAGAATTTGTACTTAGGTACTTAGCTTATAAATATGAAGTGATTTCCTGAAGGAGGTAGGTAGGTCTTGCCTCTACAAAGTCTTGAGAAGATCTCGAAGAAGATAGGTAGATATCCTGGATTTGTACTGCTGTGTCCTGGGGTTATGTCCGTGCCTAGGGCTTATATTCTAGCCTAGGTCTTGGGGCTGAGCTTACCACAGCAAAATTATTTAGATACGAAATGTATAAAACGATAAAAACGGAGGTCTTTCCTCGAGGAGGGACGATAACGGAAAAGGCTGTCGTGGCGTTGAAAAAATGGAAGCGTCCGTTGGCAGACGTCAAATGTCTTATAATCAGGGCTGAAATTTGAGATCATAGAACTATAATTGGAAGTGGCTAATGAGACGACGAGCTGTAATTAAAAGGATTTATTCTGTAAAATCGAAACAGGTCGATAGACATGTTACAAATTAATATGCTTTCATCAGTCGGGTATACTGGTAAAAAGAAACAAAACACCATCATGCCACACCGTTGATGTTAAGGTGTGTTGAATATTCTGATGGAATTAACTAATGTATAATACACTTTGTCGGATCCCAGGACTTTTAGGGAATTGAGTAATGCACGATAATGAGAATAAAGATGATAATTCCATTGTGTTCCTACTACGTCATTTTTAATATCACATTACTTCGCATTACTCTTGAAAATTTCATTAATTAATGTTTGTTGTTTATTAAAATTATTTGGAAAAATCATAATTTAACTTTTTTTTTTCGAAGTTGGTCCTGGACGTGTTTTAAAGATTTTTACAGGAATGTTGTATTTTATTTATTTATTATGAAACGAAGTACTTCATGTCAATCCCATGTGCTCCTCCATTACTCCGGAACTCACATTAGAGTAAAACTGTTAGCACCTTGGGGTATATTTATACTTTTTTTTTGTCAAAAATGCTTCAAAATGTATGATATGTTTTCGTAACCTCTGGTAAGTTCTCCCCATCATCTTATCTTAAATATCCTCTTCTTTAATAACAATCCAACTCCACACACTAAAAAAAAACACTATTATTTTGGATAAGCCATAGCTTTCCAAATATACTATCCACTTCTCAAGATATCAAGCACATAGTTTTCCCGAGAGTAAAGAACAAAATTGGAAACGTATTTTCATATGCGTGTGCTGGGCTGCTAAAAAACCGCATTAGAGCCAGATTGTTTCGCCTTTTTATGACACCATAAGGATTTGATCTCATCGGCTAATGTGTATACTCAGTTTTTCTTTAGTTTAATATTCATATTTCTGCTTTTCCCTCTGGTGGCAATACGGTATTTTCAAGATAAGCTTTGATTCTATCTGTTTAAAGTTATGTTATTCCACTCCCTAGTCTACAGGATGCTATAAAATATTCATTTAACGGATAAACTTTAATCGGGGATCTTTCTAAAACAGTTTCTGATTTTCGTCATAGAGCAAACAACAAGAAAAGTAAACAGTTCAATGTCACTTACTGTTTTAATTATTGATATATATCAATAAAAATCACGTGTCACTGTGATCTACTACGAGACGCTCTGATTAGTGCCTCACAATATTTTTCATCGCAAATTCAAGGAATTTAAGCTTTATAAGAATGAAATAGTTGGTGGATCTGGTCTGTGGGTCTGAGGTGAATGCTAGATATGTGGGAAAGCAGGGACGGATTATGGACGATACAGGAGAGGCAGGAATAAGAGTGGTGGGGGATGGACTGAAGGCGGATGAAGTGAGGAAGGGAAACGGATAGGTGGTAGTGCGAATGGGAGACATGGTGGAGTACAGTGTATATATGAGCCTAAATGTCGGCCTGGAAGAATATGAGAAGAGCATGACAGGATTGGTGGACGATCTGAGGGTGCCAAAAGGAAAAAGGAGGATCATAAGGAGAATGGTGACAGGGGACTTCATTGCTAAGAATACTGTATGGGAGGGGAAGAAAAAAGAAAGGAGAGGGGATATTCTGGAGGAAGTGTTGACATCCAACGGGTTGGTGGTGCTGAATGATGGACTACTGCCCACCTTCGTGAGAGGTGACGGAGGTACGTCATTCATTGATATAACAGCATGTAATGAATGACTGGGGGAAAGAGTGAGTAGTTGGAGGGTGCTGGAGGATGAGGAAAGTTTGATCTTAGATAGGTATGTGGAGACGGATATAAGGAAAGGGAGAAATGAATTATTGGAAGAGTGGGGATGGAAGTGGACGAAGGCCGAGGCAGAGAGTATGAGGAGGAGATGGAAAGGGGACTGGGACATGATGTAGATGAATTGTACAATGTGATACAGGGCTGTAAAAGAGAGGTAAAGAGGGGCAATAGGCGTTAGCGGAGGGCCAATTACTCATGGAATGAGGAAATAGAGGAGCTGTGGAGGGAGTTTAAGAAAGAACGAAGACGGATGCTGAGGGGAAGAGGAAGGATAGAGGGAAAGGGGGATACGAAGAAAAGAAGAAGGAACTGGAGCGTAGGGTGGAGAGCGAGCAAACAGGGAGGCGGGAAGAGTTACTGGGGAAATTGGGAAACAATCCATGGGGAAAGGCGTGTGAGATAGCGGTGAAGAGGATGGATGGGAATAGGAACGAGGTGCTAGAGGAAGATTGGGAAAAGGAGATTATAGGGAAATTGTTCACAGGGGAAAAGGAGAAGTGGAGGACAGAATTCGAGAAATCGAGGATACTAGGGGAGTAGGGAAAATGTGTGGGATAAGGCCGGTAGAGAAGTGGGAAGTAGAGGAGGGGGGAGAAACATTAAACTAAGGAAAGCATCAGGGATAGATGGCCTGAGGGGTGATATGATGAAGAGGTTGTTGGATGAGAATGGGGATTACTTCTGTGAACTATTTAACAAGGTGCTGAGCGGTGTTTCAATTGCCGAACGTTTTCTTGGTGCTACAGTTTATTTCAGATCGCAGGTGTTCCTGGTTTCACAGATTAACGACATGATAAATTTTTACCAAAGGGCGGATGATTTTAATTTTCTACTTTCCTTCGGCTGAAATTTGTAAAATATTTTTCTGGATTAAATATCCACTTGAATAAGTTGGGATTTTATAAAACTGCAGCGTATAGGTTTGTATATTAAACGTGAAAAGATGTACACCCTTTATATGAAAAATGTATTTGAGCAATAAACGCTGACTCAATAAATACTAGCAATGTTCCGATGCTTGAATTCAACTACAAACTAGTATGTGCGAACAAACGAAAAATCCCAAATATTTGATGCTGGGAAATGGAAATGGAATTTTCCACACATAGTGAACCCCTATATATAACATTACAAAAGGAGTTATAGGGTTGGGCTTTCAAACGGGAAAAGTAGGTCAGACCACCATCGTGTTCAGAGAGAAACGAGAGATGACAAACAGTCTTGGTTAATAAATTTTTTATTGAGACGCTCTCCTCTTTATGGAGCATTCATGCAAAGGGTCTTTTTTAAACTTATACTCACCGAAGAAATGGATAAAGTTCGTTGAATAGTCAACGTTAATTCATATTTAAAATTCGAATGTTTTTACTTATTCAGGAAACTTCGACAGACCATTAGGTATTTATTATAAGCGAAAGATTTATTGTAAATTGATAGATGGTAATACTTCCATCTTTATAACCCAGTTTTCGAATGCGATTACCATTTTTCGTACAAATTTATTGTACTATTATTGATTTTTCTGCATCATATTCTGTTTGTTTTAGTTCTGTGGATATAAAATCAGGCAAAAATTTGTTTGGTGAAATATAAGGAATAAAATATAGAGGATCGTTGTTATTGCTATCCCATCCAGCATATTTTCCAGATTTAGCGACTATATCCTGTTTCGGAACCTGTAGAAATGGCTGGGTGGTAGGAGATTTGGGTCGAAATAAACTAAATGAGGCAGTAGTCTATTGATAGATGCACTATTTATGAGATATTTTACGTCAAATATTATAAAAAAATAATTCACAATTTAATTTCATCATTTCAATTAGGGCGAAATTTTCAAAACACCATAAACAATACAACTCTCACTCACATTTCACAACGTTTACGCTGAAACTGTTTACTTCACAATAGAAATGTCAGATTTTACGCGGCAACACCATTGTTACCAATTCTCCGAATAAAAATAGCAACCTATTGTATATTCCCCTCCATTTAGCATCGACAGATTCCATAGAGAAAAGTTAAAACAATTACTAAGTAAAAAAAACATTTTAGAACAATAAAAGTGGAAGAATCATTGCGAAAGATATTTCTTTTCAATACAGCTGTCGCATACCTGCCGTTGCAATGGTATGAATAAATTGCAACTGAGACTTGAGATTTGAGAAAAACAGTATTCTCAACTATACAAATTGTTTATTAATTGGTCACCTATTCCTGAGATAAACAGAAATCTTTTCATAAATGCACCACTTCATCCTACAAATCAGGTCACATTACATAAAAACACTTTCGTTTAACTTCTCAGCATGGGGAACTAGAGTAACGGAATGGGTGTTGGGATAATTAACGTAGAAAAGTTGGTTATTAGAACATACGGGGTTCCTAAGTGCACTGACTGGGTATCTTATAAAGAGGACCTGCTTAAAATCCGTTCGCACCTAGGCAGACCAAAAACTGCTGAGGATTTAGAAGGAGCAGCCACATAGCTGCAACAGTGTACACTGACCTCTTATCATAACAACTGTCCGATAAAGGAGAGTCGCTCTTCTAGACAAGTCATCTGGTGGAATAAAGAGCTGACATCGCTAAGGAAAGAAACAAGACGCTTTTCCACCAAAGCGAAAAAAACGGGTAACTGGGAAGCTTATAAAGCCAAACTAGGTATATATAATACAAAAATAAAAGAATCCAAGGAAAAGTCCTGGGAATAATTCTGTGAGGACATGTAAGTTGTGCCTGACAGCGACAGAATCAACAGGATTCTCAAACGGGATACTTCTAACACACTTGATACTATTCAGTTCCCGAACGGAAAGTTTTCAAATAATGAGGCAGAGGCTCTAGAGCATCTCCTCAGTGTGCACTTTCCAGGTTCGGTAAAGATAGAGTCAAGCCCGGTTGCCAAAACAAAGGCAACCAAAGAGGACTGGGAACTCACGAATAAGACATTCAGACCCCATCTTATCAGATGGGCTGTGCACTCATTTGACCCCTACAAAACTCCAGGAAGGAATATTGAATATTACACTATTTATCTGCACTATTCAATTCACTGTCCGATTACTAAGAACTTCGGTAAACTGTCAGTGAACTAACTCTTTGTCTTCGTTTCACTAATTCTTCCGCACTAACTGCTAACTCACTCAAAACCCCGCGTATATATTAATGTTATAAATGAAACTAACTGTTTCTAACAAGGAACGTCCTGGGAAAAGTCCTGGGAATAATTCTGTGAGGACATGTAAGTTGTGCCTGACAGCGACAGAATCAACAGGATTCTCAAACGGGATACTTCTAACACACTTGATACTATTCAGTTCCCGAACGGAAAGTTTTCAAATAATGAGGCAGAGGCTCTAGAGCATCTCCTCAGTGTGCACTTTCCAGGTTCGGTAAAGATAGAGTCAAGCCCGGTTGCCAAAACAAAGGCAACCAAAGAGGACTGGGAACTCACGAATAAGACATTCAGACCCCATCTTATCAGATGGGCTGTGCACTCATTTGACCCCTACAAAACTCCAGGAAGGAATATTGAATATTACACTATTTATCTGCACTATTCAATTCACTGTCCGATTACTAAGAACTTCGGTAAACTGTCAGTGAACTAACTCTTTGTCTTCGTTTCACTAATTCTTCCGCACTAACTGCTAACTCACTCAAAACCCCGCGTATATATTAATGTTATAAATGAAACTAACTGTTTCTAACAGTTAGTTTCATTTATAACATTAATATGAGTAGATTCCACAAAGTAAGGGTCCAAACAGTAGTTTCATTTATAACATTAATATGAGTAGATTCCACAAAGTAAGGGTCCAAACAGTAAATTCCGCGAATATATAGTCCTTCTCGACTCTAGAAAATTCCAGTACCTTCCGCGCCCGACCTATGCACAAACAAAGCAATAAACTCGAATGTTCTCGAATCCCCGGCGCACCCACCAAAATTTATAATCGAGAGACAGGGCCGGCTTTGAGTTGGTGACCTCGCAACAATACTGAAGTTTAACCAAGGAGATTGTTTCATTTAAAGATAGTCAGGTGCTTCTTCACACGATATGCGATGCGTACGTCTAAGGTACCAAAAAAATACAAACTGAGGTGAAAAAATTATTCTTCAAGTGATTGAACACAGATCGTATAATAATAAGCACTCTCCAGTCAAATTTTGATTGTCAATCAGTGGTATTTTTTCTTAAATAGACATTTTACTATTTATGAATAACGAGGTAAATTCGTTCTTGGCGACACTCACCATTTCTTCATCGCATTTTTCGGATTTCCCAAGATAATACGGATATTCATTCCATCGTTTCCCTTTTATTCCTCATAACCTTGTTCTTATCTTTGATTCACCGTATGTAAGACGCAAAACCACAGATAGGGAGTTTTATTGCCCAAAACACTGCGGAAATTTCTCTCTTCCAACAACATACAATACATCCGCAATATCATAAAAGCCTAAGAGTAAAAATAACATAAAGTTTAAAGACACTTTCCCTTAATGTAGTTAGTTTTCAGGATAATTAACAGAATATCGCAGTATGTATGTTTAGATTATAGTTATTAACCTTTTACGTAATTGAATAGAAAATACTATGACTGTGACAAACTCTAAAAGGGTTTAATGAATGCGTGTGTGGGATCGAATACTGCTAATAGGGTTGGAAATATATGCCACAATTAATAACGTGCCCTAGTATTTCATTGATATGCGATATGGTATGTAGATTTTAAGTGTATTCCATTTGACTGATATTTGAAGTAAATACACACCGATTGTAATTATCAACTGGAAATAGCAAATAGATTGCCGCAATTTGGATAAAAGCACATACCTGTCAGGATTACTACAAAAAATGTCAATATGTCTGATGGTTTATCTGAACTAATTAAATTACAGATTTATCATGAATGACCAAGTATATATTTATGGTGTTATACCTCGCTATGTTTGATAAATAGAAGTGGTGAGGCTGAAATGCACAATTTTTTACTAAAGGCAAAGGTTGTCAGATATATTTTCTAAAACTGATAAGCTCATTAGACAGATGTTCTCCTCACTTCAGTAAACTGTTAATTCGTGACGTTCTTAGAAAACTAGCTTGAAAATATTCAACCCAATTATAGTATTTTGCATTGGCATCAAATGTGTCGTTAAAATGATTTACGACATTAGTTATTCCGACCAGTGGCGCCGTTCAACTAGGTTTGTTTCTATTATAACTATTTGCTCAACTACCAGTAATTAATTAGTTTTGATTTCTCTTACTCGTTTATTCACATTTCATTTTAAAATACTTTATGAAATTGTATTTAATATAACCTTAACTGGGCGAATCTAATTTAAAAATTGTTTTCTATTCTATTGACATAAAATTGTATTTGTGTTTATATAAAAATTTCTCCTTGTTTCTTGGCGGACGACTTCGACTAGATCAGTTAATTTACAGATGTAAGAAACTTTTATCGTAGAAAAACAATTTTTGAACGGCTGCCAAAAAAATTTTCGGAGCTGTTTTTAAAAACGTTTGCGGAATCATTAGGTTACCTACGATTGGATAGAAATTCAATTTAAGGCACTCGGCAGTAAAACTCTATTAAATTTTGTAGTTTAAATCGTTAAATACTGTATGAAAGTATAAAAGATAGTTGATGTACAAATTTTGAATTTTCTCAAACTTATTTAGGTAATCAAAATTCGGATCTCAACATTTAGATTAGTTTAGATTACAAGGAAGTCGATTGGCCCGGTTGGATTCACCACATTGCGACCTATTAGATCTTTTATCTATACCCTACATCTACATTTAAGTCTAAGAGATCTAGGCTTCTGAGAAAGTCTATTATTCGTTCCGGAGCTAGGTCTGTAACCTGATCAGGCTCTAAGTTTTCTAGCAGGTATTGGAGTGAGCAGTTTTCAATGAGAATTCCTGTGATCACTTTTCTGAAGCTCCAAGAGCAATTTAGAGTAGTGACCAGAAGGTGGTATTAACCTTTTTGCCTGCCTTTGCCCTGGAGTGTGTTCGTTTTTCCCATTTTCGGACTTTCTCGACGTTGCGGTTTTTTAGGATACCACAAAATATTTCGGAACCTATAAAAGAAATACAACTTCCTTTTTTCCTTTGTGAGACCATCTGCAATCTAATTTCCGACAATTCCTTTATCCAGGCAGCATAGACAAAGCCGTACGAATTTTTAGAGCAGTATTCGGTTTCCCGAAGAGCCACGAAGCGATAAGTGAATCTGATATGGAATACCAAAAATCCAATGCAGGAGAAAAGTAGAAATTACCTTCCTTTTCTTTCCATTCTCTTGGTAAGTAGCTATTTGTGTATTTAGAGCGTAAAGTAACAGATTGCCGCTTGAGAAAGAATCGATCTTTCGAAAGCAGCAGTTTTACTCCACGCTCGAAAAACACACATAATTTTTTCTACAGTCGCCCTTTTAATAATTAAAACAGTTTTTTATATTATCTTAGGATTAATAGGAGAGCTAGAATAATCGTCATTTTCGCTATTCATCATGATTAACCTTAAAAAGATCTACTGACTAGGGATGTTAAAAAATAATCGATTTTTATATAAATCGATTATTATTTTCTTATAATTGATTTTTATAGTAATATTTATCGATTTTTATAAATTACGGTTTAAATCGATTTTCGGAAACGGCTCGTATTATTTATTGAGTATCTTTCAAAATGTTTACAACTTTTGACTATTTTTGACCATTTCTCCAAATTTTGACAACTATTGACCATTTTACAAAATTTCAAAACAATTATTGACCATTTTTCAAAATTCTATCAATTATCGACCATTTTGACTGTTTTTCAAAATTAGTGACCATTTTTCCAAATTTATAATAATTTTTGACCATTTTTCAAAATAATGACAATTTTTAACCATTTTTGACAGTTTTTCATAATAATTGTCAAATTTTTTACAGTTTTTAACAATAATTGATAATTTTTAATCATTTTTGATAGTTTTTGACCATTTTTGACCATTTTTCAAAATTTTTGACATATTTACAAAATTATTGACCATTTTTGATAGTTTTTGACAATTATCAACCATTTTTCAAAATTTTATCAATTTTTGACAATTATTGACCAATTTTGACAATAATTGTCGATTTTTGACAGTTTTTGACAATTTTTCAAAATTTTATATCATTTTTCAAAATTATTGACCATTTTTTATCATTATTGACAATTATGGACCATTTTTCCAAATTTTTGACCATTTTTGACAATTATTGACCATTTTTGACCATATCTCAAAATTTTTGACAATTTTTCAAAAACTTTAACAATTTCTGACAATTGCCAACAATTTTTCAAAATTTTGACAATTTTTAACAATAATTGTCTATTTTTGACAGTTTTTGACAATTTTTGACCATTTTTGACAGTTTTTGACAATTTTTGACCATTTTTGATAGTTTTTGACAATTTTCGGCCATTTTTGACAATTTTTCAAAATTTTTGTCCATTTTTCAATTATTGACCAATTTTGACAATAATTGTCCATTAGTGACAGTTTTTAAAAATAATTGACAATTTTTAACCATTTTTGATAGTTTTTGACCATTTTTGACAATTTTTCAAAATTGTTGACAATAATTGTCTCTTTTTTAACAGTTTTTAACAATAGTTGATAATTTTCAATCATTTTCGATAGTTTTTGACCATTTTTCAAAATTATTGACCATTTTTAATAATTATTGACAATTGTTGACAATTATGGACCATTTTTGACAATTATTGACCATTTTTGACAATTATTGACCATTTTCGACCATATTTCAAAATTTTTGACAATTTTTCAAAAACTTTAACAATTTTTGACAATTTTCAACAATAATTGTCCATTTTTGACAGTTTCTGGTAGTTTTTGACAATTATTGGCCATTTTTGACAATTTTTCGAAATTATTGACAATTTTTGATAGTTTTTGACAATTATCGACCATTTTTCAAAATTTTTATAATTTTTTACAATTATTGACCATTTTTGACAATATTTGACAATTTTTGAAAATTTTTGACCATTTTCCAAATTTTTTTTTAACTCAATTTCGGATAGTTTTTGGCATTTATTGGCCATTTTTGACAATTTCTCAAAATTTTTCACAATTTTTCAAAATTATTGACCATTTTTGATAGTTTTTAACAATTATCGACCATTTTTCAAAATTTTAACAATTATTGACCATTTTTGACAATTTTTGAAAATTTTTGACCATTTTTCAAATTTTTTTAAAAATTTTTGACAATTGACCATTTTTGACAATTATTGACAATTTTTGAAATTTTTTGACTATTTATCAAAATTTTTGACCATTATTGACCATTTTCTAAAATTTTTACAATCATTGACAGTTTTTGACAATTTTTGACAATAATTGACCATTTTTTACAGTTTTGGACAAAAATTGTCCATTTTAACAGTTTTTGACAATTATTGATCATATTTCAAAATTTTTGACAATTTTCATATAATTTTATTCAATTTTTAATCTGATAAATTGTTAAATATTTACCAATTGAGTTAATTCGGAGGACGAGGTTTGATTAAATAAGCGAGCGAAAAAGATTCCTTTTTGCGCTAGAGCGTAAAGTAACAATCCTCGGCATTTGTCGACTTTACGATTTCATTTGAATATAGTAATTAGTCATTTTACGCGCGACTGAAGAAAAAATTAATTACGGAGTGCCGGTCCAGCTACTTCAAGCATTATATCAAAATGCAAGGTGTGTGGGGACTCCGTTGGCTCGTTGCTCTTAGTTGATTTGACATACTTTTATTACCCTAATTAATTTCACCGTAGCTTAATACGTTGATTGCTAGATGCCATTTAAACTCTGGAACGATTAATTAATTTAATTTCGTGTATTTTAAGAACTCCAAATCATTTAAACGTCCGCTCTGGATTCGCCCCATAAAAATTCCATGTCATGTCGAGTATTTTCATTCACATCAAAAGCAATTAGCCCAACATCATTCCGTAGTACCTACCGAACAAGCAAACTGAAAAATACACATGGACTCAATTTATCTATTGGGTAAAAAATGAACAATAAACATACGGAAAGTAACGAACTGACACGAAATTGTATTAATTTAGCGCAAACTGATTTATTTTGAGGTTGGTTAAGTAAATTTACTGGCAATGATGATAACAATGGAATTAGTATAAATTTAAATACATTTACACATGAGTTGGTTCAACTGTTTGTTCCTGTTGAATTGAAAAATCCTATATTGTATCCAGACCACACTTATCAACGAATGCAAATTCATTTATACTATACTGTGGGTCATTTATATTTGTAAATCTAATGAATATCCTGAAATGGTGAACATGAAATGACGATACCAGTTCACTAGCTGATTAAAGCAACACCACTTTTTCAATTCAGGAAAAAGTTCAAAAACTTCAGTTATTGAATTAAGTCTACAAAGCTTGAACATTTTTCGGTACTACAATTAGTATCAAATATTTTTCCAATAGTGACAATGATAAAGATAAGGAAGACGATGATGGGAAAACGTTATGGTTGGTGGGTAAGTAATGGTTTCCATGTCGTTGGTAATCGTTGGCCGTTATCTCTTTTGCTCTTACAATTAGGACGTTTCTCTATTTTTATTGCCTCTCTGATAGTACGGGATATTAGGGATCTAATTCAGAAAAATTGATGGTGACCTGTTTGAATTTCATGCTGGGCTACGGCATTGTTGGAGTCTTGAATTTTGATGGATAGGGAATGATCAGAAATTCTATGTTGAACTCGACGATTTGTTTGAACTACCCAAGTTTGGGAACAATTACAACAGGGAACCTCATACCCACCCTGATTTTCGTTGGGGACTTTATCTTTTGCTGGTCTTACTAAGTGGGAAATCTTTTTATCAGTGATGAAGATGGTTTTTATGTCTGATTCGTATAGTGCGGTGAATCACTCCGCTTTTCCTTTGCATCGTTGTATATTCTCTTGTCCGTTTTTGCTTTTTCCGCTATTTATTTCCATTTCTTCCTAGCTTTGATGATTTCAACCCAGTCCCCTATTTCCATCCCTATTGAATCAGTAATAATTTGGTCTTCCCATCTTATTTTCGGTCTACCCCTTAGTCTGCTTTCTGCTGGTCTCCAGTTGCTCACCCTTTCAATTGCTGCATCCGGTTCTCTTCTGTTCACATGTCCGTACCATCGTATTCTTTAAGATTTTATGTAGTGGTCTAAACTCATAGGCTTAAATCTTTTTAGGGCCCAAATGGGCGAGTACTTATGGCAAAATACAACAGTAAAAATTCCATGACTGGCTTTTGTAAATGGACCACAGGCTGAAAAATTAGCAGAGGAAAAGGTTTGTTTTTGTCAATGCAACAAAGATGAATTGGTTTAAGGTGCTGACATGACATTTCTTACTAAGACATGAGTTGTTGATCACTATGAAGAGATCGACGGAGATCTATTTGAGAAATGGTTTGTAGACACCCAATTTCCCATAAAATGAAAATAATGTGACTACTGTGAACAATATTGGGTGAAAGGAGAAGCTGTGTTAAAAAATATTTATTTTGAAGAAAATCACTTAAAAAAAGAACTGTTCATCAACATCAACCTACACCATTTTGAAAGCATTGTATGACCCTTTATTCTATTCACGAATATTCTAAAACTTTCCACTTAAACTTACTTATTTACCAGATATTTCGGTGTTCTCTCCTTTTATAAAAACTTACAATAATGCAAGCAAAACAATTTGTTAATATAAATTCAATTTATCCTACCTGGCATTTAGGGTATTGTTCATCTTTTGGTCTTGCTACTTTCCATCCAAGTAACGGTGGTATGCAAATTAAGGCAGACAAAACCCAAACGGCTGCAATCATCACTATCGCCCTCACTGGAGTTCGTTTTTTTAAATATTCAACGGCCTGCGTTATGCTCCAGTACCGATCTAATGAAATCAAACACAGATTCATTATGGATGCGGTACTGAGCAGTACGTCCATTGCCGAATGAATTTCACACCTGTAAAGAAAAAAAACAACTCTGATTAAAATTTCGAACTAAAATGGGTTATAGTGTCACTACTACCAGTCATAATGATAAAGATCAAGTAGAGGTGTGAGAAGACATTAAATGTATATATTTGCATTTAACCTCAGCCAGTCCAGCTGAGCTTATTGGAGCTTTTTGATAATAACTGTCATGTAATATCATCAGCATCAAAACTATATATATTTCATGCTTACGAATACTTTTATATATTTGTTGATAAACTTATCTATTCAATATTATAAAAGTGATCCGTAAGTGATAGCTGAATCTAGTACGCAAGGTACAATCAGTGCTTTCATGATTAGTTGACTTTTCTCTGTGTGCACACGCGGTTGTCTCATATTATTCCAGTGACAGCTCAAACACGCTAAAAAGAATTATAATTAAAGCCAAAGGGTATGTTGAGGTATAATTTATCAAGTTTCAATTCGGAAATATAAATAATTGCATTCACTGTCAAATGATCAGGCCATCAAATATTTATTATATGTTCATCGTAACTTCACAGTCACGCAAATTTAATGCATAATAAATGTCAATGTCCTAAGTTAATATACCCAGAATTGATAAATAGGTAAACATCAAAGGGTCTACTACACCTGCTATATCCTTGTTTAATTGGTTAAGGCTTAAAGGAAGGTAAGAATACGCAAAGCAAGAGAACGAGGAGTTATTAGAGGTATTGAACTGTCAACTGCACAACCCACACAGACTTTGATCAAAGTCGATATAAATTAAATCTAACTTAGTTTAATTTCTTAGTTAATATATTGCGGTTAGGGTTAACCCCAATGCAGGCGTCGGGATTATTTAAATTGATACAATTACACAAACGTATTAAATGTAATTAGTAGCATATCGAATTGGTCAATATATTAAATTTGACCTTTGTTTGCACTATACACATGACACTGTTTGCAACCGACATTACACCGTCAAGATAGGAGGATAGGACGAGATGTTGAAATATTTATACAGTAAATTAATCTTCGAAAATATGGGAATACTACTATTATCCACAAGTACTTAATTTATGGAAAAAATAATGGAAATTGCTAAGAAATTATGCAAAAGTGCAAATTTATGAATTGAAATGCTACTTTCATAACAATTCATAGGATTGATTGAATTATTTGACCAGTAGAGCCAGTCAAGGTTCCAAGTCCACTGTACCTCAGCCCTTTTTGTTCTTTTTACTCTTAGTTGTGGGCTGTTTCCTCCTCTTCCAAACACAAATGATAAATAGGAAGATCCCTATATATGCTTATGGTATCCTATCACCTTCTCCATTCCTCCCCAACGACCACTAGGACATAATTTATGGAAAAAATATTGGAAATTGCTAAGAAATTATGCAAAAGTGCAAATTTATCATTTGAAATGCTACTTACATAATAATTCCAGAAATTTGGAATAAAGTCTCATGTCCGATGTCTGGGAAGTGAAAAGTAAAAGAAGCAGGCATTGTTATCAGACATTATTTGAATTATTTTAAGGAACAAGTAGGGCTGATATACCAAACTGCCTCTACAAGACATTTCGATTATTTGGTAGGTTGTCAGAAAAACTATGAAGTGGGTATAAAGAATATACGTGTATGGGGACCAGTTGGAGGACAAGTTGAGGAAGAATTTAGCTGTGAGTAGTGGATAACAGTTCAAAAACCCAGTAGAATTTTGCTAGCATATGATTGATTGATTTATTGGACCATTAGAGCCAGTAAAGGTCCACTGTACCTCAGCCTAATGGCTCTTTGTACTCTTGGTTGTGAGCTGTTTCCTCCTCTTCCAAACACAAATGAAAAATAGGCAGATCCCTATATATGCTTATAGTATCCTATCACAATCTCCATTCCACCACTTCAATCACAAGGACTTAATTTATGGAAAAAATACTGGAGATTGCTAAGAAATTATGCAAAAGTGCAAATTTATTATTTGAAATGCTACGTTCATAATACTTCCAGGAATTTGGAACAAAGTTTCATGTCCGATGTCTGGAAAGTGAAAAGTAGAAGAAGCAGGTAGTGTTATCAGACTTATTTGAATTATTTTAAGGAACCAGTAGGGCTGATATACCAAACTGCCTCTACAAGACATTTCGATTATTTGGTAGGTTGTCAGAAAAACTATGAAGTGGGTATAAAGAATATACGTGTATGGGGACCAGTTGGAGGACAAGTTGGGGAAGTATTTAGCTGAAAGCAGTGGATAATAGTTGAAAAACCCACTAGAATTTCGCTATCAGAGGATTGATTGATTTATTGGACCAGTAGAGCCAGTCAAGGTTCCTAGTCCACTGTACCTCAGCCTAATGGCTCTTTGGGCTCTTGGTTGTGAGCGGTTTCCTCCTCTTCCAAACACAAATGAAAAATAGGCAGATCCCTATATATGCTCATGGTATCCTTTCACCTTCTCCATCCCACCCCTACTACCACAAACTTAATTTATGGAAAAATACTGGTAATTGCTAAGAAATTATGCAAAAGTGCAAATTTATCATTTGAAATGCTACTTTCATAATAATTCCAGAAATTTGGAACAGAGTTTCATGTCCGATGTCTGGAAAGTGAAGAGTAAAAGAAGCAGGTAATGTTATCACACATTATTTGAATTAATTTAAGGAACCAATTGAGATGGTATACCAAACTGCCTCTACAAGTCATTTCGATTATTTGGTAGGTTAATAGAAAAACTATGAAGGGGTATAAAGAACATACTTGTATGGGGACCAGTTGGAGGACAAGCTGAGGAAGTATTTAGCTGTAAGCAGTAGATAACAGTTCGAAAACCCACTAGAATTTCGCTAGCATAGGATTGATTGATTTATTGGACCAGTAGAGCTAGTCAAGGTTCCAAGTCCACTGTACCTCAGCCTTTTGGCTCTTTGTACTCTTGGTTGTGGACTGTATTCCTCTTCTTCCAAACATAAACAACAAATAGGTGCATCCCTATATATGATCATGGTATCCTATCACCTTCTCCATTCCACCCCTACTACCACAAGGACTTAATTTATGGAAAAAATACTGGAAATTGCTAAGAAATCATGCCAAAGTGCAAATTTATTATTTGAAATGCTACTTTCATAATAATTCCAGAAATTTGGAACAGAAAAGTTTCATGTCCGATGACTGGAAAGTGAAAAGTAGAAGAAGCAGCTATTGTTATCAGACATTATTTAAATTATTTTAAGGAACCAGTTCGGCTAATATAACAAACTGCCTCAACAACACATTTAGATTATTTTCTAGGTTAACAGAAAAACTATGAAGGGTTATAAAGAACATACTTGTATGGGGACCAGTTGGAGCACAAGTTGGGGAAGTATTTAGCAGTAAGCAGTGGATAATAATTCAAAAACCCACTAGAATTTCGCTAGCATATGAATGATTGATTCATTGGACCAGTACCAGTACAGCCAGTCAAGGTTCCAAGTTCACCACAGCCTTTTGGCTCTTTGGGCTCTTAGTTTTAGGCTGTTTCCTCCTCTTCCAAACACAAATGACAAATAGGCAGATCCCTATATATGCTTATAGTATCCTATCACAATCTCCATTCCACCCCCACTACCACAAGGACTTAATTTATGGAAAAAATACTGGAAATTGCTAAGAAATTATGCAAAAGTGCAAATTTATTATTTGAAATGCTACTTCCATAATAATTTCAGAAATTTGGACCAAAGTTTCATGTCCGATGTCTGGAAAGAGAAAAGTAGAAAAAGTAGGTAGTGTTATCAGACAATATTTGAATTATTTTAAGGTATCAAGTTGGGCTTATAATACTAAACTGCCTCTACAAGACATTTAGATTAATTGGTAGGTTGTCAGAAAAACTATGAAGTGAGTATAAAGAATATACTTGTATGGGATCCAGTTGGAGGACAAGTTGAGGAAGTATTTAGCTGTAAGCAGTGGATAACAATTCAAAAACCCACTAGAATTTCGCTAGCATATGATTGATTGATTTATTGGACCAGTGCAGCCAGTCAAGGTTCCAAGTCCACCTCAGTCTTTTGGCTCTTTGTACTCCTGCTTGTGGGCTGTTTCCTCCTCTTCCAAACATCCCTTGTTGATTATCTTGCTGGTCAACGACTCCGAGAGTATTTTGACCAGGAGTTTGCTGTGTTGATGTTTGAACACGCTGCTCCAGTTCGTCTGATGTTAGTTAGCGTGGAAAAGAAGTATGAAATGATCCAGTAGTTGTAAACGAAGTGAGGATAGTCCAAGAAACTCACTCAGTCCAAACAATATGGAATATGGTTAAGATCTTGAGAACTTTGACTTTCGCCTTTATTTTGTAGAAGGAGGAACATGCTTTTGTTCAACTTAGTTTATATAAATTCAATTTGCTATTGAGGAATGTCCTTTATTGACACTTTCGGAGTTTGAATCAAAGCCACTGTATCAAAGTACGTGCGTCAAAAAGTGATCAGCATCCGATACCTACATTTTGTGGAAAATTTTATATTTTCTGATCAGTTGGAGAAATGAATGGGTTGAATGAAAACTGCACAGCTCCTCAAAGTTTTCATTTAAATGGAATTTTTTCAGGACCTTTATAAACCCTTTTAATAATTAAGCTTACTTGGACCTTAATAGTTATAATATTTATACCTATTTTTGCGAGTAAAGGATATTATCCAGATAACTTTTCTCCTTTCTCGTTAATACTGTTACCAAAAAATTCCCATCCCCTGAATAAGATCTTCGAGGACGCTCATATCTGTGCCACATACTTTGGATTTAAGCCATTCACGGGTGTCGTTATTCATGATGATTGTAGCGAAAAATCTGTCACAATTCGCCTACAATATGGCGAAGCTCTATTACGCTGAAAATATATTGCAACTATGTTTGGATGCACGTGCAAGTGGATTCCTTTTTGACCGAAATGCGAACTCATTTCACACACAGTTTGGTTCGTAATGCGACTAAAATAATTTTACGTCTTCCACATAATATACTTGAAGCGACATTTATTCAACGTGAGTGTAAATTGTTTCTATAAAGCCATATGTTCAAGTTAGGTAACGCTCAGTAGATACTCGTATAATACGTTGGGTTCATATTAGAATAGTTAGAAGTAAAAAGTTGTATGAATACTTTTGAAATATTTGTTCATGCTGACGGACATTTTATACTAATGAGGTAAAATTTTGATGAAAGGCTTTTGCTTAGAAAAGCTCTTGTTGCTTTCTACGTAGCCAAATTGAAGAAAAAAGATTTTCTATGATTCCAATCCCGTTTATAAGCAAAGAAGCCTAGTTTAAGGTCAGTAAAAAAGAAACAAAATTTAAAAAATGAAAATTCCTGAAAAGAAGTTAATGAAATATGTAACAGAATCAAAATGAAGCATTCATTAGAAATGAAAGATCTCAATTGCTGGATAGTGCACAGATGATAACAAATTGTCTTTGCCATACAAGGTCATTATATCAGATAATCAAGCAGCCATTAAAGCATTAGATTCTTGCGTAATCAGTTCCAAAATGGTATGGGAATGCCTGGGCAAACTCAATGAACTAGACGACAACGGTATTGTCAACTTATTGTAGATTCCAGGACACATTGGAATGGAAAAAAATGATATAGCAAATGAACTAGCAAAGAGAGGAGCTGAATCACCCTTTTGGAGGCTGGAACCCTTTTGCTCTATCAGCTCTGATGTAATATTGGAAGGAAAAGGCAACGCTGAAAATAAAAGAGATGACCATTGGGAAGACCTAATAGGGCTTAGACAATCAAGGATACTCCTGGGAGACTTCAATCAGGTGAGAACAAATTAATGTCTAAGCCAGAGTGACGAGACACTGTCGCCTTAATGGGCACCTTAGAAAGCTTAAAATAGTGGAGCAATAATAATGTATATTCTGTGGAATGGATGGAGAAATCTCCATCCACACAAGAGACTACTGGATAGAAGAGAAACTGTTCACTTCTCATCGAACTTGTGTTACCTGAATTGAAGGTGGGGTTTTTGGTAAAATGACATTAAAAAGGACTTTTCTAACCGATTAAGATCTTTCTGATAGTTTTTTCCCCAAACATACAAAGTATAACATATTTTTGTCGTTTTAAAAATAAAACTGTAAGATTATTGATTATACAAGGAATCAAAACTTATTGCCACTTATTCTTAAATTTTTGAACTTTTTGTGAAATACGACATATTTTTGAAGTTTGAGCTTGGACCAGAACAACAAAATCTTTAAAATATACAAGTTTTTAACAAAATACTCCACTTATTCATTGAAGATGTCGCCGGAGACATCACCAAAGTTTCTGTCTCTATGTCGTTATGCATGTATGATGTTTTTGCATCAAACTTTGTCGTAAAAACTTTTTACTACTACAAACTTGGTGAAAATAGACAAAGGAAAACATGACAACGGTTGTTTTTCTAAGCAGAAGTACGTAAGTCTAATAATAATACTAATTTGACAGATAATATTATTTTTACTGTCCAAATCTTATGTCCTAATAAGTACTTCCTAAAAGAGAGCTTCGTGAGTTCAGTTATTTTATGGGGTTGTTTTTACTTTTAACAAAAATGCTCATCCAATTGTAAAAGGAATTTTTTTGAAATATTTCTTTAACCAGACTCAGTTTTAATTAGTACAAAAAGGAAAACATTTGAATTAAAATATTTCTATAAAATGTTTCGAATAGATACTTATTTTTGAATTCTTCCTGATGTGAGGAAGGAAAGTGTGTACTTTCTACTGGGGTAGGAGGAAAAATATTTTTTGCTGTCCAATATTATCAACTCACATATTTATTTCCATTATTTATTGCCTAACTTTATTATAAAACTTTATGGAAAACATGAACTGCCGAATATTCCAATAATAAATTTTAAGAAGCCCGAGAATTTTCAATTTATTATTAAAAGAAATTTAAGCGGGATCTATACATTCCGAACATTCCCAAGTAGCACAAGATTTTATGGATCGTAACTTGAAATTGAAGAGCCACTGACTGAGTTTTTTCTACATCGGATTTTATATCGTCACATTTATTTCCACGAAGTTATTAAAGTATCAGCTTCCAATTAAAATAGTTTCCAAAACCGCTCCATAAAAGTTTCCATATAACGTTTAAAGTAAAATAAATAAAAAAAAATTGGAAGCGACAAATCCATGAGTGAACGTTATAGAAACCGCATGGAGTGAAAGGCTTAGGTTCGCTGGCTTTTAAAAAAGAAAAGTAATTACGCGGCACAGACGGAATATTTGTTTTTTAATTAAAGTTGCAATGAACGGTTTTTAAGCGAACATTAGGAAAACGCGAAAACGCAAAAACGCACTCACAGTTTTCAAGTTATAAAACTAATGATTATAAAATACTTAAATTTACATATTTTCCTACTTTAACTCCCAATCGCATACGTAAAGCACCAGCTCATCTTCTGATAGATCAATTTTATCCCAGCGTTATTCCATACCTCTTTGAAAGAGAGAGAGAGAGAGAGAAAGAAAAGCGTAATGCTATTTAGCATTTCATGATCAACACAATCGAAGGCCTTCGCGAAATTACAAAAAACCGAAGCAGTGAAAAGTTTATTATTAAGTGAGGTATATACTTAATTAAGGAAAGAGAACTGCGTCATTAGTACATTTATTAGGTAGGAAACCAAATTGTTGAAATTTCAAAATTTTATGTTTAAAGGAAGAGCAATAGACGGGTTTTCATTAGCCTTTCGATTATCTTCGATAAGATTGTTAATAAGGCAATAGAACGATAGTTACTAGTATTATTTTTCCCCACCCTTATATAGTGGAATAATTATAGCTGCTTTTAGACAGTTGGTCCTGGTCCAGTTCAACAGGTCGTTATTGGCATTTTTTGAAAATTATTCTATAGCATCCCTGATCCCAATCCTATTAAGAATCTCTAAGACCAATGCATTCGTCGTCGACCCGCTTTGCCTGACATCCTCCAACATCTTCAAGTGGCAGTACAAGAACAATTCGATGCAGCTCCTCAGTCTTTCTTCACCTTTATCAACTCTGCAAGACAATCAGATGATGGTGAATATCAACACAACACCAGCCTTTTTGAACTTATCTCTGACTTTCTTGTTAAGATATTCAGTTCCTTGTTCGCTGAGGATGATTTTGATTGGTCGACCTGGTTGGCGAGTGTGGAGGCGCTTGTGTTGCTACGGATCTGGAGAGGGTTCTAGGATTCTGTGATGCTATGCAGTCCACAAGTATATGGATGGAGGTTTGTTCTTCTATTCCAAAAAATTTACATCCTTCCTGTTCCACTATTTTGATCTTTTTAAGGTGTTCAGCTACAGTGTTCTGGCAAGACACCTGTTAATACTCGTGGTGCAGTTTTACTATGGCTTAGGCATTCATTTGTCCTTACCTGGAGTATATTTGATTGTCTAAGCTTGACTAGATCTTTCCAATGGTAAGATCTTCTCCTCCTTTCGGTGTTGCCCAAAAGGGTATTTCAGACCTTCTCTCTGCTAGTTCATCTGTTATTTCATTTTCTTCCATTCCAGTGTGTCTTGGAATCTACAGAAAGGTGATGGTGTGTTTTTGCCAATTAATTGGGTTCCCTTAGGCATTTCCACACCATTTTAAAACTAATTACGCAAGAATTTAGTGCTTTAATGGCTGCTTGACTATCTGATGATGATTTTCTTTTGCCTTTTACACATTTTATCAATATTGAACTGGGAACACTTTCCTATGGCGTGGATTTCCGCTTGAAAGATACTTGGGGTCTCTCACAAGCTTTCGGAGTGTTCGGTTTCTGCGAGATAACTGAAATTGGTATTTAAATCCATTAACTTTTGAATTCCTACTTGAAATGGGCCATAGAATGTCAAAGTGAAGAGCCAATAAGAACAAATTTGACGCAATGTGATAAATATAAGAAAATCCTAATTTTCTATAAATGTAAATATTATGAAATTTGAAAAACGATGAAATAAAACAATTTAACTTGCTTAAGTCCCAATTTTAATTTGAACTAATGTTCAATTTAATATTAGTGACACGTTTCGCTACACAGTAGCTTTATCAAACTAGTGAAGATGTAATTAAAAAAAAGGTGAGCGGTCGTCGGACCGCCGACAGAAGCTTGCTTCTTATGCACAATAGAATGACCATTTTTCGTGAATTTTTCACCATTTTTCAAAAATTTTTGACGAATTTTGAAAATTATTGACCGTCTTCGAAAATAATTGACCATTTTTGACAATGTTTCAAAAAATTTAACATATTTGGCACTTATTGACCATTTTTTCAAAATTTTGAGGATTTTTTCAAATTTTAACAATTATTGACCATTTTTGACAATTATTGACCAATTTTGACAATTATTGATCATTTTTGACAATTTTTCAAAAATGTTGACCATTTTAGACCATTTTTCCAAATTTTAACAATTATTAACCATTTTTTCCAAATTTCGACAATTTTTGACCATTTTTGACAATTTTTCACACAGCTCAGTGCGGCAAGAGAGATTGCGCACAGTCGCTTGAATGAGTTATCGCGTGACGAACGCTTTTTCGTAACATCACACCTTTTACGAGTTCACTAGCCTTCTCAAAAGTCCTATGTCGTGCAATAAGAAGCAAGCTTCAAAAATTTTAATTTATACAGTGCTTTAATACGGAATTCTAAGGATATTGACAGATGTATTGAAAAAGTTACCTGGAAATTTATTCACAACCATCACACCTAAATTTTCTTCTAGGTAAATAGGATTAATAAGGGAGAGTGATTGATATCTATTTGAGAGTTTTAAACTGATTATTCTCCCGACCCCTAAGAGAGTAGAATATTTTAGTGAGAATCGTGCTCTTGCCTGAAATTGACAGATCTTAGCCTTTGTTTAAAATGTTGACATAATCAGATAATGGCTTTGTATATTTCATTGGCTGCAGCACTGGATATATATATATCGAGATTGTAAGAAATGAATTTATTCGCATTTGTTATTCCGAATATATTACCAGTAGTGCTCCAAATTGTCTAGCACTGTCTCCACTTCTAATTTATTATGAAGAGACGAATCTAAACAGCGAAAAGTAAACAAAAAGATCTTTTTCTAGAACATATAAAAAAATAGTGGAGTGAAGTTCTTAATGGAATTGATTTTAACAATAAAAAAGACACGAAAGAAACTCTTGTAGCTACTCTTATGCAAAAGACAAACAAAATTATATGTAGGGTAATATTTACGTGACTGTGAAGATTCAGTGTATTTTATTTACAAAAATATGCAGTTCATTTATTACGGAACTATATTATTCTTACTTACCACCACAATCCAAACACCCAATATCCCATCAACTCATTGGCTAACGAAAAAGGCATAATAATTAATCCGAGGAAAAAGTCCGACACAGCCAAAGAAGCAATGAACCAGTTTTGAATGTTCTTTAACGCCTTTTCAGTACTTATTGCTATTATGACCAACATGTTTCCCACAACAATAACTATCATGAGAACGGTAACAACAATGGATGCCACAGCTATTTGCGTGATAGTGTATCCACTTGGATAATGAGGAACGGATAAAGTGTGGTTGGATATATTGCCATTAGCGTCGCTAGCATCACACTGGTAGAACATATCATCAAAACATATTGGAAATTTTGTTGTTGAAGTTGGAGTTTCTAACGACATTTTAGTTCTGAAACAAAAATAAAACGTTAGGAAAATTGTTTCCGAGATATAAGAACAATTTACTTAAACTAAATAGACCACGATAATTGTTACAATATATTTTAGCAAATTCCATACAATTTTATCGCTCAATAAAAATAATATACAGTATTTTCCTCCGAACCATAACCGAATTATTATCTGATGCAAATATAAATAATGTCAAGGTTTATTCATTTATTTTGTTGCCATGTCGTATTATTTGAAAGTAATAATCATCTGACGACGTCAATGTTTTTGTGGTTCCTCAATGATGAATCGTTGTGTAGCATGCAAAAAAAATGTATAAGTAGTGGTGAACAGTTATGTACAGTGTCGTATCATTTGATATATAAATACTATCTTCCCATTCTAATAAGAATACAATCAAGTCTATATGGAATTGTTGCATTGTTGGTGTCGATTTCCTCGAGATGCAAATCAACAAAATTTACAGCTTCAATAGGTCTTCAAACACCAACAAGAGTCCTTTAATCTCAGACTTTCGGGGGACCTGCAACTTCTATGGAAAGAAGAAGATTATAAATAGCCCGAACGGTTCACCGAACCGAACTCTCTCATCTGACGTCAATTAACGATTCACGACAAAGCATAATTCAAGCCTCTCGTGTTACGATGAAAAGCATTTTTACATGCTTTCCAATGACGTATCAAAAGTGGGAGGTTGAAGAATTTTTGTGGATGGAGCATTATCTCTCATCATTTTAGTTTCCCTTCTTTTCCATAGAAGAGGTATCCAATACAATTTTAATTTAACACGTTAAATTTATCTTTTAATAATTATTCTGCATTAAAGGCTTAAAGGGCATTCGTTAATTAACTCTAGTAGTACTATTACTCCCGTCGTTCACAAACTTTTTTCTCACAAAAAAGTTTCGCTTTTGCATTAAAAAGTTGTTGAAAAAACTGACACTAGCTTGAACCTTGGAAAAAAAAAGGTTAAGCGTTTTTATCTTGTCAAGTTTTCTCATAAAATGACTGATTGGCTAGATTGTTTCGTCTCAAAGAAAAAGGAAGTCGTGTGTGTTTTTACTTTCGATAAAACAATTTGATGTCTTAGAACAACTTAGCTGTATGGACAAACTTTCTTACATCATTGACTATAGCTTTGAAGTTTCCGTCGAGGTTGTTTTCCGACGTGTCCTTCGATTTCCTAGCCTGGAAAAATATGTCTCTAGCATGAAATAGTATATTATGCAATGATCACAAAATGATGCCCATTTTGTTGCGAGTTGCATACTATACTTTTTCTATGACAACATATCATAACATAACATCATAACATACGATTTTGTCTTCTGATCTACCTTCCATTCCAAAAAAAGGTTAGAAGCGCGTTGATATATACTCTTCGACGTTTCCGGTAATAAATTCAGTGTTGTTACCTTCGCTGCTTCTATTATATTCGGAGGTGTCAAATCTAAGTCAATATCACTATCAGTTTCCATTTTAATTAATAGTTTTTATAGAAAACAACTATGAAATTACTCGTTACCTACTAAAACTTTGACATTTCATCAATTTGTCGCTGGACGTCATAATTTGACAAACCGTAAACGTCGTGATTTTAGAGTGCACCTAGACCTAACACGAAATATTCCATTTCGCATTTGTTGCTTAGCAACTTGCCTAGCAACCGATCGCGGCGATCTTTCGAAAGCGGCAATTTTACTTTGCGCTCGAAAAACACACATAATTTTTTCTACAGTCGCCCTTTTAATAATTAAAACAGTTTTTTATAATATCTTAGGTTATAATAGGAGTGCTAGAATAATCGTCATTTTCGCTATTCATCTTGATTAACCTTAAAAAGATCTACTGACTAGGAATGTTAAAAAATAATCGATTTTCATATAAATCCATTATTATTTTCTTATAATCGATTTTTATAGTAATATTATTCGATTTTTAGTAAATCGATTTTATAAATTACGTGTTTAAATCGATGTTCAGAAACGGCTCGTATTATTTATTGACTATTTTTCAAAATTTTGACAACTTTTGACAATTATTGACCATTTTTCAAGATTTTAACAATTATTTACCATTATTGACCATTTTGACTGTTTTTCAAAATTAGTGACCATTTTTCCAAATGATGACAGTTTTTAACCATTTTTGACAATAATTGTCCATTTTTAACAGTTTTTAACAATAATTGACAATTTTTAACAATTTTTCAAAATTTCAGACTATTTTTTAAAATGATTGACCATTTTTGATAATTATTGACAATTATGGACCATTTTCCCAAATTTTTGACTATTTTTTGACAATTATTGACCATTTTTGACCATATTTCAAAATTTTGACAATTTTTCAAAATTATTGACCATTTTTGATAGTTTTTGACAATTATCGACCATTATCCAAAATTTTTACAATTTTTTACAGTTATTGACCAATTTTTTTGATAGTTTTTGACAATTATTGACCATTTTTGACAATTTTTGACCATTTCTCAAAAAGTTTTCGAAATTTTTCACAATTGACCATTTTTGAAAATTTTTGACCATTTTTCAATTTTTTTTTAAAGTTTTTGACAATTATCGACCATTTTTGACAATTTTCGAAAATTTTCGACCATTTTTCAAATTTTTTTTAAAATTTTTGACAATTTTCGAAAACCATTTTTCAAATTTTTTCTTAAATTTTTGACAATTATCGACCATTTTTCAAAATTTTAACAATTATTGACAATTTTTAACAGTTTTTAACAATAATTGACAATTTTTAACAATTTTTCAAAATTTCAGACTATTTTTTAAAATGATTGACCATTTTTGATAATTATTGACAATTATGGACCATTTTCGCAAATTTTTGACTATTTTTTGACAATTATTGACCATTTTTGACCATATTTCGAAATTTTTGACAATTTTTCGAAATTATTGACCATTTTTGATAATTTTTGACAATTATCGACCATTTGCCAAAATTTTTACAATTTTTTACAGTTATTGACCAATTTTTTTGATAGTTTTTGACAGTTATTGACCATTTTTGACAATTTTTGACCATTTCTCAAAAAGTTTTCGAAATTTTTCACAATTGACCATTTTTTGAAAATTTTTGACCATTTTTCAATTTTTTTTAAAGTTTTTGACAATTATCGACCATTTTTGACAATTTTCGAAAATTTTCGACCATTTTTCAAATTTTTTTCTTAAATTTTTGACAATTTTCGACAACCATTTTTCAAATTGTTTTTTAAATTTTTAACAATTATCGACCATTTTTCAAAATTTTAACAATTTTTGACAATTTTTGACAATTTTTGACAATTTTTGACAATTTTTGACAATTTTTGACAATTTTTGACAATTTTTGACAATTTTTGACAATTTTTGACAATTTTTGACAATTTTTGACAATTTTTGACAATTTTTGACAATTATTGACCATTTTTGACAGTTTTTCACAAACATTGTCCATTTTTAACAGTTTTTGGCAATTGAATTTGGCAGAAGTCAGAAGGGTGGTTCCATAAATGTTCACCAATTGAATTAATTCGGAGGACGTGGTTTGATTAAATAGGCGAGCGAAAAAGATTCCTTTTTTGCGCTAGAGCGTAAAGTAACAATCCTCGGCATTTGTCGACTTTACGATTTCATTTGAATATAGTAATTAGTCATTTTACGCGCGACTGTAGAAAAAATATAAAGTGTGGATTTGAGACCAGATAAATTGGCTCAAAAAACAGTCAAACAGGGTGAAACAAACTTGGAAAGATTAGAAAAATTACATAACCTGAAAATGGCCAAGTAAAATGTGAAAAACAGATTTTTCCGTTTTTTATTTTTGTTTTTTTAGTAAATAATTTTAGGATCTCCAAACTGGTTAGGATTGTAGCTTTTTAATGCTGTAGTTTTTGGAAAATTAACGTTCTTCGCGAAAAATTCCTCTGGTTCTTCTAACTGCTATTCTCCCTCTTATTCTTCTTCTTCGTCGTCCTGCTGCGAGCAATTCTCAATCACCTTTTTTATTATAAAAAATATCTGTACGAATTTCTCTAGTCTGTTTTCAAAAATTAAAACGTGTTTGGACGAAACTTTACAAACGTTACTACACATTCTCAGCTATAAAATACATTTTATGGGACTATTTATTCAAAGCACTCTGTGCAATATTATGCGAGAGTCAATAAAGATTCGTTCCAGCCAACGCCAACTTTTCTACTTAACTACATTGTAAGGTCGTCGAACCAATAAAAATGTTTATGTATGTAAAGTTTCAAAATAAAAAAAATTACGTAAAATCCAAAGTGTAGTTACGTTGATGAATTAGGCATCACCAAACAAAATTTCTTGTCTATTTCCAGCTCCAGCATGTGGCATGTGGCGTGATTCTGGAATGACTATGAGTGTTTGTTCCTTAGGGCTAATTCCCATTGCATTCCAGCCTATATGCAGCCATTCTCGCTCCACTAGTAATATACTATTTCATATACACCAGTTCTGGTCGGTGAGTTTCTTCTTCGATATAAGCACATTTTTCAGTGTATTTTTATTCGTTGACCCCGTGATCGTTTCTTAGACGAATGATGCACGAAAAGGTCCTTAATTTGGTCTGTGAAATCGTACAAGACGACATTCTTTGTATACCACTGGAAAAAATTCAATAAAACCCGATGACCCACCTTTTTCGCATTTGAAGTTCTTGAACTCGATGGCCACAACTGTGTAAAATCTATTCGAAATAGAATTTGTAGACTTCAAAGAGACTAATACTTTCATCGGGAAAATAGAAAATAACGTCAAAAGACCAATACATCAAAGCGTATTGTTTGGTACAATAAAAATATTTTATTTAAAATAGGACCATGATAAATAAAAATTAATAGCTTACAAAAACTGTTATTTTTGTATCTAAAACTAAATTCCCTTGTTCCCTATCGTTGTGTCAATAAGAAAACCATTTCGACACTATAAAATTACTTTTATATGTGATTTGATCGATAAACCGATACCTCCAAGAAGACACGTCAAAATAGAGTAAAGCACATCAGTAAACATCATAAAACAACTCAAAATAAATCGAAGATGTTCATATAGCATTTCTCAGATATATTGAGATTTATTCTCCAGTAACGTATTGCAGATGCATAAAGTATATCTCGTTGTTTCAACAATAATATAACTGCTTGAGTCAGAGCCATTTTGTGTTATGTACAGGGAAACAAGAGTTTTACTGAATGACTAATTCCCGCACTTCCGAAAAATTCAGTAATTTTAAACTTTTAAAATTTTTTCCGATTAAGTATATCGTTTTTGTAATCTACATCGTTAACACCGTTCTGAAAACCCTCAACCATAACATTTTTCCAGCGTACCCTGATGCTTTTTGACAGTTTTATGGGATAACTTGCTTTAACTGGACATATTTGAAAAAATTCCATATTTCACCAATAAACCAGCGAAAAATCTTTAAATATAAAAAAATGATATTTCCAAGGTTTTCTTGTATACGGTTGCAAACTCAAGACCAGGATCCTATACAACTGTATTCCATGCAAATTTATGTGTGGAAAGATTGAGAAAAATTTTCTAGGGTTACCGAATGGCTTTAAAAGCACACCGTGTAATGTCAAAGTTGGTGCTGGACTTAAAAAAAAATTCTTCAATAGAAAGACTCTCAGGTCTGGATCCCTGACCATTCTGGTATGGATAGCAAAGGAAAGGCAGACTCCCTGGCAAAGAAGGGTACCGCTGATGGTTCCTTCGGACAAGAACAGCAGGGCCAGAGATTGAGCAAAATGATAATGGCTAGAGATTCATCAAGTCAAGTAGTTTGATATTTTAACAAACTACTTGAGTTGACTTGAAAATCAAGCTCGTGACAATTTAGATACTTGACTTGGCTTGATTTGAGATATTTATTACTGGACTTGAAATCAAGCTACTTGTTATTACTTGATCTTGATACGCACGTGTCGCACGGCGTATATTTCTTCAAGCTCGCTCGCGCTTAGACAAAATACGAGTCCCCAATTTCCGAGCTGACTGACCATTGACCATTTTTGACAATTTTTGACCATTTTTGACAGGTTCTGACAATTATTGATAATTTTTCAAAAATTTGGACCATTTTTCAAAAATTTTGACAATTTTCAATAATTATTGACCATTTTTAATAGTTTTTTATAATTATTGACCATTTTTGACAATTTTCAAAAAGTTTGACAATTATTGACCATTTTTCCAAATTTCTGACAATTTTTGAAAATATTTGGCAATTATTAACCATTTTTTGAAAATTTTGACAGTTTTTGACAAATTCTTGATAATTTTTGACAAAATTTAAAAATTTTTGACAATTTTTCAAAAATTTTAACATATTTGGCAATTATTGACCATTTTTTAAAATTTTAACAATTATTGATCCTTTTGGACCATTTTTGACGAATTTTGATTGGTTTTGACAATTATTGACCGTCTATGACAATTATTGATCATTTTTGACGATTTTTCAAAAATATAAATCATTTTTCAAAATTTTTGACAATTATTGACCATTTTTGACATTTTTTGATAATTTTTCACAATTTTTTCAAATGTTTGGCAATTATTAACCATTTTTCGGAATTTTGAGTTTTTGACAATTTTTGATCATTTTTCCAAATTTTTGACCATGGTTAAAAAATTTTTGACAAAATTGAACATATTTGGCAATTATTCACCATTTTTTCAAAATTTTGGCCAGTTTTTTGCAATTATTGACCGTCATCGACAATTATTGACCATTTTTGACAATTCTTCAAAAATTTTAATATATTTGGCAATTATTGACTGTTTTTCAAAATTTTGACAATTTTTGACAATTTTTTCAAATTTTGATAATTTTTGAGCATTTTTGACAGGTTCTGACAATTACTGACCATTTTTGACAATTTTTCAAAAATTTAGACCATTCATCAAAAATTTGGACAATTTTTAATAATTATTGACCATTTTAGACAGTTTTTTATAATGATTGAACATTTTTCAAAAATTTTGACAATTATTGACCATTTTTCCAAATTGTTGACGATTCTTCCAAATTCTTGTCAATTTTAGAATTTTTCACCATTTTTCAAAAATTTTAACCATTTTTGGCAGTTTTTGACAATTATTGACCGTCTTTGACAATTATTGACCATTTTTGACAATTTTTCAAAAATTTTAACATATTTGGCAATTATTGACTGTTTTATCAAAATTTTAATAATTTTTGAGCATTTTTGACAGGTTCTGACAATTACTGACCATTTTTGACAATTTTTCAAAAATTTAGACCATTCTTCAAAAATTTGGACAATTTTTAATAATTATTGACCATTTTAGACAGTTTTTTATAATTATTGAACATTTTTCAAAAATTTTGATAATTATTGATCATTTTTCCAAATTTTTGACGATTTTTCCAAATTCTTGACAATTTTTGAATTTTTCACCATTTTTCAAAAATTTTGACCATTTTTGGTAGTTTTTGACAATTATTGACCGTCTTTGACAATTATTGACCATTTTTGACAATTTTTCAGAAATTTTAACATATTTGGCAATTATTGACTGTTTTTTCAAAATTTTGACAATTTTTGACAATTTTTTCAATTTTTAATAATCAATGACCATTTTAGACAGTTTTTTATAATTACTTAACATTTTTCAAATATTTTGACAATTATTGACCATTTTCCCAAATTTTTGACGATTTTTCCAAATTCTTGACAATTTTTCAAAAATTTTGACCATTTTTGGCAGTTTTTTACGATTATTGACCGTCTTTGACAATTATTGACCATTTTTGACAATTTTTCAAAAATTTTAACATACTTGGCAATTATTGACTTTTTTTTCCAAAATTTTGACAAATTTTGACAATTTTTTCAAATTTTAATAATCTTTGAGCATTTTTGACAGGTTCTGACAATTACTGACCATTTTTGACAATTTTTCAAAAATTTAGACCATTTTTCAAAAATTTGGACAATTTTTAATAATTATTGACCATTTTAGACAGTTTTTTATAATTATTGAACATTTTTCAAAAATTTTGACAATTATTGACCAATTTTAACAGTTTTTCACACCTATAGGTGTGCGAGCTCAGTGCGGCAAGAGAGATTGCGCACAGTCGCTTGAATGAGTTATCGCGTGACGAACGCTTTTTCGTAACATGTAACACACGAGTTCACTAGCCTTCCCAAAAGTCCTATGTCGTGCAATAAGAAACAAGCTTCAAAAAAATGAGTAATTCATCGGAAATAATGGAATCAGAGACCATCGAGTCAGAATATGTTTTAGAGGAAAATACTTCTCAATCCGAAGATCGTGAACTTGTGCAAGCGCCGGCACACAAAAAACTAAGATTAATGTGACCAATATATTTTGAATAAAGTGGTTCCCTAAACTGACGAGAAAATTTTGAGAGAAAAAAGCGTATTGAATAATTTACAATGAGAATGAGAATATTATTTAATAAATTTTCCTGTACTAAATCCTATATCGATTGACTCACTGAGCTAGATCTTTTTCTTCAGGATTTACTGCTTATTAAAAGAAATTACCACAAACCAGATCGTGTAACAACGGAGCCTTTATATTGAATTGAAGTAGTGGTTTTATTATTTACGAACGAAGAGCTGTGAGTTAACGGGGAATGAAACATTTCTTGAAAGAATGGAAACAAGTCGTGAATGACAAAATGACGATAAAGACTTGAGGTTGAGGATTTACAGCGATGGTGTAATCAGATAAAGAAACTCACTTTAAATTGTTAGCGGTAATTAATAAATTGACGTTTTTTAAATTAAAGTATAAGACTGCGAACAAGGTGAGATAAGGTAGATCGAAACCGGGAGGAAAATAAAATTGGTTAAAGAGTTTTTAATGTATTTTTTCTTCTTTTATAGAGGATTAATAAATACTAGAAATTGAATGATGAGGCAGTTGTGATATTTAAAATTGAAATATTGGTCTTGAAAGAACCATTGAAAAAATTGTATTGTTGCTCTTCATAGTTTTAAATAAAAAACTGAGAGAAAATGATCAAAAATGGCTTTATTACATTTCAAAATCATCTTATAAAGACTATCACTTCGAAATTGTATTCTACTCATATTATACTGTCTCACCATTCTCTAAATACAACTCAAGCCACTTTAGGTGTCAAAAAATTTGACATTTGGACTGATTATTATGTTACCCGATATGTAGGAGTCGCGACTGCTCTTAGTGCCGAAGTCCACGGACGGGTCCTCCCACTGCAGTACCGCCGCGGGATTGTACTGCATCAGTACATTCCGCCATTCCAGAAAAGTACTGTTGCTACTACATTGATTGTTTGGGACCAGTACACACGTGCATCTACAAATCGGAATTTCAAGTTGGACGATGTAGACATCAAAGTGGCTACACCAAAGCAAGAAAAAACTTTTATAAGCTTCACTATGTTCTCGCAGTGGCACCTAACATATACTGTCAGAATGCATCAGACTGAAAAAGATAGGTACCATCCAGGCAGTCTAGGCTAAATCCTCAAGAGTACAACAGCCAACCGGTGTAGGACCTGTACAGACTAATACAGAGGACTCTGGATACGAAGAAGGTGTTGTGAAACCTAATTCGAAAGACACAAAAATATTGTCTTTTTTGTCATTTACGATCCTCAATTTTTCCCCTTTAGCGAGTAATTGAAATTAATGTTTTTATAAAGATTCAATAAATGATGCCCATGACTGCGGTTTGGGTAGACTTCCGATTTAATACATAAGTTCTAGCTAGCCTTCTGATAAGCCAGCGCCGCATATGTATCATTTACGGAGTCTCCAGGGTACTTTTCAACCTTCTACAATAAAAATTATTGCTGCTGAACCGCATTTATCCTTGAGGGGACAGCTGCTGTTTAGGATTATGGGTGAATCCGGGATTTATTTCGAGTTCACTTGATGATCGAACATAAGACGAATGTTTTTTAAATTTATCGAAAAATAATAGTAATATATTTGGCGAGGCAAAATTTTTAATTGTTTCCTTCGGAAGCTTTACACCAAGTATCCATCGGATACTTCACGTCGCAGTAAATAAAATAACGCTGACCACTAAAATGATGTACATAGGTTACATCAGCCAACGAATACTGGACTCAGCAACAATCTGAATCAAAATACTGCATGTTATTATACTACGATTCTACCATCACTGGATAAAATTTGAAGTCAAATTTTTTTCAAATTCTTATTTTATTAATATTATTATGTGTCCACAAATTATCTATCTTTTCTCATCCCTGGGCAGTTCCCGTACCCCCGGTATACTAAACCCATAATCTATCGATATCTTTTACACCAGACGAACCCTTTCATTATCCACAGACACCCAACTGACAAGTATTATTTGACAACTAACTTCATGTCCCTTATGTCCCCCCTAATCAAAGTACCTCCTTGGTTTTTTATGGATCTTCCGCTTCTTGTTTTAACTACGTCTTCTTCTAGACCCTCGCTGCTTTCCTTTTCTATTGAGCTGTTTTTATCTGTACTACAGCTACTTCCATCTAGAAATCTTCCAGTCATCGCTTCAGCTTCACCCTCATCATGAAAATTAGGAGATGGTAAGGATGCCTTTGGGCTGCTATTATATTCTAGTATAACCTGGAATTCATGTCCACCACTTCTCGCTGCCTTCTCTATTAGGACTTTTATAGTTTGAATTGTCCTTTCTATCATACCATTTGATTTTGAGTAGTGTGGGCTAGAATTTGTGATCTTGAAACCACATTTTTCTGCAAAGTATTTATATTCAAAAGAGGTAAATGGAGGGCCACAATTTCGCTGAGTATTCCGTGGGTTCGGAAAACTGTTTCCAAAGCTTCTATGGTTGACTTCCAATTTTTTGACAGCATTTTTATAATTTCTACAAATTTTGAATGGTAATCTACTAGGATAAGATAGTCTTTATGGTTGATAAAAGCAAAATCTATTCCTATTTCAATCCGAGGATACTGAAGAATTTCATGGTTTCTTAGTGGTTGCTTTGTATTCAGTCTGGAATAGCTCATACAAACATCACATTTCTTGATAAATTCTTCAATATTCCTGGCCGGTACATTGTGTTTCTTGCTTTGTTCTTACAAGTAACAATTCCTTGATGGGCACTATGCAGTTGACTCAATACTTCGTGTAACTTATTTTCGGGAATAACAAGACGGTTTCCACGATAAATCTATCCATCTTCTTCAAAAAGCTCATCTTGAATTTCCCAAAAAAATAAAGGTCGGTTGAAACTCTTGAGTTTTCTTTTGGCCAGCCTTAATAAATGAGTTTGATCACCTGTTGAAGCCTATTGTCCATTGAGGTAGCAATTCTCATTTCTTCAATAGCCTTGGTTGAAGCTATAATTGCTGTCACAAATGTTATCTGGTTATCTATAGTTGATATAACGACTGAAGAGTGTTTAAGCGTCGCTCTTGAAAGTGCATCTGCTACAGAAAGTTGTTTTCAAGGTACAAAAACCAGTTCAAAATTATACCTTAATAGTTTTAGCATCATTGTTTCTAGTCTTGGAGGCAAACTATCTAAAGGTGTTTCGACAAGAAACAGTAGAGGCTTGTGGTCTGTTTCCACTATGAACTTTGTGCCATATAAATAGTAGTGAAATCTATTACATCCATACAAAATGGCCAACAGCTCTTTATCAATTTGGCAATATTTACTTTGTGTTCCATTCAAAGAAGTTGAGGCATAAGCGATTGGTCTAGAATCCTGCATTATTACTGCTCCCAAACCATTTTTACTGGCATCTACAGAAAGAACAGTTTTCTTGTTTTTTTCAAAATGTTCTAGTTCTTTCAATTTCACAAAACATTCATCCTCATTTGCTCTCCAAATCCATTCATTTTTGTTTAACAGCAATTTTCTTAGGATTGATGTTTTTTCAGCAAAGTTTGGCTACATAGTTGATTAATCCAATGAATCTCTACAATTCTGTTTTATTTTTTGGAGTTATCATTTCTGTAATTGCTTTTATTTTTCCATCATTTCCATTTCCAGTTCCATTTTCTGATATGATATGTCCAACATATTTGACTTTCTTGACACAAAACTGCATTTTTTCTGAACTGAAAGTCAAATTTTCTCTTCTGGCTACTTCCAACAGTTGTTTCAGTCTTTCATCGTGAATTTTTTTGGAGTCTGCATAGATTAGAATAGAATTCTGGTGCACTACATAATCCAAAACCCATTCTCAGGAAACTGTACCTTCCAAAAGGTGTCGTAACAGTACAAAGAGCTGGACTTTGCTTGGTTAGTGGAACCTGCATAAATGCTGATGATGCATCCAATAGTGTGAAATACTTTGCTCCTGACAATTTCGACAGAATGGATTCAATTGTAGGAATTTCATAAACTTCCCTGATGATTGATTTGTTCAACTCCCTTACTGTACCATTAGGTTTCTAGGCTACAACAATAGGATGGATCCATTATGTTGGCTCTATCTGCTTCTTTATTAATCCAAGTATTTCCAAACGATCTAGCTCTTCTTTACCTGTATCGTTAATAGCAATAGGGATTTTTCTTGTAGCTGATTTGACAGGTTTTGCTCCTTCTCCCAATTTAATGTCATATTCTACGTTTAATTCTCCAATGCCTGTGAAAACATCTTTATATTCTTCTATAATATCATCCTTTGCATACATCTTATGAACTCTTTCCAATTTATTCAGATCTAAGCAGCTTTTTGCACCAATAATAGGTATGGTGCATTGCCTACTGACTACAAAAGTGATATTCTTTTCATTTCATTGATATGACTTGTAAAATCACATTCACCTTCTATGGGTACTCTATGTCCAGTATATGAATAACTTTTCTTCATTGACTTTTTAATTGAAGGCTTGATTTTCATTTTCTGCCCCAGTATCCAGCATAAATTCAATAATTATGTCTTGAATTTTTATTTTTTTCTTGAAAACGTTTAATCTCTTCTTAAACACATTCACCATCCTTAGATAAAATATTTCATCTTCTGGTTCGTTTTTATCTTCATATTCTTCTTCCGAAACAAGGTTACCAATGTTGTTGACCGATCTATTCTTGTATAATGATTTTTCTTATGACATTTATCACAAATCATTCCCCAAGCAGGACATCTTCCAAAATTATGCGATGTGGCACATCTACTACTTTTGTAGCTATTTATTTCTCTAATTTTTTTATAATGCTGATTATGAGGTTTTTCATTGTTGTATTTTCTGCTACTCACAAAAAAAACTTCGAAACCGGTTGCTGCCCTGTTTATTTCATTCAGCTGTACTCTGCATGCTTTAAATGATTCACATAATCCAATTGCCTTTCCCAAATCTAAACTGCTTCCTTTGGACAAAAGCAATTCCCTTAATTTTTCACTCTCCACTTCCAAGACTATCCTGTCTCGGATCAAACAATTCTTCTGATCTTCAAAATCACATGTTGATGATAGTTTTTTCAGTTCCAAAACGTAAGTATCAAAGCTTTCACTATCACGTTGAGACCTTGAGAAAAATTGATATCTCTCAAAAACGAAATTCTTCTTTGGCTTAAAATATTCATCCAATGTCTCCAATATACATATATTTGTATATAGCAAAAGTGGAGACACAGATATACTCAAACCTGTAAGAAAAGATCCCAAAGACACATGCGTTTTTTTTTATCGCAATGATAGTTATCAACATACTGTATACAACCCTTATATAAGAAATAGAACTTTTATGAAAATTGTAAAGGAATTGATGTATTGTGTGCCCTGGCAAACTATATGCAATAAACTAGCAAATCCCATTAAAATTAATTCACTATATGAGCAGTGCGGATTTGTTGAGGGGAATTCTATCAATATCAATTTGATTCTGTTCACTGACTTTACTAAAGCTTTTGACCAATGAACATCGTTCAATTATTAAAAGGTTATTTAGGTTATAGGTTATTTATTGTTTAATACCATGACAATGGATCCATACTATTCAATCTCGCAACTGGAAGTACAGTTCTTTCAAATGTTTGTCGATGATGCAGATTACATAAAAAATACTTTGATATATAGCTTGTTAAATTTTTTTAATAAAATAGTTATTGGAAAAATGAAAAAAAAGTTGAGTTTTTCAAAAAAAAGGTTTATATTAGGTTTATTCTTCAGTTTTCACTTACAAGAAACAGCTTACATTCCATAATGTTATTGTGCCAGGAGAAGAAAAAAAACAACTTAAACTTGCTTATAGTAAAATTTAACACAAACTGTAATTAAAAACTCTGAGAAATATTTGGGGATTAGGTGTGGATAGGCCTCTTTAATTGGTGGTACTACTTCTGGCACTGGGATAAGTTCTATTTATTATCATACTTTACTATTACACATTATAACTACTTAAGATTACTAAATCAATATAAGTATCTATCCTTATAGCATACTTATAGTTCAACTGGATAACATAATGACTACAAGTAAATTAGAATGAATATTGATTACTTTCGATTGCTCTTGATTACTGATTCTCCTTGTTTGTGTTGTCACCTGTATATTTATACTACGGTTCAAGTTCAGTTCCATGTTATTTACTATTCACTATCAAATCTTTATTCACGTGATGAACTTGACTCCGTACCTGTCGACCTCGCTACTTATATTTATGTAATATTCCAATGTTTATTGATTTATTGAAATTAGTTTCATGGGAATTTATTATTATATTAGGCCAAAAGGCAACACACACTAACGTGATAAATTCTTACAGAGAAAATTCTGAAGTTTATAGAAGGCCTAAAACTTTCTTACGATCAACAAGCTCGATAAATAATGAATATAAGACAATAAATTAAGGTTCGGTATTATTTTCAACAAGAGCTACTTAAATATATGTTTGGAGAAAGTTTCTGATATAATTATTCTTCACTGATTGCTGCTTCAGGTTGAAGTTTTTATCAGTTTGTTGATGCATACAAGTTTTATGGAGCAATTTTGTCGATTTATTTGCAACTTACACGCTACTGCTAGGACTATTCATTATTCAAATAAACATCTAAGATGGAAGCATTTAATTATTGTAAAAAATATTAAAATCAGATGATGTAGTTGCCTATAAAAAAGGTTTTCGTAAAATTTTGTATTGTTCTTGTTGGTCATACGTTAATTTGAATTGAAAAAAAATTATTTTATAATTCCAATAATTAAGCAAATTATTTCCATATATAATATCACGAGCAAAATTTTCGTTTGTTGCTTTTCAATTCCGCTCATGAAATTGCCGAAAAGTAGCAAACTTGAATAAAACCTTGAGAACAATTTTGCCCTCAAAATTTTCTCTCGAGTGGTATTCGATATGACTATTTCACGAGAAAAAGACAAAAAACAATAAAATTAAAGAGCCTTTATTTAGCAATGAAGCAAAAACGAAAAAATAACTTATTTATTTATATAAAAGCTACAGTTATGATAATTGAACATTTGTCCATTATTTTTATCGTTATGCTGTGATTGTAGATCATGTACTTGCGGTATATTTGAACTCGTACTAGGAAAATTTACTTGATCTGGTGCTTTTTCTCTTAAGTTCTCAATTAATTTTGAATGATGTTCAGAGTCCAACTGCAAATAAGAGTTGGCATGGGAATGTCCTGTTAATTTGATCATTTCCTGGTCACCAACACCTTTTTTGCAAGGGCAGAAATAGTGGAAGAACGATGTAAGGTTTGTTAATTTTTTCTACCGAGAGTTTGGTCCATTTTGACATGCTGTTGATTCCAATAGGCATGTTTTTGTAGCAAATTCCTCTTTTACAATTTGGATGGACTGAGAAAAAAGCCTGCCACTTGTAATTTCTGGATTGGTATTTTTTCTTTGAATAATTTTAAAAATAGACGAGTAGGACAAAGATCTTTGTTAGTGTTGTTTAATATAATATAAATTTATTCAGCTTGAGACTCATTTACAAATATTCGGGGGTAATATCCCTAGTGCATTTAATTTTTCCGGAAAAATTCGGAAAAACGAGTTTCTCAGTAATTTGTTTTAACAAATAGCATGAGCGAGAGTCTTTTAAAAATCCGAGTCGAAGACGAGGATTTTTCCACTTTTGCGAATGCTATTTGTTAAAACAGATTACTTAGAAACGGGAAAAATTAGATGCACGAGGGATATTTGGTAAGATTATTTCGTGAGTTAAATAAACATTTTATTTTAATACAACTTGTCAAACTTGCATGACATTTTTTTCCGGAAAAACTGCTGACAGCTAAGTTGACAGTTCTTAAGTAATTTTTCCACTTGAAATCTATATTTGACACCAATTCTTGATAGCGATTGGTCAAAAGACTTACCCACATCTACAAAAAAGGAATTAAATTCGTTTGCAATATCTGGAGCGGTTTCTAATTTTATATTGTTCTGGTTTATGATATATTTGATTTCCCTATCGGTTTTATTATTTTTTATATTTATTCCGTTTTCGATATTCCATAATTTCTTTGTATCATTTTGGCTATCTGTGATTTCTTTTTCGTAATACTGGGTCTTTGCTTTCTTTATTAATTTATTTATTTCTTACCAACCATTTGATGCTGGCCAAGGCTTTTGCACCTCTTTGTGTCTTCAAAAATATGCGATTGTATTCGATACGACCCAAAAATTATCCTTTTAGGTCTAATTCTTGTTGAAAATAATGTAGTTTACAGTTCACTGCTTCGTTGCCTCGCCAGGCAAGATCAAAAGGAAATAAATGAAATATTTTTTTTTGTAGGCCGTCTGGGGTGTCTTTGTCATGAATTTTTATCATTTCCAATAGGTAATTCTTGTGTTGTAAGAGCTTTCGAACTTTTTTTTTCCTTGGTTACCTTGAAGTTGTTTTCGTTTCGAGTCCTTTGCCAAACGGGCCGATTTAAAAACAATGTCGGTAAATGGGTCTATGTTTATATTAAATTATTGATGGCTCTTTTCTTGTATTATCAGCGCCTTGGTGTTCCACATGCTTTTAGGGCGTTGCTAGTCGACCGCCAATCGGGCGAATAATTTTTTTTATTCGACCACTAATCGGACGACTTATTTATTTTATTCGTCCAGCAATAGTACGACTTATTTATGCTTCCAAAGTATTGTTTTCTTCCCCGTCGTAATTTAAATTATGTACAGTAGAAACGGTGAAGCTTTTCCATCACGTGATCCAATCTACGATTTATGCAACACATATTTTCTACATTCTATCTTCTTCTATCAATATAAATCAAACATAACAACGTTCACAAGACCATATACAAGGCATACGTAATAGTTTGTTTAAATTTGCCGTAGTAATCGTAAAAAAAGACAACGATATAATTGACGTAACGTGGATAACTGATCGTACTAAAAGTTGAATTTAACATTACCGTATTTGAGGTTATGCATGCTTAGTTTACTGTCTTGTTTTTAGCGCATTTTTGGATTAAAAGTGTATTTATTGTTAAAATCAGTTCTTGTAAGAACTAATTTGACTTTTTATTCCATTTAACATTGGTAAGTACGAATATAATACATTATCAACTTGTAAACTTTTGACATTTCATAACACCTAAAATACCGTGAGACGAGAGTTTACAATGCTCATTTTACTACTTGTTGGTGGTAAATAGTATTTATAATTCTCTACAATTTGTAAATATCTGTAGAATTTTCAAATTTGCATTAATCAAGTGTCTGATTGTACTTGTAACGGTATATAAACCAATAGTTATTTTCAAAAAATGTCTGGAAAATGGCTTAATTCATGAGCACAAATATTTTGAGATGGAAAAAAACAACGACGGACCCTTTCAACCTATTTCATCTGTTCAGGAGGTATAATACTATAGTTAACATCTATTTAAGGACATTTCTATTCAATATTATATTTCAGAGAGTGGCAACTGCACTGAAAATATCTGTGAAAGCGGTTCCCTTGAAAAATGTAAGGAAAATATTCCAACTTTCCCAACGTCACTCAGTCAAACACCACGATTAAAACTAAAAACAGAGGATTTACCCGAGGGAACCAAAATGTCAGTAGGGAATACCTTATATAATAACATGTATGAACAAAGTAAGTTAACAAACATGTGAAACAATACACCTTATAATGTTCTTAACCCTTAGATTAAAGTCAGCTTACACTTTAAATAAAAGAGAAGTGAGATCATAGTACCTTAATAATTAAGATTACATCACAGTGCATGTAGTATTATCTATACAATGAGATTTTTCACAAGCAGCTTATAGTGTGGTATATGAAAATCTTAGAAAACTAGTAGGTAATTTAACGTAAGTTTGATTATAGAGGTTATGAGTAGGTAATAAAAGTTTAGAATACAGAAAGTTGTGCATATTTTGAATTTGAATGTGATAAATTATAGCTTCTACATGTGCTGATTTCTAGGTTGAATGCTATTCGTAAATGTTTACCAATCTGAGTGTAGATTGTGTTTTTCACAATTTAGTTTTCTAATTTGAATTATTTGATGTCACATATACGGGGTTGCTTTATACATTATTTGGTACAAATAACAAAAAAATCTGAATATCAAAAATTTGTGTTCAACTTTAGTATGAAGTAAATATAAAAAAATCTTTTGTCTTGATGAGATAATGATAATTTTAAACTTTTTATTTTTTTAAGGAAACATGTTACTGTGAAAAATGGCGAACTAAAAAATAAGGAAATTCTTACTGTTGGAAATACCTCTTTATTGGTGTTATTGAAACATTTGGGATTTAAATATAAAAAGGAAGACAACAGAAGAGCATTAATAGAATGAACAAATATTGCTAGCCAAAGAGGATGCTTTCTTCGCGATAGTGTATTTTCAAGACAAATGATAATTTTGGATATTGTAACTTATTCACCCATTATATCGATAGTTTTAATAAATATGTTGATGTTAACCATATAAATAAAATAAATACTTACAATTAAAAAAGTTAAATTTCTTGTTTAATTACGAATTCGTAAAAGGCCGACCTTTGGAATATTAGTCATAACGATTATTCCTATTGAGTTGACAGAAGTTTTGATTTGATTCATATGAATAATATTGCTGACGTAACAGTCACGTGATGGAAAAGCTTCACCATTTCTACAATATAATATCTTTATATTTTCCCCGTTTCTCTTTCAATTAAATTTTTAATGTCATTTTTATTTGCTTTTTATTTCAACAGTCCTTTTACTTGATTTTTTACTTCCGGTGTCATTCTTCTTACTTGAGGAAGATGCTCGTAGAGTTCTTTACTTGTTTGGTGATTCTTGAAATAAATAATTGTTGAAATAAATAAACAGTTACCATCTTCTGTAACGTTAATTTTGAAGGAGGCCCGGCATTGCTTCTGGAATGTGCTTGACGATCTTGCTCCAGTTCCTTTGGTTTTAAATTTTTTTCCTCCATTAATACACCAATATTTTATTGAATAGTAGCGTAAGTTTGGGTTTTGTTTCCGGCATTTTTCTATCGTTACACAATCTCTTTTGTAAAAAACACAGTGTACAAAATTTTGATAATCAATTGTTCTTCTTTCCAAATCGCTTTACGAATTAAATTTTTAATTTATTTGTAAATTTTCTGTACCATTTACTTCTCTTTCAGTGTCTAATAATTCGTTATTGTTTTCTTCTAGGTCCATATTATCTTGAATATCATCAATCCCATCGCAGGATGATTTCAATTAAAAATATTTTTGGTTTTAAAATTTACTTTTATGACAGCTGTCAATTTTATAAATGACAAACAAACAAAACCCAAACTTCGCCAAAAAAACACCAATTTGAACAACTCAGCCATACACAATTTCAATTAATCGGATGAATCTTCGATGCTTTTGATACTTTTGACTCTTCTTAGTCCTCTCCGTTTTTTTCGTATTGTAAACATAATATTCCATAATTTTTACTCATTTTTTAAGCTTATAATCTCTTATCAATAAAACCGGCGAAAGCTGTCGTCAACAGGAAGTTTTGGAGACACACATATTTGGAGATATATTCGCCGACATTGCCTTTTTAATTTCTGCAATGGATTGTGTCCTAAGTCTGTTTTTTTCTTCAGAAACACTCATTTTTGAACTGAACTAATCTAATGTTTTCCAACAAGAAGTAAACCAATGACATTTTTTTAAATAAATATCAGAACCTTGGTAACAAAATTTGCTTTGATCAACGCACCTTGAAAAAATTAGAAGATAATTGCAGGTAACTTTTTTGTCGGTAGAAAAGATGCATTTGCTATGGAATTTTGTCAGTGAAAAACACTCTAGTGAAACAGTCACTATAATAATGGTTTCTTATCATTTTTGTGCGAGAAATTGTGGTGCAAATTGTAATTGTAAGATTTGTAAATGTACTTCAATTGTTTTAGTATGTCAATGTCAATAAAAATATCTTATAATTCGTATATTTAAGAAAATTATTTTTAATATAAAATTAGGAGAACACGTTTTATTTTAATTTAAAAAGTACCTAGTTGTTCATCTGTAAGGTTAAATATTGAAAATCTATAATTGATTAATGAAAGAAAGTTCACCAACCTTGTACTTTATTAATATCCTAAGCAGTTAGTATCTATTAGTTAGATGCACATTAAATATACTTTGGTCCCTAAATACACTATATACAGTACCCGTTTAACCCGAAGTCTGCGCTCGAACGCGTCGAAAAAACTCCGAAAAAAAAATGTTACCAAAACGAAATTAAGTTTTGTTTATATTTTTTTCTGTACAAACAGATATAATATATATGTATATATCGAAAAAACACGCACTATCTAGAAGATAAAAATGTTAGTTTTGGTGCCTCCTTTGAGGCCCATGTGACAAGAGTCCGCGGGATCCTCGTCCTCTAAGTCGGCGAGTTTTTCAAAAAGGAGCTGGCTATTTGGCATCTTAGCTCCTGGATACACGGCGGCACACTGTCAGTGATCGTACGGAGAGTTGTGTCAGAGGCCGCTCCCGGTTTACGCAAGCGTTGCGACGCCTTGCGTCTCTGATGATTTCGACGTCGGTTGGACCACCACTCGGTACACAAAAACAACACATTGTGTATTACTATGAAAAAAATTAATATGTGGGTCATTTGGTCGCTGAATGTCTGCAGGTACGGAGTAGAAGAAACTAAAGTTTTTTTCGGCAGTCGTCTCGAAAATAAAATTTTCGGTATGATTTATTTAATAGAAAGAACCACTTCACACAAATGGTACCGAAAGCAGCCATTTTCGAGACGAGTAAATTTTTATTTTTATGACAAAAATCCTAGTAGAAAACGGAACATAAACTTGAACAAGACATTACGAAGTATAAGCCTGATATAACCCGAAAGCTTATTGAGTAATCGTAATGGTGTCAAAAGATGATTTGTAGATAATAAAAATACAAATACACCGTATTTTCCAGCGAAATGATTGGATAATTAGGGGCGAAGAAAATTCGGAAAAACTTGAAAATTCCTAATTTTTAAAAAACTTCGTAGAAAACAAGTCCTTTGTGCACAGCCTTGTCCTCGTCACAGAAATTTCGCCATCAGTGACTCTTTTTTCTTTTTCAAATCCGCAACCGTACATTGGATAGATAGTTTATTTTTTATGCGAAGCCAGGCATCGTTAATCAAGTTTCTGTTTTTATGTTGAGGATGCCCAGGTTGCCATATAACTGGCTCATTTTCATACAGATCGAGAAATTCAAAAGGGTCTTTTTGGGATCACTCCATTTCGAAAAACCTCTAGAGGAATACGCACCACGCACAAGTGAAGGAAATCAAACAACAACTGCAGACCAGAAATTAATTGTACAAATATTGGCCGAGTGAACCACTCCCACAACTTGGCAAACATAGGCAAGTGACAAATATTCGCCAAATACACGAGTAGTCGGAGTCCGGCTTTATGTGAACATTACAAATGGCGAGTTTCAAAAAATAAAGTAGAAGTTTAAAAAGGTCAGGTTAGTCTTAGCCCAAACTTCAATAACTGTCAGCTAACTTGATTTATATTTAAAAAATATAAAATTTAATTGTTTATATTTCATTTTAGCAGAATTTTTTATTAGTTCGAGTTTGAATATAATATAATCAATGAAAGCTGTTCATTCATCAAACTAGGTTATGTTATTAATAATTAAGGAAAAATGTATAAGTAGCTGTTGAATATAAACTAAAACTAATTTTATTGAAATTATTTTACTTTATTATATTTACCTGTTTCTGCACGTGCAGCATCGGCTTCAGAAATCAAAGCTTCCGCTGCAATTTTTTTTCTGCATCATATAAAGTAATTTTTCTGCAGACTAATTACTATATTCAAATGAAATCGTAAAGTCGACAAATGCCGAGGATTGTTACTTTACGCTCTAGCGCAAAAAAGGAATCTTTTTCGCACGCTTATTTAATCAAACCACGCCCTCCGAATTAACTCAATTGGTGAATATTTAACAATTTATCAGATTAAAAATCAAATGAAATTATATGAAAATTGTCAAAAACTGTTAAAAATGGACAATTTGTGTCAAAAACTGTCAAAAATGATCGATAATTATTGACAAAAATTTTGAAAAATGGTCAAATATTTTAAAAAATTGTCAAAAATGATCAATTGTCAAAAATTTTATAATTTTCTTGAAAAATGGTCAAAAATTGTCAAAAATGGTCAATAATTGTCAAAAACTATCAAAAAGGGTAAAAAATTGTCAAAAATGGACAATTATTGCCAAAACTGGTCAATAATTGTCAAAAATTTTTAAAATTTTGAAAAATGGTCGATAATTGTCAAAAACTATCACAAATGGTAAATAATTTTGAAAAAGGGTCAAAAATTTTGAAAAATTGTCAAAAATGGCCAATAATTGTCAAAAACTATCAGAAATGGTCAAAAATGGACAATTATTGTTAAAAAGTGTCAAAATTTTGAAAAATAGTTGATGATTATCAAAAAGTGTTAAAGTTTTTGAAATATGGTCAAAAATGGTCGATTATTTGTAAAAGATGGTAAAAAATTTGGGAAAATGGTCCACAATTGTCAACAGTTGACAATAATTATCAAAAGTGGTCTATAATTTCGAAAAATGGTCTAAAATTTCGAAAAATTGTCAAAAATGGTCAAAAACTATCAAAAATGGTTAAAAATTGTCAATTATTTTTAAAAACTGTCAAAAATGGACAATTTTTCTCAAAATTGGGCAATAATTGTCAAAAATTGTTAAAATTATGAAAAATGGTCGATAATTGTCAAAAACTATAAAAAATGGTCAATAATTTTGAAAAATTGTTAAAATTTTTTTCGGAAATCAAAGCTTCCACTGCAATTTTTTTTTCTGCATTAAATAAAGTAATTTTTCTACAGACTTATTACTATATTCAAATCAAATCGTAAAGTCGACAAATCCCGAGGATTGTTACTTTACGCTCTAGCGCAAAAAAGGAATCTTTTTCTCTCGCTTATTTAATCAATCCACGCCCTCCGAATTAACTCAACTGGTGAATATTTGAAAATTTATCAGATTAAAAATCAAAAGAAATTATATGAAAATTGTCAAAAATTTTGAAATATGGTCAAAAATTGTCAAAAACTGTTAAAAATCGACAATTTTTGTCACAAACTGTCAAAAATGGTAAATAATTTTGAAAAAGGGTCAAAAATTTCGAAAAATTGTGAAAAATGGCCAATAATTATCAAAAACTATCAGAAATGGTCAAAAATGGACAATTATTGTTAAAAACTGTCAAAATTTTGAAAAATAGTTGATGATTATCAAAAATTGTCAAAGTTTTTGAAATATGGTCAAAAATGGTCAATAATTGTAAAAGATGGTCAAAAATTTGGAAAAATGGTACACAATTGTCAACAGTTGTCAATAATTATCAAAAATATTCTCAACGTCCACTTTGACCCGCCTCTTTAGATGGATCGTTGTGAGCTTGGTGTGAGCGAAAGTAATGACTTCATGAATGACGTTTTCGCCGCGACCATCAAGTTGTGTTCAGTAAAAAATTTAAATTGTAGAACTTCCTTCTCGATCAACTTATTTGACCCCATAAAAAATATAATTCACATAAACATTCTGTAAATTATCCATTGCACATACCAGAACTCTGGGAATTTTAATCTTGAAGGCGTTCAGATCCACTTTTTAAATTAGTTTTTATTGCCCTCTTGTGGCCTTATTAAAGTGCATGCAACTTCCAAAGTTTACCAGTTTTCTTATCCAGATTATATCTTTTAAAAAAATGTGTTTTGGAACGAAGTTTTACTGAACGTTAGCGATTCGGTCTTATTTATCGTGAATTTATTCTAAAAAAAGTCGTGTAACTGTGTTCCACAGACACGTTTGATAGAAGATGGTTTTGTTTACATTTAAAAACTAAATGTTGTTCGGTAGACATCTGTTTTATCAGCTTAGATACATTTGTCATGTTATTACCTTCTACTGTTGCTTCGCTTCTCGAGATAATAATAAAACTCAGCTGAGAAAAATCTCTTGGCTACCTTGCCTAACAACTACACAATTTCCGATCTCATTCATGATTAATGCTCTCCTTAAGGTCGAGTCACATCTATCATGCTTCCTTCCGATCTTACTACGATCAAACAGACGGACGTGTGCTTACAGGACCTTCCGCGTATGGTAAATCTCCGTTCCCTTTCTTAGAGAAACATCGGATCGGAATCGGACAAGTGTATACCGGTCTTTAGTAATGCCAAGCAGATCCCTTACAATGTTAATAAGAAATTACTTTAGAGGATCTACTATGGGCGCAGAAGCTTATCTCTTTTAATATTCAGTGTAAAAATAATTATTTCCAATTCGTTCTGTGTGTTCTGATTGATGCATTAATCTTAAGCCGTCTTTACAATCAAACTGGAACAATTTCCTTTGTAATTAATGAAAAATAATTACGTAAATATTCCTGCAGCACTTACTAAAATAATTGAGAATTCGAAACATAAATTTCCTCGGAAATGGAAAGGCAGCTTAGCGAAATTAAAGTCCGTTAACGGATTCCAGACATTTTCCTAATTTGAGTGAGTACATTTCAAATTCAGTACACTCGGTTTGTTTGCTCTAAATAAGTAATTGATAATTATTATGATCGTGGAAAATATAAACTAATTGCGGAAATTAATTGAGTTATAATTAGTTTGGTAATGAAAAAAAAAATGAGAAATCAAAAGATTATTCCGTTTGATTGGAAAAGTAAGTAGATAATTAAAGGTCTCATTGGTGAATCAGAAACATTCCATTAGGAAAGGATATTTCCATATTGTTGATAAAACAAATGAATCTCTGGACCAGGGAACCACGGCCAGCCATTTTTGTTACCTTGATTAATAAGGTCCTGTTAATCTCAGGGTGGGATTCGGAATAAAAAAACCGATTCAGATGTAATGTTGGTTTAATATAATAAAATAAAATTGGTTATTATATGAATGTACAGAAAACAAACAAGGCCTTGCCTACTAATTGTGACGCCAAAAACTACCTGAAGGATTTCCGCTGTACGACACTATTTATGTGAAGTTAGCTTTCCACAATTATTTTAGGTTATCAAAAAGGCATGCACAAAATTATAACTATAATGAAAAGTTTTACACTATTCAATCTTACCTTAGGGGTGGTTGGATACAGAATTATATTAAAGAACTACCCTTTGTATGCATACGCTGGTTTACAAACTCTAGTGTTTGTGCTATTTGTTATTAAATAAATCTACAAGTTGTCCTCAACAGAGGGTAAAGACACCACGAAAAACTAAAGTTCCTCAGTAGGTATGACAAAATATTCTAGTATAGTACTTAGTTTTATAACTATGTTTGTTTCCTAGACAAATGTGGTTTCTACTCAAACCCCTGGATTCCTTGTTAAAAGTAAGGTATGAAGGTTACCTGTTTACAATCGGGTGCTGTGGTGTGTCCCTCCAAAAGAACTGGTGGTGGCAGACTATATCCTAGAGGTAGAGGTGTATACAGGTGTATCCGATGTGATGAGGGGGTGCAGATGATGTCGATGCAGGAATGAAATGAAGATATCGATGAATAAAATAAAGCCAAAGAAAGAAATACGAAGCAGAAAGAAGAGAGAAGAAAGAAGAAAGAGACCGTAGAAGTTGTGTGGCCTCAAAGAAGTTTCGCCTACGGATGTGGAGACAGGAATTTAAGCTGAGCCAAATAAATATCCACTTATACAAATGGTAGAGCTCCAACAGGATCACTCTAATAAAATTTAAGCTCACTTGAATATATTTCAAAAAATCAGCAAAATTGCTAAACCATGTGGTATATCACGAACCTCACATGGAAGAAAAAAAAAATCATTACTATAGCAGCCAGCGAATGAATGAATTGAGTGAGGTGTAGTATTGATGTTGACCGAATTGGACAAATTTCCATATTTCGTGAACTCTCTCCTGAAAGATGTTTGTAAGTTTTCCATTGGCACAGCATGCCAAAGTCTGGAGTCGTCAATTCCAGTCCCAGTTCATTCCGCTATTTTAACTTTATCCATAAACCACCTGATGGTTTATGGAGGCGTTTCTCCATTACTTCCCAGGGCAATAACTAACAGAAGAAGTACCTACTGATTCTAAAAAGTTAACAATTTCGCTTCATTTTGGTCTTACATATTGCGAGTTGTAGCCTTTTCAGCTTCATTAAAAGGAATCGGGAAATTGGATTCAAGGAGGTGGAGGAGTGTTTTATCTGAGAGGTGTGAAGGTTGCAACAGGTTCATCAACCCTAAGTACTGAACCAACGCTCTGCCGAGAGCAAAACCGAAGCATTATTACTGAACCATTTATTCGATGAAGAGGCAGAATTGGAAACTCACGAACAAGTGGCTTCCTCTGAAGATTGTACAGAACTCATTGAGTTTTATCTGAACGATGAACTTTTGTAGAGTGAAACATCATACAATATGCTTATAATGATGAAATAGAAATATAGAATTATAAGGCGAGTTGATGAACAAACTGATGAAACTTGATGGTCGTTGACCTGCTCGTATTTTCTGAAGAGATCCGAATTATAGCAGTGACACCTCCTGGGACCAATGGTGGATCTAGATCATGAAGATACTCACTTAAAAACAAACACACAAAATTTCATCAAAATTGGTACAGCCGTTTAAAAAAGCAAAAGGAAGAAATAAAATTATCGTCACATCAACAACTTCTTTATTCAAACAAAATTGAATCATGAGTTAAGATACAGGCTAATGAAAAATATTACATGCAGCAGGCTTTATTACGATTACCCAGCATTGTAAATTAGAAGTCAACAGTGACTGGTTGAGTGGCAATACGCTTTTGTGAATTAAATTCCAATTTCATAATAATTATACAATATTTCCGCCCCGGGTAGCAAGAAAATACGAATCTTTTGATCCGAAATTGGGTGCTGTATCCACTGTGTCAACTACCTCTTTGATGTTTGTTGTCATTTTTGAAAACAGACTTTTGACAGCTTTTGATCGGTCTTTTATTTAAGATAAAGACATTCGCAAGTACTCAAAGGATTTAAAAATAACAAAGGTTGAATTTTATTCAATCAAATGAGACTAAATGAAAAATATATATGAGATTAATTATAGTATACAGTGTGTTCATGAAATAACGCTATATTAATTATTTATTAAGCTTTTAACTTGAAGTGAGAGAAATGAAATATGATGTCGGCGATAGTACGCGGCTCTAGAAGAGGTATGCACATTATTTTATGAAATGCATCCATATCGTGAACGTATCTCGCGGTTGCTATCTTTTTCTCAAATTCCATTCTCTTTCAAGTGAATGATTAAAAAATATATCATCGCACCCGTAGATTACCCAAAAAGCTGAAAACAAAACACCGCCACCTAGCGACCGTTAAAACCACTGCATTGAAACGATGATATAATATTTTATTAGCCATTGAATTCCCTTTCAAATGATACTTAGTTTGTCAAAATCCATAAAGCGGAACAAAAGTTCAAGTTCAAGGACTAATAGATGTATAAAATTCCTTTATTTTGATGCAAATTATGTTGAAAAACGAAAAGGATTCTATATAGCATACCTTTGAATCTATTATCTGTTGTATATTAGAACGAGGCCAAATATTTACCTCGACTCTAAGCAAAATCCCGCGACCTACCACACTGAAGTCGATACCAGAATAGGGTGACGTCATGAAAATGGGACAGTAAGTCACTAGCAAAGAAGCATTCGGAAAGAAAACGAGTGAATTTTCTGAAAGAACAGATAATTAGAAGATGCGTGAAGGGAGATGGGATATTCGGATATGAAGTTTTTTTTTCTGGAATAATTATTCACTTGAAATGTGTGAGGAGCTTGGATTTTAGTTTTTTTCTCAGTGATTTTTCGTGTAATTGCATAAGCGTAGAAACTTTTTATACAATAGGATGCCGAAATTTTTTTAAATCGGACGCCATTACCGAATATAGTCGCAAATATTTATCATTTCTTCCAAATATAACTTAGGCGCGATTCCCACTATACGTAACGTTACCGTTGCGTCGCCTCTCCGTCACCGACACATGAAACATTTTTACGTCTACTTTTGCGTGTCAGTGCTTATCGGTAGTTTACCCAAAATCAATTGAGAAGCTTCACGTGTACGTCTCCATTGCCGACTTATTACCTAGATTAGGCATGGCTGATGGCTTATTTATTGAAAATCAATCGAATTTTTTAGAAATGAGGAAGGTTGTATGTTCTGGCGTTTGTAGAAAAAATCCTGTGCGTAGCTCGGGCGTGAAGGAGTATTACTGCTATAGCGAGATCGACCTGCTTAACTCTTAATACACAAAAAGATATTTGAAATATCGTAGGAAGCATGCTCCAAATGTTCGATACTTGCCTAGTGACGTAACGATAAATTTCATGCAGCAAGATTTTCTAGAGAAGAATCCAACGATGAAAGTATCATATAACGACAATAATTGGGCATTTTTCAAAAATTTTAACATATTTGGCAATTATTGACCAATTTTTCAAAATTTTGACAATTTTTTCAACTTTTAACAATTATTGACCATTTTAGACAATTACTGATCATTTTTGAAAATTTTTCAAAAAATTTTACCATTTTTGACAATTTTTCAAAAGTTTTGACAATTTTTAATAATTATTGACCATTTTTGAGAGTTTTTTATAATTATTGACCATTTTTTCAAAATTTTGACAATTTTTGACCATTTTTGACTATTTTTCGAAAAATTTGACCATTTTTCTAAAATTTTGAGAATTTTTAGCAATTATTGACCATTTTTCCAAATTTTTGACAATTTTTGAAAATATTTGGCAATTATTAACCATTTTTTCAAAATTTTGACAGTTTTTGATGATTTCTCCTTGACCATATTTAAAAATTTCTGACGAATTTTGACAATTATTGACCGTCTTTGACAATTATTGACCATTTCTGACAATTTTTCAAAAATTTTAACATATTTGGCAATTATTAACCATTTTTCAAAATTTTAACAATTATTGATCATCTTTGACAATTTTTGATCATTTTTCAAAATTTTTGACCATATTTAAAAATTGCGAGCTCAGTGCGGCAAGAGAGATTGCGTACAGTCGCTTGAACGAGTTATCGCGTGACGAACGCTTTTTCGTAACATCACACGTTTCACGAGTTCACTAGCCTTTTCAGAAATATGGCAACACTGTTGCGTGACGGAATTTTCGTAACGGTTACACGTTTTACGAGTTCACTAGCCTTCTCAAAAGTCCTATGTCGTGCAATAAGAAGCAAGCTTCAAAAATTAAAACAACCAAACCGCACATATTTGAAAAATAATGTTCAAGTAACTGCGAGTCGTGGAAGTTATAACTCATTTTTTCAAACTTCTTACGCTGAAATGGAACCATTCAACTGCCTCGATTTTTTGACTGTAAAGACCACAAAAAATAGTTTAAAACTTCCTGATCATTTGAATCAGCCTTGTGGATTTCCCATAGAAAAACGAGACAATATACTGAAAAATCTTGAACAAGTTTTGCCACAAAATAAAAGAGAATTCTGGTTAAATAAGCCCGTGCCCCCTAATAAATAGAGTGAACAAGAATAAAAATCACATATATATAGTAAAACAAATTACTTTTAATTTTAAGTTGAATATGATACTTTATCTGATAATAAAAGCTTTTGTTGAAAAAAACATTTTTTATTTAATTTCGGTTTTTACTTGGTCGATCACCATAATAAGAAAGATATTATGAATCAATGAAATACCTAGCAAAAATGCAGTAAGACATTCTCCCTAAGCACGAGGAAATTAATTGAAATTCAATACTTAAGATGAACGCATTATCCAGTATTTCTAGTGTAGGTAAGACATCAATTACATGTCCAAAGCAAGAATCAAAATAAAATTCAGGATTGTTTACAACGGTCAGACATCTAAACAAAAAGTCCATCCTACTCCATTTTGACTTCTCTGCAGATACGGCGTTTTGGCTAAGGAGGGCAGAATACAATACATATTTTACATAAGTGTCAATTAGTTCAAAAAGTCTGACCACGACCTTTTCCGAACACTCTCCCAATCTAGTGACTTTTAGTGGTGTGATCAAGGCCTCTTGAAAAGCTCCTCCTAGCTAAAAACAAGGCATAGTTTCGCCTTCATTTTTAATATCGTAACCAGTTTTATTCTTTCAATATGCCAGTAAATCCTGATCATTCCGTAATTTCCAGTCAATCTACCTATTTGCTCTTTTTTCGATTCTCGACAACGTCAATAAACTTCCGGCTTCCTTTTGGTGACCATCTTGACGTTTGCAACGTATTAAAATCCGAACTTTAATTAAAGCAACAAATTTCTTATGTGGATGGTTCAATAAAATGGGATTCCAGCCAACCTTTTTGTAAAAGCTTGAGAATGTACGAAATTTTTATGACTGACATAACAGACACGGTATCCATTTTATGGGCCTTAGATGAAGGTAATAACAAATTTTATGAAATAAATGTAAGAATTAAAAACATACCAGGCTCAGTCTGAGTGTGAATGTGAATATGAATGAATTTTCAACACATACTAGCAAGTTGGAGATTAGTGTTGTTATTGCAGATCGATGGCGAAGACTTCCGCTTTAAAACTGTTGCCTGTGTGAATAATTATTGAAATAGTTAGTTCGAGAGAATTAGTGAAACGGACAGTAAAGAGTTAGTTCACAGAAGTTCTTAGTAATCGGACAATGAATAAAATAGTGAAGATAAATAGTGTAATATTAAAGTGGTAAAAATAAATTAGAACTATTATACCGAGTGTGAGTAAATTAGTAGACAGTGTGTGTTTCTTTAAATAAATAGATAGTAATTAGCCACAGTGTGTATAATTTTATCCCACAAGTAAAAACTATTTGAATAAATAACAAAAACAGTACAATAAATATAGAGTTGTCATTTCCCGATTTCAATCCCAAGTTCAAGTAAACATCTATAAATTTTAGTTGTTTTCATTATTAAAACGAAATGCTTAAAATCAAAAAAAGGGGCTCGTTTCGACCATTAGGTTGGGGTTAAAGTTAATGCAATAAAAAAAATTTCGAGTAACGAAACAAAAAATTCAATAATTTGATTTTGTCGATACAAATTTGATATCCAGCGATTTGTGTTTCTGCCTTGGCTTAGCTACTGAAAATATCCACCTCGAAGGGCATTTTTTCTGTTATACACATTCCATTAATGGCCAAAACATTAAACATTAATCAAATGAATGTCTGTTGTGAAACAATATCCAGACTCGCCACAATTACACGGCAACAGTTCGTATTATATTCCTTGCTCAAAAACCCACTGCTCCGTTTATCAACCCCTTCGTCGACAATAATGCAAAACATTCAGGAAATGACAATGTGAAAGAGTTTCCTCGTGGAATCACTGGAGGCGCAAAATAGGAGAACGGCCATCGTCGGCGTCATGCCGACACTTTGATGGTGACGTATGTTCCTCATTCATCTTTTTTCCTTTTAAGCCATTACTGGTATAATAAAAATGTTGATGGTGGTTATCATAAATATTGGTATATAAAAAAAAGTATATGACGATTTAACGATACAAGTGTGCACATTTTTGCAAGCGGTGTAAGAGCGTCTGGTCTGTCGAAGGAAGACGTGAAGACGTAGCTGCCATTATTATAATTTGTAAGATGATTTCTCCTATATGAGTCAATGGAAGGGCTTCCACCAGTATCTTTAGCATACAATTTTTTTATTGTTTGAATGCTTTTGCTTTTAAAGATACATACAGGAAGACTGACAAAAACTTGAAACAGCAACTGGTTTGATGCAGAATGTAAAACAGACGTAATAGACTCAAGAGAACAAACTGGAATGTGGAAGAGTGGGAAGGAAAGCTGAACAAATATACAGGAGATGGTTGGAGATCAAAAAGGAAAATTAGACCTATTTGCATATATTCTAAAGGATTGATGAGCAGCGATGAAGATGACAAAATTATGGGCTGAGACCTGGAGACAAAAGAAGGGAAGGCAGAATAAAAGAATGATATAATCATGAAACTACCAATCAAGCAAGAGATCCAGAAAGATAATACACCAAAAAATTGGAGTTACCAATAAAAAGGAAGAGGGCAGACTAGAAATATGGGAGAGGAAAATTAGGTGAGTAATTTTTTATACATTAAAAAACTTCTTATCTTGAAAAATTCGAATGTTTTATTGAATTCAATCTACCAGTTTAGAAGAAACATAATTAACATTAATTTTTCAACTAAATTATATCACCCCGTCTACGGAATTGTCGCGACGTAATGCAACTAAGAACCTGCCTTCTCCACGTCGAAGAGCTGCCAGCGTAAGCGTAAACCTCATTTTTATAACCAACAAACCCTTAATCTGGGCACTAAGTCCAAATCTAGGGAATATTAATCTCAATCAAGCAGGCCGATGTAGAAAGCCGTCAGCCGTCAGTTAGAAGACGCCGCCGCCACGTCGGTCGCTGGAGCAGTTGCGAGATGCGGAGATGGAGATGAATATGCTGTAGCGAAAGCGGATATATTGCACGAATATTTGAAAAAATAATTTTTCTTCTTCATGTAAAGTAAGTAAAAAATAGAGACTTTTTTTTTCGGGCCGAGATGGGAAGCTCATGTTCGAATGGGTCCAGGACCCAAACAGTGTTGGACTCATCCCCAAGGAGATGCCTACCAACCAAACCCACCTCAAACTCGCCGTTACCCCCGCCTCGGAATCACTACCCTAGCATACTTCGAGACAGGCGGCGGTCCCTCGCACACTCTCCGCTCACACCGTCATCTTCTCCCTCCTATCACTCCTACCTCTCATGCCATATCAAGTCCGTCTCTCCCCCTCACCATGCTCTCTACTACTCCACTCACCTCCATCCATTCCTCCTCCCCCCTCAACATTATCTCCACCATGTTTTCCCAGTACACCGCCTCCCCTAGTTTCCTCTCCAACTTCTTCGGCACTTCCTCGTTCCTCCAGCATCTAAACACATGCCCCACATCATCCTCCACCTCACACCTCTCGCACACACCAATCTCTCTCGTTTCCCAATCTTGTGGAGGTACCCTACTCTCGACCCATGTCCTGTGAGCACTTGTGTCAAGAAGTAGTTCACCTCCCCGAATTTCCTGTCCATCCAATCTCTCCTATTCCCAATCGCTCCTTTTAGCGCGCCCTCATACTCCTCCCACCTTCTCTCCATTTCCTCCTCCATCCATTCCCGTACCTCTTCTTTGGTCGCACCCCTCCAGCGTTTGCTCCTAGCTCTAGCCAACACGTCCAATGGGTAGGACCTTGCCAGCACCGCTGCTGCCAGTCCACCCACTGTCCTGTACCCCTGCACCACCCTCAGCAGTATCCCTCTCTGCACCCGCAGAAGTGGCCTAACCCTCGCATTCACCCCCGCTCTTTCACCCCACACCTCCGCACCGTACAGCATACTCTGCTCTACCGTCCTACCAATTACTCTCCTCTTCCACTCTCCCGGCCCTTTCACATTACACATCAATCTCCCCAGCCATGCTGCCCTCACTTTACCCTTCTCTGCCGCCTTTACCATATGGGTTTTGAAGGATAATTGGCTATCCAACCACACCCCTAGGTATTTCACAGACTCCTCCATGCGAATTCTCCTTCCCTTAACCATCACCCCCACTTCCCTTGCCCTGCTCCGTCCCTTCACTAGCAACCCCACCGTCTTATCTTCCGCCACTTCCAGTCCGCACCGCTCTATCTTCTCCACAATCTTCCTGCACATTCTCTCCGCCTTTCTTTCTATCTCCGCCTCTCCCTTTGCCTTTGCCTTTAATAGTGACTTGCGCTTTTGAAACTCACACATTTAATTTTTTGGTTAGTACGACAGTTAAACTTTGTTTTATTGTGCGCCTTTGAACCTTGCTCTTCACTTCAATGTTATCCTCCTCTGATACACATAATTGGACTGAAAAAAGATTCTACTATTGATTTTTAGAGCATTCTGAGCTGGCTAATGCATTTAATAATATTCTGAGGTAAAAATTATTGTCTACTGTTCAGCCCAGTGCAATTTTCTACTCCCGGCGTTACCAGATGTAGATGAAATTCGGCGCCAGTGGTGTAGAAGGTCTTACTAGATGGAAATGTCAATTTGGGATGATTGTTGAAAAGTTGCGGATATATAGACCGAATTAGACGAAGGTTGGGTATCTTACTGTCACAATAGACAACGTTTTCGTCAATTATTGATTTAAATTAAAAAAAAAAATTTGAAAACGAAAGAAGAAAAAATACCGAAAGAATTGCATCAATTATCCCTATATATAAAAAAAGGGATAGACAGGAATGTGGTTACTACAGGGGACTGAAATTGCTCTGTACAAAAATGAAAATTAGAAAATACACTAGACGATGCGCAAAATGGGTTTAGAGGTGGAAGGAGCATACAAGACAATGTATTTATGATAAAACAGATGACAGAGAAATGTATACGAGAGAAGAGAAATATGCGTATCCATAGATTTAGAAGAGGCATTTGATATGGTATCAAGGGAAAGAATGTGGAAAATATTAGAAAAAAAGAGATGTAGATAATAAAACAATAAGAATGGTACAAAAAATATATGATAATAATCTATTGATATCGAAAGTGAAATCATACAACACATACACCAAACAAGGGTTATTTCAGTATAAAATCTAAATAAAATATAAACAAATCACCTGACAAATATTTACAACCCAAACTTTAAACGGGAATCTTTATAACTTTTCTCTAATTTATTGAAATCCTATCACATAGTTTCAGAATTTTCAAAAGCTTTGCAAACGTTTCTTGGCTCATCATAAATCTAAAAAGAAAGAACCTGAAAATTAAAAATTATTAGTTAGGTTATAAAATCTGACACTGGTAAAAATAGAAGAAGTACACTTATGAACATATCTAACAAAGTGTGAATCTAGATTTGTCAACTCGAACGGAAGAAAGGAGATGACAACTGAAATTAAAACAGATGTCAAATAATTTTAAAATTTTTTAACTAAAAGATAAAAATAATAATAAATTATTTGGAGACATTAAAAATAAACTTTCATATCAGAAAAAGATCAAATTATAAAACAATCAAGTCAAATAACAGAAATCAAAAATTATTAAATGAATTTGATTGGTCGGCAAATAGAAAAACTTAAAAATAAAGAGACATATGGATTTTGAAAAGATAGAAAAATTTGATATTGGTTGCTATTGATTAGAAAACGGTTAGTTACGAAAAATATACAGTATAAGCTTTTTCATGTTAAAAATGTATTTAAAATTAGACTACGTTGTGTTAAAAGTGAAACTAAAAGTGAATTTGTGTTTCTAACCTTTCCTTAACAAGTTCCTGTTAAAAACAGAGGTTAAATAATCTCTGTAAATATAAAATTCCTTAAACAAACCATGAGTGAAAATTCCGAGAGGTAAACAAAACTGAAAATCTTCCCAAGCCGACCCCGAAGCCATATTGAAGCCACTTCTACGAGGGACTCCAAGGCCCAGAAAGGTCTAAAACATAGAAAATCTTCAATAAAATAATACAAGATAAAAAGGTATTTCATAAACTATAAGTTAAATCATTAAACTTACGTGCGTGTGATTAAATCCAGAACTTAATATTTATTCATCTTCGTTACGATTACAATATCGTCAATTTTGTAGATAAAATCTGTTAAAAACAGATGTTCTATTTTGTCTTTGGTTTTTAGTGTTACATGTAAAAAGAGTTGCATAATTTTCATATATTTATTAGATATAAGAACTTCATTTAGTGTGAACGTTGAGCGAAAGATCATTTAGATAAGTGTTTCTTATGTATTTACTTATCAATTCTATATAAATACGCCGCTCATTAAAAAATAAATTAAATAATATTTCATAAATTTCTAATATAAAGAGTTTTCTTCCTATTAAGTTAGCAAAACTGCTTCACAGTTAGATAGTTCCTAGTATTCGAGGGCAAGGACACAGGACCAGCCTGAGGTAAATATTAAATAATAAAATAAAAAAAAAGAAACTAAGTGAGCATTAGGCCCATGAACCCAACCTGAGGTGAAGAGTCATCATAAAAGGTGAGTGATGTATGATATCACTAATATTTAAATTAAAATTCATATTAATTGGCGCCCAAATAAATATATTACAATAAATAAATTAAAACACATATTAACAATATAAATTAAAAATTCATATCACTATATACTGTTATCAGAAGCGTTTACAACTCAAAGTGGACGTAGACAAGGCGGAGGATTAAGCTCATTTCTTTTCATTGTGCTTATGGATGAAATCATAAAGAAAACAAATAATAAATAAAAAAAATATATGGTAGGACATAGAAACTTGTAAAAAAGTTGAAATAACAAATTAAGCTTATGCAGACGACATTGTTATATATGCACAAAGTGAAAATGAACTACAACAAAATTGGAATGAAACATTAAAGGAGTATGGTATGAAAATAAGCACGAATAAGACTAAAGCTATGGTGGTTGGTGATAAAACAGAAAAGATAAAAATATGTATTGAAGATCAAAGTATAAAATAAGTGGAATAATTTCTGAATCTTTGAGTAGAGTTAGCTCAGGGCAGAACTCAGGAAGCAGAAATAAATAGAAGAGTTCATGAAGCAAGTAATATATATTGTTCAATGAATAAAATTTTTATTAATAAAATAATCAAGGCGAATAAGAGGAGATACAAAAAAAGATGAGAAATACAGACAACATTTGCAGCGTATGGAGGAGACTAGATTAACTAAAATAATATGGAGAGCGAAAATTCAAAAGAATAAAAAGAGGGGAAGGCCCAGGAAGATGGGACAATAGGGGAAGTATTTCAGAAAGAAGTGGAAAAAATTTAAACACTACAATATGGTTATTTGACCATATATATGTTTTATTTTATTTTTTCATTGATTAAATTTTATTATAGAATTTCGATAAATTTTCCATTACATTGAAACATTTATTTCTCTCTAAAATTCCACTTAGAGCTCTCACTGAATGAAATTCTTAAGACTTGGTGAACTTTTTTCCATTTAATTGCGCGCTTAACAGCTACGTTTCTCAGAAAAACAAAATTTAATAACTTAATCATGAATGCCCATTGAAATCCCGTCCTTCGCTTATTAATAATAGCCAACTAAGTACACAAGGACAATGTGCCTAATGGCGTTTCGGTGTCTAGCGAATAGGTGGTCCATTCATTGTTTCCATAAAACCCTGGAAAATAATAGTGGAAAGGCAGACTTATTTTCTACTGTCAGAGGGATAAGTGGACTTGTGTGACTTCTGTCTCGTTGAAAAATTAGTAATATTTTTTTTCGAGCGAAAGAAAACATTTTTCACCATGTTCTCTTAGTTAACAGTAGAGTGAATTATGTTGAGAGGGATTGAGTGGTAGTAAAAGGACCCTCCGCGATTATTAAGGGAACGAGGAGCTGGAAAGAAACACAATTTAGGAATTGAGTTAATTTCAAGTTACTTTATTTTATTAATTATTGTAGGTAACAGTGTCCAAAAAAGCAGGCTAATTGTTTTGGGACCGTGTATTATACTCTACGTCATAAACATTAATTCAATTTGACGGTTAAATGTGTACTAACTATAAAGTTACACGTTCAAGTTTATATTATTTAATCGCTGAAAAGGTGAAGAATGAAATGAGAAATTATGAACATTCAAAATAACAATTGAAATAAAACTGAGCTAAATTATCGCACAGGATTGTACTATGCTTATTGTTAAATGAGGAGGTTTCTGCAACAGACATGCTTGAAAGCTTTGCCCTGTCTCATATCAAAGCATTATCACTGCTTCACTATGTTATATTTAACTAGATTCTGCAACTCGAAATTGAATCGGAATGAACAAGTCGGAATCTGAATCTGAAATTGGGATTCTGTAGCTCACAAAATTCCGATTGTTGAGATGACTTGATCGGAGTACCATAGATAACTTCAGACATACTTGAACACTTCGCCCTGTCTCATATCGAAGATGCACTTAAGAATTGTTATTTTCGCACTATAACAATCCTACCAACGCAACTTTTGTCCAGTCTACACAAATTTGTATGACTCACCATTCCTGAGATTCCTACAATGTTTAAATTAAACCTTCCATAATATATATACAACAAAGAGAACAATTCCCACACACAAATAAATATAACAGCATCCCATCTTTGAAACCATTAACCGTCCTCTTCCGATTGCATTAAACACTCGGTATCACAAAGCCAGCTGTGATAGAAAGACGGTGTCCGAAGCTCAATCCTGGGCTTTGGAGCTAAGCCTGAGTTTGACCTCCTAAATCTCTAAACCAAATGGACTCCCGACACGTGAATGTGAAATTGACTGGCGTAGTTACAAAAAACAATTTTTAGTTCGAATGAAAATTACTATTTTGCGTCGATTGAGTGTGAGAGGAAAGATTGTTTCAGTGATTTAATTTAATTTTTAACCGACTTTTAAGAGAAAATGAGGTTTTCAATTCGTATTTTCGGATATAACTTCTTTGCTGATGATCCGATATCAATGATTGTTTTTGCGTTGGGTTCAGAATAGCTACAAGTTGATCCCATAAAAAACAACTAGAAATAATACAGTTAACTATAATGAAATAATAAATAATTTTTATTTGTTATTGTTTATTAGGTAGTTATTAATTAAAGAAGGAGCCAAATAAAGGTCTGCATAATTAGTCGGCACTCGGCAATTTCAAATGTAAAGTCGCTGTTTCAATTCTTAATCATATGAAGAGAAAATTATGTTGAGGAATTTGTTATCTATTTATTTTGCTTAATAATTATGGAAAGATTCCAAGTAGGAATGATATGATTAACCAGAAACCCTAATCCATTAAATTGTTTCTTTTACTTAAACTATTTTTCTCTTGATATTTCCGATCTGTTTTAAATTTTTCTGGTTTTACTCTTATTTAAATTGGGATTTATCTCATATTTCGCCAATATATTTCCTGTAGGACCAAAAACTGCTTCTGCATCATATAATAGAAGTAGTGAAACATTGAGTTAGTCTTTTTATTGGAGAGAATTTCATCATTTCTATCATTACTTGAAAAGATTTATGTTACAAATGGTAATATCAAAGATATTTTCATGATTTTTTGCCGTTTTTACACTTCCTCCGTATTTCGACAAGATTTTATAAAATAGAATATTAGGAAATTGTTGAAATATTATAAGATTAACCTTCGAGGAAATAAGCGATATATGGCACCGTTAACATCAAAGCAATATTGGATATCGGAACGGCAAAGGCCAGTTTATTTTTTCATAAGGATCTAAATTCAAAAGCTCAGATTAGAGTTATACGCGCCTTCATATGGAAAGAGCTTCTTGCATCGATATCCAATTTTCCAAATTCCTGGTACGTTTGATCAATAAAATAACACGAGCACACAGAATCAAAGCAAACGTTTATAGTTGTGGGGCTGAAGATAACACAGCATAAGATATTTTTTATAACCCTGTTTCTTTTATGATAGTGGTCTTTTATTGGCTTAGGGACAGAATTAGTCCGCGCTCCTTTTATTATTCCATCGAAAAATTTGTAATTTTCCCGAAACACAAAACAAGGGAAAAAAGGAGAGAAATATACACACAAATATACACTCCATAGACCAGACTTGGTAAGTCCTTGTAAAAAATTATGGTTGAATTTTCTCTTGCTTTGTAGACTAAACACTAATTTTGATCAAAAATCTTATGGAAGATCTGCTTCCTTCCAAGTACCTTTTTCCTCCACTAGTCTTATATTGTCCCACGTTTCATTTGGACGCTCTCTTTCCCTTTTGTGTAACCCTAAAAATTGAGCTCAAGCCCAACTAAGAATTAAGTTATAAAATATAAATAATGATTTAAAAAAAAACAAGTGCAAGATTATAAATTAATTTGTCTACTCGGTCACATAGTTTCAGTTGCTCCGGTGACAACCTTAGGCCTTCGACGTCGCTCAGAACGGAGGTAGGGGTGGATCGCTCTTATTTATCTTCCGGACAAAATAGTAGACAACTTGTGTGGGCGCCAACTGAGTTTTCCACTTTGGCCTAGCGCAACTAAATTCCCCCGATAACCCAGTAAAACAAGGGATGAAAAGAAAAGGCAAACCTCAGCTTATGTTCCTTATAATAACTTAAATAAAAAAAACATTTAATACCCTTAAGGGGTGTTTTACAATTAATACTACTACTACTACTGAAAAACCCTAGTAAAAGCCCCCCCCCACTTTAAAAAAAAGAAAAATAGTGTGAACATCTGTTTCACACCAATAGTCAAACTATTAACACTAAAATTCCAAACTATACCAGTTAATTTGACCTACTTAGTGTGAAATTAATATGGCTGTTCAAGTGAACCAGTAGTGATTAAATAAGAACGTATTAATTATATGTTCTATAAACGAACCTGAAAAGTAGCGTACAGTTTATAAAATAAATTCCATACAAGGCGACACCGTAGTCAAGGAGTTGGTACCAAGGCAGAGACGCATGCGCAAGTGGATGAAATTATGAAAATTAAATTGTGAAAATTCACCGCAAAATATTAATTTCCACCATTACAATTGCATAATAAAATAAATCAGTAGGAACTATGTATATACATGTTGGCGTAAAGCCTAAAATAAAAATAAGTAAATAACTCAGAAAAACCCCCGATACCGGGTTACCCTCAATGTGGTCTTCTTCAAGAAGTTGTTGAAAAGTAGCAGCAAATTGCAGAAGACATCATTATCTATCCACCAGGTAGACTCCAAATGTCCTGAAGTGTGTATCTGGAGGGTGGTAAGTATACCCTGACCCCACAGGTGAAGTGTGTATCTGGCCCCACAGGTGAACCCTTAAAAATTAAAACAGGTGTCAGCTAAAAACTGAGCCTATACAGGAACCAATCCAACACCTCGACAAGTTAAGCTTGCCTCGGCTTATGCCAGAAGCTAATTCATAAGAATTTACAAGTAACGTACAAATCAAAATCAACCCCAAATTAACTGAATAAAACCCACAAAGTAGCCATAAGGCCTACTTACAATCAACAGTGTCAGCAACAGTATACTACACTGAATTTAAATTAAATAATCAGAATGCGATAAGCATTTAAAATAAACTGTTTTTGGTCATAGCCATGGTAGGTTTGAAGAACCACCCACGAATTATAGTATTCGTTAGACTAAAGCGGGCAAAGAAAACAAAATATACACAGGGTAACAGAATAGACTGTCTTAATCAAAAATATACAATCAACAGGAAGTATTTTACCACCAACTGTTTTATCTACAAAAACTACAAATCTATGAGACATACCTTTTCCAAAAAGGGTCCAATACTCAAAATTTTCCTCTACTGAATGGCAACCAACTAATGAACCAGCAAAACCATGTGACACACCTCCAATTCCAAAATTTCAACGTTGGCGGTTTCCTTTAAATAGTGGTAAATACATAGTGATACGAAATCAGTAAGTAGATAAAATACTTACAATCGTTTTAGTGCAATAAATCCCCTATTAGGGTTTGTGAAAACAGCTTCCAGAACAGGACGGAATTCTTCAACAATACGAACTCCCGTAGAACCAAAATACTAAACCGTATATTCCACAACTAATTCAGAACGATAACCAATAAATCCCAGCAGGGGATGACTACCCAGTCATTAACAAAATTCAGATTCTCGTTCGATGCACTTTTGCTAACCATCTATCTAGTAGGAGCACACACCGGAAAGAAGGGTGACTGACACTTCCTCAACGTCAATACAGAATACTACCATAAAATAGTAAAATAGGATTCTCCGCTGAAGGTCTAGTATGTTTAATAAAATGTTTCAGCCAATCAAGAACTAGCAGCGCCACGAAACGGAGAAGATTTGATTCGGTCTGGTCACCATCACCAAACATTATGACACTGACTGAGTTTAGAGCGAACTTGGAGCAAATGAAATGAATTATTTGTCGACTCTTTATAGTCGAAGCAAAGATAATATTGAAAACAGCTTCCATTATTAGGTGCCTATACTGTCATTTTACTTGTTTTTTACTCTATTTTTTCGTTTTTACGTTTAGTTATTTAAGCGTCAGTTTTTTCGGGGCGTGATAGCAACAATGTATTTCTTATGCAAATGGCTTTTTTTCCGAATACATTCTGAACGGACTACAGTATCGGCCCACGGACTGAGACCAGAGATAATAAATAATAGTCTCAAAACCAACGAAGGGGTAACTGAAAATCAAAGGAGCGCGTTAGAGACATTTGGGACCGATAACATCCTTTTTAAAGGTTTTTATTGTATATCATCATCTAACTTTATAATCTAAACCGTTGATATTGCTTCAATGCGGTTTCAATTTTACGGTCAGATTCAACATTTTCGTTTTTATTGTAGTTTAGCGTTACTCCCATTGCCTTCGGCAATTTTAGCTTTTGAACGATCGATTTTATGATTTTTATTAAGTTTTATATTTGAAGTGTAGTACAATTGGTTTCCATTAAAAATATGTCAGTGTTAAGTTCGACGTAATTGCAAAAGAAAATCTCTGTATCAATTTTCACTTCCATATCGTCCACCTGGTCATCTTCTAGATTTGTACTAGAAATAATAAAATTACATTTCTACCGGTGTGAGAAAATTTCAAAAACTGCTTAGTGACGACATCTATTTGACATTATGACGCTCCAGGAATAGTCCTTTAGAAGTTCTGGAAAAACTTGGTGGATTGGTAAGAGCATTGGGGCGACCTCATTTGAAATATTTTGAATGTCATCAAATTCCTGGTTATACCAGTCGATACCTTCTTGCTTTTTTTTAATGAAACACCCCATACAAGGTGTCCGGAAACGCTACCGCCAAACGCCGCCTATTTTGGCAACTTGGCTTCTGACGAAGCATTTTATAAAGAATTAGATCGGATAAAGGATTATTATCATATAGGTAGTAGAATAATTGCATAATATACTGACGAGCATTTCAGAAGTCCGATTACGCCACTAATTTTTCCACGTAAATTCACAATTTCTAATCTAACGGAAGTGGATTGCTTATTAGTGTGTTTTGGAAAATGAGCATAATTTATAGACGACATTCTGTTTCAATCATTAAGCCGGATATTACGAACCGAAACGATTTTACGATGTTTTTCCATAATCACTAATTGCGGCTGGGTTAATAAGCAATTCTCAAAGACGAAACAAGAAACTTAAAGCTCAAGCTTCCGCACAACTCGATTGAACACAATTACTTTTAATTGAGACTACACAACCTATTCTGAATACCATACTCGATTGTATCTCGAATTATTTTACATTAGAATGGTGAAATCTATTTTTTTTTCAAATAATCGACTAGCTAGGTCCACTGGCATACTGGCCAAAACCAAAACTTCCCTACCATTATATATGTAAAATTCACCATCCCAAACAAAGCAGGAGCTACCAACATTACATCGCAATTGTAATTAATTTTTAGTTTATTTACCTCTAAAGCGGCTCAAATAGTCCTCGAGCCCCCATTCCAGCATTAGTAATTCATACTCCATATCCACCAGTCACCAACATCAGACCACACACACAATCCACTCTGTAGCTCATGCTGAAGAACTGAACAAAATCAACTTTAATCTGCCTCTAGACCATAGGATTTTTCATTTGACCAAATCAAATTGAAAATCGAACAGTAAACGAATACAAAGTGACGGTTGGAGCAAATGAAAAATCCTATGGTCTAAAAGCACATTTACAAACATAGAGGATGTAGTGAGACGATTAAAGCCGATCTTGGAGCCGAATTATAGTTAACACACTTATCTAGTTTCAGTTAATTGTTATACTTATCATAATCAAAATAAGTTCAGAAACAATTGCTCGAGTTAAACTGCTAGCTTACGAAATGTAATTTCAGAAAATAATCTTCAGAAAACAAAATCTACAAGTTTGATCATGGTTGGCGAGAATTTCTCTATCAAACTGTTCACTTTTCCATGATCTTTTTTGGGAGGAGGATAGGACTCTTTCTGTTTTGTATCTCTTATTGTTTCTCCGATACTATATTTGAAATGACCATCCTGTACCAAACCATAAAGTCCATGAAGTTATATTTCAATAATACGTTTACTATAGAATTTTCTGTATGAAGTAATTCTGAGCCTCTCCGACTCTGATACAATCTTTTTCTTTTCAACATTGTGATAATTGTTAATTAACATTCTTTTGAAGTTGATTATGGCGACGCGGGTTCCGGAACTCTTGACATTAAAATGTAGTCAGAATTTCCCAAATAAATTTGATTATAAAGAAATCTAATTTTTCATGTCGAAGATCGGGAACTTCCGTTAACTTTGAAATTATTGTACTTACGTACAAAGAGTAGTAGTCGAAGAACTGAAAAGTTAGAAACGTTTAGAAAGAAAATAAGTTTTGATACACCCTGTATACTGAATAATTAAAGTCATACAATGACAAACAGTAAAACAGGAACACAAACTTTAAAATAAAAAATTAACAGAGTACCAACTAAAAAAAGTGATGATTGTAAAATTGAAATAAAAATAAAATGAACACCACAATATGGAAAATTATAACATAAAATTGAACTGAAGATAAAATAAAAATAATCATATAACTTAACATGAATAAAGTATCAATATATTCAAAAATATAAATAATAATTTAGTAACTAAATCTTCCAAAGACAGTCATTGGTAGAAATAATTTTAAAATAAAATCTAAGAGCTTGTGTTGAAAATACAAAGAAAAAAATCAACAACGGGTTGAGATTTTGAGAAGGAAGGAGGAGGTTGTTCTAAGTAAGAAACTAAAATTGAAATTTATACAGAAATATTCAAAAAGTAATAAAAAGTTGTAAATATAAAGTTGACTAAACTAATATAAAGTGATTATAACAATAAATAAGTGAGTGAAAGGTGATACTTACCATAAAATATTTGTTGCTAAGTGAACACTGGTATAAGCCATATAATATACCCATATCTGAGGGATATTTTCAATAAATCACAAGTGAAAAGCAGAAAATATTGAAATCGTTTATCCAGCACAGACAAAACATTCCAAGTGATCCAGAATTTTGATCCAAGAACAAGAACATTGAAATTCAGTGTGACCTTCAACAGAAGAAAATAAAGGAATCTTTTAATTACGAAGGACAATCAGGTATCATTTATCTATGTGCTTTAATGTTGAATTTATTGATGTATGAAATTTAAATTGTTCAAATTTAAAAAGTATTACATAAGATTATACTTACTGATAAAATTTTTCAAAAGAATCAAAAGGGCATTGACTATTATTGATTTTGACTCCATTTTATTCTAGAACGTTGTCAAATGACACTTCTTCGCGTGTAAAATCAATCATCTTTTCTGTAGTTTTTAAATAACCATAGACTCTGATAAGTATAATCTTAATTTTGTTGTGAATGAGAGGGTGAATGAATTTTAGATATGATAAAAATAGTGTTAATGATTTTTTAATATTTTTTAGGTTAATTAAGCCGTTAAGCAGAATTAAACAATAAATCAAACGTTTCATTTGTTGAAGATTTATTTAAAATTGAATGTGTTTGTTTTTGTATCTATGATATATTTTACAATCAACACAGGCTATCAACGTTGCAACCTTTTGGAGGTCAAAGGACAGAGTTGGCCTCACAAAAATTTTAACTCACAAACAAAAATATAATTCCGTGAGATATAATAATAAATTTACAAAATAATATTAAAATAATATAGTAAATAGTCTCATAACAATCATAATAAAAAAATAATAAAAAAAAAGAAATATTTGGATAATTTCCGACTGAGCTAGATTGATATAAATAAAGTTTTTCTCTCATTTTGGTAACTGCAGATAAGACATCTTTTTCTCTTACATGGCCCGACTTCATCAGTTTCAGGAAGAGGTCCTGGCTTTTCTAGAAATCTAGATATACCTGTACGAAGTTCTCTTGGAAGTCTACTGTTAGCTAGTCTTGCATTTAGATGTGGTTTCACCAGTTGACTTGCGAGCTGTTTGACAAATATAAATCTTGTAATATTTTTCTCCTTTGGATATAACAAAGAAAAGAAAACAGCCATAGGCCACCACCTGGTTCTTCGATTGGTGCAGTACGTGGCACACTATTGATTCAAAGAGTTAACGCCCCTTTTAGTGTTATAATGAAAAGCTATGATTTCGGGCTTTCCAGTGTCATCATCAGTACACTTTTGATGATGGAGGAAGAAACCAACACTACATCTTCGTTCTTTTTCGGAACATATGACAAAATGGTCATGTCTCTGGTAAACCCATACAAAGAGGATCCTACTACTCTGTTATTTTGCGGCAAAAACTTTGGAGGAATTTGCCTTTTATTTTTCTTAAAAGTGCCTACATATGTGAGGCCTCTTAATTTTAGTTCCTGAACAAGTTCAATCGAAGAAAACCAATTGTCTGCCGTAATGTTGCGGATAGTATTCACAATAGGTTGACAAATACGCGATACAGAGCTGCCAACCTCCAAGAGAGCGCTGAGATTCTCATGGAAACTCCTTCCCAGGATCTGTCTTTCCTGGAACGACGAACTGGACGAAAGTACCAACAACACCCTCAGAATGCGACTGGCAATTTGCTAGTACAGTCGGGCTTCTCCCCTTTCAAGTCACCAGGATCTGAGGGTATAAGACCAGCCCTACTTCAGTGGGGAATGGATATCCTTATGCCGCACCTGGTTGGAATATCCAGAGCCTCTTTAGCTCTGAGGTATATTCCCAGAAAGTGGAGAGAAGTACGAGTACCGAAGCCGGGAAGGATGGAGCATTCCGACCTATTAATTAGCCTCACATCATTCTTTTTAAAAACAGTGGAGAGGCTATGTGAGAGGTATATAAGAGATGAAGTGCTACTTCACAACCCACTTCATCCAAATCAACATGCTCCGGGAAGGTCCACTGATTCGGCCCTTCACCAAGTGGTTGGCAGAATCGAAAGATAATTGGACAATAAAGAATCCACCCTGGGTATATTCATTGATTTTGAGGGAGCGTTTGATAAAACAACCTTCCCAACAATTAGAGAAATAGATAATGCCTATGAACGCCTTGAATTCGTCGATTCCTAATTCTGCTAGTTCTGGTTTATTCTTTCGAGAATAATTTTGTCTTACGCTATTTAGTTTAGCATTAGTGTGTGTAAGAATTTTTTGTAACATATCCTCGGAAAAATATGATTCCATATTTTAAAATGTGTAGCGTTATTACCAATTTCTTTCAAAGGCCCTCGAATGCCAGGAAGATGTGAAACTATATCATAAGCTGCAGTTCTCTGCTGCAGAGAAAATACGCAGTAGTTGAATGTATAATACTGAATATTGAAAAAGGAAAGTTTTACACGCCTGTCATTGCCCATTTGAATCGATCTTTCCCATAATAATCTCTATGATGTTCGTGTTCTGGTTCTTCATTTTCTGGCGCAACATCATTTTCAGGTACATTATCATTTCCGGATACATCATTATTTTCCATTTCTGAAGCCGAATCGTGATCACTGCAGTAGTCTGTGTCTTCAATTTCATCATCGCGGTCGCTAAAGTCACTGTCGTATCCATTATACCACTGTAGTACAGCTTTTTCGAAATTTGGATCCGAAGGCCGCACTGTTTTACTCCCAGAAGCCATTGCACAAATGATACGTAAGGTATGGTGACAACGGGTCTCACAGACCCTGTTGAGTTTTCAAAAATTCGCCAGACTTATATAGTTACAAATAATAACACGTGCTTCACTCACAACTGAAAAGTAGGAGGGTACCTGGTTGGGCTGGTCGAAACTTGCTACAGTTTAAGAGGGTGGTGGATTTGATTATTACAATGGGTCTCACAGACCCAGGGTCACCAGTTAAGGGTTAAAACAATTGGATCTTACAAAAATTGAACTGATGTTAATACCATGTGCGATCTTTTAACGGTTAAATAAGTTTTTATTAAAAACTTCAAATCGTCGATGAAGCTTCTTTTGTCCGTATATTTCGCAACCCAAAAGAAGAGGCAACAATACAACGCAGTAAACAAAACATTTAATAATTACTTTTATTAGTAAGTTCCTCGAGCTATTTGCTATTGAAGTTGTTGGAAAGTTTCTCCCATCTAAAACTTCAAATGGAGCCGGCGGTCTGCTACTTTCATGTCTATAAGATTGAACTTTCTCAACTTATAATTGAGTTGACAGTTTGTTTTGAGCATTTTTTTGTCTGCACGATATTTTAAAGTGCGTTGTGAGACAAAAAAGTGCGTAATAGAGATATTTCGTTGACTAGGCATCTGGCATTAAGGATTTAGTAAAAGGAGTTTATAAATCCGTCATTGTACAGTAAACAGCAACAGATCCGTAGTCGGTAAAGCACAAATTAAATTTATTTTATCAACACCAAATTTTTCAAGAACAAATTTAACTTTTATTTTTTAATTGGAATTGAGCAAATTAAACTGTTGAAACATACAGGGTGGCCCACCGTATACGCTTTAATTTATTTATATGTTGTAACGAAGTCACTAACTCAAAAGCCGGCACTGTCCCTCAACTACAATTTTTGGAAAATGCGCTTTCTAGAACATTCTAGGAAGGTCATTTTGTTTAAGCATATGAGGAGCGTGGAAAATTCAAGAATTTTCGAGAATTGATAAAGACTGTATCTTAGAACGAAGTGTAAAATAAAATTCAAACATATGTTCTTGAAATAATTTCAAGGAACGATTCCGTTTTGGTTTGAATCAGTCATATTTTTTCAGCTTCCGTAACACATTAAAATTAAATTTTGTGAAGATATCAAATGTTCTTTTCAATTATTAAAAAAAAAATTACGTCGCTTGCTATGTAAACTTATACTGAAATGGATATTAATTACACCCGCAGTTCAGAGGTCAACGGTGAAATTTAACGAATATGAAAAGTGATATTAATTTTTTTCAACCCAACTCGAAAATATGTAATTGTACTGCATGAACTGAATACTGGGTTTCGAAAAAAGCCTCATATTTCCTAATTTACTGCATACATTAAAATTATACGAAAATGTTACTAAACAAATGTCTATTGTGAATAAATGAGTAGGAAAGTCCTTTTCAACGTTCTTGAGCCTTACGTCATCACAACTGATGAAATAAAACGACTCGGTTGAATTTCCAATTTTCCAAATAGGACGAACCAAAAATAGTTTCAAGTGGTAAAAGAGACCCCTCGCAGGTACACGCTCGAAACTACAAATACCGATCTGCTTTAAGTAAAACCAGATGTGAATTACATTTTGGGATTATTTTAACAACTATATGAAATGAATTACAAAAAGTGAGAGATCTGCATAGTGCAGTAGGTCACGCAGTCTCACACTGCATGTCTTGTAATTGTGAAATAATCTAAAAAATTTCATACAAACTGCCGATTTTCTGCAATAAACGATGTTTCTCCAGGCATTTCCTTCATAAGTGCTTTCGGGATATCTGAAGCTTGGCCAATCTCAATTCAAGCAACATAATCAATCTTAGCTGAAAGGGTCAATGTGTACTTTACATACATTTTTAAGAAGGTTATGGTCTGGTCATTATTCCATTTCTTATTTTTTTGAAAATTGTCAAATATGGTCAAAAATTGTCAATAATTATAAAAAACTGTTAAAAATGGTCAATAATTATTAAGAATTGTCAAAATTTTTGGAAAATTGTCAAAAATGGTCAATAATTGTCAGAACCTGTCAAAAATGCTCAAAAACTGTCAAAAATGGTCAATAATTGTTATAATTTGGAAAAATGGTCTAAAATGGTCAACATTTTTGAAAAATGATCAATAATTGTCAAAACTCTCAAAATTGGTCAATAATTGTCAAAAATGGTCAATAACTATTAAAATTTGAAAAAATTGTCAAATTTTTCGAAAAATTGTCAGAAATGGTCAAAAATTGTCAAAATTTTGAAAAAATGGTCAATAATTATAAAAAACTGTTAAAAATGGTCAATAATTATTAAAAATTGTCAAAATTTTGGAAAATTGTCAAAAATGGTAAATAATTGTCAGAATCTGTCAAATATGCTCAAAAATTGTCAAAAATGGTCAATAATTGTTAAAATTTGGAAAAATGGTCTGAAATGGTCAAAATTTTTGAAAAATGATCAATAATTGTCAAAAATGGTCAATAATTATTAAAATTTGAAAAAATGGTCAAAATTTTGAAAAAATGGTCAATAATTGACAAATATGTTAAAAATTTTGAAAAATTGTCAAAAATGGTCAATAATGGTCAAAGACGGTCAATGATTTTCAAAATTCGTCAAAAACGGTCAAAAATGGTCAAAAATTGTCAAATTTTTTGAAAAATGGTGAAAAATTCACGAAAAATGGTCATTCTATTGTGCATAAGAAGCAAGCTTCTGTCGGCGTTCCGACGATCGCCCACCTTTTTTTAATAATAATAATAATAATAATTTTATTGTTCACACGTAAAGAGGTTACATGAACAAGGAAAGCGACAAAAGCTATGAATACTTCTCTTTAATTTAGTTCTCTTTTAATTTCCTAAGAAAGTAGATGCTCACATCAGCATAGAGCTGGTAGGGACTTTTATTACGAATGATCTGATTTTCATTGCTCCACATATGAAACAATATATTTGCATTAGCTTAGGTGGATCTATTGAAGATAGTAGCGAGTCTAGATCATCGGAAAATCCGCTAACCTTAATAAGATTTATACATGGGACACACCAGGTGTTCAAAATTTTCAGGCATTAGGAAGTGACATATTGAGCAAATATCGTTCATTTAAATTTTATACGAATTGTTATTGACATATGTACAAGTTTTCTGAATTTGTGGTCCTAAGTTGAGCTATAAAGTCTTTTAATATGTAGGAGAATTGTACAGATTAAGTTAGGTTGTTGTAAAATAAATTCATATGAAGCGTGTTAAGTGCTAAGTATTATTCTATTTTGATCTTGTTCAAAAGTTTTATTTATGTAACGAGATAATATAGTTTCTCTTGTGTTGAGGTCAATATTATTTGTATTAAGTTCTATGTCACAATACTTCACCATTGCCTTGCTGAGTTGGTCAGCCCAATTATATTTTGAATTTCCAACAGCAGATTGCTGTAGTTTAATAGAGCGGATTAGTGCCTCATTAACGTATCGATCGGGAGATTTACTTTTAATTCGTAAAAGAAGCTCTAAGGCCTGGAAGAAAGGCAGGGTAATATTTATAAAATATAAGGAACGACAAAGCTTACCCATATCATTTAAAAAAGACCAACTTGTGGATGGAAGGCAGGATAATATTTGTAAAATATGGGGAACGACATAGTTTAACAATCGCTAAAAATATTCCTGGAAGAGAAAATCGAACAAAATTTAAAAATTCACCAAAAACTCAGTATATCAGAAGACTATTTCAGTTTAATTTTATATCCATGCCGTTTTTTATTCGGATTATTTTTTGTTTTTTTTTTGGTTTTGTCTTGTTAATCATAACAGACCCTTATCAAGCAGTTTGCCATACTCTTTTATTTTTTATTTTTAACATAACAATGTGTTTTTCAAATCTTTACTGTCACGACCAGACTGTAGGAAGCAGAGATATTCTGAAAATGACTAATCTTATTCCTGATGTAGGAAGATTGAAAAATCCCTTATTTCTCGGATAACTTGGTATCATATCCTCCCTGTTAGGAATACTCACAGAAAAATAGGCCAGTGCTTCATACTTTTCCGCTGGAACAAAGTTATTTTTATCACATTTATAGTTGACAGATTTTTTTATTAAGAAAAAATCAGAAGAATATTGAGTATAGTTAACATTCTAAGCATATTTATTTCTTGTATTCAGTGAATTAAAGAGATAATTCTCCAGTTAGCATCAGTTTTATACCACACTTCAGGCTTGTTATTCTTAAATTTTTTGACTTATCACATGGATTTTACTGCTTATGATGATTGATTATCATATCTCTCCCCAGCTTTAGCTTCTGGATGAAAAAAGGCGTCAGGGGTTATTCAAATAATAAAGGAAAAAAGGAAAACTGCATTTTCCAATAAAAATGATGATAATAAAAAACTAGATAATCTTAATGTCACAGAAATAAATGATGATAAAACGATAAAAAACATGTTATCATATGTCAGAAACAACATTATATAATAATGAGCGTAGGTCTGGAGAACATTTATTGGACGGTAATTGGGACCACAATATCAGACTTTTTTGAAAATTATTAGTCTCTGAAAACGCACGTAGTGTAACTTGTGATCGGTATCAAATTTCGCCATCGACCCCAGGATTCCCAACTTCCAACCCTAAGAGTCAAAGAAAACATGATCAGAAGCTATCTAAATCAATGAATTTAATCATGTAAAGAGATGCCCTTAAAAGCCCCAAGCCTTAGAAAAAGAAACTAAATCAGAAATGATGATTTCCAGTAAAGACTTTAACCAAAAACTATGAAAATTCCGAATTTTATTGTAACTGTACTGGCCTATGTGCACACGGCCAAAACGTATCTTTTACGTTTTGCAATATTCAGTGGCAGTGATAGAATGTCGGATAATTTTTCAGATTTATCTCGTTTTCCTTTATAGCAGCCCCAATAATGGGGTGCAAGATGATAGTGGGGTTCAGTTACTTCTCAAGTTAATCAATTTAAGAGCATACATTTTTTGATTAAACAAATTCTCACAAAAATGTATTTTCAGAAAATAGAAATTACAAAAAAATGTTTATACAGGGTCCTTAATCTAAGAACAACATTGGCTAAAATTACCGCCTTCTAAAACACCACCACACTTTATGGAAAAACTTAATACTTTAAAAAAATAAATTGCATCTAAACTTGCTAGAAATTTCTATCTCCCATCCACTCCTTAGACTTACCCAATAGAATACAGTGCATATAGCATTGTAGTATATAGTTAGTTTACTTTCACTTAGTCTTAAAAAGTTAATATGGATATTTTTGTCATGTTTATTTATTCGTCATGTTCAATTTTGTTTATTAAAACCTATCTTAAGGTTTCAAAAAATAATAGTTCAATACTATTAAACGCTTTACAAAATTAGAAAAATTAATTTCCAAAGAGCAGACCGTCCACTAAGAAGTAACAACTACTTCTCGGGCTATATGCCCCGACAGACATTACACTTCTAAAATAAACGGGGTTGGTATATCTGTTAAGATAGAACCAACCATTCTGGTTTGCGATTAGAAGGAATAACATCACTTGTGGACCGGTTTCGGCGTTTTTCCGCCTCATCAGCACAAGGTAGATGCCATTCGACCAGAAGCTCTGAGAGCATAATCCTGGTGTAGAGACTACGTTGATACCACACCAATACATTAGCCTTAGTAAAGGAAATGTTAAGAGTGCGATATCAGCGACATCTCTACATCTAATCACAAACCAAAATTCTATATCGACAAAAAACCATCTCGGTTTTGTAGGTATTTACTTAATTACAGTTACCTGTAAATAATTGTCATATCAGTAAAGCGTGATCTATAGACGTCTTAAGGTTTCCTAATTTTATTACAAACATAAAATGCAGTTCTTTCAATAAAGCAATCAAAATGCAGTGTTGTCAGCTTTTACTTCTTAATATGTGGAACATCGCACGATGTCATAAATGTTCTATATAAATTATACTTTTTCCTAATAAAACATCCTGTATATGGGTGTCTTAACCTAAGACTGTTGTTCAAATTGGAATGGATATAATGGAAGAGAGAACCTTCAAGTTGCAAAGGTTCAAAATTAGGCACAAACAGGTTTTAAACAAAAGCACTACAAATAATTAAATATTGGAATAAAATCGGTAACAAAAGCGGAACAGAAGGAATTTATAACAAGCGACTGATCCCAACCAAACCCAACTTTTAACTTTACCGAGATGCAACTTTTACTTTACCTATCTTTGTCGAAATGTTATTTCCAATAAATATTTCCAATAAATATTCAAAGAATTTATCAAATAAATATTTATATTTAGTTTACAAGTTTCAGGTAAAAAGTTAGATTGAACGGTGGAGCAGAAGACCGGAACTGTGTCATAAAAAATCCGTGGAGTTTTGATTGGGTATCAATGTATGGTTGGCAACTTTTCATCGAAAAACTTTATTTATTGCGTTATTTGAACTTTTCGTGCGTTCAGAAGATTCCTAGAGTTTTCCTAGGTGGAAAAGTTTCCGACAAACATGGGAACATATTGAAAGAGTATCTCAAATTATTTTTTTACTTGGACCTTTTCTGTGTTGTAATATCAAGTTACGAGCTCCAGCCGGTATATATTGAGTATTAAATTATCTGTATGTTCCTTCTAGTAAATTTTTTCAAGAAGGGGAAAGGTGTTGCAATGATTATTTCCCCTTCTTGAAGAACTTTGGTATTGGAAACGTATCTTATGCCACAAAACATTTAAATTCGAAAAAAAATTTAAAGTTATACTGTATAAATTACATCACATTTTATATACAACACAACGCGAAAGACATCCAAACTTAACGCAGTAATCTAATACAAAACATGAATTTACATTGTAATGCTGCAGGATAAGATAAGACTCGCAAAAGTTATATTCATTTTGGTGGTAATGCCCTTCGAAATCATCAAGCACAAATTGCAGAAAACGCTAATGGCCGAACACTCCGGTTTATTTTCCAAATAAATGCCGTTCGAATGCAAGTATAATTTTCTAAGCAATTTCATTTTCAACCATTCTGTGGTAAGCAATTCGTTAACAGCGAAGAAACTCCGTCATGGGCATTCATTTTCAACTTCTCGGCGGAATGGATAATTGCACTCAATAGTTGCTGAAGATCGCTTAGCAGGTCAACTATGAGAAATCGATAATCTTAAAATTCAGTTAAATTTCAACAAGTTTTTGCTATTTCAGATGAGCAGTGACGATATCAACAACGTCATCAATTTCGCTTGTAATGCTCATGACTGATATGTGAGACACCGTGAAGGCTAGTCCAGGTTAGGCGAGGAAAAAACAAAGAGAGTATGGGAGAAAAAGAAACCTTTGGAAAACTAAATAACTAGTATATTTACGACCAACAAAAATAGAAAATTTTGAACATTCACTATATCAATCCACGCTGGCTGGATGTCCTATAGAATAGGAGGCAATAGTTGTTATGTGTTCACTGATTAGTGTTTAGTATTTAAAGTTGCTGACATGAAATGAAAACTTTTAATGACAAAACTGTGACATAAGTAATAATAATCTAAATTACATAGTGGACACAACAATAGTAAGTTAGAAGAACAAGGACTATATCAATGTTACGACGCTACAAAATACAAAATTTTGAAACAACTTACAGGTTTTTACTTAATTACAGTTACCTGTAAATAATTGTCATATAAGTAAAGCGTGATCTATCACGCTTTACTTAAATGACAATTATTTACAGGTAGCTATAATTAAGTAAATACCTACAAAACCGAGATGGTTTTTTGTCGATATAGAATTTTGGTTTGTGATTAGATGTAGAGATGTCGCCGATATCGCACTCTTAACATTTCCTTTACTAAGGCTAATGTATTGGTGTGGTATCAACGTAGTCTCTAGTCCAGGATTATGCTCTCAGAGCTTCTGGACGAATGGCATCTACCTTGTGCTGATGAGGCGCAAAAACGCCGAAACCGGTCCACAAGTGATGTTATTCCTTCTAATCGCAAACCAGAATGGTTGGTTCTATCTTAACAGGTATACCAACCCCGTTTACTTTAGAAGTGTAATCCAATGTCTGTCGGGGCATATAGCCCGAGAAGTAGTTGTTGCTTCTTAGTGGACGGTCTGCTCTTTGGAAATTAATTTTTCTAATTTTGTAAAGCGTTTAAAAGTATTGAACTTACAGGTTGATAACATAACTTCTCAAGTTAGTTGAAGTGTCCCCAAACAAGGCGATGAGGAGTCGGCCTAAGGCAGGATCACAGAGTTATTTGTAAAACAAATTATTTTGTCCTGGTCCACGTACTATGAAATAGTGACTATATCTAAATAGTTTCCTTGTAACTTTATCTATAAAAGTTAGACAGCAAACGTTTGATGTTGAACAAGTAACTTATTGATATTTCTTCATACTGTTTACGAATTCACTAAAACTTTATATAATAGATTTTCTCTTGTATCCAGTAACTTCGTATTTTGTATGACGGAACAAAGTTTTCAATATCTTCGAAAGTTTGATAATCTGCATATCCAATAAATAATAATAAAGTTTCTTAGAGATTAAATAAATTTGTCGTGTGCAGTTTATCTGTGACAATTACTTTGAGGAAGAACGATAATGTTTGTTGAAATGTAGGAAGGAACAAATGAAACTGGATGACTGACAACGTGGATTGTTTGACGTTGTCTTGGGGTGGAAATGCGATAGTTCCATTTTTTTGAGTTATTTATGAATGCTATTAATAATCGTGTTTTCCGGTGGTAAATATGCAGAGAGTATTAGGTTAATTCAATTTGCAGTAAATAATAAAAACATTTTGGCTTAGACGCCCGTTAACACACTTTAGCAAGGCAAAACGAACAAAACTCAAAGAGGACTGGGGAGTATACCAAGCCAACCTCAAAGAGTTCAAAAAAGTCTGCAGGCAAAAACAAAGAGCAGCCTGGAGAGCCTACTGTGAGGCAGTCGAAGACTTCTAGGCTACAGAAGGCACTCTCAAACGACCACCATAAGAGTATCAGCATCCTGACGAGGGAAAATGGCGACAAAGCCGCCAACCTCCAAGAGAGCGCTGAGATTCTTATGGAAACTCACTTCCCAGGATTTGTCTTTCCTGGAACGGCGAACTGGGCGGAAGTACCAACAACACCATCACAATACGACTGGCAGTTTGCTAAAGCAGTAATTGATGAGGACAGGATAAGGTGGGCCATTTCGGGCTTCTCCCCTTTCAAGTCACCAGGACCTGACGGTATAAGACCAGCCCTATACTTCAGTGGGGAATGGATATCCTTATGCCGCACCTGGTTGCATCTCTATTTTTTATTAGTATCTTAACCAAAATTGTGGTTTTTTGAAAAACGTATCTGTATCTGTAGAGTTGGGAGGGAGAGCTTAGGCCCACAGCACTTAGACCACATGTGACCCATTGTACGTCCTCCCAAGGAGTTGTCCTCCTAGGTCACCGTCCATCCTGTCCTTTCCAGGATGTAGGACAGGTCACTAGGAGACATCTCCTTTATATCGGCAGGTGTAGGCCAAGACTCACCGAACACACATTCTCTCATTGATGATAACTCCGGGCACTCACATAAGACATGCCCGACAATCTCGTCTTCCCGTTCACATATCCTTCATAGAGGTGTGACCACTAGCCCCAGTGTATGAAGGTGTTTCTTTAGCTGACAGTGTCCAGTCTGAAATCCTACTGATAAACGTAGGTTTTTCCTGTTCATCGCAATATGGCAAGACTGCATCCCTTGATTTCATCCCATCTCTTCCCATCACATCACATCCCATCCCATGGGTCTAACTTTTAACTAGTTCCGCAATTACCTGGTAACTCTGAATGCTTTAGGAAATTGAACAGTAACGTCCAGATTAGCTTGACATAACATCGTGAGGCTGGAGTCAAAATATAGAGAAAAATTAGAGAGTTGACCCACATGTTGTAACCCAGTCTCTTAATCCTGCACAATGTCGAATGGAAAGTGGAAACTTTTTTGGAGAATATGTAACAAGTAACCAAAGACAACACGATTTTGTTTTGGTGTTCACATGCTAGGCAGCTAATTACAGCTGGAAGACCAGCCTAAGCTGTATAACTCTTGTGCAATCAGTTCTTGAATGGTATGAACTAGATAGAGGATATACACCCTTTTGTGGGAGAAACCCTCCGGCGATTTCAGCTCCAGTTTAATATTTGAAGAAATAGGCAATAAAAATCTTGGGATCCTCCATCCACATCCCAGGGACAGCACCTGGGAGACTACTGGATAGAAAAGAGACACTCGCCTAAATTAAGGTATGCGGATAACCTAAAATTTCTCTGGATAGTAGGTCTAAAAGCACAACTAGTCTCTGAGACTTCCCTCAGGAATATTAGCTTTATTTGGGGAAAATAAACATAATTTATTCAAACTTGAAAAACGTCAAAATATTTTTCTTTTTTTCAAAACTAGTTGTAAAGCGTAGAATAATATATTTGTATTCTTTGATATCTGTTGGTAACGCGCTTTACTAAATACGACAATTTTACAGGAAACTGTAATAATTCTATATGTTTCAAGCTAACGAGCTTGTTGTCAAATTTCGAATTTTGGTTTGTGACTTAGAGGTGAGATGTCGCTATTTTCGCAACTAAAACATTTCCATAACTGGACGATATGTATAGTTGTTGATTATAGTCACATTTCAGTCCGGGATTAACTCTCGGACGATAACATATACCTTGTACTGATGAGGCGCAATACGCCGAAACCGGTCTACAAGTTATGTTGTCCCTTCTAGTTGCAAACCAGAATGGTTGGTTTGAATCTTGTAGATTTATCAACCCCGTTTGACTTAGAAGTGTAATTCAATGTCCGTCGGGGCATGTAGCCCGGGAAGTAGTTGTTTCTTCTTCGTTGAACGGTCACTGTTTTTGAAAAATATTTTTCAAAACTAGTTGTAAAGCGTAGAATAATATATTTTTATTCTTTGATATCTGTTGGTAACGCGCTTTACTAAATACGACAATTTTACAGGAAACTGTAATAATTCTAAATATTTTTAATTCTCAAAATTTGTGTAGTACTATCATTTGAAATTTATCAGATTCAGGAGGGGGAGGGTCTTAGTTTTTGTGACGAAATATTTCTAGGGGGGTCACAGAAAGTGAGACACAGCGTGAAAATCGGGGGGAGGGGATCAAAAAAGCCGATTTTAGCGTTGGTGTATTTTATGAACGGCCCCCCAAATTTAATACAAACTTTCTATACACTGATTGATTGAATTCTGAAAGGTAAACAATTTCGTGTTTATAAAAGATAGTAAAATGTGTAATAATCCCGTTCAAAAGCTATAAAATTGCAAACTTTAATTGTGTATTAAAATGTCGAGAACTTAATTTTTGGTTGAAGACTTTGGACTTATTTTCTACAAAAAAAGAGGATATGGAAAAAAATTCTGTTTTAAAAAAAAGCTGCATGGTCTAATGTTACATCATAAGTTTTCCTAATTTTTGCCCCTCCTTAACCCACTTTCAAAACAAGGATTGGTTGTTAAAACAATTTTAAATTTCTTCCTCGGCCTCTTAAGTGATAAACGACCCATTTTTCACACTTTTCAGTTAGTAAATTACAATTTTTCACGTATTATTACCCCTAATACATTTCCATTACACATCACTTTTTTACAACCAAAAAAATCACCCCAAAATATGATTTACCGTAATTTTCCATAAAATCTCTACGCGTTCGCAAAAAAATAGAATCTAAATATTACTCATCTTCTTAAGAAAAAGTTCACCACAGCAGAACATCATTCACTGCAACACATTAGGAAACATCTCCTGAGCCGCGTCAACAGTAAGTTTTGTAGTTGTTTCTTTTTTCCCAACTTTTACATTCCATAAACTCCAAAAACAAGGAATGCGTTTTCAGGAAAGTCTGTTAGCGTAACTGAGCATACATTAAAAGTTTACGTAACTACGCTAACAATGTATCCATCGTAAGCCAGAACGTTTTAAGATAATGGATGAAATATAATTAACTCTTAATTTTCTACAGTAAGTACCTACTTATTTTCAACTAGGCTGGGAATTTTAAGAAAGTTGATAATAAGGATAGAGGAAGGGAGGGAGAGAAAGAGCAAGAAAATAAAACGAAAGAGGGGAAATAATAAAAAGAAAGAGACCCTTGTGTATGGCCATTGGGTCATTTTTGGGGTAAGTCCCCAGTTTTTTCCACACATTCTTCTGCATCTGCCAAGGGCAATGGTAGCTTTCTGTGTGGTCTTCTGAAGGTGATTGTTCCATAAAAGCCTCTGATCAAAATTTACTCCTAAGTACTTTGTTTCTTTGGCAAATGGAATCACCTCTCCTCCTAAAACTATTGGCTGTAGGCCTTGTAGTGCCGTCTTTTTCGTGAAATTGATCATTTGTGTTTTCTCAGCATTGACTGTCAGTCTCTCTTGTATGCACCAATTATCAACTATATTTAAGGCTGTTTGCATTCTTTCCGATATCACCCCAGCAAACTTGCCTCATACTACAATAGCGATGTCGTCTGCATATCCAAGACAGTAAAAATCTGCTGTGGACAGTTCTGTAAGAAGGTCGTCTACTAAGGTTGCCCATAGTAGAGGTGATAGCACTCCTCCTTGTGGACATCCTCCACCCGTCCTTGCCTTGATGGTGACTTGCCCAAGAGTGGAGCTTATTATCCTATTTTCCAGAGTTGGCATATTGTTGTGGATGTCCCCCGTCTATTCATTGCATTAACCAATGAATTCGTGGTAACATTATGTCTAAGAAAGTGGCCATCGCTATCTCTTTGTCTTCTATTGACTTTGAGATAAGCCTGTTTAGATCATCCAGCGCTAGATCCGTAGATTTGCCTGGTTAATAGGCATATTGACGATTGCTTAGGGGTTTATCCTTTAACACTTCGTCTATTATGTACCTGTCCAGTAATCTTTCTAATATTTTTAGTAGAGAGGAGGATAGGCTTATTGGCCTGTATGACTTTGGCGCTAAGTCAGACACTTTACCTAACTTGGGTATGTAAATGACTTCAACCTTTTGCCATACTTCCGGTATATATATTCCCATGTCAGACTAGCTTAGTTACGTGTGGTATTAACACATCGATTTCCATTTGTAGTTGAATGGGATATATACTACCATCTGTCCCTGGGGATTTAAATGGTTGAAATTTATTTATGGCCCATCTAATTTTATTTGGTCTTGTGACTTCAGTGGCTATTTTCAATCCGTAGAATTTGGCCTGTTTGGCCTTCGTTCGTATGGTAGGCCTAACTACGTCGATGGCCAGCTGGAAAGTGGACGTTTATTAGTTCCTTTAAACTCTCCTCTCTGGTTTCTGTATAGGTGCCGTTAGCTTTCCTAATGAAACCTACTTCCTTTCTGGTTGTCCCATCCTTTGCCAGGACTTTGTGGATTCGGAATCATGCTGGGGCATCCGAGATGTCCTCGCAAAATTTCCTCCATGAGTTCCTTTTCCTTTAGAGAGAAATACAGAAAGGAAGATAGATCTGAATAGAGGAAGTGAGATGATAATGTGAGAGAAAGAGAAAGAACGGAAGAGAATAATACAAAAAGTGAGAAGAGGGGGAGGAATGGAGGTTTATTGGGGGGGAATAGAAAGAAAGAAAAAGGGAGATAGAGAAAATGGCATAGGGAAAAATAGAGAGGTAGGAAGAGAAAAATAGAGAGGTAGGAAGAGAAAAAAGGAAGAGATAGATAGAGGGACCACTCTGCTTTCCTTATTACATTTTTCAAAGTTGGTTCTTGGTAAGTTTCGAGTCAATTAATATTATCTCCTCTTTGTCCTAGATATACTTTTACATTAGGTATCCTAAATTATTAAGACTGATAACAATTATTGGTATTTTCTCTGATACTTTCCATACGGATTATATGTTTGCATGATTCTGTTAGGTTTGAAGGTTCAGTGGCTCCAGAAGCACAAAATAATAGTTTAAATTGAAATGATAGAATGAAAAAAGGTTTTTCTGCTTCAACAGAATTTGCGCATATACGTTCATAAATATATCAACTTTTTTAAATAAACGGAACTTTAGGGAATCCAATAAATATTACATATTATCAAAATCCCTTTTGTATCTTCGTTCTAACGTTGACAGCGAAATTTTTCTGAAGCGCCGGGATCGGCATGGCATCTTTAAAAAAACCCGATAATTTCGGGCTGACTATCTTGCCTCGGGATATGTTTCAAATTCATGACGTACATTGTTGAGGCAAACATAAAACATAAATCAAGACCCGGAATGGAAGCTATACAGCCAACTGATAGCGGACTTGATCAAACTTATATATAGATATATTTTTTAGTAATGTTTTTAAACTGAGAAAGAAAAAGCTTTTCTGATTTATTAAGCAAATAAATTAGAATCCTTAAAAAATAATAATAATTTTAAGTCTAACAGGATGATACAACCATGTTTTTTGGGAGTTTACCATAATTAAAGACAAAACTGCACTGTAATGTACAGGGTGTCTGATTAAGAGAGTTAACACACTGTATTTCAGAAAGTATTTATCGCAAACTCACATACGAGAAACTGCTGGAAATTATTTTCAAGTTTCCTACTTCACCGCTAGAGGGCGTAGATCACAATAATATCACAAAAACATAATTTTTCTATAATAAATGTACCGTTATAGTACCACAAAGTTTACATATTCGTAAACATTAGATCATTTTACGTAAGTTTGCTCCAGTACTTTTTCCTCTATCTTGTAAAATAACTGGTAGAGGTGACTGGGAAAGCTGACTCAATAAAACTGTTATAACTTTTGTTCCGCTTTATTGATTTCAACGCGAAATGAATCGATGGTATAATATATTACTAGGCATTGAATTCCCTTTCAAATGATATCAAGTTTGTCAAAATCCATAAAGCGGAACAAAAGTTATAACAGTTTCATTGAGTCAGCTTTTCCACTCACCCCTACCAGTTATTTTATAAGATAGAGGAAAAAGTACTGGAGCAAACTTACGCAAAATGATCTGATGATGTTTTTGTGTTATTATTGTGAGCTACGCCCTCTAGCGGTGGAGTAGAAAATTTCCAGCAGTTTCTCGTATGCGAATCAGACACCCGGTACAATTATTACTAGTATTCCTATAATATTCTTCCATCACAGAACCCGTACCGTGATTTGCTGTTACGCTTGCGCTCTCGTACTCACTTTCACTAAGGATAATAAATAAAAAATAATAAGATAATGCCCGTTCGTGGACCGTACTTTAAATTAGGACGAATATGGACGTGTCGGGAAAGTTACACGTCAAAAGGTAAGACCCTAACTCGCTCAAGCCTCCAGGGGCTTCTAAGGTTTAATCTTCTTAGGATGCAAGTAGGGCTGTGGTAAATGGGATATTATCTTAACGGTAGTAGAGGACAGTTAATCGCATTATTCATTTATACATTCCTTTTATTAACGATCGTACAAACAGATAATTTGAATAAACGTTCCATTTAACCTTATCTTGTGGATTCTTTATATTAATCACCGAATTGGGATTCCGTTACTCTTTGGGCTTTGTTTCAAATGGGAGACAATTATTTTGTGTTGTGAAACAATGTGTACTTATTATTATTCGTGAATCCTTATTACAAGTATGACCTGGGCGTTGATAAGCGTAAGTTTGAATCCTACTAATCCTACTAACAGCGCCATGTTTCAATATATTTCTTAAATTTTTTTTATAATGTCAGTAATTACAAGTAACAAATTAACAAAAACCTAACATTCGAACAAGCTGGATTACTATCACAGTCAGTGCTTTTTTTCCTACCTTTGTTTTATTCTTTTCAAATGACCAAATTCTTTCTGGTGTTTTAAGAGTATCATTCTGACCAACTTTTCATTTAAAAATCTCATTACTTATTGTGTTTCTGTCTAAAATGACCACTTGCTGCACATAAATGCAACTTCTTTTATTGTTGCTAATTGTTTCCGTTTTTACTGCACTTCGATTTGCATAAAATTCCACAGTTTGCTTCGTTAACCTCGTCGGTTGCATTCTTTTAATTAGGTTAGTTGCCCGAGAAACAGCTAAAATGCATTTTTATTTTTAATTGACCAAAAAGTGCTCGACCCGAAGGGGTACTTTTCAGGGGATATTGCAATAAAAATGCATGAAAGATGTTTCTTGAGGGCAACAAACTTTAATTCTTGATTTTCTAGTGATTTTACATGCACGCAATATATTTTAATGACTTTTTCCTGGATAAAAACTACAAAATTACTCATAGGGAGTAGTCACATAACTTTATTTCTCGCAATACATATTAAGTCAATACAATTAAAAATAACGAAAATACACATAAGAAGAAAACTAATACTATTTCGAACAAGACAAATTATTACAAGTACAGACTTGATCTTTCCAATATTCCTGGTGCTTTTGACTGTTCTGCTATCATTTTCTTTATTATTTTCATATGATGTTATTCATCTTGTCTTAATTGAACCAGTTATATGTGATCAGTTCTTTTATTCGTGCATATTCTAAATCTTTTTTGGTTTCGTCTACAATAATATCAATATCAACTCTCAATGTACGAAATAAACATAGTAGAAGAAACGGAAATGGCAGAAGCCGAACAAGAGCACTGCGAACCTGTACAGTTTGAAATAGAAGATGTAAAAGCAGCAATACAAATATTAATAAGAGGTAAAGCTGCAGGTCATGACCAAATACCATCAGAAATGCTTCACAACTTGGGACCCAAAGGCTTTGAAGTAATATCAATTATATTCAATAAAGCAGCAAATGAACACCAAATTCCCAAAGATTGGGAGCTAGGAATAATACTGCCACTATACAAAAAAAGGTAACGAGACTGTGAAAATTATAAAGGTATTACATTGTATCTAAGGTGTAGGAAAAATTGTTAGGCTGTAAATTGAAAACAATAATAGAACATCAGCTAGAAGACTCACGAAGCGGATTTAGAAGAGGAGTACAAGACCAACTATTTACCATAAAACAAATGATTGAAAAGTATCATAATAGTAATATGTATGTAGCACTCATAGATTTAGAAAAAGCTTTCGACAGTATTTCAAGGAAGACAGTATGGAACAGCTTAAGACACAGAGGGGTTAACGAAGAACTAAGGACTAACATAGCCAGCTTATACCAATGCACCAGAAACTATATCAGGACAAATAATGCAGTCTGAACAGTTTGTATCTAGGGAAGGTTTAAGTCAAGGAGTAGTACTAAGCACTACTTTATTCAACCAAGAAACTGCTGGTGGGCTACTGGAACCAACCTACATAACTGAATGTGCCTTCGCAGATGATTTAATGATATTAACAAAAGGATCTGCAAAACAATTTTGAACTGTGGTATAGAGCGCTGAAGAAAAACAACCTGAAAATAAATGTGGATAAAACAAAAATAATGGTGATCCTGATCTATGGATATGAATGTTGGGTACTCACAGAGTAACAAAAAAGCAAAATACAAGCCATTGAAATGAAATTTCTACGGGACATAAAGGGCATCCCAAAAAAGCTAGAGTGAGAAATGATGAAGTTAGAAAGGAATTAGAGGTCGAGCCGATCATAGATAATATAGAGCGTCAACAATTAAAGTGGAATGGACATATGGTAAGAATGTACAACTAGAGACAAGTTAAGTCGATATGGCAAACCAAATCAATAAATAGAAGATCTATAGGCAGGCCTAGAGGAAAATGGGATGATGTAATAGGTAGTATCCTGGAAGAAATAACAAGAACTAGAAGGAAGGGAAAGAGCTCGCACAAAATACTGCTGGGCACAATTTGTGTATAAAATAGACTGAACCATGTATGTACCATGTATCAACAAAGCACCTTAACACCTTGGTGTATATTAAGGTTTAAAATTAATATATTATAATTGTGATGATTTAAAAATTGGTAGGTCCAATTGTAGGTGAATAACCGGAAATTAAAGAAAGTTTTGTTTAATAAATCAATTATTATTAGTTAGTAAGAGAATATCTCAACAAAAATTAGTTTGAAGCACCCTGTATTGAAATTATTCCAGATAGAATCAAATAAAATTAATAAATGAATCGAATAAAAACAGAAATAATGTCAAATAATAAAAACACAGAATTATCTTTATGAACCTCAATAAATAATGTTAGAATTGTCACACTATTTGTACATAGTGTGAAAATGTTGTAGTCCAAACAGATTTATGTCATTAATTTAAAATTTTGAGAAGTGACAGTGAATAATCGCGAATAGAATCAACCGATTAAAAAAAAGTGTAGTTCATAGAGGACATGGTATTAAAACATGTGAAAGTACCTTTAACATCAATAGAAATCTCTAAAACAATTTCTCAGAACGGAAAGTCATCTGGTGAAAGATAAACAAGAAAAAAATTAAATGTTGTTGATTTTAGAAGGAGGAAGTACAAGAATTTTGATGGTGAAGATAACAATTAAAAATTTAAATTAAAAAGCATGACAAATAAAACCAGAGAAGTGGAAAAGTTAAGAAGAAGAGATAACATCCATTTATTATCAACGAGAAAGCGGTCAGCTTAATTTCACATATTTAAACTCGACTGGAGACAGCGTCCCAGGTATTCGAAGGAAACCAGACACAATTTGTTCCAGAGAAAGTTCAATTTACTTTCTACAATAGTATATATGACATCAGCATGCCGATTTGATGCTATTTTATATCCCACACAGCAGAGGAGTGAATATTCTTTCACGCGTTGTTGCTAAAAAGAAATAACCTATAAATATTTCACATCGTAATAACATTTATTTACCAATTGCGTATTTCTTATTTGATAGTTAGTTAAGATTGTTGATATTAGTAGTTATAAATTAAAATGGAAGCTTACCTTATTAAAATAAATAATCCAAAGCAACTCAATAATACTCCTTTTCAAGAGACACCTGTTCATAACGTTGCCAGCCATTTTAGTACAATAGAATCAGTTACAGTGTTTATGCGCATGGCACAAATCTCAAGCGATTCCTCCGATTCTTGTTTGTGTTACGAGGGGAATGCGACAAGTAATTATTAGAAATTTCAACTAGAAACTACCAGAATAAATTTATTAATTACAATACAAAAAGGAAGAAAAAGGAGAGTCTTTAGTTGCAGCGGAATATAAAAAATTTTAGTGAAGGGGATTAAAAAGGTTAAAATTTCAATTAAAATTAACAAACTAATAATAATAATAACATAAAATTAAAAAATTAAAAAAAAAACACTCCACACACAATAAATTATAACAATATATATATATATATATATATATACTCGATTTGGTGAATTATTGAACGATGTTAATTCAATAATTGGCGAAACAATTTTGTGCTAATAATATTTTATTTAATTGGAAAATGAATGGAATATTTTTGTTTTAAATAAATTCATCATTTTTTTTATGAAGCATTGAATATTTTAACAATCAAAATGGATTCATTCAACTTGACATTAACTCTAACAAAGTATCGCTTCCCTCACTGGGTATACTTTTCAAAATTTATTGATAAATCTCTTAATAATATAGTCTAGCCTCTACTCGCGGCTTCGCTTGTATCATTGCCCTTAAATATGTGTTAAGTGATATCGAAATCTAATAATATCAAAAACATATATTTGAGGAAACTAAAAAAAAATACTGTTAAGATACCGGAAATCTTCAATAATTTTTCATGAATATACTCATTCTAATTCGAATCTGATATTATACGAAATTCACCTACTCATACGATTTTCAATTACCTTCGGATATCAACCAATTTTATTAAGAACTGAATTGTCTAAGTCTCTCGTGAAAGATTGTATAATGCCATAAAATGTAGTATAAAGTAGAAACTTTTATATTACATTTCCTAACAAGAAATTGAGTTCATCAACTGAGTTTTTAACTGCGGCTTATACTTTTCAAACAAGTTTTACAAAATTACAATTTGAGAAAAAATGGATATTTTAAATTGAGTTGAGTTGATGAGTTCAACCCATGATATCATCAAGGCGGAAGCTGGATATGAGCTGGAACAAGGGAATCATCACCCACAGTCATTCCAGAATAACAGATGTTATCACAAATTCGCTTCTCAAAATCAGTTTAAACTTGGATGTGGTGTAGTACACTGACAGGAGTGGATGGTAGTATATCCAGGTGCAACGTTTACAAAAGTTCGCATCTATCAGCAAATGAACATCGAAAGATCCTTATATTTTTGGACAGTCAGGTAGCACCGAAATCCTTAGCAGATCCCCAGATCAGATCTAGAGTGGCCTGGGGACTGTCTACAAAAACTCTTAACCCTGGAGAACCACAATAGGGTAGCAAAAAGGTATCGTTGACCATGGAACAGTAGACATTTTAGCGGAGAAAAGGTCTGAAACAAGGTTATGTGGTCTGGAAACAGTATTTGGTACATCAAAAACGGTCATAAGGACAAACATGTACATCATTGGCATAAATAGGGATGAACCTATTTGTCGGTTGTTCATGGAAAAGGAAGAATGCGAGTCTTTGACTCACTGTAGATCTAAGCTTCTCTTCTAAACAGTGCAGCCCAAAGTCAAAATAATGAGAAATAACGGAAAAAATTATGGGAAAATAAATAGTATACTGGAGATTCTTTATAGTTAAATTAAAATTCACTACCTTCGCTTCCTACTTACAGTTTTTTTTTAATAAAACGGCAAACGAAAAATATAACATCAGCTTTATTAAGATTCTTTCTCACGTACGAGGATCTATGCATATCTTTGAATCACTGCATAGAATCGTAACTTGGTTATTTCCAGCAATCTATATTCATCTTATTTGAGAGTGCCGAATTACGACACTTCCATCGATTTGTACCTAGCGTTAGGGATTTACTGCTGAAACTTTTATCATCTGAATTGATCTTTGGATTTGAAGTTGTTTCCGTGAATAGAGAGGCAATTAAATTTTCCCGTTTCTACACTTAAATAAAATTTAAAAATAATTGAATTTACACAAATTAGATGTCCTAAGAATATTTTCACGTAAAAAGATGGGTGGTAATAAAAAAAAGAAGGGATACAAACAGTTATTTTTTGTGGGTACTTTCATAATATTCCGAGTGATACGACACTGGTAGTTTTGAAAATAATGTACAATAAACAAATAGATAGCCACGTGGAAAATAATATTGCATCTAACTGGTGTAGAATAACAGTGACACGCAATAAAAATCACCCCTACGGTTACTTCAAATGAATCTAGTTATCTATAGAATATACTTTTCGTATTTACCACAACAATTAATAAAAAATATGAAGATAAGCATATAAATAGGGATCATTCGGTTATGGGTCCTGGCTATAAGGCAGACGGTAGCGCTTGGCCTTATCGCGGCGAAATTGAAAAGGCCATTGACAGTTGACAGCTGTCTTGTAGTAAGAAATAGCCTGGAAGTGACTAATGAAACGTCAAGCGCGAAGCTGAAGAAGAATTTATCCAAAAAATGTCTTTTTAGCGTAAACTTCATACCTATCTTCTGGATAATTATGATCGAGTTTTAATTTTTTTATTTACATAAATTCAGCAAGGATTCGCTTACATTAATTTTATCTTGACCCGATATATCCATAACTTCATAATCTTGATTTATTCAAATTGATGAAACGTTATCCATTTTGGAAATTAATTACCTGTTATCCGGACTGGATAGAACAATTATGATATCTGCGTATAAATCATCGTGAATAATTAGATAAACATAACAAATTTAACAATGTTGTCCATAATGATAAATTCAGGAATGAGATTTAACTCTTCCAGTGGATTCAATTCGATCGTTTTCCCTACAAAACGGTCTATACTTCGGAATTTATTATGCTGATCCTTAATAATGAATTGCCGAAGGAACATAACATAAATTACACGATAAGAAAAAAAATGGTTTATCCTCATATTTATATACAGTGTGGTCCACATAGTACGATCCTATCATTTCGCCACGTTTAATTAGCTCTTGGGAAATTTTGTATTCTGAAAGGTAATCATATTTCAAATATATCAGTAGCGTTCGTTTTTAGAGGGCTTTAAAAATTTATTGAAAAAAATTATCAGCGAATTTTCTGTTGATAGCGCTAGAAAGAAAATACCCCTGAGCCCGTGGAAGTGAATTTTAGGCCGTTTTTGGTTTTTGGTTTTCAGTAGCACTCTAGAAGGTAATACTAGTCAGTAATACACCTTTCAATCTGTCAAGTGTCAATAAAAAGCAGCCTTTATGTCATTTGGGGATAAAATCTTTTTTTTTTGAATTGTGATAAAAAAAACTGAATTTTCTTGTATAAACTTGTGCTAATAAATAACTTATTTCGAACAGGGTGACACGGCAGGGTAACGCGACAGTTCGTAACCCCACAAATGGTAACGGACAATTCGTAACGCTGCCAATTCGTAACGAAGACATTTCGTAAGTGAATTCAGGATAAAATATTTAAAATAAAATAGATATTCTTCAGTTGTCATATTAACGAAAATGTGTAAAAACTTGTCTTGAAAAAAGTACCACTATTTTCAGTGAAGGGAAGTATTCAAAGTATGCAAAATGCATTTTTGTTACGAACTGACGCCGTTACGAATTATCGGCGTTACGAATCGTCCGTTACCATTTGTGGGGTTACGAACTGTCACGTTACGATATGTCATGGAACCTTCGATCAGTACTAGAATTTAATGTCAGTAGAACGTCAATTGCCACGTATAGACAATTTTTTGAGGTTTACATCACAGACATCAATAGAATGATACGAGTGAAAATTTACTCCCAAGGGTTCTAAGAGATCCTCTTCCCAACGCCATTACGGATAATTTAATATATAAATTAATGTATAAAGTGTCTTTTTTTCACTCATGGAATTGACGTAAATTTTTCCATTCGTGAAAAAAAGCACCACTTTATGCACTTGTTGCATAAATAACCATTTATGTTCCCTGATAACTATCATACTTCTCTAAAATAATAACAAATGCAGGATCACATCCAACATTTTATTTGTCATACTTGATTTAATAGAAATTTCAAGGTCACGAAATCAACTTATACGTCAAGTAAATCTCATTTGTAGAAAATGTCCGTATAATTAGGCCAATCTTTTTCTTTCTACTCTTTCTCCAATTATAAGAGCAAAGAAAACGGTCTCTTATGACCTGTTTTTGGACTTCCAATTTAACAGCAATAAATGAAAAAGAGCGTTAAAGAGAATCGCACCGAGCAAAAAATCTAGAAAAAAAGTAAGTACGGTTAGGTCGTAACTCGACCTTTCCAATCTAATCATAGACAGATGTGGTGAAAATGACCACTTTTCGGTATTCCAACAAAAAATAGATCGACGGAAGTATTTCTTTTATAAGACGCGTTTGAATGATTTACTCCCTATATAACTTTTAAACGACGACCCCGATTTGAACGATTAGCAATGTAACTTTTTGATAATTTTTGTACAAATTTATTTGAAACCATAAATCCAGATATTTAAAGCACACAAAGTGTATATTTCCAATACATAGTCGAAGAAAAATAACGGTCCAAATTCCGATTGCAACAAATTTTGAGGTATCGAAATAATCAAAGAATTGTAAAAATACCAAAAAACGACTATTTCCCTCTTCCTTATGGTTTGCCAGGGTTGAGAGTTTTTGTAGGCATTCCCAGACCCGTCTAGATCTAATCTGGGGACATATATCCAAACTGACTATGAAAAGATTATTAAGAATGACCCAATTTTTCTGAAGGTTCACATCTGAACCATCTAGTTTGAGCAAGAAGTTATTCAAGAAATTTCGTAAATGATGCAATTCCAGATAGAAACTCATACAGTGGCCACCACGCTCAATTTATTACAAGCAAAATTCATAATTGATTAAATTCTCTTGAATAATTGAAAAGGTAATTGGAGTGCATATTTTCAGTAACACAGGTTTTTGTTTGTTAACTGACATTAATTTCGAATACATTTCAATCATAAAATTCAAATTTTAATTAAAATAATTATTGCTGTTCCACATAACCTTCGCAGCTTTCAATGGAATTGAATGAAAAACCCTTTTTTTTTAACCAATGATTAATGACATTCTCTAGAAACACGGCTATGCCATTTGGTTAAAATGTAGATTAATCGCTTTAGCAAAAACGTTTAGTATTTCTAAACATTTTTTGTATGTCTATTAAATTTACTTTCATTAAGTGTAAATTTAAGTATTTATTTATTAAACAGTAAACACTGTAACTAACAGTGAAACACTTGAAACTACTTTTCAACATCAGTTCTCTAAAAGTTCTGGATCAAAATTATACTAACTATTTTCTCTCTTAGAGATTCAATATTCGAGAATTTTAACTACATAAATTGGCGTCTTATCTGAAACTTTTCCGGAAACTTTATAAATACTAGTTAAAGTTTAATATTTTCTGCACAACTAGTAGGAACAAAGAGCTTTGAGGCGAAAAGCGCAGTAAACTGTATATAATCAACTGTAATATGGAAGTAACATCTTTCTAAGCAAAAAATCAAAGAATTCTACAGAAAATAAAACTATAAACAATGTTCCTAATGAAGATAATGATTTTATACTTCCTTTCTCGAAAATATTTTAACTTCAAGGAAAAAATACATCCTCAATGAAATAATCCCATAACTACATCCTTTTATGAAGGCAGCATCAACTGGTAAATCTGTTAATTCCTTATACTTCAAATATCGCGTATTAAAACTTTTGGACCTGTCATAATTTCTTCTCATTTATACATTAGCGTGAAGATGAAAGATTCCGAAGACTTAAAATTAATATTCTCGCGATGCTCGAGATCCAATTACATCGAAACCTATTTATTGTGTGCTTTAAAAACCGAAGCTCGGCTTTAATGGAAATGTAGCAGAAACTTTTTTTTCCAAAAAGTTTGGAAATAGATGGATTAGGGCTGTTACATTTTAATCAAGAATACAGTTGAAAATTTGTATATAAAAGTTACAAACTCGGAATTGTTTTATATATTTTATTCTTATATTATCATTGTGTGGTTTTATGAAATCATGATGCAAGTGAAACTTTTTTTTCGTTTTGTAGGCAATTAACTGAAAATTCTCGTATTTAATCTTAACTTAATACTTGGAAAATGGGAAATCAATAAACAAGAGAAAAATCTGCTCCACTTACTGAATACTTGAGAGAAGTATTTAATCTTGAAATGAAAAATGATACACGTACACTTTTATCAGCCCCCGTACTAAACACTCCATCTTTTATCAATATTTCTCCATTTTTTCAAATTCTTTCCATATTTTCTTTTATTGTAATCCAATTCTGAATGAAGTAGAACATTTTAAGTCTCTAACCCATAGGAAAATAACTTTAAAATCATGTACAAAGTTCCACCCATCATACAAGAAAGCGAGTTCAATTAAACGTGGTAAAGTACACAAATACTGTGGAGCACTTGCACGAATAAGTGAGAATATAAATACTACACGGTCAGCTAATGCGAGCCATGGGCGACAAATTTTGAGGCGATTAAATAAAAGTTCACTTTAAAAAGCAAGTAGAGAACGACAAAATTGACATTTAAAAAAATATTGCTATAGAAAGGTTTGTGATTGGTCGATAGTGAAGAGGATATTAAAAAAAAACTAATCATCAAATTTTATATTTTTGTTATTTTAAATTTACGTTGCTGTAGTTATGATTTCCTATTTCCTTGTGAATATTCCCATTTTTTTAGAATATTTCCTTTGTTGTATCCAGCTGGATCCGACCCACACTCCTCTCGTTAGACGTCCTTAGTGTAATACAGTGCACTGCCTAATCGACTTTTCACTAATCAATAAATAATATTGTAATCTTATTAAGATTCCAGATTTTTCCAACTTTGCAGACTACATAAATAATTCCCTATTTGGTCCTATATATATATTAGTTTGCAGAACAGCCGATCAGAAATTTCCGCACAATACGCTCAGTGAATCTTGCAAAACTTTTCCTAGTGCTAAACAGCTATAACAAAGTAAACTTTCGTGGTTTTGCTTGAGGTGGGTGTTCACTTAAAACTCACTACCTATTCATAATCCTAAAAGTTGAATTTAAACTATCTCTTTTCCTCTGAAAACTTACTAAACTCCAACGCCTGCATGCACAAGAATATAGGATAGTCCAAGTATGACTCCAAAAACAAAGAAAAATCCTTGGGAGTGATCCATAATCAGGTACAAAATTTTTTAAACGTTGTCTGGAATACAGGGAAAACAAAAAATGATTATTTGGTTGGAGAGAAAAATATAATGTTCATTGAAATTGTAATTAACAATTCAGAAATTGTTATATAGATAATAGAATCTACTGTTTGGACCCTTACTTTGTGGAATCTACTCATATTACTTTTTTAAATGAAACTAAGTGTTTCTAATTAACTCCACTATTTAATGAAAAAATTATTAAAAATCTAAGATATTGATAATTATTTCGATATTGACATATTTCATCAGATTATTGATTTTGAAAATTATGAAGGAAGTTTTTTGATTTTGAAAAAGTATTGTCAGAATAAGATTCTTGAACATAAATATAATATAAAAGTATAGAAAGAGTTGAAGGAGCTGGAAATTGATCCAGAAAATTGGGAGAAAAAGTAAAAGTCAGGTTTTGGAAAGGGTGAAGTCGTGGAGTTGGTCCTGTATTCCAGGAGAGTGTGAATTGGTAACACTCTTGTATGAATTGCAATCCAGAGAATTTGAAGGCCATCATCAGTTCGATGCTTCGTGGATAGTGTCAGGTTGGTTTATTTTTATTGGTACCAATAAAAATGATAAATAAATAATTTGATAAGATGTACATCTGTAAAGGGGGTTTAGATTATTAACAAGTTTTAATTTTAATTAAATTCTAAATTGTATCTGTCTCACCTTATATTTGAAAGCACTATTTTATTTTAGGTTAAGTTACTTCTGTTCCATATTTTTTTTGTTATTTGCCACATTAGTATTTAATATCCATGTAATTTTTCTATAAATGCATTCATCATATTATTAGTAAATAGTTTAATTGAGATTCCTTGCATTTTATTAATATAAATAGTAAATTTTTTTTGTTTAGATAGAATATTATATCTCTTAAAATTAAATTGTAGATAACTCACAACACAGATAATAGTTATTAAAATTTGAAAATACGTGCTGTTAATAAGGAGTGCTTTTTCTCCATTTGTATAAAACTTTTTGGGACACTCAAGTTCGATTAGCGGGACTATGATTTTAATAAGTCTATCGATCTACATTACCGACTGACCTATAGCAAAATGAGCCGAACAAAAAGTCGACCATGGACGTGGATCCTTCTTGTCTTCGACGTTGATTTAGGGGTATTGGGGAACGGGAGCATTATCAATTGCCCCCGTTTTTAATTTTAATCGCAATAAATAAATTATATCATTAACATTTGCCATGAAATTTCAAGTTTAACATTATTCTAGTAACTTTAATAAAGTCATTGTATCCAATTTCTGTCTTCATCCAAAACTGCATTTATTTACATCCGTGCTAATTCATATTAATTAATTCAAGCTCCCAACTACATCTCCGAGTTAACCACATGTTTGTTAGTAATATTAACAAAACTGTTAGCTATAATTAAACTTCCAAAGTCAGTTCAACACTTTACCCAACGCATACTTAAACATTTCACACTAATAATGTGAAATAGTTCTATATACAAAATGATTAACTACATTATTAGCGGGACATTCAAGGGTGGTTGGTATTATTCAGCAGATGGATTCAAGATGGTTGACACGAAAAATGATTCAATAACAGCTGAGGATGTTGAGGCGGAAGTGTTCTTTCGTTAATAGGCCAGTTCAAAGAAGGTTTATAGAAGACGACAAGATGCGTATTCACTTGGCAACAAAATGTAATGCAAACTTTTCAACAAATCCGACTAGTCAATACGTTATGGCAAACAGAACAGAATGGACCAAACTTTTTCCGAGGATTGTCGGTAAACGCGATTTGGAAAAATGGAATTATTATTTCGCTGGTACTCCAGCTCCATATAAGTGAAGACGTCATTTTTGATTTTGGAGCTGTGAGACTCATACCCACTAAAAAAATCCACTGCGACCTTTTCAGATCTATTGTGGTCCTCTTTATCAAGATTCCTCGCCACAGCCTGTCCACCAGCTTTGAGACTGAATCTATCTTATAGTTATTTGCTAGTGACTTTTCGTCACCTAGTGCAAAGAACCGCTCATTTACCGGGCTACCGTACTGGCATATAAATTGTTGTGTCGTTTCTTTCTCTAATTAACAAAATCTGCACCTGGCTCAATTTGTCAATCCGATCAGCTTTAAGTGCCTATTGAACAGTCCAGTCAGCACACCCTCCACAGCTTTCACTCATTAAGTCTTTGTTTTGGTGAGTTTGTCCACCTTTCTACCCACTTTTCTGTAGCACTGTTTGTAGTCGGTTTTGCAGCGCAGCAGAAGCGCTCTGGTTCAAGTGGCATTGATGAGTTATTTGCTTTTCCGTTGACTAGAGCATTGGAACCAAAGCTACCTTGCCTCGATCTTCATCAAACAAATTCAGCTTCTTGACAAGACTGATTAGTTTATTCGGTGAATGATATTTTAGGTCTGAGTGCGAGAAAGAAGCCCTGCCAAACATCGGTTACCTGATTATAGCCTCAGTGGGACAGGCAAAGAGGATATTATCCTGCCTCACCAGATACTGGAAGGGACAACCGAAGGTAATAGCTGCTAGAGTAGATGAAAGGAATTAAACAGTTTGAAAAGAGTGAATAAATTAAAAGATTTTCGTTTGTCAGAAATGCAAGAAAGCCTCAGAAACTGATATCCGGTGAAATATATTATTATGGATTTTCTGGACATATATCAATAGAAATTCAAGGTGTCACAATTTAAAATGAATTAGAATAAACAGTTATAGAAAAAAGTAGAGTTCAAATATCCATAAACAATTTTGATACACCCTGTATGTGTTTATTATGAAATATAGATGTTGATATTCAATAGTTGAAGGTAAATTCATATTAATGTTTATTTGAAGCAAAATGTCAATAGTATGTCCAATCGGAATATAATGTTTATATGTCATTGTATTAATTTGGTTTAATTTAAAATATGATATTTTTAATAATATTTAATCTAAGTTACGATGCTACTCTGATTTTATTTATATTAGAAATTTAGTTAGTAATATTGTAAATAACAAGTTTATATAAATGTCATAAAGTGACATAATGAAATTAAATAATTACTTACCTGATTGTATAATATGTTGGTAAGACGTTTTTGGAAGGAAGTAATATTTTGTTTCAAAAAGCGTTACTATGAGGAAACTAAGGGAGTTGTTGACTGGGAACGCGATAGTGAGAGTTCTGGGGGACGCGAAGAAGAGCGTCAGAAAAGAATTTGGTGTGAGTGAATTTTTCTGGTAGAAAACCAGGAAAAGTGGTTAGCGAGGTGCTAACGAGCAGACTACGAGAGTCGAGAGTTAGCACATGAAATCAGAACGTAGAATCTACTAAATTGATGAAATATCTACTCCATAAATTTTTCATTTGTACTCCAAGTATTTGTATGAGATAGATTAATCTTGTTGATTAATCTGAACGAGGTTCCAGTATCCGGAAGCTGAAATGAAATCAAAAATAACAGTTATGAATCGTTCATATGAGTGGTGTATTGAGGTTAAAATTTTCACATAATAATCTGAGTGATTTAAAGTGCTTAAATAAGATTAATTTATAGATTGTATTATTTAGGATAGAAATTTTCATACTTACAAAAGAATTTGATATCAAATCCTTACGAATATTCGCAATATAGCGTTCGCAAATCATTTTTTTCTTTATTTAGATTTCTACAGCGGATTTCAGAGAGGAGAACAGCTGATCTTTCATTTGTAACGGAAGCCGCGTTCCGTATTTCTATTCGGTGCGTTGCGAATATTGGTAGTAAAGTATTTCGCAGTTGAGTTATTGTCGAAAAGACAAGTTTTTGTATATCGATGTTTGTTGTAATCGCTCGGCATATTAATTGCCATTTTTATTGTTGATTACGATTATTCTATTAAAGAAAATCAGAGTGCATATCTATGTCTATATTCACATATGTAAGAGCTTAATATTTTAAAAAAGGATTGGAACTCCATCTATGCGCCGTTATCTCTACTGACCCTGAAACACGTCCTTGAGGTGAGCAGTCGAGTCTCTGTCTAAGAAGCCGTGGCATAAATATAATATTATTATTAATTAAAACGAACCACACAAATCAAAAATTATTATTCAAATAATAAAAACACACAAAAAACAAGTAATTAAAATCAACACAAAATTATAACAATAAAACCAAAGCAAAAAAAATATAATAATATATATATATATATATATATATATATATATATACTGTGTTCATTTGAAAAGTACCCACCCTTAATATTTCAAAAATGGGACATATTAGAAAGAAATGCCGAAACATGTCAACTTTTAACTTGAGGGGGACACTTTTTGGCGCTAATGTCATAAACGTCAGATTCACCCCCTCCCTACTGGAGACACCCCTTACATTTTTTCAAATGGCATTAGGTATCAAGTCACACCTCATTTGAAAGGTCTGGCAAATCTCTATTCTATCATTTTGTTTTGCCTTTGATACCATCCTTTCATTGTTATTTAATCGTTGTTTAAAATTGGCTCTCTTTCAAATTTTCGTATGCCCCCGTATTGTGTTATGATATAAAGACCCTTTAAAGAATAAAAAAATTGCAAATAGTAAAAAGACACATGTTAACAAGAAAAAAGTGTCAAAGTGAGCACCGTTAACATTCAAGCAATAAAAGATGAAAGTGAGCCAATTTCAGTACTTAATAATTCAATAAGCTGTTGACAATAATGAAGGGCTGCTGTCAGAGTGACAATTGCACTGCGACATGTGCTAGTTTTTATACATAGATAAAAAATATTGATTTCGTTTTAAAATCTGCTGAGAGATCATCAAAATTTAACCTTGTTAAGAATTAAACTCACTTCTTAACGTTTTTACGAAAAAATATATGGATTTTCTGCTACCAAGACGATACTGATTGTAGTTTTCTAACCGATTTATTTCTAAAATTAGTCAAAGCACGTTGCGTTAATATACTTCAACCAGCTACCCCCTAACGGTAGTTAAGGGGTTGGTCTTGTTTACATAGCAATTATCGCGACACAGGTATCTGAATTTATAAGCTGAAGGGAATGAAAATAGAGTGTTTTGCGTTGATAAGGAACTCCCTGGAATTTTTTTGAATGTTTTTTTCAATAAAAGAATCCGGGTATTCAAGTATTGAACTTCTAAATAAACCCTCAATATACAGTGGTGAACATAAATGAGATGTACAAGGTTCACTATAACGAAAGAAGAATTGTTGAGTCTTGTCGAAGTGAAAATTTTATAAGGGGTAAATTTAATTGTGAAAATTTCTATATCATGTGCGAACGATAAAATTTTCACAAAGAGTACATTTATTTGCAAAAATACCCTTTGTTCCAGAAACAATATTTTATTGAACAATGCACCACAATTCACACTATATTAAAACAGATTTATTTGGCTCAAATGAACACTTTAGGTATTTACTATGAACTAAAACTCGAATCGTTTTTTAAAATTCCTTTTACCCTATCGTAGCCTCGAAAACTACTTATCGCCGACTTGATATATGATACTTCATTTATCTGTTTCAAATTGGTTGTTTTGTCGAGAAATGCATTTCTGAAATATTAGGGTATGCACATAATTTAATTTATTATACTTGAAACGGAAACTATTTTAAGAATAACAGGGTGAGAAGAAAAATTGTCTTACACTATGGATTTAGTTACCAGGAGTTTCGGCTCGCGTATAACAATATGCTTCGTCCGTTCTATTCAACTTTGTAATTTTTTACTGGGCCGTCCTCCACAGTCCGAGAAAAACTAGAAACTTTGTGTGTCATCCACATTTATTAATTATTCTCAAAAACTGCCGTCCTAATCACTATTAGTATTTGGGTTAGAA